>OX439436.1:8750000-10000000 GCA_949319885.1 Mecyna flavalis
ACATTTTATTGCCAAACGGTAGGCATAATTCTTTGTAAATACAATGTAGTTTCGTTTGAATTGTGTATAATGATGGCGTGTTTGTAATTATCAGTCGATTAAGCCATATTGTCAATAACTGCTCTAATTACTCCTGAAGCATAATAATTATAAAAATGAGTTTAAGTTGTAATGTTAGTATGTTGTATTATCTTAAATTTAAAAATCCTAAACTTGCCTTTCGCTTAAGAAACATTTAAGTGGAACATGTGCCAGCAATGAGTTCTTCTTTTCAAGGTTACGACAAAAAAGTTTAGGATTTTTGCGTGAGGGCGGGCGTATTTTCAACCTTAAACTGCTTACATCGCAATTTAGACCTGAATTAATGACTGAGACTGAAGAAACATTACATTACAGAGTTAGAAATATCTCAGGTTTCGAATTTTCGATAATATGATCTTACTTGTTGAGTGCTTCATCTTTTGTATGATAAATCAAATAATCACACATGATTTTTTATTTACCGTTGAGATATTGCGCAGATTAGTGTCCTGCCACTAAATGGAAAGTCGGTTCCAAAAAAACAAGGTTGGAATCAAAACCACGACCTCCGTTTCATGCCTCAGCTCAGCAGCCTAGCCAATGTTCGATGGAGGCCTCAATACGCTTCCTTTCTTTTCTACGGTAAAATATTGATATTGTTTAAGTTAAGGATAAGGATATTTGGATGTTTTAATTACTATCCTGATTAAAATCAGCTAGCTGCTTTTACTTCTATTACAAAAAGTCTTTTAATATATATTATACGTGCTATTTTCTTCGAAACTGTTTTAAATCAAAATGTTTTTGACATTATAATTATGAAACATTGAAGTTTATTCCCCGTTAACATATTTTGGGTGACAACAGATTCGTAATTCGCTATTTAACCTTATTTTAGCTAAAATAGCTTATAGTAGATGTTAATTTGAAAGTAGTAGATAATCCTTTATGTAGTAGTAGTAAACGCATATTGTAATCTCACGAACAATGCTCAATCGTCGATTTAAGAACTCATCACGAAACTAACATTCGTGTCTTGTTATATCAGCCTTACGTGGTATTCTGTCAAATTATACAACTGTTAATAAACCACACTTACAAATCAAGGTGCCTAAAGATAACATACAAAAAATATATATTTTCTTAGTAAACAAAATATGAACTCACAACAATGACAAAATGAATGAAAATATTTTATTTTTCATGTGAGAGCAAATGAGCAAGTGTGACACCTGAGATTGTTAGGAGTATTACCTGCGATTAGGGCAATCTGTCCGTCTTTGAGATAAATATAAGAAAAATGGGGAAGGTGAATGCCTATGGGAAAAAGAAAGTGTGTTGGGGATGGATGTTAGGGCGGCCTTTAACAGTCTGCAATAGGATGGTAAGTACTTCCCTAGTCAAACCGGCCAATTTCAACTTACAGGCAGGAACAGTGTGCAGTATGGCCCTATGCTATGAAACTACGCTACATTTCTGTTCTATTGACCGTATTTGCTCATTCATTAATCGTGGTTGTATGTACCATACAGATCCATCGTGACCTTCAATCATTGTTTTTCTTGTACCTTGGTTACAAGTGTACTTGTATCATGTGTGTATGTTCTACCAAAAGCTCCGACGTTCTTTTTAATACCGTTCTTTCTTCTATTACAAGGGAATAAGGTTAAATCTATGGTGTCCACTATTCTGCCACTACCAGGGTTAAGTTTTCCCTTAGCCACACAGCCCAACAAAACTTAAAAAAGATGGCAAACAGCAGCTATTATCCCTTTTGTCCATTTACTGAGCACATCAGTTCACGAAGCATCGCGCAATTTCCGGCCAGTTCCTCCATAATCTTTTATTTCAAGTGTACTTTACTCACACACTTTCGTGGCTTTCCAAAGGTTATAGCTGCAGATTGTCACTGTGAGATTTGACTCTGTCAAATGTCCTAATAATATACATATCTATCTGGTCAAATTCTCAAATTCGCGAATCGTAAATTTAGCATATGAAGCAGCAATTAATCCCATTATCACCAACGTAGAGAATCCAAGGGATACATTTCTAAAAACAGGTTCAAAAGTCCATACCAAAAAAGTTATTTATAATATACATAACTCTAGATGGGACCACGAAATTGCAAGCCAGTTAAGACACACTAATAAGCTTCAACTTTGATTTAAAACCATGGCAAAATGGAATAGGTTATGAAAAATGTATGCAAACTTTTCTATTCCGTCCGGAAATGGGCTCTGTGACTTCTGAATGTTAGCTACCAGTTATTTACAGTATACAGTCTTGTTGGGTTATATACTGGCATGATAAATATGGATTCACACTCATATAATTATGCGCACATAGATTCATTACCTAGTAGTCTGTGCTAGTTGTTTAATTTGTTTTTAGTTAATTAGCTTTTGTAACAATTTAATTTTTTAAATATAAAACAAAAACATCGTTTTTTCAGTACTTTAATGACGCATGTGTTGCGTCAGATCGAATGCGAAAGATCTAACTAGAATTTGTTTCATATTATATTGGGTTCATCTTAAAAATAGGTTTCCCAAAGGCATTAATGATAAATATTCAATATAAACTAAATCCTCGTGTAGTTTAATTAAACCGTCACCTTATACTATAATATGGAATTGATAAAATATAGTTTATCGATTAAATACAAATTCTAAATCTACATTTATATTATAAAATCAATAAAGACATATAGTTTGGCGTTGCCTAAATCTATTTTGTAAATATTAAAAGAATATATATCTTGCAAATAAATAGAACTAGTTATAAGGTGAATGTAATTAGATTTTAAAACTATTTTGTAACTTCAATTATTTATTTAATTATGTAACCTATTCTGTGCGATCGAAAATCAAAAGTTTTATTAAAATCTAAAAATATAACATAAAACTTTTGTTTTATTTTATTTCCATGACCACACAGAACATCGCATTGTTACTTAAATTATATAAAATATTATCCTATTTATATTATTAATGCGAAAGTTGGTGAGCATGTATGTAACGACTTTGTAACTCTCTCACACAAAAACTACTAAATGAATTTAGATGCAGTATTATATACGTTAAATCATAATAACACAACCTACGATTTATAAACAAGTAAAAAAGCTGACGGGAACTACATAATATTATAAATGCGAAAGTTGATGTGGACGATTCGAACTGTTAGGATGCCGGCGCTGGCCGGCGCTGTCTGTGTAAAACTACACAAGTGTCCAACACTATCTTGGATCACAAATAAAATATAGAATACACACAACTGACTTCCCGATTTTTCTGGGGCGAGATTCAACCGCTATCCGCGATGTCCAGATTCTAACTGATTAATTTTGTATCGAATGATTATCGTTAACTAATTCTGCAAGGCAGCAATAAAAATGGAAAATTACAATGATTGAGTAAAACGCTGACGTTTGCTGTGAGTCCCCACTATACAGAACCATGGACCTCACGCATGTGTTTGAAACCACTTGGCTTTATTTTATAAAATATTAGTTGGTAGGTAAACATTATTGATTAGATAAGTATGTTACGCTCAAAGATCAATTTTTTTTTAAACCTGAAAAAAACTTTGTGACCACAACGCGTTGTGAGCTATTCGTGTTTCGCTCAATGAGCGCTTTCGATCTTTGAGCGTAACAGATACAATTAATACTCGGCGCATAATAGGCGTCCAGTACTATAACCAAAACGTTCCAGACAATCTGTCCTGAAATAGACTGTAGCTGCAACATTTGGAGCGCAGTTGGATACGACGTTAGGCCAAGGCCGGCCCACAATAGGCCAGCCTCCTCGAACACCCGGCTAATGGATCTGTAGCGATGCCGCGAAGCCCGGAATAGCCTGCCGATTGCTTGAAGATATTATAACCGACCACAATGGTCTCTTACTTGTCTTAAGAAAGGAGCCCGAAATAGCCTGCAGATTGCTTGGAGATATTTTAATCGATTGTAGTCTCTCACTTGTCTTAAGAAATTTTAATAAATTAAGGGGCAGTGTCGCCACTGCCAGATAAGTTCTTGAATTATCTTTCACTCAATCAAAATCAAATCTTATAAATTATAAATCGATAGCTCGCTATAAACTATTTTATTGGCACAAAATCACACATCCCTTAATTTAAAATATATAATATTTGGCAATATAACACAACACTCA
The DNA here is from genome assembly GCA_949319885.1 of Mecyna flavalis. NCBI lineage: Eukaryota > Metazoa > Arthropoda > Insecta > Lepidoptera > Crambidae > Mecyna > Mecyna flavalis. Next base: position 8,754,200 of record OX439436.1, read on the forward strand.
TATCTTTTTTTTATACTAGATCAGTTGGCAAACAGACACGCAGCCCACCTGATGGTAAGCGGTCACTGCGGCCTATTTCATTTATTCCAGAGGGACACTTCACCAGGAAGCGTCGCTCAATGTGCTTCCAGACTGTAGGCTCATCTGATCTTCGAGCCTTTGATTTAAATCTCTAATACAAAAATGAAAAAATCCTACTCACATTTCCACGAATGCAACGAATGTGCAATAAAAAATATAATCCGATGTTTTATTTACAAAATTGTCACATCAACACTTACTCGTACGGAAGAGCGTGTCACGTTCACAAAATGACTTCTTCCTGACAACATTCAAAATAAAACCCTCTCACATTTTATTTGGGTGAATCCTGTTTTATCGCAAGTACTTACGCATAAAGAATATGGCGGTAAAGTCATCCGATGAGAACGATGGCAATTACTTCGCCCCTATAGCGGATATTCATACGACATGAATGTTCCGACGTGTGACACAAGTTGTAGGAGGAACTTTGTTTTCCTTACAAAAAAATAATATAAATGCGAACGCTTGTCTGTTTCTATTTACGATGATTAACGTGGCGTAGGTACACGGCCGACTTGCGCTTATTTTGAAGATATCGACTAAGCTGCCTCTTTTGTTAATTTTAAACAAAAGAAAACAGCGTTTTAACTGGCAAATCGCGAAGAATTTCCGCTTTACGTTAACTTCTTGTTTTGAAATTAAACAAAAGAGATCACATGATTGATATGACAAATAAATTACGAGGAATTTAACTGACAGAGGAGCAACTGGCGCATTTATTCAGTAGTTGTATTGATAACTTTATTTCAAATATTATGGAGGCTTTTTCTCTGCTGTGGTACAGTCAAAAGCACGTCAGACATAACACTTTGGACTTCGTACCGCTCTTATGTCGAGGGCATAAGTGCTATTATCGAACTGCAAGTGTTAACCGTGATGTGCTGTTGACTGTAATTAAATAGGCGAGTCTAGCTTGGAATTAAATTGTACGGCACACGATTCTTATCACGATAGGAATCAGTAAAACCGACCTTTATCTTCTTTTTCCGAGTGTGTCATAGTCAGGGTACGAATGCATCACGATTCAGGATTTGGCAAGTAATTATAAAATTTATAAATTAATTAAAAGTTCCTTAAACGCTGACGCTCATGACTTGGCTTAGCTCATAAAAATACAACGCTTCCAACGAGGTTTCTTCATACTTATGGAAGCAGTTGTCTAACAACTTGGAATCGACTCCATTTCACGACATAGAATTTTGTCCTGAATGCGAATGAATCCTACGTCACCTACGAGTTAATAAGAAGCTAATATGACAAAAGATATTAAGACTTATTACGTATCCTGTAAAAATAATAATGAAAATAAATACTTTTGTATTCATCGGCTTTAAGTGTGTTGTCGCTAGCGAGATTCTCGACTGATTTGGTCCATTGTTTTTGAATATTTAATTGATTACTAATACTGGGGTTAAAATATAAAGTATTTTGAGTATTTGATGTCAAAAATAAGCAAACATTAACATAGAATATGTTTTTTTTTGTAATGGTAGGAAAAGATTTACTATTTGTTTAAAATTTAATTTACAAAACTGTCATATAAAAAATACATCTATTGTAATTTAAAGCTGCGCATACCCAGTCTTTTTAAAATGTTTATTATTGTAAAAAGAAGTAAAATACGCAGAAGTAGCTTAGTATTTTGGTTACATCATAAATATAAATACGCGTCTACTAAATAAAAGAAAAGCTTGACAATTTTATCAACTTAAACCTACATCGAATGAAGTTGACGCGTCACAAGTTCAATAAACAGAAACATGAAATATAACCCTGTCTTCCACCTTTCAACTTGTTCGTCATTATTGTCTGTGCTTCAAGATAAATGTACCGAAAGACCGAAAGTCGCAATATGTAACGTGTCATAAACTAAAAAACGGGCTAAGAACTTGCAGGCTCTCAAGATTAGGTTCCGTAACTTGCAAATGTGTTAAGATTCTGTGGTCCATTTGTGGTGTTTAGTGGGTTTAGTTCCCACCCTTTCACGGCGCGGCGGTTGGAGTCCCACGCCCGACGAAGTGTGGAAAACGGCGTACATCAACTTTTGTGAAGGTAAGTAACTTTTTACTATTGAGTGGATTGGTAAAAATGTAGATTGTTTTATTGATGAATATCCTTGGCCATTATTTACACAGCGCCGTCTAGCCCCATAACTAATCATTGCTTATAGATATTTGTATTTTGGGTGCTAGACATCACTTATATACTTTTCTTTTTAAATACTATACCTTTACAGCCCTTTCACACGAGCAAAATTGAACTGCCTTAGGTTGCAGGATACAGTAAAAAGCCGGTCCTGCAAAACTGGATGCCGTGTGAAAGGGCTGTTATTAAACTCTCAGACCGATACAGATTAACATGTTCATGCACACAAATGTATGTAATTTCGTATCGTTTCCTCTGGTTCAATTAGCTGACTTCTCATTACAACAAACCAGTCGACAATTAATGTTTGGTTCTGGATAAAAAATAAAAATAAAAATCTGAAAAACCCTTAAGTTAGACGGATCATTGATCACAGAACCCTAACCCTCGCAGTACGTAAGTAGGTACAAGTCAACAAGACGCAGTCTCGAGATAGCTTCGTTTGCCTTTATGGGACTCTCGGGGACCTCTGCGGCGGGCTTGGTATTGTATTGTTTACGTCTGGTGTAGATTATGAAATCGTGGTAAGAATGATATAGGAGCTGTCGCAATTTCAAATTCTATGGAAACGCTCTGTGTAAGTACAAATGTTACGATGAAAATCCGATCAAAGTACTTAGGTCAGTTTTCCTGAAGATAAGAAATGGATATCGTCTAGCTCGGCTCCCCCAAGGTTGATACTCGTTATTGCAGGTTGATACTCGTCCCAATCGGGTGGAAAGGGGAAACCGGAGGAGTTTAGTGGGTAGTGGGAAGCTCCCTAAACGCATTCTCCTCCGAAAAAAATTGGTAAATACAGGCCGGTTAGGTCAATCGCCATTAGGCGGTTTCTCTCGAGTGTAAGAAATCGTGGGAGTTTAGTGTGTAGTGGGACGATCTTATTTGGTCGCGAGTCCAATATGGCCGTCCACGAACGCGAGTCTCGTCAGGCAGCGGCTATGGTGCTAGACGCATTGCCCTCGCACAAAAAAGTTAATGTTAACACAGGCCACAGTATAGATAATATACACAGATATTATGTCTGTGATAATATCTGTTTATGTATTTAACTTTGTCTAAGGTTATCTCTTTAGTTGAATTAGTCAAAGGCTACTATAGGGTTAGGCACGTCTCAGCCCGGATTTTAAATGGGTTTTGCAAACTTTTAACTATATTTAGCGATAAATTAACGGATTGTAATAAAATCTAAACGATTAAAAGTATTAAATGTTGTGGAGTTAAAACTGTTGTGAAAATTATAACTGCTTAGAAATGTTTAAGACTAAGAAGTTATATCAGAATGTCAGGAGTATTTTAAAAAAGCTGTGCCCAAACATACACTCGTTCATACTACATATTATGTAGAAGCCATATTAGGGCTCGTAGCACTGTGTGAAAAATGTCCAAAGACATTTATTTACCATTCATTTCCCTAAATCATGTTCTCATGTTGGAATACCTTTTATGAGAGTAAATGTCCATAAACCTTAACTTATTTAAGAGGTTTTATTTCTCTACATCTTTTGAAGATCTCTAAATACATATGTATGTATATAATGAGTATAAGAAAATTTGACAAGGATACTTTACTCTTGATATTAATCGTGCTACCTTTTTATGTGTAGATATAAGTTATTACCAAAACAAAGTCTCCATGACATTGTGTTATAATAAAATTATAAAAGGCCGCGTGGCCAAGATTCCATACTACATCAATCAACAGCTAATTCCCTCGTTCTAACCCCGAATTTACGGTAATTTTGCTTTTATACCTAGTTTAAAGTGATTTATTTCACAGGTAATATTTCAAAGAAGATAATTCGCTGAGCTCGGTAATTCTGCCTGGTTGGTTTTTACGTTATCTATCTAAATAAAAATGAATTGCTGTTCGTTAATCTCGCTAAAACTTGAGAACGGCTGAACCGATTTGACTAGCTTTAGTCTTAAAATATTTGTGGAAGTTCATTTTATTTTCCCGTACAAACTGTTCTTACCTGTCATTTTTTTTTATTTTTTTTTTATTATTAATAGCGGCTTCGTGTTTCCACAGTCACTGCGACCAATTCTGATCTATTGTGAACGCCACTTCGATTACAGTTCCTCTCCAAGCCCAACCTCTTCTACGAAGAGGAGGATATTCTTACCTGTCAAACGTTTGATAGTGATACGAAATTCACCGAGTCAGCTGGTTTAATATAAAGCACAAGAGTTTGTGTTACCAATAAGATACTATAATCTGGCAAATTCCTAATCCAATATATTATAACATAATCTCAATCTATTGTGTATATATTCAATTATATTGAGACGTTTCGACAGATTAGGGTAGATTGATGTGCCGTGAATTGTACATTATAATTTAACCATCTTCTGACTTATGATTAGCTATACCTGTTATATTGGTTATACCGGTGTCAGAGTTTTCCCAAGCGCCTACTCTGGCGTTATGCATTAAAATCTATCTCTTCCTTTCTGATGAAGTGTCCCTCAATTAAATAATATTCATACAACGTCATTGTATTCATACCGAAAATCAGCAGCAGTAAGAATATTCATTAATTATCTCACTGCGTACTTTCTACCTACCTAACTTATACGTATGTATTTTTTATAATAATACGTCAGTTGGCAGACAGGCACGCACCTCACCTGATGGTAAGCGGTCATTGCGGCCTATTCCATTGAGGGACACTTCATTATAAAGCGTCTATAAAGCTGATTTATATTTTACAAAACACTTCTTAAGACGAATTGTAATTGGATATCATCTATTTGATTAAAAATTTTGAGCCTACAAGAAATATCTTGTTTACAAGGCAAATAACAAGTTACTGCCAACAATTCTTTTATGTTCCAGAAACCGGGTCACGATCGTTCTAACATATCTGGGATTAACATTAAATTGAATCCGGTTCCCATCTTGTCCCGTTGTAACAAATTTAATTACTGGCATAGTCCGGGTAACCGTCTGGAGTTGAGCCCATGTCCCTTTGGCGATATACTGGGATTGTAATTATGTTAATATCATTAGGGAATGACATTATTATGTCTTTAAAAATTATGTCGGGGTTTATAGATTGTAATTAAACGTCATGTAAATTAGATAAATAAGGGAATTCAGAATTTCAATCGCAGTGATATGAAAACAGAACTTTCATATCTACAAGTTTAGGGATTATTTAGTAACGCAATTATTTTCTTTGCAATAATTACATTCAAGCTCTAATAATTTTGGGTATAAAGTATTAACCAAACATGTAAATTCTTTGGATTTGTCGAGCTTTCTTGTTTAAAGCATTTTATTATAAAGTGATTTATAATGGTACTATTATAAGAAAGTACATAGCCGGTTTGCATACAATAAATAAATACATTGCCAGATCTCATAATACATCATCAAATATTAACAGAACTGTGAAAGATGTGTATTGACGGAATATATTACATACTTACTACCTATATACTGTAACTACTACAATGTACCTATTCAATTTATTATCCTTTCTTTACCAACGATGATCCTTCCATTTATCAAAAAAACTATTAAGTATATCGCTGAGCAAAATTACTCGGCGATGAAATATACAGTCGACCGCACGTGAAATATGAGAGGGGTATAAGATTGACATTCATGGCGCCCGAGTTGACGAAAATTGGACTTTTCAAGACTCTGTTGTTTGAAAAAATATATTTCTTAACAGTAAATTACTCTTAATGGTATATCTGATGATCGATTTGGTGTTTTAAGAAGTCGGCTATTATACCAGAGGCCGCGGATTCCAACTGTTATATTAACATGACAGACATGTTGTCTGTTTTTATCGTTGTATCGAAAGCAGTCTGACATGATTAAAGAGATATCAAGCGCAGGGCTAACGGCTTCACGTGGTTTCATGACACATGGGCTTTTGCCACCACCAACTTCCAGATTCCGTACTGTGACTGAGTATTTCCTGACCTAAAAAATCACATACACAATTTTTTCGTCGCTTTAAAGTGCAGCCTACTAGCGGCACTTTCACCTTTTGAACGCCAAGCTACGAACGCACTGTCGTGTCCTACAGTACTCTAGCCCACAGGACTCTAGGTACCCAGAATAACCCTATTCTTTATTGCCGAATGTATAATGTGTAATAGTAATCGTTTTAAACATATTTATTTCACATTTTTAGAGGCACGGTTTTTTGTTATGTATAAACGTCTTTGGCGTCCAAAAGGTTTAAGCGACGGCTGCACCAGGGGTCTTGGGCTTAAACTCGGGTCGGACAAAAACACGGAGGCAGTCAAGATAAGTAAAATAAGACAGCAATAAAATAGTCAACCACACGTGAAAATCGAAGAGGGTAAAAGAGTGACATTTCTCCCGGCGCCTGCGTTGACCGGAATCGGCTGATTTTACGGCGCCATAAACGCTAACGCTCTGTGATTGGCTCCGCTTATTGTCCTTAATAAAGCTGGTTTTATTTCCGCCGCGAATGGCCTGGCTAATGAACCGCACTGCTTGGTTGGTTGGCTACTTAATTTTCCTTGGCTGTATCGAAGTAGGACATTATCTCCGTCACTATTGGGCCACCATTCCATCTCTATTTACTTATCGCTCGTGAGATGAGATGCTTTTAACACTAAATAACCAGGATACCTTCGCTGAATCAACTGTAAATTTTTTATAATGATTTTACATTGCCACCTTACTATAATTGTTGGGTATTTGGTTTAAGCACCTAGCCCATGATCTCCGGTTCTTGAGTTCAATTCACCGATTTATGATCATGAATCCGCGGTTCTCAAGCGTGGTTTGATTGAGCCTGTACCCATCATTGTAACTATGACTGATTTCAATAATAGAGGTCTATGCTTTTGTAGTACGACATTAGTATACTCATTTAGTTTTTACTTTAAGCTACTATTTTTTTTATGCCAGAGGCGGCAAACGAGACAGCGGGTCACCTGGTCGCCTGATGGTAAGCAATCACCACCGCCCACGGACATCTGCAACCAGAGGGACCGCTGATGCGTTGCCGGCCTTTTAAGAGATTGTACACTCGTTTCTTTAAGGTCTTTAAGTATAGTAACCGTCACAATAAACGTGCTGTTTCTACAAGATAGCGACTATCAAAACTGAAAAGGAAACCGACAGTGTATGCTACCCGCGGATCAACGTGACTTAAACCAGCTCAAGATAATATTCCTCGTTCAAAAATATTTTACATGATCATACATTTTTCCTGTACCAAAAAGTACTGAGAAAACTCTACCCATATCTTTCACACCACGTACATATTACGTAAGTTGGATATTGGCCAGAGTGCACTGTTGGTTTTCAAAGCACCTTTCTGAAACAGATAAGGCAAAAAGCATCAGTGTAGAGCAGTATAGCTATACTTTTCGCGAGTGTCTGCAACTAGGGTAACATGAAGAGCCAGTTATTGGCTGTAACGTGATTTGCTCCGACGAGTGCTTTCGATGGATTACTTAGAAGGTAACTCAGCCGTGAACAATGTTTGCGAATATTACAAATGGGGGAATATTGTTGAGTATTCCTTCCTCTTGCTATTGTCAAATTCCATTTGTGGAAATTAAAAAAAGGAAGATAATACACAATAGTAGTCCTATAACTATGTATTTACTGTGAACATTCTTTTTTTTTAACATAGATATTTGGAACTAAAATTCGATGGATAATATTATACAACATGTAAATTACTTCTCAAATTACACCAAATTGGTCGTCATATTTGTCACCATCTTGTAAAGTCAGCTGAAAACTTAGCTACTTAAGGCATTAATAAAATGCTTTAGCAATATGATTATACGGTCTTCTACGCGTAAAATGGGAAACTACGTACTTCTACGCTACTGTACATTAAGTTTATTACCCCCTTAAAATAACGTTCCAGTTGACGTAACCTTGGAAAGACGTAGGTTATGCTGAATAGAACGGATTTACTTCTAGTGATGTAATAGCTAGACGTAAGTTTACTGTCTAATTTTATGAGTAGTCAATATGCTTTTAATGATTTGACTATTTTGTGCCCCGGATCAGACTGAATATAAGGAAAAGTATCAGGATATTAATGACCTATTTGCAGGGTAAAGGCCCTTTTGGGGGTGCACGGGGGTTTTCGTGGATAGTAGAATAAACGACTTTAGTCCCAAGTCCTACACATTAGATCAGTTGGCTGCAAACACGCAGCCCACTGCATTAACATACTCTGGTATTAGCGTAGGTGGATAGGAATAATATTATTATATTTATACTACGTACCGTATATCTATAAGACATACTGCTGTAGATGGAATGCTAACATGTAATATCCATTATTCCTATTGTTACTAACTGAACAACCTATTACTAATAGTACTTACCCAAACTTCAAGTTCGTTAGTACGCATTGCGTGGATAGGACCCCATAAACGTAATCTATGGGGCCTTTGAGACTACGGCAAATTCGTGGCGTACGAGGAAAGGCTAATTTCACTAATAACTCCCGCAGTATCGGCAATTATCGTAGTTTTTCCCCATTCCCGGTCGTATAAGAACTCTTGCTTCATTAGGACGCCGTGGTGACGTCGCCGGGTACCGTATCCAAGCAGTTATGCGGGTTGCAGACCAAGAGCTAAGCTAAGGTAGTTTAGCTTAGCTTGCATAGCTGACGCAATATCTCATACATTGTGTTCAGATTGCAGTCTGCACAAGTATGAGAAACAACTTCAGCTATGGGAGCTAAGCTGAACTACCTTAGCTTAGCTCTTGGTCTGCAACCCACATAAGGCCTATTGTCCACGTAAACCGCACGTCAGGCGCACGCATTCGTCAATTGGACGTGGACGTACTTGCATGGGCAATAGTGGGTGTATAGTAGTATGTTGAAATTGATGGGACCTACGCCACTTGGCGACGGTTTGGCAAAGTTGTCAATTTTGTCGTTTTTATACTATCTGACATAATACGGTAGCCGGCGACGTCGCCATAGCGTCCCTGTGAGGCATGGCTCTAACGATCAGTAGCGACCGCTTGGTAATTAACTAGTTATTATAAATGTTTTAGGCCTAGTTTTAGGAAATAGTAATAGTTGTTGAGTAAAATACAAAAGTACCAACCATACACATAAGTGCGAACTTGTGCATCAGAAATCTTAGAGAACGCATCATAAGTTTCCCATCAACTAGATTAAATTGTTGGAGGTCCGTATATGTATACATCAATTTTAGACCAAAGCATTGAATGCTTAATGCATTTAAGTAAAATTATAATATTCTATGTATTTAACTGATTAAAAGTAATGGCGGTTTTGCGATTTTGCATGTGTCCTGACTGCTGGAACCCGAAATTCGGGTACAAATTAAATAAAATTCACTCGACCCTTAATTTTCCGGTTGTAGAGGACTTTTAACAGTTAGTCGCTCGTTACGGACTTTGGGAAATTGAGTTTACAAATTGGTCTCAGCTTTATCGCTCTTTGGTAGACGTTAATGTACGTAGTTACTGTATTAATATTAATGTCAGCCTATTGATGCATAATTAAGACTACTGATGAAGCTTAGTAATTGAGAAGGAACCAGCTCGTCCGAATTGGATGGAAAGAAAAAACCGGGGGAGTTTAGTTGGTAGTGGGATGCTTTAGTATCAAATCCTATACACGGTCGTAGGTCTAGGTAGCCTGCGGTGTTGCCTAAAGTAAGCACGTAGTAAGCGAGCGTGTACAGGCTTCAGGGTAAGCATTGCTTTAATGCAAAACGACAGTGCATCGATCTCCGAAAAAATAAAGGTCAATCTGAGGTAGTTATATCAAATGAAAATCTCGTTGTAAACTTTTCCTTGTCGCACCAAAAGTTGCCAAATGACATTCGGGTGTTAAGAGCGGTTCTTGAAGAGGGTTCGACGAAATGGGTTTTGGCAGCCCGTTCACAAAAATGTAGATTAGATTGAACTGCTAAATCTTACGAATTAGTTGCAAATGCAATTTATCTCATCCACAAATTGAGAGCGAAATTGAATTTTTATAGTCAAAGACTATTAAGATAGTAATTTATCTATGGAGAAGAAATACCATGTATTACTGCAACACTTTAAAACACTGGGATTGTTTGTTGTACAACGCTTGGTGCCTGTCGGACAATTTTCTGGACGAGAATGCGTTTATGCACCACAACCGCAGGCTAGCTAGACCTGCGGCAGTTTTGGGACTCGAGACTAAAGCGTCCACAACCCACTAAACTCCCCCGGTTTCCCCTTCACACTCGATTGGGACGAGCCGGTGCCAGCCTTGTGGCTATTGACCAGCCCATCCCCAGGGACAACCGAATATACATAAAAAACAGTTGGTTATCAAGTTAGGTTTTAAACTTAGTCGATTCTACGCTGAAAACAAGCTAAAGGAAACAGGAGTGTTTCTTTATTTTTGCCCGTACCGTACCTAAGTATAGTTCGTGCTGCTGTATATTTTTTTTACAATTGTTTAATATTATGTTATATATCAAATAATGATAATTAAACATAAAATTAATGTATGAAAATAATAATTAAAAAGGTCACTTGTAGCACAAGGATTATTTGGTTTGCTAACGAAGGGTTTATACTTTTGGAGCCAAGATTTTAGACAAGATTCATCAAAGACAGAGCTATTATTAAAATAAATCTGACCCGCCTCAAAGTATTCAGAAGTATCTCCGCGGCTTATTCGATAGTTATTCGACGTTTAAATTATTCAGCCTGGCTTTTATTGTCTAGACAGTGCTTGACTTCACATTTTCAAAGTAAATGAGATTGCCTTTTACATTACTTTTATTGTTAGCACGTGTAATTGGTATTGTGATAAATATTTTATGAATACCAGTCAGTCAGTTCAAATATGCCTAAAAAGAAAATGGTAAAATTATGAAAGCTTTGAATAAGCATGAAATGTAGTTTGACGAAGATTCATTTGTTTATCAAGTACCAAAAGTCATGATTTATTTGTTTAGTTTGTCATAAAACAAAGGCACCAAATAAAGCTGTATATCTGATTTGCTTCTCGATGGTTGGATAGCAACATATTTATTGCGATGGTAGAGTCACTCTGTATCATGAATTTCTGGCGATTGATAATTGCATCTTTGAAGCCTACATTATTAAAAAAAATTGATTCTGATAGTTGATTTTGAAATTAGAATTAAAATTCTTATTTTTTATCAAAAAGTCGTATTATTATTATCTATACTTATTATATAGAGGAAAGATAAGATTGTTTGTTTGTTTGAATTTAATAGGCTCCGAAACTACTGAACCGATTTGAATAATTCTTTCACTGTTGGATAGTTACACTATCTCCGGTGAACATAGGATACTTTTGATCCCGGAAATGTGGGGGAAGGGGGGGATATTTGAAAAAAGAAATTACGCGCGGGTGAATGAATTATTTCTCGACCGACACTTTTACATTGGGATCAAAATATATAAAAAAGCGGAGAATTTCCTTTCTAAATAGAGTCGCTTTCACACAATAAGCGGTAGTAACTTTTATGTCGAAATTAATTCGTATTAGTAAAAGTATTGTACAAATCAGTTCCGAGCCGATCAAGCAACATCCAACTTCAACGATGATGTCAGGCTTTAAAACTGCTGACACCACTCGACAGACTCGCGAGGACCCTTGGTGGTAGTGCTTCTAGACCACTCGGTCGCCTGAGTGCAACCGAAGTTCTAAATTAACCTACTATTTGAGGCAGTTGTATTGCAAATCCTGTTGATGCAATAAATTAATACTTTAAATGCATGAAATAATTTTATTAAAATTTATAATTTTATTTATCGAGTTTCTTGTAGTTTCAATTAGCGAGCGCGCGTAGTAGGAAAAGATTATAGAAATCGATTTGCTAATAGATTTGGGAAATACTTTTGCACGCCTATTCTTTGGCCCAGTGTGAAGTAGACCGTTTTTTAGCTATTTCGAAGATGATCCGTAAAAACTTTAACAATATCTCTTGTAAGATTGCATTAGCGACAAATACGTGTACCTGTATAAAAATCTACCTAATTTTTTTTTTTTATTAGTATTAGATTCGTGCTTACCGCTCCGACCACGCACGCACAAGCGGTTGACACCTTGACTTGACCGCAAAAAAAAAAACACAAAAAATAGTTATCTAATCTAACCATACAGACTTGTCAATAATAATTATTTTTATCATTGACTTATGTACATAACTTTTTTAATATTTTTTTAATCATACTTTGTTTTTATGCAAACTGAATATACCAATTAATTGAAGTTATTTGCAGTGGATCTTTACGCATGTCTACATAAGGAAAGGGTCCGTTTTGTTTGTGTTTCGTGCCTACTATACTTGAACAAAGATTATGAAATTATAGAAGCTCCACAATAACATACCCAACTGAATGAAACCTGAACTGAAAAGTTTGAAAATGTTATTATTTGTTATTATGAGTACAATGCATCAAGGCAAAATAGGAAATCGTAACAGAAGTATATAAAAAGCGTTAGCTACGAATACTGTGTGCTACAAGTGTAGCATCCAGGTTAAGTAATCCCTAATTTCAATTGTACTGTTTCCCTAATTATGAAATGCTGTAAAGCGATGATGTTAAAAAAATTACTATTTTTATAGAGATAAATTATTTCCGTGTATCCTTGACAACAGATTCGAAAATAAGTTAAATTTTCTTACAAAACTGCATTGAAAAGACTGCACATGTGGAAAGTAATAAATTGCAATGAGTTGAAATAGGAAGGATTTCCACTCAACAATAAGCTCCGCCTGCGAACTGTTCTCAAGTATTATTACTAGCGAGACTTTAGGGACTTTACTCATTTTATTTAGACCATAATAACATTATTACAGTGTCTCTGAGTTGATATAAATAAATAAATAATGTAACGTTACACGTTTCTTTTAAAAAAAAAAAAAACTTAGTTTAAATATTAAATTTTAAAAATAAATAACAAAAATAAAATAAAATTTTAATTAAATTTATTAAGATAAAAACTAATTCTACTTAAAACTAACTAAAAATAAAGATATTTCCATATTTACACACTTAAAAATAAACATAACTAAATTCTAAACTTAATAAAATATAAATTGCACTATAATGAAAAACATTATAAATTTAAAATATTAATCCGCGCAATTTGCAAGTTGCTAATGGTTCGCTTATTCGTCTCGCGGATCTTTAAAAATCTTTTGTTCGCACATAACTTGCTTGACCTTGTGGTCTTGTCGTATTCCCTTTCACTTTTTGCATCGGCTCGACAGACCTCTAATAGAACTGAAGTGCGCGGACGTATTTCGTCGCACATCAGTGGATTATATTTTTTTAGTGCTCGACTTTTTTCAGCGCTTGAAATATTATAATTAATATTTTTGGAGTCCTTTGTACGAATACGTACGTACTTGCCTACGTTAATTAGGCAAAAGATTCATTCCCCGATAGGGTAAGTGAGATGATCAGTTTTTTTATTCAAACAGTGTAGTTGCAATATGTATTTCGTAGAATTTTAGTTATTGTATATTTATGTGTCCCTACAGTTTAGTGCTCATTATTTTAGTACCTAAATTCTAGTCTTTCCTTTGATTTAACGTTTTATTTTTGAAACCTTAACGGTTGCCTATCAACCTACCTACATTTTACATATCTCTTTGCTTTGATTTTTTATTTTAAATTAACGTAATAAATATTAATTTTCATTCCCGCTGTTTTGTTGTTTTATCCTCCGTTCTGATTGCGATCATTCATTAATTATTAATTTTATTGGCCACTTCACCTTCTATTTATTTAAACCCGTCTTGGCTTGGGCTTTGCTTTGGTGATCGCAATCGACGGGCTTGTCTTATAGACGTGCGAGGCTTAAGCTGGAACATTCTGGAATTCCAGGGAACTAGTTTGGAGCTTAAGTTTGGTCGGCGCGTCCGCCCAACGGAATCAAACCCGGACCGCCGAGACTATCCGGCACCGCACAGCTGCTCGCCACGTCCCTCCACCTGCGAGCCTCCTTCCACCTTCGGCCGCCCTCGCCAGGGAAGTACGGGACACGGAAGTAGATTATCAGTTGGGCAAAAGAACCGTATTTTTATAATAATATATTTTATTTGTGAACGCAGTTGTGACTTTCATTCACCACCCGCGACAATATCTCCGGACATTATTCACAGAGCGCCATCTAGCTCCACACTAAGCATTAGCTTGTGCTATGGGTGCCAGACAACGGATAAACATGACTTGTATACTTTTTATATTATTATGTTTTAATTGCATCCTCATCGCTGAGATCTGTGAGGAGTGCCCATAGCATAGAGGCGGAAGAACAACGCGATCGAAACAAAACTATATACCTATCTTAAAGATGCAAAGATATAAATATGAATCCAGATTATAGCCTGACCAATAAAATAAAAAACCTGCTCTGGAGGCGCCACATTAGCTATGGTTAGGTATAGCAACACTTGGTTGCTATGGTTATTCTCACAGATAACTGACAATCCAATTGTAACAAGGCACGGTTGACAATGACATCGCACTTTGACAGACAGCAATAATGAATTAATATTTTCACTTAGAGTTTTGGACTTACTTTTTTAAGCTACGAGTACATCAGTAGACAGATAGGCACGCAGCCCACGTTATGGTAGTAAGCAGGAACTGCGGCCTAATCCATAGAGAGACACCTAATTGGGAAGCGTTGCTCAATGTCCTGCCACACTGTAGACTCTTCCTATATCCAAAGTTTTCAGAAGTACTGAAAAAACATCAGTCAAATTGGTCTCTGTTATTTATTTATAAGTGGCAGTGGGCAGGACACATTGCAAGGAGGACTGACGGCCGTTGGGGCGGAAAGGTCCTCGAGTGGTGGCCACGTACCGGTAAACGCAGCCGTAGTAGGCCTCCCACAAGGTGGACCGATGATCTCATAAAGATCGCCGGAATCCACTGGATGCGTGTGGCGCAGGACCGATCGGTTTGGAGATCATTGGGGGAGGCCTATGTCCAGCAGTGGACGTCGTTTGGCTGAAATGATGATGATGATGATTTATTTATAATACATATTGAATATACGAATTGCATTTAACCGAAAGCGGACAATAAACTGATAAATAGTAAAATAACTCTTGGCATCATCTCTAATATATACCTATAATAGGCAAAAAAATATCGATTCCACACTTCAAACTCTTCTGTATACTTATTAGAGTCCGACCGAAGGTTCGGTTTCGGTTTCGGTTTCGGCCGAGTTTCGGCCAAAAATCAAGTTTCGGCTGCAGTTTCGGTTTCGGCCAAAAATGGCCGAAACTTTTGCCGAAACCGAAACTGATTTCGGAAGTTGTCGTGCACGCTCGCCTAACTTCGTTTCTCGCGGCAACGCTTTGGCGGACGCTCGCAAACCTGTTTGGGAATTGTTGTACGCCGTTCGGATATCTCTTTAGCATACAACATAGTCAGTGTGTTAAACAGTAACAATTAGTGATTCGATTATTGATAACTGATAAACATTTTGCTATGAGAACTTAATTTGAAAAAATAAAATAAAACCATTATTAATATTTTTTTATATTATCTTCTATATAAACAAAAGAGGGAATGGTCTGACTGACTGACTGACAGTCAACGCCCAGCCTAAACTACAAGACCCAGGAACTTGAAAATTTGTACAAGGATTCTTTATAATGCGTAAGTTCCCACTAATAAGGGGTTTTTTGAAATTCACTCCCAAGGGGGTAAAAAGAGGGTTGGACGTTTGTATGAAACTTCGTCATTTTAAAAGTTACAGTCTTGAAATTTGGGAAGTATATTTTTAGTTTGGTGTCAGTTTCAAATAAAAAGGTTTTTCTTATATTATAGGGAGGGGGGGGGGGGCAAACGAGCAAGTAGGTCATCTGATGGTAAGTGATCACCGCCGCCCATAAGCACCCAAAACCTCCGTGGGGTCGCAGGCGCGTTGCCCGCCTTTAAGGGTGGAATATGCTCGCTTCTTCATTTCGCATTGGTTTGAAAACACTGCGGGAAGCTGGTTCCATAGAACAGTCGTTCGCGGCAGAAAATGTCTGCGGAAACGTATGGTAGTTGATCGCCACTCGTCCAGGTGGTTTGGATGAAACTGCTTTGGTGGCGGGTAGTACGGTGGTAAAATTTAGCAACAGGAATCAAATCAAATAATTCCTCGGAACACTCCCCAAGATATAGGCGGTAAAAGACGCACAGGGACGCAATGTCTCTACGCAATGCCAGAGAATCTAAGCAACCGGCAAGACTTTCGCCACTGACAATCCGGGTTGCTCGACGTTGGATACGATCAAAAGGAAGAAGTTGGTACTGTGGTGCTCCGGCCCAGAGATGGCAGCAGTACTCCATGTGAGGCCGAACTTGGGCTTCATAGAGTTGGAGGCGATGAGTCGGAGTATAATACCACATTGCTTTACCTAGGACACCTAGTTTTTTTGAGGCAAGCTTAGCTTTTTCTTCCAGATAATCACGAAATTGAACGTCGCTCGAGATATCGACGCCGAGAATCCCAATGCTCGGTTGTATAACAAGACGAGTGCTCTCAAAATCGAGGGAAACGACAAATTCGGTTTTTTTTTGTGGTAAACGCACAGACTTGTGTCTTTTTCGGGTTAAATTGGACCAGGTTAAGACGTCCCCAAGAGGAGACCTCTTTTAAGAAAGTCACCATTTGAGACACAAGTCCGTTCCGACATTCTGTCACATGTGCGTTAGAAACATTTACATGATCGGTGAAAGAAGTATCACTCGTACTGTCATCCGCATAGAAGGTGTTTTTATTTGAACCCCATAAGGGTTAAAAAGGTGTTTGAAATTTTGTTTACAGGAGTTCTTAATAATGTTTAAGTTCCCACTAAAAAGGGTTTTGGATATTACACTCCTCTAGGGGTAAATTTTTTATTTTAAATTTTCTAAAAGCGAGCTTCATAATGTGTAAGTTTCCACTAAGAAGGGGTTCATAGTGGTTTATAGAATGTAGTCTACGCGAGCGAAGCCACGGACGGAAGTCTAGTATTAAATTAATGATTACAACAAAATTCATATACTGTGATTCCATTTCATGTCCCAATTAATGCAGGATAATGGGTAAAAAGCACCAAATTTCAGTATTTTAAGGAATTTTATACCTGACCACGTGAGTTTCGGTTTCGGTTTCGGTTTCGGCCGAAACTGAAGTCACGGCCGAACATTCGGTTACGGTTTCGGTTTCGGCCAGAAAACCAGTTTCGGTCGGACTCTAATACTTATTCATGAAACACTACAAATTCTGCTTAGCGCTCAATGAAACCGCGGAATATAGGTCGGTCGCACCGTCCCGTCCGCTAGATTGCCCCTCACTTGATTTACAGCCTAACGTTAAATCTTTATTTTTAAGACTTGCGAAATAACTTTTTAGATCTTTTCGACTGTCTTTCCTTTTTTTCTTTCTTTCATTACTAGAGTATATTTAAGTAGTTAATGTTAAATTATAGTGAGTTGACATCATTGGAAGAGTGCGTTTATTGTGCTTGCCTGTGTGATATAAGCTTCCTTTTCTGCAATATCTCATGTAACTATTTGGCCACATACGCTATTATTGGTAATGAGAATAATGTTGATATTTTGCAATACCGGAGTTTATTGAGTAGTGAGACGAACGCCTTGACCATAGAGTCTGTCGACCGCAGGTCGTGCTTGCCTAGGGCAAAATGCTTAGATGCATTCTCCTCCGCAAAATAATACCACAAATATGATTGGACTGTGAAACTGTAATAGTATAAAAATCTGAGTACGCCTCTCTGACATGATAAAATCTTGGGCAAATTCTTTTACAGAATGTGTTTATATATTAAGAAAGGCTAATAAATAACAATAGTAATTCTCTTCTTGTCGGCATACATTTTTTTGGCTTAAGATCAAATCGAAATAGCATCAAGACTCGGCGAAGGCCATCCAACAAACCAGCATGAACTAGTAAGTAAATTGGTAAATCCTAGGAATCTCAATCATCCGTTCTAACATCATAAACTCCAAAAGTAACTACAAGTATTGCGTTTCTACGCTTAAATTGTAGATTAGTTTACGAAACATATCCGGTTTAACGTCGGTCAATTCCGATTGACAGATAAGAATTACCCGCAGCATGGATTGGGTACTTTAGTGTGCATCACTATGCACGCATAGATTGACAGATAAGAATTACCCGCAGCATGGATTGGGTACTTTAGTGTGCATCACTATGCACGCATAGATTTCGGCGATTCATTTTTATTATAAGTTTTTAATAAGTTTTCTATACTATTTATATGTACATTGAAGAAAACATTTATACTTTTCATCTCATAGCATAAATAGAATGTTGCTACTAACATTAAATGTTGCTACTAAAATTATCATCAACTGCAGGCATAACGTCACTTAACATAAGCCTTCCACTTAGATTTCCATAATGACGGCCACCGGCCTACATCCAACGATAATCGACAACTTATCTGTTTACCCATACACTGCATTCCTGCCTCTAATAGTTTCCCTGTACCTATCGTACATAAGTATCTATACTTATACTAGCCTTTCGCCCGCAGCTTCGCTCGCGTGACTATAAGACGCTATTCCGCGGGAATATTTTTATAAATTGTAGCCAATGTGTTATTCTGATGTTTATTGTAATGTTTCACTAAAATCCATCCAGTAGTTTTTGAGTGAAAGAGTAAGGCTTCGTTCACACGGCATTGTCCTGCACGATTTTTGCAGTATACGTCTTAACGTATAAATAGTGACCATACAACGTACATATATCCATTCACACGTCGATTGTACTGCAAAAAAACGTGTACCGCTTATACGTTTGAACGCATACTCAACGGACTTGTCAAGCAAATCGAATGAACTTTGACGTATTCGGTTCGCAGTGGCACATAATATAGCTCTGTCTCGTTCACACGGCACGATGTTCATACGTTTTTTATCGAATAGCAACCGAAGATTTCGAATTTCGAATAATTTTTCAAATGTGATCGTTCGCAGTTTCGCACAGATTCTTGAATAATAGGATGTACCCAAAACCTTCTGTTTTGTCGGCGGCGAGACCGTGGCGCCTACGATACCAATATAAAAGTACAGTCAACAGCACGTCAGACGTAACACTTTGGACTTTGTACCGCTCTTATGACGGGGGCATAAGCGCTATTATCGAACTGCAAGTGTATACCGTGATGTGCTGTGACTGTACAACCACGCGTGGATCCATCAGTGACGTCTACTCCTGTGACAACTGTGTGAAGACTGCGGCTATTCGTCTTTTACACGAATGATAATTTACCGTGTGAAGACCCGGATGATTGTACGTTAAAAAAACGAATACGAAAAAAACGTGCAGGACAATGCCGTGTGAACGAAGCCTAACAAACATCAATAACAGTGATTAGAAAGTGAAATGCTTTCTTTTTTTTTTTCTTGTTTTGCGTTTGAGTGGTAAAATATTAGACAACGTCATGAAGTGATTTGGTCCCATAAACGTACGTACTGCGATTAGGGTAACACAAGTGCTTCGGATGGTAATTTTCTCTAGCAATTCCCTGCCCTTCCGTGTAACAAAAAGAGCGCTAAGGAAAATAAGGTTTAAAAAATAACGCGACACGCGAAGTGTGGCCTGGTTCGTACACATTAACCGACAAATTGCTGGCTGGTGTCAATGCAATTACCGAGTTCCTATTGGTTAATACGTAACGGAATATTAAAGTGTGATCAATCTGAAATTATAATCACTGAAATTTATTAAGACGCATGCGGTCGCTAAGCTGAGCCTTCATTAATTATACAAAACGTATCATTATAATCTTATCTTGCATTTGTAACAAAAAAAAACAAACATTGAAACACAAAGCCGTAAAACAAAAGTAAAATCTTCACTACGATATGTAGCCGGAGATATCATTCTAATGAAGCAGGTTACTTATGCGTTAGGAATAGCAACATTTGCTTCGTTTCGTTTCATTAAACATTGTAAGTGTACCTTTTTTTTTTTGTAGGAGAATGCGTTTATGCACCATAACTGCAGGCTAGCTAAACCTGCGGCCGTGTGTGGGACTCGAAACTATAGCGTCCACTACCCACTAAATTCCCCCGGTTCCCCTTCACACCCGATTGGGACGAGCCGGTGCCAGCGATAGCTATTGACCAGCCAATTGTAAGTGTACCTAATAAAGAGCAACGAAATCATTCAAGGAATCAGTATCGCAGTAAACCATTTACCTAAATGAAAAAGAAAACGGTCGGAAACTGGCTGGTTTCCTTCTAATAAAACCTTTCGTTTAAATTCTCTATTGTACGCAGTGATTGAGAGTTCCTTTAAAGGGTCGAACTAATTCCCGACAAAGGAAACTAGGTTTCAAGAGTTTCGCAAATTGCAGGAACACAATACTTGTATTAACAAATAATTTTATATCCCAATACTTAAGATAAAGCTTCAGGCCTAACAATAACCAAATCTAATATCAAAGTCAAAGTATTTATTTTGCAATTTGATTTACCATGAAATTCTTTTGCCCTTCTACCATTGTTGATACATTTTTGAAACAAGCAGACCAATACATTTAAAAACATTATTATACATATGTTTTACTGCGCAAGGATCAAACCACTCTTTGTTCTAGCATACTCATAAAGCAATAAAGGTTCATGTGCGTCACAGAGCTATCTAAAATAGTGTGCATTTGATGTAACCAAAAATTTAAACCATTCCCGCGCCGATTCAATACCGTAGTATATTATGCAATACGCCTGTAATTAGGCCTTGTTTTGAACACAAACAAACATTTAATTAAAAGAAAGAAACCGGTATCAGTTTACATGAAAACAAAACACAAACGCTTTGAAATTTGACCTGTTTTCAAAGAACAACGGCAGTTTCATACCTGCATGTTTTTAAGGTGTCTTAAAACTTGACTTATACAAAAACGATTATTTGAATTAGCCAGATTTTTACATCATAACACAATTTTATTTAAAGGCTGATATTAAATCATGAATTATAAAAACCTCTCAGTTGATTACAATATTAATATCTTACGCGTTTGTGTTGCCGCTTTAAAAAAAATAACACATTTATATTTTTTTCAATAATAAGAAAAAGGAATAAAAATAATTTATTTCAATGCAATGTGTAACTTAGAAATTATATATCATTTAAAATAGCACAGTGGAAGTTCCCTTCGTACATAAAATAGCGTAATGTTTCTTTATTGGTTAAAATGTAACTTTTAAAGCTGTCTCGTGTAATATTTAACTTATACTTATTGGCAGATGCCAATTGCAACACTGCTACCAAAGTTATTTTGACAGCAGGAAACTGCAAAGCAATTTGTTTGACAGTCTATTTTTTTTTATAGGTTTTGGCTTTGCACGGTTTGTACTTTAGCCACAGACGATTCCAGTATTCTCATAAATGTTTTAGGAGACTGTTTATTTTTCCTCTGACTGCTTCTAAGATGACTATATTAATAAAAAATAATTTTATTAATTACTAAAAGAAGAAAATAAACAAGGATTTCTTTCATTACCAACATAACCTCAAAGTACAAAAATACTTATAACTTTTTTTTGCAACCACCGTTTGTTAAAATTCTTTTTGGAAATGTTTATGTAATGCAATTGCTAGTGTATAAGCATTTTTTAAATCATAGACGCCCCAATTTTTATCCAGGACAAACGTAGTATGAGACTTTGCCATTGTTCTTTGCGTTCCAAATTTAACTTGAAAGATTTCCTTTGGTGGAAAAGATCGTTAAGAATTAAAAAATAAATATTAATATCCAATTTGATGCAGTTGTTCTGAAGTTTTTATTAAGTAGATAGATAACTAGTCCTTTTTTCTACGCTTTACGTGTGTTAATGATACATGCGTGTTAGTTATCAAAAGGCCTTATTTTGTTAGAAAAATCTGAAGCGTAATCTATCCTTTTGAATTCCAGAACACCATATTTTTGCCTTCTTTGTAACAGAAACCTAACCTAATGTCCGAATTTCGTGTGGATTTAGCGATTTCGTTTCGGCATTGGTATGTCAGTATATTTAGATTAATGAACATTAATAAATATTCTATATTTTTACGAAAACTCTTTGTAAAGCTAACAAGAAAGCAACCGCTGACCCCTTTGAATTTAGGCTATTAATGCGGAGCTAAATTACTACTCATTGGTAAAGACTGCTTCTGGTTAGGATTGATCTCCCTCTACGGGCCTAAGTATTTTTCTTATAATCTTGTCGGTTTGTATTTCAAAAATAAACTCACCGGCAATAAAACCTTGCCACTGAGCATTTTTCATACAAACGTGGTCACTTTAGCGCCTCATAGATAGAAAACTATTTGCAGCTGTGCAATGATTATTACGTCAATGGAGAGGCCAAAAGCCCGATTAACAAATCAAAGTTTCAAGAATTTACACTAACCGCTCAATTTTCTCAAAAAGGAAAAACAATCAAGTCAAGTCAAAATTCATATGTACGATATAATATGGAGCGTCGAGTTCGGTTTGTTGTTTTTCCTTTTTGAGAATAGTGAACGATTTTTGGCAATTTTTGAAACTGTGATTCGATAATAGGGCGTTTGGCCTCTCCATTGACGTAATAATCATTGCACAGTTTGTTTGAAAAAAAACCAGTGGCCAGGTTTTATTGCCGGTGAGTACAGAACATTTAATATTTTGGCGTCGGTTTTTTTTTTCTTTGTTTTATATGTATGAATTAGTCGCTTACACTAGCCACTGAAACATTAATAAGCATTGCATATTGGGAATGGGAACGAAAACGGAATAGGTACACTATCAAAAAAATTACAAAAAAAAAAACAAGTAAATAACTTCCCGGGGTCGATTGCGCCCGTGGGTTTGAGATAAGCCAGGCGCAGTACGTAGGCTGAATGCGTAACACTCACATGAACAAATGAATTTAAGGTGAGCTTACACGAAAATACTCCCCATTGGGGTAATGGTTAAATAATGTTACCTACATGGCCGTAATCTATTAGGCGTGTGTTCCGGCCCCTGATGATAAGCGCCTGCTGTCATCCATGGACATCACTCCTGCGTACCCAACCATATAAAACCTTTCTGGCTCTGCATTATTTTCGACCCCATCTTATAGTCCGTCAAAAATACTAGGTAAGAAGTTCTTTTCACAGTGCGTATGCCGTAAAAAGTTTTTATGCTATATCAGTTAGCAGACAGGCACGCAACCCCCATCTGATAGCAATTGACCACTGCGGCCTGTTTCATTGAGTGACACAGACAGATAAAAAGCACAACTCAATGTGCTCCATCGCACTGTAAGCTCCCATGGTCTCTTTAACCGTACAGTACACGACCACTATATTTTTTTTTTATTGAATAGCCCTCGTCTTTTAAATAGAGTCGTAAGTGTGAGGATGACCCCCAGTCAAAGGTGAGTGGAGCGGTGGTTCAATTTAACAGATGTTGGAAGTTCCAACATCAATTTTAAAATGAGTGCAACTATTATAAACATAACTCCAGTTAGTTTATATAAATATATTAGCTCTGTGAATGCTAGCGTCCCTCAGAGTTGTGTGCTTTCTCCTAGTCTATTATTCCTTCGTATTAATGATATGCTGTTTCACAACGTATATGTACTTTGTTATGCGGATAATGGTACTGACGATGCACTATATACCGGTAGAGTAAGTATTTTTTATGGAAAACGTCATTGAGAACCGGAACACTCTTGTGTCTGAAATCGAAAACATGTTGAATCATGTCTCGAATTGGGGCCGACTTAATTCAGTCCAATTCAACCAGTATCAACAGTATTAGTGTTTGACAAAGAAATTATGAGGTGATAATAAATTAGCCTAATCATTTCTGTTAACATCATTACTATTCCCGATTATATAGTATCAATATTAATATCGGTAAAAAAACAGAAAATACCTAACACGAATTGTCCATTTAATTCGATAGTAGCATTGCGCCAACTAAAGCTAAAGCTTTAAATTACACACACTGACCGCTTCATACATTATGGTTGCAGCGCGAACAGACACCAGAGAGGATTTATAAAGATTTATGTTTTGTATCCACAGTTACGTTCGTTTTGCTGTTGTAGTTTTATTCTCGAGAGAAATTATCGCAGAATAAAACAGTGGTTCGAATTAGTAGAAAGTGATTTAGTGTTTCTATAGAAACTGATATTGTTGCCATTATTTTAGGAAGGTCGGTTTGTCCTGTTACTGAGAATATATTCACAAGTTTTTCTTTCTCTAAAATTGTAAAAAAAAACCTTGTTGAAAATTTGTTGATAGATAGAAAACATATGGTGCGTTGTAATTTTCATTATATTCCTTTGGTGTAAAATAGTAATTTTACAAACAGACACAAAATAACCAAAAGGACACAAAACCCAAAATCAAAATTAGCGTTAAGGTTATATGTAAATCAGCAAAAACATTCTAATTTAGGCCTAATGTTGTCAAAAACGGAACGTGGTTGCATCAGCGAACGTCAGGCACGCTAAAGCGCCAGCTAATTTAATCCGAGCGCATAACGCGACCACCCGCATAAAGTTGTCCCCTGCTGTGCCGTGCGGTGTGCGAGTCTTTAATTTGTTCCCTGCAAAATTTTACCATTATTTATTATGAGCATCTGCACTTCGTTGGCGTAAAATTCCGGGTCATTGGAGAATATGAAAATAGCTTATGTATTAATGCATATATAATTTTCTTTTATCTCACAATATTTCGCCCGTGAAATATTGTGTGTTAAAAAAATTACCTTATGTATTTCAAATAATATGCTTTATTTCACAATATTTTCCCCGTGTATCATAAAAGGAATAAAATAACCATTTATCACAGGAAATCTCGTCAAAAATGACATGTGGTAAATGATTAAATAAGCAGGCACAAGAAATATGCATACCTTTCATTAAACTACATATATGTTGCTTAAAACTAAACTAGCATGCATAAAACGCTAATACAGCAAAAGCATTATAATAAAGCATAATAACCTCAAAAGCGGAAGTCTGTTGCATCAGCGGCTAATTTAATCTGGGAGCATACCGCGATATCGCATAGAGCGGACGACATGCGGGCCTTACATTTGTAAACTGCAAAGGCATTTGGATTTACCAGTATTAATGAATAGCTGCTGTCCGGGGCTTTGCATGCGTTAAATATCTGGAATTTATCATAATAAGAATTACATGTCCTAATCCTCTAAGATTTGTGCAAACTATTTTCGTGTAATTGGTGTGTAATTTCGGAAGATATCGCTATTAGCGATAAGACCGCCTATATTACATATTTATCATCTGGCAGAAAGGCATCTGTTGTATCATATAATATGTAAACTCTGATCATATTATTTTATTTTGTTGTGTGCAATAAAGAGTATATAATATCTTTTTCTGGAGCCTACGATACAAGCAGGCGCGGTCCGAAGGGGGGGGTCACAGGGGACATGACCCCCCCCAAAATCTAAGGTCAAATAGAAAAAATCTCAAAAATTTGCCAAATAATAATGGTGGTGAACGGTGGTAATTAGTGATGCAACGAATACTACTTTTACGAATACGAATATCAAACCTACTATTCGGCGAATACGAATACGAACATCTCGCCGTAGTCATAAAAGACTTATTTATTTGAAGAATTTTTTCTCGTGTAATAGTTAAAATTGACAACAGGCAATTTTTAATTTAAAAAACATAAAATTTGTAGATTTTTTAGTTTGAGGCGATTTTTTTTCAGTCTGGATGTTCCCAGCCGTTGAAAAAAAGTCTTTTCGAGGCGACTTCAGTGAAAAATATTTTTGGGCGAGTTTTTTCAGACTAACAGACTGAAAATGGACATCTTCTCGCCAAAAGGCCAGTGGATCAGCAGTCAGCGATAAAGGGAGCTTTAGATACGCATCTATCTCGTTTTTAGATTGCGAATCCCCTGTAAAAACATTTTGAAATTAAATTTTACTTTTACTATACTATACACAACAAAAACAAACCTTGGAGCTAGTTAACTGAGCAAACGACGATAGGATCCCTTATTATTTACCAAATCCAGGGGCTCCATGTCTGGACAAACTTATTCAGCAATCAAATATTTAGGATAACAATTTTATACGTTGTAAGTTTTTCCCATGTTTCCTTTAAGAAGAACGCTTCTTTCTTCGCTGGTGTTAGTTTTTAAATATTCGTGTTAGTATTCGCCGAATACGAATATTCGGTAAATGTCTACTATTCGGCGAATACGAATATTCATATTCGTTGCATCACTAGTGGTAATTCCATAAGTATAATTATTAGTTATATATGATTTTGTAACACTTCCATAGGTTTCCTTTTTCTGAGGTAGTGAGTGACCCGGGCTGGTCAATAGCCACAAGGCTGGCTGGGGGAGTTTAGTGCGTAGTGGACGCTTAGTCTCGAGTCCCACACACGGCCGCAGGTTTAGCTAGCCTGCGGTTGTGGTACAAAAACGCATTCTCCTCCAAAAAAACATTTGGACATTGCGAAAGCCTTCGATCGTGTTTGGCATAAAACTCTTCTTACGAAGCTTCCATCGTACGGACTGCCCGAGAGACTTTGCGTGTGGGTAGCCAGCTTTTTATCGAACCGTAGCATTATAACAGCTGTTGACAGCTCATGCTCTGCATTGAGGTTCATAAATGCTGGTGTCCCACAAGGTTGTGTCCTATCCCCGACTTTATTTCTCTTACATATCAATGACTTGGTACAAACTAGTGACATACATTGTTATGCGGATGATAGCACGGGTGATGCTTTCTATAACGGCCACGCAAAGGATTCTCGAACACTTGACGAGAGCCGGATGAAACTTGTGTCTGACATTGAGACTACCTTAGACCATGTCTCAAATTGGGGTCATACAAACCTTGTAAAATTTGATCCCCAAAAGACTCAAGTCTGCGTCTTTTCCACAAAAAAGACCCCCTTTGCTATATATCCCCTCTATTTGAGAACACTCCTCTCAATGCCAAACCGAGTATTGGGATTCTCGGCGTTAACATATCGAGTGATGTTCAATTCCGCGGTCATCTGGAAGATATGGCCAAGTTGGCTTCACAAAAGTTAGGTGTCCTCGGTAGAGCGAGACAGTATTTCACCCCGGCTCATCGTCTTCAACTCTACAAGGCGCAAGTAAGGCCCCATATGAAATACTGTTCTCACCTTTGGGCCGGGGCACCGCAGTATCAGCTTCTTCCACTTGACCGCGTTCAACGTCGATCCGATCGAATTGTTGGCGCGCCGAGAGTCTTTCCGCTAAGCTCGATCCCTTGGCGTTGCGGAGAGAAGTAGCATCTCTGTGCGTTCTCTACCGCATGTACCATGGGGAGTGTTCGGAGGATATGTTCGGACTTATACCTGCTGCAGGGTTTCATCACCGTATAACTCGTCACAAACTGAAGTTTCACTCTCATCACCTTGACGAGTGGCAATCTACTACCATACGTTTCACTCGAAACTTCAT
The DNA here is from genome assembly GCA_949319885.1 of Mecyna flavalis. NCBI lineage: Eukaryota > Metazoa > Arthropoda > Insecta > Lepidoptera > Crambidae > Mecyna > Mecyna flavalis. The sequence goes on from OX439436.1 coordinate 8,781,886, forward strand.
ACCACGTACGACCAAACTATGGAACCGGCTCCTTGCAGCGGTGTTTCCGGACCGCTATGACATGGTAATTTTCAAGAGACGAGCAACATATCACTTTCTTAAAGGCCGGCAACGTACTTGTGACTCCTCTGGTGTTGCGGGTATTCATGGGCGGCGGTGATTGCTTACCATCAGGTGACCCGTCTGCTCGTTGCCTTCCTCTAACATAAAAAAAAAAGGTATGAGTGAATGACCCCCTCCAAAATTTCAGGCTGCGACCGCGCCTGGATACAAGTTATGCTTAATTTGGGGCTAGATAGCGGATATTTATTTACATCTATTGGTATTGGCCAAGTCATCGTTACAACACTTACAACGATAGGTACTGGTTTATAAGCTTATGTTTTTAAATTTTACTTTTTACGATTGTACAAATGTATCCAAGCTGCAAATTGTCCGGCTACGACATCGTATTGGATAGGGAGTTTGTCTGTCTACAAACGAGAGCGCGTGGAAACAGAATACTGTACAAGCTGTGTGCTTTTGAAACGCGGGCCTTTGAGCGACCGCAAAATGGTAGAGTGTACCTATTAGGCGTATACATTCTTTAATACGATCCGATTACATTTTTTAGATCTATCGTCACAATGAATTATCGCAGTGCCAGATATTTTCCCGTGAAATAGAATTGTGTGTTCTGTGTTTCGGGGAAAGGGCACTGAAGCTAGTGAAATTACTAGGTATATGAGACCTAATAACTGTCGTCTCGGTGTAGCGGGCGCAGGGCAGTGCCAGACAGTAACTGCTTAGTTATACTGTTTGGCACTGAACTGTCTAAGGGCAGACGTGACGCTTACCATCGGGTGTACGACCTGCTCGTCTTGTTACACATTGCAATAAAAAAAAACCTATTCTTTTTTTCACGCTAGCGGCACGCAGCCCACCTGGTGTTAAGTGGCCACTGCGGCAGTGGCCCAGTGCACTATAGGCTCCTCTGATCTGTACTCATTAATTTTGCTAGAATACAGCCAGAGCCGTTACGGCGGCGTTAATTGTGAATTGCGAAGATACGTGGATGTTTTAAGCAAGAACTACAAAGCGTCAACCACGAACTGTTTATCTTGGGTGCGATTCAAAATCACGATCCAAAGAGTTAATAACGACAAACAAGGTCTTTACAAAACGATAATCCAATATGTATTTTAAAAAACCGACATTGATGTAATTCAGTTGAACCAATCCGATAAAAAAGTATAATTTATGTCTATTGAACGCATTCTGGAAATATCTAGAAAACAATGTTTGGACTGTGTGGTACTTATTCAAGGTTGTTTTTATTGGATAAAAATGCTTAGGGGCATAACCGCAGGCTATCTAGACCTGCGGCCGTGTGTGAGACTTAGGACTAAAGTGTCCATTACCCACTAAACTTTCCCGATTTCTTCTTTCCACCCGATTGGGACAAGCTGCTTCCAGCTTTGTGGCTATTAATCAGCCCTACTAAAGAATTTGATTATTAGACTTGACTGCTTATAAGCAAAGGCTAATGTAAAAAGGCATGAAACGAAATACGACGGCAGTAGGTTCGTGAGCCCTGTCGCGTGACAACATCAGATAGTCTCGACGCGGCATCGATCTAAAATAATGCTTCATACGACACAAATCAGAAGTGCCGTCGATAATATACGACCATTTCCGAATTGAATATGAATTCGTAATGTTAAGTATGGGCCTAGTCAATCAAATTAACGTTGATTAACTGTTAACTAGTTTATGCGTTGCTATCATATGAATTGTGTTACAACGTACTTTATCTTACACGGGAATCGATTCCAGGACTTCGAAAATAACGCCATAATCTTGTGGTCAACTTGCGTAGAACAATGGATCGCCACTCGGGTCATAAAACCAGGCGGTAAGACTTTTTCAGAGTCTGACAGGCTACCAACCCTATGAGTGAAATCTGCTGCCATAACAGCTTTAATTTTTTTTCGACAATGATAATGTGGAAGCAAGTATATTTAACATGACATCGATGAAAAAAATTATATAAAATTCTTCTTAAATATAACTTCGATAAAAGCTTCTATCTATAGCGCAACCATGTCAATAAATGTAATGTTAAGCTGAACTTCATTAGCACAGATTTCATTACCCGCTGAAGATAATGGCTTCAGAAATCCAATCAATCTACTCATATATGCTCAAGACGAATATACTATTGTGATCGACAAGATGGGCAAGTTCAGTGATTTCTATTTGGAAAATGGTTTTCAAAAGAAAAAGTCAAGTATGCTCAGCTATTTTTCATTCTGGAAACTATTAAGAACATACGATCAATGGATCCCTAATAGGTAGGTATGCTTCGGACTAATATGTAGCGTGTGGATAAGTAACCAGATTCGAGTATGAACACAGCACTTCATGGCCTGTAATTTTAAACAATTGTATTTAAAAATTAAAAATATTTTTAAATGTATCCCAAAGCTTGCTTAACGGCAACTATGTGCCGCCATTATACCTGCTACGAAAATGTCAACCATTAAAAGAGCCAAAATTCTGAAATTCTAGATTTTTATATCATGAGCACCATAACCTTTGTTTAAAGGAGGCGGGTTGAATAAAAATTGTGTTTACAAACGATACATAAAAAGAGGCCTGTCTTGCACAGTTGCACTACACCAAATAAGATAATTATGTGTTTAATGTCTTTATTATTACCAAAACAAGTTCTGTGGAAGATAATTTTCTGCTAGAGTGTTATAAGAATTTATGCAAACACAGACATTTTAGAGAGTCTACCTGTCTTGACCATGTTATTATTAAAACTAAGCTTGAATCACAAACCTGTGTTATTAACTCTCATATAACAGATCACCTTCCCGTATTACTGAACTTAAATACATTAATAACTCCAAATAAACCACCTAAAATAAAGAAAATAATCAACTACGATAATGCTGCTAGAGATATTAATAATGATAATCTCGCGTACATCTTAGAGATTAACGACCCAAACTCTGCCGCGGATCAATTGGTCTTGCATCTCAAACAGTCCCTCGAAACTAATACACTTGACAAAAAAATTCCCAATAGAAAGCAAATAATGAAACCTTGGATTTCTATAGGTCTATTGAGGTGCATAGCTCACCGAGATAGACTTCATAAAAGATCGAAAGCCTCACCAAATAATGAAATACTGAAAACTACTTACCGGAGATATAGGAATTACTGCAATGATCTTCTGTGTCGGTTAAAAACTGAGTATGAAAGATCTCAGATCAACAATTGTAAAAATCCAAAGGAAACATGGAAGACCATCCGAAAGATCACAAACACTACTAGTAATAAGAATCCCGCTATAGAGTTATTAAAGACAAATCCCGACGGTTCACAAGTTTCCATAGATCATATCAATAATTTTTTTGCAAATATAGGGGAAAAAATGGCCGATAAAATTGATCAAAGGTCAGACAAGTCATGTGCTAAGCAATGTGAAATAAAGTCTTTGTCTAGTGCGAATTCATTCGTTCTATTTCCAACAGATATAACAGAAGTAGAAAATGTAATTTATGGGTTAAAAAATAACTCAGCCACGGGATGGGATGGCATCCCCACAAACTTCCTAAAACTAATATGTAAAACCATTGCTCCGATACTAGTGTACATATTTAATCTTTGCTTCACTACCGGAGTATTTCCCAACTGCTTTAAACGAGCTATTGTTCACCCTGTCCATAAAAATGGCAGCAGAGACTGTGTCGACAACTACCGTCCAATATCGGTTCTTTCAGCCTTATCAAAAATTCTTGAAAAACTTTTAAATACACGCTTGATGGATTTTTTAAAAAAGGAACAACTAATTTCTTCATCACAATATGGTTTTCAACCAAAAAAATCTACGGAAGATGCTGTAACAAACCTAGTTAATTCCTTAGCTGCAAATCTAGATAAAGGGAAAAAATGTGTTGGGATATTCCTGGATTTGGCGAAGGCTTTCGACACAGTCTCTACTTCTATCTTGATCCGTAAGCTTGAGCTCATCGGTATCAGAGGAGTCCCCTTGGAGTTGTTCCGAGATTTTTTGTCAAATAGGTTTCAACGGACTAAGATCGGCGATTACCTAAGCACGGACCTTCCAATTTCCTGTGGTGTTCCACAGGGCAGTGTTCTTGGCCCAAGTCTCTTTCTGATTTATATAAACGATCTCTGCAACTATAAACCCTTCCAAGGAAGGATTTATTCGTATGCAGATGACACTGCACTAATATTTACGGGAGAGACTTGGGCGCAGACCCGTAATGTCGCTGAGAGTGGACTCAGGCATGCTATTACCTGGCTTAATGAAAATCTTTTAACTCTTAATATCTCCAAAACTAAATTTCTCACGTTTTCTATCACAAAGAAAAAGCAGCCTGAGTCCGCTTTCTCCATAAAAGCGCACACTTGCAATGGAGACTCCAGTTCGCCCTCGTGCAACTGCCTGTCCTTGGACAGAGTTAATGAAATCAAATATTTAGGAGTACAGCTCGATAATACTCTCTCATGGAATCCACAAATAAATGCACTTACAACTCGAACACGGAAATTAACCTGGATCTTTAAAAACCTACGAGATATCGTTAAACCTGAACTTTTGAAAACTGTTTTTTATGCTCTTGTGCAATCGGTTTTAAGTTATTGTATTTCTTCGTGGGGTGGAGCCTGTAAGACTTATATCATTAAGCTCGAACGCGCTCAGCGATCTGTCCTCAAGGTAATGTTAAAAAAGCCCTTTATATATCCAACTGAAAATCTTTATCAGGACTCACAAGTTTTATCAATTAGACGTTTGTATATTCTACATGCCGTACTTCGCAAACACTCCGAACTTTATTATGATCCCAATGTCACACTGGCTAAACAAAGATCAGATTTTGTGTGTAAAAATATAAAACACAATAACGTCTTTCTCAGCAGACATTTTTACTGTCTTGCACCATATCTATATAATAAAATAAACAAATTGTTAGATATTTACAACAAAACTCGTTATGTATGCAAAAAATGGTAAAAAAATGGCTTCTCACACTCAGTTATAACGACACAGAAACACTTATATCATTCGTACAGTAATTAATTACACCCACATGCACACACTCTCTTTCTCTCTCACACACACACACGCACACGCGCGCGCATACACACACACACACACACACACACACACACACACACACACACACACACACACACACACACACACACACACACACACACACACACACACACACACACACTCAAACAAGCACGCACATATACGTTTCCACACAAATTAAAATCATTCCCAACCGTCTTTTAATAGCTATACTTACATAATATGTAACACATCTCTTACAACATGTAACATAACTCTTCCAATCACGTCATTCAATACCTTCCCTTGACGATTTTCGGGTGGGACCTGGAGGCCTGAAATACAGGGTCGCCCTAGTTTAGGCTCCAGTTCACACATTCGATATTTTTGTATTTTTAATCTAAGTCTTTTCCTGTAATATGTTTAAGTTTGTGTGAAGAATAAAGCATTTATTTATTTACTAAAAGCTGTCATAATAACTCCATTTGACATCGGCGTCTCATTGCACTTTCACAGCGAATAGATTTATCTGCCAGCATCCATTAAGGTGAGCCGCCATATTTCACGGCGCTAACACAATGCAATGAGGGATAGAGTCTTCTATTGTGTTCGAGGCAGTTTTTTGTGAGTGAATCTTCTTAATATCTTTGCAATGTTTGTTCTTAGAATAGAAACAGTTCTACTAATTCTTTTCTTGACAAAATTATAAATGGTAATAATAATATTCTTGGCCATTTTATAAGAACGCCATCTACTGCGTGTTTTTTTAGTCGTTGTTTTCCCGCAGCAGAATGCTTCACCTTCAGTAATACTATTGATTTATGCAAGTTATTTTTTTTTTGAAATATTTTTAAAACTTTTTTTGAATTTTTTTTAAAAGTTTGATAGGAAAATGGAAACCAAATGTGAGTAAATAGTGAATATTATTTTTTTTGATAAACGCGAGGGGCAATGGCCCCGGCCGGTGACCGTCCGTGACGCAGCTAGTACTATTGGTTCGAGTTTCGTCTATCATAATCGTAAAACTTTTGATTTGACTAAAAAAAGAAATTTATTAATCTATTTTACTACCAAGATAGAATCATTTTACTGCGGGAAAACAACGACTAAAATTCCACGCTGTATATAATTACAAACTAACCACAGCTTGTTACTACTAGGCATTAGACACGTTTTTTAAGCATTGCTCCTAAAGAAAGACCTGATTGCAGTAACTCCAAAAAAAGTTAACCATTAATAGCAACAACTATTTCCACTCTTCCATTTAGATAAAACTGATACCTACTTTGAAACATTTCCCTGAGCATTAACGATACTTAAAACAGGATGGAGTTATCTTAATTTCTTAATGCCATTGTTGACTTTGAAAGAAGGTCACTGGTAGAAAAGCGTCAAAACATCTAAGTCAAATATTTGAGATCGATCCACAATGTTCTTCCTCGCTGAATGTAAATGGGTCCATGTTTATGCTGATACAGGCGTTGTAAATCCCCGGAGACAGGACAGCTACCTGACGAGTAACAAGCAAATCTACGGAGTCAGGTGGGAGTAGGCAGACTGCGAACTAAGTATCTGTTGCACAAGTGAATTACTTTGAAGCCTGTCGAAACTCGAATTAGATTTTAAAGAAACTACGTGTTAGTTATACTGTGTTGGGTATAGCAAGTGTTTCCAGCTTAGCAAATAAGCAAACTCCTAATGTGTATTGGTGGTCACTTAAACTATGTACGTAACTTATTTATTTTGAGGCTTTGGTCATCTCATCCCGCTTATAATAATCAGGAAGCAATCAAGCAACATCCCATAATAGTAAGTGATCACTGCCCTTGGACATTCGCAACACCAGAGTCATACAAACATAATAGGCGTTTGTGGCCTTTAGGACGAAATACACTCTTTCTTGTAGATCATAAATCAGTAAATCAGAATAATACATTACTTTTCATCAACATACCAAGCGGCCAGTCAGGCGGAAGCCAGTACTTCATAAAATTAAAACTATTGTAGAGTGTCGATATCTTTTGTTCCAAAATTAAACTCACATTTTAAATACATCATTCAATGCCACTCAGGCGTAATGGATTACGGGTCCCAAGGATCTTCACACGTATACTTGAGGTTTTCCGCTTGAGCAGACAGATCTTACATGTATTAAAAGTATATTAAGTTCCACCTCATTTAATATGCCGGGCAAAGGCCTCCATCATTAACAACTATACGATTTTGGTTCGACCACCTTCTTGGCAATTTAATGGAACATTATAAGTGCTCTCGATAGTTTTCTCAAATAAGGTTTTACTGCAAGCGTCTGGTCGAGCACAAAGGACTTTATAATTTTAATCCTGTTCTAATAAACTGAATGCAATTAACAAAGCCGTGGTGCCTAAGTCCGGTGGGCAATCGCGAAAGGGACTGATTTAGCCCAATTGAAATTGTAACGGGGTGTTGAACCAGTGTTGAGTAGAAGTCCCTTGAACACATTTCACAGAGCTAACTTGCTGCAATTAGAGACTAGAAGCATACCTACTATTTAATTACTGGATTAAACAATGAACAAATTAAATGATGAACATAATAAAACTCTTTCTGATAAAATTGTGAATCACTCTTCAATCACTTTATAAAATACAGATCGCTCATAGGCGCAAAAAAAATATAATAGAAATTTTAGAAAAAACAATAGACGCACGAAATTTGAAAAAAGAACGTTTATTACTTGCTCAGTGATTTATACATTTTAAAGAATTCAGCAATGTTTGAATAAAGAACACTCTACTATTTCCACTGATTTATAGATTTATCAATTATTACATAGTTCATGTGCGGAGGTTTTAATCTTTGACAGAGGTCAGTCGAATTTAATGACAAACACTATATCATTATATAATCATTCCAGAATCTATTTTCAGTTTGCTATTATCGTTTTGAGCAAGCGAAGTAGTATTTCCCATAATTTGGTCCTTTATTTTCATCGAGACTCGTAATTGAAGCGTCCCACTAACCAAAAAACTTCCCTGGTGCCTGCCTTCATACCCGAAGAAGGACATATCGGTGCCTGCGTTATGGTGATTGGCCCGGCCCAGTAAACATCTTGTACTGCGACTACTGCGAGCCCACCATTCCTTATAAGTTGTATGCCTACATACGGTACGGACGGTATAACTCAGTCATTCCGAAAAGGGTTGAAATCTCGTCTTCATAAAAAACACGATTGGTACTGGTGATGAGATATCGCCTCCGCTTCGGGATTAAGTGACTCGCGAAAAATGGACGAAAATAAAAAATCGTTTAGGTGAATTTACCGCGGCAATTTTCTTTCGAAGGGGCGCTAACAAATGTTATATAGGTATTATAGTAAGGACTGCACTGACCTTGAAATGTAGGTCAGAAATACTCTTCTGTATTCTAGGTACTTTTTTTTAATTATTGTTTCGGTTATCTGAAATCCGTAGTTACAGAATAGTTAGGGGCTAAACGGCGCTATTGGCATTTATGATTGTCATAGAAAAACAGTAATATATTATTATAAAAAATTGTCAATCGCATATAATAAGTTCATGTTGATAGAATTACTAAATAATAATTATATTATTATTATTAGTAGGGCACAGACCGACAACCCATATGAACTCCAATAAATATATAGGTAAATTATTATTGATAATTAAATAAACGCATTGTTTTAATAAAATTACATTATGGAACCACGTGATTATAAATTTAATTAATGTGCAATGCGAAATTAATTAACCGGTTAACCTCGCAGATTGGAATTCAAGACTTATCGCGGCTTCTATCTTGCCATTATTAATGCCAATTTAAAGTAATTAGAAAATGTTTTGTGATATAGCAAATTTTTTTAAGCTAGGCCTGCGGGCCTTGTTTATGTCTGTCAGGCGAAATAGAGGGTTCGTCGACTCTAATCACGCGATTCGTTGCGAGTGGAAACGGATATCTCGACAAAGGTGCATTCTGAAAAAGGTATTTGTTTCAATAGGCGGGTTCGTCGGAGGAAGCAAGTATAGGCTCTTGAGTAGGTACTCTTGACGTAGGGATAGTTTTGCTATTGCGATGCGTTTCGTTAGTGAGAATGCCGAAGCCTTGACTCCAGAGCTCGGAACAAATTACTAACAAGTCTATTGGTAAAATGTCTTTTGTTTTTATTTGTACAATACAAGTATTTGTACATGTACTTCCATGTTATAAAAAGGTCATTAAGTAGTAGGTACTTGCCTTAGTTGGAGAATAGATCGAGCTTTACAAAAATGCTTAGTAATATACATAAAATCAACAATGATTAATTTCGCGCGCTTTATCCCGATCTAGGTAAGATCAGGATAAGCTTGACCTTTTTGTAATATTTAACATGCGTATATTTCATTAAAGTGATCTCCGTCAGACCTCTAGCCCTTGAAAGTGGAACCGAATCACGTTTAACCGGTTTGTAGAGTTTTTGCTAACATGTCGTTACAGCCAAACTAGAAACAAAAATACATAAAAAACATAGGAGTGAGCAGTTACTAAAGAAATGTCCTTAAAACGAGACAACACTGAATCCGCATAACAGTTGATTAAAATAAACTGTCATAAAAATCATAGAATACGGCTATACCTGTACCCAAGATGTATACACGGTTCACTGGCCGTAAATAAACGTAGGCTGGGGTTTGAAAGGAGCGTAGAGCTGTAGGGCATAACAGCAGACAGACAGTTAAGCGGGGATACTCGCACTCGCCACTAACCAGATAACTTAAAAACTGCTGGCAGACTGTATGACCCGACTAAACTCTCTCGGAAAGAATATAGGGTAACACTTAGGTGGGTTCCGGGACAAGAGGGAATAATAGGCAACGAGAGAGCCGATGAACTCGCAAAAGCAGGTGCTAAAACTTCAGACTGAGGATACAAAAAATCGAACTTGTCCTTTACGCTACTAAACTAACCACAGCCTTTGGAAATCGTAACTAAGTCGCACGCTTCGATATAAAATAAGTCGCAGTAAAAATCGTTGATGTCTCTTTACTCAAGGTTTATGTGCCAAATAAAGAAAACATTGCATTTTATTACAAGTACGGGAGTGAAATCATGAACAAGTAAATCCACAACAGCGTAACGTAAAAATTTTAGATTTTATTTTTTTGCAAAAATCTAAACAGTGTTTACCTTAGTGAGACCTTATGTATAAACTCAAAGTAAGGCAAAGTAATAACAAGTTTTCCTTATAGTACCTATAATATTATAACACGATTCGATCAGACCATAAGAAATTCAGTCAATAAATGGTGGTAAACAGCATCTACTCGTATAATTGACACATGTTTAAAAAAAACACGAAGTTGTTAATTTATCATTTGAAAGGGTAACCACATAACTGGAAAATATGTTTCTTCGTTCCTTTGATATGGATTCATAGGTGGAATCAGATAAGACTGGAGTTTCCGGTTCAATTTCCGTGATAAGCATTTAACTAGCATTTTATATATCCTTAAGTTTAGTGATAGCATCTTAAATGAGATTTATACTGATATGAGACTCAACATGTACGATATGAGACTCAACATTGGTACGTTGTTTTGTGTTCCGACAAGTAGTCGCTTATAATCACACCAACTAAAAGCTTAGTAACAATACGAATAAAATAATATAAATAAAAGAGGTTTAGACCATAAATAGTTAATAATAGCTTTCTGTCCGCGGTTTCACCTGCGCGTAGTTCTTTTTTTTATAAATATCCCGCGGGAATGAGACATTTCCCGTAGGTATTTTATAGCCCATGTCCTACTCCGGGTTATAAACTATAATACATGTGCCAAATTACATCTAAACCCGTTCAGCCGTTTAGGCGTGATTGAATAACAAACATCCAAACTTCCAAAAATCCAGAATTTCGCATGAATAACTGAAAGAACTCCAAATTGAAACAGACACAAAACTTTTCTTGAATAAAGTTTATCTAGGGAAGACTATTATAGTCCGCGCGTGCTAGCTTATCTTAGCGAAGTAGGTATTAATTTCTCACTTCAAACATTTGTTTTTAGTTAAACCTGAAACTGCTAGCTAGGAACAAAACAAACTCGCTGAACTGTTTGAAGCGCTTTTATCTGTATTTCAGTTCTTTAGAAAAAAGAAACTTTTATTTCTTTCAGCTTTAGAAATCGTACTAGTGTACTTATTCATTCATAACTACTTTGCTGTAATGGTTTTTGCCTCCCATATAGCAAGCGGTCACTGATGCCTATTCCATCGAGAGATCCTTAACCAAGAAGCATGTTTTAATAAACACTTGAAAAAAATAATAAAATTTATTGACCATCACTCAGAAAAATACTAACATGTCAGAAAAATAAATTAACTAAATAACAATATCATTATAAATACCTACCGCCAACTCAAATACATAATAGACAAAATATCTCTCATAAATTTCAAAATAATAGGAATACCACAAAACGGAACAATAAGTTATTTTACTAGCCAATAAATATCATGTGAAAATAAAAAGTTCCATCGTAGACTCGGTATTAGCTATTTCATTAGCGGTAGGTAACGACCCTTGTAAGCGCTGCTGTGCAATAAAAACTAACGACTAGAAACATAATAAAGTTGCACATAAATGCCGAGAGCTCTCGCTTACTGCCGGATTGTTGTTTAGCTTCGGCTCCTTCCTCCGTCCATTCATTGGTCTAGTGGTTTATGTAACTTGTCGTGATTTCAAGTACCTGGATTTGAGAATCCAGAGAAAAACGTGTGTTAAGATTTTTTTAAACATAACTCGTATTTGTAATTTTGGCAAACTATTGAGCCGGTAACGATAAGCGATAAGATCCAGTGGGATCCTAAAATGCGGGACACATATCTATTGGATATAAAATTATAGTAAGTTGATTATCTCTTACCAAAAACACCCACTATAGCAACGCTCTATCTATCAATCTTTCTTTTTAGCCTGTGTCCACCCACTGTTGGATAAAGGCCTTCTCTCTGTCACGCCAGCTGTTCCGGTCCTGTGAAATATTCACCCAGTTGACGGCAATCCTAACTATGTCATCGAACCATCGGAAATAGTAGATGAATGTGACAGATTTGACTAGTTTATTGTAAAATAAGGATATATCCTGTCTATCGAAAACCAGAGTTTTGCTCACCACTATTTGACATGACAATACTCGTACTCGTTTTAAAGCTCACAAGTACGTTAGTACTATTATATATTCTGTGTCACAGGTCAAAACTCCATTGGGTTTACTCTTTCTGCCCAAAATCCAGTTAAATGCATAGAATCATAACTTCCATAATTCCACGAACATTTGAATAGAAAAGTATTTGAAACTCCATTAAATTTGTATTGTACTGCGCTGAAGTCCATTGCATTATTAACAAAGGGATCTAATTTCAAGTTGTGAACTTTCTTCTCTAAAGTTTGGGAGCAAGGCAGGACTCCGTGTGTTTAAAGTTTGTGAGTTTGGACACAATGGTCCATCCAATGAGTCCTGAATGGAATGTGTTTGATACAAATATGATTATTGTTATGTTACAACCAAACTTCCGTGATATTTCTGATGTGGTTTCTGTAAGATTCGCCGTTGATAGATTATTATATTCGTTTTAAAACATAGGCGAAACCGGTAAACATCATCTGTAAGTTATTGGTCACCAAGGTCAGAAGTCAGCTGAGGAGAACGATGGAGGTCACGGGTTCGTCCCCGCGCATTACAAGTATGTGTGTGTATGAGCATGTCTGTCTGTATCTTTGGCACTCAAAGTAAATTCATGGCAAATGATTTTTATTTATTCATTAAAGACATAGATGTCTTGCTATTTCACACCCTTACAAAACTTGATTTTCAAGGACTGTTTACCAAGGACTTCTGAATTTGTAATAGATTAAGTACACTCGGCCATGTGAGAACCCGGTCCCTTCGGCTCGTTCCTCAGTTACTCTATACATACGGTTAACCACACACTCAATGTTATAATCCGAGCTTAGGCGCTACACCCATAATACTATGTTCAACTTCGTTCAGTTCTCACACTAGATTAATCCGACCACTTCAAAGGAATATTGCAAACAGCCGCATACCAAACGCAAACTGTAGAGAAGTTAGTTCTGTTCTACTGTATACATTACACAAAATAAAAAATTAAGATTTTCTCCATCGTATCTTTTTCTACCACTCTAAAACCCGTTCACCTAAACGATAATCGGTTCTACGGCTGGTATGGCCACAGCCTACTGCCACTTCAGCTGGCTAATCCGGCGATTATTTTGGTTCTCTGCCGGATCACCTCATTTCGGTTTTTATATCGGATTTCAAACTATATTTAAACTAGCGCAGAGAAACGCCGAGCATAGCTCGTTCGATAGCCCGCTGAGCGACTTTAAACTTGGGACCAGCCGAGCCGTAAGTATCCACGTTTTGGCTCCATATGTCATGACTGGTAGGACGCTCCAGAGACCGGAGATTGTGTTGATAAACGTAGTATAGGACGCCCTCTGACCAGGTGAAGTGACGATTTGCGCAAGGTGGCTGGCAGGAGCTGGATGCAAGTGGCCGAGGATCGATAAGTGGGGCCTGGCCTTTGTCCAGCAGTGGACTGTGATAGACTGATGATCTTACCAGTCTGTGCAAAACGTGTGGAATATGAAATCCATTCCCTTACCAAGCGATCTGTATATGTAGAAAACAAAGTGTACCGTACTTTGTTTTACATACACAATAATTACACATACATACAGATCGTTCAAAAACTACACGTGAAAGTCGGTAAACTATTAACGCAATATATTTTCCACGGAACAGGCGTGTTTATTAACAGAGCCCTTCTCTGCGCTGACGCTGCAGCGTTGCTTGACTTAGATACGAGGTGCTCGTTTTGGCATGTGAGACACACAGAACTGAAACTTGACGATTACGAAGAAAAACATTCAAAGAACTGATGATTTTAAAGCAGATTTTCGAGTGCATGCGTAGCTTGGGACGTCTTCTGGCAAGATGGAATAGGATCTGACCAAAACTGCTAGAGGTAAAGGAGCCGAAATACTGAAGATCAGCCAAAATAGATCAAAATTAGTTGTAAGTGGACAGTTTACTTGCTAGGTGTAAACAGTAGCGGAAAAACCCACCACTAACAGCTTTCCAAAGGAGCAAAGAAAGCCTCAAGCCGGATGATTTATAGGCAGAGCAACAAAGAAAATTATATTCTTCTTGTTCTAGTGCGAATTAAACGAACCTTTCATTACTCAGGGAATACCATAATAGCACACATGCCGGCCGCTCTCCTAGAGAGCAGATAGTGACGACCGCATTATCACCCTGTTTCGCAGGCAGACCGTCTGTACGAGTAACGACGGTCCGCCCACTAGGCCACTTTTAGGTAGTTCACCCTAGTGCATATGAATGCTACAAACCGGTTCCTAAGCATCACAATTGCGACAAGGTGATGGCAAACAACTTCGTTACTGATCCAACTTCGTTAATCTGATGTCAGTTACACCTATTCAGGAAATGTAATCGAGCGGTTATAGAATTGATTGCCTATAGTTGGTAATGATAATAATGGTGACCTATTGGTATTGCACTGCATCATCGAGTTCCTCAATTAGTCTCATTGCTTTATAATCATGTTGTTCGTATGTCGCTATTGTTTGCCCACACCGGGCCGGTCAGGCGACACGAGCCGAGCACTCTCGACGGCAAACAAAGAGGCACTTCGGACGCGCCACCAAATTTACAGTTTTGCACCCCGCGTATACACAGGCTATTTTTCAAGGGAAAAATATTCGGCCCTGGTTTACATTTTTGAGAGTAGTTTTCCGCTTCTGTTTTTCTGAACTTGGAATTTCTGCTTTCAATTCAAATATTACGTCATACGAATACATAAATCTACATTTATCTGTGGTTATCCTGAAGAATGATATTTACAATATAATCAAAGAGGATCTGCTTCGTTAAATGGTGGTTCTGCCACTTAGATTAAAACCTGAAAGACGTTAGTTCGATTTACTTATAACGTAATTATGATTAGTTGTAGCACTTCTTGGGAGTTCCACTGGCTAACTGCAGCTGAAACCTGCCACCATAATTACTCTTATTGTCTTACTACTCTATGTTCAGCCTTTAAATGAAAGCCAATTTATCTAGAAGGAACGGCTCAAAGATAAGAGGAGCATATAGATATAACACACAATCATATAGCTTAGGATATAAAGTATAAGCTTGATTTTACAATCTACCCTCAGCTTTATTACATTACAACCCTTGATTACTTACATTAGTACAATATTATCATATCACTCCTAAAACAATAGGCACACTCGTACCATTCTGGGCCAAAATTTACGTTATCCACACAGTTTCTTGAACATTTACCGAGAAAATCTTGTTATTTCCCACGTGAACTGTGGTCATATATAAATTAAACCTTGTTATCAGCACACTCGCACTTTGCTAACAAACCTCTCACGTTTTAGTAATTTCTCGAATACCCAAAATTACTGGCATGTTTGTTAGTTTAGCTTCAACTTAGATGGTTTCTTACTACTGAACTGTCTGTAAAATCCTGGTCTATTACTAAGTTTTTAGTAAGAATAAAAAATATAAGACTATTATGAATATGAGGCGTCTTAATTATTCATTTTCATAATAGTCTTAAGCCACAATATTTACTAAAGCTGAGGTTGGCAGCATTTCAAAGTGGCTTTACGCTCAATGTTCAAGAATGGAAGTTTTAATTAGTTTTAAAATAAGCAACAAGCAGCGCTTTTTCTTAAAAACCTCGTCATGATTTGCATTTTTGTTTATTCAGCTAGTTGTTTAGGTAGATTTTTTATTTCTTTTCATAAAGGCTGATCACTACTCACTAGTCCCAAGCCACATAATAAGAAAATAGTACCCAAACTAAGTTTTATCTTGTACAAAATGCATACAATATCCAGCGATATTTATTTATTTTACAATAACTTTAATTACTTTATTACCAATTTGTGATAACAAAAAAAAAGGCTTAAAATGAATACCGACTCCAAAATAAAAAAAAACGAATGTTACAAAACGGAATTTCCACGAAAAAGCAAAAAAATATCTCCTTATTCGACCCACATAACAGATTAAAACCTATTGTTTTCTTATCTTAGACAATTTGCCAGATTTATTTACCTACTCAAGGATGAAGCTATCCATGATAAAGATAAAGATAAAGATAAAGATACTTTATTTGTAATGACATGTGTACATAAAACAGGTGTCGAATTAATAAAGTTCAGACATGTCGTACCATTTTGGTGTACAAATTATATAAAAATTATATAAAAATCATGAATTTGTTTGTCCGTAGCTCGGACAGCCTAAGACACAATCAATACAGATTTATGCACTTTAGTTGACTGGCAGTCACGGACTGTAAATACACAAAATTATAAATGTAAATACTCGTAATATATTATCTGAATGCAAAGTAGGTACTAATGTCCCAGAAAGTCCTCCAATATTATAATTCGCTGCAATGATAGACATCGCTGGCCAATTCGCTAGCTTAATCACCACGTTCGCCAAAGCGGATATGTTATCCAAAACCGAGCTGTGTCCGAAAAAGCCAACACAGCTCAGCACCAGAATAAAACCCAGGACCCAGAACCAAAGAAGAAGTAAACCCACTAGACTAACAAGGCAAGGCAAGGCGGTTTTCCTACACAATACAATTTGGGGCTCTTCAAGGCCAGAATTAACGGGCTTTTCCTAAGCAAGCGCACTCCACCGTAGACCGCATAGTTGTTTAACATCAGAGGCAACTTTGTGGTTAAGTGCTGGCTTAGTCCAAATATGTATGTAAAAAAGACGATATATCGGAGATACATTTGATCCCAAAATAAACAGCTTAAGCATCAGAATCGGCGAAAATCCCAGAAATAAACATCCATACCGAACAAACGCAATGTTTGTCCTGAGTGGGATCGTATTTAATACATACATTTTAAAAAAAAATTCTTTGTGGGATTTCGTAAGCTCCCTCTGATTTTAATATATGTACATATTATATTTCCCCAGAATTAAACTACGTTTGTACTCGCAGCCTGTGAGTATATCCATAGTTCTATCATCTCTTGTGAAAATATATGTGATCATTTCAATAACGAGCTATTTCTAAAAATACGAGTATGTTTTTAAATCGTAGTTATGAATATAAGCACATAAACAAAAAGAAAGTAAGCACTAAACTTGGGAGAAACCTGATAAGTATGGTTCCCTATTCGGTATATGAGAAAAGACGAGGCAGGGATACTTGTTTATTTTTCAGCTGTATCTGGTCACTTCAATACAATAATCTGATACCGTGAAACTTCAAATTACGTTAAAACCCAAAGTAAATACCTAGACAAAACTATTTATGCAGTTGACAAAACTCATCCAGACCCACTAGAAACACAAAAGTTCATCGAATACCTATACCTAGGTTTTAGGCTTCGAATTCCAATTAGGACAAACATTTATGCTACGAACATTTCGTGTTTTTTCCTGCTCTCGCATTTAAGAAAACAGATTTATCCAAATCACTTTTATCGTATTTTAAATGGGTCCCCTATATGAGTGCGAAAGTTGATAGTTCGATTTTCATTATATCGAACACGCAATTCTTGAAGCGACAGATCCATTAGGATAGATGTGACATTTAGGAAAACGGTCAGAGAACATGATAGGGGTCGCTGCAACGAACGACAGTTAATAAATTGTGGACCCGCACGACTGTCTGTGGATTTGTGAAATTAATGTGCAACTATTCAATTATTGCTTATAATATTGTCAGTCCGATCGATTATTATTAAATCATTATAGGTGATGGAACCTTTTCACAATACTTCAATTTAAGCACATCTGCACATCATACTTTAAATAATACAAAAACAAAAGTATCTACTTTCTGGATATCTATCCAATGATTTCAAAATGTTTTATGCTACTTGCTGTTATTAGATACTATTTACTACTAGAGTAGAGAGAAAAATATTTCCCTACTGCATGGCGATAGTTTATTTACACATTAGAAATTGAAATGTAAAATCAAGTGTACCCATTGACCTTTTTTTTTGAGATTTACACTTCATCGTTAAATAAATACCGTTTCAAATCACTGAAGCGTTGATTAAATGGCTGCGGCATTCACCCTCACTGCATAAAATGGAACGTCGGCTACACTCCCGCTTTTATGATGGCAATACTGTAAAATATCCCTTTGAATACCACTGCAGATTATTTCAATGCTATCTGTAAGCGGGTCACAAGCTGCATTTAAATTATTGAAATAATCTGATCTGTATTTTACAATCAATTTTATTCAATCTTTTTGATGACCAGTAGATAAGGTGTAATGTTTAAGAAGTCGACTATTACATCAGACTAGGTGGCGGGTTCAATCTCCGCGCGTTTAGATGATGCACTACCAATCAACATCAATGATGTTTAATTAAAATCATTAACTGTTGACGCGACCAAGAAGTGTATTTGTCTTACAATAAACTATATGGAGGGCATAATTAATTAAGACCTTTACTCATATGCAATTAAATTAAATCTAATCCTAGATTTCCTTAACCCGTAAGATGCTAAACTCGCAGATTATCTTCCACAAATCACTCAGTTAGTCTGTAAACCTTTGGAGGTATTACTACTGGAAACTAGAGACAAACAGTATCGTGCAAAAGAAATGGGATTTTCTGGTGATCGTTATTCATTTCAACACTTGTCATATGACTTTAATGCGTGTTTATAGTGCCACAATTAGTTTAACAAAGTTTTCCGCTCTGCTTCGATATCGGTTGACGACTGATTTTACCTGTGGAGTTAGCTACCTCAGAAAAACACCAATCCCATATGATACATTTAAGGGAACCACCCACGACCTCCTGGTTTCCAAAGCTCATTCTGATCTCAAAAGAGGACAGCCAAAACAGCCAAGGCTTTCCATTGTTTCTATAACGTAAATCGACAATACAGCAACCTATAGTAATATCAACCAGAACCCCACGAGTAAGACAAAGCACCCGGAGCTCGATACAGCGCTGCAGCAGATGTAGCCGCCAATAGCTTAATATTCGCAATTACTGCCTCAGGCGAGGCTGCAACACGGGGCGATATGCGATGTCGTGACCCTTTGTAAGATCGGGTTGATACACGGGTTCGTGTCGCGAGACAGTTCGACTTTTCCGGGCACAAGGGCACAATGCCACATTGCCCAATGGTGAAACCTGCCCCACATGCTCTGGCTGTGTTCCGGCAAAATTAATGAGGCAGCCAGTACACTCAAATGCAAAGGCTCGAAGTCCAGATAAGCCTACAGTGTGGTAGCATATTATAAGTCAACTGCAATATTTTAAGTTTAAATGAATTATTAGCTAATTGCCGTTCGTCGGCCAATAGAAAGTGCGTCTGGCCGCCTGTAGTAACTCTCACACTTACAAAAACAAATCCCGTCTAATCGCGTTAGTTAGTTCATCATAAAAACCACTTTAATATAACAAGATTGATCATTAACGTGATACAATGCTACCATCGTCTTACGGTGTAAAGGGTGCTCGCTTAGCGGCTTTATGGGCGCGTTGGGATTGCGCGCTCGGCTGGCGGGTTCTAACACTTTGTTAGGCTCGCGGCTGCTCTCAAAGGAGCGGTTGTAATTTTTGACCAAGGCCGACTTTGGACGTCTAGGGACTCTAGGGTATACAATACGTAAGGAAAATCGTGAAAACATCAAATCCTAGATTCCTATTGGAATTTTGCGGCATAATAATATTTGAAAAACTTTTTGTGTTAGTAAAAATAAATTTTATTGAAGTGTTTTGCTAGAATTTATATACCAGTGAAGAACCGCGTTTGTGAGCAACTCTCTATCAAACTGATAAATACGGGGATTATGTCTATAAATTACTATTTTTCTGACGAAGACAAATTCATGCTAAGCCCTTTTATCCTTTTTTCTCATAAATAAGGATCTTTTAAAATTTAAAATGCATTTTATAGCAAGATGCGACCATTTGGTATAAATGGTTACAAATTGTTACCTCTAAATAATTTCTTCATTTCTCTCCCTAAGCTATGCACTCACATCTACTAAGCACACTCTGACAGCTGGAAACATAAATCTAAGGATTTTAAAGATCCTTCAGTATACCCACCCATATTTACGTAGCGCCGCCTCTAAGAAAAAGATCCGTTGAAAAATTTCAACACATCCATCTCATGTAAGTCATATGGTCATATGTTCGTCGACATAGCACAACATTTGAGGATCTGAGGTCTTTCTTCATCAGAATACTGTTTTGTCGATATTAGGTACAACCAATATATTAAACTGAAATTATTATATTCTTCAACAAGTTCAAGTAGCTTTACTACGTGTGTTTAAAATATTATTTCCTTCACGGAACAAAAAAATTCCTTAATAAGTACAAATCAGACGTACAAACGTTTATGATGTAGATAGTTATTCAATGTAAAAAAAAATGATAATAACTTTTAAAGGAGATAACAGAAATTACGTAGTCCTGGTTACATTAATCGTTAGCTGTCTTTTTCATTTAGGCAATTGTACACAAAATCTCATGCAAATCAGACAAAACGACTTCGAAAAAAGTACTTACGTTTTTTTGTTGTGATAGTATTTTTATATTAAAAATACTTTCACTGCTCCTACGCAATTTGCAACAGCCAAGTTCAATAAAGTTGATAATTTCGATTACGTACCACAAGGAGCTTATGACCTACATATTATAATAAA
The DNA here is from genome assembly GCA_949319885.1 of Mecyna flavalis. Classification (NCBI taxonomy): domain Eukaryota; kingdom Metazoa; phylum Arthropoda; class Insecta; order Lepidoptera; family Crambidae; genus Mecyna; species Mecyna flavalis. The sequence continues at coordinate 8,802,746 of OX439436.1, forward strand.
TTAAATTAAAAATAATTTATGCAATCTTCTCTTACCTTCGAGAGTAGGTATAGGGAAATTCAGGGAAGTAAAGTGCGTAGTGGGACGAATGTCTTAAGTCCACACACGGCCGCACCTGCGGTTATGACTTTCAAACGCATTCTCCTCCGCAAAAAAAGTTGTAAAAAGTACCCTAGTGTTACCAAATCATAGCAAATTTTAGAATGTTTAGGTCTTCCAGCCCTTAAACTAGTAGATAAACGTCTACTTATTACAATATCTTGTTTTATTCATGGTCAGTCGAAGTGTCCCTGTGAAGGACATCCCTAAACCCCCTTATCCTTTAAGTAGCGTCTAAGGAACAATCCGGGTTCCCGGAACTTTGTAAGAAATCTTGCGGGCTGACGGGAGATTTGTGACGTCGTTACTCGTCTGACGAGTGGCTGCGGTTTCGGAGTGAGCGGTGAGGGAGATATGAAGTAAAGTGAAGCGAAAACAACATTTGGCTAAAGTTCTTCTTTTGACAACAGATTTGATTAAGAGGTCAAGTCGGCTATTACACCAGAAGTCGCAAAACAAACATTTGTGTTCATGGAGATATCTAATTACAACTTGCCCGATAGCGCATTTGGCAATGACCATGTTCTATGTGGATATTAACAAGCATAATTATTCGGGAATAAGTTATAATATTAGCATTAAACATATAATTATATATCATTACAAATAATAAGAGAATTTTTTTTTTTGTGTTTTCATTATGCATTGCATATTTAGCAAATTGTAAAATAAAAAGCAATGAATATTTCATTAGAGATTTTAAGGTAAATCATTAATATCAATGGTGACGGGGTAACTACAACCGGCGTCGACAAAGCGTGAATCGAACCTACGACCTCCGGTTATACGACCCGAGCGGCTTAAGTACTGTTCTACGGAGGCGACTAAATAATTACAAGTCATCATCATCATCAGCCTGTTTTAGTCTACTGAGGGACACAGGCCTATGTTCACACAGCAATTCGATAGGCCTCTCGAAATGCTTGGTACTTTGATCGATTTTCGGCTACTCGCATCCAGCTCCTGCCAACAATCAAAGTACACTAACTTAACCCTACAACTACAACATCCAAATTTAGTTAAATGAACCACAACACGGGTCATGGGTGACCCCATAAAAAAAATTATTAGATACGTACAAAATATCAAACTTTAATAACTTTTAACAATTCTTACAAGTTTCTTTGGATATGAATGGACTACATAAGGAATAAAAATGAAGTAAAAATCTTAAAATCTAGACACATTGATGACAAATAGGTAACCTGTGTTGTGCACATATATTTTTGGAGCACTTAACACATTTCTCTCTGCCCTTCCTATCTTTGGCTCTAGTGCATAAATAGCAGCGGGAACTTGAAGTTGATCGAGCTTGGGCTACTTGAGCACTGTTTTCTTCATCTACTTCCAAAACATGAAGCATCTCTATGCTTCATGTTTTGGGAGTAGAACTGAAAAATCTGAAAAATCTCTGAACCTAATGAGCGTGCGCACGCCGCCATGTGTCACGGGCCACTGATTACCAATTACGGAAGGTACCTAGACGCACAGGATTATAGGTGCAAAACTCGCTAAATTAAAATAAAAATACTTGTGTGTGGGGTCACCCATGACCCCATGTTGTGGTTCTAGGGTTAATATAATGCTCTCCGCTTACATCCCAACCTTAGCGTAAAACCTTCAGTGTGCACTTCCGATCCATTTGTTCTTAGTTCCCTCAAGAAAAAGGTTGGAAACTTGGCAAACTATGACTATCAAGGAAACTGTTGTCTGGAACTATGCCTATTGAAGTCAGAATTAAAAGGGTACTACGAGTATGAAACGACCTTCTCCATTTTTCATGTAACTTGAGGTGGTTTTGAAATTCAGCGGCAGTAAACAGACATAACAGTCAGCTTCTCCGCTTCTCAGAGCACAAACTGTACTGATACAAAAACGTAAACTAAGCCACAAAATTACAGACCGTATACAGGGTGTCCCAGAACTTAACGTCAAGCCGAAACGGGGTGACAGGACTGATTGTAACCATCATGAGAAAAATAAGAAAAAAAAACTATCCCATGCAGTTAGGAAATTATGGGCATTTAAGAAAAACCTAGAAATTTGGTCAAAATGTAACCATTTTTCGGTTATTGTGGTTAATTTTTATTATTTTTGTTCATTTAAACTTTGGAACCGTAACCCTAAATAACATTTCTAGAACCACAGTCAAAAATAATGCCACAACTGCCCCAAGTTTTCTAGAATTAAGACTATTTGTTAAACAATGAATTTAAAATTTTCAAAATTTGCCGACTTTGAAAGGCTCTCCTTTAAAAAAAATGTACTAAAGTGCCTTGGCAAGTGCCATCAAAAGTTCGCGCATTTAATCAAGATTGTAAAAAGGTACAATACTTGCTAGTTTTATACTAAAAAAACCCTAGTAAAAAAATAAAAACGTCGAGTAACCCGATTTTTGCTAACCCATTTTACTCAGTTCAAATGTTTTTATTCGCACAAGCTCTTGCTAGTTTCTTAATTTTACGGCAAAATGATGAGAGAGATGGATAGTGGACATGTTTGCCATGAGCGAACGAGACAGATAAGTAGTAACGCCACTTTTACCAAAGTCAAAAAAAGTAAGTAAAATTAATAAAATAATGAAAAATCTTGACCTAGTTTAGTTTAGGTTTATTGGAATAAACGTCAGATAGGGAAATAACATTATTTATTACAATAAATGTTTAAATTGTTTACCATCAATACACGCCTCAATACACGCCCTACATCTTATTAAAAAAGATCTAGTTATTAGTCGGGCATGAGAGAGATGGATAGTGGACATGTTTGCCATGAGCGAACGAGACAGATAAGTAGTAACGCCACTTTTACCAAAGTCAAAAAAAGTAAGTAAAATTAATAAAATAATGAAAAATCTTGACCTAGTTTAGTTTAGGTTTATTGGAATAAACGTCAGATAGGGAAATAACATTATTTACAATAAAAGTTTAAATTGTTTACCATCAATACACGCCTCAATACACGCCCTACATCTTATTAAAAAAGATCTAGTTATTAGTCGGGCATATCATCGAGAATTGATGTCCTTAGCGGCTTGAGAAATTCGTTCACGCAGCTCGGCCACGCTGTCAATAGGCTTTGAATAAACTTTTTCTTTGAGAACGCCCCAATAAAACCAAACGACGAGTTGCACTCCGGGAGTGCCGGCAGAAGTGAAAACTTGAAATAAAACACCAATTTGCGCCTAGTGGACGCTAGCATGGCGAATACCAAAATATTCAAGTTTTCACTTCTGCCGGCACTCCCGGAGTGCAAACCCGTCAATTTTTTTTTTATTGGGGCGTTCTCAAAGAATATGTTTATTCAAAGCCTATTGACAGCGTAGCCGAGCTTCATGAACGAATTTCTCAAGCCGCTGAGGACATCAACTCTCGAGGATATGCCCGACTAATAACTAGATCTTTTTTAATAAGATGTAGGGCGTGTATTGAGGCTGATGGAAAACAATTTGAACATTTATTGTAATAAAAAATGTTATTTCCCTATCTGACGTTTATTCCAATAAACCTAAACTAAACTAGGTCAAGATTTTTCATTATTTTATTAATTTTACTTACTTTTGTTGACTTTGGTAAAAGTGGCGTTACTATCTGTCTCGTTCGCTCATGGCAAACATGACCACTATCCATCTCTCTCATCATTTTGCCGTAAAATTAAGAAACTACCAAGAGCTTGTGCGAATAAAAACATTTGAACTGAGTAAAATGGGTTAGCAAAAATCGGGTTACTCGTTTTTATTTTTTTACTAGAGTTTTTTTAGTATAAAACTAGCAAGTATTGTACCTTTTTGCAATCCTGATTAAATGCGCAAACTTTTGATGGCACTTGCCAAGGCACTTTAGTACAATTTTTTTAAAGGAGAGCCTTTCAACGTCGACAAATTTTGAAAATTTTAAATTCATAGTTTGACAAATAGTCTTATTTCTAGAAAACTTGGGGCAGTTGTGGCATTATTTTTGACTGTGGTTCTAGAAATGTTATTTAGGGTTACGGTTCCAAAGTTTAAATGAACAAAAATAATAAAAATTAACCACAATAACCGAAAAATGGTTACAGTTTGACCAAATTTCTAGGTATTTCTTAAATGCCCATAATTTCCTAACTGCATGGGATAGATTTTTTTTCTTATTTTTCTCATGATGGTTACAATCATTCCTGTCACCCCGTTTCGGCTTGACGTTGAGTTCTGGGACACCCTGTATAAACTTGTCACCTTTGTACAGTCAAAAGCACGTCAGACGTAACACTTTGGACTTTGTACCGCTCTTATGTCGGGGGCATAAGCGCTATTATCGAACTGCAAGTGTTTGTATACCGTGATGTGCTGTTGACTGTACTAGCTTCGTTTAAGTATCTGGCCAGTGGTCACGATTAGCGAAGGTCCTGGGTTCAATTCCTAGTCAAGCAAACTTTCGTTGATGTTTTCAAACATAGCTCGGGTTTGTACACATCCATCCGCATTTGACAATAATCCCAGCCCCTAGCATTATGACGATGATTTTTTCTCAATTATTGACGCAATGATTGAGATTTGAGGCCTTTCCCCTCCAGTGCGATATTTATAGGCTGATAATTTACTTTGTACTCACTAACAAAAAGCAATAAGAAAATATTCTAGACAGATTTAGTGCTATTGTACTGGAGGGTCTGTCTACAATCTTTAAGCTGCCATGACTGACAACTTCAAGATTTATTTAATTAATGAAACAAAACCGTTTTGTCTATCAAGTAATTTAACAATTCAACTTCAACTTTTAAACTTCGTGACCTCTAACTTCATTAGCAAGCATCATGTACCATGTTACAACAGTTTTGAACGACAAACAACGCTGTACCCAAATTGTTAAAGAATCAAAAGTTTTTCATCCCATTAGGCTTTAGAAGATATGCAATCAAACCCACTGGTGTGTTTCATATATTTTCTCTACAGTGTTATTCTGACAGCACAGCCAAATCGCTCTCCCTTCTCCCTTTGATACATTTCACATTCACATAATTTATTATAAAAATGAAAACGAATATAGTACCACATTATAACAACAATATAACAAGCTTAGATTCGTTTGAAAGCCTTAATGAGTTTTAAAGCAAGCTCTCACCTGGTTTTATAAAATCTAATTAGTCAAAAGCCCTTTGAAACTTATCACGGGAGTTAAGCGCCACACTCACATCAAGAGAACTGTTTATCTCATCGTTTGATGTAATAATTACCAGTACATACATAATAGGTCCACTGTGAACATTCCAAGATACAAATACAAGTTATTTATACAAATCCCTGTAAAGGGTTTTCGCTGTGTGAGCTAATCCCCGGCCATGCCAAAACAGTCTAGGATTGGATTGTGTACGGTTTCATTTAGATGTAAAACGGGATTTTACAATCCACCAGTTTTGAGTAAGAACATTGTATAAATATTTCTGACGTCTGAAGTTAAGTCTGCCAATTATTGTAAACTCTACAAATTTTTGTAACAAAACTCATTATGCGTACAAGGTCATGACGAAATAATTTGATAATAATTTTTATTAGTCTTGGAACAAAACCAAGATAAAAATGTACTATTAGGTATGCTAAGTTACAAATAATTCATCCAGTAGTGTTTTGATGAAAGATAACTACCGTGTCTTTATATGTATAGTCTCAGAGATTTAAATGTTTGTTTGGTTTCGTTATCTTATTGAGGAAAGAAAAGGCTCATCTCTTTTTACAAAACAATAACAAAAGTAAGAATAATTAAACAGTCCTGCCGATATTGTTTAATTAGTTAGCATCACTGATATATCATATACGTACGTATCCTTTCAGCCGCTATAGTATATTTTTGCTGTGCCGCTATCAAAACTGCTGGTTCTGCTGGTGATTTGAGACGGAGGAAAAAAATATCTTTATTCATAGAAATCAGTTTCGAAGCAAGAATATGGAATTTTTTATTTTATAAATATCTTTTTTCAGAATTTACCCATTTATTTTCCAAAAATTCTTCGCGAATAAGCGCTAATCATAAAACAATATAACGAAAACGGCTGTCACTTTAATCCTCATACGAGCCTGCGATAAGAAAATTTTGCCGCACCATAAACCCGGTGTGAGAAACGACCCATCGCATGGGTCACTTCGCATTATGGAATTCGCTCCCTTGCAAATCGTTCGCCCTTTTGGACAAAGTTTTTTACGGTCCTTTCTGCACAAAACGTCACCATACGTTGTAATAATATGTCTTATATGCCAGGGAATTTCGGATGTAATTTCTCCGTCCGAGCAAAAAATATTGGACCGATTATAGCTCTATCGTTTTTTATCGTCCTTCGAGCTGGATAATATTGACAGAAATATTAAAATATTGTTTATTAAAAATAATCAAAGTTAATATAACTCTACTAGGTTGTTGTAGCACTTGAGTTATAAATGGATTAACATCCAGCTACAGAGCAAGTACAAGTGTGCATGCATAGCCACCCTAGGCTTAGGGCCGGTATTTCAATGTAACCTTATCTTATTGCTTAAGTTAAGTATAACATTTAAGATAAGTATTACTTTTGACAGGTAAAAATGTATTACTTTAGGTGCCGCTTAACTTTAATCCTATAATGAAATACACTTAAGTCATACTTATTATCAATCCCGGATTAGGATCAAGATAAGTATATATTGAAATACCGGCCCTAAGATAGAATTACATTTCAAAAGTGCTATCTAGCTAATAGTAGAAGCGCAATACTATTTTTGGATTCCAAGATGTTTCATCAAAAGTTTAGAGTCGGAGTACGGCTGAGACATCAATGTAACCGTACTTCTTTGACTTTATGTAACTTCTTTGTCTTTGACTTGTCACACACACAGACCCTACATTTTGTGCTGAGATTATGCGATCTCTTCGCGTTTCTGAATAAGGGACCTAAACATTGCTTTGAAATCTCCATTCCCATGTAAATTTGCAAAATACTGACTTGTGAAAGACGCAATTTTGTAAAAGAAATGCTCAAGATTATTATGTAAAAAAGGAGGAATTGATGGATCCCAATGGAAGTAACTTGAGAATTAATATAATGGGTACCAAAAATCAAAAAGTTAACCTTAGGTGTGATTCGATTTCATTTTTCGAAAAAGTTTTTAACTTTTAAACTTAGAACTTCTGCGCGTTTTTTTCCCAAGTGAATTAGTTGCGCTCCTTTTCCGCCTTTGGGGCAGAAGGCGTAGGCGGTGTGTTGGTCTCTCAACCCCGAAAAGCAGGGAAGGTATTCCTCACAAATTCCCACTAGGTACCCAGTGTTTCACCAGTGTTCCACCTTGGCGTCATAAAGGCATCATGAGAATCAAGCCCGGCTTTGACTTCCTCAAACTCCTATTTTGGACAGCCCTGATCTAATTGAATGAAATGAACACTATAAAGAAATAATAAGATAGAGGAGCCCAAGATTAGAACGACAACGACGTACGTATGCGGTACCCGGTATCCTAAACGCTTTTAGTAACTAATACTATACTCGTCTGTTAATTTAGGACGAGACGTTATCCCGCCATTAATTTGGACCTCTGATCCCTTAATCTGTACAAGCCGCAACTAATAAGTTGGAAGACAGTGCCTAAAAAGGACGTATGGGATTAAAAGGCAACGACCTTGGGAGAATAGGGTGATAAAGTCTCTAACCTTACTTAATGTCGTTGGGGGCTCTAGCCAATCCCCATAATGAATCCTACATGGTAAAGAACACTCTTTTTTTTCTAAGAAGATTGCGTTTAGTGATGATAACCGCATACTAGCTAGACCTGCGGCCATAAGTTACGCCTAAAGCGTCCAACTACCCACAAAACTCCCCCGGTTTCAACTTTCCTGCCGTTTAAGACGAGCTGGTTCTAGCCTTTTGACTATTATTTAGCCGATACCGGATAGGTAGAGCACTCCGAGATTTGGTTTTGATAAAAATCCTTTTTTTCTCTGTTCTGGATTTTTGTGCTCAAGGTAAAAAAGTACAGTCTTTTTAAACAAGCAACTTCTTCCGATCAGTGTTTGGATGAGTTGCCAATAATTTTTCATCAATTTTCCCCTGCGTTTGAAAAGTAAAATGATTGGAAGACCAATACGATACAATGTGTCGTAGTGGGTTTATAATGTAGTTACTCTCGGTATTGAGTATTAATAAGAGACGACTTCGAAAAGACTAATGTTTGTCTGTTATTAACATTAATCCAACAATGATTTTTATTGCATTGGAAAAGTTCTGTGTGCGTAAGCAAACAGTTTCATTTTATATATTCTTATCTATATATGTAAATAAATATTGATAACTGTGTTAAGCATTATGTATTTAGGTGAGTGGTGAGGTGGGTGATTAGATGATTTATCTTTTATTGCACCACTTCTTATAATGATACTCGTGGCATAAATAGTAGAATATATGTAATATTAGGTACCTACTTTGAAGTCACTAAATTACGGACACTTCAATTAAACTATCAAGTATAGTTTAATGAACTATAATTAGGACAATGTCATTCTCACGGCTATTATCGTTTTTATTAAGTGATAAATGCGTAGTCATTACCTCATTATCGTCTTACCAAAATAAAAACTGACCACATATTATAATGTTAACAAAAACTAGTACGAAGGGTTCTGTGAGAATACCAGCGCTTCTGTGCGGTTCATTTAATGTCACTGCAACTTATGCCGAGGCAAAGACCGGGCCACTCGTAATTATAATGTACTACTATAAATATTTTATACTATCAATATTAACGCCTCGATGGACAAGTGGTTTAAGTACCGGGCCGCGATCTCGGGGTCCTGGGTTTAATTCCCGGCTCGAGCTAACTTAGTGTCGGTTTTTCGGACACAGATCGGGTTTGTGATCACCAATCCGAATTTAGCGAGCGTGGTGATTAAGCCTTGTAACGAAAACTTGATTTCAAGGATTGAGGCCTTTGACCTGCAGTGGGGAATTTAGAGGCTTACTACTTTAGTATAAATATTATGCCGGCTGTATTCTTAACTTCTTACTTAATTGTTTTGTGTGTGTCGATAAATGTTTATCTTGCTTTAAATTACCATTACTTTTGCGACTAATAGCTATTCGTCCACAATTCATTATATACCTACTTGTATATATATTAATACTAGCCACTTTGGGTAATTGACTAAAAATGTTCTTCGAAAATATTTTAAGTGAAATTTTGGTCCAGGTATATCCAAAACCCTCATACACTAAATTACCAATCAATTTTTCATACAAAAAATGGAGAAAAAGCTTAAGGGTAATGTACCGATCTGTAAGTTTTATCTCTCAATTTCTGTTACAAATTGTTCACGTTTTACCAATCAGAACCTTCTCATTCATTCTAGCCGTTCAGGCGCGTAAAACGAGACGAACGACGGTTCAGATTCGACCGTATGTTACTGAGAGGGTAAGATTGGACATTAGCCTGCAACGCAATTGCCCCACCTTCCCAATGGCTAATCAGGACTCCCCTTCGGGAATAAAGGACCTTTTGTTAAGTCAACGACCATAATGAAAGCCACGTTCATTTTAAAGCATGTTAGTCTGAAATTGGAAAAGACATGTACTTAGTATGTTCTTCGGTGTAACCACAAGGTATTACAGCGTGTGACAGTGGATGCAATTTCTGAAATTTTAGATTCGATTCAGCATTTTTGATTTTTGTATAGTGGAGAAATACTTTGTGGACACCCTTATGTCGGACTCCAATCCCTATCATTTGGGATACTGGCTATTTAGCCGACTGTGGCTTTTCCTGCGCAGATTGGAGGATTGGGGGGCTAATAATCATGTGCGGAAAAGCACAACATATTGTAAGGCTAACACGCGGTTGCGGGCCCGCAGCTTCTGTAGAATGTTGATTTATATAAAAAGAGTAAGAGCACATTTCACGACGCTTTTTTCCCCCGCGTCGCGCGCAGTTATTTCGCGCGGGGCCGGCGCGCGCGGCGCGAATCGCGGCGGGCGCGCGGTTGAACACGCTCCGTGATTTCTTAGGGTTCGAATCCAACTCAGGACAAACATTTATGTGAATTTAAGAATTTAAATTGTAGGAACTTTATTGAAGCTAATGCGCGTTATGAAGCAAGTACCTATACATATAAACTTCTTACTTAAATCGGACTGATATTATCTGACTTGGACAGTCCCAAAGCCATGAGCTCACCACATTCCGATTTCTTACAGTAAAATATTATGTTTAAAACAGACACAAATGTACTATTAAAAGTAGAGATGGGCCGACTATTCGCCGACTAGTCGGGAAAGCCGACTATTCGGCACCATTCGCCGACTATTCGGCAATGCCGACTAGTCGGCAAAATTCGCCGACTATTCGGCAAAATTTATAGTAGGTATATAACATTTAAATATTTATAAAATTATTCAGCACCTTCAATGGGTCCCCTATATGAGTGCGAAAGTTGATGAGTTCGATTTTCATTATATCGAACACGCTGCTGTGTCGATAATTCAGTAGTACGATGTTTTATTACATCGATGATTTGTTAGTGCGATGTAACGTTTGTGCGAAAAATCTTATTGCGAAAAACCATACACCGATTGCTCATTAGTTCGATAATTTATTATTTCTATAGTAAGTATGCGGCTTTAAAACGGCTACTATCTTCCCTGAGATCCAATTATTAGCCTAATTTTGCATTAAAGACGTTAAGAAAATTCATAAAAGCAGCCTATAAAGACATTTAAATTATCGAACTAATGAGCAATCGGTGTATGGTTTTTCGCAATAAGATTTTTCGCACAAACGTTACATCGCACTAACAAATCATCGATGTAATAAAACATCGTACTACTGAATTATCGACACAGCGTGTTCGATATAATGAAAATCGAACTATCAACTTTCGCACTCATATAGGGGACCCTGATATTAACAAAGAATGTTCACACGCGCGATTTCTTCTTCGACGTTTTGTGATTGTGACTATTATGGCTATTACATTGGCTTAAGGTGCTGGCAGATGATTGAGAGTCAAACTTGTGAATAGGTGCTACCTTGAGGAATTGGTCTGCTAAACCCAATCTGTTCTTAAAATATATACCTACACGAAAACTATAACTTTATAATAAATAGATAATACCCTATCTAATGTCGTACTCGGTGCCAATCTATATACATATACAAAACAGGAAATGGACTGACTGACTGACTAATTGACAATCAACGCCCAGCCTAAAATACAAGACCTAAGAAAATGAAATTTTGTACAGGCGTATTTCATAGTGTTTTACAGGGTGTAGTCTACGCAACCGAAAGTCATCACATATCATCACATACAGTGTTGTATAGTTTTTTTAGCGATTGAGAAGAGAAATTATTGATGTGCGTTACTCTAGCGGAAAGTTCAAAATATTAGCACGTCTAGAGATGAAACAATATAGAATAATTTGTGCATTATATGCTGTAAATGTGCACCAAAAATAAAATTTGTGCCTAGTGGGGTTTCTGAGATATTAATGAAAATACGATTCCGCCAGCGTAACGCTTTAAAACGTTATCCTGGCGGAACGATTTTTACCTATTGGTCCTAGGACAATTTTAGGTAGCTTAAAAGATAGCTTAAATTTGTGCCCTAAAATAGCCAAGCAGCGGCATTTGTGCCCCCCGTAGTTTTTGAGTAATTGCAAATGCCGCTGCAGTAATGTTTGGCTTATTTTCCATATCTTCAGAACAGCTGGACGTACAGAAATGATTTTTTGTGAGAAGATGCCTTGTAATTTGTGCAAATTTGTGCCTTCATAGTTATTCCAAAGAAATACATGGTTTATGATTTCAAACAGATTTTCTAAAAAACGAAAACAGCCTCTAGCTCTTTAACTACTTACGATAGGCGCTGAATGTATCACGTAGCTGATGCCTTTATGATACAAGGATCTTCTGACAAAATTTTATAACCCTACGTCTGTTATTGACGAAATAAATCAACTTTTTGAACTGAAAACTGTTTACTCATTTCGAGCCGCAAATATGGGAGTTTGAATAACGTAACGATTCCCATTTTTTGTCAAAAATCTGTGCCTTTATTCAAATAGACACACACTAAATTTCAACTCTCTACGTTCTGTAATTAACCGTAAATTAAATAAAATTAACAAGTAAAAACATTTAGATTATTACCCGACCAAGTATGAAAGGTCATAAAAAAGCGGCCTTTAAGAACATTTACCGTACCTTCTTAATTTATATACCTAACTCTTCTCTTGTTTGACAGTGATGTAGAAAAGCGGTTAATTAAGTTAATTATTGTCGTTTCGAAAAAGTGAAAACAAATTACGAATAAGAGCCTACGTTGCTTATTATTTAATGTTCTTAGTATTAATCTTTTCGTATTAATACTAAAAAATATTATTACTATGTAAGACTAAGACGAACAAAGAACAAAATAAATATATTTTATTAAACTATAAGGCGGAAGAGTAGCTTTTTATTTCATATTATCACCCCTCGACAACCACCTCTCTGATAGAATCAAATTAAGATCACCCAATTTTTTCACCACTTGGAGTAGGTATATTTTTCTTGTTTGTTTAATTGATAATTGGGGCAGAACGGAAAGTGGACCCTCCCAAACAAAAAAGAATTTTCAAAATAGGTTAATAAATGATCGAGTTATTAGAAATGAAGCATTGAAAAAAAATCACCTCGATTTCACACTAAAACTTGTTTACACGTATGTACCGACAGTTATCCTACAAATTTAAAGATGTTGGCTTGAAGTACTGCACGGTCGGTTTTTTATGACCTTTTATACTTGGTCGGGTAATAATCTAAATGTTCTTACTTGTTAATTTTATTTAATTTACGGTTAATTACAGAACGTAGAGAGTTGAAATTTAGTGTGTGTCTATTTGAATAAAGGCACAGATTTTTGACAAAAAATGGGAATCGTTACGTTATTCAAACTCCCTTATTTGCGGCTTGAAATAAGTAAACAGTTTTCAGTTCAAAAAGTTGATTTATTTCGTCAATATCAGACGTAGGGTTATAAAATTTTGTCAGAAGAACCTTGTATCATATAGGCATCAGCTACTTGAGATATTCAGCGCCTATCGTAAGTAGTTCAAAAGGCAGAGGCTGTTTTCGTTTTTTAGAAAATCTTTTTTAAATCATTAACCATGTATTTCTTTGGAATAACTATGAAGGCACAAATTTGCACAAATTACAAGGCATCTTCTCACAAAAAATCATTTCTGTACGTCCAGCTGTTCTGAAGATATAGAAAATAAGCCAAACGTTACTGCAGCGGCATTTGCAATTACTCAAACACTACGGGGGGCACAAATGCCGCTGCTTGGCTATTTTAGGGCACAAGTTTAAGCTATCTTTTAAGCTACTTAAAATTGTCCTAGGACCAATAGGTAAAAATCGTTCCGCCAGGATAACGTTTTCAAGCGTTACGCTGGCGGAATCGTATTTTCATTAATATCTCAGAAACCCCACTAGGCACAAATTTTATATTTGGTGCACATTTACAGCATATAATGCACAAATTATTCTATATAGTTTCATCTCTAGACGTGCTAATATTTTGAACTTTCCGCTGGAGTAACGCACATAAATTATTGAGTTTCTTGCCGGTTCTTCTCAACTGTCTGAAGCCGGTGGTAGAGTCATTTGTATCATTGACGATTAAATTTTTTTAATTTTTCTTAAATGAACACCAAACAAATAAAAAAAATTAAACAAACACGTCAGGCTATGTTCAACGGCCGCCGTGCGGAGCAGAGTGATGACGAAAAATCCCGAACACCAGTACACGGCGTGACTTTTTTGTCGATGTTTTTCCGCAGCAGAACGCTTCACCTTTAAAGTAGTATCGATTCATGCAAGTATTTTTTTTTTATTTGTTTTTTTAAGTTTGAAGGGAAAATTGAAATCAAATGTTATTAAATATGTAGTTAATCATCATCTTTTTGATAAGCGGGAAGGGCAATTATTCCGGGCCGGTGACTGTCCGCGACGCAGCTAGTACTATTGGTTCGAGTTTCGTCTATCACAATCGTAAAACTTTTGATTTGACTAAAAAAAAACTTCATTATTCTATTGTACTACTAAGATTGTACTACTAAGACTCATTTTACTGCGGGAAAACAACGACTAAAACGTCACGCAATAATAGTCTGCACTGCCGAATAGTCGGCCGACTATTCGGCAATTTTAAAACCGAATAGTCGGCTAGTCGGCTAGTCGGCAAATACTATAGTCGGCCCATCACTAATTAAAAGCAAAAAATAAAATGTAGGTACGCCCTAGCTTTTTGAGGTCGAATAAAAAACCCATTTGCATGTGTAATAAGTTAAGTAGGATATAATAGCCACTAATTTGTTTAAAATAGTCCCGCGTGGATTGTGGAGACTGGTTTGAAATTAACATGACACGTATATTATCGGTGATGCTAATTATACTCTGTTATTGTAACGGTGACAGGCAACGTGACGATAGATATGTGACCGCCACGTGCACTGGTACTAACAACAAGGGTGATATTTAGAACGAATCAGTGATTGTCACGTTATATCAAGATAAGAAGAAACATTACATTTCTAGTAGAGGAAGAAGTTTCTTTTTATTGCAAGAATGGTGGCAAAGTTCAGCCAGCATTTGGACGCTTGTAACACTAAGGCATTACTCGCCAATCGCTGATCTGGCGGGCAAAAAAATACTATTTCCACTGCCAACATCGCCCTCCCCTATAATATTTTTATTTCTTTTTTTATATTAAAATAGTTTTTGCCACAGACTCTTGGGTCCGTGCCTTTGTTGGGTTGAAATTTTTGGGTTAGTGTTTAGCATGTTGCTCCGCGCAGAGACAAAAATGTTGGGTTAGTACTTTATTTATAAGTACTAATATTTTTATTTCACTGTAGTCCTTTGTAAGGCGGAGATACTTACCCAAGCGTTCGGCTCTTTCTTCTGGAAGATCCACTATGCTCTACCTCTCATAAAAATAAGTAAATTTTCTTATTTGGCACTAATATTCATGAATTAAAAATACTTTATAGTTTAATCGAAAATGCTCTTGAAATCAAAGGCTCAAAGATCAGAGAAGCCTACAGTGTGGTGGTAGTACATTGAATGCGTTTTCCTAAATGGCCGCAGTTACTGCTTAACATCAAGTAGGCTGTGCCTGTGCTTCACCCTGACATGGAACAGACGATTGTCTATAGTACCCTCTTTTTCGGTTAAGCAGTTTAAGTGCGTAGTTATTCGTTCACTCAGTCACAAGATAATCATAAGAGGAATTGGTGGCGCCTAGCCATTTTGATTTAAGCTACGCAAAAACGAGCGGCGAAAAGTTTTTGTATGAACCAACAATACTAGCGTTTCTATGTAGGTGTCTGAGAACAAGTTCTATGAGAATGATGATATCATACTTTATGTCATTTACAAATAAAGCGCATTACCTGTGCCTTTTTTTATATGCATTTATTATAATTTTAAAGCGCCAATATACGAGTAGGTATTGTGCCCGCATGCTCTACCTTTGATATATTTTATGCGATAATGGCACCATTTGTTTCATAATTAAATACCGCCTTGGGTCTGGTAATACCTACCTATACCAGATTTTAAGCAGAAATTAAGCTTGTATTGAACTCACCGCGAAGGCGAAGAATGCAATGAAGCCATTTAGTCTTTTCTATTGAATATAAAACCAAATAAATATTTGGTGATATCTAGAATGAAATATAAATAAACAAAGCAGCCAATTAATTAATTCAATTGTCGGTCACATCTAGCCTTGAAATTACTTCTTGTTTTGAATGAATAAAATATTTTTTTATTCAAAAATAGATATGGGTACTTTAAATGCTGTGGGTAGGACTAGGCAAAACGTTTTTGTTTGTCCATTAGTTCGATTGTGATGAATATTTATTTCGTGTATTGTTTGGCGTACGTCTGTATTGGGCAAAAAATCTTTAAAGAAAAGGTGGTCTCGCATAACCGGATACAGATAGAACAAATCCTAAACATTTAAATAAAATAAACGCTTTGCTTAATTTAAAAACCAAAGAGCCAGTTTTACCACTGACATAATATAAGTTCCTGACAACTTACAATATAATACTCTCTATACAACTCATAATACAACAATGAAATAGCAATCATTGTGGGGTATGAGAAATACCTATGTAAACTTTGTAGATGTCTGACATGAAAGACTGTAATACCTGGTTAGAATTTAATGCGCAAATAATAACACATTTACATACATATAAATAACCGGTTCAAAGATACTAGTATGTATATGATATAATATGGCAACATATTGAGCAGTTCTTCGTGTTGAAGTATCCCTTTTCCTTTCTGATAGCTCAAAAACTATCTCAGAAAACTTTGTGATTGTAACTCTATTTTCTCTACCAGTATAATTTCCTATTTATTGCTTTACTATTGTATACATATTGTCTGTTTGTGTTTAATGGTTTAACTGGTGTTGGATATCAATTCAAATGTAATAAAATAAAATTATAAAACTTTTTCATATCCCTATTTATATATAAATACTGCTTTCGTTATTAGCTCCTAATATCGTACCTACAAAGTTAAACAATTTTTATATAAACAAAAATAAAGTTATTTAACTTACATTTACATTTTTAAACCACCAATGATTTAGAAACAGCGATTTCATTCGTTCGGAAATCGAACAGAAAGATATCCTATGAAAAATGAAATGACAAGATAGAAGGGTGCCAGTTTATAGTTTCCTTTCACGGAATATCAACGGTCTCTTTCCCCCCTTAGGACTCTGGACGATGTCAGACAATGGGTCGTACTCCTGGAACTGGACACTGTTCGGTGCAGGCTCCACGGTGAAGCGGGACAGTATGGCTGCCAGCCCGGCTAAAGACTGCATGATACCAAGACGGGAACCTGTCAAACAAAATTACACAACGATATAATATTACATTTCTTTCCTAACTCCTAATTAGGTAAATATAAATAATTAATTTGTCTCTGGACACTGTTCACACAGCGCCGTCTTATTCTAAAATAAGCAAATACATAGCTTGTACATGGGGGCCAGACCACGGATAAACATAACAGATATTTTTGTTTAATCCATACCCTAATATACATAATAACATAGTATATGTTCTGTGCCTAGACCGATACAAACACTCACAAATGGTGAAATCGAACCCGCGACCTTTTGGAGTAATAACCGACTTCCCAGCCATAACACCAAATCGGTCATCAATTAAATAGGACAACATCTGGATTTCTCCAGAATAACAAGCAGTTGCCTAACTCTTTTTTCGGTTAATACGTTACGTACTGTCACCCTCCGTCAGGGGCAGAGGGTGCCAGGGTGGTGTGTAGCCACACCCACGCCTTAGAAAGGCGGTGTTTGCCCACTTAACCCCGGGGTGTCATAAGAGACAGAGGATCCAGTGACCCACTCTCTATGTATTTTAACAGTCTTCAAACTTTTAACAAGCAAAAATACATAAGATTTTTTTTTTCATAAAGATAAGGTTTCAAGCATAAAGAATAAGGATAAAATGAACAAAATATCAAGTTTCGTTTAGGTAACTTTTTGCTACTATCAACGTTTAAACCCTGTATCAGTAGTGTATTTTTAAGAAATAAATGGTTCTTACTATGTACCTAGTTACATGTAAAAACCACCTAAGAAATATTGTTATTTAAGACTTATTATTTGTATCTCAGAACATTGTTGCTATGTAATATACAATAAAAACTATATATCTCGCGCTGGCACAGTCTCTTATATCCTACTGCATATCGGTATGGGGAGGAGCAGTCAAGTCAATTATGATCGAAGCAGAAAGGGCTCAGCGAGCTATACTTAAAACAGCGGCTTGCCTACCATACAGATATCCAACAACGGATTTGTACAAATTTTAAGATGTTCTCTCAGTAAGAAAACTATTTCTTCTACGTATCTTGCTTAGAAAGCACTCAGAAGTCCCCTATGACCCTAATCTTATTTCTGTAGAAAAGAGAAGACGTAACTTTTGCCCTCAAATTCGTGTAAGAACCAGCTTAGCACAAAGGCACTACTACTACCTGGGGAACTATATGTACAATAAGATCAATAATAATATGCAAATACTGATATTTAAGCAACCCAGAAAGAAATGCAAGGACACTATAACGAACTGGCTGAAAGCATACACATATTTAATGACTGAAAAAATTATAATGGCTACGTTATAAATACGGAAATCTTATGCACACAATCACATACTTATTCACAATGACCCACACATTCTCACACACACCCATCCACACTCATGTCGCGGCTATACAAATTATGAAGCGTCTTTAATTTTCACACTAGCTGTTTCATCTTTTGCTCCTTATTCACAACTCATTCATAAATTCAATAATCATACACTTTGCAATCCATCACAATAGTTGGTGATCTCCACATCTAAAAATATCCTATAATCAGCTGTTCCTCCCCGTGGGGTGGACCTGGTGACCTATAGTACAGGTATTGTATACCTTTTTTAGGCACCAGTCCCTCTCATATCAGGTTAAATAATTAGGAAAAAACTGATTGTTCTATTTATATTGTTATTTACCTGTTTGTGATGGAAATAAACTTATTATTATTATTATTATTATTTTATGTTTTTCTTTTTGGGTTCTCAGCTCAAGTGCTGGTAGTTTAAAATTATATACGGGCACGATGACCAAGTACATAATTTTTGTTACTTATAGCATGACAGGACTGAGATCGTCCTGTAGAAATCGTCTTACCATCCGGCATGTATTTAATATTGCCGCTTTCTGCATTGTGATGTAGGCGTTTTCCGGGAGACCAAGAATATCTAGACTATTAAATAAATATTTTGGTATTACTCCTGTACTTGAGAGCACCATTGGTACGATGTAAACTTTTTGTAGGTTCCAGATTCTCATAATTTCTTCTTTTAATTCGGAGTACTTATGGATTTTTTCTGATATGGTTTTTTGTAAATTGTGAGTGTTGGGTACAGCTATATCTATTATGTATGCAATTTTGTTAGTTTTGTCTAGTAAAGTTATGTCGGGTCTATTGCAGTGTATGGTTTTGTCAGTAAGGATTGCTCGGTCGAAATAAATTTTATGAGTGGAACTCTCAAGTACGGGCTTCGGAGAGTATTCATAATAGGGTTTCGTTTCTGGTGATATTAGTTTGTGTTTAATAGCTAGCTTTTGGTGAATATAATGAGCGACTTGGTTATGACGGTGAGTGTAATCGTTTTGTGTTAAAAGTGGACAAGCATTGATAATATGTTGTATGGTTTCGGGGTACTGTTGGCATTTTCTACATCTATCGTCACTTGCATGTGGATCTTTGATTATGTATTTACGGTAGTTCTTCGTACAAATAACTTGGTCTTGAATTGCAATTAAAAATCCTTCTGTTTCGGGGAATAAGTAGCCTAGTTTTAACCACTGATTGGAAGCCTCAGCATGAATGTGGTTTTTCTCCAGATCTTGTATGTGTCTTCCGTGTAGTTCTTTTTGCCGCCACGCTTGTAACCTTTCCTGTACTGCTTCTCTTGTAGTTCTGGTGTTTAAAATAGTGCATTGTAAATTGAGAGGTGTAAAATTATTATCTGTTTCCACTATAGATTTGTGAATTGAACTATTATTAGCTTTACCGTAAAAGAACTGTCTGAGACTATGTAGCTGGCTTTGTAGTAAAATCTTGAGATCAACTAAACCTCTTCCCCCCATATTTCGTTTAACGTACATGCGTTGAATGGCGGATTTTGGATGTAAATAATTGTTTCTTGTTAATGTTGTCCTGGTCTTGATTTCTAAATTCCTGATATCTGTATCACTCCATTTAATAACTCCAAAAGAATAAGTTAAAACCGGTACCGCGTAAGTATTAAGAGCTTTGAAAAGATTTCTCGAGTTTAACCTCTTCTTGCATAATGTATTTACTCTGCGTATATATTCTGCTTTCAATTCTGTTTTTATTTGTGTATGGTTGATATTTTTGTTCTGTTTTATGCCTAAATATTTATACATACTATCACTATCCATTGCTTTAATATTTATTTCATTGTCAATCTCATAATCTCCGGGTAAAATTTTTCCTCTCTGTATGTGTAGTGTGTTACATTTGTCCAAACCAAATGACATACAGATGTCTTTACTAAAACTAGCAGTAAGTTCTATTAATCTTTTCATGTCTTTATCAGATTTGGCGAATAACTTAATATCATCAACGTACATGAGGTGGGTTATTGAATTATGACTTGTAAGATTGTATCCGTTATTTGTGTTAGCTAGTAGATTAGAAAGAGTGTTAAGAGCCAAACAAAACCATAAGGGACTTAGAGAATCACCTTGAAATATACCGTTACGAATATTGATTTCGTCTGTTTTTAGAGTAGTAGTTTTTGTTCTGAGAGATAAAATTGTTTTCCATTTATTCATGACATTTTCCAAAAAAGTTATAATGGTAGGGTTGATTTTATATATTTGTAAAACTCGAATTAACCATGAATGGGGGACACTGTCAAAGGCTTTTCTGTAATCTATATAAGTTAAATGTAAATTTCTGTTATTTTTATGGGCATGTTTTAAAATAGTAGAGTCAATTATAAGTTGTTCTTTGCATCCTTTATGGTTCTGTCTACATCCTTTTTGCTCTTCAGCTATGACACTATGGAATTCTAAATGTTTATTAATTTTACGAGTTATGCATGATGTAATTAATTTGTAAATCGTAGGTAAACATGTAATTGGTCTGTATTGTGAAGGGTTAGCGGTATCACTACTTTTTGGTAATAAGTATGTTATACCTTTTGTTACAAATCCGGGTAATGATTCTTCCCCTGTTATTAGCCTTGTACATATTTTTGCTAAAACCTCATGTAAAACAATAAACTTTTTGTACCAAAAGTTCTGTACCCCATCTATACCCGCTGCTTTCCAGTTTTTCATCCTTCTGGTTACTATTTCAATATCATCTTTAGTGACTTCTAAAAACTCCATTTTATCAATGTTATTCCATCTATCTTCTTCTGTTTTTATCCATCCTGCATTTTCATTGTGATCCTGTTGCTTTTCCCATAAATCACCCCAGTAGTTTTTAAGTTCTTCTGCAGATGGTATTAAGTCATTGCCCATATCAGGCTTACCAGTGCTTAGTGTTCTATAGAATGCTTTTGCATTTGACACAAAAAGTTTATTTTCAAGATTTCTTTGTAATGCCTTTAGGTATCGTGCCAGACGGTGAGCTTTGAGAGCCAATTTTTGCTTTAAAGTATCTAGTACATCCTGTGGTGTGGTGTTATTATTTTCGTGTGTGGAATGGACTTTGTTTTTGCGTAGAATAGTCTGTACTTTAGAAATTAGCTTACTTGAGTTATTTTTGTTAATAATAAACTGAGATAGTCTTCCTATATCCGCTCTTAGAGATTTAATGTCGTTTTCAAGTCTGACTTGCCATGCAGGTTTTTCTGAACTTCGTGATTTAATATTATTACTTGTGTTATATGATCCTACTTTAAAACCTAATTGGTTGCTAATTACTACGGCACTGCAATAAATCAGGGTATGTATATGTGTCATGTCTGATTCTGAGTCGAAAAAGTTGTGCAATATTTTTGTATTGAATAAATTCAGTAGCTTATATAATTTCTTACTTTCTCTTAGTTTCGGTAATTTTGGTCTATTTTCCGGGTTTATCTCTTCATATTGTTCTATTGTTAGCTGTAATTGTCTTCTTAATTCCAATTCGGTCTCATTGATATCTGTGTTCTCTTCTTCTGGTTTATTTCTTGAGTATTGATTTTGTTGATGTCCTGTTTCAACAGTGCATGTATCTGCCTTAGCTGACAGCCCAATGTCTTCTGAATTAAAATAATCTTCAGCTAGTTCAGTAAGATTTTGCATATTTTCATGACGTGTGTGACAAGATTGTGTGTTACTGAAATCAATTTCTTCCAATTCTTTGGCGACTTCATCCTTAATTGCATCGAGTCTATCTTGTGAAATGTACTTGTTTGCTAAAATTAGTCTTTTCTGGTCAGCTACTCTTTGCTCCGATATATGTGAAAGGTGTGGGAAAGAATTTATAAAACTTTGATGAAGTCTTTGTCTATAAGTTGTTAAGTCCGTTTCGAATCTGGTAATTTTAAAATAAGCTTTTATAATCGATTCATTGTGTTCATTTGTCCAGCTCATTCGGGTCGTTTGTTTGTTTTGTTGTGTTTTTGATGCAGTAATTTGTGCGTATGTTGGTAATGTTCCTGTAGTTGTGTTCCTATTGTGCATTTCATTCTTTACTTGCTCGTATATGCTATCTATAGTTGCTTGAGGTAGAAGTTTCCTGTATACAATCGCTCTACGTTGGTCTCCAACTCGTTGACGGCTTACATCTTTCATGTCAGGGAATTGTTGTAGAAACTTAGCATATAAATGTGGTAGATAAGCTTTTGTGTCCTTTTCTAGGTTGGTAATTTCAAGATAAGTGCGCAAAATAAACTTATTCATTTCGGGACTCCATTTCCTGCGCACTTTTGTGCTGTTGGTGGTGGGTGCAGGATAAGTAACACTAGGTGTCATCTGCACAACATCCTCCAACTGCATGCTACTTGTGGTTGATAATGTAGGCGAGTTCCTACATTCATTAACTACACTATCTCGATGGTTTCTGGCGGATCGCATGCTGTCACGTCCAGCGCCAGTTCCAGACGTGCCCCGGCGACCCCCGGGCCGCGGCTTACGACGGCTCACAATCCGTTCATCAGGTTCTGGGGTAGTAGCTGTTGAGGAAGATGTTACTGAACCTTGCAAAAAATTGGGGGATGAGCTAGGTGATTGAAATAAACTATGGGTTGATGAGATTGGTGATGACGGATTGGAGTAATTTTCGGCTGACACAAATTCGGGTTTATCCCCAGCGAGGGCCCGCCTGTTCAGCTCCTCGCCACCGACGGTTCGCATACTGAGACATCCAGCGCCGGCTCCAGATGTGCCCCGGCGTTATTATTATTATGTAGGTACATTTTAAGATCTCGGGCCCATGGGGACCCGGTCCTTTGAAGCATGCGTGGGGCCAAAGCCAACACGCAGAGGCTTTTTGGTACCATTTTCTCTAATCTGAATGGGTACATCTGACAGGTTTTATCTCTGCATAGATATAAAATCTATCCAAAGACAACACCTGGCAGATGCAGGAACTATTTCGTAAGTAAAAAGAAAGAAAAAGCCAGGTTTATGTGGGTGGATTTTCATGGACCGGTTACTGGGCTATTGCTTTGAGACTACGGACGTCTGCCAAGAAAAATGTCTCAAACTTTTACCACTGGCAGACGGTGACTCGCCTCCCACTGGATGGGCCCCCGAAAACAGCTACCACTCTAAGCGGCCACCAGGGTCGCGGGTAGCACGGGCGCAACATCGGCGTGGTCGGCTCAGGGTGTCGAGAGGTGTACACCGCTTTCTGCGAGGTGGTTTCCCACCTCACCAACTCGCGACTTATGCATGTTTCACTTCCACCCTGCGAGCATATAGCTCTAACGCCCCACTCTGGACGGCCAATGAAGGCAAGCCAGAGGTGAGAGTCCTGCGGCCCCCCTTGGGGTCCACTCCGGTCAACCAATAAAGGCAAGCCGGAGACGGAGGGCCTGACCGACTCTCGGAGGATCTCGGGTCCATGGTGTCGCTACTCACCAACAGCTCGCCACAAGCTGCCCTGCGGAGACTGATTGCACTGGTAAACCAGTGGGCGATGGGGTTCGTCACGTATTATTATTATTATTATTATTATTATTATGTACCGTTTCTTATCGATAGATAGCAAGCAACATTCCGAATCCGGTTGTCAGCATCTTTAAAGCCAATATGAATAAATTATATTTTGATTTTGATTATATAAAATACTAGCGGTCGCCCTCGCGGTTTCACTCGCGCGTAATTTCCTTTTTCAACTATCCCTCCTTCCCCCATCTTATCCCCCCCTTCCCCCATCTTATCCCCCCCTTCCCCCATCTTATCGCCCCCTTCCCCCATCAAGTATCATATGTCAGTCTCCTGACCTCTCCACCAATTTTCAGCCAAATCGGTTCATCCGTTCTTGAGTTATAAATAGTGTAACTGACACCACTTTTTTATATAATAAATAAAGATTTCGTTATTTATTTATTTCGTTCTACTCATTTTTGAGTAGTTGTGATTTTTTTTTTGTGATGTGGAAATAATAATGTTAATATTTATATTCAGCGACATTAAGTACCTGTCACCAAAAATAATTTAACTCGAATTACTTATCATATCAATTATCATCCATATGTAATAATTTTAATGTAATGATAATTAACTGAATATTCCATCAAGGAGTATGTAATTAGGTTACATTTTATGGTACTCACCTATGCAATTTCGAGGTCCTTCTCCAAAAGCAAAATAAACCAATTTTTGAGTTGCAGTGAAATTTTCCGGCAGGAATCGCTCAGGCCTGAACTCTTTAGGATTGTCCCAGTACTGAGGATCCATATGAAGCGCATTCACAGGCACCAAAACTCTTACACCTTCGTCAATTGTCAAATCGATACCAGAGAATTTATATTTTCGGGCACAGGTCCTCATAAGATGGCCCAAAGCGGGGAACTGTCTCATTGACTCTTTGAAAGCACATTCAAGATACGTCATCTCCTTGACGGCATCATAACATAGTTTGTTACTGTGCCGTGCCAGAACGGTGTCTATTTCTTTCTGTACTTTTTTCTGAATATCCGGATGGTAAGCAAGCTGGTGAAGTGTGAAGCTTGCAGTGTTCGAAGACGTCTCGAAGCCGGCAGCGAAAAACAAGAATAGTTGAGAAGCAACATGAATATCGTCGAACTCGAGTGTAACCAATTCAGGTGTGCCATCCGGCAAAAACTTTTCAATAGACTCAATTTCGATCAAACCTTTCTGACGGTACTCTAAAACTTGGTCAACAAAATCATGTTTACCGCAAGGTTTGTCACCTCTGCTCTTACGTACTTGATCCACTAAACCAAAAAGTCGTTTTTCAATTCTACCAAAGAATTTTAAATCTTTGCACAGCGTGGGGAATACTTCTTTGAAAACTGCGACTACGAAATCTTTGAATCCGACGTTAAACGTTTCCCATCCAAGTTTACGAAATTCATTATCCTCTTCGTTGAGAGATTCAGCATCAAGGCCAAACGCGCAAATGCCAATGAAGTCTGTGGTATATCGAGCCATGAGATCAATAGAATCAATTGGCTCGACAGACTTTGCACTTAGAGTTCTCTTTTGCAATTTCTCTGCTCGATCCACAATCAAAGGGAACATCGCTTTTAGCTTACCACTCGTAAAAGCTGGTGTCATTGTTTGTCTTAACATCTTCCAGGTGTCACCTTCACTAACGAATAGATTTCTCATCACAGGTTCAATTGCATGGCGATTAGGATGGAACCCGCGCATATGAAAGTATGCGAAATCAGACACTAGCACTTGTTTTATTATTTCTGGATCTCTTATGATGAGCTCTGGTTGTGTTGATCTGAAATACCCAACAACTTTCTCTTCCGGATACTTCCAATACATTTCAGACATCGCTTGACTCCTGCTCTGTCGCATGAGGAAATTCCTCGAATTCGTTCCGAAGATGATCACTGGTTTGTCATGTTTCACTCCTCTCTTGGTCCAGTAGTCGAAGGTTCTCGTATTATAAAAATAAATCGCGACTAAAATAACCACGAAAATGAAAACGAAAATCATTGTGGCGATTTTTTTGAGCCGACCGGTTTTGCTGAATACACAGCAACGACTGATATGACGTTTAATGTTGATAGTTGCCGTGCAGCAGACGTTTAAGGCCTTTTAGGATTTTCATGTTAAGTCTAATTATATTACGCTCGGATTTTCTGTGAGACACACCAACTTCGTGTGATAGCTTACTTGAGATAGACGCATAATATTGAAAATGGTCGTCAAAATAAATGTTAATTAGACTTATTTATTTTTTTGATTTTATTGATGTAATTTTTGTAAATTATTGGCAATTGAACAAGTGTCTATCGATATTCTTGATGGTTTTTCTTGATAGACAATATATATTCTGGCCGGGTTGGTAGAGTCATTCTGTAACTTAGATAAAATTGACGATTCATACTAAGTGCATCTCTTCATTGAGTTACAAGTACTAGTTCAATGCATCTCTTATATATTTTTTAATAATATAATAATAATCTCCTGATTCGATTTAACATTTATGGCGACAATTTCAGTAAATAAGTGATAAGTACATAATATTATGTACGGCAAAGGCTTATTTACGCCAGCATAATGAGTGAATGACGCAGCAGTTAGAGACGTTTTTCCTATCTTAGCTGATAAGAGTAAATGATTGGAAATATTATATACAGACTTTACTATAATTATCTATAAATTTATCACATTAAATAAAAAACTGTTTTAATCCAAGATACTTTACAATTTAAAAAAAAATTGAAATATTTTTATCTATTTTATAGCGGTCTCGCCGCTCATTGTCTATGTGGCTATAAATGGAAAATAATTTAAAAATTAATATTTTAGTGTTTGAGGCTGTTCTACGTAGGCGTTCAAATTAGATTAATCTCTACCACAATGCCATATTGTGTGCGTTGATATAAAAAGGAATCAGGGTTCACCGACGCAAGGCGATCAAGAAATGTATGTCAAGGTTCCACAGAAGCAATGGCATGGAATCGACGTCGGGAATAAAGAAACCTTGTCGATGGATAGCAGAAAATTGGAAACTTGATAGTTCATAATAAGCTTGCTATGCGAGAAACCGTTGCGGAGAAAATTTTAAAAGACGATAGATATCTGCTAAATTCATCCTTTATAACAACCGTTGGAATGGGATTATAAATAGCCTGATGAGTCAAACAAGAGAAACATATAAATCTAGTATTTAAATAAAAATTAATTGCTGTTCGTTAGTCTCGCTAAAAGTGAAGAACGGCTGAACCGATTTGGCTAATTTTAGCCTTGAAATATTTGTGGAAGTCCAGGGAAGGTTTCAACGATGAGAAAAAATGGAAAAATTGCGAGGAAAATACTAAAATAAGTTATACGAAGTTCACCGTTTCAGCTAATAAAGAATATACATACATGATCATTATTGACATTTTTAGTAGTGGTAGAGCCATGCTGTTTTACAGTACGAATGGGCCGGCCCGTCCAGGTAGGTACCACCCTCTCACATAACTCCAGCGTGAAATAATAGTGACTACGATTGTGTTTAGTCTGTTTTGTGAGAGTGCCGGAGGCCCACACTTATTATTTAAATTATTGATTGTGGGTACCCATTTCACAGATTAGAGTAGGTTAAAGTACTTTAAATGTCCCTTTTTAAATTTAATTATTTTAACAGCAAATATTTTTAGGTGTTATCCAAAACACAACGCTATAAACACAGCTAACCTTCGGACTTCAGACTTTAGTTGAAAAATTATCTACGAAGTTTGCCCGTTGCCGGGTCATCTAGTAACCGATACTATTAATTTTGCTCTGTTATCATTTACGCTATTCATTCAAAAGTTTATAGAACTGTTTACTAACTGACCACAATAACTGATATTGGAGTGCATAGTTACAGTAAAACTTCAATACATTTTAAAATTTTAAACTAATGACGTTTGCTTACCACTTTGTGTGGTTCTATAGGAAATAATTATTTTACCACCGTACCATCATCCTCTTTCGGGAGCAAAGATGGTGTGGGACTTACCCCTCCCTTATATGTAGAAAAGACGGTGTTTGCTCACTAAACCCCGGGGCGTCCTTCACCTTATGCAGGGGTTCCCAAAGTGGGCGATAACACCCCCTTGTGGGCGCTGCAGGCCTAAAGGGTAAGAGACCCAGAAATCCAGAAATCTCTGCTAATATAGCTCAAAACAATTAAAATAGGGGCGCTAAAAATTAATTTATTCTCAAAATGGGCATTAGACAAAATAAGTTGGGGAACCCCTGACCTTGACCGGATGTAACGAAATTGACTCTACCTACCCTTCACGTGAGAATCTAGAAAGCTTACCGAACTCATTCAGTCTCAGTCTGACCTCATTCCACGATTTCCTATTGGAATTGAACACAAAACGGGATAGGCGCGATTCGTCACTTCAAAACAACTCCCAAAGGGCCAGTTGGAGGATTTTCGAGACGCATCAAAATTCCGCGCGGGATAAACCCGGCCGGAAGTTAAATTACCTTGTCAGTCTGACCAAAGAGACATTCAATAGTTTGGATCCAAAGACAACATGCCTATACATACAACTTCAAGATGTACGGTCAACAGCACATCACGATAAACACTTACAGTTCGATAATAGCACTTATGCCCCCGACATAAGAGTGGTACAAAGTCCAATGTGTATAGTCTGACGTGCTTTTGACTGTACGTACTTTCATATGTATGTAAGTATATCAAAATGTCTACTCAAGTATCTTAATTGGTATAACTGCCAATTAACTGCACTTTTTCAGGTACAATCATGATATTCATTTTGGTACCAAAAATATCTATATATTTTATACATAGGCTTTTTAAAATATAACAGCAGACATGCACTCCACAGTATAATAAGCGGTAACTCATGCCTATTCCGTTGAGAGATAAAGGCGAAGAATCGCTAAATGTGCTGCAATGTTTTAGTCCCCTGTGAACTTCGAGCCTTTCATTTAAAGAATAGTGGCTGACTGTCACCCACAACAAAAATATCTTAAAACAGTCATAAGTCTGTGAAACAAAAATCCCGATGCATATGCGTACAATTTTGTTCCCAAAAAATCGCACAAGGGTTTTACGTCCATTACACTTGAGGGACTAGACAGGAAACTACTTTAAGGGACTCGGAAACGCCAGCGAAATATTTATACCTTTTTTGAAAGGGGAGAAGGGTAACAAATGTTTGATTCCATTTGTTTCCCTCCTCCCCTTATTTCGAGAAAAAGTCCCGCACATTTCCGGGATCAAAAGTACTATTATATAGTGTAGCTTTCAAACAGTGAAAGATTTTTTTAAATCGGTTCAGTAGTTTCGGTGCCTATTCAACACAAACAAAAAAAACAATCAAATCTATCCTTTTTATAACATTAGTATAGAAGTGTTATTGTAGTTTCCAGGATATTTATTTATTTATTATTTGGCTCCCATTACAAGCCTTGCTTAGAAAATGCATATTTGTTGGAGTATTTCTATAAAATCTTCGGTTGTGTCGGATTGCGAAAAAGTGCATCTGTGCTTGGCGCACTCACTTGTGCATTATACTACATCCTGCGTAGTTGGTTGATTGTAAAGATTGGCCGTTATTATTGTAATACTGTGCCGCCGTAGCTGAAACTCGGCTAGGAAGAGATAAAAATCTAAATTCCGACAACAAAGCATCGTGAATTTCTACAGAATCAGTACGATATCGCGGCATATCATGTAGGCGAATGGAAATTCAATAAGCAGCGACTAACCAGATATAAAGTTAGCGGACAATATTGTCCCAGTGACGTTGTGTCTGCGGGAACTATAACTTGATTGACCGACCCTGAAGGATGATATATAAGGGTGTATATCAAGTCATATAAAACCTTCAAACTGTGTTATAAAAATACAGTACATATCACATAACTTGGATATTACGAGGATACATCTTGAAGAAGTTTCTACCGAATTTTTTTTTGTGGCAGTAACGTGGTAACTAGCAAATAAATATCACCCTAAGCTTAGCTCATTACTATTTAATTACACAAACTTTTACCTTTTGATGATAGTATCTATCTTTATCTTCTAATATCTTATTTCCAGAAGTGACAAACAGGCGTAGATGGTTTTCTGTTTGTGATATGCCGTCAAGAACTAGAACGACATTAGCCCAAAGATTCTTCAATTTTTTAGGTCCCTTTGTATATAATAAAATAAATAAGATGATTAACATATATCCTTTAAACAGAAAAGAAGCCAAAAAATCTGTATCGTTACTGTTAGGAACTAAGTCTTATGATAAGACTGAAGACATGATCGCCGTACAGCGGTGATTATTGTACGTTATAGTTCAAGTATTAATCTATAAAAAGAACGAAAAACTAAAACTATGTTTAACAAAAGAGAAACCACTAAAAATATGTAATAAAATACTCACCCTCCTACACACACTCATACATTGACACATTACTCACCGGGAGGACACTTACTCACTTGCATACATACTACCTGCATAAATGTAAATTAAAATGATTGACCTTTTGTTTTTCCCCTTTTTCGTGAAGATGTAATAATTCAATAAGAAACTAAAGCTTATTCAAATGTAAAACTCCCAAGGGTGGAAGCGCTAAATGCTGAAATACAGGATATTACTCCTAGTTCGGCAGCAGATGCTCCAAAAATATGTATATTACGTAGAAATTATAAGCATACTGGTGTAATTTAATTTTAAGTAACATTATGTAATCTTTGTATGGTCAATAAAGTATTATTATTATTATTATTATCTAGCCAATAAACTCCGAAAGTGTCCTACCGCAAACAAAGTCCAGTGTAGGAATCGAACCCACAAACATGGGGCTTTAAGACTCGAATGGCTTAGTCACTATTACATGTAGTCGGTCCAAACAACAGTACAGTTTCCACTTCAAATTATTATTTTTAAAACAACGGTAAAGTCTCGACTCTTAAAATTTAAAAGTCTGTTTTCTTACTATCTTCAGCATGGATTGCGTAAAGCCAAAGTAAAGCTAACTGAGCAACTTAATGAACTACCTACTATCCAGTATGCATACTATACCATCCATAGCCTTGAAATCAAAGGCTCGAAGATCAGATGAGTCTACAGTCTGGCGGCACATTGAGCGAAGCTTCCTGGTGAAGTGTCCCTCAATGGAATAGGCCGCAGTGGGCGCTTACCATCAGGTGGGCTGCGTGTCTGTCTGCCAACTGACTCAGTAATAAAAAAAATATGTTTCATTCAGATATACCTAACCTACTAGTAAAGGAGTCTCGTGCGACAGTTTTGTTCCACTTTGTCCACTGACTACATTTTCAAACATCGTTCCCGATCCATCAACGATAAAACATTTCGCCTCAACCCGAGTCGAATGGCTGGGAAATTGCATGATCGATTATAACTATGTTGGTGTAGAGCTGACCTAAAACAGAAGATAATGTTTTGTAAATCGCTTTCGTGGGCGGACGATGGACCAAACTTCTTTTAACGTATTTACGAGTGTAAATAAGTTAAATCAAAAGATCTTTCTTTTGCTAATGCTAATACTTATTTACACTCGTAATGATTTCTGAGATTTCCTGATGAAAGCTTTTTCACACTCATCAGGAAATCTCAGAAACTGCAAGTGATACGAGTTTTAAATTTTGCACGGGAGTTCCTTTTAGGAAGTAAATGCTCACTAAAATCGAATTTTGCGAAAATCTGGCCCTTAGGCGGTTTCTTCTCTGTTTTAAATTGTATAAGGTTAAATTTGTTTTTTTAGCCATGTCGTAGGTAGTCTTTGTTACCTACTTATGTTATGATTTAACTATTTTGGCGTATGTATCAACCAAAGTAACTTAGTCATAAGAAAGTTATAAAGCTGTATGTTTCTTTAATAAATAAATAAATAAAAAATACTTTATAAATAAATATTAAATAGGTATTATAGTCTGCACTTCCCACAAAAATAAAATCGGCTGAAACGGGAAATTGTATAGAGGTACTTTTCCGTTCGAAAATATCGAGATTTATTTTAGCACAAACTCTTTGTTAATTTTATTTTCAGTCATGACAAGTTGCACATATAACATACAAATAATTTAATCAAGTAATTAATTAGTTCTACTATCTTTGTAAACAAACGAATGAAACTAACGCTTATGACTTAAATGCTTGGATATAATTATTATGTACATAGACGAGCACATACCCAGGCACAGCACAAACACCAATGCATGAATGTGTGTCCTCCTGGGTGGGATTCGAACCCACGACTCTACATAATCGGTCACGCAAGTATCATCAAGACAGACAATACTTACACTTAACATCTTTTCTTTTGAAGCCAGGCTATCTAAAAGTATTCTCGTAGACCCAGGAAATACCAAATTATACCTACCTACAAGGGCGTACAACAACAAAAAAGTTTATTTTTATAACAGAAATAAAAACTTTTTTAATTAACTAAAAAAAGAAATGCAATGAAACAACTAATGGACCGCGCACGGGTTAATGGCTCATTTGAGACCCCTTTTCGGGTCGAAGGATAAATACCGAAAGAATTATTTGAAGCAAGAGGGTTAACGAGAGCACTACGTTACTGAGCTGTCGTTAGAGGCCGTTTACTTGAATGGTGTGTAATTAACCCATTTTGTTTACCAATTAAACTATTATTGCTACTGGATTTTTTTCTGGTAAAACTACTTATATGAATAATTCAAAACTCATAACAAACTTAAAATCACGCGGACCCCAACAAGAAACACACAAATAAGTATTCGAGAATTTTTAAATTTTATAGTTATTTTTCTGGTAAATTGGTTTGTTTCTACGCCTTAAACAAACAAAAACTAGTCTCTAAAAAAACAGTAGAATCAAAAAAGATACATTTTAAATATTGATTTATTTAAAAAAATGCACCCAAATCGATACCGCTCGCTGGCTCAGGCTTGTAAAATTGAAGTTAATTCAATAATTGAACGTCATTGTAATAAAGCTATAAATTAAGAAGCTAGACGTAAAATATCAATTAATATTGCCCACTTTGGCCCCTTTGGCCCACTTTGGCCAGTGTTTTATACACTTTCTATTCTGTGGTTTTATAGAATAATCTGCGTTTTGGTTCATTGATCGTTTTAAGCCAATATCGTTGTTCTAAACATAACGAAACGGTTTGACAATTGACACTGACAACCGCCGGCGTGTTAGTGTCAAATGTCAAAGAATCAAAATATTTTGCGAATTTGGGTTTCTTCTTCGTAATATTTTCTTATTTCTGCCTTTCTTATTTCGACCTTTTAATTTATAATTTTCAATAATATTGTAAAGTGAATAGGTTAGAATTACTTTAATCATGAGTGAAGCAAGTAAAGCCTCTTTGCGAATAGACTGGTTCGATGGCACTTTAATTGAGGATAATAGGTCAAATACTGCAGCCAGCTCTTCAGCATTTGCAGACGAGGAGCCTCCAGAGCCACCGCCCCCAGCAAAGCCGCAGTATAGCGAGAAAAAGCCAATTGGCTTCAAGAGGTTACTTGACATATCTCTGTTGCAACCACCTCTTTTAACTTTAGAAGTAGCTCATAGAGCGGGATTCTGGCACCTCTTAGACAACGAACTCAAAGGAGACTTCATAGTACTAATAGTCAAGGTGCTAGCCAACATTTACAAGTCTTTAGAACCAGGTGAAAAGTCTCGAATAAGTAATCTGTTGAAAACTAGACTCGAAAACTCAATTTTCATTGATAATTTAAAGGAATATTTGAGAGATCTACCTCAAGTACGTGTGGTTGAAAAGAAAATGAATACTCAACTGTGGGATGATGCAGAGTCTTTTTATGTGAATGTTGTGTCATTGTGTGAAGGCATTGTTAATTTTGGGGGAAATAGTGCTGAATACTTGAGTAAGATTTATGAGTTATTAGAAATAACAGAGACCAGTGCTGTTGGTGTCAGAGAAGAACATTCGGAGACTTTTAGCAATGATCTGTTTATTAGAATACAACAGTTACAATCGAAGATCTTGAACTTAAACAATGATAATGAGGTTAGTGATCTAAATTAAGGATTTTTTTATTATTAGACAAAAAAAGAGAATGCAAAACTTGCCTTTGCTCTTGGGCCCAAAAAATTTAAGTTAATGTGCAGAGATGAGATGTATTCTACGTGAAAGACCATACACACACACCATCAATTTTTGTATAAACATAAATAATTTACATAAAACACATATTTTTTTCACTAGGACCAATTTTGTCGACGCCATAATAAAAGTTAAAGGTGTTTAATGGATCTACTTCGTAGTCTATGTCCCAAATCTGCACAATTTTTTTTTATTTTTGGGCCCAGTCTTTTGCATTGTCCTTTGGTGTAATGGTTGAGAACACCTGAGGGTGAATGTAAACAAAAATAAAGTTCTTTAAATATAATTGTCTTCATTTCTACATCACACAATTACTACATTAGCAGGGCTTATATTATGATGATTCAACTCCTTCATTTGTTTTTCAGAACCCGGACATCATTTCTGAAGATAAATCAAAGGCTGAACCCATTGAGCAAGACTTGCAAAGCTATAAAAACTTAGATATTTTCCCATCAAGAGATGATTTACTCAATACATCCAATTTACGACTGCAACCTAACATTGTCAATGGAGCTTATCCAAGTGTCGAACATTATCTTGATCTTCAGTTCAAGTTGTTAAGAGAAGACTGCTTCGGACCTCTGCGAGATGGAATATGTTGGTAAAAATAATAGATAAATAGAAAATTTTGAGTTGTAAATGTTCTGTTCTGAAATAAATTATTTGTTTTAGGTAAATATATAGAAAATCCAACTAAAAGAAGATATGAGAATATAAGGTAGCATTATTGATAAAACTACTAGCCACTGAAATGCATTGTAAGGCAATGACCGCTGTTATTCAATGCATTCTTAGTACCAGTGAAGTTTTAGTTGAACCTTACTAATATTAATTTTTATTATAAATGTGAAAGTTTAAGAGGATGTATGAATGGATGTTTGTAGATGTTTATGCAAAAAGTTCTTAACAAATAGATGAATCTTTACAGTAATTTAGCTAAAATGTTAGAAAGACACATAGGGAAAATATACCATGTCAAATGGAAAATAATTTAGAACTAATTATTTTTCTGGTCGTAACGAAATGATACAGCCAAAAATAAAACATTAACACGTTTGATTTTATTAATTTTGCAATTACAGAGTGTTCCCAAAAGTCCGTATTCTAAGAACATATGTCAGCAACAATAAAGTTGGTCATCTAGTAGACATAGCTTGGAAGGAACGGATGAACCATGGCTTGGTGGACAGCAAGAAGTATGCACATACCAAGCAACTAATGTTTGGCTCACTGCTCCTGTTTACGAGCGATAACTTTGAGACAATACTCTGTGCGACTGTACTTGATTCTAGCATGAGTTTACTTGCAGATGGATATGTAAGTCATCAAAAAGTACCTATTTAAAATGCCTTAATAAAATAGATAAACTAAAACAAAGTTCGGGTTTTCCAAGTTAAAATAATGTACCTACTGTGACAGCCAAAAGTTTTAACATGATTATCGCAATAATCTATAATAAAATATTACATGGTATGTTATCAATGCACCTATTTTGAAACTCGAAAAGAAACCAAAAAAGAGTTTTGACCAGCTTTTTATTGATAAAATTTAGTTGATTCTAAATATTTATACTAATGTGTCCAATGCCTAATTCTATTGATAATGGAAGATATATGCTCTGAAGCTTTATAACATAAAAATTCTTTGATTGAATGTTTCCAGGTAGCAGTGTCGTTTCACAATCCAGTTTCAAAGAGGATATTCAATGAACCATACCTAATGGTTGAGAGCGAGGTATTTTTTGAACCCTACCACCGAGTGTTGAAAGTATTACAGAACTTCAAACACGACGACATACCGATGAAAAGGTACATCGTTGACGTTCAGGTAAATTGGCTCAAAACTTTTGAACTTTTGTTTTTTTAGATTTTAGAAAGAGGTAGGCAAACGTGCAGTAATCTCTACCACTCATATATAGACACTTATGACTAGGGTCTCAATTGCATCTATTGAGAAAAGTATATGGAGGGAAGGGAAAGCTCTATATGCGATAAGGTGCAAGGAGCAGGGGTTTCGACTGGCACTCTCGCTCACCTTACGATAGTACGTCAAAAGCACGTCAGACGTAACACTTAGGACTTTGTACCACTCTTATGTCGGAGGCATAAGTGCTATTATCGAACTGCAAGTGCTAACCGTGATGTGCTGTTGACCGTACTACACTAGTACTGTAGTAAAGATAAGTACTTCTTATATGTGTCGAGCCGACCTATTTCATTTATATCTGCCTGAACCACTTTCGAATTCAATGAATATTCTTATTGCATTGGATTAGAATTTACTTACTTTACGTAAGTATTAGTATTACGTTAATAATGTAAATCAAATCAAATCAAAAAGCCTTTATTCAGATTTTTTACAAATTGACTATTATTATTATTATCCTAAGTTATTATCGGTTTGCCCTTTGGGAAAGGCCTCTCCCAACTGCCTCCATAGACATCTGTTTTCCGCTGTTCGGGTCCATGTGCACCTGCTGTTGCCCTAATCTCGTCTGCCCAGTTTGAATGGTCTTCCTTGTTTTTTCGTTTTATCAATAGGATACCAGTAATTGATTAACTACCTACTACATGTAAACGTTTTATCTCAAATAAATTACAGACAAGTGAAATTTTGTATTTCAGGCAGGAACCCACCCACCTGCCTACTTAACATCAGAAACATTATACAGCATTATAGATGCTGAGAAATCTGAAGAAATACCTTTCCCTGTATTAGACTCAGAACAATGGCCTCTTAGCAAGTCCTTTGGGCTCGACGACTCCCAAATGGAAGCTTTCAAATTCGCCCTGACAAGAGAATTCGCTGTAATTCAGGGTCCACCTGGTACAGGTAAAACGTTTATAGGTGTCAAAATCGCTTCTACACTTCTCAGGAATTTGTCTTTAGAAGGTACTCCAATGCTAATCATTTGCTACACGAATCACGCCCTTGATCAATTCTTAGAAGGTATCCTGAATGTTACTAAGAATGTAGTAAGACTTGGGAGTCAAAGTAAGAATAAGAATCTAGACGCTTACACATTGCATAGTCTGAGAGGAAAAGTCAAATCGAAGTATTCTTACTTGTATGGAAGCAAAAGGTCGGAATTGGAGAAGATATTCAAAGAAATGACAGAATTGCAGACAGAGATAGAGAAATGTGAAAGAGAGATATTGAGTTATAAAAGTTTGAAGCCACACCTTAAGATAGGTGATAAATTGTATGAATTAAAGACTTTTAATGAAGACCCTGTATTGAGTTGGCTTTTCGATGATATCAACGAAGAATCTAAAACTGATGTTAATGAGGAATCAGATGACTGGGAGAAACAATTAGATGATCTAGATGTGAAGAGCGATAAAATAGAAACTTGTTTCTCCGTAGAATTTGCTTTTAAAGAAATAGATTCAATGATGAACAGTATTAAATATGTACGAGATGTCACAGATGATCATTTAGAAGGTCAAAAGATGACTGACAGATTTGAGGCACAAATAAGCAAAGTTCGGAAACGATTAAATTGTTTTAAGGTAAGTTAAACAATGTTTAATGTTATCAATCATCTCTTTATAACAGTGGAAATCGCTTGTTTTGTCTAATAGTCCATAGTAACAGATAAATGTGTCTACTGTCTATGAACCTTACAAAACTTTTGATATTCTTAATAATGGGATTTCCATTTATAACCTACTTGCTTTTCGTCTTTCAGAGGTATATGTTATTGGGACAAGACAATAAAAAAGAAATTAATGTGGATAAAGTAACAGATTTGTATAGTTTGAGTATGGATCAAAGATGGAACATTTATTATTCGTCAGTGAGGGCCATAAAAAACGAACTGTTGGCCCAAATGAACTCGCTGCTGGTAAGTAAATGATATACGTAATTTTTTTTTTGTTTCCGACAAGTTACTTGTGTTGTGTTGTCATAAACTCTGTAATAATTCACTTCACATGTGCAGGTTTTTTTTTATTATTCTTGGGTATGGTGGCATTTGTTATAACTTTCAATGCAGTCAATACCTGGATCACCCTACTAAAATGAAGACGCTTATTTTTCTCTTTGCTTCGAAAGGCGCGTTGCGAAGCCGTTGGTTTCGGATTTGCTTTTGTAAGATAGAATTCGTGAATAAAAAAGATCTTAAAGATCTTTTATTCACGTATAGCGTTTCGTTGGCAGTCTCACTCACCAAACCAAGCTCAATAGCAAAGCTACTACTTTCATACGTAGATCTTCTGCGAAAGGTATTTCCGTACTTCCCCGGTCGAGCCAGCCTTTACCGTCTGATAGACAGAAATCAGTATGGCTCTAGTCTTAACTACAATATTTGAATCAATTTCAGGAGCGCCATAACACATGCAGTCGGGAACTGGACGAAGTCTCCACCCTCATTGACGGCGAGGTGATGAGGACTGTCCGCGTGGTCGGAGTAACCACCACCACTGCTGCGCGACGTCATGACCTCATGAGGCGACTGCTGTCTCCTATAGGTGAGCAATAAAATAAAAATAAAACAATCAAAATATTATTTATTCATGTAGGCTTCAGATAAGCACTGGCTAAATTACACCAGAGTTTGAGGGTACAAACATTGCATGCCAGTGTGCATAAACATAATGTTTGTATCGGTCTTGGTGTTTCTGTGTATAATATGTGTTTACATTTTTATCCGAAATCCATAGTACAAACTTAATTAATTTAAAAGGTAATTTACATTTGAAAGGTAATTTACGTATAGTCGAGTTAATTTAATAGGTCACATTAACATTTGACAGTTCATCTATGCAAAAAAAATTCCATACGCTAAAGGAATAAAACTCAAGAAAACAATGTCAGTTCTTTTAACACAATTATTCATTTAGAAAATGAGACTCTACTGCTGATGACATAAGAAGCACTTTTCTTTGCATAAATTGCATAATGTGGCCTATTAAAATGACTCGATTGTAGTATGAGACTTTATGTGACTTTGCTTTTTCAGTGATTGTGGAAGAAGCTGCAGAGGTATTAGAGGCACATATAGTTGCTTCTCTGACGCACCACTGCCAGCATCTTATCCTTATTGGTAAATATAATTCATATCATATAACTATCAGTCTTTGTTACGCTTTTATTTTTTTTTGACACAGCTTGAGCTTCTGATCATCAATAAGCATTTGAAGCATGGTGATGAAGTCATTAGGTCATTACCTATTATCGTAAGGATGACTTGATTTAAATGTTGGAGACCTTTGCCTTAGGAAAATAATCTTATCCGATACTTTATTGTCTGCTTATCTGATACTTTATTGTTTACTTTACAGGTGACCACAAACAGCTCCGTCCCACTGCGGCTCACTACAAATTAGCAAAAGAGTACAACCTCGAGATATCTCTATTCGAGCGCATGATTCGTAACGGCGTTCACGCGCGCACTCTCGCTATACAGCGTAGAATGCGCGCACAGTTCGCATCGCTACTCGTGCCTGTCATATACGACCAGCTGTGGACACATCCCAGTGTGGAGATGTACCCCGACGTGAGAGGAGTAGCGGGGAATTTGTTCTTCTACACGCATGACGCTCTAGAAGATTCTGAGGTGAGTCATTGAATTAATTCGTGTCTTTAACATACGTTTTATATATTATATAGGTATGCAAATGAACATTAAAACTAAATACGCAATGATGTCAAGTCACCCACGTGACACGATTGCCTAAACTTCCAAAATTGATTGATTTACAATTCCAAAAGTTTATTGTGTTTAAATGGAATAAAACTGTAATCCTGTGTTTTTTCAAAATTTTGTTAACAATGCCAAAATGTTAATAATAACGTTTTTTTAAACACTTCCAACTGCCCTGAAGTCAACTTAGATTTTTTTTCACGTCGCATTTCGTTCATTTTCAGGGCCTAGAAGATAGTTGGAGCCACAAAAACACGCTCGAAGCGAAATGGTGTGTAGCCCTTGCAGACTACTTGAGGCTCATGGAATACAAAGCAGCTGAAATCACAATACTGGCTACGTATACCGGACAAACTACTCTTATCAAAGAGGTAAATACGCCCTAAATCCCCTAAGGTCACCTCAGCGATGCCAGATATACCGATTTTTGGGTAGATCTACTGATGTTATGCATATATTCTACTTACAGTTTACAATAATATACCTATTTTTGAAGTCATCTGTAAATTTTTTGAATAGCCAACAAAATAATTTTTGGTAGGATTTGTTATTTTTTGTCACAGAATTATTATCATGCAAACATGCAAAACTAATATTTATAAGAACCATTCAATAAAACAATGGTTTTCAGAATAATAATTGTCATTCCGAACGACGTAGTAGTTTCTTCATATATCAATAGATGGCGCTCGCGCTCTTAAAAGCACGTCAACAAGCATGCTCTTTGTATTTCCATTCTGTACCATTAGGTGTCACCCATAGATATAACTACGCCGCAGCGGCTATACTGCGGTGATGAGATTTTTTTTCGTTTCATGACCACAGCTGTGTACTTTAGTCTGGTATCGCTTCTCGGCCTTTTGGCTAAGATCAAAATCAAAGTGTAGTATCTGTTCTTTTCAGCTTAATATCTGAAAGTTCCCTCACTGAGGGACCAGTATATTAAACTGATTTTTGTAAATCGACGGGATGTTCGGGGCTCGCTCCACTCCCGTCACGGGTCGGCCCGGCATTGCAGTGCCGCCGGGATCGGCCCACATAATCCATTTAAGTTTCCATCAGACCTCTGTTATCTATCTGCTATTGACGTTTACTCTCTGTAGATCCAGTGATCAAGATCCATTTGGTTCAATTGAGAAAACTTTTTCTCTTTAGATCCATTTCGGACGACAATGTATTTGTTTTCTTCACTACGGCTACGTTGTGAACCACTTTGGTTTGGTGTTCCCCGCAGGCACGCACGGCCCGGGCCAGAACAGAAAGGAAATTATAAACGGGAAAGATGTACAAGTTGCGACGGCGAAGTGTACCAAATTAATAAATCATGCAATTTTTGTTTTGTGTTGTGAAATAATTAATATTCAATTAACATTTTATTTTATTAATTCTTGGGATTCTTTTATGTAGAAATAATTATGAGGGATATTGAACATACAAAACATTATTTGTCAACTCGGGCGGTTTAATTAATTTGCAACAAGCTATGCCTATCTTAAGAAAATTATAGGTCCCAGGACCCCGAGATCACAGCTTGGCATAATCACAATAGCATAAATTAGTGTCACTCAGTAAAATAAATTGTGATGGCTGACATTTGAATTGTTTAAAAAAATATTTTTAGCTAAGCAGAAAATACGACTCGCTTCGAGACGTCAAAATTACCGTGGTGGACAACTACCAAGGTGAAGAGAACAGGATAGTGATATTGTCACTCGTGAGGAGTAACAGAGA
Organism: Mecyna flavalis; assembly: GCA_949319885.1. NCBI lineage: Eukaryota > Metazoa > Arthropoda > Insecta > Lepidoptera > Crambidae > Mecyna > Mecyna flavalis. Next base: position 8,844,070 of record OX439436.1, read on the forward strand.
CGGCAGGATCGGGTTCCTCGCTGCTGCCAATAGAATCTGCGTTGCGTTGTCCCGTGCTAAAGAGGGTAAGATGCATTATCATTACCTACTACTACTTAACTAAATTGAAACATAAGTAAATAAAAGCCTTTAAATTTTTGACCATTTTTTTATGAAAAACATTTTGCCTAAATAGTTTTTGCCTTGTCACAGCAAAACAAAATAATAAATAAATATTTAGTAATAAATATGAATTCTAAAAATTAACGGCAATTAAAAAAGTTATGTTAATTACGTGGAAAATTTCACTACAGGTTAAATGCTTTCATCATTGAAATCAAGTCATCGTCGTTCGTCACAATGACGGATACTGACTAAGTTTACTACCAACTTTGCCCGACCTGGGAATCGAACTAGGACCCGAAAATCATGGCCCGAAACACAAACCACTCGACCATCGATACATTCACATAAGTAAAAATTATGTTAAACATCAACTTTATTAAAAGCGTCATATTTTGAGTTTTCACATTTATCTGTGATATTTTTTCTTGCAGGTTTCTATATTTTCGGCAATATGAATGTACTAAAATCAGCAAGTAACATATGGAGGTTCATAAACGATAAACTCACAGCTTATAATGCTATCAACAATAAGTTCATCATACGTTGCCATGTGCATAAGGAAAATACCGTTGAAGTGAGTATCATAGGTAAATAAAATATAAGGAAGCATGACCTTATCCTCAAGTGAAGTGGAAAATGTTACCATTACTCTTCAGTTTTCCTTGTTCTTCAAGTGAGTGTATCTTTTACGCTTGTGGCGCCACCTTACGTCCGATGTGACCAATCCCAGTCTCAGATACGATTACCTCATGGATCGCGCCACTTCAATTCTTAATTACTTCTTCTTACCTCTGGATACCTAATATCTCGGGAAAAATAAATGGTGCATCAATGTTATAAAATACAGATAGGTACGGTCGCCTCCAATAATATCTAAGGCCTTGTTCAGAAAAGCGAATTCGTCACGAATTTATACGCGCGAACACATAACGCGCGTTGGCAAGGTACTCAACTGGAGCTCTATACATTGCATCCACCAGCATAGAGCACGACTCGATTCGCGCAGGTTACTGAAATCAGAATTTTAGTTTGAATTGGTACAAAAATAAACGCACTAATTACTACGTAACTACGAGTATATTTAAGTCGCAACACTGACATAAAAACCTATACAAAATAAATTGTTCGTAATGTCTTCTAATTTCCTTTTCAGTTGTCGAATCCAGACGATTTTGATGCGGCCTTGTCAAACACGTGTCTAAGGATATGCGAACGTAAATAAAATATAAAACTTGCGTAGTTACTATTTTTTCATATTAACGAAATTAGCATACTTAGTTACCTTTGTTACATAGTATATTAATAAATTATGGTGTTAAAAAAACTGTTTTATTCAGGTACCGGCGGTTTACTGTGCTTTAAGATTGTTTTTTAAATTCACCAAATAAACGTTAAACTTCAAAACTTAAAATTCAATTTCGAAAAATTAATGGCATTGAATTTCTTTATGTATTTTAAAACATATTTACTTTGAAATGTACTTACAAAAAATAATATTCTGCATATTGAACTTGGTAGTATTCGCAGAATTAAATGGAAGATGAATTACACAGCCGTGCATCAAAATTAAGTAATGCTACCTGCACCTAAAAAGCAAGTTTCAACATAATTGTTCCTACGATAGTTATCAATTGCGATACAATGATAGTAGTTAAGCAACATCTGCTTAGCATAGCAACGCGTGAGCGTTAATAATAGTAAAATTATATTTTAAAAAAAACGCGTCCTCGTCTTGGCAATATGTTTGTAACTTAAAGCTAATCCGATTGCGATAAACACGACCAATTAGCCTATTAATGCCCCACTGTAGGGTAAATGCAGCTCAGTGGGTAAATGCGTCCAACATTGAAATCTATTGCAATGAAATGCGTGGTTGATCACAAACCTAAGCTGTGTCGGAAAAAAACGGACACTTTTCCTCCACCCGGGAATTGAACTCCGAGACGACCTGGTACTTTCAACCACTACACCAGCGACACGTTGATGATTTATATGATTCAAAATTGCCTAAACAAAGGAGAATGCAAAACTTGCCATTTTTCTTGGGCCCAAAAAATTTAAAGTTTATGTGCAGAAAATAAGATGTATTCTACGTGAAAGATCACACACACACCATCAACTTTTATTATGATGACACCATAATCGGTCCCAGGGGAAAAAAGTTATCGTCCATAATAATTTATTATTTTTATATGAACAAAAAATATACCTAATTAACATAATATTTTTTTTTTCACTAGGACCAATTTTGTCGACGCCATAATATTATAGTTAAAGGTCTTTATTGGATCTACTTCGTAGTCTATGTCTCAAATCTGCACTTTTTTTCCTTTAGGCGCATTTGGTCCAATTCGCGGTTGGGCCAATTCATGTTATTCGCGGTTGGTCCAATTCGCAGTTAGTCCAATTCTCGGTTGGTCCAATTCGCGATTGGGCCAATTCGCGGTTGGTCCAATAAAAAGTGTATTTTCAAAATTAAACAAAATAACATTTTTTTTGTATATAATGTACTATATATTATATTCATCATCATATTAAAAATAATAACCCGATTTCAGGACGAACTAGTTTTGCCTAGGCTTAACTAATTTAAGACAACATAGAATATTATTATAAAAGGTTTTCAGGGTTTATAAAAAAAATAACCACGAAGGCTAAGGCGGGAGCTCCGCTTCGCTTCGCTCCCGCCTTAGCCTTCTAACCTATATCCATCCGAGTCGATTTTCAGAAACACCTTGCAAACTAGAAAACATTACCTATTTTGGCCCAATGGGGCCGTTCAAGTATTACGTAAGCACTATGGGGGGGTGGGGGGGTCTATGTTTTGCTTATTTTGGATGACATGGGGGGTAGGGGGGTCTAGATGATGATTACGTCATCGGTAGTTATTTACTTTTTTACACCAATGGCAACCCTCACATTGCCTATGCTTGAAAACGAAACCCATTTTCGGGGATTCCCGCAAATAATGCATACGTTTAGGCACTCGCTTTAGAACCGATTAGGGGAATTACCGTGCGCTACTCAGTTGTCTAAATTTCCTCTGTCAGTGTATTGTTTCGTTTGGATACTATAGCGAGTAGACGTATTGTAAGTATACCAAAGCAAGATTACATTTTAGTTAGAGCACCATGATGTGAGAAGACGTAGACATTCCAAAATCGGATGAAAGTTAGCAGACTCAGCGAAAACTTAGAATCATGGATTCGGGTTACATGGACTGAAGACTGTTAATTTTTATTTAATACTAGCGGGCGCCCGCGGTTTTACCCGCGTGGTTCCCGTTCCCGTGGGAAATGATCAATCAATCAATTCAAATGTTCTCGCCGTAAAAACCATCATTAAACTCCAACGAACATTTTAAAAAAAAATTGGCCAAATTGGTCCAGGCGTTGTTGAGTTATGCGCTTACCAACACATTTTGCGATTCATTTTTATATTATAGATGTGTACCAATGTTTAATATGTGTCCGGTGCTTTAATACTCTTTCGATCGAAAGAGCTATAGAGCAAAATCGGGGGTCTAAGGTGTTCGTACAATCTCTCGGAAGAAGCCACCTGACGAAGCTGACCACAGCAAGTGGAGAAGTTGTTGCCTCAAAGCCGGCAGTCCGTTCGGAGGTAGAGGACTTTTATGGCCGGTTATACGCTTCGCATGCATGTCGACCTGATCCCGAAAATGAGGACTCTAGAGCCACGTTAAATCCCTATTACACTGAAGACCTGCCAAAAGTGAGCGTTGGCGAAATCGAGATTGCTCTTGGGCAGCTTAAAAATGGAAAAGCCCCTGGAGAGGACGGCGTTACTACTGAGCTGCTAAAGGCTGGAGGGAACTCCAAAGGCGTAAAGTAGGAGTGTGGTCGTCCTGTTCTTTAAAAAGAGTGACAAAAGCCTGTTGAAGAACTATCGAACCATTTCCTAAGCCACGTCTATAGAAGTGACAGTGGGCTGGCCATATCAGCCGCAGAACCGATAGCCGTTGGGGTAAACGGGTTCTAGAGTGGAGACCGCGTCTCGGTGAACGTAGTGTAGGACGCCCTCAGGCCAGGTGGAGTGGAGCGATGATCTGCGCAAGATGGCTGGCAGGAGCTAGATGCGAGTGGCCGAGGATCGATCAGCGTGGCGAGCATTTGGAGAGGCCTATGTCCAGCAGTGGACTATCACAGGCTGATGATGATGATGATGTGTACTAAAACTTTAAAATAAGTTTGTTATGTTCGTAAGATTATAATATTTTTGTCCCTTACTCTATGTTGAATACTGTATAAGTAAAATCTAATCTCTATCCTAAATCTATTTTCTTATTTATAAAGTTATAATTATAACATTATAATTATAGTATATACAGGGTGTTCGGAAGAACGTTGAACATACGATAATGGGGGGTAGTTGGGGTGGTCTGTTAACTAACTAGCTCAAAAGATATCACCTAGGTCTCAAGATTTTTTTTTAATTTTTTTTTTTATAAATTTCTATAATTTTTCGGTTTTGTACCTTTAAACCCGTCTAACTTTTTTTTTAATGACCAGATCCAAATATTTTTTTCATTATTGGAATCTTAATGATTGGTAGGTCCCATTAATAAAAAGTTGTAAATTGTACATTGCTAGAAACAAAGTTATGGGCCCTCAAACAAAAAATAAGAGTTGAAACTAATTTTGAATCTCAACTTCGCGTAGCATTTAAAAAATAAATAAAAGGGATGGATGACTTCTGATTTGTTAAAAACATCTCCAAAGTGTGAGCTTTCTAACGATATGTCGTTTGTTTTGATATCTTTTTTGTAACCAAGATTATTCGATGTTTTCTACCCAGGCGGATCATTTCGACGAAAATCTACATACGTAAAACTTAAATGTTTTGCGAAATTTATCAATGCAAGGGTCAAAATAACGAATTACTGGGATAGTGACATAAAGCAGGTAGACTTTTTCTCACTCTTGCACAAATAACGGCTATCTTTTCTTTCTTTCACTCTGTGTGGAATGCGCGGCGAGTGACGCTTTCCAAGATGGTAATAATAATAATGTTTCACTCTAGTACACTTACATCGTATCTTTCCTCTCTTTCGCTTTCGGAACAGGCGACTCAGTGTAAGTGACAGAACCAAAGAGGACAGAATTCTTAGTCGAGACTTAACTGCCTCTGCGATCATACGTGCCCTTTGTGCCTACTCTTGTTACAGTTATCTTCGTTTTGTATTATTGTTATCAGTTGTTTTGTTAAGTTTTGTTATTTCTGTTGCGTTTGTTAATCGGTAAAATGACTTCATTTACCAATGAGGAATATACGGACATTTTAATGGCATATGGAAGAGCTAACTCCAATGCGCGTGAAGCGCGTAGAATGTATCAAGAACGAAGAGAACTGTAACAAGAGTAGGCACAAAGGGCACGTATGATCGCAGAGACAGTTAAGTCTCGACTAAGAGTTCTATCACTTACACTGAGTTGCCTGTTCCGAAAGCGAAAGAGAGGGAAGATACGATGTAAGTGTACTAGAGTGAAACATTATTATTATTACCTTCTTGGACAGTTAAGTCTCGACTAAGAGTTCTGACACTTACACTGAGTCGCCTGTTCCGAAAGCGAAAGAGAGGGAAGATACGATGTAAGTGTACTAGAGTAAAACATTAGTATTATTACGTTCTTGGGAAGCGTCACTCGCCGCGCATTCCACACAGAGTGAAAGAGAGAAAAGATAGCCTTTATGTGTGCAAGAGTGAAAAAAAATCTACATTCTTTATGTCACTATCCCACTAATTTGTTATTTTGACCTTTGCATTGACAAATTTCGCAAAACATTTAAGTTTTCACATAAGTAGATTTTCGTCGAAATGGTCCGCCTGGGTAGAAAACATCGAATAATTTTGGTTACAAAAAAGATATCAAAACAAACGACATATCGTTAGAAAGCTCACACTTTGGAGATGTTTTTAACAAATCAGAAGTCATCCATCCCTTTTATTAATTTTTTAAATGCTACGCGAAGTTGAGATTCAAAATTTGTTTCAACTCTTATTTTATGTTTGAGGGCCCATAACTTTGTTTCTAGCAATGTGCAATTTAAAACTGTTTATTTAAAGGGACCTACCAATCACTAAGATTCCAATAATGAAAAAATTATTTGGATCTGGTCATTAAAAAAAAAGTTAGACGGGTTTAAAGGTACAAAACCGAAAAATTATAGAAATATACAAAAAAAAAATTAAAAAAAAAAAAACTTGAGACCTAGGTGAAATCTTTTGAGCTAGTTAGTTAACAGACCACCCCAACTACCCCCCATTATCGTATGTTCAACGTTCTTCCGAACACCCTGTATATAAAAAAATTATAATTGAAAAATGTTTACGTAAGCATAGGGGGAGGGGGTAAGAGCTTTGCTTACTTTTGCTGACAAGGGGGGTGGGGGGGTAAAAATTTGCAATAAATCTGCTTACGTAATACTTGAACGGCCCCAATTGCGAATTGGGCCAACTGCGAATTGGACCAACTGCGAATTGGCCCAACCGCGAATTGGACCAAGTGCGAATTGGTCATTTTTTTTAACGTTTGGCCAACTGCGAATTGGACCAAATGCGCCTAAACCCTTTTTTTTTTGTGTTCAGCCTTTTGCATTGTCCTATAACAATAAAAATATTCTTTGCTGGCATGCTTTTATCTAATCAAAGTTTAATTTATAATCTCCGATAGGTAGTGTAACTTCGGTCATATTTCAAAGATAATCTTAAGAGGACATACTAAGGGTGAGAAAATTGAAAATTGGGTTTTTGTAAAATCTATTGCTGTCGCGCAGTGCCCGAACAACCGAGCTATCAATGTGTGAGTGAGACTGTCAATGTTTGCGTGCCACGCCGCCCCCACGCCCCGCGCCCGCCTGCACACAGCTAAGAAGGAATAGAACAAAAGAAACGATTTCTGCTTACCTATATAAAAACGATAAAATAATATGTTCACGGACAATGCAAAGGAAAAAACAGGTCACTAATTTCGACAGCTAGTATTAAGTCTTGCTGGTACAGTGGCTACGTACTGCGCATCGTCACCGATAGGTCCGTGGATCGGATCCGACGAGTACCCTTATCGCTTTTTGTGAATTTATTCGCATTTGTTAATAGGAACTTTCCACGAGTAAAGTTATATGTTTAGTTCTTTTTTGTATATATTTTTAAAAGTTATATTAGTCCAGTCAACGAAGCTCTAACTTTGCCATTTTAGATGAAAAGCTGAAACTGGTGCCAAAATGTTTGCTAAAGACTCCGTAATAACATACTAAAAATGCAGGGTCGTGAGTCACCGGGGTCATTGGAAAAAAAATGGCAAAGGGTGAAAAAATTACTTTTTCCTAAAAATCTCGGAAACTAACAAAAATTTGAGAAAATGTTTCAGACAAAAGATGTAGAGAATTACTTTTTCTACAGAAAAGGTCATTATCAATTTACGCGTATTGCGCACCGTTTGCTAGGAAATCGAGTATATAGTGCACTTATTGATGTTGAACCAAATCAATAAAAATAAGACGGAAATGTCTGGGGATATCGAAGAATGCATAAAAATAATTTTTAATTGAAAAATTTGTAAAAATTCTATTGAAACGAAAAACATTGTGCGAATTTTCGCATTTTGTACGCGATTTCCTAGGAAACGGTGCGCGATACGCGCAAATTGATATTAACCTTTTCCGTAGAAAAAGTAATTCTCTACATCTTTTGTCTGAAACTTTTTCTTATATTTTTGTTAGTTTTCGAGATTTTCAGGAGAAAGTAATTTTTTCACCCTTTTCCATTTTTTTTCCTGTGAACCCGGTGACTCACGACCCTGCATTTTTAGTATGTTATTACGGAGTATTTAACAAAAAATTTGGCACCAGTTTCAGCTTTTTATCATAAATGGCAAAGTTAGAGCTTCGTTGACTGGACTATATGGCTTTCTCTTGTGGCAAATGTAACACTCAAGCAAAGGTAAAGGACATGGTTCAATGCTCGGTCTGTGACAAAAGATATCAAAAAATCTTCATGGGGCTAGTGGTTTTGCCAGTTTTTTGCGAAATAAGTTAGTAAAACCTATTTTCTATTTTTCTATTTTCGAAAAATATTGGTCATCTTCAAAGTGCCATAGCTTGGCTTCTATGAAGTCAAATAAAGCTGCCTCCAGTTGTAGGTACTTTAATACAGTTTATTAGTGTAGTGTGTCGTTCACAAAAAAAACATAGTTTTGGCCCTGGAGAGCAAATAGTAAAAAAAGCCCCAAAATTTCGAAGATTTTCTCGATTTTCTCAGTTTCCACAGGTTTTTCGAAGTTGCAAATTTGAAATCACATTACTCTAACAGATACAATATACTTATATGCAGAACTACATCACGCTTTGCGAATTTAGCTTCTTTTTTTGTCTAAATCCGACGGCCTAGTCGAGGCGTTTAAGTATATAATTCATAAAAAATTGTCAAGAAAAAGTTTATCAGTTACATAATACCTTCTAACAATAAAACATCACAACAATTTGCTAAATTCACTTCACGCAAAATATTCTAACTGGAAATATCGATATCGATGAACAACACTAGGATATCGATATAACTATCGACTACGTCACGTCATAGAGAGTATACGTATTAGTCCCCAACCTCAAGCCTCCCCCGCAGAGCGCGATAGAGACAACTGCAGCTTGGACCGAAAATACCTATTAAAAGTACGGAAAATCAACGTTTCGTAGTCCCCTGATTTCTCCTCCAAAACTTGACCGATTTAACTATTTTTTTCATCAAAAATTAAAGAAAGGCTTTGACCGTGTTCCTATGTTTTCCTTTTTTTAATTAAATCTAGTTAAATTTGTTTTCTGGATGTTTAAACACAGCGGAAAATCTGGCCATTTTTTTACATTTTTGAAGGTTCATATCTCTCTTAATAATTAATTTATGAAAAAAAGGAAAACATAGGGACATGCAAATAGTGGTCATAGATTTTTGGAAAAAAAAATATTTCACTAATGGCATTATCCAGGGAGAAAACAGGGGACAGCGTTTGTATGGAAAAATGGCTCCTGCCTTTCCTCTTAAGATAGATTTTTGATATTTTATGAATATGAACAATAACTGATAGTCGATATCAACTAATATTCATATTGGTGATTGAAAGGCAGTAAAATCTGACAATGATCTTTAATTTCTACCCACGTGACTAGAAAACAATTTCTTTAAATTTAGGAACAGTACCAAGATTGACTATCAAATTTTTAAAATATATTTTCTAAACTTAACTTTCGAAACGAACTTATTCATTCTAGTTAAGTCCTCCTTTTATAGCCTTCAATTTAATAGCAAAACGAAAAGGGAACGTTACTCATTAACTGTAGCGTACCTACGTACCTACAAACAATCATGAAATTCGACCAAAAAACAACATTGTAGTCACTCACTAGTCATCAAACTTTACAAAAACGTTACCTAGTAAAACGTTTATCGATTTCTTGATCTGTTAATTGGCATTAAAAAATGATTATTCCTAGAAAATAAGTAAACATCATAATATCACAGAAAGTATAAAGAGCAGAAGTACTATAGGTACATCAAAATTAAGCACAAACGTCCCGCCCGACTAAAAACTAATTATACTTAGTTAAACAAAACAATGATATTTGAAAACTTTTAGTTAAAATTCTTGCTAGTCACTATCAGATATGTAAATAGGTTTTTTACGTAGATGCAATCAATAAGCACCTATGTCAACATTTATAATGACCAATTCATTTACGAACTTAGGCACACACAGCAACAAAAAAAAATTTTCCCTCTCAGCAAACATGGGGCTCGCTAGCAGGTATAAATATTTAAAGAAGTTATTTTAATTCTCCCATACATACTTTATGATACGTAAATACGCAGATCGTGACTTGAAAAACCAAGTTTATTAATGTGTGTTACCCATAGAGAAGATACCCCTCTCTCTCTATGGTGTAACCACTATTATAATCAAGTGTTTACATGTCTGCTCATAAATTAGAGAGGGAGGATGCATATTTTTCCATTATTGTAGCTCAATATTATTGGAGGCGCTCGTGGCGCAGTGAGGCGCTCGTGGCGCAGCTGTGACAGTGGTTCGTTAGCGATAACGAAAGTCAAGCTACTACGCCGCGGTCGGTTAATGGATGGGTGACCATTCTGACCATATTTAGTGACATTAATTTCGAGCGTCTCCGTGCTTCGGAAGGCACGTTAAACTGTTGGTCCCGGCTGATATTTACTATAATGTAAATATTAGTCGTCAAGCCTAGTCAGAGGCCATTTGGCGGCTTGATAACATCTGACATTAAGGTTGGTCACTTGCATTACGCACCCCTCCACCAACCCGCACTAGGCCAGCGTGGTGGAGTATGGCCCACACTATCTCACAATTGAGATAAGGCCTGTGTCCCAGCAGTGGGAACGTATATATGCTGATGATGATGTGTAGCTCAATATTGACTTAGTCAATCAATATTGACTTAGTCAATTACGAGTAGATTTTACATTATGCCATTTAGTAGCGTTAAACGATTTTTTTTTTCATTATCTGCTGCATTAATTCCTCTTTGTAAAGATATTATATTTTCCGTACCACACTAATGCCGAGTTTTAAATTAAAAAACGAAACCTTATTTGCATTATCATTTAATGTTGCATATTTTGTAAATTTTCAAACATTTCGTCAATGTTATATATAAAGCATCTATGTTACAAGTAATCCAGAAATTCGAGCCATCTCAGAAAAATAAAGTATTGAACATCATAATAAAGTTATAAACAGTTACGGGGGTATGACGCAAATAGCAACTTCTACACCAAGCTTTGTTCAAGATGCGCAGAAATACTTTTAAGTACCTACTAATTTTGGGAAATACATACACGATTTTACAAGTCCTATTTTTGAGAAGGGCACGTTATGCAAAGTGCACCATTTGAGCAACAATTCAATTTAAATTATGCAATAGAGTTTAAACTGAAAATTGGTTGAAGGAATTTGATAGATTAAGATAGATCAGTTCCTTATAGATAGAGTAAGATTATTTTCATGATAAAAATTTATGGACACATTAAATTGCTTCTTAGCACATGTACATGCTAATGTATATTATATTGTATAATAATTTGATTTTAAAAGAGGCAGACTGTCGAGTTTGTTGCGGCACTTCTTCTCGGCAGGCCATTCACGTCGAAATGCTGGTAGGTTTGTTGCGAAGCTCTATTTGCGTCTTATCTAAGGTACAGAACTACAGAACTTTGTTTGGTCTACTTTTACATCTGGTAGAAATGTATATCACTGATATGCAAATATGTTGCCATCTATAATATAAAATATAAATTATTAAATCCAAATTAAAATAACATGTTCTTTAACTTATCTTAGAGGTCACAGTAATTAAAAGATAACCGTTATTCCACTTTGCCCCACCAAGACGCCCCACTGGTGGGGCGAAGTGGAACGTTTTAAAATTCGCAGAGGAATATGCCCTACTAAATCGATTTAGTGGGGCAGATTCCACTGCTTTAAAATTAGGTGTATTCTGCCCCACTAGGGTTGAAACTTCAGAATGTAGGTGGGTTTATATTTATGTCGTAGGCAATTTGTATGATTCCGCCGTTTACATACGGCGTCGTCAGTTTAAAAACTGTTGCAGTTATGTATTATGCCGAAGGCAATATTTTTTCAGGTTTAAAAAAAAAATAACCACGAAGGCCAAGGCGGGAGCTCCGCTTCGCTCCGCTCCCGCCTTAGCCTTCTAACCTATGTCCATCCGAGTCGATTTCCGCCTCCGATGTGTTTTTTTTTAACTTAATTTCTCTCAGTGTGCCGTATATAAACGACGGAATCATACAAATTTTGTGCGACTTAAATATTGTAATATTTGTCTCAAAATCAAAATCAAAATATTCTTTATTCATGTAAACTTGTATCAAGTATTTATGAATCGTCAATTACAGAGTGACTCTACCACCGGTATCGGAATGCAGTCATCTGCCGAGAAGAACCGGCAAGAAACTCGACAGTTACTCTTTTTCATCGCCATGTTTGTTTACAATTTGTTTGTTACAATTACTGATTAGTTTTAGAATACCAAGCCATACAGTATAAAGTATAAGAATGAGACTATAATCGAGAAAAATCCGTGAACCCTGGAAGACCAGTGCCCAAAGGTGGCACCTGCAGCACAAGTATGACGTATGTGCCAGCCATAATTTCACTATTTAAGTTTTATGTTACTTTACTTTAAAGTAACATAAAACTTAAATAGACAAATATTACAATATAATATGTAAACCCACCTTCCTACATTCTAAAGTGCCAACCCTGGTAGGGCAGAATACACCAAATTTTAAAACAGTGGAATCTGCCCCACTAAATCGATTTAGTGGGGCATATTCCACTGCGAATTTTGAAACGTTCCACTTCGCCCCACCAGTGGGGGGGCGAAGTGGAACTTTGCCCCACCACTTTGCCCCACCAGTCTTGGTGGGGCAAAGTGGAATAATCCTAAATTAAAGGTAGGTACAATAATACTACACAAGTTTTCCTTGCCTATCATGTCACGTTTTTTATACTCTAGTGGTATCTACAATTTTAATGAGGTAACTTCCAAGAGAGTTCAAAGCATAAATAAAAGGTTGGTACATACATAATTACCTTATGTTGTAAATTAATTAAGTCGATTCGTATAATGTTTCCGGTTTAAAAATGTCTTCGTTGTTTATATGAATGATTGGCATACATCCCGTGTATCATGGTGTCTCTTTTGTTTTATATTTGGGTATGCACATGAAACTAAATCTGTCTAAATATACAGGAGAGAGTAGCTTCCTAAGGTGGCGTAGGAACGTTGACAAGTGAAGTAAGAGAGCTTTTGTAAATGTGATAAATAATTAAGTAGTGATGAAGACAACTCGTCTGAAGATTTGTGAAATCTTTCCAAAAAAAATATCTCTCTCCCGTTGGAAAATACCGCAGGTACAGCCTGACCAGGAAAATAAAAAACCTGCTCTGGAGGCGCCACATTAGCTATGGTTATAACAACACTTATTTGCTATGGTTATTCTCACAAATAAATAAATAAATAAATAAAATAAATAATAATTCTTTATTCTCAAGAAATTTATAAGCCGAGACACTTAAAGCTATGACTCCCACACTAGGCTAAGCCTCTCTTGTGGGGTCCCCTATATGAGTGCGAAAGTCTCTTGTGGAGGTCAAATCATCTCAATATCGAATAGTAACAAGGCATGGTTGACAATTGATATCAATCACACTTGGACAGACATTGAATGACATCTTAGTTTTTTTATTTAATTGTTGCCACTTGAAGAAATTAGTTCTAATATTTTCCGCCATATGGCGAGGTTTTTTATTTTATTGGTCGCTACACGCTACGCCTGCACCTTCATTGTCGAACCATAATTCAACTACAGCATATGTACGGTTGAAAACGTTACCCTGAGAATCCTGAGATTCTTCGTAGGGTAGCCTTCAATCAAAGAAATGACACATGACAATCCTATATTTAAATAAATATGAATTCAACTTAGTAGTTACCTAATTGCTAATTGTTATTTTAAAACATCTAATTCTTGTCTCTATTTCTAAAATTATGAACTCCGATTCATTTGACACTAAAATATCTTATTCATGTATCTTTACTGATTTTAATCCAATTTAATATTACACACAAACTAGGTATATGTTGATGAGTTTTGAATAGGTATGTAATCGTAACACAATTTGAATGAGTATTCAACTAAATAAACCCAATTTTGTTCCCCCATGTCCAAGACCTTATATTACATTTTAAATTCAATTGATTGAAAGCAAGACAATAGAATTCCTGTCTGGACATACTTGTAGTACCTAATAGGTATCAAAATCGAATGAATCAGAGTTCACTGCGATGTTTTTAATAAAAGCTATTTACAAGGAAGTAATCGCACCTAGCACCATTATTTCGAATTAAAATAAATCGAATACCTATTTCATGCAATCGGATCAACGGGACCGACGACATTCAAGATAAAATACAAGCTTATCATCTAACTAAAGCAATTGTATACCTAACTTTATGCACGTGTGAAATATCATCTCACTACGAAAGCATGTGATTCAGAGTAAATATATTAATTTGCCTATTTTTTTTATACCTACGATCACGAATTCACGACTAAGTACAATCTGTACTTCCATCACATTACGTATCACAATGAAATTTGCCCTAAACAATGAAATCAATATTCTTCTAGAAATTCTTCTATAAGATGAACTATATTTTCCGGCGACTCCAACTGCACGTGATGCGTTCCTTCCACTTCTACATACTGTAAATCTGCAGTCTGCTTCATCTTTTCAATAACGTCCATGTAATAGTCCAACCTTTCCCATTTTTGTCCAGGAATTGCCCTTATATTTAAAACTTTGCACTTCACTTGAGTCGCGTATTCCAAAGCCGTCTCAATCGACATCATGGCCAAACCTGATACTTTGAGTCGCGGGTCCCTTTTGAAGTAATATCCTTTCTTTTTCATATGCGCTGGAGTGGGCGCCATGCCCCTCTTCATTAATACTTTACAGTTCTCTTTGGAAACTGATCCTCGATACGCATCACAAACAATATCGATCATCTCGTCATATTCATACGACGGAATTTTGTCCTCCGGCAATGTCTCGTATTCCAACACTTTGTCTATGCCCCACCCCGTCTTGGAAACCATAGACTGCGGTTCCCTGACAGCAGGGCTGGCAATATCTACACATATTATCCTGTCAACCTCGTCGGGGTAGGAGGCAGCATACATGAAACTCAGAGCTCCACCGAGTGAGTGGCCCATCAGAGTTACATTAGTCCATTTGAAGTGTTTTATTATTCTTCTTAGTAAGACGATTCCGTCCCAGAAGATGTAATACAGCATTCCCATTGGGTAATGAGAGGAGAGGCCATGTCCAGGTAAGTCTATGCACAGGACCGATGTGGTGACAGGGAGTAGAGGGACGAGGTTGTCCCAGGTGCCAGCGTTGTCCTGCCAGCCGTGGATGGCGATGATGGGCTGCTTGTCCCGAGGACCCCACCATCGGCCGGCGACGTGACCCCATGGCACTGGGATTTCGATTTCATCGACAGTGACTCCAGCAGGCAGACCTGGAAATAATAAACAAATACTGAGCATACCAACACAATCCACACGTTCATATCTAAACTAAATTCTAAGCTATTACTTTTTTGTAGACATAGAAATACATGAAAGTGTTGAGATAACACAGACAGATAATATTAATAGAATGGAACCGAATGACAATATTATAGGTACATATACCGTTAAATTAAAATTTCACAACTTTGAAAATATAATGTTGCCTACACACACTAATAATGTACTGGCACACACGCATATTTCGCCAAAAGTCGTATAATACCTAGCGACATAATAAAATAAATAATAATATTAAACATATTTCCTTTAAGTAACGTTCGAAAATCTGATTATAACCTAGGAGTTGCTATTTTTTTTTTCACCATGCACCATGATCCAGGATTTGGCAAATTCAGTTATTAAATCGGAACGACTGCCATCTGATCTCCGTCAACCGTAACGGCTAAACCAGACCAATTGGATCATGGCTCCAACGACATTTGACTTTAAATGCAGATTTCTTCACTTATGTTAAAACCGTCACCGCCGAGCTAGAGGTAAATACGCACATAGAAAATTATAGGTGCTGATGTGTCTGAGATTGGAACTATCCTCACGCATGAGAAGCTACGTTTCATAGCACTGCTACCACAGCTCACAGATATCAAAACTAGCCTGCGATTACGGTGCCTAACGCTTTCCCCGCCACGCTTTTTTCCAAAAAGGTGCCCCTAACGCCAGGACCATTAAAAAAAAAATCCAAAAAAAGGGATAAAAGCCTTCTCTAGCAAAAACAAATGGACTTGTCGCTCCGATGCTGCCTTCTACGTGGTAGCCTCTTCACACTTGGAGAATATCACCTCCCAGGGTCGCTCGTAGGAGACCAGCAACTTTTGTGCAAACATTCAAAAAAACCTGAGACATATTGATGTTGTTCAATATACAATATCATTCATAGTTTAACCTAAAACGTTAAAAAAGAATATCTAACTAAGCGTTTCGCCAGTGAATATCTAATTAGCATTGTATTCTTTTTCGTTTATTACCCTAAACTCACTTGGCATTTTCACGTGACAAAATTATCAATGAAGCTAAGTACGTATAGATAATAATTGTATACAGTCAGTAAAAGATAAGAAGATACTAAATCCTTTTATGCGTAAGGTCTAAAGATCATGTATAAACGTAGATATAAAAACCCTAGACAATGCTACCTGTTTCATTATCCTCATTATTAAACTTCGTGTTCGCATGCGGAATTGAATCACCGTTGAGCTCAAAGTCCGAACCTCACGGCAAAACCTGATAGCCCCATGATATGACGTGACGGTTAATATCACTACATAGTATAAAACAAAGTCGCTTTTTCTGTCCCTATGTCCCTTTGTATGCTTAAATCTTTGAAACTACGCAACGGATTTTGATGCGGTTTTTTTATTAGATAGACTGATTCAAGAGGAAGGTTTATATGTATAATACATGCATAATATAGTAGAGAAACACTGATAATTTTAGAGGTTTTTAGTGTAAGGTCGTAAATAAGCACATATTTTGCGCTTACATTGCAAACGCTGGCTGAACCCTACCAGATAGATCAAAATAATGTACTACACTATTGTACACCTTAAAAAGTTTTACAAAAAAGTCCGCGATAGTATATGTGTATCTCTTAGGGATAACCCACAATAACCATTTTCCTTTACTTATTACGATAAAATAATGGCTTATTTACGAAAAAGTGATTTTAAGCAATACAGTATTAATCCTTATCCAATAAAGTACCATAAATAAATTGTGCATGTAATATAGATCAATATGGCCGTTTACATCATGTAATTTAAATGAATATATTACAGATTTAAAATGCAGGGACATAGCGGTTGCGGCGGTACCGGCCCGGGAGCGGATTGATGCACGTTTGTTATTCTTTCACGTAAAAACTACTGAATTGATTTTAATGAAACTTTACAATAATATAGCTTATTCATCAGAATAACACATAGGCTACAATTTACAAGATATTCCCGCGGGATAACGTCCTATAGTTCAATTCCCGCGGGATAACGTCCTATAGTTCACGCGGGCGAAGCCGCGGGCGGGCCGCTAGTTATTATCTAAAATGCAATGTCATTCATGCGTCATTTTTATTCTGTAGATTCGTCGGTAAATCAATGATTTAGCACGACTTATAAATTAAGAATTTTTTTTCTAACAAAATAGAAGGATCAGAGGCGGATTATCCTAAAGGCAAAGTAGGCATGTGCCTAGGGGCGGGACGGTACAAAGGGGCGCGCGGGCAGAAAAAATATACAATATAGCATAAAATTAGGGGCGCCGATGAGATGCTTGCCTACGGCGCTCTCAACGTTTAATGCGCCTCTGAGAAGGATAAATGGTTGTTTCCCACTCATAATCATCTAAATCACTATTAAAGGTATGTAATTAACCGATTCCATGTACATCACATCAAACGAAATCTAAAAAATAATTAATTATTTGGCGAATGTATTAATGGAGTTTCAAGGTATATCCCTCTACCCAAAAAATTACAGGCAGTAAAAAGTCAAAATAAAGCTTAACATGGCCGATATTTGGTGCCTCAATGCACCCTATTCAGGGAAATACCTAGTATTTATTTGATTAATTTCTATTCTATCAGGTGTTGAAAACCCTTTTGCATCATTATATTGATGGATTGTTGTTTTTCGCACTACTGATCAATGGTCAACGTGTGTGCAGTTTTCTCGGGAAAGAATTGGAAATCTAATCTATCATTGGTACAGTTTATGCCTGGCTTCGGCGCTCTAGATGCCAGACGCAAAATATTTGCATGGAAGCGTCTCCCATCCATGAAGAAGGGGATAGGTATGATGACTATTATGCTTTCATTAAAAATACTATTATGCACCTATTTAAAGCTCTTACTTGTGCATTACTTGTTACGTTGTATCACTTTAGAAAATGAATGTTTTATTAATTAGGTAGTTCTTCTTAAAAAATTATTTGGCCCCCCGTTAATTTGGTTCGTCGTTGTACAGGCAGTTATGATCTTTCACTGTTAAAGTATGGACGGCAGCACAGATCAACCTACCCTAATCTGTCAAAAAATCTTAATTGAAAGAGAACTCTATGTGAACTGAATAAAGCAGAAAATTTGTTGTTGAAATTTGACAGATTAGGGTAGTCTAATGTGCTGTCGACTGTACTAACTTAATAATTACGGAAGAACAATATGTATTGAAACCAAATTCTTGCATTGGGCCAAGGGCTCGCCACGGTTATGCCCTTATTAACCAATTCTTATTTAAACAATATCGAACCAATAAAATAACTCTTGCGTGTGTATGGCATAGCGTGTTGGGCTTCAATCATTTTACCTACAAAGAAAGACCTTCGATAGTTATTTGGTAGTAGGTACCTACTAGCGGTAGGTACCTACTAGCGGACAGGCCACGCGGAAGTATGCTCTTTCAAATTTATAAAATAATCGAAATCTACTAGCTTTCTGCCTGCGGTTTCACCCGCGCGAATTTCTGTTTTCTAATATTCCGCGGGAGTGAGACGTTTCCCGTAGGAATTTTATAGCCTATCGCCCCTTTCACACGGGCAGTCCAGTTTTTTGCAGGATCCCGTTTTCTGCAGGATCCCGTTTGATGGCGAATGTGTTTATATGGTAGCGTTCACACGAGCATCCCGCATGCGGGATGCTGCAAAAACCCGATCCGGCATTCGGTTTTGTCACTAGAAAATGGGTCTGTCGTCCAGTAAAAAGCGGGATACTTATATAGCACACATTTTTTGCGGGACACTGTTTTTTGCGGGATAGTGAAGTGGTGGCAGCCCCCGCCCCGCGCTTGTGTTCACACGGCAGTCCAGTTTTGCAGGACCGGCTTTTTACTGGATCCCGCAAAACTGAACTGCCATGTGAAAGGGGCGTTAGTCCTAATCCGGGTTATAAACTATACGTGTGCCTTTCATCTAATACCGTTCAGCCGTTTAGGCGTGATTGAGTAACAAACATCCAAACATCCAGACTTTCGTTTCGCATTTATAATATTAGTAGGATATTCCTGCATTTAAATACCTATGAATAGAGTTGCCTGCCAGGCGTCCGGATAAAGCCGGACATAGGTAGGCTTTTTGATTGCGTGTATGGCCAAAATAAACGGTGTCCGTCTTGTCCGGCTTTTGTTAGGCTTTTTTTTACATTTCGCAAACGAGCGAGATTTTACATTAAATTTTATTTTGTCGTACCTGTTAAAACTGAGACAAATCCTCATTAAAATAAGGCTTTTCTACCCAAATGTCCGGCCAAACTGGCTGGTCTGTCCGGCTATTAGGTTTGGCGACCTGGCAACCCTACCTATGAAGGCGTCGAACATTTCCATGTTCGAAATCCTCCTTTCTTTGAAATTGCTTAAAAGCAGTTAAGAATGCCTTAAATAGTAAAGAAAGGGTACCTAATTTGAAATAATCAATTAACAGAAACAAATGAAAACTATGTAATACCAAAAGGAGTAAAGTATAACCCGTTGTCCTAGGTGAACGACAAACGCGGCAACGCGACGCGACGCGTAAATGTCAAATGATCGTTGTGTATGATAGTGGCCTACGTTGTCGCGTTAGTCAGTGCGCGACGACACGCGACGTAATGCGGATTTGTTTTTTGCGCGACAAGACGCGACGACGCGCGACGGCTTGACATTTGCAAAGGAATTTTTGTGAAGGAGTATGAATACACTTTTGACAGATTTATTTCGCTCTAAATACATAATATTTGTTGTCTTTTTTCTATGTTTACGAAGTTTCCGTAGGGCTAAGTATTTAAAATATGAATTTTCTAGTAATAACGCAGTATATTTGCCCATGGTTAAAACACTACTGCCGCGTTTGTCGCGCACGGACATAGGACACACGTCGCGTGAAGTATTGGTCGCATTACGTCGCATTGCGTCGCGTCGCGTCGCCCACCTAGGACAACGGGTTAATTAATGTATGCTTGCAAAACTTTAAAATAGTTTTAATTAATTATCTTATTATCTAAGCAAGGTTTTATACATGTTGATATTAATTATTTCTCTTAATGCATAATTTATGCAATTAAAAATATCTATTGCTCTGCGCAAATACAATTAATTGTAATAGTACTAATTACTTTTTGTAGTAGCCAACAAATTTAATGTACTCTTTCTTTAGTTTCATTGTTTGATCATTAGTGATGTGTGATGATCAGTAGTTTTGTGAGGAATGATAACTGGGGCATAGTGAATCATTAAAATCATCTTAATGTAACTTTCACATGATTAAGAGGTTAATTATAATTAAATACTTAAATAAAAAAAATTAAAATAATGACTCACTCAATGAATAGTATTATCTATACTAATTTATAAAGAGGAAAGATTTGATTATTTGTTAGTTTGTTTGTATTGAATAGGCTCCGAAACTACTGATTCAATTTGAAAAATTATTTCACTGTTAGAATGCTTCACTATCCCCGGGTGACATAGGGTACTTTTTATTCTGGAATTGTGAGGGGAAGGGGGGAATATTTAAAAAATAAATTACGCGCGGGCGCCACAGAGGCGGCTGCTAGTAAAGTACTTATAAAAACTAGGATGTTTTTGATTTACAAAAAAAGAATATTATTATAAACGCGAGAGTGTGCTTGTTTGATTGTAAGTACTTCTTACATGTCGCAGAGAAGCTCTATATTTTTAGTATTGAGTGATAGAAGGTTGAACTGGCCATGCTACTTTTTACTGTGGAAAATATCTCATTCCTACCATGGCCAGATCAATGGATGGATTAGTCCACCAGACAGAATATTACGATGATGTCAGTGTGCAGTGTGAGGAAACATCCACTCATCAAAATTATGCAATGAATAAAAAATAAACATGAGTTCTTGCTTTCACATGCAATTCAAACTTGCATCATAACATAATAGCATTGTCATTAAGCACACTTACAAATAATACAGGCATGTAATTAAATGTTATTAATTTAATTAACTGAGTATCGTTGTGCAAGACAAGCCTGTTGTAGATAATATAATGTAGATTGCTGTCTGTTAATACATAGTTGTATTAGGCAGATCTTTTTTTGCCAAAACAATGTTTTTAATTTTTATCCAACTCTATACCTAGGTTCTGCACCTACTAATTTAAAATATTTTTAAAATATCTTTGAATATTGGTTTGAACAACCAATGGGTAATTTTTAAACTTGTATATACCTAAAATAAATTAATACAACTGGTAATTTCATCTTTTTTATATGAACACGGTTTTCTTATTAAATTCTTCAACAATTATAACTATGCTTCTTCTTTAACAAATAAAGAAATTATGGAAAATAGTGTATTAGTCTATCAAATGTAAGACACATTGTTAGAAGTCACAGAGCAGTTTAAAAACAATAGCAAAAGGAATTAATAACAATGAATGACCATTTGTTCTATGAAGTAATTCTGATTGTGTCAGTTAACTGAGTATATAGTTTTTATATTGTATGTATGATAACATTTTCATGAAATCTGAATAAATAATGCCTACTGAAATTAACTCTGTCTTTTACACTTTCAAGCCTGAACCACAGTCACCAGTCAGGATGAAATTAAGTATAACAAGACCTTAGGAAAAAAAATAATATGCTACTTTTAATTTAGGGTAAGAGAATTCACTCTTCCCATGGGATAACAAAAGATATGCTTTATTGTTTCCTTCGTCAAAACTGAATGGAGCAATTGATTGATGTAATCTTTAACATAGGGATAGTTTAGGAACTGGATAGTGAAATAGGCTACTTAGTATCATGCAGAAATATCACATTCCTCTAGGATAATGTAGCATAGGCCATGTAGGGGGAACTGCGGCAGAATGCTAGTTATAACAATCCTTGGATTTACTCAGGAATGTTTCAAATATAGTATTGCCACTAATAAACTCCTAATAATACACATGACATCATTTTTTATGTTTTTGATATCATATTTTAAGGTAAATAATCAATTTTGATATGCAAAAAACTATCATAAATTAGACTGTAACTTTTAATCAAACCAACCAGTGATTAAATATTATGTTCTAATCTATTACAATTATTATGTATTATCTACATATGTAGAATAATTCTTAGACTGATAGTCAAAGAACACTTACTTTCTTCCTTTTGGTGACCGTTAGTCAAGGGTTCACCCATCCTTGCGTTAAAATTATCACAAACACTAAGATATTTCAGTGTCACAATAGGTAAGTCTTAAAACCCGGTAATGTACACCGTTTTATGAACAAATCAGAAAACTATTAACAAAACTGGAATTGGATAAATCTTGCACTCGGAAGGTGACCGTAAGTTCATTTGCCGTGCGAGCATACGTAATCGTAAAGCACGCAGTTAGCGCGTGGGAAATCATAAATATTTCTATGAACCAATACGGACGGAAACGACTGCCCGATACAGTCTGTAACTGCAAAATGATGACATAAATTCTTTTTATTTGCTCAGTGACATAAATTGCGACGAAGAATCTCACAGAATCTTAGAGTAGAACATATGGAGATGCCCTATTGATCTATACAAAAAATTGCTTATATGAATATACATCGAATCGACACTTGCCTTACAAATATATACTTATCTCTTTTCATCTAAGTGATTTTTACGTATGAAAAAAGAGACAGATATCTTTGCATTGTACCCATTTTGGCAACACTTTTTAGTGACGTCACACAGTTTTTGACGCGTGCCTGTTTCGCCATATTGTGTTCCAGCTAGTGATGTGGCACAATATTTTTATGTATCGATACGTTTTAGATATATTCTGCAATGGTATATTTCTGCAGATTTCCTGTAAGTGAAACATTAAAGAAGAAATAGATAGAGTTAATAGGTGGGGAAAATATAAATCCACGACATAAAATAAGGCACGTTTGCTCGCTACACTTCAACGAAAACTGGTTTTACAGAACTCTCGACATAACAAGATTACGTGATGGTAGTATGATACAGTACAGTATCTTCACTTTATCTTCTGGTAAGGATTTTTGGAAAAATGTAATAGGTTTATTAACCATGTGAAGTTGAAATTTCCATAATAATATATATAACTAACCTATTGTTATATTAAGGCACTGCATCATCATTATTTTGTGATAGGAAAATAAGAAACTATTTATAGATTTCTAACAAAATATGTGCATTTATGATCGACACGTAAACTTGTATCGATAAATATATCGATATACAATATTGGTTGCACTACGGTCGGACGCTATCATTGGTGGCGCCATTTTGTGTTCCAACTTTAGGTATACACGTTTTGTACCTACTTAGGGCATCTCCATGTGTTCTACTCTAAGCACAGAATCGATTTCTGTCTACCTGCGAGTGTTTGACATTGACATTTTGTAATTTGACAGACGTCTTTTAGATTTTTTTTTAAATTGTGATTTCCAATGATGGAATTCAATTTATTTTTCAGAAAAATAAATAAATCGAAAAATAATAGAAAATTATAAATCAGTGTTATTTATGAATAATATGAAAATGTAAACCTTTCAGATAATGATAGATTCAGCTTGAGACAGCTGGGCAGAAAGGGTAAAACTGGGCAAATAATATGACAAACAAAAACAAAAATACGTCCTTTTAAATGCCCAAAAACGGCGAAAACGAACCGGTATATTATTATGTAAAAGTTAATTAGAGTTTTGATTGTATTATCTTCTGATTTCTTATTTTCAATTGTTTAATAATAATAAAAACTGTTTATTAGGTCAAATCAACATTAACATACATCTAAAACACATAAAAGTAAACATTGTAGATAGAACCTATAATAGGTCTCCTATAATATTGTAGGTAGTTATGTATTGCCTAATTATTTCCTTTTTTTCTGTACTTCCATTAATTTTATTGTTTTATTATCAAATTTTAATAAGGTAGTCGTTGTCTTTGGGTTTTCTAGTAGAAATCTGGTGGTTTGAAACAGAGAGAAAATTTTCTTGTTCTGTGGTTTGAAAGGCCGCACAGTGGGTCGAAATAGCACTATTTGAGTGACATAGGATTTTTTTTCTGCAAATTTTACTTTTTTAATATACCAATCGTTGGATCTTAACATTATTATAAAGAAAGGTCATTACATATTTTTCTCTAAAACTAATAATTTCGCTGAAAAAAAATTGTTTATGTTTTTGTTGTATGGAACGAGACATTCAATGAGCTCTTACAGCCAATCCTTAACTTTTCCAGCAGTGAAACTACTTGAGCATCATTTTTAAGCATATTTACTACAATCCTACACTATTTCCGCGCGCCCACACCTGCCCCTTCGACACATATTGACATAAGTTTGAATTGTATTTTAAAGCTTAAAAAAGTCAATAAAACAGTCCTTAATAAACTGTTAAATTTTTGTTTAAAGGGTTAAAACTTTAAGGAGAAAAAATAACCGTTCGATCCAGTGTGCACATTGGACCGAAACTGCAATTTTGAGGGACATAGGGTTTTTTTCTTCAAATTGTACTTTTTTAATATACCAAACGGTATGTAGATCTTAACATTTTCATGAAGATAGGGTATTACACAATTTTGCCTATAACTAATATTTTGGCTGGAAAAAAATAGTTTATGTTTTTTTTGTATGGAACAAGACCTTCAATGAGCTCTTACAGCCAATCCTTAACTTTTTCCGCAGTGAAACTACTTGAACATCATTTTTAAGTATTTTTATTATAATCCTACACTATGGTCGCGCGCCCATACTTGCCCGTTCGACACATATTGATGAGAAAAAAATCTAATTTATAATTTTTCTAAAGTGTTAATATGTGTCGAACGGGCAAGTATGGGCGCGCGACCATAGTGTAGGATTATAGTAAAAATGCCTAAAAATGATGTTCAAGTAGTTTCACTGCGGAAAAAGTTAAGGATTGGCTGTAAGAGCTCATTGAAGGTCTTGTTCCATACAAAAAAAAACTATTTTTTTCCAGCCAAAATATTAGTTATAGACAAAATTGTGTAATAACCTATCTTCATGAAAATGTTAAGATCTAACGTTTGGTATATTAAAAAAGTACAATTGAATGCTCCAATTCAAGAAATCACTAAGTCCAATTTTTTACTTTTACAGGATAAGCTCAAAAAAGTTAAGATTTTTTGTCAAAACGAAACTATAAGGAATTTTATAAAAAGAAAAAAACTGTAAGAATTCGTAGTAGTAATCTTTATTTTAAAATGATTTATGAAAAGTAAATAAAATACTATGATATTAAAAGATGCTTTTAAAAATCTTGGACTTAGCAATAAGTGTTGGACTTAGGGTTTTATATCAAGTTTATTTAGGACAAAGGTAATTTTAATTTGTACGAATGCCAAGAGTATTATCATTTTCATAATTAACATTCGAACTTACAAAGTAACATAGTAACAAATCAGTTTAAAAACTCCTAAGAAATAAGGTTATTCCATTTGGTCAATTAGCATTTCTTCCGACACTTCAAAACCTTTAGTAAATAAAATATCATCATAATGATATCTCTTTTTTGGAAGAGCTACTGGTCCATGAAGGCGTACATGAAGGGAGACTTCATAAGCACTGAAGCGCAAGCTTATCGACGTTTGCATCTTGCCCGTCCTAACCTACGGTGCGCAGACATGGTCACTGACTGAAAACCAAAAGTTTAGGCTCGAAGTTCGTCAACGTGCAATGGGGCGGAGCATTCTGAATATTAAAATCACAGACAGAATAAGAAATTCTACCATCCGCTCCAAAACTTCCATTACAGAAGTTGGCGATCAAACTGCCAAGCTAAAATGGTACTGGGCGGGCCATGTTTCCAGAATGAACTCGGAGAGGTGGGCCAGAATCGTCACAGAATGGACTCTCAAAGATGGACAGCGGCGCAGGGGAAGGCCGTGAGGACGATGGTGTGATGTGACGATCTGTTCCGCTTTTCCGAAGACTGGCAAACTCTGGCTCAAGCCAGAGATGTGTGGATAGACTTGGGAAAGACCTTTGCCCAGCAGTGGGACAACATAGGTTAGGAAAAAAAAATATCTTAAATGTTCTGGCACAAACTGTAGAAGTTTTTTAATGTGAGCCACCTTTGCTGGCTTAATTTTTAGTGGACTGTCGTAGCAATCAAAGGGCTCATCTCTTATCATTCTGGATACTCCAGTTCGATATAAAATAAATTATTATTTCAATATTGGAGATGTCATCGATTCTGGTAATTCAGGTCGTTGTTCGTACAATTTCTTAAAGTCTTTTACTTTAATTGTCCTCTCTTTATCTTGACCACGCGCTAGGTTCTTCTCTAAATATACTTTATCAAACTTTTTTTCATTAATTTGGTTGGACTTAAGGTTTTTTTCTTTTGAAACAATAGGACATAGCCTTTTTTTAGGACTTCGGTCATTTTTTACATGGATATCATGGACTTATCAAATTTCCGTCAGTCAAAAAAACGCTGTTAGACATATCTTAGAGAAAAAAGGATCAGTGCATTCAATAGAGAATTTAGAAAAACATAAGACAGTGTGGCCAACTCAAAAATGATAAAAATGGACTTAGTGATTTCTTGAATTGGAGCATTCAATTTGAAGAAAAAAACCCTATGTCCCTCAAAATTGCAGTTTCGGTCCACTGTGCACACTGGATCGAACGGTTATTTTTTCTCCTTAAAGTTTAAACCCTTTAAACAAAAATTTTACAGTTTTAAGGACTGTTTTATTGACTTTTTTAAGCTTTAAAATACAATTCAAACATATGTCAATATGTGTCGAGGGGGCAGGTGTGGGCGCGCGGAAATAGTGTAGGATTATAGTAAATATGCTTAAAAATGATGCTCAAGTAGTTTCACTGCTGGAAAAGTTAAGGATTGGCTGTAAGAGCTCATTGAATGTCTCGTTCCATACAACAAAAACATAAACTATTTTTTTCCAGCGAAATTATTAGTTTTAGAGAAAAATATGTAATGACCTTTCTTCATAATAATGTCAAGATCTAACGATTGGTATATTAAAAAAGTAAAATTTGCAGGAAAAAAATCCTATGTCACTCAAATAGCACTTTCGACCCACTGTGGGCCGCTCAAATCCAAGTTTTAGTGGTCTCTGGTGGTTTACACCACAGAATATGGTTTACACGGCCTCATTTGGTGGGTTGGTAAATATAAAGTTGGCAACACTGGTCAGTAAGTGTCATAGTGTCATCTTCGGACAAGAAAGAAACAGATTTGTGAAAATTGGTCAAGCAAGAAACATTCGCTACGTTGACAAATTTTATTTACAATGGCAGACAAAAGGAAAACTAAAAAGCGCAAGGAAGTAAGTTTAACGTTTTATCTATACCTATGTTTTTCGTTGCTAAATAAACATGTCGCTATAAAATGCACTCTGTTTTTGTCTACGTTTCCGTAATGCGGTTTTCCCATCTTGAGAATTATCTAAGTTTACATTATTTCCTTATTCTCATGCAGAATTTGTCAATTTTTAATGTTCGTAACAAACAAAGGGAGGGTTTCGTGACGTATTTTGTTTGTTAGAACGTAAATAAAACAAGACGTATTTTCTGCGTAGTTTTATGTTCTCCGGCTCCGGTGATTCGGCTATTTTGGTTATTCATTTATCCCGTCATGACTGCATGCCCCGCCAGATGCATACTTCATACGTTTTCATATATCACCGGAGAAGGCAGGCCAACTTTCCCTACGGTCTGTTTTTTCATTTCACATGTTATTTTTCGTAACAGTCCTGAATGATTGTAACTTCTATTTTACCGTTACTTAGCAAAGAACTTTGTAATTATATTTTGTTTTTTTTGCTTCATTTAAAATGTAAAATATTCTCATTTAACCAGAGGAGAAACCTAGAAATAACACTTGTTATTCCAAAATGAAGATAACAACTTTGTCAATGTTCAAACTCAAAATTTTGGCTGGATTGAGATTTATTTAGCTAAAAATATTTTTTTTTACTTAAGCAGGTAAATAGATTTACCTGTCCTCTTAAATAGTTTACTTCTCAAACGTCAATCCATTGGAAATCTAGGTTTTAAAAAAATATAGGGTAATTTATTGTAAACAATGATAAGATGTACCTCAGTGACTGTTATAAACAATAGCCTATCTGCCTATCCACAAACTAAAATAAGATAAAAAAATATGTATCACAATATAAAACCTTGTGTATGTAACTTTTAGAATGGCACCTGTTCACACAGATGATAAATAACTCTACTTTTAATGAATACCACAAATGTATTGTGACTGCATCACAAAGGCCTGCATTTATGCCAAATGTAATTTTGTGCACAGCCCCTTAGTGTCATTGAAGTAAATTCATACATGTACAACATTGTGATTGCATGCTGTTCACAATCTTTGCATGAAATCATTAATTAATTTTTGTTTTATTTTTACAGCGTAAAAAGGTTTGACCAGTATCAAAACATACTTTTATTTACACCTTGCAAGAACATTTTTCTTTTTCAACAGCACAAATCACATTGTATTGTATCATCACTCTTTATTCTTCTTCTGGAGTGTTACTTAACAAGTCTTAACTATAACTGTAGACTGGATGGTTTGGTATTGTCTTTTTTAGTGGTTTGAACTTCGAAAAACTTATGCTCAGTTAATAGTCTAGCAATTTCCAATAATAATTGATCTTGTTTTGACTAATATTTTGTCACTTGGCATCACTTTGCACTTTATAGAAGCACAGGTATGGGGCCGTTCAAGTATTACGTAAGCACTATGGGGGGGTGGGGGGGTCTTTGTTTTGCTTATTTTGGATGACATGGGGGGTAGGGGGGGTCTAGATGATGATTACGTCATCGGTAGTTATTTACTTTTTTACACCAATGGCAACCCTCACATTGCCTATGCTTGAAAACGAAACCCATTTTCGGGGATTCCCGCAAATAATGCATACGTTTAGGCACTCGCTTTAGAACCGATTAGGGGAATTACCGTGCGCTACTCAGTTGTCTAAATTTCCTCTGTCAGTGTATTGCTTCGTTTGGATACTATAGCGAGTAGACGTATTGTAAGTATACCAAAGCAAGATTACAGTTTAGTTAGAGCACCATGATGTGAGAAGACGTAGACATTCCGAAATCGGATGAAAGTTAGCAGACTCACAACACTGAGCAGCAATCTAAGCAATCCAATGTCAGCGAAAACTTAGAATCATGGATTCGGGTTTCGTGGACTGAAGACTGTTAATTTTTATTTAATATGTGTACCAATGTTTAATATGTGTCCGGTGCTTTAATACTCTTTCGATCAAAAGAGCTATAGAGCAAAATCGGGGGTCTAAGGTGTTCGTACAATCTCTCGGAAGAAGCCACCTGACGAAGCTGACCACAGCAAGTGGAGAAGTTGTTGCCTCAAAGCCGGCAGTCCGTTCGGAGGTAGAGGACTTTTATGGCCGGTTATACGCTTCGCATGCATGTCGACCTCATCCAGAAAATGAGGACTCTAGAGTCTAGAGCCACGTTAAATCCTTATTACACTGAAGACCTGCCAAAAGTGAGCGTTGGCGAAATCGAGATTGCTCTTGGGCAGCTTAAAAATGGAAAAGCCCCTGGAGAGGACGGCGTTACTACTGAGCTGCTAAAGGCTGGAGGGAACTCCAAAGGCGTGGAGTAGGAGTGTGGTCGTCCTGTTCTTTAAAAAGAGTGACAAAAGCCTGTTGAAGAACTATCGAACCATTTCCTAAGCCACGTCTATAGAAGTGACAGTGGGCTGGCCATATCAGCCGCAGAACCGATAGCCGTTGGGGTAAACGGGTTCTAGAGTGG
Source organism: Mecyna flavalis (assembly GCA_949319885.1). Classification (NCBI taxonomy): domain Eukaryota; kingdom Metazoa; phylum Arthropoda; class Insecta; order Lepidoptera; family Crambidae; genus Mecyna; species Mecyna flavalis. The sequence continues at coordinate 8,874,129 of OX439436.1, forward strand.
AGACCGCGTCTCGGTAAACGTAGTGTAGGACGCCCTCAGGCCAGGTGGTGCGATGATCTGCGCAAGATGGCTGACAGGAGCTGGATGCGAGTGGCCGAGGATCGATCAGCGTGGCGAGCATTTGGAGAGGCCTATGTCCAGCAGTGGACTATCACAGGCTGATGATGATGATGATGTTTACTAAAACTTTAAAATAAGTTTAAAATAAGTTCGTAAGATTATAATATTTTTGTCCCTTACTCTATGTTGAATACTGTATAAGTAAAATCTAATCTCTATCCTAAATCTATTTTCTTATTTATAAAGTTATAATTATAACATTATAATTATAGTATATAAAAAAATTATAATTGAAAAATGTTTACGTAAGCATATGGGGAGGGGGTAAGAGCTTTGCTTACTTTTGCTGACAAGGGGGATGGGGGGGTAAAAATTTGCAATAAATCTGCTTACGTAATATTTGAACGGCCCCTATCTTGTAAATTCGATGACTGGCAGATTTTTGGCACTTCTTTTTTGGGTGCTTGTGTGAATGAATTTAATCTTTCATTACATTTTGTTATAATTTGTTGATGGAACTCTTACTATTAGATATATTGATCTGATCCCAAATTAAGTGACTTACGTAATGGTAATCAGAAAAAATGGACTACAAATGTATACTTAAAAATAAAAATGCCCAGATAACAATAAACACAAATGGTCGTCACATGAATGTCTGTACTGGGTGGCAGAATCACTATCCAATGTGCCATCAAGTCAGTTAACCCTTTCAACGCCAATGTCTGATATATCAGACAAACCATTTTCGTGCCCACCACGCCAATGTCTGATATATCAGACAAAAAAACATGATCAAGAAACGTTGTATTTTTACTTGCCTGAATGAGTTGAGTATAATGAAAAATGACTATGACTATGACTAATCTAATAATTTTTTGGAATTTTTTTTTTTAATGGTCGTGGCGTGTGGGGCACCTTTTTCGGAAAAAAGCGTGGCGGGGAAAGGGTTAAACAGGTCATCTTATTTTGATCATTCTAATTATTTTGAAAGAAAAGAGATTTTATGAAATTACATACTAGCTTTTCGCCCGCGGTTTCACCAGCACGTAATTTCTTTTCTTAAATATCCCGCGGGAATGAGACGTTTCCCGTAGGAATTCTATAGCCTATGTCCTAGTCCGGGTTATAAACTTTGTGCCAAATTTCATCTAAATCCGTTCAGCAGCTTAGGCGTGATTGAGTAACAAACATCCAAACATCCAGACTTTCGCATTTATAATATTAGTAGGATAAACCTAATAGCAAATCATAAGAAGAAGAAGTAAGATGGCAAATTATATTAGGTATTTTATCAGTAGTTTTTCTCCACTGTTCATACAAAAGATGCATTTTTAATGCACTGAGAAAATCAATTCTAAGAGCTTTGGGTGTGATAATATGTCCTATTCTTCTTTTGAATTAAAATGTAGTCATGTAACAAACTTTTTATTGTACTCAAAACATTTAAAAATACCAGACGGGGGGTTTCACTTCATTGTATACAATATATTGTAAGTATATTGCAGTTATTATCCTTGGTTATAAGACCAGGCATAAGTTCCCAAATTACACTATAACTTTAAAAGTGTATCATCTCTTGTTTATGAAACATTAACAAATAAACATAAATATTGAATTGTGGATTTTCCAAACTTCGTTTGCATAAATGTAAATAAATAGGGTAACCAAAATATAAGTTATTATTAATATACGTCAGTGAATGAACGCGCACGATTTTTGTAAAATGTACGAGCACGCGCGATGCCGTGCCGCAAAAATTACGATTACCGATAATATTTTAGTTTCAGTGTTTTGGAAATTTTCCGCACATGTTTTCTTATAATTATGATTACTGACAATTTAAACAGCTGGCTCCATAAATACACGACACGCACTACAGAACTTTAAGTTATTCTTTTTATGCAATTTTAACAAAAATATTCATGTGAATGTTGACCAAGACTTAATTTTTATGAACATTAATTTTTATGCTTAATTTATATCTGGAAAATTCTTAAAAAATCTAACCTGCGATTGAATGAAAACGAGAAACTCAGTCCATTTTACATAAACATACTTCTGCATATCTATGTTCCCTAAGGCCTAATGTATACATTGTGTTTAAAATTGGACTCGTATTGGTTGGTGGTAGGACTTAATAGTCTAGTACCCAACTAGCAAAATGGTCAATTGGTAATGCTATATGGACTTATAGAGCTCCGATAATGGTTTTGGTATTTGCTACTACGCTTTTAACTGCATAAAATGGTGCTATTTTTACTTGAGTATGTTTAATTCTATAATTTGGTCTTATATCGGCATATAGGATCAAATATCGTGGCTATTATAGTCTAGGACTCCTATAAAGGCATTAAATAAGAGTAATTACTCTCAGGTGTAATTACTCCGGTAACGAAGACTTATATGTGCCTATAAGATAACATCTTAGAGGCATTTAAATCTTAGGCCTCCTCTAGAAGCATCTACCAGGATAGGATACACTGAGGAGCAATCACACTAGTTACTTTTACTTATAATGTGATATAAGCTAAAATTGTATGGCTAATATAAGAAACTTCCAGTTAAACAACTGAATAGCATTTATATTTCTTGTTTTTGTTTTACATAAGCTTGAAATTAAGGTTTATGCGGATTTAATATCAGCGTTTCAAAAATAATAAATCACTAAGATTATAACAGCATTTAGTAGGATAAAATGTTCTCTCTATAGATTTGTCTTAAGCCGTTACAAGTCTAGACATATTTATATTGGCATTCCACAGTAGTGTTATTGTCAACGTTATCTTAAAATTGGTATACAAAATGGCGAATCTTCTGCAGTTTTGACACTTGCCAATATAGAACCAAATAAACTTATGATGGCACTATGTCACACTTGGAAATGCTTACCGAAAAAATGGCAGCCCTTCGTAGCAATTTTTTTGATAAATAAATAATTACTCAAATGTAAATAAAGGCAAGTGAAGAGGCGCTCTAAAATTTTGTTTAAAACTATGACTAATTTCACAGAAAATTCACATTCCCCTACGAATATTAATAAGACTAACTAACAACAATAAGATGTTGTTTTTCTACTATGGCTGACAATAATAAATTCTGATAAAGATAAATACCACTTCCTTATTCAAGCTGTTAAAAAAATTATGACAGAGGCCAACACAGCGCAACACATTATACTGTTCGTTCGTTCATTCGTTCACCAAAATGAGCTTAAATCAGCATTGCAAGGAGCGCATTAGTCTTACTTACGACTATAACTTACTTATATTGATTATATTATTGATTTGCAGGAGTAACTGCATTTTCGTAATTCTATTACAGGAGTTATATAGGCGTAAACAAGCATTTTAGCGGTCTAATATAAATGTGTTATAATCAAAAGTACACTTAAAAAGTGGGCCTTTTCCCGGACTTATATTCGGATATAATTCTCATATAGTCCTAAAGATTCATCCTCCTGGGATAGCTTAAAAACCACTTTTTGCTGGTTGGGTAATAACTACTCCAACAGTTTAACACAAGAAAACTGCAGCTTTAATAAAAATCTGTACCGTATGCCAGTTATATTAAGGGGGAGTTATAAATCAAAGACCAGAGAAGCTTTCCTGCGAGGCTTCCTGCTAACCTGTGCCTCAATGGCATATGGCCTTTAACTAGGTAGGCTACGTGCCGGTCTGCTAACTTAAGTTAAAAAAAAATTATGTATGAATATCACGTACGTAAGTGTTACAAAAAAATGGAACAATTATAGACATGAAACTGGCAATGTCAAGGTTACATGGACATTTGTAAAGTGTATTGTATACGCGGTCCAATCACATTACCAAAATGCCATCATAGCCAATCGTTTTGTCTTTATGCTCTTAAAGTTCCAATAATTTGTTCTATAAGCCGGCGGCCTACTTTCACCGCATCAAAGCCACAAGTCAAGTAACTGTCGCCGCGATAGGTGGTGTCGGTTCATATTCTATTGGGCTAACTGTACTTTTGCGAACTAGTGTGTGAATAATGGAAATGGACACGGAATTTGTGAGTTTATTTATTTATTTAACTTGATGAACTGGTTGGTATTTTTAGTTTGATTTCGCATGTAATAAAAATCAATATTTTAACTAATATTGAAATAAAATTAGGGTATAAATCGAATAATTTGCGGTTTTTTTTTTAAGTTTATATTTTGTTATGTTATATGGATTTTCTTGACCAGGTGGCCAGAACCTACGAACAAAATCTTTAACCCTCTTGTTACTACCGTCGTTTTAAAACAACACTCAAGATAAATAAATATATAAAGATTTGTGGGTATTTTTGATAGTTGTATTTATTTTACTAGAGTTGTTTATAAACAACACCAATTTTCCGAATTTCCACTAGAAATAGATTTTTATTTTTACTTTTCCAGAATTTTTATTTTTTTAATATCCACTTATTAAAAAATCTACAAGTTCGGACACAAATTATATGTCAGTAACATCCGGGTTAAAACGTCTTTTTTATATTTTAATATAATAACATTCGCATTGTAATTGAATATTAATTTTACTTTGGTGAATATTACTACTCAAAGCGTGCGGTTTGTCCACCGCGGCACCGATAGCCTGGCTAACACCAATACTCAAGGAGTTAGTTAATTGTGACAGATTGTGCTCAGGAATTTTGTTGATACAGTCGTTTAACAAATCATCTATGATAAGATGTTTTAGTATTTTTAGTTTTAAGTATTTGTGTGCTAAAGCTCTAGTTTACAGCTATAACTGGCCTTGGCTATTTGTATAAGATCTTTAAACTCTTCAAATGAAAATTCATGATCATTTAGTATTTTAAGATGTCTTTAAAAACTTTTTAGTTAAGGTAATTGAACCTTGTAAAGGCATTTTGGCGGCTATATTTTAACAACAGCATTCATTTGTCTCTTCAAGTTCTTCTGACATTAATGTGTCCCTTTTGGAATTTTATTATTTGTTGACATTCGTTTGGCTTTGAGCGTTGAAATGTTTTTCAAAGTTTTGAGCATTCCCGCTTTAGCCGCCTAATCTCAACAACGGATGATACGGCTTGATATTATTGCCCATTTAAAGAAAAATATTTAGTTTTCTTTAGTGTAAAATCCATACAGTCAGTATAACAGTCGATCAAAGTTCTATTTGGCTGATGAATAATAAGTTGGTAGTTTAAGACCTTGTTGAAACATATTATACTTATAGCTACGAATATATTTTATATCCCAGAAAACGTTAATGTGTTCTTAATACGCATCTTTTATTGCATTTCCATTCTTAAGTATACGTAGAATAGACAGTAGTGGCATTATGTGGGACAATCGTAAATGGAGTATGGACGAATCATTATCACAGTCACGAACAAATTGTAAATCATTAACTGACATAAAATAGTTCAGTTTGTTATGAACATGTCGGTTACAAAACATTAATTGCTACTATGAAGCAGTATACTAGGTTAAGCTTAACAAACTTTCCATCTCGGCTTTTAATGTTAAACTACAGCGACAAATAAGGTTCATAAGCAAAAAGTTCAAAATTTTTGAAGACATTGCCAAGCCAATGTATGTACGGACGGATGTCACATCTATACCGCCCCCTTATGTATGGACAATAGTTTGTACATAAGGGCGTGTGAAAGTCTTAAATATCTGCAATGATTGTTTTTTATAGTTCTTCTAAATTATCCATTGCTACAGAAAACACTGCTAGATAATCTTTATTCGTTTTGTTTAGATCGGATTTCATGATTAACGCTAATCGAAGATTAAGATATATAAGATTATCATGACGGACTTTGACGCATTTTTATAATTGTATTTCTAGGAGTTTGGCGAGCCAGTGGAATCGGAGAAGCCTACCAGTGAGGAGTATTCCGTGGCGAAATGGCTCAAATCCAACGTGCCAACAAAGAAGACCAAATTCTTGAATCATCATGTGGAATATTTCACAGGTAAAAAATGGTGTTACACCTTCCTTTTTATTTATAATTAGCTTTGGAATTTTGACGTATGGTTACACCAGTGTGTAAAGTAGAAAAATTGAACAAAAGAACATGCAGCTAATCTTAAGTCTCGTTATACCACAGATTATAATCAAGATTATTAGCAATAGAAGCTTTCATTTTAAGATCTAGATTGTAATCTTTTACATAATATTCTTCAATCAGTCAATCGGGTATGAAGGGGAAACCGAAGGAGTTTAGTGGGTAGTAGACGCTTTAGTCTCGAGTCCCACACACGGCCGCAGGTCTAGCTAGCCTGCGGTTATGGTGCATAAACGCATTCTCCTCCGAAAATTTTGTTGTGTTAAGCCAGTGTTGGAATTCTCTAGCACTCCTTTCAACAATCATAGGAATCCGTCGACTTGTACTAGTGACCTGTCGTCTGTTTCAATTATTCGAGCAAAAGACTTTTCGATCTCGATTTCAAACGTCGAATTATTGTTACGACAGAGTTGTTTACGTTACAGATGATTGTATCTTTGAAACCCTCCATTGTGTGTAGGTACTAAGTTGTCATAATTAAATCAGATTAATTTCCATAATGACGACAATAGGAGTTACATTGTTGTGCAACTGCGGACTTACCAATCTGATCATTTACATCATGCGACTTGGGCCGGTCAATTGCCACAAGGTGGACATCTGCTCGTCCCTTTCGGGTGTAGTGTAAAGGGGTGACCCGGGGAGTTTAGTGGGTAATAGGACTAATAGGACGAACGTCTATAGTCCCGAGTCCCACCCAAGGCGGAAGTCGCGCTAGCCGGCCATTACGTTTTTTTATTTTTAACCACGATGGTCACTGAGTTTTGGTTCTGGATGGGATTCGAATCCTAGACTCAGGTGTATTAGGCAAGGGCTTATTTCTTTAACTAGGACTGATTGGCATATTATCTATGGTTTTGTATAAAATAATAACTAAGCGAAGAAGAGGCGCGTCGTTTGTAAATAATAAGATAGTCATCACGTCAATTTTATTTGCACCCTTACGGCATTTATACGTGTTATAAATAACTAGTAGGCTGGCTGACAGATAAGAACTAATACTAAATGCCATAAACTAAATAAACATCTAATTGCATAGGACTAGACAGTAATCCATAAATATTGTACATATACACTCTGTTCCACATAAGTTGTCCTTTAGCCGCTATATTGGCAGCATTGCCTACGCTTTGTAAATCTGTCAAAAAACAGATTGAAAGTATTGAAAAACAGTAGTACCAATATAGCGGCTAGAGGACTTCTTATGTGGAACAGAGTGTAATTGTTATTCATATGCTTTACGATCGCTTGGCAATTAACACAGGTGACAGACACGTTTCGACTGCTAAAATAAGTATTGATAAAACTAATTAAAAGTCAAGTAATTAACTAAGGTAACTGAAAGCATGCCTATTTATTATGATCGCGGTGACGACTCATGCGATATAATTAAAGGTTTCGATATTTTAAACAATCAATAATTATTTAACAAAAATTTCGAAAACAGCAATATAATTTCCAATGGCTTTAAAACAAGTAGAAATGACGTATGTATTATTGCTTCATTTCTAGTTTAATATTCTTTTCTTGCTGAATTTTATTGAGGATTTATTTGGGCCCTTGAATATAATCGGATTTCCAAATCTTGGCCCGATGAGAAAGCAGCCTAAAACGATCAAGAGAAAGGACTACTGGACCAATGCATTTATTTCCAACGCATTGAATTAGAGAGGGCATGGTATTGGCAGCGGGGAAAGCTTTTTTTGCTGCCACCGTTATGATTCCCCGTCAAATTACAGATTCAGCGACGCAAGAGTGATGCCTCCTCTGGTACTACAAGCGTCCGTAGGCGACAGTGACCTTTGGCTTGTATTTAACCGTACACCAAAAAAGGTTGAACGCACACCAAATAAAGGTTAAACGTGCACCCAAAAGGTTAAACGTGCACCAAAAATATTGAATTGCTAACCTACCCTAACCTTTGGTGTGCCTTTGGATTATTTTGGTGCACGTTCAACATTTTTTGGATATACATTTAAATAGTTCCCGTGACCTTTTACCATTAAACGGTAGTAGTATAAAAAATAATAATTTGGCAACAAAAGCAGATCGGCCTATATGACGAATAATAGAAAAAAGGGTTTTATACTATTGTAAATGTAAACTGTCTGACCTACTATAGTGAAATGGGTTATCGTGGGAGTAATGTTTATTAACACATCTCCATGGCGTTCAAACATCAGCTGAAACTAATCAAGAAGCGATAATTGTGACTGTTAATGCTAATTATTACGTACTTTTTCATTATCGGTCGAATAATAATTCTCCGTACAATTTGCTCTCAATTCTTTGGCGCGATTAAACTTGAGAGCTGTCTTACGCGATTAATCAATTTCAACATTTATCTTTAAAGTAATTACTAATATTATCATTTTTGAGTTACGTCATATAAAACTTCTTACGCGAATTTTAATATAGAATAAATAATATAACACATTTTAATACAAGTTTAATTAAATTTTAAAATCGAAAACAAATACTTGAAAAAAAAAATGCGTCACTGTCATAACATTTTTGGTTAGCCACTTCTGACGAAATACAGTTTTACATTTGAAATAGTTTGGTAATTACTAAAATGATAATGATGTAGAACTATGTAAAACATACGTAAAGAATTAGGCGTCATTAAAGTTACAACAAGAAAGAACTAATAGTCTTTACATGGCATGTTAAAACAAACCTAAAATTATGTATTTGTTTTGTTAACATTGTTCAAGAATCTATAGATATAAAAGCTGTGGTAAACATGGAATTTGAGGTAGAACATACTTAAATATCAATAACTCAATTCACAAATTCGATATTCCATGAAAACTGCGAATTTAATTATTAATATTTCACTAAGGCCCCTCGCCCACGGCGACTTTTTGTAGCGATGCTGTCGCGCGTCTTAGTCGCATTTGCAACGCGCTACTGCATTGCGACTGTATCGATGCCAACGCGCGACCGTGTCGGACAACATCGGGGGAAGAACGGAGGGACAGTGGCGCGTGAGTGGAGATAGAGTGACGTCAAACCATCTCAACCCTTAACAAAGGAGCCAGAATAAATGAAACCAGATATAATTATAATTTTGTGTTTGTTTCCAGGCACAAAGGCGGTGGACGCTTTGCTCACATCGAAATGGGCGACGGGGAAGAACCCCATCTTCACCACTCGTCGCGAGGTCACAGACTACCTGCATCAGATGCTGCTGCACAAATTGTTCCACAGAGCTAAAAAGGTAAAGTACTATGCCATTTTCTTACAAATACCGCAACCAGGTTTTACCAGGTGTTAGGTTCCTGTACTGGGCCGTCTAGGTGGGTACTACCGCAGTGCCAGATCTTTTCCCGAGAAATAGAAGTGTGTCAAGCACTTCTGTGTTTCGGGGAAAGGTCAATGAAGCTAGTGAAATTACTGGGTATATCAGACCTAATAAACGTCTCTTAAGGCGGGCAACGCGCCTGCTACCCCAAGGAGGTCCCGGGTGCTTATGGGCGGCGGTGATCACTTATCATCAGGTGACCCACTTGCTCGTTTGCCCCCCTATAATATAAAAAAAAAAAAAACTACTCATTGTTGTAAACTATGACGTATCATAATAACGTTGTGGAAAAGGTGATTAAATAGTTGTGGAACTTGGAAAAGCTATGATTTTTTTTGTCAGTTTTACGTTTGGCACAGATTTCAACTTAATATCTATATCATGGACGTGAAATATCTATAATTTTAAAAATATTTTTTTAAGATCAATGTTAGATACTTTCTGTAATATTCATTTTATAAATGAGTTAGGCGTTAATTTTTAAAAAAAAAACGTGACTTAACATCTAATGTACTTTTCCCCATAATATTCCAGGTGCCAGTAAGTGAACAAGAGTTGAAGGGCAAGTCCAAAAAGAAGGATGCAGAAAAGACTAGCAAGAGTGGAGACGAGAAAGACGGCGAGAAGAGTCAGGCCAGCGCTTGCGAGGGCAAGGTTAGTCAAATTGAATTCGGGCACAAATAAGACCAACTTGGCAAACGCTTCAATGTATAATTGTGGTGCAATCGTGCAAGTGTACCCTGAATAGTTTGGGACAAAACGCTCGGAGAAAGAAGGGACCAACCGCAAATAGCCATAAGTCCATAACGTTCTATTTAGCGGTGCGGGAGGGGTGACGTGTGTCGTTATAGAGCTGTCGTAAACGTGATAGTGATGAAGACAAACTGACAAGTTTTGCGGCCATTTGTCGTTATAAAATATCACACCTCTCGCCCCGTTGCAATATTTTTGTCAGATTTATGTAATTTAGAAAGACGAATGAAAATTGGTATACATTGCTTACCATTCTTAGCCTTGCTATCGTCAATTTAAATTAACGATTTTTTTAAACCTCTTATGACCTTATTCTAATCTTATTTTAAAATATTACACAAGGTTAAGAATAAATAATGACTTCTTTTAATTTGAATATATTTGCGCAGAAATATTTAGAGCCATTTTCATCACTGTTAAATAAATTGATCTATAAAAGTTAAGAAAATATTAGAGATGGGCCGACTATTCGCCGACTAGTCGGAAAAGCCGACTATTCGGCAGAATTTATAGTATATAATATATTATAATATTATTCAGCACCTTCAATATTAACAAAGAATGTTCACACGCGCGATTTCTTCTTCGACGTTTCGTGACTATTATGGTTATTACATTGGCTTAAGGTGCTGGCAGATGATTGAGAGTCATACTTGTGAATAGGTGCTATCTTTAGGAATTGGTCTGCTGAACCCAATCTGTTCTTGAAAGATATACACGAAAACTATAACTTAGTTAAATAAATAGATAATACCCTATCTAATGTCGTACTCGGTACCAATCTAATACATATGCAAAACAGGAAATGGACTGACTGACTGATTGACAATCAACGCCCAGCCTAAACTACAAGACCTAAGAAAATGAAATTTTGTACAGGGATTGTTTATAATGCGTAAGTTCCCACTAAGAAGGGGATTTTGAAAATTCACCTCCCAAGGGGAAAAAAAGGGTTTTAAGGGTGGGAAGTTTGTATGAAACTCCGTCATTTTAAAAGTCACAGGCTTAAAATTTGGGAAGTAAATTTTTGGTTGGGTGTTTCAAACAAAAAGGGACTTTTGGAAATTTACCTCCAAGGGGTTTATAATAAAAAAAAAATTGTACTAGGGTTCTTTAAAATGTGTAAGATTCCATTTTAAAAAAGGGTTTTTGAATATTTCATCCCCAAAGGGGTTAGTTAGAGTGATGACGAAAAATCCCGAACACCAGTAGACCGCGTGACTTTTTTGTCGATGTTTGTTCCGCAGCAGAACGCTTCACCTTTAGTAGTACTATCGACTCATGCAAGTATTTTTTTATTTGTTTTTTTTTTAAGTTTGAATAAATGGAAATCAAATGTTATTAAATATGTAGTTAATCATCATCTTTTTGATAAGCGCGAAGGGCAATTATTTCGGGCCGTTGGTACTATTGGTTCGAGTTTCGTCTATCACAATCGTAAAACTTTTGATTTGACTAAAAAAAACTTAATTAATCTACGGTACTACTAAGACTCATTTTACTGCGGGAAAACAACGACTAAAACGTCACGCAGTAATAGTAGGCACTGCCGAATAGTCGGCCGACTATTCGGCAATTTGAAAACCGAATAGTCGGCTAGTCGGTTAGTCGGCAAATACTATAGTCGGCCCATCACTACAAAATATCAAGAGCCAGTTTCACCACTAACCAATTACTATGATTTGTTTTTTTTTTTGAATATTTACAAAAGATAGAACATCTAAGTTAGCTGAGAGATAAATGATCACAACCTTAACTATCAATGGTGAACTGGCCCACAGCATCTCAGATATCTAATAGTGAAACATTATGACGTACTTATCACACAGCGGTGAAACTGGCACGAAATCTTTAGTCAATATTCAAAAAAAGAAGACAGCTGAATATAATATAAAAACAATAACATTCTAGGACACTAAAGACAACAAAGAAAAGGAAAAAGAGAAGAAGAAACGCAAGATCCGTCTCGAGATGCACCTCGAACAAGTATTCCTGGACACGGCCGACGCGTACGTGTGGATCTACGACCCCATGCCCTGGTACTACTGGGTGTGCGGCGCGCTCGTCGTGGTCGGGACCATCGCCGTGTGCATGTTCCCTCTGTGGCCAGCCACTGTCAGGTGAGACTATACAACTATCCAATTTTTACGAATAACCAATTGCGCAGGATGTTTCGACTTGGCGCCACAAAACTGCACTTTTACAAAATGTACTTTCAAACCAGTCTTAAACTTTTATTAATAATTTTTAGTACCATTTTGGCCGACCCTTTGTAGTGCGCCGTCTGGTACAGTTCCTGGCAAACATCTTGAAAACGTGAGTTTGCGTATGCGTGGCGGGAGGTCTGGGGCGAAGGCAGATGCGCGCGCGCTATTGGTCATGCGCAAGTGCACATGCGCGAACTTTCCCCTACTCCATCGAACGAGCGTCAAGATGTTTGCCGAACTCTGTACATAACAACTTGGCAATTATTAAAGGATTATTGTACTTTGTATTAATTTAAAAATAATGCTGTTACAGGAAAGGCGTGTACTACCTAAGTATCGCGGCGGCGGCATTCCTCGTCATGATCATTGCCCTGGCGGTTCTCCGCGTGGTCGTGTTCTGTCTCGTCTGGATGCTGACGCTGTCGCGCCACCACCTGTGGCTGCTGCCCAACCTCACCGAGGACGTCGGCTTCTTCGCTTCCTTCTGGCCGCTTTACAAGGTTAGTTAAGATTGTCCAATGACGTGAGGCTGCGGAGCCGAGCTATGTAATTGGTCATAAATTAACCAATTGGATTGCTTATAATTTGTGCCGCTTCCAGTACTAGTTTATTATTCGATTGATCCCATGTAATGTTCGATTCGATTCGATTGTCCATGTGGATAGAATTACAGCAAAGACGTATGCTGTCATAATACATGTACATTCATACGTGTATATTAATACAGTAATAAAATATACATATATACACTAGCCTTCCGCCCGCGGTTTCACCCGCGCATAATTTATTTTTTCAAATTTCCCCCCCTTCCCCCCACAGTTCCGGGATCAAAAGTACCCTATGTTCACCGGGGATAGTATATCTATCCAACAGTGAAAGAATTATTCAAATCGGTTCAGTAGTTTCGGAGCCTATTCAATTCAAACAAACAAACAATCAAATCTTTCCTCTTTATAATATTAATATAGATTTCGCATATTTCGCAACTGAATTTTTGTGCTCCTTATTAAATTGCTAAAGTTATATTATGATGTTCACTAAAACATAAACTTAGGTAAATAAGGTAGGATTTAGTGAATCTGTATTTTTAGCAGAAGATCTGCAATTTTATGTACCAGATTTCCATGCACATTATACGATTTATTTATTATTATTATTAAAAAATATTCTTCCAATTTCCAGTACGAATACCGCGGCCCCGGTTCGGAGAGCGACAAAGCCTCCAAGAACAAGAAGAAGAGGAAGAAAGACAAGCTGTCCGATGACGAGGGTGAGAAGACGCCGTTGATAGAGGAACAGCCGAAGGGCGAGCCGAAGCCCGAGGGACTGGACGAAGCCAAGGCTCCGGCCGAGAGCGTGGACCATGATGTGGACTCCAAGTAAGTGTTCGATAGATTAGCTAAACTAAATGTAGGTGATTTAAGGCCATAGTTTCGGAGTCTCAGAACACCACTCCTTAGGCACCGAGGGGGTAACCGCCCCTCTTGCTAGGGGCAAAGCCTTGCCCTCAGAAAGCGCTTAAAGTCACTCAAACCACCCTATCCCAAAAGTCTTTTAAATCTGATGGATGAGAAAACTGTCAAGTAACAGAAAAAGGATTCACCGCTTGACATATGTAATTATGATTCACGAGAACGACTGCCGACAAACTGCTCAGCAGTTTGGCAGACCGCAAAATTGGATTCTGTAATACATTTTTTTGAGAACAATAAATAAAAAAATAAAAAAACATGTAACGTCACTGCCGTTTGGTCGCGCGAGTACGAAAAAGAATGTCGAGATATCCCAACCACGCTACTCCAATATAATGCAATATTAAAATTTCTACTTCTTGTTTGAAACATTAAAAAAAAATCCGAGAAAAGATTTATCCAATTTTTCAATCCGCAGAGAGGACACACCCCTCCTCGCGAGCACAGACAAGCAGTCAGAGTCTGAGTCGGAGAACAGCCAGCGCTCGTCCACCGACAGAGACTTCGAGATCGTCGAGCCTGGTGATGTGGAGCCCGACCCCACCGATCCGAGGGACGGGAATGCTACTTAGACTGGCGATGCAGGTATGGAAACAATACATAAACGGTTTGACGTTTTGAACAAAAAATATGTTACGTTTTGACCGCCTCCGTGGAACAGTGGCAAAACCGCTTAGGTATAAAAACACGGAGGTCGTGGGTTCGATTCCCGCCTTGGGTCTGGTTGGTGGTAGGGCTTTTTCAGAGTCCGACTGGCTAGCTACCACAAACACAGGTGAAATCTGCCGCCATAACAGCTCTGGCTGAGTTCCGGCAATATTAATGTGGGAGCCAGTACACTTGAATTCTGAGTCTCGAAGATCAGATGAGTCTACAGTCTGGCAGCACATTGAGCGACGCTGGTGAAGTATTCCTCAATGGAATAGGTCGCAGTGGCCGCTCACCATCAGGTGGGCTGCGTGCCTGTCTGCCAACTGACAAAGTATAAAAAAAAGTTACGTCCACTGTGATTTGTGTTAAAATCTATGCAAGTATAGAATTGACGTACAGAGTCCGGCAAAAAGTTCGACGGAGTGGGGAATGTTCGCGCAGTGCACTTGCGCCCCCATCGCCTGTCGCCCCCATAATTCTGATCAATAGCGCGCGCATCTTAAAATTCGCGTTATGCGCAATCCCCACTCGATTTCAAGATGTTTGCCGTGCACTATGCCTTCATTGACAAGTAGATGATTTTAACATTAGTTACTTAATGAAGTATTAGGTGATTTTAAAATGTCTTGCAAAATATACTGATCGGAATCGTTGAGATCTGTCACTTTTGTAGATAACATAATCTGCAACTACAATTTAGGAGCTAAATCTGTCAAAATGGCAGAAATTTAAAGCGTCACGGGCCGCGACTCACAGGACTTTAAGTTTGTGATAATTTGTCAGCAAGTTAGATTTGTCGGCATGACGTGCGTCATCGTACGCCGGAATAGCAAAAATTGTAAAAAACCACGTGCACCGATCACGCCACCGAGCGCTCCCCACCGCCCCTCTCTGCTCGACTTGTTTTGCAACGGGTATAAACTGTCGCGTACCGTTACTATGCTTTTGCTTATTTGAAGTTGTTATTTGCTTACTGTGAAGTGTGTGTAGTGTGTGAGTGAAGTTATTCTCAGTTCAAAATAAAAATCAGTGATCAACGTTAGTGTTTATGATTTGAACCAACATTTCCCACTAGAACGCCCACATTGCTTCCTAAATATGGCCGATAATAACGGCGAAGAAATACCCACCCGCCGACATCAGAAGCGGGATTACCCAAATACGTTCCAGTGAAGTACGTTCTGGATTTGATGAGAATTTCCCACAAGCTATTTTGGAGTCGCAAACTCATAACGTAACCTGTGCACACTTATTGAAGCAATTAAGACACCGGCAAGTACCCTCAACATCTGTTTACCCGAGTTCAACCCTGACAAGCCGAATATGGATGAAAGATCGTGGTGTGCGACAGTCGACTTATGTTTCGCCAAAAACCCATTACGTGGCGGTCAACTTATCGTGACGTGGAGTGAATTCAAGCGAGACCTACTACGTCGAGTCAAGCAGTCCAGCAGCCGGCGGCGAAGCCTTTTGTCTGCTTCAAGTGTGGGAAGCCCGGACACATCGCCGTTCGGTGCACAAGCACTGGACAAGCAGACGGCGGCGGCAGCGGCGGCGGCGCGGGCGCAGCAAGGAGCGAGCGGCGCGCGGACGTTTGCGTCGTGCAACCACCGTCGGGTGTTCTACTTCATAAGGGTGAGCAATATTGTTTTTCATATGATTCTGCCGCTGAGTGCAGGTTAATTAAAGAAAGTTTAGCTGCCAAATTTTGTGGAAAACGTTTTGATAATGTAGTTGAAATGACTGGCATTGGTCAGACACGTGTACTCAGCACAGAACAGATTTTATGTTGCGTAACAATTAGCGATCATCTTTTAGAGATTTTATTACACGTTTTGCCTGATAGTTATTTACAAACTGGGTTAACATTTCACAACCTAGATTTTAAGCCTAGGATTTTCTGTTAAAATGACTGCAAACGAGTTTTCGTTAAACCAAATTCTTGAAGTAAATTCTGTGTAGTAGATTCGAGTAATTGACACGGATTTGACAGGTTCAGACAAGTCTAGACTTTTGGAAATTTTAGATCAGCTTTCTGGTTATTTTATTAGAGGCATACCTACCGCGAATATCTTTTCGGAAATACTTTTGGAAATTTTAGATCAGCTTTCTGGTTATTTTATTAGCGGCATACCTACCGCGAATATCTTTTCGGAAATACTTTTGGAAATTTTAGATCAGCTTTCTGGTTATTTTATTAGCGGCATTCCTACCGCGAATATCTTTTCGGAAATTCTTTTGGTTTAGATCAGCTCTCTGGTTACTTTATTAGCGGCATACCTACAACGCGAGTAAGTTAAAAATTCGATAATTCGTGAGCGTGTTCAAGAGTTGTTACAGGCAAATATTATTAGGCCCAGTTGTTCCCCCTTTGCGAGTCCTGCTCTCTTATTGTAAAAGCGTTAGATTCAAAGAGGACATACAAGTATGCCCATGATAGACTGAGAAGGATTTCTGAAGGTCAGTTGGTTGTAGAAGCGTTAAATAATCAAAGTTATCATGAAGTTCCTGGCACATCGCGTGATTAAGTTCAGTAGCAATGCTCGATGGAGGCATTGGTAGCTTGAGTGAGTACTTGATGGAGGTACTCATAGGGACACAATGCTCGATGGAGGCATTGGTGTCAGTGCTCGATGGAGGCACTGTTATCATAATGCCAGAGAGAGAGAGAGGAAGGCATTATGATTGGAGTGCTAGTTGGCATTGGTAGCTTGAGTGAGTACTCGATGGAGGTACTCAAAGGGACAAAATGCTCGATGGAGGCATTGTTGTCAGTGCTCGATGGAGGCACTGTTATCATAATGCCAGAGAGAGAGAGGAAGGCATATGATTGGAGTGCTAGTTGGCATTGGTAGGTTGAGTGCTCGATGGAGGTACTCAGAGGGACAAAATGCTCGATGGAGGCATTGTTGTCAGGGCTCGATGGAGGCACTGTTATCATAATGCCAGAGAGAGAGAGAGGAAGGCATTATGATTGGAGTGTTAGTTGGCACGTTTTAGAATCGCGATATGTGTTCAGTTGTGTATTGATGAGCGTTATTAAGAACTGATTCAAAGTTGGAACTTCAGATATCCTTCGAGGTTGATTTAAGGCAATATGTGATCTGTTCATAGCAAATTGATTTCGATTTATGATAACTAAGTGATGATTATGTAGTGCGTAAATACTGGTAAATGGGCGAATACAGGTTAATGGTTTAAATTATTTTAACTTGAATAATGGTGTTCCTTGATTAGGATTTAAGAGAAAACGATTAAAAAAATTAATTTACCAAGTAAACTCGGTATTGTTTTGAAAGATTTTTGTTTAAATTTTAGTCTAGCTGAAAGTTATTCAGGATAGGCCAAGGCTAAGGACTTTTAAAATTGCTGAAGTTTTAGACGGTGATAGGTATCTCATTAAAGCTTTAAATAGCAATAGGTCGTACAAATACGCACACGATAGGTTACAAAAATTCCAGTAGGTCATATACCAGTCGAGGTTGAGATACATTGTGAGCCTAGGGTTGATGACTAAATGACACGAAAGTAATGTGATGGGAGCTCGAGTGGAAACTCTAACGGCCGTAAGAGTAGTCGACCGTACCAGTAGTGCTTACGTATCCGTAGCCCGGTAGAAATCGGTGTCTCTTGGGGAAACCCAAGTAGTCCGTGGGTGCGCGGGATGAGCGTTTGACTCTGGCGGAGGTCGTGGTCTATGTAGTAGACCGTGGTGTGTAGTCAGTGGGTGATGCACACGTGCACTGGTGATGCGCGTGAGACTCGTGAGAGAGTTATTGGAAGTCGTGTTGAGTTCGGCAGTGGGCCGTGGCGTTAGATGTGGTCACTCGAAACCCGAAGTTTTCTTAGAGTAAACAATTGATTTTTACTAACGACGATTAGTTTAAAGAGCGAATGGTACATGACTCTGGTTACTGATTTTTGATTTTGTTTGTTTTTAACTTCCTAGACCTAGGAAGATAAAACTTGAAGTCTAATTTTGTGTTTGGTAGATCGAGATTTAAAGCGACGTTATTAAAACTATCAGACTTTAGCGTTTGAGAGATTGTTAAAGAGAGTAGATAGAACCTTGAGAATCAAAGTACTTTAATTTCAAAGCCTTTCAATAGTGTAGTCAGGATTGACCTAGTGGAACAAGTATTGTCGTTGAGTTTTCTTTTGACAGGGTAACGCACACGAGGACGTGTGCAAGCAGGATGGCCGTGTCGCAATACTCGCGACGACAGCGCCACCAAGCGGCGATTATAGGCAACGCGTATAGCAGCGGGACGCCAGCGCCCCACCCAGTGGCGTTGACAGAGTCTACGACGTGGCGGGGCGCGGCGCAACGCTCACTTCGCTCCGGACCGCCAAGCAGTGAACACGTCTAGAAACTGTCGCGTACCGTTAATATGCTTTTGCTTATTTGAAGTTGTTATTTGCTTACTGTGAAGTGTGTGTAGTGTGTGAGTGAAGTTATTCTCAGTTCAAAATAAAAATCAGTGATCAACGTTAGTGTTTATGATTTGAACCAACATTTCCCACTAGAACGCCCACATTGCTTCCTAAATATGGCCGATAATAACGGCGAAGAAATACCCACCCGCCGACGGATTCATTGTCATTTGGTCAATTTTAAAAATAAAATGATATCATTGTTGTTATGACTTGAGTTGAGTTACTTGAGTTGAATTTTTACCCAACTTAAATTGGCCCTTAATAAGTTGTATGGGTTTGTAACTTTATGAATAAGTAAATAGATTATTCTTTCCAATTCCAGATGGCGCGGGTGGTGACTGCGCTGGGGTAGAGTATACTTTGCTGGAGCGCTTGAACTGCAAAATCATGCACAAATGGGCTGTTAAGGTTGGACTCGAACGGTTTTGTTTTCTACTGTAGTGTGTATTACTTAGATATTTTATATTGTGCCTACATGGGTTCATGACAATAAAGTTTAAGGCTAGAAGATCAGAAAACAGTGTGGAGACTCATACTCCTTTCTGTAAACTGAAATTTTATTAATTATAAGACATCATTCTATTTTTTATATTATTGTTTTTGCCCAGTGATGTTATCAAAAATCATACATAGGCAGAATTGAGTTATGAGAAATATTACAAACTTTTTGTACATGATAGATTTTCACTCGCGATTTATGAATTTTACCTGTTTTATGTTATAAAATACTTTAATGATATTTTGAAAATTAAACGGCGTGCTCTTTTGTTTTAAGTTTGTTTTATTATGTCACAGAAAGGATGTACCAATTAATAAACATATAACCAAATTAAGAAACTAAAATAATAAGCAAAACCGTTCTTTCGTTCAATCTGAAAAGGGGCGACAATTATTGTACAATAAGTTGTATTATCTTTATTTATTATACGACTGCGTAATAAAATTTTATCACCGGGTGTGGGTAGTTTACAATCATGCGTTGCATTTATTTATTTAAAGCATATTTATGACGATGTATTTAATATTTTTGGATTGATTTTAACTATTTGACTGTTCAAAAGTATACATCATCCCAGCGCAGACTGTAGATCTAGGTTACATTAAATTTGAAGTATTTCAGAATCATGGGTATTGATGTTTTCGGTGTCGAATTCAACAGGTTCTAATAATAATCATAGTTAAATCTACGGTTAGTGATGCACTGTTCATCTCTCGATTATCTCATTAATAAATAATAATGTATTATCCGAAGTTTTGCAGCTTTTGTAGAATGCATTTTTGCGGCTTTAGTCTTGCGATTTAAAGATTTTGTATTAATAGTATAAAAAATCAAATTAATAAAATGATAAACTGAGTTATTGCTAATGATCTTGTGAGAAATATAATTTTTGCTCATTAATTTTGTTGGTTGATAAATCTAAAATGAGTTTAGTTATCTTTTGATACTTTTCATACTAAAATTAACCATTTCACAAATTTTTCTTTCGACATTCGGTCGTTTTTTATAATACCTATCTTACCAGTAAATGTATTCTTTTATAACATGCTTTTTTAATTTTACCTATTCATATTTTCTTCTCATTAATCTAAAATTAAAAGATCTTTTATAGTCGCACGACTAAGTCGCAAGTGTGTTACCTGATATAACCAGACGGTCGCTCGCAACACTTGAAGGACTGAAAGTATCACTTCTCGTGTCGAGGGCAGCATTCTCCCTAAGCCTAATAGACGCATACCTATGGATTCTCTGTAGAATGATATGTAGATCTATAAAATGAGAAAGATGTGGCACTTTATTACCTATTTTGATCCTCTAATTGAGGGTGTTTTGGAATAAAATATCTGCAAGATGGCGCTACGTAGCCATAAAGCCCAACTAAAACGTGATTGGTTTGTTTAGGACGGAAGACGTTAAACCGCCATTATAAATGAACCAATGACAGTTTAGTCGAACTCTATGGCTACGTAGCGCCATCTAGCGGATTTTATTTTTATTCTGAAACACCCTCATTCTTATTACTGAAAAAAGGTTCACAATAGAATTTGTATGTAATAGTGCCTTATGTTTCCTTTTGTTATATCTATGGTTATAGACAAATTAATTTGCTGTATGCAATGTTATTTGCATTAAATTCGTTTGTTATGTCCGGCAGTTTTGTGATTGTTTTGGTGCTGACGTGAATCTGTGGGCGGAGCGGCTGTAGTTTGACTTGTGGTGACGTTAGAAACATAGTTATTGCCGTATTATACTAGGGAACATATGGATCAGTACAGTGTGAAAAAAATGACGTCATTTTTGACGCATGACATTTAAAACTACGGTTCTAACGTCATCATATATTGCCAAAATATACCAGTGTATTTTATTTTGGCTGTAATGTATGGAGTAGCGCTGACTCCGCCTAAAGATAGATAGAGAAATAATAATTTATTTATATCATTATTATTTTTATATTTACCATTTGTACAGGTCTAAAGAGAAGTATTAATTAGATACGAGTATAAAATCACGTGCCGTATTTACTAAAAGGAAATCGAATGGAGAGGACAAATTTTAATGAATTTCGTTGTTAATATTTATCGTTAGACCTCGCAGATTCACACGTATTGTTTTATTTTGGAGTTATGTGCATTTTTTTCACATGCATACATATCTGTGTGTTGTAAATACGTACTCGTGTCAGATCTAATTGATGTTAATAATGACGAAACGTATTGATGTTAATCAACGGTAATCCAATAAAACGATACTCTTTTTATGACATTTTTATTTTTATTTCCTATAAAATACTAGCTATTTGTAGATGATTATTTTGACCAGGTACAGAATGACTTATTTTATTACCCGACTGCCAGAGGGCTTCGTAGAAATATTACTAATAGATGTTTTCATAATATCAAAGAGTAATAATAACAAACTTACAATAAAACATAGATCTGTAGGTAAATTTATGAAGATGATGCTAAATACATTAACCTAATGAGATTGAACGTTTATTTTATTTCTAAAGATTACCACGCTTTTCTTGCTCCAACTCAATTGATTCGAAGAGTGTTTTGAAATTGCCTGCTCCGAATCCCTGAAAAAGAACATTGTTATTTAAACTTCCATTCAGTAAAATAAACAGAGAAATTAATAATAGACAGACATCACACTTTTACCAAGAGTACTAGTAGGTTCTTACCCAGGGGCCCATAGGTTCAGGAGAACCTATGGGTCACAAGGCGGCCACCCCTTCGAGTGTGCAGAGGAATCCGGGGGAGTAAAGGGGGTAGTGGGGAACGTCTTTAGTAATAGGGGTCGCCGCACACGGGCTACACGCCAAAGCCACAAACACTTCTAACTGAATCTAAAAGCTTGTAGGCCTTGTAACGTGAGGCGGCCACCGGCGTTAACCGTATGCGGCAAGTCTATACAAAATGTATGAAAACTGCTGGAAATATGCCGGTGGCTATATATTATTTTTATAACATGAACATAAATAATTAACTTAATAAACATATTTTTTGTCACTATGACCAATTTTGTCGACGCCATAATAAAAGTGAAAGGTGTTTATTGGATCTACTTCGTAGTCGTATGTCCCAAATCTGCACATTTTTTTTGGGACCAGTCTTTTGCATTGTCCTTTGCACGTTTGACTCTTTTTCATAAAAAAAAAACAAGATAATAAGAAAGCGGTAGCATTACATTATGATTCCTCCTCTGTATAACTTCTAAGAACAGCGTAGGCCGGTCCTGCGTGTTCTTGGTGAAGATCTGCAGCAGGTAGCCGTCATCGTCGTAGTCGATGAGGATGTTGAGGCGCTCCAGCGTGTCGATGCTCTCGGCGACCTTCACTTTGCTCTGCTTCAGCCGCTCTCTGATGATGGTGTAGTAGATGGAAGGAATGGAGAGGAACTCGACGCCTCGTGCGCGGAGGTTTTCAATCTATAAAGAAGCCATAAGTGGGATGTATTTTAAAGAATTGTCGTCACAGAACAGGTACGATATACTCGTATAACTCAAAAGTTTTGGTAAGTCCTTTTGATTAGCTAAAATCATTCATAGTAATTGTTACGTTAACAATAGCTGCAATATTATATGCAAAAAAATTGAGCTTGCAAATCAAATCCGTTTTTCGGGATGAAAATCGGTTTCATTCAAGTCATAAAACAGGCTAAATGCTTTAAATTTTTTTATAAATTAATAATATCATTGAAGTCAGTTAGAATTGGCGATTAATTTCGATTTAAAATAAAACCTGTAACAGGTCACCACCACAAGGGTACGGCTTGTTCTTCAGATGTAAAGGGAAACTGGAATAGTTTAGTAGAAGGGAAACTAAATAGACCTCAGGTCTCTTTAGTCTGCAGTTATGAAGCCTAAAGGGGTAAACGATAAACTATTAGAAACTACTTCTTCCAGAAATAACTTCGACTAAAGACAATTATGACTAAAAATAATTATTTTATGTATCAGCTTCAGCCTGCATAGTCCAATACTCACAGCAGCAATAATATTCTCAGTGTTGATAGCAATATGCTGCACCCCTGCGCCGCCGTGGTACTCCACATATTCCTGGATCTGGCTCTTCTTCTTGCCAGGGGCTGGCTCGTTGATGGGCACCTTCACATTCTCCTCCCAGTTGGCCATCACCACAGAACGTAATGCGGAGTATTCCGTGCACACTTGCTTGTCATCTACTGACCAGAATCTGGAATTATTAAAAAAATATATATATATTTTTATAGTAGCTCAGAAACAATGGTTCCAGTAAGCCTAATGGTAAACAAAAGAGAAGTCCAAATTACCATGACAAGAGACGCAAAACCGAGTCGTTCTACACGTTGGCACCACGGTGTTCTGTGACCACGGTACCCGCAAAGTGCCTATAGGTACTCACGCTTTGTTTGAACTACTGGGATTAGACGGAAAGAACCCATGTTATAGGAAGGAAAAAAAACATGATGCACGAAGAGTTCCACACCTAACACCTTTATTGTAAAAGAAAGGGATCATTGAACGTTTTGAGAAATATAAATATCAGACAACATCACATAAATTGATCCGACCCCAAAGTACCCCCTTAGGCCTAAGTGAACCCCATACGGTTCACTTATACCAAGAACGTCATTGACTTATACTGATAATTTTATTATAATCAGAATCAACGAAGGTAGTACATACGACAAAATATGTAATTAAATATACTTTAATACAAATTAATATTTAGACACAGGATAAACACAATGTTTATTACATGGACTAATGAGAATAAACAGTATCATTAGTTCCGCCGGGACTAAGTGTCAAAGTGACAAGGAACTTATGAGAAAGTATCACTAGTTCCGCCGGAACTTCTTTGACTGGAACTAGTGAGAATAATCCGATGTTTGTCCTGAGTGGGATTCGAACCTACTATCCCCTGGTAATAAATAATAATACATAATAACAACAATTTATTTTTACCTGTGGAACTGCAAACATTTTTCATACCAAGAAGCTGCTTTCTCCATTTCATTGTCAGGTTGATTTCCTACTACATGATCGATGAAATTGATCTCCACTTTTGGCCTGCAAATAATATTAAATGTTCTTTGAATAAACTTGTAAAAATTTTACTTACTTAATATGCAATTTTTAAGCGCAGTAAGCAGTAGTAAGTCTCTATATGGACAAATGTGAAAGACCTTTATGCAAGCTTTCAAGTAGGAACACCAAAACCGATACAAACAGATTATGCGGGTAAAATCCTTTAAAAATAAGCTTAATTTGAGATCCGAGATCAAGCATTAAAGTAAGATAGGTACTTACAAATATTTGCTAATTGGATCTGGTTTGAGTAGTTGGTACCCAGGTAGGAATGGTCCACTGTATTTAGATCTGTCAACTAAAGTGTGCGTGTTGTCTCCATACTGTAAAAATAACAATTGATGTACAGTCAAAAGCACGTCAGACGTAACACTTTGGACTTTGTACCGCTCTTATGTCGGAGGCATAAGCGCTATTATCGAACTGCAAGTGTATACCGTGATGTGCTGTTAACCGTACATATTACCTACTTTATTTTGACACAGGATAAAAATAATGTTTCAGTATCTTCTAGTGCAGTAAATATTGTCCTTTAAAACTAATGCCCTTAAACTGACTGCGAGTTAAAAATTACGTATAATATTGGTATAAAAATATGTATTAATACATACCTACTAACTAAGGAATACATGTTGTAGCTACAATGGTAAGGGTGGAGTCTGAAATAGGCTTCGATATCGGAGAGATACATGCAATATGGACACCAGGCTATAGCCTGAGACCGTAAAATGTTCCATTATAAGACCTAAGCTTACATGGACTTACCTAGTACTCAAGGACGTACCCAGGGGGGGGGGGTCCAAGGGGTCCGGACCCCTCCCGAAAATAGATGCAACCCATAAAATAAATCCCTCAGTAGTAAGTACAGTGCCAAATATGACTCTCAGTTTTGATCTGCGGGGCGGGCGGGTGGTGGCGGGGCACCTCAACGGTCATTGGAGCAAGTATTAATAACTTCCGCCTCGGCCGGCCACGGTGACCGGGCCGGCCGACCTGGACCCCCCCCGACAAAAAATTCTGGGTACGTGCTTGCTAGTACTAGACTGTCGGATTGCAAAGATTTATGTTCTAGATTGTGTTTATGACTGCCACCTGACCTGCGTAACCCTTGAAAACCAGACTAATGGGGTACGTCGTGTAAACAAGTGGCAGTGTGAAATCTTTCTCTAAACCCTCTCATTTTTTTAGTGATATCTCAGTTATATGTCATCTAGAACCCCTTACCGTCTTCAGCGTCGCCATCCTAACAATTCCAAACTCGTCCCGCTCCTCCCATACATCCCGCACGACCACCGCCCCCTGTCTCCTCGCATAGTCCACGATGTAATCCAGGTTCTCCACATTGAAGGCCACGTCTTTAACGAAGTCTCCGTGGAACGCGATCTCTTTGTTGAAAGACGTCTCTTCCGGCTCGTACTGGGCTTGGAACACGAATACTATCTGGAATTTAGATTAATATCACTATCACTTTACTACATAGTATAAAACAAAGTCGCTTTCTCTGTCCCTATGTCCCTTTGTATGCTTAAATCTTTGAAACTACGCAACGGATTTTGATGCGGTTTTTTTTAATAGATAGAATGATTCAAGAGGAAGGTTTATATGTATAATACATGCATAATATAGTAGAGAAACACTGATAATTTTAGAGGTTTTTAATTTAAGGTCGTAAATAAACACATTTTTTTGCGCTTACATTGCAAACGCTGGCTGAACCCTACGAGATAGATCAAAATAATGTACTACGGTATTGTTCACCTTAAAACGGTTTACAAAAAGGTCCGCGATGGTATATGTCTATCTATTAGGGATAACCCACAATAACCATTTTTATCCTTTACTAATGAGAAAATAAGGGCATATTTACGAAAAAGCAATTTTTTGCAATACAGTGTTAATCCTTATCCAATTAAGTACCTTAAATAAATTGTGCATGTAATATAGATCAATATGGCTCTTTACAGCATGCAATTTAAATGAATACTTTTGAAGATATTACAGATTTAAAATGCAGGGACATAGCGGTTGCGGCGGTACCGACCGGCCGGGGGGCGCATGGATGA
This sequence comes from Mecyna flavalis, assembly GCA_949319885.1. Classification (NCBI taxonomy): domain Eukaryota; kingdom Metazoa; phylum Arthropoda; class Insecta; order Lepidoptera; family Crambidae; genus Mecyna; species Mecyna flavalis. The sequence continues at coordinate 8,900,702 of OX439436.1, forward strand.
TGGATGAACGTTTGTTACTCTTTCACGTAAAAAATACTGAATTGATTTTAATGAAACTTTACAATAATATAGCTTATACATCAGAATAACACATAGGCTACAATTTACAATATATTCCCGCGGGATAACGTCCTATAGTTCACGCGGGCGAAGCCGCGGGCGGAAGGCTAGTTTTGAATAAAAGTGGTGGGACTAAAGACTTCTAATGTAGTCTTACATATTTTATTCAATTAGGATCATGGAATGACTCGTTTTAAGTAAGCTTTGTGTAGGTACTAACACCTCTGTACTTCCTAAAAACAAAAATGATGAGGTCGTAAAACGGCTCTAACGCAAAATGGTTTAAACAAAGAATATGTTATTACAGCTTCTTCCCGCACCTTTGCATTCTTCTTACAACGATTATTGAGTGTAGCCTATTCTACAATAGGGCTGCCATCATCTGAATTGCCGACGCTGGATAAACATGGCAATAATCCCGGACATTAATTGTGCGAAATCTGGTTAGCGTGTTATTAAAATCGAATGAAGAGCGTTTGTAACCGCAACAAATAATAGGCATTTTTAATAAAATAAAACACTATCTGAGGTAATATGGTATGGGATTTCCATTGACATCTAAGTGTCATCAAAAGGACACGTTCAAAAACCCCTGCCGGACGGCTCCCGGACGCCCTTAAAACTAGGACAAATCTGGGGAAATCCGGACGGATGGCAGCCCTAATTGTATACCACAGGTGAACGTAAAAAATAAATTGAATACAAAATATTGATGAGCACCATAACCACAGGCTACCAAGACCTGTGCGGCCCGGTGTGTGACTTAGGATTGAGAATGTTTGTCCTACTAAGAAAGACGAGCCAGCAGCAGTACCCTTCATAAGGAGATTAACCATTTAGTCGAATAGCCAATTTTAAAATAAATAAATAAAATTAAATATTGGATGACATCACATACAAACGAATCCTTCCCACAATGGTGCTACTCCATCGATCCTCTATATGTTTTATAATCCAACGACATTCTTCATAAACAAAACAAGTTGTTAATAATTAATTGACCAGTGCTAATAAACATACTGGCTTACCTTATTCATTCGCACGGCGTACGATGCTATTTTTCGCGATCCGGTCTCCAGGCCAGCAAAGCCCAGAGGCTCGAAGCCGAATCTTGTGACATAATAGCTGGCAGCCTAGAACGAGTTTAGAGATTTAAAAAAAGAAATAAAGTTATTAACGAACATAAAAACACATATAAATAACTTTTAAAACTTTAAAAGTATACTTTGTTGCTACGTTATAGATTTTTATACGTACAGTTAATGATTGTTTAATAATGTTTTTTTTAAAATACTAAAAGTACCTACCTATGAGTAATTTTGTAAATATTAGTACTGTGTCAAGTTTATTTGTAAAAAAGATAAACTTGAGCAAATGGCGATTACTTACTTGAGGCATTACATTTTGATTTTGTAATGCCTCACTCAAGTACCTAAGTAATCGCAAATTATGCTCATAATATTAAAGAGTGACATTACCATTTGTAAATATAAGCTACATACATAAATAAATTGGAGATCTGATACAATAAGCCATTAATTAGATTTTAGAGTTTAGAGATTGGTTATGAAGCTTTCTGAAAGAAATTGTTGTAAATTCTGTCTATCTATCGCACACAGCAATGTGGATTTAAATTGTGTTGTCCTCCATAATTTACTTTTTTTAAGTTAAGTTTCTTACGATTAATAAGCCTGTTTATCAAATTTCATACCTGTTTTGCATTTGAAACCCAAAATGTGAGATGATCGAAAGCGAGAAATCTTCCGTTTTCAGGTTTCTTCCCCTTGTCCGTGTATGAAGTCTGAAATAAAAATATGTGTTTGAAATGCCATTTTAACTTACTATATATGGAACGTTATTGAAGTTTTTATATAGATTTTAAGTAGGTATAGTTTTTAAGTCAGAAAAGCTCAAATTGTACAGTCAGCGTCATAATATGGTACTCATGGTGCAGGGTACTCAAATAAATAGACGCAACAAAAAAGTCAATAATATCGATACAAAAAACGTTTCCTAAGCTTATTATCAGAATGTTTCCCGTCAAACAAATTCAGTTTCATCACTGTGAGATAAGTTTCTGATTTATCGGTCAGATAGGTAGGTATCTTAGTTGTTGGGCTGGTCAATAGCCACAAGGCTGGCACCGGCTCGTCCCAATCGGGGGTGAAGGGGAAACCGGGGGTGTTTAGTGGGTAGTGGACGCTTAAGTCTCGAGTCCCACACACGGCCGCGGGTCTAGCTAACCTGCGGTTATGGTGCATAAACGCATTCTCCTCCGAAAAAAAAAAAAAAAGGTATCTTAGTTGCTGCCATTTTGCGATTTTCAGAAAAAAACACATTTGATCGATATTTTGAACAAAAAACTATCGTTGAAATTGTCACGGTATTACGGACGGATTTCGAAAAATTCTAACACCAGCCGGACCCAAGGCGAGAATCGAACCCACGACTTCCGGATTTGATATACCCGAAGGGCTTAGTTAATGTTCCACGGAAGCGGTCAATCATGAGTCCATTCATGTATTGCCATTTTCATTTAAAAAATAAATTATTGCATTATTTGAATAACAAATCCACTTACCATTTTCTACTTTCTTCCAAGGCCGTAAGCCGTCTCAGACAAACAAATACACTTCTTCAATTTCTTTACTTAACAATTTAATCCCGTGTCTAAGGTGGAACTGAACGAGATTGTGTGAGAACAGTTTTATATTCCAACCAGAAATGCGTATTCATAATCCACATTTTATGAAAACGAGATACGTGTACCTTAAGGCTGATTCACACTAGACATTTTCTTAAAAGTAATATGCACTTTGTTCTAGTCACAAGTTTGTCGACCGATTTGGTGTAATCGTTAGTTCAGAAGTGGGCTATTACACCAAGAGGTCGCGGATTCGATCTCCGGTCGGTATAAACATAGTGTGCATGAACAATCATCAACATCATCTCAGCGTATTCTCGATTGCAACCAGTATGGAGCTTAGGGTCCGCTACGACTATGATTCTAGATTTGACAAGCCTGGTTAGTGCATGTTTATGCATGCAGTGAGCGTTAAAATCCCCTTTTTAGGGGTTTTTCTGTTGAACATACTCAGTCAGACGACTCAGACGTCGGTCCTGCGATTGATCTCTCTTTCTCCAGGTAGAATTCTGGCTTTGAAAAACAAAACCGGATAGTTAAAAAAACATCTTTCGATGATTCGAAACGATTTTATCAGGCTTGATACCTTAAAGCTTAATTAAATTGTTATTATCTGTGTTGCCTCAACATTGTGGATGCGTCTTAATGAAAAGAGCGGGTATACCTATAGTACCCACTAGACGAGCCCCCATGCACAGTGATTCGGACACATTAGTGTCTTTGGTCAGAATGCTTTCGGTAGAAAATATTTATTTTGTTTATGTAGGCTTTGAAGATGCAAAAATATCAAGGTACTAAAATAAATTTTTATTCGTAAAAAATTGTTAATATCAGCTTCAATGTATTGTATAAAAAAATAAAAATACTTTGAAAATATATCCATTTTATATTGTTTTTATAATATAGCAGTTGCCAAGCGAAACCTATGGCTGAATATGCCCAAAAAATTCACACTGGTTTCCTCTTAACAATCCAAGCGGACAAGCTGATGCTCGCCTTGTGGATATTCACCGGCCCATGCATCAACCTACTTGCCCAGGTGAGCTCGATCGCTATATTATTTACGGTGTGACGTAGGTATAAGTTCTTAAATAATATAACATTTATTTATTTATTGCATGTCACATTGCGATACATCTTAGGTATAATTTTATCGCACACAGATAAGTGAAATTAGAACAAAATAATTATAGAATCAAAACATTCATAAATGTTATATTTTTGTGACCTTTTGCTAAACTCAAATTGTTTATTAAATTCTACAGAAAAATTGTCATTTTTGCCGAGACCACTCGTTCAACGAACCACAGTGTACACAGCGACTGATAAACAAAATGCAAATGTACCAAACTGGAATCAAACTCGTTAAGCACAGAGGCGGGGTGGCGTGGCGTCACAATAAGCTACTGAACCACAGCACATCATTTTCAGAAGACAACATAATCCGATCAAGTAGTCTTCAATTTAATACTGAAGTTCAAAGTAGGAAACCGTACCTTGTCTTGCCAGGATAAACCATTTCGTTCCAATCAATTAAGTTAATTGAGCTTTTGAAGTGCAATGAATTAAGGCATTAATTTACTTAGGACTATTTAAATTCTACTAGGCACGTGTTAATTGATATAATTTTTATATGTGTGATGCGTTTTTTAATATCCGAGTGGGGCAAAATAAGTTTCAGAGTTTTCAAACATACCTACTTCAAGTTGTTCAAGATTGAACAACAAGCATTTCTAAAACGTGAAGCGTCATCCAGTTACCTAGTTACTGTATTGATGATACGATGGCTTAATTTCAACGATGGAAGTTTTTTTATACCATTCTTTACTTCATTTCTCGGCTTATGTTGAGTACCTATCTGAATAAATTTCCAACACGTAGTGGCAGTCTCTACCCCACGTCAATACGCTCCGAGGTCCGATAGAGGCCAGTTGGCTGCTTAGCATATTATACCTTTATGTTTTTAATGTTGCGCAATCATGTACTTTTCCATTCGTTCCTGATAAATATATTGGTTTTTGACTCCATGTGCATGGAATGCGTTTTTGTTTACATAATATCGAATAACCCTTACGGTACGCCTACTACAATCTATGCACGAATTATTAGCATACTTGTTTGTTGTCATAAAATGTCTTAGAGAATTCTAATATCCAATGATATTTTAACAAAGATTTGTTACGTCCCATACTTAGTTATTTGTTTTGCGGTCTAATTATAGACCGAAAGAGACAATAGGTACTTCACGCATTATGACAGTTAACTAGAAAAACACTTATTGCTCAAAAAGGATATCTTAATAATAAAATGACATTGCAAAAGACATAAATTGGTAACGTCTGATAATTTTCCCTTATAATTTATTATTTCACTATTGAAAGAGTTCAAAAAAGCTGTTCTGTTTTTGTTACCATATTTTTAAGCCTTGCAAAGTACCCTAAATACAGCTAGGAATAATTAAGTATTTAAAAATAAACCAACCCCACATCACAAATATTACATAATATTATTCAAGTACAGTCAAAAGCACGTCAGACGTAACACTTTGGACTTTGTACCGCTCCTATGTCGGGGGCATAAGTTCTATTAACGAAGTGCAAGTGTTTACCGCGATGTGCTGTTGACCGTACCTAAATAACTTGACATGTAAACATCCAGAAACAGAACAAACACAAATGTCTACACATAATGTTTGTCCTATGTGGAATGGAACCCTAGCACATCATCACACATTTGGATTCAGAGTCCGACTGAGCGTATAGCTACAACCACCACCACCACAGGTGAAATCTGCCGACAAAGCTTTGACTGTGTTCCAGCAATATTTAAGTGGAAGTCAGTACACTTGAAGTTAAGGGCTAGAAGATCAGATGAGCCCACAGTATAGCACAGCACATTGAGCGACGCACGGTGGGGCCCGTAGTATGGAGCGGTTGGCCAATATTATTTTTTTGAAATTGGAGATAGATGATTTTGTTTTTCGATTTAATAAATTGAAGGCATATATCATTACTTTTGGGTAGGCAAAGTGTCAATGGTCGTTTAGTATGAGTTATACGAGACGTCAAACATTACCTATTTCTTGTTGTTTGTTGCGGATAACTCAGTTTAGTTTCAACTTTGAACTATTATATCTTATGAAGTAAGAACGTAAAGTTTATATAAAAAATAATGGGTGTTAATCAAGGTATGTAGTATTTAAAACATAATAATTTAGCCCCTAATAATGTATAATTACTTGGAAAAAAATATTTTTTATAATCCACTACCACCCAAATTTCTAAGCCTTGCCATTCTCAAAAGGGGATTTTGCCTGAACTATTGAACTCAAATCCGTATACTACATTATTATGGCAGTCACTTAAAACCAATTACTGTCCAGGCAAAATCCCCCTACTAAAAAAAATGAAATAAATAAAAAATAGCATTTTCGAAACACAGTGGTTACAATAAATATTTTTTTTCCAAGTGATTATACATTATTAGGGATAAAATTAATATGTTTTAAATAAAACATACCTTCATTAACCCCCATGATTTTTTTCATAAAGTTTACGTTCTTCCTTTAAAAGATATAACAGTTCAAAGTCGCAACTAAACTTAGTTATCCGCAACAAACAACAAGAAAAACAGAAAATAGATAATGTTTGACGTCTCCTATAATAGGCCAGTCATCTAAGACATCCTAGGTCGCAAATAATTGCAAGGTTCTGATTTTTTGTGATGTTGTTAGGATAGATACCAATAGTGTAAATCTAAATTTGCAACCTCGAAAGACCTGTGCTAACTTCGTGGTGCTCGAAAAACCTCTTAATTTTCGGACTTTTGGCTTACAGCTACTAAAATATGCATTTTACAGCAAAGTCATCTATGACACTTTCAAAGAAGACAAAATAAGCAACAATTTGAGTGTAACCCCAGCTCTGTATGTCTAACAAATCTCAAGATATAACATTTCAAAAATGGGCAAATTTCCCTAAAAAAATTAAATTTCTAGTTGGCAAGACTTTCGAACAAAATACTGCCTAAAATACTAATTCTACGAGGAAAGTTAACAAAAGTTAAGTGTAGAGCAGTTATTTAGCTTTAATTTAAGTGTAAAAGCAACTGTCTAGGACCACTAGTTCTCAAATTATCAGGTAAATAAGGAAACCTCTGCTCTTTTCGGTCAAGGGAAACGAAGATGTTGAGCGTCTTGTCAAAACATCCAGACCTTCTTGATGCAGCTAACACTTTCCTTAATAATAACGCCACCCATGAAGAGTTAGCCTCTGCTGGAAATAAATGTCTTGTGGCGTTGTATGGTGGTGGAAAAGAGGATTCTCTCCACGCCTTGCGTTACGAATTATTTGTCCAATCTGCTGCCAATGCCAGAACATTCTCGCCCGTCTGCCCTCAACTGAAGAGGCTGCTGCCCAACATTCCTACAGAACCTACCACCCACTACTATTTATAACATTCCTGTCTCATTTCCAATTACCCAATAGTCTTTTGTTACTATTACCCATTTTACCTTCTTTTCGTTTTTTTGAGATTGTGAGGGAACAGCTAGTCTCACAGACTTCGTTTTGTGCTCTAATAAAAGTTAAATAAATGTACTACAAAATATTTTCAGTGACCTTTCTTCATAGGCCAAGTGGGTTTGCCAATATTTCACGAAATAAGTGGGAGTATCCTGAAAATTTCTTATTTCGACAAATATTGGTCATCTTCAAAGTGCCATAGCTTGGCTCCTATGAAGTCAATAGCGGTGCTTTTAGGCTCAAATGAAAGTTACATAAATGTACTAGAAAATATTTTCAGTGACCTTTCTTCATAGGCCAAGTGGTTTTGCCAATATTTCACGAAATAAGTGGGAGTATCCTGAAAATTTCTCATTTCGACAAATATTGGTCATCTTCAAAGTGCCATAGCTTGGCTCCTAAAGAGTTAATAGCGCTGCTATTAGGTTCAATTTACAAGTAATTTAATACAGGTTATAAGTGTAAAAAACATCATTCGCAATAAAAGCATAGTTTTGGCCCTGGAGAGCAAATAGTAAAAAAAGTCCCAAAATTTCGAAGATTTTCTCGATTTTCTCAGTTTCCACAGGTTTTCCGAAGTTGCAAATTGGAATTCACACTACCCTAATAGACCCTTACAAGATACCAAAAATGCAGAACTACATCACGCTTTGCGAATTTAATGTCTTTATCCGATATAAAATAAATCTGATTTCCTTATTTACCTGATAATTTGAGAACCAGTGGTCCTAGACAGTTGCTTTTACACTTAAATTAAAGCTAAATAACTGCTCTACACTTAACTTTCGTTAACTTTCCTCGTAGAATTAGTATTTTAGGCAGTATTTTGTTCGAAAGTCTTGCCAACTAGAAATTTAATTTTTTTAGGGAAATTTGCCCATTTTTTAAATGTTATATCTTGAGATTTGTTAGACATACAGAGCTGGGGTTACACTCAAATTGTTGCTTATTTTGTCTTCTTTGAAAGTGTCATAGATGACTTTGCTGTAAAATGCATATTTTAGTAGCTGTAAGCCAAAAACTGAAAAAAGTCCGAAAATTAAGAGGTTTTTCGAGCACCACGAAGTTAGCACAGGTCTTTCGAGGTTGCAAATTTAGATTTACACTATTGGTATCTATCCTAACAACATCACAAAAAATCAGAACCTTGCAATTATTTGCGACCTAACGCGATTTTTATGTCTTAGATGACTGGCCTATAAGTCATACTGAACGACCAATGACACTTTGCTTACTTAAAATTAATGACACATACCTTCAATTTATTAAATCGATAAACAAAAATCATCTACCTCTATTTTCAGAAAATTGATTATTGGCCAACCGCTCCATACTACGGGCCCCACCGTGCGACGTTTTCGTTAAGTGTCTCTAGATGGAAGAGGCTACCAACAAGTAGGTTGCATGAATCTCTGCATTCATAACAAGCACACAGGCTCCGAAAAATCCCTAGTTTTTTTCCACAAAGAGCTATACTACCTACACAGACAATAAAGTAAATATGTATTAATGGGGCCAATGTTATTTTCTTGTCATTACCATAACTAGACGGAAGTAACTAGTATCTTGCAACTTGATGACGTCTCATAGATCTGTCCATCCGCTATAAAAATATAGATCATAATGATATGAAACTTTATCTGATCGTGGTACTTAATAACTATATGAATATTTATAACCTTCAAATTCAAATTCTTTATTTGTTTTATTCAAATTCTTTACCTACCTTATTTAAAGGATTTTAAACCTTATGTATATAGCCTTCGAAAGTTGACCAGATTATGACATTATAGGTACTAATAATTTTATTTTAAAAATATGCTTAGGCAATAATAATCATAAGTAGTCTATATTTATTAACCAAGATTAGTTATAAAGATAAAATATTTGATATTTAAACGATATTTAGTAAACAGAGCAATTAGTTTTCTGTCTAATATTTGTGCAGTGAGTGTGTAAAAGGTTTGGTTTAATTTAATATTTTAGTGTATAGAAAATTAATTATTAAGTAGTGGGATTACTGAGTGATATAAAAGTATTCTCTCTGATTCCAAAAGATGTAAACGTGTTTTTAGTTATAGGTAAGAGGCACCAAATAAAAATGCTTGTACGTTATGTGTAAGTGCGAGAAATGGCAGTTTGTTCTGAGTGGTCTTTCTGCGGCAGCCCGAGCTTTATGTTAGAGAGCTGTAGTTTTATTATACCCTCGGTGAATTAGACCTGCAGTAATTGCGGTTTGATGACGCTTGTTAGGAATACTAATAAACGTCTTTAATCTGCAGTTATTAATATGTAATATGGATCACAATTTGTATGAAAAGCACGTAGGCTTATTAATAATCACTTAGCTTTAAATAGGCCTGTTATATACCAAACAATAAATAATGGAATAATAATATTTATGTACTTAATTAGTGTAACCAGCGGATATAATTATGTCATCAGTTGCTTACTCAATATTAAAAAAAAACTAAGTAAAACATATAATATAATTATGTATATAGCTCTGGCTGTGTTCCGGCATAATTAATGTTGGAGCCAGTACACTTGAAATCAGAGGCTCGAAGATCAGATGAGCCTAGATACAGTCTGGCAAAACATTGAGCGACGCTTCAGGTGAAGCGTCCCTCAATGGAATAGGCCACGTGGCCGCTTACTATCAGGTGGGCTGAGTGCTTGTCTGCCAACTGACCTAGTATAAAAAAAAATAAAATGAAAAATTATTTATAATCGTAATAGTAGCACATAATTATGTAGTAGCGTAGGTAGTTAGACTTAGTATTACGATCCAAGAAGGATACTGTGATACCCGTTAAACCAGTGGTGCCCAACCGGTAGCTCGCGGGCACCTGGTAGCCCGCAACCTGTTATCTAGGCGCCCGCGAACAATATGGGTCAAATAACTTAAAACGGTAGTAAAAACATTATTTCCTGTACAAATTGCCTCGCAACTACCTCGCTCATAAGTCGTTAGTGTGTTAAGACCCTTATGAACAAAACACCATCATATAAATAAATGATTGACCAGCGCAGAAAACAATTTACTATAGATCTTAATTCCATTCCATGTTGATAGTTTGTGAGTTGTTCTTGTGTATAGTTTTAACAAGTGTAAGTTAATCATTATTTATATTAATCATATTAAGTTAAATGTTAAAAAAAAAGATCCAACGTGACACTCAATAAAGTTAGTATTTCTTGAATAAAGATAAGGCTTATACATATGACAAATGTGGTTACTTAGCAATTGGTTACGCACTAAACATAAGATTCAGTTTTATTTTTTACAGGCAAAATGACAAAAACTAAACCAAACAAAGTAGTCCCATCGGAGGGTAAAGTACTAAACTTTGACCATCTCATATTTTGGGTGGCGAATGCAAAAACGGTAAGTGCTTACCTAATTTAGGAAATGTTCATAATTTTAATTTATAAGACAATTCACTATCAGAACATAGACTTAAAATATGAAAACTAGAACTGTGTTCTTTTTTTTATTAACCCAATGCGAAGGGTCCGGTCGTTATGCCCCCATTCCGGGTTGCCCCCGGCCTGTATGCCTCGACGGTTTAACGGCAAACTGGAACAAACAATTTTTAAATGTGAGGGCATACCGGCCGGGGGCAACCCGGAAAGGGAGCATATCGGCCGGACCCAATGCGAATAGGAAGGAACCTAATCTACAATTAAACATCTTATTTTGAATACGCTGTGATTAATATTGCATTTTGCGACCAATGGAATAACAATATTGTAAACTTTATTTAACGTTTTCAGGCTGCCAGTTACTTCGTGACACGGTTCGGTTTCAGACCATTGGCGATCCGGGAACCAACAGATACGAAGCCAGTTTTAGCATATGCTGTGAAACTCAATAAAGTATGTATTTTTACTTGTCGAACTGTGTAGAAGTAGATTTCCTACATATTATATTCTAAATCCCAAGATATGGACGCTTTGTAGCGAGTTGAGTTCACGTGGATCCTGATTGAAATATGATTTTTTTGCAGAAACAACTGTGAAAGAGTGTGAAAGAGTGTGTGTATCCGACAGTGAAAGAATTATTCAAATCGGTTTAGTAGTTTCGGAGCCTATTCAATTCAAACAAACATACCTAAGTACAAACAACAAACAAATCTTTCCTCTTAAAATATATTATTATTATTATTGTTCACGCGGAGCCATCTAGCCCCAAACCAAGCAAGCATTACTTACTTTTGGGTTTTATAGTGTAGTTCATTATTTTTCGAATTAAACCAATAGAATGTATCATGAACGCAATTGCCGTGCGGTGATCGACTACGCGAGCACTAATATTAGCCCGACTTCTTAACCATCCTTCACCAAATCATTCTTCAAATCATCAAAGAGTGATCCTAATTCCAGATAACAATAGTATTCGAGTCGCCGACGACTTCAGAGAGTCCCATCAACGAGGGTCTGGTCGCCCACGGAGACTTCGTGAAGGACGTGGCGTTTGAAGTCCAGGATCTGACTGAGCTGGTTAAGAGAGCAAGGGCGAATGGGGCAGTTGTGGTGCGTGACGTCACTGAGGAGAAAGATGAAGATGGACTGGTTAGATATGCTGTGTTGAGGACTGTGAGTGATTTGAATATTTCTTGACTTTCTTGTTGACTTTGTGGAACAGTGCAAACGTTGAGAGGGTTAGTTTCAATTACCGGCTTGGATGTAGTTAGTGGTAGATTTTTAAGAATCCGACTGGCTAGCTATCGCCCTCACATGCGAAATCTGCCGTCATTACAGCTTTGGCATTGTTCTCGATATTTATGTGGAGCCAGTTTCCACAAGACTCGAAGATCAGAGGAGCCTTAATTAACTCTTATCACGTACTTTTAATGCAATTGCATACTGTATTCATTTTTATTTAATTGTGCTGTGTGTATTTTTGTATGCCAAAATAAATGCTTGTTTCAGTACGGAGATAACACCCATACCCTCTTAGACCGATCTCAGTATAAGGGGATTTTTTTACCTGGCTTCAAACCTGCGGAAGATGATCCCATCACTGAACGATTGTAAGTTCATGTTCATTCTTAATTTGTACTCTTTTAGCAATAGTCTAATTATTTTTCTATCGGATCGATGATAGCATAGAGTACTCTAATCTGTCGAATTCCTACATTCCATTTTCAGCTTTATGTCTATCGCATGGACTTACTTTTTAATTACACACTTTTTCTATTACTTCAGGCCCGTAACTAATTTACTCTACATTGACCATGTAGAGGGTAACATGGCTGACGGAACTTTGCAAGATTCTGTTGCATGGTACGAAAAAAATCTCAATATGCACAGGTAAGAAACTATCGCCAAATATAGTTAAGATAGTTAAATTTCATTATTAACAAATATAGAATAACAAATTGCAAAAAAAAAAACAAAGAAAAAAAACAACTTGTGTCTTTTGGAGTTTTTATGTATACCCGAAAACGAGTCATTATGGGTTCCGGCTACTATACAAAACAATAAAATATTATAAGGATGTGTTAACGTTTTTGTTTACAGGTTTTGGTGCGTAGATTATAATCATGATTTGGTACCATACTCGTGTATCAATTCAGCCTCTGTTATTAACCAGGACGAAACAGTGCTTGTAAGTTATCAGCTTTTTTGAGGTTAAACTAATTATTTGCACTAATGTTAATGATGTGACCTATTTTCCAGCTGTCCATGAACGAAGCAGCCGAGGGTCTGCGGCCCACCAGCAAGGCGACTGAGTTCGTAAAGGCTCTGGGAACCTCGGGGGTGGAGCATGTAGCCTTGTATACCGACGACATTGTTGCCACTGTGAGTTAAAAAAATTAAAACCTTACTGTAGCTATAGGTATTCCTAGTGATGGCTATACTTTTTTTGTAAGTCCTGTTTTTATTAATGGAAATAATGCTTAAAAAATATATTTTTACGTGCCTAAGACTACATGTTTAAGATTATTTCCAGATGCGAAACCTCAAATCCCGCGGTGCCGAGATCCTCGTCTTTCCCCCTACATACTACGACGTGATTAGGGAGAAGCTGGGCGCCAGCTCGCTGCAAGTGCGCGAGAGTATCGAGGAGCTGAAGGAGTTCAGCATCCTCATCGACTTCGACGAGAGAGGCTACATGCTGCAGGCATTCCTCAAGCATCTGCAGCCACGGCCTTCGCTCTTTATTGAGGTTCTGCAGAGGAGGAATCATAGGGTAAGATATTATAGCATCATCAGCCATACGACGCCCATTGCTAGGCACAGGCGTCCCCAAAGATCTACGATCGGAGATCGGCAGAGAATGAATCATAAGGTAGGTATGTAGGTATATCGCAGTCAAATTGCAAAAACCGTTAGGTTTATTAAATTGTGATCAGTACAGTAGTTGGCTTATCATCGGCTTTAGGAAACAAGTTACGGCAACTCTACTTGGACTATTAAGACTGGCCCGATGCGAAAATTCGCAAATGTCAGTAACGCTGCCTTTCATCAGAAATGTAGTTACGAGTGTGACATTTATTTATTAGTATTTGCTCAGTGTTAACTCTCGAGTGGTCTGACTAGAAATAATCACTAAATGCTATCCATAGGTCTTGTGATTTTCTAGCCTTTAATTTTAGCTAAGAACACAACTGTTCTAACTGGACCTACTTGACATGGCAAAAATTTGATTGTTAAACTTTGAATCTTAAGATTTATAAAGCGTTTTAATATTTGTCTATCAATTATAATCTTCGACAAAAGGAAATCAATTAAAATTATAAATAAACTATTTATCTAGATTATCCAGACAGCAGTGTTTCGATAAAATAAACAAGTATCTCTTGCTTTCAGGGCTTCGGAGCTATGAACTACAAGTGGGTGTTTGAAGCAATCGAGCGCCTTGATGCTCAACCAAAAAAGCAAAGTATTGATCAAGTTGCAATCAAAGTTGAAAATGTGAAGATTGGTGACTCATCGAACTAAAGAATAACCTTCAATAACTGCATCACTAAAAAGTATGACATTCTTAGACCTTTTATGTTCTATCATGTCATCATTTGGCTACATTTGTTATCGTAAAACGTTGTATAAACTCGAATCAGGACTTCTCTTTGTTGTATAACTTTTTGATAACTTTGTATTTTTTCTTTGTATTAAAATATTCGTTGTATTCCTACGAAAAAGTATTATGTATACTTCTTTAAAAGTTTTTTTGGAATGTAATGAAAGAAAACAACAAAATCCATTAATAAAATAATTTCTTTTATTCATTTATTTTATTCACATTATATGTACATAAGTTATAAGATCGCAGGTATATCATTACAATATGGAGTATTTCATTTATTTGCACCTATTTTTTATTATAAATTCTATTTGTCGATAGGTAAGGCACCTTATTGGAAGCTTCATTCGAGACAATCTCCGGCATTATATGGTCGAATAAACACTATTTTTTATATAAAAAAGCTTTAACAAACCAAGCAAGGCAGTCGAAATAACTTAATTTTATTTACAAAATCTATAGATAACAATTTTCGATCAAACCACTTTAATAAGGAAAGAAAATATATTTATTCCTTCCTATTTCAATATTTTCGCAGTGCCCAAACGTTTCGACCATCAGTATAATCCATTAAAAGCTAAAAGTTCATTTACATAGTAAGCTAACAATCAGATAAAAAAAGACTAGGTATTCTTTTAATGGATTAAACTTTCAGAAATCGCCTTCCATCCTCCTTCGTATAATAAACAGGTAACAACTTATCATACACTATATTTACAATGAAATGAAAGTAATTTACATAAGGCATAAGGGTATAGGAAATGCATGCACGAAGTTATTGGTGCAATATAGAGAAATTATTAAGATAATAACAATTTACATTAATTTGGTATAACTATTTCCTTATTTTATTGAATTTAATAAGATATAGAAGTAATTAAACTGCTATAAGACTAAACGATCATAATATAAGCGGTTATATGACTAACATTGAAATAAAAAGTTAACACTAATTAAACATTGTGTAAGAATTTATAAGAGCATTTTACATTTTCAATACAGGGGTGAAAGAGTTATACCATTTCCTTAATTGACTGTGATATTATGCATTTAGTAAATAACATGATTTATGTAAATACGTCGACAAATATGGGCTATCATTGGTAACTAATAAGTTACACTTCATTACAAAATTCTAAAACTAACTTATTCGAATATAATTAACGAAATTGGGGTACATTTACAAAGATTATAATAAAGGAACACAAAGCACTTATAAATATAGTAAACATTAAATATACAGTGTGGTAATTTGGTATACCTGCGGGCTGCTTCGTCAAATGAACTTTAAAATGTATAAAATTTGAGATCAATACAAGAAGATTCATAATTGGACCGCTCATCGTCGAATAACACATATTTACTCGGCTGCACCATTTTAAAATCTAGATAAGAGCTCGTGTACCAAATTCTTATTCAGAGGCCAAATAGGAATCTGAAATTACGAGACCTAAAGTGAAAAAAAGCTTTATTACCAGATTCGTCATGTAACAGTATATCAAGCTGATTTAGACTATAGGTATGTCCATGTTATAGATTAAAAATGTTTGACATGTGTTGTCATAAATAATGTTTCAAAGTTGTGTTAATTTGTGCTAACTAGGTTTTAAACTGGAGCAGTCTTACTATTGGAAGTTATTACGCTGTCTTAAATTATTTGTCATAAGTTACGTTATGTGACAATAAAGGGAAAGTCAGCGTTACAAAACTCCTTCACTACCTCCTTTGAGATCGGTCCTCAGTCGTTTTCGTTAAGTTTTAGTATAAAAAAACTGTTAGTTTGTCCATCCACATCACAACCCATCCAGTTAATAACTGGCAACAACACTGGGTTACATAATATAATCATGTAAAATTAATATAATAGATTTTATCTGGTCATAGGACTTTAAAACATAACCAGTATATTATTCACTTTAGATGCCATGAATGCGAGTTTGTCTAAAAAGCATTGCATGTACGTTTCGTAGTATAAACGATATTTTTCAAATTCTTGTTCATCACCATACTTGCTAAAAACTTTGGTAATTAAAATAACGTGAAATCTAACCAACCACATTTCGTCCTGTTGGGTCAACTTAAGACGTAAGAAATAAACATTTCAAAAATAAAATGACTTAAAATGTTTTATATAAATGACAAATAAAATTGAAACCAATTATCATGGCATAGTATAATTATTTTCATTTGAGTCTCTGAAACATGTTTTACATGTTTTTTTTTTTGTAATACGCAATGACAGCACAAATTCCATTCTACATAGTGAAAATAAAATTCAATGCCTGTGGCCAGATGTACTTTAGTTTTTCTACAACCGTAAACTTCTAACAGCCGAATAATATACAATCAGTCAGTTATCACTCTACGCCCCAGATCCATTAGAGCCACGAGGCAGCCCGCTCAAGAAATTCACCAGTCCTACTGCACAGTGCACTACGTCTTGTGTACCTTGAAGGGGTAAAGATCCACTGTAGTACGTCTTATTAAAAAGAACAAGAAAATCCCAGCTGTGCTGAATCTGATATGCTTGTTAAGTTACTTTAAAAGTCAGTCTTATGTGTTTGGAGGCGCATATATAACTAAGACCTAATCATATTTTTCTGCAATATGTTCATCAGCAAAAAAAGTGCGGGATGACCAAAATTGGTTTAGGCATCAAAGCAAAATTGCAATGACGATTAGTTAAGTGGCATAGAATATAGAAATGATCGTCCCTTTTTTCAGCCTGAGGTACCTAATGATGTGGTACAAAACCAGCTTCTGAAGCCACTTTATTAAAGGACCCTTATAGGCTTTTTAAGAAGCTTGGTGTACTCGTCTTGACTCGACTGAAGAAACTTCCCTTCACATATTCTAAATATTGATGATCCATATGCTCATTTATAGGCAGGAAGGCAGCAGACAGGGTTGCTATTTCTAAATTTCAAGTTGTGTTTTTGGGTCTTGACAGCAGAAAAGTTAGAAGGCATTAGTTATCCCTTCAAGGTACACAATCGTTATCGTCACAGGCAGGGAGCATTGCAGTCTATCGCTGGATATCACAGAACTGTTGGCAGGGCGGCACGTCGACCAGCTGCGCGCGCTCCACGGCCACGAGGCACCCTCCCGGCGTCACTAGGAGGGGGGCGGACGGCGTGCCCACCCACACCTTCTTCACGTCTTCTGAGTGGTGCTGGGCTAGTGGCGACATGTAGCCTCCCCTGGAAGTAACATCAATTATGTTGTTAATACTTCTTTCTGTCAAGAATTTAAATTGGAATTGTTGGAGTTG
Organism: Mecyna flavalis; assembly: GCA_949319885.1. Lineage (NCBI taxonomy): Eukaryota > Metazoa > Arthropoda > Insecta > Lepidoptera > Crambidae > Mecyna > Mecyna flavalis. The sequence goes on from OX439436.1 coordinate 8,918,233, forward strand.
CTGATCAAGGACACGATCTTATGATGATAGACAGTCAATATCTCACGAGTTTATACAGATTAGCGGTAACGGTAAAAGAAGAATTTCAGCGCAAATATTACATGGTTCTTTCGTAATTACTCAAAGAAACATTCAATGTAAAAAAAATATGTTAATATTATCTTTCAAACTACATATTTATAATGACACTGTAAAATATAAAGAAACTCAGAGCGAGCGTAGTTGGATGTGAATGTAATAATAATAAAAAAGTATAAAGGATGAAGTGATGAAGTGTTTATTGTACAGCTGGGAATTTTGAAGGTGGATCTTTGGTCTATGGTTGGTAGTTTATGGTTTGGGCAAGAAAATATAGTTATTGCATCAAAAATGATAAGCATACCTAAGTTTATCAGCGTGCAGGAGTGCGTCTGTCTTGAGCAGCCTCACGGCGACGGCTACCAGCAAAAACAGGATGAGCGCTCCGCATACCGGCACGGCAATCGTAGCCGCTTTGAACCACACCTCGCCGTTGTAGCTCGCTCCGTGCTCGCTGGCCACCGAGTTGCCTTCTGGAAAGAGAAGAGATTTATTATAATTCAATATCTTGGCGACTAGCTCAAAAAATAATTTATGAAATCAGCCCACTCCGCGCAAACGTAGCCAGTATTTGTGTTACTTGGCAGCAAAAAGTGTAGGTCTACATCTGGCAGCAGCTAAGACTGATCAGCCCCTCGATAGTCTATTATTTTAAGAACAGAGTCGTGATCATGGGGTCCTAAATCCCAGGTTCCACCTGCAACATTCCGCATTTAGCAAGCGTGGTGATTAAAGCCATTAGCCCTGCATTGAGGTGCAATAGACCGATATTTGTCTTTTTTACTCATGTATTACTTGAATTAGAGCTTGAATTACAAAAACTGCCCATGTAATTTAGAAACTATTGAATACATTGGATAACGTCATACAATTTTAATAATTCTTTACCAGAGACGAAAATTAAGTATTAAAAAGGAACGTAGAGACAGAGGAGCCTCTTCGCTTCTTTTTAAGAAGCCAGTTAAAAGTAAGACGTGCATGAGATTGATCGATAAGACTGACTCTGAAAGCCTAATATTTATATTTAGATTGCTACTTAGTTTTAGCATGGACTATTTGTAGATAAAAACGTACGTATTTTTTTAATATTTCCTCGTTCTTCGCGCTCTCGCTGTGTTTATAAATTCTTTTGTTGATTCAGATAGCGATAACACAAATGCTTAAGCTACTGTAACCATTAAACTAATGGTGCTTATTGTTACGTTCCTCCTACGCACAGAAGCGCTGGCTACGATAATCCTTAGTATCCAAAGCTTGCACATTTGTTAATTACCCTGACAAGGTAGTTAGGCAGTAGCAAGAATATGCCGTATGCACCACCCACTCTGTCGCGTGTTCGTCGTAGGAACTGCTATCATTGACCAATAAAAGTGCATATGAGCTGATTGGCTTCCGAGAAATCCGCAGCCTACGGGAGGCTACTGGGAACGCATAAAACAGTAGCAGTTGCACTTGTCATTTGTTAAGGCATACGAATATTACACTGTAACTGTAATATTTTCGATGTATAAGGTTTACTAGGGCGGAGAGTAATTATTGTGTTACTAAGTTATTTCAGTTTAAGACACACTGCAAGTACCCGAAATATTAATCACCAGCTGAATTTTAAGATCACCGGGGCGGGGTGAGTAGCGCTAGTTCTTCAGAGACTAGCAAAAATGGAGCTAATACTCGTATATCCTAAGCCAAAAAAGTAGGCACAGGCTTTTATGTTTCGTCAGTATTTAAATTCGGAGCATAAATTATTGAAATTTTTCAATTATCTTAAGGTGCGTAGACATATCTTTTTGAAAGCGTCAAGTTTTCAATTACATTCTTTCGAGTTTTTCGTTTAGACAATTGATACGGGTGATTAAATTCCTACCAAGAAAATATAGCAGGTTATAAAGTTTACGGCTGCAGCGTTATTAAATATGTTATAGCGGTTTCTTAGCATATTGAAACTTATTTATACAAAAACTAATATTGATATAAATATAAAATAATGTAACCTTTGAAAAGATGACAAAATAACCATGCCTGCAAATTAATGGCAAGTAGCTTTAATGACTTTACTGTCTTTTCCTTATTATATGGACCAGTGCCTTCTAGGCCTTTGTAGAAGATTACTGGACCGATCCTCTTAAGAGCCTACGTTATTTATTACGACAGGGCAATGCATTTTACAATATTCTGCAAGACTTACAACACCCAGATGAATAATAGGTCTATTTATTTTTTAATTACAAGCACTTAAAATATTTTACACTACAACTTACAAGAAGAATGCACACGCGCTGCAGAAGCGAAACACAAAAAGTATCCCTCGCCATATATAATGTAATCTTTACGCTCCTCACAATACGGCATATCTAAAACAAATACATCTCGAAGACGTACGACTATGAACAGGTTCCACGCTATTTATAAAAGTCGATTAACTGGGAGATTTAATCCCAAGCCAGAAGGGTATTTCGAGCGATGATTATAGGGTTCAATTTCGTGTATATGGTAGAAGTTAATTCTAACAAAGGAGTAAGATGGAATAACTTGAAAACAATTGGCCATCGCGGGGTAAATGTGCAAGTGGCTGCCGCGGGCGGAAACCATTATAGCGAAGTTATTACTAGAGGACTGGGATGGGCGCCTTCGCCTGTTCCGGCACGCCAAGAGGACTCCAAATGCTGCCAACTAACTGTTCATTGTTTTATTTCACAGTTATCATTTTCCGAGCATTTTATCCCGATCTAGACCCACTCCGACACCAAGGAAATGTGGTTACACTGCCAGAGTCTTCTTGAGCGGCTTTCCATTATGGACGATGGCTGTGATAGTGATCAATTTATTTAACGAAAGTGACATAGGTAGTAGACGTAGAGTCTAGTGAACCAGGATTTAATTTGGGTACAATATAGTTACAGAATATATCACACTATGATAGGTATTACAATAACCAAGTAACAATAAAACTTTTAGTGTTAAAACGCGTGAAATATTTGCGACAAAAAACTAAATTATAACGAAAAACCCTGTATTGACGGTATTCACAGTCCGAAAAATTAATTAACCCAAATTAGTGATTTATTAACACACTTTAATCGTAAAAAGAAACTGATTAAACCATAAAACAAAACAGCTAATGAAAACTTCAATCGTAAAAGGATCACTTAAAAGAGTTACCGTCTACGTGTAGTAAAGAATACTCGAATTGAATTAAGCAAGCGAATTGAGAAAACTAAACCGTCCATTCGAGGTTTCAAATTGACTTTTTGCCTTGAAATAAAAGGCTAACTCGATTAAAGGTGGAGTTTCTTCTGCGAAGTTAAGGATCACAACGCTCATTAAGGGCTTCTATCACGAGTGAGCCAAGTGATATTGTCGCCGATTTAATTTATTACCCCTCTGCTTTATTTAACCTCACTATCCGTTCGTATCGGTCCCTTTGACCGAGGAATTTAAAATAGCGAATTATTTTAAATGGCCGCTCTAAAGTGGCTTCCTAATTAAATCCAGTGCGATGTTTCGCTATTTCGCATATAATTTTATGGGGAAACATTTTACTCGTGATTATTATCTTGGCTACTTTTAAAATATGTATTGCCCTGAATAGTGTTCTTTCTTTTAAAGATATTTTACATTCTTCGATTGCTTGTTGTTTCAAATAAATAAGAGAGGAGTTGTCGTTAATTCACTAGTTTTATAGCTAGGGTGGCATGTTTTTTATTTTAAATCCGACAATAATTTATTTAATTTTTGAACTTTTTACCAAATAATTAAATTCGTCGTTAAAAATTGCTGTCATCATCATCAGCCTATAGACGTTCCCACTGCTGGGACACGGGCCTTATCTCAATTGTGAGATAGTGTGGGCCATAGTCCACCACGCTGGCCTAGTGCGGGTTGGTGGAGGGGTGCGTAAGGCAAGTGACCAACCTTAATGTCAGATGTTATCAAGCCGCCAAATGGCCTCTGACTAGGCTTGACGACTAATATTTACATTATAGTAAATATCAGCCGGGACCAACAGCTTAACGTGCCTTCCGAAGCATGGAGACGCTCGAAATTAATGTCACTAAATATGGTCAGAATGGTCACCCATCCATTAACCGACCGCGGCGTAGGTAGCTTGACTTTCGTTATCGCTAACGAACCACTGTCACAGCTGCGCAACGAGCGCCTCTATTGCCTTATTCTGTTTTCTGTTTGCTAGGTACGAGCGAGCTATCTGAAGACATTTAGTTTCTCGAATTCTTTGACATTTAAAATCTGGGTCAGTTGGAACTTAATCGATAATGTCCCTCATTTTCAACACACAGCCTACCATTGTAGATAAATGGCTAGTAGCCATAGTAGCCATGACCTGTTCCATTGAGGAACATTTTATCATAAAGCATCACTCTTTCACTCTTTGCCAATCTTCTTTTTTATACTGGGAGAATGCATTTACACATTGTTACCGTTTACATTACATTTACGTTGGTGGTTGGAGTGACGATATGTGGGACTCTCTGTCTCTCCCGCTGCCCCATCTAGGCCTTAGGTTGGACAAAGCATCGGCAGGGAAACTATCCACTAAACTCCCAGTGCCTCCTCACCGTCGCCACAAGATCATGAGAGGCCATGGCATCATTCACCTCATTACTCTTTGCCAACCTACTGCAGTCTCATGTGATAGTGTATTGTGGCTATTACATTTGCTTTTGCTTGGAATGAAGCGAGCTGTTCTTAAGGCAGAGAAAAGCACGAGCCGCTTTGTGGCAACTCCTACATTTCTCATACTTCTGAGAATTGTGATCCTACTCATATTATAAATGCGAAAGTTTTCGGGGATGAATGAATTCAAATAACCACGAATAACATTTATATGTAGATTTGGTATACCGAAAATAGAACTTTATAGAATGAAACAGGACAATAACAACTTTCATGACAACTTTAATCGAGCCCTTAGCCATTGTGTTGGTGCATCGGTTCATTGTTCGCGGTGAGACGAGTAGTCTTGTACTTACGGCATAGAAGACGCTTTGGTTTTAGACTGGCATTGTTTGTCTTGTTTATTATTGATTTATTCGTCTATTCAAAGGACTGTTTAGAGACGCGAAGATAGGTATTTATGGCTTCTAGAAACCACTATCTATCTAAGTTATTCCGATTGATTAGTAGTCTTGGAACCCGGTTGAATTGGCAATTATTGTAGCAAAAATTCTTTACAGTTCGATTTCTAGGTAGGTAGTGTATTAAATATAAATAATATTAGGCGACTATTACTACTATAGTCACCTACTATACTATTATTGTATAAAATATTACTTATTATTAAGCAGTCATGTCATATTCTGAACAGGAGTTATGGGTCCTGGATCCAAAATTCAACGGGTTTGTCTATACTAATATTAGGTATAAAGAGAAAAGATTTGATTGTTTGTTTGTTTTGTTTGTAATGAAAATACCTAGGCTTCGAAACTACTCAACCAATTTGAATAATTCTTTCACTGTTAGAAAGCTACACTATCCCCGGATGACATAGGTCATAGGGGATTTTTGATCCCGGAAATGTAGGGGGAAGGGGGGGGATATTTGAAAAAGAAATTACGCGCGGGTGAAAACCGCGGGCGGAAGGCTTGTTGTTAATACATATTTTGTCTGGTACTCAATGCCTATTTTAAAATCTACTGAATTGAAGTTGTTGAGGTTAGTCAGACTGATTTTTAAATTCAATGAAAAAAAGGAAGATAGTTGAATTAATACCAAGAAAATTTCACCGCAATCTAGACAAAAATAACCAACCACGCAGATAATACTGATTCACAATAACAATCCATCGATCCTTGTTTACGTAAAGCCAACTTTTGAGACGTAGTTGAAGTCTCGTCGTATCGTAAGCTCGTGAGTCAGTGTTTGCATTACCGATACCGGTATGCGATACATCTTTTGTTCCAGACGTTCAAGTCGCATGCTCAAGCGCGTGGATTCCATCAAATAATTTGCGGTAATAACACAGATGCTGATTCCGACATGATATAATATTAATCTAACTCACCTTTGAACTTTCAATGTTAGAAATATTTAGTGGTTATATATATGAAATATATTTTTATATTGTTATGTCGCTTCCTTCTACTTCATACTGATTTTATTTCTATTTCTATTGGTGGTTACCGATTTTATACTATAGTGTAAAATCTTAGATACTCGTATATTATGAATGATAACAGCCGTTCCAAATAACTACACTGTACAAACCAAAATAACTGGACTCAAAAAATTCTGAAAATCGCTTATTTATTGAATATTTGCAACTGAAAACGCATCCATCATTGTGGATTACAATGTAATGGATGGCAATGTACAAGTAAGTAATCCTACTTGTACATACATCATTGCAATGTACAAGTAGGATTACCTATTTGTACATTACAATATTTACAATGATAGGTAACTACCTAAACCTGTATGATGAAAGTTTTTCACGTAAGATACGGTATCGATATGCCGAAATTAATGACATTATTTTTATGCATATAAGATTTTGTTTTGTTTTGTTTGTAAAAATTGTTGTTGTTTTGTTTGTAAATATTTTGGTCGCCCTTATCTTCGTTTTAATAGCATTGAAATTACAAAATTAAGTTTGACGACTCGAATTAATTATTCAAACATGAAGGTGATTAGACTACCTTGTAAATCCTCACTCATTATCACTAAGAAGGTACCTACTCTACCTTCCATTATACCAGCAAGTAGTTCAGAACTGGCAAACTCGTAATACTACATTGTAAAATATAATGGGGCATTCGAATAATGACAAGTCCCTATTCGATTGAAATAAAGTCGAAAATTGTACGTCAGTCAATTCCGATTAGTATTTGCGTGTAAATTATAAACGATTTCGAGTGATTATCCTCTAACATTCAATTAGGTTACGGCTTCAATTGAACTCGTCGTGAACATTAAATGTAGGTTTTCAACAATGTGGCTGGTGAGGCTTAATTGACGAGTGAAATATGAGATTAGGGTTGCCATGCACAAAAAATAGGCATCTCAAAAACAAAACTAAAGTCATTATAATAGTGTTTAGTTGACTACTTTGTATGTTATTCATAGATCTAGTTTTATTTTAAACTTTATACATTTATGCATTAACTTTTCTTTAAAAGATAGATTTTCTATTTTTACGAGAGAACGAGTAAATCTGGAGGACTTCTACTGATCATCGCATAAATTATGATACGCATGCATATTATGTATCTCATCATGCGCATAGACACTTATTTTATTTTTCCTTTATTACCTTAGCGTCTTGAGAATTTAAAAGTTCTTTTCTCCACTATTGGCATGTCCAGGTAAAATAAGCACAAACAAAACTGTATATGTTTTGAGATTGGCATTTATACAGAGGACAAGTAATTAAAGAATATAAAAAATATTAATTTATTAAAAACGGGATGCACAAATGTTTCTTTATTAAAATCATAAACAATAAATTCGTTTGTAATTTCTGTAAAGGATCGAGTATCATTGCGTGCGGGATCGAACGTGGGAGGCCGAGCAGACGACACGCTGTGACAACCAACAACTAATCGCTAGCCCCCGGTTCTAAATATTCTACCTTATACTGCGTGCAGTCGAATTATACCATCAGCTCTGTAACGGGGCAGCTGTAATTAATGGTTATTGGTTTACTTCTATTTTGATGTAATTATCGTGGCTCATTAGTAGTTTGATATAAGACCGTATTAAATTGGTCTTGGGTTTGTTTTTCGGATATTTGGAGATGATTTGTTCTGGATAACCGTGTGAAATGAAACGTTCCGTCGAGATTTTTATGGTCGAGTTGCCCCCTAAGCCCATCCATCACATTCGTGAGATCCATCGGTTGTTGTTGATAACGCACCCATGTATTTTATTATGTCCGTATTTACGATTAGGTTATTGGTGACGGAAACCTGCACATTCCTATTGGTCTAGTTTCCCTGTAAGGGTGATGAAGTTTAGACGGCAGTTGAAAGATGCACCTAGTAGTCGCCATGCATTGGTGGTAACTCACCAGATAGTTCCTAGTTTAAAACTAAATGATGCTGTCCTGTCATATAATAGGAAGGCCTAATTTGAAACGAGATGATGAAGTGTTGTTACAATCTAGTGCATTTGTTCGAATTGGGTATGAAGAATCGGTCCTTACCAGCATCGACGCCCGTGGCGTTAAACCTGCTGTTGGAGAGCGGGCTGTCCTCGTGGTTGCACATGTCTCGAAAGCAGCACAGCAGCAAGGAGTGGTCCATCCCCGGCGGTGGTCCACCGGATACTGGCGAGTTCTGGCAGTGGGACAGCGCCTCCTTCTCCCTGGGAAAAAGAAATAAAGCATTAAATTCTATTACATTTTATGGATTCTTTTTTTACTAATAGCCTGTGATAGCCAAGTGGTTCCAATTCAAACACCGTAGCACATGAGGTTGTACTTATGGATTTTTATATAAGTGTACCTAATCGTCACTAGCTTCAACTGTGAAAAAAAATACATCGTGAGCTGTGGCCATGATCTAATTTGATCTGGTTTGCGTGTTAAGTTCCCTGACGAATTAGAGAAAAACAGCTTGGAGAAAAAAGCGTTTAGAACGAACAAAGTTTCGTTATTAGTGCTATGACTGAAGACGAGTTACTTTCAGACCTGAAACAGTGTATAGTTATCTGATTAAGTAGTATCATTTGTCGTACGTACAACACAGCCTGAAAACAAACTTAAAAATGTTTTTTTTTTGTAAAAAATGTGTACTCTAAGAGAAATTGTCGGGTCCGGCCGTTATGCCCCCATTCCGGGTTGCCCCCGGCCGGTATGCCCCCACGTTTTAACGGCAAACTCGAACAAATTTTCTTAAAATGTGGGGGCATACCGGCCGGGGGCAACCCGGAATGGGGGCATAACGGCCGGACCCAAAATTGTCAACCCTAGCAATACGTCTATGTAGGTAATAAGCGCTTACCTAAATATACGAGTTTATACCTACAGTACTACTTCTGTACTTGATTCTTTTCTGCTAAGTACATAAATGAGTATTTTTTCTCGGCGTAGAATTAATTTCAACACGTCCTCATATTCAATGGTAGGTACTATTAGTATAAAAACCTGCGGTTGGCCTCGATTTGAACGCACGCCACTTTATGTTACGGACAGAGCAAAAAATCAGTAATTTGTTGGTATATTAAAACCTGTGTCCTTTTTGCAAGCGTTTGGCATAAGTAAGAAGAATGTAGCGAGTTGGCATAAGTTTATTTAATTTAATTATATTCGGAATTGGCTAATGATACTAGCATATAACTAGAGTACAGTACATTCGAATTGTGATACTCGTAACGTTTAGAAGAATTAATTGTAGACGATGGTAATTAAAAAAAAAATACCAATATACCAAAAGACGTTACTGGTTCCATGTTTATAGCGGCTACGATAAAAATTGTATGCTTTCAATTATTTCTGCCGAACACCCTTATGTATCAAACGGGTGACAAAACATTAAAGTAAAAGTTATTAAAAATGCAAATTAAATTTCGCTTGCGCTTATATTTATACCATTACCTACTACTTATTGCAAGCTTTTAACACGGGGCAACGCGGATAATTGGAGTGTTTGAAATATCCAAAATGCCAACCGAAAACATTCGTCGATTTAACCGCTTACTTATTAAAAGTTTCTGTTTCTCATTAACATGAGGTAGATTTGCGTGTTATTTCTAGTTGTTTATAAATCAAGTGGAGTCGTAGAATAAGGAAAACTGGTAAAGAATTGTCTAGCTTTGATTATTTTAACAACAAATCACAACATTCAGAACAAAAAACTTGCAAGTAATACATAATTTTACTTAGAAGAAAACAAATTAAAAAATGGCGGAAATAATTTACTTATAGATTTGTTCCTACGAATTTTATCCTCAAGTTTGGAAGAGGAATGTGAAATCTAAAACGAGCCATGATTTTTTGTGCCGGAAACTTTACAATTACTTAGTAAACATGTAAAATAAAAACCGATTCAAATCGAACCAAACAATGGAACTAACTTCCCAAAGCTGGATTTTATATTTAACGTAATAAAGCCTTAAATGAGTCAACAATTCCATCTTTTGTTTTGTGGAAAAGCAGCAGTTAAACATACTCCATTTTAACCAGCTTAGCTAAAATATCTTAAAACTCTCGCAGAAGCTATGAGGGTTGATTCATATTATTTTGCATCTCATACAACCAACAGTTAAGCAAGACAAGAAATGCTTCCTTAATTCCAGCCTGTCTGACGTAAACCATCAGGTAGGATTTGTAGTAAACGTATTCTGTCGATTTCCCAACATATTTCATTAAACAGAAGTAAATAGGACGTATAAATCAGCTGCTACCTTCAATCTGGAGTGATTTATGTGTTACAATCATCGCTTGGTTAGTCTGCAACATTGTTGACTGGATCTATGCATCACGGAACGCTGTGGACTAACGTTCCGTGATGTCCCGCCCACTCCATAAATACGGTTAACCCATAGATTTACATAAATACATAAAGTCAGTAAGTAATCCATCACTAGGATGACTGTTTATTTGCATATGATCAATCGCAGCGTCTTTACTGTTCGTCTTGTAACAGTGGAATATATTGTTTGACTCTTTAGAAATGCGAATGTGTATTCTGATAAACCAAGCGATTATTCAATATTTGTTTTCTCTTCTTTTGTACTCTGAATAGACGGGGTCCGTTTCTCAAATTTTAGTGAGATATTATCAATAACTTAGTTGAATATATTTGTGGAGAAACCAATCCAGATCAAAAAGTTTTTGGAAGAAGAGTTTTCATCCTTTTGACGGATTTCAAATATAGATGGACAGTTTTCCTTGGGATTCTGGTTAGCAATATTCGTGCTAGGGCATCGAAACCCGGTCCAATTTTGAAAACCCGGGTTTTCGGGTTTTAGAGAAATCAAAACCCGGGTAGACCGGTTTTTTCGAGCTTTTCGAGCTTTTTATTGTATTTTTTTTAAATACACTAATCTGCGTTTATTTATCGATTTCCTACAATGAGTACAAAAAATAAAGGATCAGGAAGAATTAAGATAAATGAAACAGTACTTTGCAAATTACAAAATTAGTTTGAATGTTAAGTAAACGCAAAAGACGGCTGGGTAACTGTGGTAAGGTCCGAAAAGTGAGGGACCGTTAAGTAATAGTTAGTTGAGTGCAGAACTCAAGAGGCAAGCAACAAAATCAAAGAACGGCTAAAAGACGCGGGGAATTAACCCTCATTCGACGAAGTGCACAATCAAGATCCCTTGGTGGTAGTCAAAGATGTGGTGCTAGCACACGGCAACGAGGACATCTTGGCAGATCTGAGGACTCAGAACACGGAAATCTTTGGAGGGTTGCAAAAACGGGAGGATAGGGCAGAGGTCAAGTATAGGAGGAAAGCCCACAACCCCCATAATAACCATGTGGTCCTTAAGGTTTTACCTTTGATTTACAACAGACTGGTGCACGGGGGGTACGTCCACATAGAGTTGCAGAAGGGTCGAGGTTCAGTCGGTCCTGGTCTTATGCTCAATGTGTTTGGGATATGGCCACGGGCGGCGATTTTGCAAAGAACAGACCCCGAAATGTGGACAACTGCGTTGCGGACAAGCATGACGGCACAAACCACAGCGTAATCAGCTCAGAGTGCCAAATGCGAAGAAGGTGAGAGGCACTGGCGCGCGCGTAGGTGGCATTCTGCTGACGAGGTGGTTTCAAATCGTTCACAGGCAGGCAATCTTACCAGAGGATTTGCAGGGGCCCAAGCCAACCTCCAGAGGAAAACCGAAAGATCGGCCGAACTCACGGTGGAGGCCAGCGTACGCAAATGGGCGTTCGCACTGGTCCAGGAGCCATCTGTGGGAGGGGTACGAAGGATGGAGGATTACCGTGGTGCGAGAGTCTTGCAAAGTTTTGAAGTAGGAGATGGGACAGTCAAGGCGGCGATAGTTGTGTTTGACAACGAACTCGACATCATTACTGTGCCTGAACCTCACGAATCACGACTAACAATATTGTTGTAGTGAGGATCCGAGTGGCTTGAACTTAATAAATAACAAAAACAAAAGTATTAAATAAAAGTAATTGACGAGCCGTTTGGTATAATGGTCGAGAAGTCGGCTATTACACTAAAGGTTGCGGGTTCGATCCCCGCACGGTACAAACATTTGTGTGCATGAACATGTCTGTTTGTATCGGTCTGGGTGTTAGTATGTATAATATGTATGTATTTACAAACAAAAAAAGTATATACTTAATGTTTATCCGTTGTCTGGCACCCATAGCACAAGCTAATGCTTAGTTTGGGGCTAGATGGCGCTGTGTGAATAATGTCCAGAGATATTTATTATTTACTAGCGGCCGCCCGCGGTTTCACCCGCGTGGTTCCCGTTCCCGTGGGAATTGATCAAAATCCTCTCTTTTCATGCTATTCGGGACGGAAACAAATCCAACAAATCAAAAACCATGGCAATCGGTCCAGCCGTTCTCGAGTTATAAGTGTTGTAACAAACACGACTTTCTTTTATATATATAGATTATTATTATTAAATAAAAACCCGAAAAACCCGTAAAACCCGAGTTTTAAAAAATCAAACCCGGGTTTTTTTGTAATCCTAAAACCCGGGAAAACCCGGGTTTTTTCGGTCCGGGTAAACCCGGGCTCGATCGATGCCCTAATTCGTGCAAGATTCTCACTACACTTTAGGTTTTCTATTTCATATTGATGAGAAAAATGTGAGATTTGTAAACGTTTTCTTTTCTATTAACGATTACGAGAATGAGTGAGAAGGTGAAGTTAAATTATCAATATAAACAAGTAGGTACACCATTTATGGTTAGGTTAGGTAGGAGCACCATTAATTTAACAAAAAAAGTTCTAAAGATTGTTGGTCTTCATGCTATGGCATTGTTTAGTGCTCATGTTATAGCCGCAAGCTGAAGGAAGCGTCCAAGATGGACATCAGATTTGTATGCAACGTCTGCCGCAATGTTATTATTAGGTATAGCATCTCGCAATCAGTACGTGATGCCCTAAACGTCTTGGCCATCGTCAGATTATATTGTAATGCCGGCCGCATACAAAACGATCTGTTTTGCCTTGCAAACCGCTCACGGATCGTGTTCTCACGCACTAACGAAAATTTACATCAAATTAATGTAGCCGTGGACGCTATTTACTTACGTTGAATATGCAGTTTGCAATCTCTTATGTTTTATTAACAACATCCTAAAACATTTTTCTTAAGACATAACGTCTCCCGGTATTGACAACTCGAATAAAATGCAGCATTAATTTATTAACAATTTAATCAATCGAACGGTAGCGTTCTCAGTAAATAGCAATAACGTTCATTTTGTATTGTTTTAAATATATTTAGATATTTATGCTGTGTCAAGGTCTTCAAGGCCATCAAATCTATCGACAGACAACATTTATCTAAATCGCGATAAAGCTGAAAGTATCAGCCGATTAATATCTTATTGCAAGTCAAAGGCCTCTTTGTTGTAAGTACACACATGCCGAATGCAGATTGGGGATAATAAAAGTGTTGTTTTTTATGTTAGAGGCAGTAAACGAGTCCGCGGGTCGCCTGGTGGTAAGCAATCACCGCCACCCATGGACATCTGCAACACCAGAGGGATTGCTGTTGCGTTGCCGGCCTTTTAAGGGGGGGTGTAGGCCTCCGGCACTCTCACAAACCAGATGAAACACAATAGTAGTCACTGTTATTTCACGCTGGTGTTATGTGAGAGGGTGGTACTTCCCCAGACGAGACGGCCCATTCGTACCTACTGTTAAACAGCATGGCTCTACACTAAATAAATGTGTCTATAAAAGTAGAGCTATTGGAGGTAAATTAGAAACCACGGAAGCTCCTAAATACTCGTACATACAAATGGGTTGTATTATAGTATTTAACTGCACATCAAAAAATACTGAATTGCTAACCTAACCTAACCTTTGGTGTGCAATCAGTTATTATGATGTACATTTCAGTATTTTTTTTGATGTAAACTTAAGGCGTCTCCCAGACCAAAAGTCTTGTTTTTAACGGCTCTCAACTCCTTATTTAATGCATATACAACAGTTTAAAAAATACGTAAATAATCTTTGTAGTTTTATCTTTAAATTCCACGTTTAAAGTTTGTGTTTATCTTTATTTATCACTACCAAAACTGACTTTGAAAATACGTCTAAAATAATATTATTTCATGCACTCCTCCTAATTTAAACGTGTTTTTTAAATTTGGCTTGCGCCAATCGATAGACAATCAAAAAAACTATAAATTGGCTGCTAAAAATTTGGAAATCATCCTTTTCTTGATTTTTACGGATTATTATTCATAATTTCGGACGGCCATTTCTCTCACGCGCCCACAACGGGTAGCGGGCGGCAGTCGGTCGCTAGCTGTGCTACGGGGAACCCGTGTCGCTCGCTCACACACGTGACAGATCGGTGAGACAGCGACACCTAGCGACACAAACAAGCACTGACGTTTGCTTGCTTTGTTTACGCAAGGACGATTTATATTGTGAGGCTGAGGTGTGTCTTGTATTAAATGCGAAAGGACGATTTAATTATCTTGTTTAATATAGTAGTGTAGTAAAACTATATCAATGGCGAATGCTACACGCTCGATTTAATATTAATATAAATATCTCTGGACATTATTCACACAGCACCATCTAGCCCCAAACTAAGCATTAGCTTGTGCAGCACTAAGTATTAGTTGTGCTATGGGTGCTAGACAACGGATAAACATTACTAATATACTTTTTTTTGTAAATACATACATTATTATAAATAGAAAAACCCAGACCGATACAAACAAACATGTTCATGCACACAAATGTTTGTACCGTGCGGGGATCGAACCCGCGACCTCTGGTGTAATAGCCGACTTCTCGACCATTACACATTTGGTGTAATGGTCGAGAAGGCTCGCCAAAATCGCGATAACTTTCCAAAAGTGAATGAATTTTACAAATCGATCAGTAGGTACCTACGACGGTAAATTTCACTGACTACACTAGGCCGCCTCCTCGGTTTCACTTCACCCGCGCGTAATTTCTTTTGTCAATAATTATCCTATAATCCTGTCGTATGTCACCCGGGCCGGGAATAGTACCCGGGTGACTTTCCAAAAGTGAATGAATTTTCCAAATCGGTTCAGTAGTTTCGCAGCCTATTCAATAAAAACCAAGACTGAGTCATGAGTCTTGAGTTGGTGTATTACATTATCCAATGTAATACACCAACGAATGATATTTAAAAAAATTGAATAATAAAAAAAGAAGTACTAAACAATCTCAAACCAAAAAAAATGTTCAAAAAGTTTTTCTGGACTACTTGGGATTTGAACTGATGTTCACTTATCACGTCAGCGTATTTGCACTCGGCCACCGAGCGTTGTATAGATAGGCCGAAATAAGCGATGAAGTACGGCGCGCACCAACAGACGTGAATAGGGGTCCAAAGATCAGTATTGTTTGCTTGCAGAGGTCCGTTGGAACATGAGTCACTTTACAATATTATTTATTTACATGCTTTATGGGTAAAAATCAAAATAATTGTACCTAGAGTCAAAATTTTTGTCCAACACCTTCATTGCGTAATTGTAAGAAAGATTTCAATTCTGAACTGTTTTATGAATATTTTTTCAGCAGCTTGGTTATAACTTAAGCTTATAATTTTGTTATTTAATCAAATAGTTATGGAATATGAGCTAAGAAAACAAACTATTATTTTTTCATCTCATACAAAATAAGGATGTCCATTTGCTACCTTTGTCTAGAAAAATGTGAACAACTCTTTCGTAAATACACGTACAGGTAAATTATGAACTTTGATCTTTAGATTAAAGGACAGACTAACCGTGACTTGCGTTAAGGTCGTATTCAGCTTATTGTTTGTTTTTTTACATTGATTTAAAGAGATGTCCAAGGTTTTGTAACATGTGAGTAACAATGCGTGAGTAACGGTATTTGGGACTTTAAAATTGCAATAACTACCGTTGAAATGTTTTTTTCGGTTCTGGCATTCCCGGACTTCCATTTGGTGTTAAAAAAAAAACAAAACGCCTGTCTTTGCCAGAGTTACATGAGGTTATGTAAATGAGGTCGTAAAATTAACATCGAAAACCTGTGAAAAACGACAGGATTATAATATGTAAGGTAAGTGAAGTTGTATATTAATATAAGTGTATTCGAAAGAACTAATTGTTGTGATTGTAAAATGGCAATAGGGAAGATGCATATATAATAATTATGAAAATTTTATGACTAAAATGTTAAAATAATATAAAAGAAAGGTCACTGCAACATTTTTATTTTACATAATGTTGTTTTTTAACTGTAATTACGAATTAAAAATAACTGAAACGAAACGTATTTTAAAACAGCAATCAACTTATTTGACGTTAGACCGACAAACTTATTTGTTCTGATGGCGGCGTCGCTATTGTCAGTATAGAACTGTCAATAAATATCGCTTTTGCATTGCATTTCACGTAGTTCCAATTTTGGCCACCGGAACACATAAGTTTGTCGGTCTATATGGTTGAAAAAGTAAATATTATTTTATCGGAATATTAATTGCGTTTTTGTAATAAATATGGAAGTTGGGTTCATCAAAGCAGACTCCAGGAATTTACCAAGAGTTAGTGTTGACATGGTTCTAACTTTATTTGTCGAAAGTGCAGAGTTTTCAAGGGTAGAAATGAAAGGGACTAAATTACTACGGTATGTATAAATCATAGTTGTTTTCGCAGCTTGAAACCACTTTTTTCTCAGTTTTGGGTCAGAAGGTCCTGTCAAAAACAATTAATTTGGAAACTTTGTTGAAATAGATCTGTGTTGACCGTGTTGACTCGTGTTTTATGCCAATGTCCACATTGGCATAAAACACGGTTTTTTTCGGAATATTAGTGGTATTGTTATGATCACCTGATGTTGATAGATAGTCCATTTTAAATTTTTTACAAAAAAATATTTCAAAACTCGAAAATATATGCAAAAGTATGAAAGCCAGCGACGAACAAGTACAGTGAAGTACGACCACTCGACTAGTGAGGCAGTGACAAGACTTGAGTGACGTCATTCATGTCATCGGAACCATAGGTCCGTTTTCGCGCGAAAATTAAAACGGTCAATTATAAAACCGCATTTTTTCCAATAAATTACAATTGTATTAATTTTTTAATTTAACTGTGGTTTATTCTACATGGAATTCTTTAAAATGAAGACAAAAATAAAAATAGTGCATGTTCCCTATTACATTGTTTGCAGGCTTTGTGGTTATGATGTTATGTTTACTGAGATGTAGTAAAACATCAATATTTACTTACATGTGAATAACGTTACATGTCTCACCATGGTAAAGACTCGTCCACATTGGGGTTCGTTATTCACAATTTCGTTACTTACAATGTTCGTTTTTAATCAACTTCAAAAAAAAAGTAGGAGGTTTTCAATTCGACTGTATTTTTTTTTCTGTTTGTTACCTCATAACTTTTTACTGGGTGGACCAATTTCGATGATTCTTTTTTTATTTGAAAGCTAGTGCCTGCCGTGTCGTCTCATTTCAATCCCGAAAAAAGGGGAGCAATGGAAGGGGTGGAAATAGGGGATGAAAGTTTGTTTGAAATCGTCATTTACAGGGATAAAACCGTAAAATTTAGGTACGCCTAAACGGTTTTAGATGTTTGGCACTAAACCTATGACTTTTTTTACCCTTGTCCATGGTTCTCTACGGTCCAGGCAGACGAAGTCGCGGGCAGCCACTAGTTTTAATACGATGGGAGAAAATTATCTTGTGAGAATTTATCTTTATGTTACATGTGAGTAACATTTTCAACATGTGAGTGACGTTACATGTGAATGCCATGTGAGTTATGGTACAATTAATTTGAAAACAACCCATGATGTTAATACCCTGAAAACACACCCTGGTAATACTACCCGGAGAACACCTCCTGATGTACTATACCTGCTGTAAGTATTACTCGTAAAACTTCTGATAATCCTCTAAGAGTTTTTTTTCAATCTAGATATCCGTTGAAAATATCGAAAAAACCGTTTGAATCAAATTCTTCTTTTGTATTGAAAATCTTTCATGTTCAAATTTGTATTTTCAAATAGAGAACAAAAAAATTAAAATTAATCTTGTTGTATTTTATCGTACTGAAAAACATTTCGATTCTACAGTACGCGCGCGAGTTCATGTCCATCGGGGACTGAATAGAAAAAGCGTTTATAAAACGAATAGTTGACTTACTAAAAAGTTGCAAAAATAATGGGATAGATATGGTTGACCTAATAGGTAATAATACCTATCTAAATCGATATTAGTATAATTAGGTTAAGAAAACGCTTTTTCTATTCAGTCCCCGATGGACATGAACTCGCGCGCGTACTGTACTTTTATGATGTGTGTATCTACAAGATACTTTTTTTTCTATGACAATTAATATTCAGTCTGCTAATAGTGGCTTTATAATGTTAGTAATAGTTTGGCGCTAGCTAACTAGATGGCGCTCATATTATTACCGATGGTTACGAAGTATGGGGTGAGGTGAGGTGGGGGTAAGTGAAGGTGAAATGCTCAAAGTCATTTGCTCTGGGTAAGGCCTTAAAAAATATCCCCATACAAATCATGGCAATTATCTTCTGTTAAGTTTTTTGTATGCTATTTGATTTCCACAGTAAGGAAAACGTACTCAGTAGTAATCATGTCTTATGGCAAGTCTTTTATTTTCATTGGGTAGTCATTGAATTAATGCGTGTATCAAAAAACGACACCGTCAAAATAAGCCCGGTTGTGTATACTTAAACTGATAAGAATAATGTTTTCTCAACAAGTCGATTCTTGTTTGCAAATTAATCGCTATTCAATTTCCTGCGTTACAATTATTTTTATCAAGAGTATCTCATTAAAGAAATAACCAGTCTATGTTATTATTATGTATTATTCTGGTTTCTGTAGGTAATAAATTTGCGTAACACGAGGATTGAAAATGAAAGTATAGGTAAGGTTAGGGCTGCCATCCGTCCGGGTTTTCCCGGATTTTCCCTATTTTGAAGGGCGTCAGCAGGGGTTTTTGAAAGAGTCCGGGTGCTAAAGCTTTGTATGTGCCAACTCGCGGGCGCACGCGAGGTTCGCGCCCGCGAGTTGACGACTAAGTCTATATTTGTTGCAAAAATACTTTTTTAGAGATGTCAGAAAAAAAAAACATATTTTGCCCAAATGTCCGGGATTTTTGCTGAGTTTATCCGGCGTCGCCAACTTAGGTGATGGCAGTCCTAGGTACAGTCAACAGCACATCACGGTATACACTTGCAGTTCGATAATAGCGCTTATGCCCCCGACATAATTAAGAGCGGTACAAAGTCCAAAGTGTTACGTCTGACGTGCTTTTGACTGTACATAATTATTGATTATTTTGAACTAGCTGGATTATGTATTTTGTATAGGTATGGGAGGGGGGGGGGGTCGATTATGTATTTGGTTAGAGTGCGAGACAATATTTATCTTCATAAAACTTAATGGTTACGTTTGTGACAAAGCCGGGAGAGTTTAGTGGGTAGTAGAGGAACGAACGCCTTTATTCCTGAGTCCCATCAAATCAAACGGCCGCGAGTCTCGTCTCCATAAAAAAAACTTATTAATAATATGTAGATAATATGTAGGTCGCTAATATACCGTCAAATTAAATAAATTATATTTCATTTATAAATCCATAATTTAGCAACTTAAACCATTATGAGTTATTAAGTAATAAACTAATAAACGAATGTTGTAAAATTAACCTTTACTGATGGATGGTTAATTCAATTTCGACATCTCAATTATTTTGTCAGAAGACGCAGAAGCATTGTAATTTGTGATTCTGAATAATATTATTTTGTGTTGTTTTTATAAATGTACAATCTACGCCTGCCAAAATTTTTATTAATTGCTGCGATATAAAATTCGAACTGTTGGTTTAGCAATAAAACAATTTTGGTCTATTAGCTAAATATCTATTATGTTGTTTGATCACGATGTTTCTCATGGGAATCGGGACAAAACGTTTCGTGTTTATTCGAAAAATTCCATCAGACATTTAAATGTGGTCGTTCCCAACATTTCATTGTTTTGTCGGACGATTTCGGGAATGAATAGAATTTTGGTCCTAATGATTTGTCCGCCATTCCACGTTAATTTTTTCATTGGTCATCTTTTGGTTAATTAATTTACTATGGACGGGAATAATTAAAATTCGGATTTCAAACAGGTACTTTCATTAAGAAAACCAGTCGAATCGTTTATTTTTGTGTCCATATTCTATGAAAAAGGCATTTAAGCAACATGTATGTGGTAGGTATGCTGAGCGGAAAAACAATGATATACATAAATGCACATTTAGAATTGACGAACAAGTTAGATTAGAACTAGTCTGAAGTCTTTGGTTTTGTTCAAAACAAGACTTGATCCTTGGTAAAAAGAATTGAAAACAGAGTCTTATAATAAATCGTTTGCAAATATCGATCAAGTATTTTCTTGTATTACAAAAATTAAAACTTTTAATATTGAATTCAAGTTTTATGGAAATCTGATGGTTATTACTTGTTTCAGTAACTAGAGACAAAAGCTAAAACAAAACACATATTATTATAAATAAAAACAACGCTTGAACCATTTTGTAACTTTTTCTTTTGACTTTTAAAACTTACGACCCTTCGTTCGTCAATAATAATATTCATATTATGTGTATCTCCCATTTATCTGTTAGTTGGGAGATAACATTTAATTGCATTTGATTTGAAATTATTACGAAATATCTGCGAGCTAGTCAACTGATAACATTGATAAAGTTTAAGTTATTAACCATAATATCATTAAAGAAATAGATATCAGATAGAAGTGTATACTTTGCTGTGATCTTATAAATGACTAAACAAGACACAACCTATGTGTACATGGATCATTGACTTGAAAAAATATTCACAAAAAATGTACGAGTAAATTTATAAGTTATTATTATACATACATACTATTACACCATTGCAAGCAATAATACTGTCCTACAAAAAACAAGCACACACAAGCAGTATAAAAAATTGATAAAATTAAAAATTAAGACCGCACGCCATTTTATTAACATACAACTGAAAGCAATTTAAAAGCTATCGACAAGTATGATTTTGTATCACCAATTTTCTATAGCTTCTAATGATATATTACTAGAATCATTAAGAATGTTTAGGTGACTAGTACGAGTATATCTTAATAATATAATCCCCCCTCAAAACATCACACGCATAGCTTGCATGTCATGGGTCTTAAAGGGATATTTGATTTTATTTGACATAATACATACTAAAACTACAATAAGACGACAATATTTTGTTGCAGTGAATTTTCAATAATTAGATAAATAAATAAATAATAAATAAATAAAGTAGCCGATAAAATACTTATAATAGCTTAATTTATTGCAAGTTCAGTATTATTGCCGCTAAAACTTCATAAAACATGTCATTGGACGATAGTAAACATCATATCGTTCGTTTGTCTTACCAAGTATTATTCAATATATCAGCAATAAAATGAGTTAATTACGGCAAGGTTTTAATACATTTATTATGATAACTATGGTTTAGGTGTAGGTTTTCCAGACGAGCTGATATTTGCAAGACGTCGTTTTCAATACGCTCTCAGGAGTTTGCGTCCCTAAATTTATTGCATCTATCTTAACTTTTTATATAAAATCAAGGGAGAAAAGCACCCCATCATTGAAAACCAGTCATCTTTACAGTCATGGGTGCTCGTTAAATCACCACGCTTGACAAATGCGAAAGAACGCTTCTGTAAGAAATTATATGCAATAATACCTACCTATTGGAATAAAAGTATCTACTTTCTTTTTGAGTCATTCGTTCGGGGAATTTTAGCGATAAATGGGTATTATCGTGAAAAAAACGATAAAAGGGGTCAGTATTTTTTTATCACAACTGAATTGGCATAGTACGAGGGTGAAAGATAATGCATTATGTAGATTATTATCATGTGAGGCCTGTGTTATACATATTTTTAGAACTTTCATTTTACTCTCACATCTAATCAGAAATACCTATGTTTTATAGCCTTCCGCCCGCGGTTTCACTCGCGCGTAATTTCTTTTTTTCAAATATCCCCCCTTCACCCCACATTTCCACATCATAAGTATCTTATGCCATCCGGGGATAGTGTGGCTTTCCAACAGTGGAAGAATTATTAAAATCGGTTCATTAGTTTCGGAGCCTTGTCAATACAAACCAACAATCAAGTATTTGCTCTTTATAATATTAGTATAGATAGATAGATATAGATTATTATTTTGATGATGAAATTAACTTGAGTAGAAATTAAGGTAGGCACAAAGATCTTGCTGATTTGAGACTTTATATTTACTCAATCAATAAAGTACGCTTTCAGTAGTCAAGTCTGAATTTCGCCTTAGTTTCGGCCTGTTCCAAAAAAATCCAAAACACAGAGTCATTAGTCCAAAGATATTTATAATAAGTGAATCCAGATTTCTGACATGAGGTCTAGTATTATTTACTAATAATAATTTATCTATCATTAGCATTAACAGTGTTTGTCATAACACTTTACTTTTAAAATATTTTCGTCTGCCATATTTAAAAAAAAAGTATGCAAATACACCTGTTTATTATTTTTTATGGTGGAGGTGCTTTAAGAAATACACGTTAGTTCGCCGCCTATTTTCTTAAGTACAAACTTTTCTTCGGCTACGGCCAGATGGCGCTTTTGGTCTGGGAATAATTGAAGTGCTACGATGCAGTTTTTATGATTTCGACTATGTACAAATCTCTTGCATGTACGCAAGTACGAGATTCAAAGATGGCAGCCGAGGTCGGCGGCCGTACAGCTGCGCTATCTAGACTCCTGACCTCCCACCCCAACCCGTCCTTATCTCCTCAAACGAGGACACTCAACATCACTCAAGCACTTCATAAAATAAACAACTCAAAATTAATTACCGATAAAACCGGACTATTTCAATTTGAACACGATCGAATCTTAACGAAGCGATCGTTAACCAAGATAATGGACGCGGGAGATTGCCAAAAAACGAGCAAAAATTATTTAAAGCAAATAAAGCGGGCGTGCGTCCGCGCATGGAACAGGTTCTTTGAACACACGATCCGAATAAGATAATCGACCCAGCGGGTAATTTCAGCGTATAAAACCAGCCGCGCGGGCCTTCGCCGCAATAATTAATAATAACGGAGGTGACCACCATTGCTTAGTATTTAAAACACAACATACACACCGACTTACGAGTATAACCGCCTTGGAATGTCTAGACAGATAATTTCTCAAAATTAGACCAGTTTGATAAGCTGTTGACATTATAACGTATAAAGATGCCTAAAATGTAGCGCCGGATGACGGCCAACCAAGACTTCGTTATTAATATTAAAAAATAAACAAACTAAAATTAATTGACGTTCATATTATTTTGAGTAATCACTGAAACACTAATGTTTTAAAAATGTTTTAAAATAAAAAGTTGCCATAATAATACGAACGTCTAATGACCAGATTTAAAAAAATACCGTTCAGGTACTGTCTACTAATTACAATATTTTTAGTGATCGTATTAATATACTATTATAAACTAGTTATCATCATAGAATCTATCCAAGTAAACCGCCAACACAAATTTCAAACAATATAACATAGAATACAGAAAAAAGTAATATAACGTGAGGTAAACAACCTGCAGTCACGGCATTCAATCAAACGAAAGTCTAACACGCAGCAAAAGTGAGTTTCTGTGTCCGAAGAACTGATCAAAGATACTCGAAACGATGTAGATAGATAAATTAGTTAAGCAAGCCACGGGTTCTCAAGCATGATAAGCAGAATTGATGGATGACAATGCGCCGTGTACCGACCAACAAAAGAATAGATAATTAATTCCACGACGAAAGTTAACAAGAAACACAGGAAACCGCGTGTTGCCTCACAAAACAAATCACAATAATTACAGGCCTATAAAAGCTGTCAAAAGACATACCGACGCAACGACCGAGCTTAGTAGGTAATCCACTATAGAAGTTGTGTAAATCTGAATTAATGTCGATAATGTCATTTGAGAGAAATTTATGCCCCAGTAGTGACACCTAATAAGCGCCATCTAGAGGCGGTTGTAGAGATTCTTGTTCGAAATGCAATCCATACACTTGAACGTTTTATATTTTCACAATCTCCTTCAATCAGACTTTATAATCCGTGACTGCGTACAGAGATACTTGTATCAGTTTTATTATTTGTTCTTCCAATTATGGTTTCAAATAAATTAACTAAACCGACATTCCATTGCATTCGTTAATCAAGGCGCTCGTAAATATAATTAAGCTCGTATAAATTTATAATAAGCTGTGCATACTTAGATCTGTTATTACAACTTATGAAATTTAAAAGGAATTATACTTCGGGTCTCAACCGAAGACGACATAATCGTCTTCGGTTGAGACCCTCGCATAATTGGAATCAAACTACACTAGGTAAGTTCGTTTGATTCTTAAATATATGTACAAGACAATATGAGAAGTAGCCAAATGCACACTAATGGAAATAAACTTTGCATAAGATTCGATGAAATTTGTTCCAACGATGTCAAATAACAATCTTCGAAAGCAAAACATGATTAAGCATTAATTAATGAAGGCAACATAAGACGTTTGCCTTAACAGGTGTCCAAATTTGTCGTAATACATTTACGAAAGGGTCCGGGCCGATTCTATATGAGGCGTATTAATTAAATTACACATGTAATGATGTGAGATACCATCTTTTTGAGTTTAGGAACTTCGTCGACTCAGAGATTCCAAATACGATACGTCGAGCAATTTCGAAGTTGCTATAAAAACATCAAATTGCCTGCGTAATCCAGATGTTGAATCCTGATTGTTAACGGTTAATAAACAACATCGTATACGTCGTGAGACGGATTTACTCGGAATCTAAACGATTAATATATTCTTATTGCTTTTCTATGAAACATCAAATGCGAGGCAATTATTTTATTTCCTTGTGAATCTTTAACTTAATCAATCCTTAAGTCACAATTTATTAGGATCTTCAAAGTAATGATTTCTTTATATTCTTTTGCTCCTTGCCGCTCTAAATGGTTTACTACCACACTTACGAGTATTCTTACATAGCATGGAAGGAATTATTACATTTACTACTTGACGATTACACGGTTTTAATCTGCGAAGATGAAATGTTTGCAATTTTGATATACTCAGAGTTTTGATTAATTTGTTTTGAAACATGAACGTAAAGATTAGTTTGACTGTTGTGGATATGTCGCAGTAAGATAGATAAAGCTGTAATATAGTTATATGCCAGGGTTATAACTATGTAACGTACGATAGTTATAAGGAGCGATTTATAACTATCGTACGGTCACAATCTAGTAATATGGTTATCTGACTAAACTAATCTAGTTCTATAGTTATAAATCGACTGGGGCGACTAAGAAATTAACGGGCGTCTAAATATTTTATAGTATGGAATTATAGATGAGGTGTAATAAATATAACTTGGCGACTAATATTATTAGTGAGGTAATAAACATTGTATAAACGGCCGGAGGCGGAAATCGACTCGGATGGACATAGGTTAGAAGGCTAAGGCGGGAGCGGAGCGTAGCGGAGCTCCCGCCTTAGCCTTCGTGGTTATTTTTTTTTTAACACCTATTCCCTAAATTAATGAAAGAAATGGTTTTTAAAATTACGTATTCGGACTGACACGTTTTATT
The DNA here is from genome assembly GCA_949319885.1 of Mecyna flavalis. Lineage (NCBI taxonomy): Eukaryota > Metazoa > Arthropoda > Insecta > Lepidoptera > Crambidae > Mecyna > Mecyna flavalis. The sequence goes on from OX439436.1 coordinate 8,944,151, forward strand.
AATAAAAAGTATTGTAATGTAACTAATTGTACGTTACAAAAAGTTGATTATAACAAAAATAAAGACCATTAAATCGTTTTATTTAATTGTTTAGTAGATTTATAGCTATGTAACTAGATTAGTTTAGTCAGATAACCATATTACTAGATTGTGGCCGTACGATAGTTATAAATCGCTTCCTTATAACCATCTTACGTTATATAATTATAACCCTTGGCATATAACTATAATTCGGCTCTAACTATGATACTGCGACAGATACACTTATTAACAGTTTAGTACGCTTCCGACGGTTTTTAATCAATACGTCAAATCAATTAATTGGCAAATTGAGTCTGATTAGAGATATTATGTCTAACAATGTAAGATAATATTATATCTTTTGTAATTATCAATCTTTTATATTAATATAGTTAATAACAATATATGTATTATGTTGTAAATGCTTTGTCCCTTGTATTTAGTTTACGAGTTGAATTATTGTTTTATTTGTATTCAATAAGCAGTTATGATAAGTGTGTAATTAGTTTTAATGATTAATTAATTACACTAATGACTTTTTGTCCTTTGTCTAATTACTACACATTGGCGTAGTGGGTGACTGTAAAAACTAAAACATTGAGTCTAAAGTAGTTCTCAATCATATGGAAATTTTGCGACTGCCGTAAACTCAATAGTTTATAACGATTTGATCATACTATTTGGATCATAGTTACACGTCCTTATAACCTGACTGTTAAGGTTTACACATGATGTTATTGACACCGTCGAGCTACTGGTTTCAACAAACAAAAGCGCATCGCCTTGTTAGTAACGTATATACTTTGAAAAATCCACAGGTGTGTGTCTAATCGACATCAAGCATGCAAAGCGGCTTTCAAATCACAGCTCATTAATATGAGAGCCGACCACAATACCAGATGATGGGTTAACAATTAGTACTAGAATACTTACGTATCAGCCAGGTGATGCAAGCACCCATGTCTAGCGTGGTGAGTGCTCCTGGGCGCCAGCTCGCTATAGCAGCCACCCCCCATCGGCGACCGACACATGTAAGCCGTCGCGACGCATTCTGCAGTGTTGCAGTAACACCGCACGCCGTCTGTGTCGCTGGCTGGTTTCGGTTCTGCAACAACGAGAAATGAATTGAAAACAACTGGTAATGATAGCAAATATTTCAAAGTGAGGAAGAACACGAAACATAAACGGCCTTAAAACCTCTTACACAGAAATTTAATCAACTATCGTTGATTTTTATCCAACAATAAGGAAAAGAACAGCTAACGATGCTCTAAGACCTAAAAGTGCAAGAAAAATTAACAGAAAGTGCAAAATTATGAAACGAGCTGAAAATTTTTATTGAACAAATTAAGAACAATAGTAAAACAATTGAAATAATTATTTTCCAATAATGTAAGACTATAAAGAATAATGACAACTTTATCCGCTAACACCTGTAGTGCAATTATAGAAGTAAACACGAGACGGTAGTTAATTTTAGAGAGAAACTTTTAATTGCATAGTCGTAAAGGTAAAATTAACATCGGGAATGTGGAATGTGTCGAAGTAATAAGATAGAAAAACAAGCTTGTGTTGAGGAATTACATTTTAAAATTATTGGTCAGGATATTTGTTATAAAATTAATAGCATTTAAACATACGAAATAAGGAAGTGAGTAAAATTGTCAACATCTTAATGCTCTGAAGCAGGAAATGGCTATTGCAAATGTAAATTGAAAAGCGACGAATGAGAATCCAATCATGTAGTCGACGCCGTGGCGCCTTGTCGTATCGTAAAATTTGATAGCTGTCGATTTACTGAGCCCAAGTTTACCTTCATAGATGTGAGGCTGAAATGCAGTGAGCAAAACCCACGAAGCGAAACTGCAAGAAACAATATTGTTTTGCAAACCTTGATTCCTAAATTCTTTTGGAAGAGATCCTAATCCTTAAGAAGATCTTCTTTTAAGACATTCTTTTGCAACTGCCCGTTATAATTCTTCCCTATTTCACATTGAGTACTAAGTTAACACTTTCATACCTACATTGTTAAAATCTAAAAACAGTACCTGATTAAAGATTCAAGCAGCAAAGTGTACAAGTAAACACAGAGTCGGCAACATGTTCCCTATTATGATTGAATTCATTACGGGAGCACAAAAACATTTCTGGTCTGTAAAAAGCATACGTCTTCCATGGAACCCGACGACAAGCCGATGAACCGGTAAAAATAACACACAGCTGGTCTGTGCCGCGTATCGTGTATGAATAATGCGCACGTCATACTCTACGGGCCCCTACATAAATATCTCACAAACGGCCAGCCTCCGACCGCATTCAATGTAAATGCCGAGGCTCCAGACGATAAAACAAAACGAAATTAATTTCAGAGGGACCCGGCTTTATTTGCTCTCGAGTCTCGAGGAAACTTAAGGAAGACCCCCCCTGATGTCCGGCGTCTTTAGAATATCTTCCCGTTCATGGAATCCTTTTTTTAATATTTTTTTTAATTAGTAATACTGGTGATGCTAGAGGGACATCGATTAGACATCCAGATAAAAAGTTGAGTCGTCATTGACGACAGTAATCAAATTTTAGATGCTTATTATTTTTTTATTGAAATAAATTAATTTATTTGTCTACTTCCAAGTCTCGTTGAATAAGACTAGCTTGGAATCTGTCAATCGTCTTGAATTCAAGTAAAAAGTTAAAAAATTCCGTTTGTGCTCTTTAGGAACTGAGATGAAGTCGCGAGCGGCGGGAGGGCAGCTCGCTCGGACTCGGCAATAAATAAATAATTAAGAGGAATAAAAACAACGGTCGGAATTAAAAAAAAGACATCCGCGCTTAATAACAGAACCCTTCCGAGGGAAATTGGAAACATTTAATAGCGATCTTTAATAGCTTTTGCACGCGAAATTGCCTCCATTAATTGCAGCACCCAATGCGAATATTATGAAACAAGAGATTCTATTCCTGCTATAAGCTGCATACTGTTTGTCTTATTTCACATTACGGCAAATTTTATCGTTCATTATTTGGTTCTTATTTTAACCCAAGATACCGACTCAACATTTATTTCATTTAAACATTTACACTCATTAGCTGCACAATTAGCATTATCAATTCATCGTACATTATGTTAGACGGATGCCATTAGCCCGACTTACAATCAATTTCGAGTCAAAAAAGAAAAAATAAACAGAACACCGAAGGATAAGGTAAATAAAAAACAAACAAACAAAAGAGAAAAGGCCCCGGCATGTTATTTGGATGTTGATAAATGGCTCTCCGAAGATGGGTCGGAGTGAGACCAAGCGAGGGCAGAGGGAGATAGATTAACTAATGAGTCGAAGACGGGGTTCGTATGGGATAAAACATTATAAGATAAAGGAAAGTGCTTCTTATCCTTTCCTTACTTTTTGATTTTGTTGCTTAAATTTATTAAGGTGATTTCATTTTGTTTACTCTTCGGGAATATATTACTTAAAGTTTTTGTTTTGTTGCAAATATTTACTGTGAATAAGTTGACGCATTAATTATCTGAGATTGGAGTAGTTTTGAGTACGTTTACGTAATTCTTTTGTTAGCTGCACGCTCATTTAAAGGGTTCGGTGCAATTGGTCACCCTTGAGCACGTGCTTTAAATGAGGTGTTAATTTCGTGCTTCCCTTTCCCTCCTCGTGAATTACGTCACTAAACGATGAAAGGGTTATTTGGAGCATGTAATTTTAATTGGTTTGAACATGTTTCCATTTTAAAAGATAAAATATCTTCAGTTTTATCGAAAGAGGATGGAAGAAAATAACATAAGATAAGAAAGTATGCAAATGCGACCGCAATGTTTGCCTTCGCGTGGTGCATAAAGAGAATAAATCATGGAGCAAATATTTAACTGGACCGGAGCGCGATCTGATCGCGAGCCGGTTCCCGAGCATCGCGATTGAAATGTTCCAGGGAAGCGGCCGGCTGCAAGAATCCTTTAAAAGATAATCGACGCGGTCCGCTCGTCCCTTCGACTTCATTACAAACACCGCAATGAGACCTTTCATGATAACATGTTCCAAGTTTCTGAGCTCATTTCATTGCGTTTCGCTCATTTCAGATCGCAGATCCAATTTAGATCGACTGCTATGATAGCGTCCAACTTACGTGGAGATTTTACAGCGGTTTGCTATGAGTTCTCATGGATTTATTTGCTGCATCTCAATTATTTTTCTTAAACATTTTGAAAGACTTTCAACTTAGAATTTGAATAGATAATCATGTTTAGCTCGATCATTAAAAAGCTATAAACATTTATGATCGTGGATCTTTCCGAGAATGCAATCAAACATGCGGACTAGTCAAAAACATCGAGGCAGGCATCGGATGGTAATAAGCGACAACTAATGTTGCGACAACGGCTTTCTCTCGGCGTTCACACGCTGTCCGGCTCCGTTTTATCTAGTACTTTATTACGTTAATAATGTTTGTGGCTCGCGCCGCAGCCGGTTTCTCTGCTATTCGGATTGGAGCCAGCATAACAGGCTTTATGCTGATTGGATGACGCGGAAAAAGCAAGGCTATGTGGCGGCCTTGTTGTGGAATTCCGATGTCCGCTATATGTCGACAATTCGGATCGTCGACTTTAGTCGCCATGCACGCTCATTACGAGCGTAGGTTGCTAAAGATAGTCCATTGCGAGTCTTAATAAGGCGATGCGCCATAGGCGTTTCTAGTCTCATTCCCGGTGCAGTTCCGCGGAATGCTAAGCAGCCGCCCGGAGCGGGCCTTAATAACTGTGGGCATAGTTAATTTATATTGCTTTAGCTCACTTTATCGCCTGCATCGCCGCCGCTGATCGAATCACGACTCATCCTCTAATTGCGCCCGCTGAATTATCTTCCGTAATGGATGTCCTCGACGGTGCGTAATTATCCATTGCGGCGCCAGTAATCTGGCTGCGGCCGCGGGCAATTTACATCGGAATGCGAGCCGAGAGAGGCCTGTCTGTGGGTCGACTAGCGTTTCTGCAGCTATCGCGCGCAGCGATCGGGTATCAACGGCCGCTTACACTCCCGGTTGCTGCACCTTGACAAATCGCGAAGATAATCGCCGGATCGGCGGTTCACCATCTCGATGGCTTTCGAAAGCGGCACCGGGATGTGATAGCGGGCGACGCCACATATCAAACGCTAGGCCGATGAACCAGCTATAAAAGCTGACATTATGAAGTACCATCGAAGCAGCAACAAGTCGAGATTGCTTCCTCGGAAAATTGCCAGTGAACTGGTTAACCTGTAGCGTGTTTACGATTAATAGATTCAACTCAACGGACGTTTAACACAGAGTTCCTTGTTCTCGACGCATATTTCCAAGTGATGTAATTCTACAGTATCCTTTGATTAACATTTGGTTGGAATAACTCCTGAGGTCCGCGTCGCTCTCGCATCGATGTATGGAAATGAGCGGTCTACGGTCTCGGGTGTCGGCGCCTAGTTTGGTCTCTAGCCCTTATTACAATGCTATAGAGGTTTCAATTGGTGGCGAGCCAAATTATAGTGCGGGATCTAAGTATACGTCGTTTATCAGTCATTCTGTCCACGTCCCGTCCGCGGAGGTTATCGAGGCGCTTTCACGCCACTCGAATAGCATTAGAATAATGATGTGCGTACAACGAACTCCTAAAAGTGCAAAATAAACTAAGGAAGTAGCTAGCGCCATGCTCGCCACCTGTTCGCTTCTAAATCGGGGCATTCATCGCGTCGTTAGCCCACAATGGTACAAAGGCCCGCTACCTGAGTGGAGCTTGTTTTTTTTCTTCGGTTATAAAGAGGGCTTTATCCGTCGGGCTTCGGAGGGGCATTACTTCGATTGTGTGGGCGACATAAACCGTCATATCAACAATGCCCCTCGTTTAACGCTCGTGGATCGTTCCGATTGTCGCCACAAATCATAACAGCTCTCTGTCATCTGCCAGCGGATTGATTGCGCGTGCCGACTTTCCATAAACATTTGCCCTATGCGGACATTTTAGGTTCGAGTTTTCGAGATTTACCGTTTCGATTTGTTGTGTAAACGTTGACGGTCGCATGTGTAAACAGAACAGGTGTCAACAGACGACATAGGTGGCTGAAATGTGTTGAAATGCCTTTTAAAGTACTGATGTGAGATATTAACATTGTGTATGGAAAGTTAGCAGTTTGTCGCTGAATGTGGGTAGGCTGCAAGTGAACTCGTTTTGTTGTATAATTTTTGTTATATCGTGGAAGTAACTTGTTATGTGATGTGGAGCAGGCAGCGTTAAAGTTTTTCGTAAACCAAGTCTATTTTATAATGTAGCAAAATATTTTTTTTTTTCAATTAGTAAACATGACTGTTTACTGTTCACTCATTATTTTTAATAAGATAAGTAGTTTCTTCAATGACATTAAAAGACCAATAATGCTTAAAAAATTGTTAGCAATTGTTCAAGCGAAAACTCAATAACCCTAGTTTCTATATGAGTAATTTTGCTAACAACACGAGAAGTAGTGAAAGACGACCTGTATAGAGTCGTTAATTAAGTTATTTCCAGTTAGCGTGTTTACGCACCAGTAAAATATGTGTATGTTCCGAATCAAGCGAATAACTGGACGCAACAAGTGTTCTGCCACACTGTACGACGCACTCTATCTCGACGTGATAAAGGCCACATAAGAAACGGTATATTTTGATTTGTTGCTCAGCACTCGACACAGAAGATCGAAAGCAAAAAGCTCGATCAATATTTCAAGCTTGACCGCATTCCGACGTTATCCGCCGCCTTTCATTTAATTACATTGTGAAAAATATACGAGCTCGCTTAAAAATAAACACAAATGAACACGGACATTGCACATGTATAGAAAGATAATGGTACAATGCAAAAGAACATGCAACGTTCAAACCCCAGATACACTAATGAGATTTCGAATGCTTTAAAAGTTGATTATAATGAAATATAAAGAATGAGTTTTGTCACTAAAAAAGCTTGGTGCTACGTTTTGTCATGTCAAATATTCTGAAAATAAGTCTTGTTTTACACACTTTCAATCTACGAAACTTTTCTCACGATGTAATCAGACCATTATTTATTAGTTAATACTATAGGTATTATAAGCTTGTTTAACGGAGAAAAAAAAAAACATTTCATTGTATTCTAGCTGGATGGTGAAAGTGCCGAATTTATTCATTTTTCTACTCACGAATGTTGCGAACTTTTTCTAAGGAATTATAACTGTTATTGATTGCACAGCAAGTTCACGCGAATTCAAAATACATACATACATAATTAGCATTAGGCTACTTTTAAAATGTCTTCAGGTTTAAGCGTATGGTACAGATAAAACAAGCGTTAAAATTAATCAGTTGAATGTCGAGTGCAATGGAGGGAAAGTAAGTACCGCGCGTTAATCAAACCGAATCGAGATTGGTTCGGATCACATATAGGAATGCACTTATAGAATTTCTCCAAGCCGAGCGAAAGAAGTGGCAAAGAATGCGGTCGTGTATCCGAGGAATGCCCCTACCACAATAACTGTATGTACGTTTTACTACGGCAATTAGGTGTTGAAAGCAGACTGTTACAATGACTCGAGTTTTAGGTTTGCGATTGATATCTGTTAGAAGTTCCGGTTAAGTTTACGGTACACGTTTTAATGAACATCTTTTATTGTATTTCTGGTGAGTAATATAATTGCGTTGTTTATTAACGCATTATACTTGAACAAGAAAAATAATGTTATTTTTAAATAACCGATTCAATTTATAGTAAAAACACTTCAGAAGTAACAACAGTACATGCGTGAGGAAAGTTCAAAAGCATAACCCTAGCGTTTTGCTATTATTTTGTGTACAACAACGATGATTTACATATCAAACTTGCATATATGTATAATTATGTAGAAAAAACAAAACATTTGGTAATCATTAGTAATATGACTAACTAGTTATTTATATACTTCGAGAACACGTGATAGGAGCAGGCTGCGGTTTGCTGCGGTTGTTTCATTTGTCGTCAGTCCACTTATTTTGTATTGGTTGCTTATATTTTGTATCAGAAACCTCAGCAGTTGCTCCCGGTTTTACTTTTTGCATCACGTGTACTGTTTATCATATTATTTAGAAGTTAGCTAGCAAGCAGCTAACACCTGCCATGTACTCATAGTAGAAATTATGAACGATAGTAAGTAAGTACATACCTCAGATCAGAGAAACCCTTCTCTGATCTGAGGTACATACCGTTAAGAACTAGGACCGAAGCGACAATGATTTTACAACTAGGTAAATTTTTTTATTTCCCAGTTTTGCACGTAATGTCTTAGCTTCTTCTAAATTCATCAGTCTATTCATAGCATTCGTCAGTAGAGACGAAGTCCTACTCACCTGACCTTTTTTCAAATTCTTCCAAATTATGAATAATTTTCCATTTAATCAGCACAGTTTTCTTTTCTAATGAAAATAATTTATGTAGACGTGAACATTTGTTGAAATCGATGTTCGCATCTTCAACTTAAACAGACAAACATACTATTGTTAGTAAACATGTGTGCTGCACGATTTGTACCACCCGCCATTGTTTATTCGTGTAGTTGAACGTACATTTCACATTTTCTAATACTAGACTCTAAATGGTCAACGAGTTTGAAGTACGTTCGACTAATGCCTTACACTCATTTCGCGGCGTGTTCAAAGGAACGCTTAACATATGCTTTGGTAATGAGATTATGTTTTACACGATTTAGAATCTTATTACAATTGCAAGAAGGATGGGAATGAATGTTAGTAATGTATGCGAGCTCTTGAGTCTTGAGTTTTCAGGCGCATCTTAATGAACTTTGTGATGCGTGTTTCTGGTACCGTTGACGTCATTGCAGTGCAGTTATTGCAATTCAGTTTTGGAGATATGATGCTGTTTGGATTTCATCATTATTCTCCTACAAATTCTACAATGTGGTTTCAATATTAATTTGTTCTTGTATATTAGTTGCTTTGTGTTGATGGCAAACCGTTTTACGATTGAAAAGAATCTTTGGTGCTTTTTTCTAAGAAAGGAAAAGAAATCGCGCGCCTGAATATACATGAAAGATGCGTCAACATTTCTAATAAATATTTTTGGAAATAATTTACACAGCGAATAAAGTTTCGACCCCCTGTTTGTTTATTTTATTAGTACGAGTAGCTAAACGTGCTACTCGTACTAATAATAAACAATAAACATCAGCATTAAAAAAAACGATCGACACTAGAAAACTCCAGTATAATAATAGATGAGCAAGTTTTAAATTCCAATAGAAACTAAGATGAGAATTTATTAACGACATTCATAACATTCTATTGACGTAAAAGATAGATAGATAGCCTCGATAGAGCCATAAATATTGTGCATCTAAACGCAAATTAGCACTTCTAGTTTGTTTAAAACGAAAACTAATTAAAAATATAAGTGGCATGTGTGGAATTATTTACGGGGATAAGAATTTAGCACTTTCTGCTTTCTAGACGCACAGTAAAATAAGAGCCAAGCTTTCTAAAATAGATTATTATTTAATTAAGAAATCCAATCACAAAGATTTTCATGATGAAGTTTTGACTTATTTCACTACATTCAATAACTCAAAACACATGTTGTGTACAAGGTCGTTAGATTGACAGATCTCAAATACAAATATCTCAACGCCATGATAAATATCAGTTGGACCCATAAATATTTATCAGTTGGACCCATAAATATTTGTATATGTAGAACCAACTCTGGTACTAGTAAACCTTGTGTGTCAAGGAAGTCTGTTTATTACCATAACTTAAATGCTTGTAACTTACTTTGAAATAAGATCAATGTATGTAGTCTCATATTATATCAATAAATAGAAAGAAATCTTGGCCGTATAACTGCATCGTTTCTTACGGGATTATCACAAGTACGAACTTAATTTCAAACTCATAAAACTGCTTTAATATCGGGTAGCGGTAAATTATAATGTCATAGTGGAATTTCGAGGTCTCCGACCTTAAGACGGTGTTCATAATTTTTGAATAGTTCAACGTGTTAATGTCTTTGTTAACACGACAATCGGTTGTATCACGATTGTTATAACTCTTACGGTATTTCACAAGTCGTTAAAAATCACGCCAGCATTTAATGCCTAATTTATGCTTTGTCATATATTAGAAAGATGATTTGAAATACATATGCATATTTTGATTAAATTTAAATGTATAATGGTTAGCTTTGTGGTAAAACTGACAGCGTGTTTTGAAATATTCGTGAATGCTGGCTATTTAAATGTTAATTATTTTCTACAATCTGGACCAAATTTGACCAATTAAACTTTAAGATCTTACTTATAAGGTCAAGTCTAACTAAGTTGTTAGAGGAGTAGCTTTAATCAACAGGAAATAAATTGATTACAGTCATTGTCAAAAGCGAATTTCAGGTAATGCGAACTAACGACAAATGAATTCGAAGTATAAAATATTATGGAACATTGACACTAAACCGCTTTTTAATTTGAATGATCAATAAAGTTACCAAAACGTAACATTATACAGAAACCAACTTTATATGATAATATTGATAATATGATTTATAGTGCGCTAAAAGTTACAGTGGATTTGCATGATTTATCAATAAATCTATTTACAGGTGTTAAAATTTCGTATCTAATTTAATGATATACATATGAAACACTTATTAAAATGCTGTCTTATTAAAGCCGAATAATATGTTACTCTGGAGAGGAGAGTGGAAATTAAAAATTTATTATTACAGTGCTAATTAAAAAACAAATTTTATCGAATCGTAAAACCAACGTAATATTTTATGCGTTTTCGCATTTTTTTACATATTTCTTATTTTATAGCCCTGATTTAAAATAATCTTCAAGTTTTAAGGCTTATTATAAAAAGGATTTAAAAAGTGTAGTCGGTTTGAAGGTTTAAGAAAGAAAATGCTATGCGTTTCGGCGACGATTGTATAAAGTATAGATTGTATAATATAAAAAACTATTCTGCCAACTATTATGTACATAGGTATTCTGCTGTGCTAGAGTCAAAAATAATTTTACCACGTAGCTGTCACAACTGTTGTTACCTTGCTAGAATTTTCCAAGCTACGTTTGTTTTTGTCTGACTTTATCTCTTATTAATTTGCCCAATTTACACTATCAGCAGTTAATTTACTTTTAAAACCTTCTCTATACAAAACTCATGAAATTAAATTCTTTTGTTTGAGATTCTAATTAACTCTCGTCGTTTTAATTAGCAAGTTTGTAACTTTCTTTTGTTTATTTATGAAATAGCTAACATTTCTTTTGTAGAAGGGAAAGTCTAAGGAAATTAATAAACCAGTGAATTGTTTTTTAAGTGTAATTTCCATTTCCTTTTTTTGACGATTTTAATGCTGGATTATCTAGACACGCGGCAGCGTGTCAAGCCAAGTTCAAGCAAAAAGGAAAGGAACGGGCTAGCCAGCGCCAAGTGTATATTTACACGAACCATTTGGTGGCACTTTTGACCCTTCTATAACTTATTACCTATTTAACGTAAACACATGAAACTACGTGAGTTTAATAAGGTCCATAAGGACACCTAGAAGCCCAAATTTCATGAAGCTAACTCAAACGGTTATAAAGATATGAAGGTCAAAAAGTCGTAAAAATTAGTATTGACTCACTGACTTATAGTAGCAAAACCTAACGTACTTCCAGATGACCTAGAAAGATGAAATTTGGAATCCAGCTTGGTAATTGTGTGTAACCGTAGGAAAAAATCTGAAAATAGAAAAAAGTTAAAAATTAGGGGGGGAAACCCCCCCCCCTCCCCCTATTTTTTAACTTTTTTCCATTTTCCGATTTTTTCCTACGGTTACACACAATTATCGATCTGGATTCCAAATTTCATTTTTCTAGGTCATCTGGAAGTGGCTTAGGTTTTGCTACTGGTTAGGGTAACAAAACCTAACGTACTTCCAGATGACCTAGAAGGATGAAATTTGGAATCCAGCTTGGTAATTGTGTGTAACCGTAGGAAAAAATCTGAAAATAGAAAAAAGTTAAAAATTTGGGGGGAAACCCCCACCCCCTCCCCCTATTTTTAACTTTTTTCCATTTTCCGATTTTTTCCTACGGTTACACACAATTATCGATCTGGATTCCAAATTTCATCCTTCTAGGTCATCTGGAAGTGGGTTAGGTTTTGCTACTGGTTAGGGTAACAAAACCTAACGTACTTCCAGATGACCTAGAAGGATGAAATTTGGAATCCAGCTTGGTAATTGTGTGTAACCGTAGGAAAAAATCTGAAAATAGAAAAAAGTTAAAAATTAGGGGGGAAACCCCCCCCCCCTCCCCCTATTTTTTAACTTTTTTCCTTTTTCCGATTTTTTCCTACGGTCACACACAATTATCGATCTGGATTCCAAATTTCATCCTTCTAGGTCATCTGGAAGTAGGTTAGGTTTTGCTACTATAAGTCAGTCAGTCCTAAACGCGCGCTAAACAACCGGCCAACGCGACGGTGTGTCTTCGGCGGCGCGCGGCACCACATTAAATCTCAATACCTGCCTAGTTTTCTTTACAAAAAGTAATGATATCCCACCAAAAACATAAATGTGAAAAAGGAGAGCCAAGTTCAATACAAAAATTATGTTTGGCTGTGGGCTTCGCCGCAAAAAGAATGGAGATCTAATTGAGTGCCAAGTTCTATGATCTTAAAGTAGGTAAGATTTGACTTGGCCAGTTTTTATCAGATTTAAAATACATAAAATTATATAATATGTTGAATATGTAACTTTATAAAATGACTGATGTAATTAAAACTGGCCAAGTCAAATCTTACCTACTTTAAGATCATAGAACTTGGCACTCAATTAGATCTCCATTCTTTTTGCGGCGAAGCCCACAGCCAAACATAATTTTTGTATTGAACTTGGCTCTCCTTTTTCACATTTATGTTTTTGGTGGGATCCGATTATACTTAAAACACCTGTTAACAATTGTATAACTCATATCCAATACGCAATACAGAATAACCACAATACTAGAAAACCAAAAACAAGAAAACCAGTACGCGTTCCACACTTATTAGTTCAAAAGAAAACGACCAGACCATCTGTATACTTACTTATTACAAAACACGTAAGGGCCAAACGTGTGAAGCAAATTAACCATTTCACCGGCACGGCGGCTAAAACAGCCGTAAGTAGGAACGCAAACACTTTCGACTGGTAGAGACAAACAGATCTCGTTCAGTATGACAAATATTTGAACTGGGTCCAGGTTAAGCGTTAAGCGATAGCGGGTTAAGTACTATTACTTTCTTTTAATCGATGCCAGTTAGTAGCAGTGGAAGGTTTATGTGTACAAAACGAATGTCATTAGATAAAAATCTAGCGACAGCTACCAAATAGGTTTCAAATAAGCAAGACAGGATACAAAGTTAACATACTTGACATACAAGTTGCAAAAACTCCTTAACAATATTTTTTGTATATTCTTACATAGCAACATCGCCAAATTCATTAAAGTCACAGAACAAGATTGTGTTTCATTTTCGTAAAAACTTTTTGCTTTTTGTAACAGTTAAAGAAACACTGTTTTCCTTTTTTTTTCTTTTCTTTCTTTAAACTGTCTTAACTTAATAAAAAAATTACGCTTAACCTGATGCTTGTACTACGCAGCAAGCGAAATGTACCTAGCATCAAAGCCCTACCGAAGCGCCGTGGTGGTCCAGAGGCCCACCGAATTGTTTTACTATTACATAAATATTGTTTATTGCCGCCCACGACCGCTCCTGTTGCGAGATGTATGGCCATATTAAATAATAAACATATTTTAGAGCAAGGACTGCATTACGGTCTCAAGATGTTGTTAACAGAATTATGTGTCTTGCCAACGATCCCATTAATTCTTCAATGTTGCATAAGATCATCTTCGTGTAGTGTAGATTAGTACTAGGAATTAGTATGATCGAATTGAGGAAACTGTTGATGCATTTTCTATTTTTGTTTCACTTGTGTTGAGTACGTCCAAGTACTCAAATGCATACATGTTTTAAATTAAATATTATTGATTGCCTGTCTAAAAGTCGCTTAAACTTGATGTTAGTACTCGTAGTCATCTTACTTATCTTGACGATTAATATTATCTAGTATGAAATAGGTAATGAAACTATTACTGTCACATAATTCAAGTTAACATCTTATGATATGAATAGGACACAATAACCGCTTAAATACTTAATCTGAATAATGTTCAATATAATTAATCATACTAATGTCGTAATAAACCCAGTAATATTTTACTACTGGTCAATTTTGAATAGAAATGAAACATGTTTGACTACGTGATATTCTTCATGTGCTCACAACTAATGGATTGAATCTGTGATCATTCATTAAAACGTTCACTAACTTGTAAATAAATAAGTTTGTTGTTTTATAATATCCTATGCTTTGACGCATAAAATCTTAGTCATTCCGTGATCTCAATTGCTGCTGTAAAGTGATTGAAACGTGGAGTTTATAACATGTATATGATCATGTTGTCTTATTAAATATGATATTAATGAACAGTGCAAATGTGCTGCAGCAAAAACAAGTCTTGACCTGTTTTAAGTGCAACATATGCCTATTATATTTAGCCTTGGCTAAATGGAGCGATTGCTTTTGCACTTCAGTCAACTGTCTGTATAGTTTATTGAAGTCATCTTCCACATTACCAATCAACAATCCTGACAAGGCGCCATTGCAGGCCATTACAATCTTTTCTTCATAATAAAGGCTACAATTTTTCTCTAGTAATAAAGCCTCTCATGACAGCAAAAGACGCTTACGTCCATCTCAGTCTTTAAATAAAATTACTTAAAGACCACTTCGCGATCCCGTTTTTAAACGACCAATAATGCTCGAGAATTTGTGAAACCATTAGAGCAAAACAAAATATTTTTTTAATGGAAGAAAATTATACTATTAATAGGGACTAATGTAAGCTTATCCGTCGGTAAAGATGAGAGAAGTCGCGAACAGCAATCCGCCATAACAAATTGCGGTGCAATCTTCAGCAATCAGGGATGTGCGTGCATAGCTTGCAGAACTAACTGAATGTTCACCGAGATGTAATGCATCATCTGATGGTTAGGTTGACAGTGTCCAATATTGCTTATTTTAGTTAATTTATTTATCATAGCTCCTCCAATTCGTTAAGTAACAGTGGGTCCAGACTGCAAGGGTAACGTTTAATATACATGATTTCGTTAGTGCAAAGAATAGGAAACACACAATGTGCTGTTTGGGAATCATTTAAGAAAGATCTCCCAACGTGTTACAGTGTGACTAGTTACAGGTTACAGTGTTGGAAACAAAAGTTTTTACTATGCGTTAACGGATTAACGATGCCCAGGTAAGTATAATGCTTTTTCGCAATGCCATCGAGTTTATTCTACTTCTAGTCTCTCTTGGACTTAAAAGCTACGCTCAACTCGTAGGTGGAACAACTTCCAAATTCTCTCTGGACACTGCTAGCACCATAAGCTCCTTATACATTATGACATTTACTTTTTCTTTTCAAACTGTCGCACATAATTCCGTCTTGGTCTTCCTCTTTCCCTTAGCTAAATTAAGCGACTGTTGAATTTAAGAGATATGCCCTTTACTTCGCAATGCCATCAAGTTAATTCTTATCGACAGACAGCCCTAAATAAATACATATTGCAAATATCGCCAATCACTCGAGCGGCGGTTCGCCGACAGAGCCGACGCGATGTCGTGATGACACCGACACGCCTCCGACGCGTCCGAACTCGTCCGTGCTCCAGTAATTTTGTTTTCCTATTTAAAAATACTGCGAAAGTACCGTTTTCTCTACCGGGTTTGAACGTGTGAAAATGATAGGGATTAGAATAACCTACTCCACATTAAACGAATCATTAAAATTCCTGCTCAAAAGTCCTATGCGCCGAAAGCCTTTTATTAGAATTCGATAATTCGCTATAGCTGGTAAGCTACAAGGAATATTTTCAAATCCATTCAATTCTTCAGAAAGAGTAACGAGCATTCATCATCAATGTAATGAACGCTATAGAAAAGTATAGACATTCTCTCATATTGATTCATTGGTTACTAGTAAGGCATTAATAATAAAATTAAAACAATATCCTGTAAGAGTATAAACAAAGAAAGACTCCTTTCGTCGACGTATTCTCGAAACCCGATTCACTCAATTCTTTTGTTTCGTGCAAAAAACATACCCTGTAACCAAACAGAGTCAGCGGCACAGAAAAGCTATTAAGAAATCATTCGAGAGTCAATATCGCCAGGTAAAGATTTTCACTGCAAAAAACAAGCAAAAACACTCGGGATTCGTGTGTGGTACCGCGATTTCGTGATAAAAACTATAATGGAATTTGCAAAAACTTAACTCTGTTTGTTTTAACAATACCGATAAGCTTCGGGTTAAATATAAATAAAGTATTACGAATACGAATTGACGTAAATGCTAACTTGACATTAGATAAGTCTACAGATATACCGTAAATAAATGATAGTGAATTATAATTATTAATAAAATGTTCCCGAAAAGAACGTTATGATAAACAGATACTTTTTGTAAACTTACAAAACATGATGAATTACTATTGGTTAAGATGAAATAAAATTTATAATAAGTTATAACGAAACTTGTTACAGGTTTTTCATACCGCATATTTGATAATGAATTGAGTAATGAATTTGCTTTACGAATTTCGGCTTTGGAGAATAATATCAACGATTTACACAAATAAAGATGCGAGCACATAGGATCTGCGGCTATTACACGAGGGCTCGGTAGGACAACAATCAGACAAAACTCGAGAGAGAGAGAGGGATTTAGCCTAGGACCAACGCCTTTACATGCTTCCCAAATTTCCTTTGGGTTGTCAACACCTCCAACTGTGGGAATTTGGACAGTAATGGAAAAATTGTAAAATACCGGTATCCGTACCCCGGGGCATTGCCATTGTGTAAAGTGGGAATACGACAGTAAAATTTGAAGTAATATGAGCCTGGAAGAACGATAATTTCGTAATTACTTTAAACGAGGTTTTACTATGCAAAAGAAATACGATGCAGCTTGCTATATTCAGAGAGGAAGGCAATAAATATCCCTCGTTCGTCTAGATTTAAGACAAGTCGGGTTTTACTGGCGATAAAACAAACACCTTTTATTTTAGTCTAGCAACGTAGGCAGTACGGCTGATTTTTAAAAGTATGCTATATTACATAAAGTGAGCTCTAGCAAAATGTCTGAGTGTATTTTTTTTTATGTATGTAATTATGTTGGTTTTATACATATGTGTCTGACATGTCTCAGTATCAATTCTCTATTTTCTATGTGTAACCTGGTTATGTAATAAAGAAAATCGAAAAGAATTATTTTTATTAACAAGCAATAAATACCTACGTCACAACTATTAGTTATATAGGCGTACCTCGACAGCAAATTACTTTAAAAACAAATGACAGTAATTGTCATTTACTGCCTATGCCCAGTTGCGGTCGTAAAGCAGAATTCATGGTTATAGGCCATACATGCAAAATTGCAAACTCCCTCCGTGCCATTAATATGTTTGCAATTTATCGCTAATTCACCTTACTGACTTCTTGCTAAGTAGAAAGTGTCTTCAGTATAATATGTTAAAATGTCAAAGTGTGACTACTGTGCAGTGTGCAGGTTAAGGGAGTCAAACCATCTAAACTCGCTGAAAACTTGTAAAAAATGGACCTACATATTGCAAACTATCCAGATTGCGTACAAATTTTTATTTTACAATTACAAGCATTCGTGTTTATGATTATATTCCATACTTTCTTGTGCAACTAATTGGTTGAATAAATTTATCCTGGCACGTACATTTTGCTCTCATTTGAAGGCTATTTAACATTTTATTATCATTGAAATTACCGTAATTATAAGCATGGTATTTTTATTTCTCGTGTATTAAATTGAGCAATTTCTGCAAGAAAAAATATGTATGAGCGAGCAAGTTGGAAAGAAATTAACTATAAGCCGGTGCAGTGGCGCGTTTGGAATGTTATGGACTGGATATCGTGGATTTGATTCTCACGAAACTTTTGTAATGTTAATGTCTCTTTGGAACTTGTAGAGTTATGAAAATTGTCTTGAGTGGAGTAAGGGTCTTGACAAAGAAGTTGTTTCTGTTTCATGAGTTTTTATGCTAAAGCGATTTAAATATAAAATAAAAGCATAAAACTCAGCGATCAGCGATGAGCTTTCAAAAGCAGCTGCTGAAGATTAATTAACAGACCCGACACAAGAGGTCTTTCATCCGCAGACCGCAGGTGACGCGGGCGCCGCACTGGACAGCTGAACCGAATTATCCGATAATTTCATACGTTTTGTACTTATTGCGTCGGCAACATCCAGTCTCGTTTATACGGCCGATTATCCGATATACTGTCAGTTACTTCGTTTTATGTCGTGCGACTTTATACGGTAATTAATCTTTGGTTTTTTAAAACTTGTTTTTATGTAGCGCTTTTATTTAATTTCAGTTTGCAAGATAAGTATGTACAATTATATATACTGCTAATGCTACATCATTGGGAAAATATAACTTAATATACTTTTAATTTCTGACCCACTGATTTTTAATAACTTTTTCAGAGTATCAGAGTCATTAACGCCTCGATGGTCTAGTGGTTTAAGTACCGGGCGAAGATCTCGGGGTCCTGGGTTCAATTCACGGGTCGAGCTAACTTTGTGTCGGTTTTTTCGGGCACAGCTCGGGTTTGTGATCACCAATCCGCATTTGGCAAGCGTGGTGATTAAACCAATACCCATCATTTTAGCGATAACTTGATTTCAAGGATGGAGGCCTTTGTCCTGCAGTGGGACATTAATAGGCTGCTACTTTACTTTTTACTTTACAGAGTCATTGTTCTGATATCAAGTTGATATTAAGATTTGCATATGTTTAACCAAACATACTATATCACAATACCTATTTGAATTAAGGACTCCTGGGATGTATAGCAGGGTTATTACTAAATTCTCAATTAGGCCAGTCAATCACTGTAGTTTTTTAACTCCTACATAATGATATTGTTTATAGCAAACCAGCTAAAAGCGGGCTGTAAAAAGTCCTACTATAAACCGAAGTGTTTAGTTTCATTTCACAAGTTTCTTGTCACCTATAATATTATGTATAATGTCTATTGTGAGTGATTGTGAGAGACAAACACTGATTTCCATCGCTGAACGTATTATCATGGAGCTCAGTGGAGACAAAATAACAACAGAAGCTTTCGATATTAAATGTCAGCTGTGACGTTTTACCGGTAACTTATAGTGCAATCAAAAATCAATTTATATTGTTTTTATTCTTTGGTGTTTGGTTTCTTTACGAACGCTATGTTATCGTTTTAGCAATGATAATAAATACGTTTAATTTATTGGCTACGTTTTTAATTTATTAAATTGTCTTTTTCTTATTGTTTTCGGTACGAAATTCATTTATTAACAATACTTTATTGTTTATAATGATTTATTTTAAAGCTGCATAACAGGCTAGGTGGAAAATGAGAAATGAAAACAAAATTATACCCCATTAGCAAAGGTACGTATAATCCCATTTCTTAGATTTACAATACTAGACAAACAAATTGTACAAAGCACAGTTGTTACAGATTCAATCACGACCAATTCCCAACCGTTCACAGTCAATTACGTTTAAAAATTTCAAAATTCGATTCCAAATGACACGAAATTGTTCCATTAAGCACCGGCCTGTGATTTGACGGACTAACGAAGGAGCCGTTAAATTCCTATCATAATCACCGCCGCTCCCAAAGCCGAGGGCACTGATTACAGGGTAGCCGCCCACCGGCGGGAACCAGACTGGAACGGACATCAAAGAGCCTTAAAACAACACACAATGTTGCCTGTTACGACGTTTTGGACTTGTGGAGATGTTTGTTGATTCTACGTAGGGCTGGTACTGGCAATAAAGGCGTCTAAATTACAGCTTCGACTTGGTTTTTACTCAAATTTGCAAGTACCCAGAGAAATATCCGCATTGAATTAAGAACTTTATTTAAAAATCTAATCTAAATAATGTGCATTTGTGTAAGATTTGTTAGTTGCCTTTTATAAATAAAAAATCTTAATTTTTATCAATTGTTAGTTTAAAAACCAATAGAGTTCGAAATGTAATGAGGCAATGTTATTAAATGCGGTAATCCATTGCCCCCGTTAAGATCACACTTATAATAATTATTTCAACATAAACAAGCCTAACGGTATGAATTGATGCTTTAATTCCTGCTTACCATCATTTAAATAGCATACTCGTCAGCGAAATGAAGGCGTATAAAAAAAATTACACAGTAAGTCGTGTTAAGAAAATTTCTTGAAGACTAAAACTGTAATTAAATCGTGCGCTGTTTAATTACAATTAATTGATCATGTCGGAGTCGTGACAACTGGATTCATGAATGAGTCATTATTTTAAGTAGAAATGCAAGATGCTTTTCTAATTTATCAAGACTATTAGATCCGCTTTGTGATATCTACAGTTAACCAGACCTTTATAATCTTCGTAACGTTTCTAAATTGCTAACGGTGTTCTACGGTGTATTAATACAATTGCTGCTTAGTACGTAGGTAAGCCGAATTACAGTCTTTAAATGTTAATTATTTTAAGATTTATCCAAAAATAAATTCTTAATTCTCCTCCTAATGGTTCTTTGTTTATCGTTAATATTATATAAGTAATGTGAAAAATATGTAGCTTCTATATTAAAAATTGTAGTAAACTAAAATTCTTAAAAATCTAGGGACGTTCTATTGTGTTTTGTCAGCCCTAATTGTAAGACACGGACTATGTTCATTTTCATAATGACATAGGACCCGTGGCTGCCCAAAGAGGAGGATCTGAGCACGAATTCGCTTAGGCCCTAATAATTGTGAGGGCCGACTATTCGTTAGTTGCGTGTTTCCGAGGGAATTCGTTGCGTGATTGTTACTCTTTTTATTCTTTGTTTCATTCTCTTTGTTTTCAATTTCCTGGCGTATTTTCTTTGTTTCACTGTTGTAATTGTGGCTTGTAAAGTACCCACGGATAATTATATGATTGGTAATATATCACAACGGTATTGAATTGTTTAACAAAAGAAACATACGACTTTCACAGTGGTTATTTTAAAGTTTTCATGATTGATTAGATCATGCTCAGAGAAATACATATTCTTCTACCAAAACGAATATTTTAAATAGCAATATTTCTATTGTAATAAATCAAACAGCAACTAAAATATGACAGATGTAAAAGACCTATAATTTGCAAAGGAACATTATTTCTGTTAAGTTCTATATTTGTTTAGATGGTGTTCTATAAAAAGCAAATTAACCGCAATTTAAGCCACGACTGTGCGGATGTCACGAAAAATATTTGTTCAAAGAAGGAAGTTTTGCAACAGCAAAGACCTAAAGCTTCCAGCAAATTAAATTCAATTTAGAATCACGTGACGCCGCGCTAGAACACGAATGACAAACGACCAACGTTTAGTGTCAATTAGCGAACCGACCGCTTTAAGTATAAATAATGAACATAATTTGCGCCAAAATAAACTTTATTGTGATTGAAATAAAAGTTGTCACGACGAGACGTGTTTCTTTAAAGGGCGTATGTGCGGACGTAGTGAACAAGGCAACAAACTAAGTGTTGCAAGACATTTCGGTTTTTCCCTAACAAATTATCAGAGCTGCTTCCACTTCATTATCATAATTAGCCTTTGAACCATGCGGCTGATCCACATTTTCAAGAGGATCTTCCAAACATTTCCCAAAACAAAGACATAATTCAGCGTTGTCGCGTTGTCACAACACAATATATCATCCACATTTGCATTCCTCCTAATTGTTTAGCATTTGGAATAAACTATAAATCATATCAGTGAGAAAGAATATAGTTAATTTCTCTCAAGAACAAATTAGAACTTGCTTTGAGTGAGACCAGATCAAGTATGTGAGGGAGAAAATTTACTCAATATCAATACATTGTAATTCAATATTCTAGAAGTGTCAAGTCGGCGTCAACGCGTTGAAAGTATCATAAATAAATTTCGATAAGCCTATATTATCAAACATCCTCAATTTATCTTATCTACGACTTTCTACATACAAATAGTCTGATATAAATTTTCTAGGAAATGAAATTGCAGATTTAGAACAGAATATGTGCCAAACAGGAGTATGGTCTACAATATCTCACAATTGAGATAAACCCTGTGTCCCAGCAGTGGGAACGTATATAGGCTGATGATGATGATGTGCCAATTTATAGTAATAAAAAACCCTTGTCATACCTAAGAATATAATGAAATAATGCTAAAGTGAGCATGTATTGTAATTTCTTAAGGACTTTCTTCTCCGACTTTCTTTCGCAGATTTTTTTTTTACTTATACTTGACTTATTTCGATATCCTTAACATTTAAAAAAAACATTGGCCACGATGAAGCGTTACAAAAAAAAAATCAAATAACAATATTTGAAAGAAGCCTTAACAATGTTGTTCCTAGGCTACAAATATTCGATACACAAATTAACCCTGAAATAGAGCAATGTAAAAACATAAAAAGGTTCCGATTCCGAGGCATGTAATTTGAGGTCAATTTGCCGCTATTCGGGTCTACCTGAGTTGTGTTTAATACCAATTTACCTTCTCAAATTTAGTTTTAATCGACGGATGTCGGTCAAGTCTCGTTGAGAAATGATAACACTGGTCTACAAAATTTTACTTTTTGTGTGCCCATCAATTGAATACTATATTTTTATACTGCTTTGAGGTAACTGAATACGAAAACACAGATATTTTTTTTTAATTAGCTCTTATTTTGGAAATATACCTAATATACAAAATTTGACTTTTAGTAACATGTTAAAGTACAAAACAATTTATTAAAAAAAAACTATATTTATTTATTATAATTTTTTACTTGTTATATAAAATTGGGAATATTAAAATATTAACATAATATTTAAACGTGTTTAATTAAGATTTTCGCTTCTTTTTCGTTAATCTTTTGTAATCGCTGTTAGGGGTATCTCTTCTCAAATTCCAGCAGTAGTCCGCTAACATTGACGCATTCCATCGGCCCTGGTATATGTTTTCCATTGTCGAGATATCTTGATTCGCCATGTTCGTCACTTACATCACCGCAGTTAGAAGGGAAAAATTCAAGATGAGAATGAAGAAAATGAATTTTTAGAGACCCACAAACTGTGACGATTGTGAGGTTGTAGGCTCATTGTAGTCAACTTCCATTGAAATTATCTCTTCTTCAGAATCTTGCTGGTACTCTTCGGGATGTCGAGGAACAGGTAAATCGATTCCGTGTGGTACAGGTCGCGACACAGAGGCTACATTAGGGTATACCACGTTTCGTGTCTTTTTTCTTGATATACCATACTGGATGGATGGAGTGAAGCAAAAGTAACAGTCATTCGCATGATTGGTAGGTTCCCTCCTCATCATTGGCACACCAAAAGGCAATGAAAGTTTCTTTTTGTTTAGCCACTTAATCAAATTTGTGGAGCATGCTGTGCCAATAAAATGTGGTACGATTTGTCTTGGTTTTTAATTTTAATTCCAAAATAATGGAAGTAAGCAGTTTCTAAACGTTGAGTAATTGAGCATCTTTGGTTAATATGGGTCACCTTACCACATATTGTTGCAAAAATTGTCTGCACTATTAACACATTTGGGAGACATAATGGAAAGTGTAGATTTTTCACAAAAAATGTCAAAAAACGATAACAATTTCACGTTTTAACTGTTGAACAAAACACAGTCAGCGTTAGAAGAAACAAACAAATATGAAAAAATAAAATTTCTGCAGGTAATCTCTAAATATTTTGAATTATCATCATTAATGTGGTAAAACTATCGCGCTACCCGCTATTATATTTTATATGGCACAGTTGCACAATAAGAGCTAACTATAAATTTTTACTTATATATTTATATTCAGTGAGTAAAATACAATCAATATAGTACATTTTTATGTAATGGCAAATTTGATGTAGACCAGTGTAATTTAAAGAGACATATGTTCATGATTATTTTAATGGGAAGGGCCGGAATTATGGAAGTAATGACAGTGCTGGCGCCGAGTTTTACAGCATATTTGCCCTTAATAATACTTGCCAAGATGTTCGCTTGTCTTGTGGTTTGAGTACGGCTGATATTATTTATTTTATTCTATACAACTTTATGACGCCCACCAGATGTTAAGCTGCCACTGAAGCATATTCCATTGAAATGCAAGTATGTATTGCTCATGTAGTAATAATTATTACATTATTATGTAATAATTATTACATTATAATGTATTATTCAAAAATAATTATTTTACAACATTAAAAATATATACAAAAAAGAACTAAACATAATTATAAATAAAAAATTTGGCCGAGGTCTCCGTCCATGGGAAAAGTACCCAGGACACTAGCAACGTTTCCACGCTGGATGGCCAGGCTGATACGCTGCCCTAGGTACAGACCAGCTTTGGGATCGTGAGATGACTCCAGCAAACGCTTAGATATCTCACGATACACCCTGCGAGCGCTTGGACCCCAGGGCCCCAGCGTTTCAACCCCAAAAGGCTCAAATATATAGGCATCACTGATGACAGAATATTTGCGCCTTTTGAGGTCTTCAGCCGAACCAGCCGCAGAACCAGCCCTGCCAACCGACAAAGGAAGATGAGACGGCGCCAAAGTATCAACACAAGTCGCGTCCCAAACAAGGGGCCGCCCCATCTTCCAGGGGACAAGGGTCATTCCATCCGGGCGCTTACCATCGCTGCGTGACAAACCATTGGGTTCTAAGACAGCTGGGATACGAGCGCTGGCAAGAGCACGGCGGATAATGTCGTTAAGGCTGGCATGACGGGAAAAGCGGCCGGCACTTCTGCCGCAGGACAGCCCGTGGTGCCCGAGCTGGTTAACGTCTTTCCCGCATGGACAGAGATGAGGAACTGTGCAATATGCGCCCAAACGCAGACAAACAGAAATTTGGAATGAAATATTATCAAGAAGAGTTCCGAGGTTGGTAGATGGAAGCGCTTGAAGCCACAGACCTGACTCCCACTCTCCCACAGCCAGCAAGCGAGCGCGCTCAGCAGAGCTGATAGGCGTGTCAAGAAGGTTATTACGCACAACTCTACAAAGCGGCCCATCCCACTGGCGCTGGGAGGAGAGGTCATGAGGAAGGTCGGCTGAGCTTAAAGTCTTCCACGACTCAATAGCCTCTGGTAAAAAAGGAATAGTAAAATGAGCGAGAGATTTGGACAAAATTTTGGATGTAATGTATTGAAATATTATTTTATTTTCGAGTCGAGTCAAATTAATAAATATCTCTGGACATGATTCACACAGCGCCGTCTGGCATAACACTAAGCCTAGCTTAAGATATAAAATTATAAACGTTACATATTCTATTTCATAGAGCTAATTAAGAAACAGCTAAAAATAAAATACTAGGATATGCAAACTGCAAATTTTATGATAGAATTAAAATATGAATCGAGTAAAATATAAACATGCATTAACATCATTAACGGTTAAATTAATCTCAGGTCAATAAAATTAAACATAAATAAGGAAAAAGTAGTAAGATTAGAGCTAAAACACCACATTCTAGTTCATTATTAATTTAAATGCAAATTAATTTAACCAATGCAAATGCAGTATTAAAATCCGTAGAATTTATAGCAAGTCATTGACTTCACTACTTCTATTCAAGGGGAAAGCTTATGTTTTTCTTTATTTAATATGAACCCATGTTATCGTTGCAACACCATTAACAGCTAATTTCAATTATGTCCAGGCAAGTTTACCGAGAAGTACCGTAAAACCACAAAACACTTAATTATTATATGTACTGTAGGTTCGTCGAATTTTCCATACTAATATTTAAAATGCGAAGGTAACTCTTTCAACAAATTAACAAAATAACACCATACATTCAGCAACAATTACGTAATAAAATTCATCATAATATATTAGTTATTACAGTATTACCAAACATACATTGTGAATTGTGAATGATAGTATTTATGAATTTGACCTATACGATTTGAAATTTATGGGCACACAAGTTATTAATAAATTGAATTGAATACTTAGATGCGAATGATACATAGACTTGATAATTCACGAATGGGTCGTTAAGAAACAGTTGTAGATAATCTTGATGGAACACAATTCTGATGTTCTAATAAAATCAACCTAAGCGTAGGCGGTTATAAATGGGCAAACTTAATAGCCTATTAATATGAAATTAGATCGCTGCTAATATTTTTATAAAAGAAATGTCACGTTTCTTTTAATTACGATACCATATTTTCTCAAATGACTGGAGGGCAACATAAATTTTAATTTCAAAACCGATCGAATGCAAACGTTACGCGTGCTTGGAGTATACAATAGTGGTTATAATGGCTTATGTTAAAATTTATTAATCCCGGTATAATAAAATAAGTATAGAAATTATAACTTATGAACACAACTATTAAAAAAAAACAATAAGCAACCTAATTTGAACAACGTATTCTTTCAAAGATAATCTGAATAACGAAAGAAAAATGAAAAATAAATTAATAGAAATAATTAAAAAAAATAAGTATATATACATTACATACATAAATTATTGTGATGTAAATACAACGTATATAGTCCTTTTGAATACCAATGAATTTACATGTAAATAAGATACAACCTAGTTCGAATGAGACGGCTCATAAATTAGTCCGCATTTTTGCCCACATATGAAAACGTCAGCGATGATAGATCATGCTGGCCTGTGTTTTATGTAGCTGTCGGCTATGTTCGATAATGGAGGTGATAAAAACTGTAATGTTGGTGTCTTAATATTTGTATTTATGCTATATTATTGATAGTATGTTGTTTGTCAAACCAGTCGAATAACATTTAATTTATGCCATGATAGGACGATAGGAATTGATTGCAGTGAATTAATATTTAAATGAGAGGTAATTAATAATTATTAGTTTTCAATAAAACCCAAAACAACACAACCACAATCATTAGCGAAATGCATTTAGACTTTATTAACGTAGATGTCAATTAATACAAAATTATATAGGCCAATTATCAAGTTTCTTAACCAGTTGATACGGATTATTAAGAATTTATGCAAAGATTAGTAGAATTTTTTAATGTTTAGTAAAGAAGTCTATGACCGGCCTTGATCGAAACAAGCGGTAGCGAGTACATTAAATAAAATACATTTGAATATTTCACGGAATTAAAAACCAACATTCAAGCATAAATTAAACAAGTTCTCATCACGGCCGAGTTTCATCTCCAATCAACGTTAATCTACATGTCGGTCCATCAACTAAAAACTAATTACTGTATGTATATTGGCCCTTACGATGGAATCAATTAGGCGAGCCGCAGCTCCGAAGAAAGGGTCATAAAACAATTTCACATACGATGTAATTGGGTTGGTTCGTCTGTGGCAGTAAACACATGCAATAAAACTGATATGTTTAAACTGGACGTGATGTGTTTACTCTGTGTTGAGTAAGAATGAATTATGTACGAGTACCTACCTAATACTTTCTCATATTCACCGTACAAGTCTGGTGGTAAGTCTTTTTAAGAAACCAACTATGTAGCTAGTTAAAGAAGGTGAAACCTGTCGCCGTAATAACCATCTTAAAAACTATGTCGTATAAATGTTCTGAATGCCAATACACGTAAAATAAATGGCTTGAAGGTAAACGGACCAAGAGGGAATGCCTTTATATACCAGAACCGCAGGCTAACCGGACCTGCCGCCGTTTTTCGGACTGGGGACTAAAGACTTCGTCCAATTGCCCAAGTAAACTCGTCCAGTTTCCCTTCACGAAAAGACGATCCAGTGCCCGCTTTTTGGCGATTGATCGACCCAAGATCAACGAAGCCTGCCATATTAAGCGGTGCTTCCAAATAAGTTCACGTATTTAACTATAAAGGCTGTTTACAATCAGAAAAGCACGAGCTTATCTTTCCGCTCACAATTAATATTATTAAGACAGTTTGCGTAGAGTTCTATAAATGGCACATATCACTGTTCAAGTAAATTATCGAGCCCTTCAATAAGTGTCCGTATCAATCTAAATATATTAAGACAGTGTCTGACCCATTGCATTGGCGCATTAGGTATAAAGTTGGTGAGTTGTAAAGTTGTAGGTATTGCAACAAACTTCGTGTGTTCGAGACTCGCCCAGGTCAAACAATCATGTGAAAATTTACATTTGTTAGGTATCTACATAGTTGGTTATATTCAGTAATAATATATATTAAAACACGTATAAACAATATACCGAAAATAAAAAAAACCGGCCAAGTGCGAGTCGGACTCGCCCATGAAGGGTTCCGTAGCAGCAAGTATCATTATAATATAAAAGTTCTTGTAGTTCTTTGTAAGTTTGATCGATGTTTTTATATTTGAGTTGATTGAATAAGAGGAAAATTGCGGTTTACGATTTATGATGTATTAAAAAAACTAATTACTTGATCTCGTTCAAACCAATTTTCAATGGAAGTTTGCATGGTAATGTACATCATATATTTTTTTAGTTTTATCGTTCTCTTATTTTAGAAGTTACAGGGGGGGGGGGGGACCAACAGTGTCTCTCGCGCAAAATATTTAGTTTAGAAAAAAAATGATATAAGAATTCTTATTATCATTTTAAAAGACCTATCCATAGATACCCCACACGTAAGGGTTTGATGAATTTTCTTGAGTTTTAGTTCTAAGTAAATGCAGTTCACAGCATACATTTACTTACCAATTTTCGGTTCGTTCGTTCGGTCCTTATAATTTCGGTAAAAAGACGAATCCATAAGGGTTCCGTTTGTGCCATTTGGCTACGGAACCCTAAAAATATGTAGATAGTAGGGTTCCGCGGCCCTGTAACGTCAACAGAGTTTCCGAGAAATACATACATATTTATTATATCAAGGTGTATATTAAATGCAAATATCAAGCAACTGTGCAGAATATCAAGCAAGTACATTTAGTACATATCTAGTAATACACTCGGCGGCAAAAATAATCGCCCACTTGGCTTTTTCCATACAAACGTGGTCACTTTAGCGTCTCATAGATAGAAAACTATTTGCAGCTGTGCAATGATTATTACGTCAATGGAGAGGCCCAACGCCCAATTTTTGAGTCACAGTTTCAAAAATTGCCAGAAACCGCTCAATTTTCTCAAAAAGGAAAAACAATAAACCGAATTCATCGCTCCATACATCGTAACATGAAGTTTGACTTGACTTTATTGATTTTTCCTTTATGAGAAAATTGAGCGGTTTTTGGCAATTTTTGAAACTGTGATTCGACAGTTGGGCGTTTGGCCTCTCCATTGACGTAACAATCATTGCACAGCTGCAAATAGTTTTCTATCTATGATTCGCTAAAGTGACCACGTTTGTATGAAAAAAGCCAAGTGGGCGGTTATTTTTGCCGGTGAGTGTATTTTAGTAGGAATCATGGTAAAACCTTAGGGACAGCATTCATAGTACTGGTATTTTCTGATTATAAATATCAAAATGTTTTTTGGGGTAATTATTTTCAGGGGCTAAAGACTTGAGAAAATAGAGGAAAACGGCCAACTATCTTGTACACAACTACATTGTATCATCCAATTTTGTAACATATTTTTCTTTTATAATTTTGTGCAATAAAGAGTATATTTATCTATCTATCTTGACATCGACCGCAGAGAAAGTGGCTTAGCTTTATGAGACTGTATTATACCGAGTTAAGCGTGTCTCTGTTAAACTGTAAGTTTAAAAGGAGATTTGGACTTACTTTTAAGAGCCAGTTAACCAGTTCTCTGGGGAAGGATACCAAAATATTATCTCGGCACCGCAACATTCTATGCCGCAATGAAAACACTTAGTATTCCAAGCTACTTGTCCGAGCAATAAAACGGCATGAAACACGTACTTTGAGAATGCCAAATGTTACCGATAAATTGCTTCATCGCACAACACATAATCAAACGCTAGTTTAACGTTGAGTATAATGTAGGGTCAACATCGATGCCGATTATAATTAACTAGTTGTCTAGTGTTTTTTTTTATGTCAGAGGCAGCAAACGAGCCAGCGAGTCGCACGATGGTAAGCAATCACCGCCGCCCATGGACATCTGTAACACTAAAGGAAACGCTGATGCGTTGCCGGCCTTTTGCCTGCGGAACTCTCACAAACCAGACGAAACACAATATTATTTCACATGTTATGTTATGTGAGAGGGTGGTACTTTCCCGGACGAGCCGGCCCATTCGTACTGTAAAACAACATGGCTCTACCACTAAGAAGTTTAAAATTTATTACACCCTCATAACGTTAAACCGAAGAACCTAACTTCATTTTTCTTTCCGGGAATCGCACGGAACCCCAAAGGTAACTGTTAGTCTGTTACTTCTTCAACTATAGGTTGTTTGATTTGTATAACATTTTTGATAGAATAAATAGAAAAGTAAAATATCCTTTTGTAATCATAAAGTTTTTAAATAAAACTGAGACAAAAAGTATAAGATTCAATGAGAAGTTACCCCGTTTAAATAAAGTAATCATGGTAGTGACATTTCATTATAGCTACATTAAACTTAGAAATAGATTGCATATCGAATATTATTAGTGATGGGCCGACTATAGTATTTGCCGACTAACCGACTAGCCGACTATTCGGTTTTCAAATTGCCGAATAGTCGGCCGACTATTCGGCAGTGCCGAATATTACTGCATGACGTTTTAGTCGTTGTTTTCCCGCAGTAAAATGAGTCTTAGTAGTACAATAGACTAATGAAGTTTTTTTAGTCAAATCAAAAGTTTTATGATTGTGATAGACGAAACTCGAACCAATAGTACTAGCTGCGTCGCGGACAGTCTCCGGCCCAGAATAATTGCCCTTCGCGCTTATCAAATAGATGATGATTAACAACATATTTAATAACATTTGATTTCCATTTTCCCTTCAAACTTAAAAAAAAAAATTAAAAAAATACTTGCATTAATCGATAGTACTCACAGAGATAGATTCTAATCGATTTCTGTGATAGTACTACTAAAGGTGAAGCGTTCTGCTGCGGGAAAACATCTGAAAACATCGACAAAACAGTCACGCGGTCTACTGGTGTTCGGGATTTTACGTCATCACTCTAACAGTCTAACCCCTTTGGGGATGAAATATTCAAAAACCCTTTTTTAAAATGGAACACATTTTAAAGAACCCTAGTGCATTTTTTTTAATTATAAACCCCTTGGATGTGAATTTCCAAAATTCCCTTTTTGTTTGAAACACCCAACTAAAAATTTACTTCCCTTTAAGCATGTGACTTTTAAAATGACGGAGTTTCATGTCATACAAACTTCCCCCCTTAAAACCCTCTTTTTATCCCCTTGGGAGGTGAATTTTCAAAAACCCCTTCTTAGTGGGAACTTACAATATATAAAGAATCTTAGTGGGAACTTACAATATGTAAGTCCCCTTCTTAGTGGGAACTTACAATATATTATAATTTATAAAGAATCCCTGTACAAAATTTCATTTTCTTAGGTCTTGTAGTTTAGGCTGGGCGTTGATTGTCAATCAGTCAGTCAGTCAGTCCATTTCCTATTTTGTATATGTATTAGATTGCTACCGAGTACGACATTAGATAGGGTATTACCTATTTATTTAACTAAGTTATAGTATGCGTGTATATATTTCGAGAAAAGATTGGGTTCAGCAGACCAATTCCTAAAGGTAGCACCTATTCACAAGTATGACACACAATCATCTGCGAGCACCTTAAGCCATAATAGTCACGAAACGTCGAAGAAGAAATCGCGCGTGTGAACATTCTTTGTTAATATTGAAGGTGCTGAATAATATAATGCTATAAATTTTGCCGAATAGTCGGCGAATTTTGCCGATTAGTCGGCATTGCCGAATAGTCGGCGAATGGTGCCGAATAGTCGGCTTTCCCGACTAGTCGGCGAATAGTCGGCCCATCTCTAAATATTATATTTAAACCGATTAATATCGCAGCAAACTAGTCCTGAGTCCAATTTATGCATACCATATTTTTATTGCCATCTATTATTTAATTACTTATTTTATGTCTCTTACCGAGATATCGAAGGATAATTGTCTGTAATATATTCAATTGCAAAATGAGCCCAGGTTTTAATGAGCCAATATTAATAGAACGAGATACGCAACCCTGCAATGAGACTGTTAAGTACACTGTTGACCCATGGCTGCTAAAAGATATGTGTCGTAACCGCGCATTAGCGTACCCCGAGTGCGGCGACAGACAGACAGACCGACTGGTTTATGGGTCTGCGAGGACACAGTCTGATATATAGCCGTGTGGCGACTCTGAACGAAAAGCTGATTCTGTAACGCGAGCGTAATAAATAAGCTTAGTGCAGTATACAATATGTATGATAGGACTTAAAATACATTTCATATAAAATGACTGATAAAGCTCGACTTTTGTTAGCGGTGCCAATCACGAAAAAATATCTTTTATTCTTCTTTTTTGCAAATATAAATATTATACCTAGGGAACTCCAGAGCAATTATGTATAATTTGAGGTTTTCAATTGAGAATGGCTGGAGCAATTAACTTTTTTTTATGATAATATGTAATTGATTTCCAGGGCAATAAATGTGTTTCCCGTTTATAAAAGAAAAAAGAAAAATGGGCACTTACGAAAAAATAAAAATTCCGTATGAAAATCTTGCGCTTTATTACAAACATGACATAAATATAGGAGCGCTGCACTAAAGCAGCAGAGCTTAGCTGGTGGGGGGCAATTGTGTGAATCTCGACATAGAGCAACCCGGCCCCCCAGCCTGTGCTTGAGAAGGCCACAGTGGAGTTTTAGTCAGTACCCCCAACATAGGGCAACTCTGACATAACCTCAGCTGCTCCCCCAAGCGGCTGGGGTATCCATAAAGGATTTCTCCACTATAAAAAAAAGGATACTATATTTCAATGTTTTTTCAGTCATAGCCAGGCATTGTTGACAGTTTTGTTAATTGCATGTATAAATTATGACTTCACTGTCTTTTACCCTGTACTAGTACAGTACAGCATTGCAGTACCGACCTGCGTCGGCAGACAAAGGTTACGTCACTCGAAGCCACCACTATTACAATAGGGTATATAGATACTTAAATGATCTCATTGGCGCCATGGTGCTTCTGCAGTTTAATGAGACCGAGAACAGATAAAACATAGAATAAACACGTACTTAAAAGTCTAGACGGTGGTAAAAAGTGTGGTAATTTTAATTATGGCGCCCGTGGCTACGCAGGTACATTTACGTCGAAATATTGCGGTTTCGCATAGACGCTAGAAATGAATGAGTACCTAATGGGAGATTTTCATACTAAAATAAACCAATTTTTTTACTAACACGTTTATTTTTTGCCAAAACATCTTATATATACTGCAAAAAGTTTCAAAACTCGGCATAACCTTATACAGCCAGGTATTCAATTAATAAAAAGTTTAATTACATGAAAAAATTAAATAATAAATTAATACTATTAGTCTGGGGACATTTACTTCTGGAACGTTAAGAGCGCCGAACCAAGGAAATATTAAGAAAGCGGAATACCAGGTAATACCACGATCTAAATTCTTATCAATTTATTAATACGCATTATGCAGTCATTACTTGCTGGCTGCAGATAATACTAAACACATAACAACTTTATCAGCTCATGTTTTATTTAACTTAAATTGTTAAAACACAAATTTGAATACAGAACGCACTAGTGCTGCCCATTAATTTGTGAATAAATATCGATAGCAATCTCATGTTCGGTTTTTGGCATGTCATCGATGCGATAGTGATCATTGCGCGCGACGGTGGCGCCAAAAACGGCGACGCAATGAGGTCAGCGGTGGCGTCTCGCCAAGTGCATCCACTAGTGATGGCGATTGATCGTCCCTATGAGGAAGTCGTCCCTATTGGGACTTAATTTCGCTGAAGAATGTAACAAAACTAACACTTACTGTCTATATACTAACTGTCTTTAATATAGACAAAAGATGAAAATGCGGTAATGATATAAAATTGCAAGCCATTCTTGTCAATTAGTTAGGAAAGTTATATTAATTAATATTTCGTTATGTTTATTGATCACATTGATAACTAATCCATTGAATTTTGTGTTTATGCAATTAAAAAAGAAAATATTAAATTCGTTATATCAGTTAAATAAACCACTGGGACTGAAACCGGGACATCCCACGTGACTCGGAACACCCAGCAACACTAGCCTGAGTAACCAAGTCGCGGGCCGGCAACTCGTCGCCAGAGGCACAAACAACACACAAACCCTTATTCCAACACACTTATAGCGTATAATCCAATAACAACACGCCAAACCGAATCGAAGTTGTATAAAGTTTATACTTTTGCTCATTTTGTCGGCACGCATGCAGGCATTAATTAACTTTCCAGTTCGAGCGTAATTGCGTATTTCATTGTTTGTTTAAAGCCGTTCTGTTTTAGTGTAGCCCGGGAATTATTATAAACAACACGATGATTATTTCAAACAATGGCATGCGGCCAATATCCCCACAATGTACGACTTACCTGTTGTTTGTGAGTACTGTGGTATATAAATTAGCAGGTATCTCGATGCAAAGTAAAAAGCTAAAACACATTGGAATGCTTTTAAGTCTTCTGAATTTATGCGATATAAATGATTGAACACGGGTTCTTAATCACAAACCCATACTTTGTCCCAAGGAACTGAATGCGTAATTCTAACTGCCACATAAACCCCTCGTACAGTAAAGTGCCAATATCTAGTCCTAACCCTATTTTGTTGTATATGAATAGACATTAAAAGCGATTAAACAACCATTGCAGTATTGGATAACTGGTATTTCAAGATTATCTCCTTCCCGTTACCTTAGGGCGATGTCTGACATCCACTGTTTATTGCAGCAGTAAAACCTAATCAGAGGTCTGAAAGATATTATGACGACCGAGTCTGATTAGTCACGTCGTACTAGCGCCTAAAGAACTGAAACTTAAAATTTCAGTTTAACGCTCCTACACCCTTAACCCTTATACCAAATAACTTTTTTCTGGGAAAGGATTGAGAGGGGTAATCGACTGCTATTGTAGCAAATTAAACAATCCTTGGCGATAGTTTCCTATAATGGCCGTAAGTTTAGCTACATGCAAGTCTGCTAGCTGAAGTTTATCAGTAGAAAAAATGTTAGACGCTGGCTGAGTGATGAGTAGACATGACTACAGTTGCTCGTCTTCAACTGACTAATTCGGAGGAAATTGATACGGACTGAATAATCTTTCTCGGGGAGGAGGAAGTTTCACAGATTGAACCCATACCTGTGCATCGAATCGCAACTATAACATCGATGCATCGATTACGCAGTTTTATTGCACTGGCGTTTGGATTTCAAAATTAATTCGAGTCGCGCAGTGGCAGACAGCCAAAGAACGGTGGCGCCACTTGTGCACAATTACAGATATAGGCGGTAACACGAGCTGGTAAATAAAACTAATGATTAATACGACGCTGCTGCTAACGCCAGCTATAAACTTTAAACGAGTGATATATTAATTTCATATTTTCCAACGCACTGGCAATGTAGAAGCTACAGAAGACATTTGTCACGATGCGCATTCACACGTTTGTAGGATGTGTATCATCTCGAAAATATTTTATAAAGAGAAAGAAAAGTGCGAATGATGCACCCTGTAATACCTGTAGCTGTCTTACAACTTATTCACTGCACATACCTTTCGTTACACATGAGATTGTATCCACATTTTACAAGACATCCTATAAAGATCATTCAGGAAATCTAGCCCCAAAGTAAGATAAAGGATAACATAAAACTTTGTGCAATCAAGATAAGAATTTTGATGATGAGCAGTTCATATTAGTAGTCAACAGGCATACGTTTCCAAATAAAGCCATTGGTGTAGTATCAGACACAGTCGATTGCGATACGGAAATCGTCAGGAATGTTGTGAACGGAGATGACATATTTCTCACGAAGAAAACAGAGGGTGACACGGCACCCTGACATTTCGCGGTCAGAGATTATTCACCTCTCTAAAAAAGACAAAAGGCGCGCGCTCGCTAATCGCAAGAGGCGCCAGTCCGCTTGAGAATGAGGTCGGCAGGCGACAAGCCAAGCAAAGCGACCCGGCATAACGTCGATAAATAGCTAATCCACGCTATTCATTCACGCTCTTTATGGTCTAATCTGTTGCAAACCGCTTAAACACCTTGGCATTACGCGATTTATCTTACGAGTACTGTTCGACAATGAAACGGTGAGATTTGACACAAATCCTATTATTAAGGAAGGCCAATCATTTAATTGCATAATCAACAAATACACAAACGATAGGTTATAAAAATGTAAATGTTATTTCAATATTATGACAAACACATGAAAGACTCGGAGAGTAACGTATCCAGTACACATCGCATAACCTTTATAAAAACAGATTTTCCCCTCTATTTGTGGGAAAAGAAAGTCTAAGTCGGATAATATGTTTATTTGTTACGCTTGTGGTTGTGGGGTAACTTATAGAACAAACAGAAGCTGTCAATTTCCATGGCAAAATCTATACTAATATTATAAAAAGGAAATTTGTTTGTTTGTAACTACAAAACCGATTTGGTAAATTCTTTCACTGTTGGAAAGCTACACTATCCCCGGGTGACATAGGGTACTTTTGATCCAGGAAATGTGGGGGTAAGGGGGGATAATTGACAAAAGAAATGACGTGCGGGTGAAACCGCGGAGGCGACCGCTAGTTGTCTACAACGAGGATTGATTAATTCACGGGTTATCCGATCGGGCAATATAAATACCTATTATCTACATTATTAATCAATCCATGATTTCACTATTTTCGCATTAATTCTGATTCAAATGAACTATTTTATTATCTGTTCTATCAATGTTTTTGGAAAGATTTTCGATTTGAACGATTGATATGTCTTATCAATCACATGTTCGAGTTGGATGGTTAATCTGTGAAATTACTAAAGATAATTATAGTCGTAAGTAATTTAGACGCCATCCAATAAGTAATAGCAAATAACTTTAGTTAGCAAGCAAGAAGATTAATTTAGTTAATTACGTATCATTGTTAAAGGCTGTTGCCCTATAAGGTGGGTCATCATAAGGCTGATTATTAATTATGTCTCAAAAAGCAATTTATTGTGTAATTATTTATGATTTCGGCCACCCAATGAGAAAAAGACGCTGTTTATTTTGATAAACAAAAGCACGGTTATTTTCTAGCCATATTTTTGGCAACTGCACATTCAATGTAAAAATGGAGTGTGAAAATAATGTCATCTATCCATGAATGAATAGAACAGGGTTATTCACACATTGTTATAATGGCTGCGGTGTCGGGTTGCGGTCGGCGTCTCAACAAGCGATGTCTGGTGCCGTTTTCGTCAACAATGGCGGTTTTTACCGCAACACCATGGGAAACTCCAAACAACTATAGGTATAGTGAAGAAGCTTCAGTCAAATCACAACCGATCTTTTTTGCAAATGGGCATTTTAAAGAGAGTTATCCATAACATACTACTCGCAGGTGACAGACACTATATAAAATTTTACATTTTCCAAAATAAGTTTTTTGTTGATTAATGTGATTACAATACTGAAAGTTAGAAAATGTCCGAGGATTCCGTTTCGTTTTGTTCACAACAGTAATTTTTTAAATTATGTACTTAAATTTTAAAACTATCAAACGGTAGACCTAACTGCCCAGTATTATAAATAGTCGCATTATGTCTGATTTGGCGACAAAGCGCCTCACTAGCGGACGCGGCTGGCGCCATTTTCGCAAACAATGCCCGTCTCAACGCCTCGGAAACGGCTATTGTTTGATTAAACGCTTTTAGCGTATTTCCAGTAGCCTAGCTAGACAAACATAATTGAAATTTAACACAGTATTTTCCATATTGGCCGCGGCGAATTCTGACCAAGGTCAGGACAATGACTTCAAACAGATTTGTATACAGCCTTCGAGGATTCAGGCGACTGGGACCAAATAAAACTGGGACCGCGGTCCCAGTTACCTGATAACATTTTTGAATCGGTCGACTGGGACCATATACCTAATTTCCTTTAATGTACAGTTAACAGAAAAATGAAGTTATAACTCAGGATTTTATTTTATTTAGTATTACGGTCAAGTATTTTTGAAGTGAAAACTTCTGACTACACTTTTTTTATAGGGAAAAAATGTTAAACTCGCGACAGATTAGTAAGATTGATTCGCCATGCTCGTCGAAGTTATAGGCGCCCAGAAACACCAAAGAGAAGTC
Organism: Mecyna flavalis; assembly: GCA_949319885.1. Taxonomy (NCBI): domain Eukaryota; kingdom Metazoa; phylum Arthropoda; class Insecta; order Lepidoptera; family Crambidae; genus Mecyna; species Mecyna flavalis. The sequence goes on from OX439436.1 coordinate 8,982,589, forward strand.
ACACGGAATATCTAATGGCGGAGTAGAATTTCATGGAAATAAAAGCGAGTGATGCAAAACTTCCATTTGAAGTACCAGGCGCCCATAAGTACCGAAGAGTAATCACACGGAATATTTCATCCTAAAATGGCAGCGTGGTAAATAAAATTCATGTAAAATAAAAGCGAAGTGATGCAAAACTTCTATTTGAAGTACCAGGCGCCCATAAACACCAAAGAGTAGATCGAAAATTCGTAAGACGGATGGATTTGTCATAAAAGTGACATTCGGTTGGTCAGTAACATTGTTATGGGGAGATGATTGTCATTGCAAATAAATATTACACCACGATATGTGCATCTTCTGACTTAATTATAAATATATAATAGGAGTAATGAGTACTTACTTTATGGTGTATAAAGTTAAGAGACATTAACCCACTTGTTCCTGAATAAACTTTTTTTCAGTAATTGATCTGAAACTGTGTATACCTAATATTTATGTGATAAATAATCACAGAAAAATATTGAAAAAATTTTTTGATTTCCAGAAAAGCTGGAAAATGCCGTGTCGTAAACGACACGGTAGGGGAATCTACTACTTTGATAACTTTGTATGTAGATTTCAATAGACATCATTTTCAATTAGGAAACACCAAAAAATTACACACAATGTCTCAAAAAAAAATTATTGTACCTTTTTAAGAAAACCTGAGTGTATGATAAGATTCAAAAAAAAAATTATACTAGATCAGTTGGCAGACAGACGCAGGCCACCTAATGGTAAGCAGCGGCCACTGCGACCTATTTCATTGAGGGACACTACACCAGGAAGCGTCGCTCAATGTGTTGCCACACTGGATGTAGCATCCGATCTTCTAGCCTTTGATTTCAAGTCTCTTGGCCTCCACATGAATATTGGTGGAACACAGCCAGCTGTTTTGGCGGTAGATTTCACCTGCGGGGGTAGCTAACCATTCAGACTCTGAAAAAGTCCGACCACTAACGCGCGGGTATCGGACCCACGACCTTATCGGGTATCGGTTTTATACCAGGGCTTAGCCATTGTTCCATGGATGCGGTCATAACATGTCTTGGAATGCTCCTTGAAGTGGCCGGAATCGGCCCTTCGGCTAGTGGGCAGGAGTAGAAGAAATAGTGTCTGGGTCTGATGGTTAAGCTTTCAGGACCGGAGTCGATGCGCCGTCATTTTGAAAGCCGTACGGTAAGGCAAGGTGTCATCTCCACTATCATCAGAAGAATCTTGCTGAATTTGAGCAGGTGCCTTGAGTTGAGACCCCGGTAGAATTCGAAGGGACACAAAATCTGCAGAGTCCTTGTCCGTAATTTCGGTATTTCAATTTTCCTGAGGCATGATACCATAACTATCAATAGTCGGGGATTTTAGCTCAAATTCCTCGACTATCGCATGCAAAGTCAGGGGTTTTTTGTGATTTTCTGTAGCAAAATAATAAGTATTATATAGTAGCACATTTCCCTACCGTGTCTTTTACGACACGTACAAAGAAAACCTTAACTACTGCCTGAATATGTTATAAAATAACCAACTTTTTTACAGTTGCTAAGTCTATAGGAATCAAGCTATCATAATTATATCACATATAAATAGAAAAGTGTTTATAATAATATGTCATCTGACCTTGAATTACTCATCATAAAACCTGAAAATTTGTGGTCATCCAGCACAAAGGCAATAAGCTGCAGCACACATAAAACATTTTGTAACTTCTAACCGAGTCCTCGATAGCCAAACGCGACGAAAAAAAATAAGTTCAAATACTCTCATATCTCTCCAGATTTTTTTAAAGTTGGTTTGTCGTTTACGACACGGTCGGGTTAAGTGGGTTAAGACTGATTTTTATATTATTGTTTTGAGGAGATTTCTGTTGAATGTTTACTTAGAATTACTAGTTAAGTAGGCATATGAGCCAACGTGATTTTTAAAACATAATTAAGACTGTTATACTGTTTAAGTAGGTAATACAATAACTAACTTACCTTTGCAAAAATTAACTTTGTTTTATTTGTAACACCTTTTCTGCTAACTGTACTAAATCTTGTATTTCAACAATGGATTTGTGGTTAAAATTACGGGTGGTCCCACTCGCCTGACGAAATAAACAAATAAAAACTAATCAGGCAACTGGGACCGCGGTCCCAGTTATATAGTGGTCCCAGTCGCCTGAATCCTCCAGCCTTCTAGGTAATTAATTGATGCTTTGATACTATTGCTGGCGAATTCAGATGTATGTTTTGGTTTGTTTCGATCGTTTTTGGGTAGGTATCTTTGATCATAAGTGGGCAAAGACTCATGACAAGAGTATTTTCAAGCCGTCTGATGATCACTGCACAGTGGTGATCGGAGAGCCTTGCATGGAGGGTGTATGACGTATGTATACCCTGCATGGCAATGTTGGGAAAAAAGTCCGTACTGCTCAAGTCAAAGATTTAAAATATAAAATATAATCAAGTTGGATTGACGGTAACTCTTAAGAAATCTTACCAAAATGAATTGACTGCTACAGACCGTCTTTAGAGATTAGATGATTTTGCTTGGTGAACTTTTCTAGCATGTTCCAATTTTAGAACAATTTTTACATCCCCTAATAATAACATCCATTCTTATTGATAAATAATGTTACATACAAACTCAATGTAAGTTTGTCGAAATCGTCGCCAAAACAGAGTCTCAATTAGCGGACGTGGCTGGCGCCACTCTCGCACACAATGGCCGTCCTCGGTTCGGAAACGCCATAGTCAAAGCCAATAAAACGCTCCTAGCGTCATAATTATACTGTTTACGATATTTTCGCTTACAAATCGTGCGGCAAATTACTTGGCGTTGTTACTGTGCGTTTTAAACCGTGATACAATACAAATATGCCATTTCAGTTAGGTGACAGGTAAGGTCATTGGGGTATATAATGCACTAGCGGGCGCCCGCGGTTTCACCCGGGTGGTTCCCGTTCCCGTGGGAATTGATCAAAATCCTTTCTTAGCGGATGCCTACGTCATAACATCTACCTGCATGCCAAATTTCAGCCCGATCCGTCCAGTGGTTTGGGCTGTGCGTTCATATCTATCTATGTCAGTCAGTCAGTCAGTCAGTCAGTCAGTCAGTCACCTTTGAGTTTTATATATATATAGATTCCTCGTCCCGTGACAAAACATCCCACGTTGAAGTCAAAAAAATAGTAATAAAAAATTTAAAACTAGAGTATAAAATAGAGCAATATGTTGTTGGTATTCACAACTCCTATCAACTTGCTTGCTCAGCATTCTCCAATGGATTATCATAAGCAAATTATGCCTCTAGGTGTTAGTAACATTGTTTCCTAAGCAATATAATACAAAAAGAAATAAATATTCATAATTATTAATACTCACGATCTCTTGAATAAACATTTACACGATTTGCAGTAGAATTTAGGGACATACCTGAAACAAAATAAAAATCTTAAATTAGTCTTTATTCGAATGACATAATATAATGAAGAAACTCTTATTGCGGTGTTTCATTCTCTAAAGTTGATTGGTCTAGTTGATTGGATCTACGTCTACGTGGGTTATGTGGATTACTTTTGTAATTAAATCATCGTCATTTTATCCTATGTTTGCCATGACTTAAATGTTTTCCATAAGCAATCTTCTAAGGAAAACGATTTGACCATCTTTAGTTCGCTTGGACTTACACTTCACGTAACTGAACATAACCTTACATCACCCTTATCACTAGCGTGCTATGTGAATATGTTACAGTCAGAGCTCATAACCGGTCAAAACCACTTTTAACTACAAAAATCAGGAAAAGTAGTTTTGATCAATGCCCTTGGTCAAAAACAGTTCTGACTGATTTTCGCAGTCAAAAGTGGTTTTAACTAAGGGCGTTGGTCAACACAACAAAATCTACATAACAAAATGCCTTCTCATATGCAACTACAAGTCATAACCGTCTGTAAGTTATATCACAAGTGCTCCTTGTTTATTTTTTCAGTCGGTATAGTATAAAACTTATAAACAATGACCCGATTTACGCGCTACTGTACATGTAATTATAAATAAACATTATGTCTCGCGTATGGTCGGCAGAACTGATCAGGATTTATTGTAAAGTAAACTTAAATTAGCTTTGATGGTGCGAATAAATAAATAAATCCGCCAATCATCGGGTCTGAAATCAGGGTAATTTCCTCTACTATAAGTTAACGTATAGATGATGAATATCACGAGAATTCGTACTTACATTAATGTATGTCTAGTTTAAACTAGACTCTCAAAATCATCTGATCAGGGTTCGGAACAATTTTCAAAGGGATAGAGAAAATTGTTCGAATCTACGTACGTTATTTACCTAGCTTGGCAGGAACAGAAAATATCGTGAGATATCTTGCACAGTTGATGTATATGTAGCCATGATCCAATTTGTCTAGTTTCCCTTTAAGGGCTACGGAGGTCAGATGGCAGTGGATTCAGTGTTATAACTAGACTTACCAACTCCTGGATCATTGTGCAACCGTAAAAAGAGGCGGACCCTGACTTGATCGGTAGAAGAGAGACGCTAATTATGGCACACTATTCTACAATACTAAAGCCTCCAATTTCAAGTAATCAACATTATAATTATTTAGGTACCCTAAAGTAATTAATGGGAACCGATCAGTCGTTTCGAAATTAGGTCTAGCTAAACGCAAGGCCATTGAAGTGTGGGATGTCGTGAATTGTAAGAAGGGATTTGAAAGTAAGCGGTTTTATAGGAGCTGCCGTAAAGCTACGAGTAAGGGTATTGCCCTAGTTACAAATTACGTTCTATGGTTGGTTTGAACAAGAAATGCGAATATACGGACATACACAACGTTCTAAGCCAAAGATAAAATCAAATAATTTCAGATAACTGGACAACATCTGATGTTGTGATTCACATATTAGGATAATTTTCCAAAGTAAGTAGGTAACTGAATAGTGTTATGTAAAGCGAGCACAAATATTTATTTCGTTACAATAATAATACGTATTTGTAATGTTACTACTTGTTTAAAATGTTATTAATGACAAAATGTATCCAACTTTTCTCACTAACTGAAACTCAAAGAAACGTCCATAACCTTTCCCAAAACGCTACTCAAAGAAAACATCCGTTACTTTCGAAATGTTACTTAGCTGTTGTGACAAAACAAATCCCTAAAATCCATTTAGCGGTCTTTTTTCAACACATGCCGACTGTACCCGACTTTTTTAGTTTACATCCACATCTGTCGCCACGCGCCGTCTGGGCTTCGACCCGTCCAGTTACGCAAGACCTTCCCCGCAAACCCCTTATCCTCTTAACATTACCAATTAAGCAAGCCGTTATGAAATTCGGGAGGTCTGTTTAAACTGGTCATGAACATTTTGAAGGGTACGTCGCCTCCCTTTTCTAGAATGTTCTATTTCAAGGATATCCCACGGCGAGATCCAAAATACACGAGCGAGTATTCGTGATTACGAGTACAACAAGGCCATTTTTAAAATGACTGAAAATCATGTAGTCTTCGTGTGTGACCATAAATTCTCTTTCATTATCTATAAAGATATGGTTTTTGTTATAACCCCCACAATAACACTTAAAGGCAATACAATTGTATTTATTGATAATAATACAACAAATCTATCTGTGACAAGCTTAAATAAACTAATGATAATAATGAACGATACTGACGTGGAGACATTTACAATTACACCTAATTGTACGGCTTATTGCATGACTCATTACATTTTAGTAGCACGTTATATTTTTGGGGTCTATCAAAATACGTGACTCTGGAAAGACAAAGATAATAAATATTTTCGACCGTCAATCAATTTGGTAAAATAAGAAGCTGACTGGTAAAGAATGCCTTTCGGCATTAAGTCCGCCAATTGTAGGTAAGAACTTGTTTTGTGCAATAAAGTGTTAATAAATAAATAAGTTGGCTATTACACCAAAGGGCGATGGTTCCATCTCCACTAGATAGATCATAATTATTTACCCTAAGACCATAGAGATCTAAAATTTTTGTTATCTGTGCCTAAGACATTTGAGTGCATGAACAGAACATTTCTGTCTATTGGGCTGGGTGCACAAGAGATTTACCGGCCGAAAAAATGGTGATTGTCGGTACTATCAATCCTACGTCACAGCTCTTCAGTTCTGCAAAGCGTCGATAGCAAATTATGGATTAAATATAAAAGCAACAAGTTCAAGTGCATGTTATAAAGCTAAACAGACGTGTGAGTCATAGTCCGCAAACACCACTCGAAACGTTTGCGAAGTTAAATAATGCAAACTAATTTGGGTCACGAGGTTGCGATGAAATGGGCGGGACTTGCTGAGGTCATTCCTTCACCGTGTGGTGAACTAGGAGTGGAGTAAATTATACCTATCACGCGAGTCCACAAAAACAATTGGAGGATAAGAACTAACTGTAAAGTATGTGTCGCACGCACGCAAATCATGATTTTTGTAGGCACCCTTGTGATATAAACACTTAGTGGGTGTGTAATCAATCATTTACAATTTTGTATGCAATTTCTATCGATCGAGTTTGACAACAGCTAGAGCTAGGACTGAGGCTGACTGGACGTAAGAAGTAGTATTAAATAGAAAAAGTAAATAATCCACGTTTACACCATCTTAACTTTAATTTTTTATAACAAGAACGAACAGAAAGTAATTTCGAAACAAGACTTACTAATTTCCACTATTCTTAGTTTATGAGGCCAATGGATCATCATAAGTGCGAAATGTCCATGTATTTTACGATCTGTTCTGTCGCCGGCGGCATGATGTAATACCGCAGATCTGTGTGGATGACATGACATCAGTCATAAAACTAATTGACAAGTCAATCTATGTTGCAGAAATTAATGTATCGCCGCTAAAGCAAAATTGAGATGAGGTAATATTGGGAACTAGAGCACTAGAATAAAATAGTATGTTGATGAATCCAAATTAGATTTCACATAAAAGTTAGAAAGGATTAGATGAAACCGACAAGATTTGACTTCACAAGAGTGATTTCAAAAGTACTAAAATTATGTAACCTTACAAACATCAAAAATAAAAGTTAATGCGAGTGATGACTTCACGAATATTTAAATTACATAAAAATATAGGTAAATAATTCATACAAAAGAATAAGTTCGCGCTCCAATTTAAAAAGGCGAATAGAATGATTGGTTGATACAAAGACAAGCATTGACTTAACAATCGTAATTTATAGTGATTTGATGGAATTAATAGGTGCGTTCCATTCTAACTAAAAGAAGTATGGACACGCGATGTTAATTAAATAAAAGGTAGTAGTGGAAGCGCCGTTGTGCCCACGCCCTACGTCGAATGCGACACGAAAACAATAAAAAGACAACAATAGTCGCAAACTAGAGTATTACGAAAGCTGTAATATAAAACGCGAATAAATTATGGCTTTAATGAATAAATTATGAGTACAATGTGGCGCGCCGAGGGAGAAAAAATAGCCGTAAGTGCGGCGCCGGCGCCAGCGGCGCAAGGATAAACTGTGCACGCACCAGCCGCAATCAACCTCACGCCTCACTCAAACAACTGTGAACCTTACAAAGTAGCATACAAGAACCAAATTCACAATAGAACACCAGCGAATACGACTTTCCTACGGAAAACGCGGATTCTGAATGCGCTCATGCGACCGTAGCGAGTCATTACGATACTTTGAAAGTGTTACCCTATAAACAGGCCAAACTACGCTCTAATTCTGCGCTATAAAGTCGCTATCACAATCGATTACGTGCTAGGAAACGTAACTCTCCTTCTCGTTTGTTATAATATGAAAGAGTAGGACGGCAATCGTAAAAAATACATCCGCGAAAGCAGCGATCCCGTTCATTTTGACAAGTAACATGGTGCAAGCTAGGTGATAAATATCTTGTTCGGACAGATGCCCGCGCCGGTGCGTAAATTCGATTTAATGCAACTCCGAGAGACAACGCGGAAGAAAGACCCGTTCGATGCCAGCCGCAACATAAACGTGAGAGAGCAGAGTTTCAAGCACCTAAATCTTATAGTCAAGCCACTCGAAAGGCTCGTCGTATAAATAGAAGCCGGACAATAGCCACTTAAAAAGTATGCGTACATCTATTAACTAAACAAATAGACATTCAAGTGCAGTCCTGAGAAAATCTTCCGGAAGATGCTTACTTCGAACAAGCAATGAAACAACATACATCCAGTTATTTATATTCCGAGCAGGTGTGTCTGAAAGATGAAAAACATAAATTTCGATTCGATAACAGATGTTAGCCAGCCGACCATACTTGAGTGAGAAACGGCGAACAGTATTTGGGGCATAACATTTTATGTAACCTGAAATAATCCAATAACGTAAGCGTTGGTTTCCGACAACTGAACAGCTGTGATACGAGTTTTATCAGAAGCACAAAAAACCTCTGAAGCCGTAATCAGGTAAGACAAATAAGCGACCGAAGTGGAACTGTATAAACAGGCCCTAATCTCCAAGGTACCCAAACCTCTTAAGTATCGGCCGCGTTTTATTATCTCAAGGCTCCACACACCGCTATCTTTAGAAGCCAGTCGACTTCGGTGCAACAAAAAGTTCCTCTTATCAAGAAACACGAACCTCAACTTAAGGCAGTCCCTATTTTTACTCGTCCGGGGCTTTTAACCATATCGGTCTCATCCCGGTCGAGATTTATAACGTCTGCATCGAATCACAGGTCGCCGGAAACATACACTATCTTCCCATATTATATTATCTTTGACAAATGCAACCTGCAATTAGAACTTATGTCGGTTGTCTGTAAAAGCAACAGAAACTTTAATAGGTATTTATAATAATCCTGAGCAATCGTTAGTCTTACTACCTAATTAATTTTTTAATCAATAATGGTCGTCGATAGTAATGGTAAAACATTCAGTATAAATAGAAATCGATTTTTAAGCACATAAATTCATTGAAATCAATTAGATTTGGTCCAACCTTGGGAGGTCTTAATTGAAAAAAGTTCATTATTTTCTAATAACCGCAGGTATAAATAATGTTCGAGTTAATCTTTTATTACTATTTAGTGGTCCTAAAGTAAATACAGATAAACACGCTCTTGAAGATCCATTAAGGGATAATGAGTGTCTAAGGAATGTAAAGTGACAGTGTATGATGAAGTGACGGTGGGACTCTCGCTGACAGGTACTCTGAGTCATCGACAAACATAGCCCAATGTGGACGACAATAGAGCAACAAGTAACGTAACTTTACCAATGGAACACGATCTATCCACCCTTCGCACTTTGTTTAAATTGTTCATTAAACTTGAGATGTATTATTTGTAGCTTATGTTGCATTTGCTATCGCATTTTAGAATTGAATTCGCATTTCGTACCACTTTTTAGTAATGTAAAACGATAACTACGAGTACCTACATTATGACAAAAAAAAGCTTTACAGATTTAGTCTTAAGTTTTATTATATTTATGAAAATACTAATTCATCTTTGGCACTCGTTAAAAACAACTTGTAAAGTAAATAAATCAATACCTGGTCTACGCACGAGAGGCAATTAGCTAGTGCCGAGTATGGTATAGAAATCGGTGGTAGCACTAATCCGAAGCAATTTACTCGATACACTGCTAACGTTAGAAGTTATTAATCACTTACTCCGACACAGTAATGGCAAGTCACTGTAATTAGCAGCACTTGAAGCAGATTTCGAAATAATTCGAAGGGGAGACGCCACTTGAAGGATGCCAAAAGAGGCCAGGTAGATTTTTTGTTTGAGAAATTACTCGACGAAATTGCCTTGTTTAGCGAATCCCAACAGGTAGATGTACCTGTTGGGACTTGTCGAGAACAAAGGGGCTCCTAGACATGTCGCCCGTTAATGGTAGATACAGTGTGGGCGACTAAGTCAATTAGACCATCCGCCGACGCCATTCCCGGAATGTCGGCGACAAATGAGAGGTTACGATAAGAACACAAGCCAACACTGTCCGGTTGTCCTTTTTGCCCTTTTTACACCGGCCTACCTTCGCCGTTTCTGATAACGCCACCTTTTCTTAATTGAGTTTCTGTGTTTCTGACTCCTTATCGCCGAATCGCATTAGGGTCCCGACGCACGGTCACTCATGTTTATCGTCAATTAACAGTCGTCTGCGTAATCTTTATTCAAGGAGTGGTTTATTCATCTCTTTTCGCAGATTTTAATAAAAAGATGATGTTGTACTTACGGCGCTATCGTGGCCAATTTACGACGCCAAATAAAAGCTATAAAATCCAAGCTCTTACATTAGTATTGCTTTGAAATTTTAACGGTACGACCGCACTGAAAGTGCGTTCGCTTCCTGCGCTGCGATGTTAGCCGTCAACGGCATCGTTCCGATGGATAGTGTCAATGTAATTGGTATTCCTGTCGAAGTATCAGCATCCGCTGCGTAATTGATAAAATGGAACAACAAAACGCGTATTAATGTTAACAGGAGTGAACAACAGCGTGCCCTGACCATAAAATATAATATAGAATAGAACAGTAAAGTATACTGAAATACATTTGAATTGGCAAGTGAAGGTGATTCACAAAATTTATGAAAAGTGTTTTCTCATTTGCTGGCGCTTTTTCTCAGCATGCGTTTTAACGTTTTAAGTATTTTATTGATCATAATTTTTTTATAAACAATAGCAAAACACAAAAATTATCCGAACACCGGAATTTTCTTAATCGATGCGATCTATTTTTACAAGCCTTTTTACAACAGCTATTACCTGTATCGTGTACTGAAGTAATGACGCTTAAGATTACCTACTCCACGGAGATTATTATTACATTCTAAATTCCCCACTGTTTTTGTTCCATTGTGGTAAAAGTGAGATAATGTCGTGACTCAGACACCAGTGCACTTGCTTTCGCCTTGTGAATCACGCGCATCCTTTATGTTTGGGACACTGCGGTGGATTTCCGTTACTCTTTTTGATTCCGATTTTCCAGATGCCTCGCAATGTAGTCACGCGCTGATTTTGTAGCGGATTGAAATTATTCGGTGCTTTTGGCTCCGTTTCAATACCGTGTAAGTAAATCAGATTGTTGCTAACGGTAGTACACTATTGTTAGATTTAGATTGTGTAATTTAGTTCTTGGTGCGTCCTCGATATATCTGCACGAAGGTTATCTAGAACGATGATTCCTAAATCCATGTTTTGCATCGTTTGAAACACGAATTTAAAGGTAGGTATGTTTTGCCTTCATAAAAACTACAACTACAGCTATTTTACATTACATGAAAAACCTGTAATTGCAGTAAATAGGTAATTTGAATTGAAAGGTTCATCTTAGCTGGATTAAGTAGGTATTAGTCGAAGGATTACTTGTAACCTTTTTCCAAGTCTTTATGGGTTTTATAATCAATAATAGCTGTGTAAAGGCTAATTAACTCTTGGCATTTAACCCGAGGCTACGTTTTATTTTGGACTTTATTGATTTACAACGTAACGTATGGTATAATCATTAAGCGAGAATACCTACTTCTTCGGTTTTCTTTTGTTTAATCTTACAAAGAGAATGACAAAGGACACTTTATCGTTAATAAGTGCGGAAGTTGTATGTTGAAAGTAGTCATTACATTGAAAATACTGCAAAACGATGCGCCTGACAAGGAACGCAGTGAAATTTGCATATTCGGTCAATGGACGCATATTATACATTTATCAGAAATTCGGAAGTCATGGACAGCCATCGGCAAAACAAACATGTAGGTAAAGAGCACGTATGCCGTTTTATTTACAAAATTGTTCGCACGACTTTTTACCTTGACAGCGCCCGGGGGAAAATAAAGCTCAATCAATATTCAGCCGTTTTTTATACTGTTTCCAACGATAATTCATCATCGTCAATAATTTCTGCGATTAAATATTGGTCTCTATCAGACTTCTTTAAAAAACAGTGGTCGATTAGGTGCAGACGGCCTCTGCACGCAGCTTAGCTGAGATTTTAATATGATAAATGAGATATTGTGCAAACTGTTTTTAACAACTACGCTGATGATAAGCAAAAAGTTCCATAATCTTGATTTGGCATAGCTCCTCATTAAGAAGGTAGGGATTGAAATATTGAATGATAGTTAGAAACGAATGGATGCTGCGTTTTCTAGACAGCAAACAAATGCGTAATGCTACGTCTAAATGAAAACTGTCAGAAAATGTACCTACCTAAGGGGCCTTTGGTGTTTAAAAAGGAAATACCTAGTTCATGAGAGAAAACAAGATAGCGTTTGAAGAAATAAAACGCTTACTGCATTTTTTATAATTAACATTAATGCACTGAAAGTACACTCGTAACGTAGGTATTTAACCATTTCCCGCGGGAACTCATTAATATTATTCATATATTACAAAGATAATTTTCTCGTAATAGCTGCTAGATGGTGCGTCGATGTTAAGTTTATCGTTTAAATGATTGCACTCACGCAACGCCATTGGTGTATGAACAGGTGGCATTAAAATTTATTACAATTCATCTTGGTTCAGCTGTGTAATGTGCATTAATTGCAGGTTGGAAGACAACTTTCATACTTGAAATATTTCGAATAACAGATAGGCTGGTAATATATTTGGTAGAACCATTCGTACTGTCAGGAAGTTTTGTCAGTGTTTGACAACCAAAGGGACGATTTCATGGCGTATTGAAAAATTTACGTATGGTCTCTGAATAAATGTTGAATAATTTTATACTACTAACTTAAATTTATCTTTTATTATTTGATAACATTATATGTATAATTATACTCAGAACAGCAAGAAAACGTAAATAACATGTCCATATAATTCTTAAAATGGTACTCGGATTCTATGTTCTAAAAAAGGTCTCTGACTAAAACCTGAGATCGCAAAATATCAATAATCATAAAGGCTGATAGCAAAAAAATGTGAAGGTAATTACGAATCCAATACAAAACCGGCTACGTATCGTATTAAATTCAAACCAAGTTTTGTTTTAATAAAAATTATAATGAACCACGTACAGAAACAATACAAAAGAAGCTTGCAATCCGCTGAGTCAGTGGGGCCGAATTAAAATATTTATAAGGGCCATGTTACGAGTCGGGACCGCTTTGTTGCTAGGCCATATCGAGGATTAATGTTGAATGCGACGACACAAACTGCTTTTTATTTAAGACATGTGATGCATCAAATAGTTGCGCGATTCGATTATTCTTTGTACAGCTGTTTGAATGTTTATTTACTTTAGAACAATGACAATAATCGAGACGCACTCTGTAAAGGCGAGTACTGATGTTATTCATTCATGGACAGCTTGAAGCTTAAGCTTTATGTGTAAACGAGTGGAAAATGGACAAGCCCAGATTTGATGTTATCAAAATAATTTTTATTTTTTGATAAATATCAGAGGGAACTTATCAGATTGTCCATATTGATTCATAAAGTAGTCTTTAATTTTTTATTTACCGATTGTATCAACAGAAACAGCAAATCGCGTTAAGATACCGCCATTAACCGACAAATTTATATATGAATGAAGATGATTATCAAAGTATATTACTATCAAGATATATTATGATTATACATCGTTATCGCGCGGGCAGTTTCGGGGCGACGCGTGGATACTGATGAATAGGGTTGCCACGCATGGATCTTTTTTTTAAAATTATATTTGACCAATAAAAATATCGATTTTTAAATCGATATTATGCATTGAATCTATTTGTAATCCTAAATCGACCACTGACACAACAATGTTACCTTACGATTTTTTTCGGTTTCGATAACTAACCAATTTTATGAAAATGTTATTTTTATCCTAATTACTCATTTATAGCTGTATGATGTCAATTTCTGACTTACTGGACTGAATCAACCCTCAGAGAAAGTGTTGCTAACTGAAACAACGCTTCTACACTACTTTGTCCCAATTTTAAATACAATATCAAAATAGAAATAATATTCTATTTATCCTCATAAGGTATTTATCCTCATAAGGAATATACATAACATGAAAGGCTTCAATTTAAAGAATAAAAAAACATGCAAATATTCTAATACTCGTTATATACGTGTGACAGCCCTTCGGTCATCTATGCGTCGCCCCCAAACTGCCCGCGCGATAACGATGTATAATTATGATATTATCGATAAATATCGAGATACTTATCAATGATAGTTATCAATCCCCACCCTATAACAAAGCAGTCACTAACTGAAGACTGGCAACACAAGATTTTAAACTTTTACCAGCAGAAACCTTAAATCTTAAAATCCAGTAAAGAAAATGTTTACTATTTGCCTTGAAGAGAAAGTGACAGTTCCTTATGTGAGTTATAGCCTACCGTTTACCCACGTGTTTAAAGCAAACAGTAACCACGGGCAAACGTTGTCACCGCCAAAGCGTTCCATACACATTGCCATAACATAGGTAGTAGAAATTCAAAGTAGTAGTAAAAGATAACGATCTTCTTCTTCATACACGGCACTGTGCGCGGCCTGTATGTGTGCGCCATAGTATCGTGTCGCCGCACGAAGATTTAAACAAAATCTTGTCCCGTTTCTCAGTGCAAACAAAGAAGGCACACTTGACGAATATTCTGTCGCAGTCGCAGAGGATCTGAACGCCAATGCATAAATTATAACTTCATATAAATATTGTCCGCGGCGCAGCGCCCTATCTTCCGTGTAGTGTGCCCACTATTTATTATTTTTAAACAATTACATTTATTGGCGCACACACACAAACCGCGCGCGGTGCGTTTGTATGAAGATAACGTACCTACTGCGTTCTCTTTCCACTATGGCCTAATATCTTGGGCTAATGTATGCGCGCAGATGGCTCGCGACAACATTCCCTATACAGACAGACAATGTGGACTTAGTGTATAGACATTATGAAAGCTCAGTGAAGCTACTTTTTTTATCTCAACATTTTTAAATTATTATGCGGACATTTTTTGCTAAGAAAAATAATGAAACACGCGGTTGATCTTCTCACAAGAATAAAAAAAGATCTTAGACCGGCATTAGTATGTCAACTATCAATTGTCCACTTTTTTCTAGAGTTAAATTTCTCAACTAAGATATGCCTATTGCTATATATAATATGCTAAAAATTAAAAATAATTTTGAAACTTTACTGGTATCTATTCGATACTATGGTCTGGTAGCGCCGCGGCGCCGGCGCAAGCCTGATGTTCTAAGGCAGGGAAGATTCAGTAACTTGTCTACTTCGTGATTTTACTCTCTTTCTTTTCTATCCATCGCTAGAACAAGATAACAGAATGCTGCATTTCTGTAATGTTGTGCGTAGGTAGGTATGTGAGTAGAATCGTAAGGACCAGGACGATATTTTTATAGTCCGAAAACATATTTTTTTGTATACATATGATAGACAAGTGAATCACGGCAAGAGATATAGAGATAGAGAGTGCATACTTAGATTTTTTTAATTCAAAACAAAGCCTATAAAAATTGATTTTTTTTTAAGCAGGCTATTTTCATGAAACAATTTATTGTAGGTACGTCACGGAAAGCTTAATAGGTTTTAAATGCTATTAAATAAAATGTTTATCCACGGGTCGTCAACTATTTTAAAGTTGCCAATTCGCTGGTTGCCAAGGGTCAAATATTCAGTTACCTACTGCATACAATCTGTACTACAGGCGGTCAAGTATGCAAATAATACTAGTTTTACCGGTGATATACTGTCCAGCGCAGTATTATTCACTGTTGCAATTATTCTATTTGCACAGGGTCAATCTGCCAAACCGCTTATTATCCAAGAATAATGGCGGTAATTGATTTACGTAATTTTTACTAGTGAATCCGTGGAATTCAGCCAACAACGCGTGGAGAAACAACAACACTGCTAGATAGACCTACCTAGAAGAAAAATTATAAAATTTAATCAATCCGGCAACTGGGACCGCGGTCCGAGTTAATTGCGGTCCCAGTCGCCGGATGCCTCCTTATTTAATTTTGGATTAGAGTATACTATTACTAAGGACTTGAGGCTTCATGGTCTACTATCTTCCATAATAAATGTTGTAATGATTTACTAAAAGTGCTAAACATTGACCAAAGATCTTCAAAAGAACTTATAAAATATAGTGCGAACTATCTGTTAAGTTATTAGGAACAAGTCCAAAAACTAATAATATGACAGTCAGATCAATTTAAATATCAGTTTAAAAGACAGTTATTACTCTTTTCTAACACAATCTTCTCATATAGATAATTTATAGTTCATACAAACACGTTGATACCTCATTGTGAATTCATTCGAATTAAGTTAACACGCCCACAGCATACAAGCTAGATTGAAAGAGACAAATATAAACATGCTAATAACAATTTGAGCTTTCGAGTCCAAAAGGCAAGATGCGATAAAATGGCTGGGGCAAATCATAATAAACCCATCAAAACCGCGTAATCGGTATGCAATTAATGGGAGACCTTTACCGGAGATATTCGAAGACGTTTTGCTACCTTCACTGGAAATAGTAATGGAAGCGTATTTTAACAAGTCAGGGAGAGGAAGGTCGAGTGTAATTTGGAGTTGATGGTATGACTTTAATTGATACTAGGCTGGTTTGTTATTATAATTTGAGGTGCATTGATTCTATGTTTTTAGGGTTTGTAGATAAACCCTAAAGACATAGAATCAATGCACATCAGGATCCTGGAGGAAAATGCTTTGAAGCAACACAATTTAACAGACTAACGAAACTGCGGGCGGGTGAAGTACTCAGGGACTACTTCACTACCCACTAAACTCCCCCGCTCCCTATTCACGCCCGGAGAGGGGCGAGCCGCCATGAAGCGTTTAATCGTCCGTTGAAGTATTTGTCCTAACAAATATTTTCCCGTTCGTCCGGTCCTAACTTTGATAAAGTTCAGGTAAATTCACATTTCTATATTACAGCTACAGCTGAACAACCTTTTAAATACAGTAACCAATTATTAATTCCTAAACAACGTTCAATTTTTTTCCCACGCCGAATACGACAAGTATTAAAGTACTCAAGGGATCCACTTGAATCAATCCTCTTCAAAGGTGGCCTTGAGTGGTAGCTTAGAATAGGCATCAGTGGGACAACCGGCAGAGTAACCGGTGGACAGTGTTTATAATTGCGTGCATAATTAATAAAGATCGTAGACGACGATAGGTGGCGCACGGCGCCTCGCCTACGCAGGAGTCAGGACTGGCTACTGCAGTTGCAGCTAGAATTAGGGCTGCTTACCATTAGAAAATTAAATACTATTTTTTTTTATATGTTGATCATATCAGACTACTTATAACAATTATATAAAACATCAGAGGGCTGCCAATAGAAGATAAATTTTCACTTTTGCAGTCGAATTCTTAGGTTTCCTGTTTTCAGATATTATACATATTAATGAAAATTTAATATCATTTCAACTGCGAAACAACCTACTTCTGAAGTTTCCTGAAGTTGGTAAATGACTTGTTAGATTGTAGAATGATAGTTAAACTATAAAAAAATTATCTTACATAAATAATAGATAACCAGCAGCAGCTTGCTTTATTCTTAATCTGGCATCGGTGTAATTTCTAACTCCCAATGTCTTATTTTAATTTAATACACTTTTTAACCCGTTTCAGTGACATTGGCCACATTGGCTATGTTACTTATTGATATTTCTATAAAGTAACAACTGAGAATATCGAGAATAATTTAATTTCACTTTTGTGTTAATTATCGTACACGAACAAATATTATATATAAAAACACTAAATTATGGAATATAAATCAATTGTATACATACTACACTTGTATACTGGTCAAGAACATTTCTACAGGCACTATTCACTCCAACACACAAATACATAAAAAAACAAACACACACAATTTAAGGAATAAAAATAAACTCAAACTTACCTCCGCTCGAACTAATTATGGGAAGAAAACAATTCTATTTGAAGGAGTACATCTGTACAATGACTTACCTAATGACATTAAGGAATGTGACAGTATAGCAATGTTTAAAAAAAAACTTAAAATGTATATTTCCACATAATTATACTAAATAAAACGTAAATAATATAATATATTTTGTCTGGTTATAACCAGAGGCTAATGCCTTATTAGTGTATTAAATATTTTAAAATATCTATAACTCATTGTAAGTGAAACTGTAATGTTTTTTATGAGTAATAAATGTCTTTAAACCTATATTTGCAAATTGTTTCGCAACAATTGGCAGACAAACATTCGCGTGGGCGAAATTTGTACGCTAAAATCTTCCGCCATTGCTATTATTGTATTTAAAGTGATCAGACTACTAAATAAAGTATTTTGTCTCCATAACAATATGTGAACATTGTAAACATGTCACTATAATCTCTAAAATATTGCTGTTCAATCTATTCAACAGCATTATTTGGAAATAATCAGATTTGGATACAAGAAATATTTATAATATAGTCCAATGTTTTATCGGCATTCCTGCATAACTGGTATTGACGACTCGAATGTTTCTGAAAGAGAAAGAGGTTTTATATATATTCGAAATACCAGATAATAACTCAAGAATTTACATTACTGACAATGAATTTAAATTATTCGAATCACAATATTTATAGTGAAGAGGAATCGTAACTTAGAAAATTGTAAACAAAAATTCAATAGACACTACCATTCTATTGCAATTGTATAGAGTACCACTTGAGTTAATTCAGATCACCGTCAGTTTATTAAAGTAAATAAGTGTAAACATGCTGCCAAATATGAACCGAACAAGTCAGCTGAACCAGTTTAAAATGATCTCCTGCTGTTCGCGATTTATTCGAGATAGCAAACTCATGAAAAAGGGCAAACAACTCCTAAGAAGGTAAGACGCCTATGTAATTCAAGGCGCCTTACATTGATTGATATGAAATTATAATTTGAAAATCATGTCTATTTTAATGAAGTCACTGATATCATGTCTTGGAACAGATAAAAAGTTGCTTAATGAGCGGTAATGATGTAGGTGTGAATTTGATAAGGTGAAACGGAAACGAAACAAATTGAGACATGCCAAACTGTCAACAGTTCTAATGTGTTATCTTACGCCAACAAATCATAGCTTTAATCCATCAAGCCCCGGAAAACCAGACACAATAGAAAATCTATTGTTTACGCGACACCCGGCTTTCGGTCGGGTGTTTAAGAGTTAAATTATTGAAAATGTATAATAACTGTTTTTCTGAACTGTAGATCTAAATAAAAAAAAATTCTGTGAATACCAGGCCATATTTGATCCCATTTTTTCTTAGAACTGAACGTTCCAATAGGAGCAGAAATAGATTTCAATCATTTTTTACATCATACCGGAAGCAACACAGAGTTCTTCGTAGCCCTGTGTCTTTAGTAGTTTATTTACAAGTTTTGACAGTTTAGTTTAGATACACTACTCCTTAACTGAAATGTTGTACCAATCATAAATATCATTTAAATTACGGGATATATATTATAAAGCCCTTAGAAAACATGATTATTAGACTCACTCGTAATCGCGGCACAAAATGACATAAGCTTAGTTAGCTTTCCAATCATACCACTGCTAACAAGCAGTTTTATTTATAAATCTATACATTGCGCACTTCATTAGCAGACAACTAACGTTCAGACAACCAGCCTACAAGTTACGAAATAGTAATCATGATTTATTACTGACCACCGCACATTTCCATCAAACTATTACGGCTGTTGATAGAGCTGTATCGCCTGTGGCCACTTATGGCTCACATCGACATGATCATTGTGATAGTTGTCAAATGTCAAACTTGTTAACGGCCGTCAATTGGGACACGCGTGGAGGCAACAATGAACCCATGTACGAGTATGGTATGGAAAGGTTAGTCATCTGAGGGTGAAGTTAAGTTCTTTTTAATTTTAATTAAGGTCTTATTTTTCAGCTAGGGTTGGGAAATGTCATCATAATATTAAGTCAGGCGACATTGTAAGTTCCATTGTATAAGAGTAGTGAGAGAGTAGTCATTGACGGTATTTTAATCCAACAGAAAAAATCCTGCAAGGGACCCACTAAACTGAATGTTGTAGGTAGCTGATCACGTTTTCACGATTCAGTTTAAAATTATATAAATAAATGAAGAATGCGGCTTTTGGAACGTTGTTCAAAAATACACAGTATAACAAAATCTTATTTGCATTTCGGGCATTATTTTTTCATCGCAACCATATCGCATGAAGGGTAATTTTTTTGACTATTATTTTTATTGAACAACCGCAAATATATGGCTACCTTAGAAATGCTTTTATCGGCGAACCGACCACCCACGTTCAGAGCAAATAAATACATCGTCGATAACGTTTCGGGGAACACAATACTTACGAGCGTTCCTGCAAAATTGCTCACTTGTTTTATTTATCTTGATGATGTAATAACAGCTCTGTAATTGTGATTTTCGGTTTAACAAAAGAAGTTTGTTAACAAAAAAAAGAAGACACAGTACAAAAGCTACATAAAAAAGATCCAAGTAAGATCGACTGCGATTGGAAAAATGTTCCCATGGAGGATGGGAATTTTTCGCTGAAGTTGACAACTTTGCTTTGTTATTTACCAAGTTACGATTGTTAAGAAGTCAAGCGGGCTCATCATCGCTACTTTCGGTATCATGATGTTAAAATTTTCTGAATAAACGCAGAACACAATATTTATAGTAAAAGATTTGAGTAATACCAACTTTCATCAAAAAACGACAAATATTTGTATCTGCTCATAAATACCGAAAGATTATATCGCAGTTAATGATGCGTTTAAGATTGCAACATTTTATCATTCAATTTATCACAAAAGTTCTTTTATGCGCCACTGACTGCATTTGACAGATAACACGGTGGCAAGCATTTTTATTTTACAGATTAATTATTGCTACAGATTTGCACGTGGGCGGTGTATAGTTGAATGGGCGAATGAATTAAGTTGTATTTGTTTCCAGTAGTGCATATCTTGCGTCACATACAAATATATTGTTACAATGTAATTAAGAAACAATTTTATCAGAAATAAATACGATAAATTCGCTCATATTATCATGTTTGTGGTGCAATGATGAAAAGGTTTGGTAGAGTTAAAAATAAATACCTAATATAGTTTTAGATAATGATGTTTTGATTTTCTTCAGAAACACTGATTAGTTTTTTTTGTGTACACAAATCTGATGGTGAGCCATAATAAAGAAAGGTAACTAATTCCTTTTCCCTATACGAGTCTAAGGTTTAAATATTATAAATTATTTATTTTTATTGATTTTAATCCAAACAGCCAATACATTATTTATTCAATTCAATTTTATGCACAGTATGGAATATGGAATTTGTTTTGAATAATTCCGCTCATAACTATGTACCAAACAAATACTGTTCATCATTTATTTATTTATTCATCCATCGTCAGGGAAAAACCTACGCAAGTTCATAGCATGCCTTTGCGCATAGAAAGTACCTAATGTATGCAAACTGCAGAACAATGCAACGGTACTGTAAAATCATGTTGGAGAAAGGAAAGGCATCTTCAAAGGAATTTGAAGCTAGTTTACAGTTAAGTATCAAAATCCGTTACACTGGAATAGATTGTTCATAATTATGAAGACTGTGACACGGTATCTAATAGCTGGAACAACCAGTTCCTGTTGGCCGATTCAATGCTTAGGTGTAATAACGATTTAATACGTATGTAAAGTAATCTTAATCTATCCCTTACCCTTAGGCCGTATATAGGTCTTCAGAAACTATTGGAATCCATGTCGCCAAAAAATCCCGCCAAAAAGCCTTTTTGCGGCATCAATATAATTTGATAGGAGCTAAGGTTGAGACTCAAACCTCATTTTACGTGATTTGGAAGTGATATTGAGAGTCTGCCCTATTTTCTGGTCAACTGATGTTTTTTTATTATCTCTGTTAAGGTTTACTCGTGATTTTTTTTAACTTGCTTGCATATTTGACCACATGTGGTGCACGGTCGGCCTCTTCAAGTGATCAGTAGGTATGTAAGGTAATTTTGACATAGTGATTTGTATTATGTAAATACGAGTATTTATTTAATAAGATAACATTCTATTAATACTAATGTTCTAGTATAGAACACACACTTAGTATTTGAGATAGTAAAAAGGTAAGTAGGTATATGCGAATATGCAAATACTAATAAACCAGAAACGGTAGTTAACAATGAGTAATGGAGCTTTGAATGTCAAGAACGATAAGAACTGTAATCAAGTTTTTATGCTTAATAACCATAGGAATATTTTACATAAGGTTACATTATAAATAGCTTTGTTATGACTAATCGAAGTTAGACAGTTCTAGATGATCGAATTAAGTGCCAACAAAAAATACATGATTTATGTTACCAAACATTCTTACTGTATTTACATAAATGTAATAGTATTTATATGTTATCAAACGATAATCATAATAATACGCCTTGAGGGACTTCTAGCAGTGAACTGCGACATTACTCTTACGAATTTCTACCTCTTACGCGATGTCCAACAAGACTACAAGGGGTAAAGGAGGTGGTCAATGGTCATACATAAAATTGTAATAATGGAAAATTGCTTACCAAAATTTTAAAGATGCACGCCGGAAACAACAATATTGAAACTGACAAGGATTACGAATTTGTTAATGCGACATTTGAGTTATTTCCTATGACACCTCATTTCTTGGCGTTAAAACATAAATCAAAACCATAAAAGAAGGAGCCAACCAAGGCTGAAGCGTTGCCCAGTCACCTTCGGCTACAACAGGCCACTCGCGTCGTGCATACATATCACTTGCTTAGCAAGTGCATTGCAAAACCACCGTGACATGATAGATTAATGCTGTGTTTACACAGCGCCGACAAACGACTATTTAATTTAAATACTAGGCTCATGTTTTTGCTTTAAATAAAGGATCTTTAAATTATACTCCTACGCTAATTTAAAACGAGAAATGGGTTCGAGATACCGCAGGATTGTGTATAACTATGAAGTTTGAGTGTACTTACAGTAAAGCGCCTTAGGAAAAAATTGTAAAATAGGTTATAGAACAAATGTGTCAGTTTTGACTTTTAACAGTACATACATAATTGCATGTGTGTAAATGATACTAAACTAATAATAGCATTTTCTCATTAAGATACCATCACCGCTGAAAGCAACAATATTTATAGAAAGATAAGTTGGTTAGTCAGTTAATTAAGCGATCTCACGATGATTAAACACGGGAAATGTTTACGTGAATACGGAATATATTTTTTCGGTTTGATTAAAATGGTAATATTATTGTTCACGGGGAGTTCATTAATTGCGCGGTCAGCGGCGCGTGACGTCCGGCCGGTCTCGCGGTTGATGTGTGAATGTTTGAAAACCGCGGACCGCCGGCGCAGGCGCCGCTGGCGCCACACTTCCGGCCAGTGACGGAAGTCAACTGCAACTGTCGCCCGATATGCACTACTAGCTCTGTTGTTTCAACCCGTGTCGGTTTACCTGATACAATTTAATTGCTACTGTGTTGCATTCGCTCAGCCAGTATTTGTTGCTATTTACTGAAGTTTCTAAAGTGAAATGTAATAACGACCCTGTTCATAATACTACTTAGATACATAGTTATGCCATTTAGTTACGAGTTTAGCGTGACTTAGGAATTTATGATAGAAAAATCTCAAATATTAACAGAACCGCAATCAAGACTTCTTCTGCGTGACCTGATGGTTGACTGGGAGAGAATGCCATGAGGCATTAAGTCTGCCTTTTGTACTTGATTTGTGAAATGAAACTTAAATAAATAAATAAGACTCGACAATATATTATCTAATACCTACAGAATCATGGTTTAGCATTATTTGAATGCAGGAAGGAAGTAGGTATGTTTATCGTAATTTTTATCACATTTGTCAATCATTCTGTTAGTTTTTCAAAAAAGCAAATCTCGTAAGCGTGGGCCATGTTTCATGGAAGACACGTAGCCCCATTTATTTTCAAGAATCACCTCTTTCCACAAGATAGAGAAGTTGGAGAGTAAAGAAGCTTTGTGTAAGAAAAAAGATGTAGATGTAATATTATCACCTCAGTCTACTTTAATACAAAACGCAAAGAAACTGATAAAAACGCGGTTTATAATCGACATTTTTAACCAGACCTTTTCAATTTACTTCAAAGCCATCGTTATAACGGAATGTACCGAAATATGACTAAAAATAGTGATATACCTATATTGAGAAATATTATAATAAACACAGAGTTTATTTTAATAAAAAAAAAAGTGAAGGACGAGTAAGTAAAGACACTCCTTTTAGTTGGTACATACACAGCAATTAATATAAAGTGTACATACTGTACATAGTACACTTTGTTTACTTATTTTATCGTGAACGACATTGGTAGTAATTGTCTAATTGTTAAAACGCTTAGCGGAAAACAAACAAACCGTTTGAATGGTATTTTAATGTTATAGTGATTAAAATAATAGGTTAATAAATAAATATTATAATGGCACGATGTTTGTTTATTTTAGCATAATAGCATTACACGAAGATTCACCAGTCAAACACAAATAATTCAGCAAGAAGATAAATAAACTTATATTTGATTTAGTTGTTTTATTATTAAGACAATTTAACCTCCACATGAAGTAAAGCATTTTTGTAAAAAATCGACTATTTAATGCGCTGAAGGTCTCCGAAATGCTCCCTGCTTAATACGAACATGTGTTTGTAGATATTGGTGTATTTTCCATGCAGGACGCTGTGCGAAAAATGAACAAGTGTAATTTTATAATGTGTAAGGATATTATTTCTCCTGAAATAATCTACTTGTCAGCAGATGCGTGCGATTCGCTAGTCAGATAGGTAACAAGATTATGATCAGCGTAATATCTCTTTCACATTAACGCAATTTTATGCAAATACAGGGCTAAACTCTATCTATTTGAAATGCAGGTGTACACTTCACACACGTCGGCAAAGGGCACCCTTAAACCATGACAAATGAATGGTTACATAATGACATACGGCGATAAAAGCGATATGGTAGCTAACCGATCCCAACGGCAAAATCCCTTTTTATTCCCTGATCTAAATAACCGGGACACCAAAGTAGTCGTTATGGCTTTAAAATAAGAGCTATTTTGCCCAGCCAAACCCAAGGTTAGGCCAACACTGGCGCCGTCTAGTAGTTTGGCGCCAGACAACAGTTAAATGGATTGAACACCCCTATTTTTAATATAACAGGCATGAAAGTGTCAGTGGTAATTGTCATTTGACACGCAAATCCGAGTACTGTCATTAGCGTGAGACTAAAACGACGGCTAGATCATTTATCAAGACTGCTATCCTCATCTTCGTCGATCACTCTTGACAGAGTGGTTGTAAGGTAATGGGTTGGTCGAGTCATGAGAAGCCAGTTTTGCGATGCAGCATTTAGCTCTGATGTTACTCTCTTGCGAGCACACGATCATGGTGGAGTGCGTCATAGAGATACGAACAGCGTCATACAATTCTGAGTACAATGTCTTATTTTGAGTATTATTAGGGTTATTTCTAAGTTTAGTAATATTGGGAGAACTTAAGGTAGGTAATACTTTATCAGATAATAAATATCTAAACTGAATATTCGAAATATGGACTTAAAGCTGATTGCAGTCTTGGTTGGTACTGAGACTGCACCGATCTTACTGACCAAAATTAAGTTATCAAAGCCATATCGCCATTCGCTATAAAAAGTACCTTAATCCTATCATGCACTGACTCACTGCAAAGCAAAGGCCTCTATCTTTTAAAAGATTTCATCGTCACAATGATGGGTAACTGACCTAACCTCCACGCTTGCCAAAATCGGGTTAGTGCTCACTCACAGGCCCCAGCTACGTTCCTCGTATACTCCTGGTACAAAAATACTGATAATGACTCACATTTGAGTTGCATAGAATTTGTACAAACACTTGATTTAAATTAGCTTTGCCATAGCTGAAAATAGATCACTGCGAACGCTAAGGATTGTAATTTATAGACTTGGACAGATATAGTTGAGGTAGCAGCAATTTTGTTTCCTGACGCCCGTGACGCTTTAAACACGGATTAGTTGTTTGAAGTTGCTTCCAAAATTATTCGAATGTTTAGAGCAGAAAACAAACAATAGTATATCACGCGACATTACACAAAGGGCGAAATTCTGATGATTCTAAAAATAATGAGTGCTTAATTATATTGAGTTATTATAACATTGAGGTTTTAAGTATTTGAAACAAACAGGGTCCGCTTGTATTTTTTTTTAGATGTAAGTAGGTATATCCCTACAGAATAGTTACTGATAATTATGTCTGAGAGGAACTAAAGTATGTAGTTGTGTTTTAAATTTATATCAAATGATTTAAGTTGCTTGTCAACTATATTACCTAGGTCAGTCATCAAACGCTTTGTGTCATGGCAGCCATTTTCGTTTTTCTTTTTTCTATGATCACTTTAAAATCGATATGTTTTATAATTCTTAGATATCGATCTTTTGTTTATATCCAATATTATCTAGGGCTCTTGTCGTCCCATTGTTAAAAAAAAATTAAAAAACAATTAAGAACTCGGGCGCGGTTCGTCTAACGTACCCGTAGCCGATATGGTTTGTGCATTTAAAAGAACCCAACGAAATGTCGGTGTTGACTCGACATGTGGCGGTGGCGACGGGACTCGAGACGGGCGCCACTGACGTAATGGGATTCCACCCGCGTGGTTACTAATGACTCGGCGAGGGAGCGATGCCACGGTTTTGTTTTCATACTCCTCGTGCCTGCGATTACCCTGTGATTTGTGGGGAAAGCAGAGAGCGAATTTACGATCGTCCGGTATTGTTGCGGCAATGTTGTCATTCAACGTTCGGCTGGTTACCTTTGATCTCCGCATTGCGAGATAAAATTGCTTTCAACATCAATTAGGCATATAATGGTCGTTCGTGAGGAGATAATGTTGCTGGACTAAACGTTTAATAGATCGCACTGCCCACTGCCCGAACGTAAAGTTTCAATGTTGAGAGTTATTTATTATAATTCAATATGATTGTTAGTAGGTACACCTCTCAGCTTGTCTATAAAAAAACAAACGTTTGATAATATTTTTGTGGAAGAGGATGGCAGCTGATTATACAATCATTCGTAGGCCCGAAAGAGACGGCTATATAATTATCTTGAGGCCTTAGCTCAGGATTGATGTGAAAATTGGATGATAGAACGGTGGAACGGATCGACTAGAAAGGGACGGATAAAGTCCGACAGAAAGAGATAACTCTACTAAGGTTATTTGGGCGTTGTGATCTTGCAAAAATTTCAAATTTGAACCAATGTTGCATGAAACGCTAAATAAGTGTAGTGACTTAGCTATTAAGTTGGATCACTGTTTCCTAAAATAGTAATAGAACTGCTAAAGAACATAAATAATATGTAATTGATTACTATTCTACCGATAACTAATTAAAGCATAAACGAGGTATAGTAACAGATGAATCCAGTGTTGCATCTGTCGGTGATTAAGACATGAATACAGCGATTGTCAGCGGAATAGAGACAGACTCAGAGAAAGCTGTCTTGTGTGCGCGTGAGCATACATCGTGACTTGGAAAACGCCTAACACCGATCGACGATTAGATACAGTGCAAAAATGTGCGGTAATTCACATTACGTGAGGAGAGAACGTGTGAAATGCTAAGCAGGAATCCTGAAATAACAGCGACATGAAATAACTTTAGTTGTAATAGAATGATCTTGGAGAAAATTCCATCAAAAAACAATACAATTAGTCTGTCTCATTGTCAGTCTAGTAGTGAAAAACTTCGAATGATCAGATTCCTATAGGTAATATCTCTCTGAAGTTTCTATAGTAATCCCGTTGTCTACGATAATACGAGTAGTCATACTATTTCTACTCTTTGAAACTCAATGGTTTAACAAATTCACACTACCTAATTGTTTCCCGAGTTAAATATTTTCTAGAGGTATCAAACACCGTTGGGGGTCGTAAAAAGTATCACGTGGAATTTATAATTGTACAATTTATAATCATAATACTTACCTAAATACATTTTATTCAAACATATAAGATCGGCTAAGGGTAGGATATTATTGGGATTATATTGTGCAGGGCTTTTTGTAAAACCGGGTGCGTCGGTTTGAAGTTACCCCCTCGGTCATCATACCATCGGACAGTCTTCTGCAATCACCCAAAGCATAAAATACGACTGAAATAGGTACATAGGTATTTTCAA
Organism: Mecyna flavalis; assembly: GCA_949319885.1. Lineage (NCBI taxonomy): Eukaryota > Metazoa > Arthropoda > Insecta > Lepidoptera > Crambidae > Mecyna > Mecyna flavalis. The sequence continues at coordinate 9,010,851 of OX439436.1, forward strand.
TTATTCGTAAAAGTTATTGGTTAAATAATGCCTTAACCTACAGAAATCGGCGCGCTTTATTTGATAAAAGAAATTCGTCGTTTCGGGTAAAGGCGGTTAAAAAAAAAACAATAAATTGACCTTTGTGGGCATGTCGAACATTTTAAATGGCGCCAAGTCTGCTCGTTATCAAACCATTCGATAGCTTATCGATCGATTCGCCGTTGACAATACCTATCTATGGTTGTTGCAGTCTGCTTCAAGATTATATTATAATAATTGAGTATCAAATTGATAAAAAGGAAATTATACTGCTTGATATTATTATATATATCACTTGCTAACTTCATTTGCCTTTGCGAGGATTTCGAAGTTTTCTGAATAAAGTGATTTCAACTTTTAAATGCAAGTAATTTTTAGATACAGAGCAAACATTTTAGACAATCGTTTCTTGTAGGCTACGTGTCATTTAAAGTACTAGGTACTACAAGAAAACGTGTCTATCCTGATATAACTGGGGTATCGACGCAAGAAGAAGACTACAAGAAAAAGAGCTTGGGACAAAATGTGAGTTAAATATGGGTACATTTATAAACAAAAAATCCTTTTTTATAAAATATACTATTTTATGATACCACAATCATTGTGGCACAATGTATTCTATTCTTGTTCGTCTTTTATAAGATAATTTTGATTTAATTGATATTAAAAAAATAAAATATGTCTAAAATCTATTCTGCAAAATACTACTTTTAATATGCTGATAAATTTTATTGATTGGGTAATTGACTTTATAAACCGATTACAACATAATCTTAGTTTTACTAGGCACCTAGGTACTTATAAAATTTAAGGAATGTCTTGTTTTGACCGGTAATAAAGAACTACGCGACTCTACTCTGTGTGACATGATTGATTACCACCAACCACCACCATGTACCAACAAATAACTTATTTTCATTTTAAAATGAATTAACCTATGTTCGAAAAATCCGACACAAATTTTGCCCGACCTGGACATTGAACCCCAGGGGCTTCTTAAACCACTAGACCAACGAGGAGTTAAGTCTTACAATAGATAAATTTCAGTCTTTAAGACCACTCGTGATAAATTGTTATCGACGTAGCGACAACATTCCTTAGATAATATCGAGAAGCTATCGAACTGGTAATCAATATAGCCACTAATTAGGGATTTTACTGAATTAGGTTGTACTAAGTATCTTTGTTTAGTATAAACTGTCGACTATTAAGGTATAATTGCATCTTGTTAAGGGTTACCTGAGCTGAGAACCCGCATGCTAGAAAGTATTGCACCAGTCATAAGAAATACCTGCGGATCTACGCTCTAGCAAGGTTAGCTTTGCTTTTTTAGCTTTGCCTACTAAAGGTAACAAGATCTGGATGTCTAACTAATCTAGTTTTTACTTGTGTGAGGAAGGGTGATCCATCTCTTCACGGTTGACATAGAAATGGAACTTTAGAAGTAAAGACGAAAGATTGCCACCTAATTAAGACGTCTGGAAAAAGAAGTTAGAATTGTTAGAAAGGTAGCAGTGCATCCTGTGAAAACTGATACATCTCAAAAAGGTCAACTTTTCAGTAGAGCAGTTTTTGTGTTTAAAAAATCCTAAAACTTTTATGGAGAATTATTTTTAAAAATTAGGGACACAAATTTTTTAAAATAACTCTCCAAAAAAGTTTTATGATTACATTAATAATTAATGTTTTTATGAGTTGATTTAATGTTTAATTAAACACAAAAACTACTCTACTAAAAAAACGACGGGTTGCACTCCGGGAGTGCCGGCAGAAGTGAAAACCTGAATATTAACGTTGTGCATTTTTGATATGTATTTTGGAATGGTTAGGGATTTAATTGATTGGTAGAGGTATAAAAATACTATCATTTATGTGGTAAAATACAATATTTATTTATTGCGCTATCGTACACAAACATGACAATTTATATTACATTAAAAAGTTTATCTCTCAGAATTAATGTATTCAGAAACTTTTTCAGACTTATCAGAAACTCCTTGCTGTGACACTGAAACGCCATGTAATAAACGATGATAAAATGATTGACAACCGTCAATGTCATACTTTTTTGATTGACAACTATTTATTATCTAAACAACGAAAACAAAGTTTGGAATTTACAACTAATTGCATACTGGAATCTGCGGATAAACTTTTGAATTTGGAGCAATCGGCCAAGAAATGATTCCCTTTACAGAATCCGCAGACTCCCGAATCGTTAATAACACGAGTGGTGTTACAGTAATCAGCATGTCGCTTTCGAGGATGTTCACTGGGAATTTGGGGTAACAAGCCAAACTGTGTGTGAGAACGAGCCTCTTGTCGCAGGAAATCGGACAGCATTTCCAACTTCATACGACCTGATGCATGCTCCGCAGCATAGCGGATCCAAAGACTGCGGAGAAGTGGTGTTAATTTCCACAAAATACTGTTATATAATTCCGGCGAATAAAGATATTCCAAACTTTTTAAATGTTTTATTACGGCAATTAAATTTTGAATTTTGCAGGATATCAAATTAAGGTCTTTGTGGTCACTTTGTAGCATAGGAACAACATAGGAAGCATATAGGAAGCGACCGCACTGCGGCTATAATAGTAGAAGAGGTCACACTTGACAGTTCATTTATGCAAAGAAAAATATACCTTACGCTAAAGGAATAAAAATCAAGAAAACAACATCAGTTCTTATTAATACAATTATTTACTCTACTCCTGATGTACATAAGAAGCACTTTTCTTTGTATAAATGAGCTGTCAAATTGAACAAAAAACCATTATTGTCTATAGACCGACAAACTTATCGTTCCGGTGGCGGCGTCGCTACTGTCTATTTAAAACTGTCATTAAATATCGTTTTTGCATTGCATTTCACGTAGTTCCAATTTTGGCCACCGGAACAGATAAGTTTGTAGAAAACACGTGTCCGGACTTCAAATTTTATATGGATTTTTGATCAGGTCACGTGACACATAAATCCTGACGCGAGTTTAACATTTTTTCCCCATACAAAAAAAGTGCACAACGCCGCTAAAGAAGTTTTCACTTCAAAAATTGACATTTTCGAGATGTATCAGTTTTCACAGGACGCACAGGTTTGTTTCAAGTTTGGTTCATATAAAAATATGGAAGGACTAAGATAGTTGTTGGAACGGGGGGCTTAGACAAGATGACATCGCTTCATAGCTGGCGAATTTCGCTAAGTCCAATTTGTATGGATTTGACAGATGCCATAGAAAAGTCACGTGTTGAAAGTATGGGATTTGACATTCGCTATCGCAAATTGAGCTATAACGAACGTCATAAATGCCGCTTGTCTAGGGGGGCTGGTTGCCTTTAGAATCGTAACTTATGTTATCACGGATAGGTGAAAAAAATAAGTTGGGTAGGTATACAGTCAAAATTTAAAAGGCTTAATGAGCTATTAAAATCCGCGCTACGACATAATCGCGACGATAACCTCTGAACTCAATGAGCACCGATTGTTTCTCCGAATATTTGTTATCTTAATTAAGTGGTTTATCGGTCCAATAGCTAGGCGTCTGGTTACATCTCATTATGTGATTAGTTTGCAGATTTTTTCCATATGAATGTTAACTGAATACCTAATGTACTTTAAGGTAGGTCTACTTATTAACATAAAAGCCAATAATTATTGGCTCTTCTGTTCTTGAATAATTAGGTATGTCGATGAAATCTATGTGTTGTAAAGTTAGCTTTAAATTTGTAAATAAAAAAATCCTACCTATTATCGTTAAGTTACGACGAAATCTATTCAGCAATAATCCTCATGAAAAATTTTGCATTCTTACGTAAGATAAATGGACATAGGTGGCTATGGTAACCTATGTAACGTAAATTGGTACAGAGAAAAGCAACGTCCATGTGTCGGCCGCATCCTTTCGGATTGGAAGTTCCGCGGCTGCACTGCACACTGTAATAAGTAATTATAATATGAGGACAGGGGATTAAAGCGATGAGGGTTAAAAAATAGGAGTAGCAGCTGGGCTGGGCTGGGTATGCTTGCACTGGATTGTGTAAATGTGTACCTTTCATAATTTCTTGCATAGGTAGGGTAGTACCATTATCGCTGCTAGGTACAGGTACATACGGTGAAGACTTTTTTTTTGCTTTTGTGATTGAATTCCAGGGAATATGTGAGACTGTACTTTTTCCCCCCTTTATACTCGATAGGGACGAGTTATTGACGAGCCTCGGAACAATTAAGTACCTACTTATACCTACAATTTAATAATTGTGTGAAGGGGACTATAAAATAATCTTCATAGCCCCTCCTCACACCTGATGATAAGCGACGAGGACGTATCACCAAGATTCCTTTACCAGGAAGCATTGTTAAAGTTTAGAAGTTATCTCTCAAGTACCTAGTTAAAGAAGGAAGGTAGTGAAGGTACATGGTAATGCCTGTGGCTACAAAATTGGCGAAGAAATAAGCCTAGACTGTCATTCATAATGATGCTTTGTCTTTCGTCAGCCAGTTTTAAACTTGCATGAAGTTATGTACAGATGTAGGGTAGGTACTGTAGAGGTACCATACTTACTTGGGTAGCCCTACCATTTGTTTAAACTTTGATTGTCTACATATTACGTCGTAATGGTCGTAATGTCCAACAATAAAATTGATTTTTGCAGTAAAGACAGGGTTTTAAGTCGGTTGCTCTGCAATATGAAATATTTCTTTGGACAGGAGTTTCTTGAATCAGCGATGCCAGAATGTTACTTTTGTAAAGTAAGACGTTACTTTTAACCCTTGTGACCCATGTCACGTTCAAACACCATAAAATGTGATAATATGGCTATGCTATGTGTGAGAATAAAATCCAGTTACCTACTTACGTTTTACCAATTTTCCAAACAAGCATGCTGCATCTTTATTTGCCAAACACCAAACCTTTATTTTTTCGGAGGAGAATGCGTTTATGCACCATAACCGCAGGCTAGCTAGACCCGCGGCCGTTTTTTTTTTTTTTTTTTTTTTTTTTTTTTATAGTAGCTCAGTACATTGGCTCCACTTAGCCTGATGGTAAGCAAAAGGGGAACCCAAATTACCACGACAACGGACGCAACACCGTGGTGTTCTATCCGTTGGCATCGCAGTACTGGCTCACAAGGTGCTTCTTCACGCTTCGTTTAAAGGAACTCATGTCGTAGGAAGGGGGAAATACATGAGCCGGCAGAGAGTTCCACTTCTTTATGGTTCGACAAAGAAAGGAATCATCAAACTTTTTTGTACGCGATGGAATACTTTCCACGGTAAAGCGATGACAACGCTGACTAGAGCGAGTGGTTCTAAGCCGGAACGGAGAGGGAGGTATAAGTGAGAAGGAGGTATAAGTGTGTGGGACTCGAGACTTAAACGTCCACTACCCACTAAACTCCCCCGGTTTCCCCTTCACACCCAATTGGGACAAGCCGGTGCCAGCCTTGTGGCTATTGACCAGCCCATCCCTGGGTATGCCAAACACCAAACCTATAAGATATAATACAACGTAGATATCTCTCTTAAAGGAGATTTTCATAGAAGTAGGAATAATTATTTAATCTATGTAGAATTTATAAAAATGTTCTTACCAAAAGATCCAACGTCTTTGGATTCCGATGAAGCTTCGTCGCTAAAGGCGGCGGAGAGCTGGTATAACACCAGCACTAAGCACACACCAAAATTAACAACCGCCATAGTACCAATTAGTAGCTATTGTAACTATTAAACACACGATCCAGTCACCATAACGCCAATCCTAAACGCATGGAGCTCCCATCATCAGTCATCACCAAAATAATCTTCTAAAAATATCACTTCCAAAGTTAAAATCACAGTAAACTGTTACAGATATGGGTAACTTAATCACTAACACACTATTTTGTGGCACATTAGTTATTTGCAATAATAAAACACGTATATTTTTGAAGTGAAATTCGAACACGCTTTTGTAGTACAATTATAAAAACGAACGCGGCCTCTCATCGATCGACCAAAGCTCGACTGATTGAGCGAGAAGAAAACGTACGAATGAAAGGGCCGATTGTTGTAGAGCGAGAAAGCATCAACCGGCGTGCTAGACTAGTGTTGGGACAGCAACGCCAATACACATTGTATCGAATCTATTATTGTTTTTACTCTTTGTGAAAAAATTAATTACCTAAGTTTATTTAAGTGTTTTAAATAACGTTTCTTGAAATCACGTGACGTAACTTGTGACTAATTCCAAATTCCAATGAAGTATCAAAAAAAAAAATTCTTTCAAAATAGGTATTTTAAGCGAGGTACCTATACAGTAAAAGCGAACGTCTTTGTTTATATTTTGATTTAAGTATACTCATTATAATTAAATTAAATAAAACTTTTATTATGATTATTTTTATGGTCCTATACTATGATTGATACCTATGAGCTATGATTTGTTTACACATAAAATGAAAATGTAAGCTTGCTCTATGTTTGTTTTTTAATCCTACATAAATTTCCACTTTTGCAATGTGAAATCTCTTCTTTCACTATCAATTATTATTCTGACATAAATTTCTAGAGAGGCGTAATATAAGTATGTGCGGCGCCGCGTGGCTTGTCTCTCGGTGTACCGGATACACTTCGGAGAGTGCGCGCATGACCTCCACAATCTAATTCCCGCAGGTCCTTTCCACCATCGGACGAGCAGACGCTCGGCGGGCTACAATCCCTACATGGTCGACATGTACCTCCTGCTCGAACGAATTGGTTCCCCTCTTTCCTTATACGAACCGCCAAGGAATGGAATTCCTTGCCCTCCTCTGTTTTTCCAGAAAAATATGACCTTGGCGTTTTTAAGGCCAGAGTAAATAGGCTATTAATAGGTGAGTATGCTCCACCCTCGACCGCATCGTCGCTTCGGTGACATTGCGGTCAAATACTAACTTATTCGTCAATAAAAAATAAATGTCACATCCACTTTATTGTTTAAAAGTTTAATTATAAAATCTTATTTATGCAGCCATATTGTTTGGAGGCCGAGACCAAGTACGAATAACATTGCCCCTATACGAGTAGACTGCCACAGGTTTTGTCGATATTGCTGTAGCATGGACAACGCTACGCAACGTTTGACAAGTTTAGCGCATGCGCCAGCACGTTTCTTGCATAGCAAACAATTTTATACTTTAATTCTTGTGTTCTAATGACTAAAATAAATTAGATACTATTTAAGCTCTAAAGGCGAAAATAGCGTGCACCCGGCGCCTGTTTTTGCACACCGACCGGGCATCGGCGGCGCTTGGAACGCAACGCGTGGTGAGCATTCTTCAAAGAACTTTTTTTTGTGGAAGTACCGCAACTTTCTACAATAGTTTTGTTGGATAGATTTATGAGTAAAAATTTAAAAGAGATTATGTACAGTGGCGTCGGTGGGCATTTGTAATGGCCCTCGAAAATGAAGTGTCCCGTACGGTTGATAACGATTGCCGAAATAAGTTGATGAGTTATATATTTTATTTAAGATATAAAATGCGTAAATATAATGTAATTTTAAAGGTATTAATTTACAATTATATTTATATTTTAATTTTTAAGCTTGTGTTGTATAAAAATAAATCCAAGACTTTTGTGAAAAGTTAGAAAACAAATTACAAGAAACACAGGAAATCAGGAATAATAAATAATAATAGAAAAGAAAAGAAAGAAAAAAAAACATTTTAATATTATATTCCTGTTTAATTTGTATTAGATATATATATAATATTATATACTATGTATTGGGTAAATAAATATACCTACTTAATACTTATTAACGTATCACAGAGAACATCACTGTCGTTTCATCACTATTTTTGCATAGATAAAATACGGTCCTAATTATTATAACCTGGAGCATCCTATTTCTGACTTAATCATTGATCATTCATCTCAATTATACTATACCTAATCCTCAATTACCAAAGGATGCCCCAGCCCCAGTCATTCTCAAAAGGGCTGAGCTAAACGATGGCTTGGTAAAAAACAAAAGATCGGAATCCGAGGCACGCATGGCCTTTGTTGAGAGAGAACATGGCCTGCACGAAATACGGGACACAGTATGATATTGCCGTGCAGAAACTTATGGTAATATTCTGTGATAATATTTACTACTTTAAAACTGGCAACCACGTATTTCATTCATCTTGCTGTTAATGACAAATATGAGGTTTTACTTTTTATAACATGTACTTGCTTACTTAACAATGCATTATACATAAATATTTGATTCAAACGAAACAGAACGAAACAACTCCCGTGCCATGAAACACCGCCGACGACGTGGTTCAATTTCCGCCAATAGTTTACTCGGTGTCTATGTATACACCAAGTAAGTAAACTATAGGCAGAAACAAGTCAAAATTTATTTATTTATTTATTTATAATATTATTTATTTATAATAAATAAATAAATTTTGTTCTGAGTCCGACCCTCAGACAGAGGTAAAATCCGACGCCATTACAACTCTCAATGTGTGCTGGCAATATTTAGCTGGCAGTTAGCGTACAGTCGCCAGCACATCAGGCTGGTTGTAGAAAGACAGATTGTAGCCCAATCTGACAAATTTCTACAACCAATTTTCCGGTTTTAATCACTTCACATAGAGTTCTCTTTCAATTGAGAATTTGGGTAGGTTGATCTGCTGCCGTCCGTACTTGAAATCAAGTGTTCAAAGAAATTATTAGCATTTCTTACGTTTAAGCTTTTAAAAGCTAACGAAATAGACAGAACTCAATTATAATATAATAATAATTAGATAACCGTTTGTAATATTCGTCAGTTTCGGAGACAACTTTCAGAACTCTTTTTGTCACAACACAAGTTACTGCCTGCCATCCCGCGCTGTGGCTCCACGAGCCCATGTATATTAATAACTTAAGTCTAAAAGCTTCTTTCTCTTGGGTTACCTATATGTTCGAAATACGTAAACGACCATGATTTATTGCTTGGTCGTACATGGTTGATGATTTCTTTGCCCTAACTCTGCCTGGATAAGAGCTGAGAGAGAATGCACAGTTTATACTTAGTGGTTTTGGATGCCGACGCACATGTAAGAGCTCCGAGGTTTGAATCTTGACGCACACTAAGTACCTAAATAATTTGAAAGAAAGAAAAACATTAATTGCCCATCCTTTTAGCTACATCACACAAAGCAACAGACAATTAAAAGAATATAATAAAAAGAGAATTTAAGCAATAAGACAAACTAAATAATGTGTGGTGTGATGTGTGGTGGTCAATCTAAGCATAAGCTGCAACGGCGTCCGGTTGAACGTCGCAGCAGCGCTGGTATTCTGGCGAGAACTGTTCGAGTGGCGAGTTTGAGTTTTAAGGTATGCATTTTATTTTCAGCAGTAAAGTTAATTATTTTGGAGATTTCTTCAATCTTTGTGTAACAAAATCCTGAGCCTTTGGTCTTGATTTTTTTTTATATAGTGTCAGTCAGGATGACCTCACTCCACCTGATGGTAAGCGGAAGTGAGTTCCAAATATAAGGTTGACTGGCTCAATAGATCATAGTACCTATTGAGCCAGTCACCCTCACACTAAAGGCCTGCATAGATGCCGCTTCACGCCCCGCCTGAAAAGTCCAGGATTATAGGAGGAAGGAAACACGTGAGCCGGCAGGGCATTGTTGATAAAATCGTGCTAAAATTCCTAGTAACACTATCTATTCTGAAAAATCTAAGTGCACCATTGATAGTTTTTTAAATACACTATCAATTAAGTGCACCTAATGCTCAGATAAAGATATTACGTATGTAATTTTTCGGGTTTTGATGGCATGACCGCAGTCTCTCCATTCGCTAAAGTGAACCATAAACCCTGTCTTGCTTCTCCATTGTCAATCTAAGGCCGGCCACCCCAGGGGCTCCTTTATTAGGTAAAGACACAGCTTTTAGGGGAAAAAGTGAAAAACGAGAAGCGGACATGACCTACATTTATATTACATGGAAAATATTAACAAAACATTAGCATAAACTTAACAAAAATTTACCATTTTTGGGTGCTAGTTTGGCAGGGCCAACGGGGCTCACACAGATTCTTCAAGTTGATAGTTTTTATTTTACCCGAAACTGTATGATTTAGTTATAGTATTCAAATTAAGATTGCATTTTTAAAAAGGGTATCTCTCGGGTTTTTTTGCTGGTGGTTCGATAAATAACAACATACCATGTGGTAGAGTCACTCTGTACGATAATTGTCTGGATTCACTGGAGGGTAGGCGATGGGTCCACGCGTCTTTTTGTTTTAAATCTTTTTATTTGTGATCTAGTGCAGTTTGGTGTTGAAAAGTGGTGTGATTTTCATTCAGTAAAGTGTAACGAAGTGTCATAAATAAGAAAATTGAAACAAATTGACTGAATGGACGGGTATTGCGTGTAGTGTGTCTCATCGGTAGATGAGACGCTCTTACCGCAATGGCGTCCATTCTCCCGTGACCTTGAGAGTATCCTCCAGTGTTTCCATGAAGCGTTAAAACATCTTAACACCAATGTTTTAACGTAAGGAGAATCTCCCTCATCCACTTGACATTGGCAGAATCACCGCGCCGCAAACAGGCGCGGGATAGAGTCCATTTAAAAAAAAAAAAAAAAAAAAAGATAATTGTCTGTCGTAAGTACTAACATCTTTCAAGCCATTATTTATAAATAAAGCATTTTTAAATCAACAAAAAACCAGTAACGACATTTAGCCAAAAAGTTTAACTGTAGTTTACCTATAACGTCTCGTCGGCACTAGATATGACTAATCAGTCTTTGGCCTCGTCATTAAAAAAAAAAGAATGGCGCCAAAAGTCGTAAAAATATTAGAAAGCACTTCCAAGTAACAATACATTTAAATATCTAGAGACAATGAGTAAAATGTAAAGTTTCAAGAGCTTATCTGAGCTGAGACTGTGAGACCATCCTTTCATTGTTATATTTAAAGTGTTTTGAATTTTAATTACTTACCTGCTTGTGGACAGGTATTTTGAGCCTTTTCTGAGTGGGCGGCACTTGATCTTTTTTACCGCGAAATGGCAGTTTATTGTTAAAGAAAAAGAAGTTATATTCTGATGTTGCACTTGTAGTTATTACGTCGGCTAAGGTCGCAACCCACTTAACTCCCTCAGACCAAATTTTACAGGAGGCACAAAAAACTTCATAACTTTTTTATTTTTTCAAAGCTTGTCGATATTTTTTTACCAATAGACTATATTTAAGACTAGTTATCAGATTTTATGACATTTATTATGAAACGTTTCGTCAAATCTATAAAATATGGAGTTACGAGTTTTGGATCGAAAAATAGAAAACACAATATGGGAGTTATGAGCTTTGCTACAAGGAAATAGGAATCTTTGTATCTTGAACTTAAATGTTATTAGAAGTATACAATAATGAACGTACCTAGTTACGCAAAAAGGATCCAATTCACATCAAGTCATTTTTGAGATATTGACATTTGAAGTTACCTTGACAATTGCGTTACGGTGGACGATATAAACGACAGGTTCGTAGAAACTGTCTACTTGGTGGGAACTAAATAAACCTCAGAAACTAACTGATCACACCCTTAACCTAATGGGCTCATGGCTGAGCGTCGTACTATGATGCTGCATACTCCTGATGACGCTGAGGCATGTTGGCAGCTTAATAGACGGATTTTTATGTCCCTGTGAAGTGCGACACGATATCCGGGACTTTAAACAAGTCGTATTGAAGACGCGAAAGAGCGGAATAAAGGCTCCAAAGCGTTTGCAATAGACTTGTTTATTGGGCAAAGTCAGCTGAGAAAGCTAAAAAAACTAAGGACGGCCGGATGGTGGCTACAAAGTCTGAGGTTTTAAGGGAGATCGAGAGGTTATTTGGACAGCTATATACCTCGGTGTCAAAACCTGTCAGTAACTTGGCTAAAGACCTAAGAGCCAAGCTTGTCACTAAACTAAAGACATTCCGGGCATCAGTCTGTTTGAGATTGGGATGGCTTTGAAACAGCTTAAAAACAACAAAGCGCCGGGTGAAGACGGTATTACTTCTGAGCTCCTGTGAAAGCAGGTGGAAAACCCGTGCTGAAGTTGCTTCAGAAGCTTTTTAATTCCGTCTTGCTTGGGGGTGTCACGCCACAGGCATGGAACAGAAGGCGTGTGGAAGAGCTCTTTTTCAAGAGAGGAGACAAATGACGCTTAAAGAATTGGCCTATCTCGCTGTTGAGCCATGTCTACAAGCTGTTTTCAAGGGTCATCACGAATCGTCTCGCACGCAGATTTGATGATTTCCAACCTACCAAACAAGCCGGTAACCGAAACGGGTAGCATAGACCACAAACATAAGCTGCGGCAAATTATACAGAAGACCGTGGAGTATAATTTTCCATTGTGCTTAGCGTTTGTGGACTATGAGAAGTCCTTTGATTCGATCGAGACATAGGCAGTGTTACAGGCTCACTCTACTGTTAAAAATATAATTCCTAAAGCTTTCGAAGGGGTGTGGCTAGTGGTCTTGAAAAAGCGAAGGTAGAGCGAGACCCCCGTAACCCCATACATATTTGGTTACGTTCCTGTACCGCAACGACAAAAGCCGACGAAGCTTTCACAGGAGGGTTGAACCAGTTTTCACTGATGGTCCGTCCTTAGTAAGAATTAATAGATAGAAAGAAAGGCATCCCTTTCCTTTGTACCCACCCTGTGAAAGCTTTGCTCCAAGCCATGGTCTGCCGTGGTCGACTTGGAAAGCGCTTAATAGACTGCGGACTCAGGTTAGCCGCTGCAGGGACAACCTGCAGCGTTAGGGTTACGTAGGCCTTCTAAAAACGTTTGCGACTGCGGTGCCTCCCCTCAAACAATGGCCCACCTCTTGTGTTGCCCCGCGTGCCCTGATACTTGCACAAGAGAAGAGTTGTTGCGCGCTGACCAAAACGCTGTTCGGGTCGCTGAATTCTGGGCCAATAAAATTTTGCTATCGACACGCAAAGAAGAAGAAGAATTCCTAAAGCAATAAAACCGGTTCAAAAGGTTTCTATTTCGGTTTTCTAAGCAAAAAATACAATTTTAGCCCTTTTTGAAAATATTCGTAAAAAAAATTAACGAATATTTGCAATCTCTAATCGTAAGCTGTACTGGGCGGGGGGACATACGTGGTTTGAGTTTACAAAATGGCTGTCTTGGAGTTCCAAGCTTTTCTATTTTGCTTTTTAAATTGTAACGGCTTTTTTTAAGGACTTAAAAGTTTTACTATTAGATACGTTCCAATTTGCAATCTAAAACTATAAAAATGTATTTTGACGTAAAAATGGAGTTAAGAGGTTTGCGACCTTAGCCGACGAATATGATTACGTTAAAATATGTTTTTTTTTTTAAATGAATTTTACTTAGCAAAATAATCAACTTATGGGAGATATATAACTAAGGAAATAAAGGTTCTTGACATGTTGATAACTTTATGTAATAAAATCATTATTACAAAACACGATGAAGCCTAGCCCTTGAAGATGAAGAGAAAAGTCACCATCATGCTCTATCGCTGCCTACAAACTCACATTTCGTTTGCGATCGATAAGGCAGTAAATGTAGATGCCATAGGGCTCCACCACTACCAGATGCTACAACACAATAGCTGCTGAGGCCAATAGTAATGTATCTAAAATTGATTGGACATCATCACACACACTAAATTAAAGTACCGCTACATTTTTATTAATTATAAATAATTATACAGGGTGTTAGGTAACCCGAGGGACATATTTAAGGAGAGTGTTCAGAATCCGATTTAGAGTCCAATTCGCTATAAAAAATATATCCTTAATTTTTTTCATAATTATCCTAATAATTTATGTATGCATGAACTACCTAAAAATCCCGAGTGCTGAGCGGCCGTTTACGCCCCAAACTCAAATTGTACGCGATTACAATTTGAGTCGTACTTGAACGAGTGCACGAAATAGGTACTGTGAAGGGAAGAGTGCCCGCACGTTACGCGGATTTTCAGGTTTCGACTAAGGTTATTGACAGATATTTACCAGAGTTCTTATTGATTTATACTTATTTTGTTATATGGAAGTATAAACTATTTGGGGTTTAAATATGTCCCTCGCATTTCCTGTCATACTGTATACCACGACACGAGGGTGGCGCTCAGAATTACGGGCCGCGCCTGATGGTAAGCGGGGTACTTCCACATTCAACCGGCGATTTGTCTACCGGTGAATATTTTTTTCCTATTCTACTAATTTATATTCCATATTCTACCGGCAAGTTTGTTAAAGCGGTTACCCTCGTCTATGGGCGCTTGTAACACCAGGGCAGAGGCAGGCATCCCTCGCGCGTCACCAACTCTAATACAATTTGACCTCTGAGTTGAGTAGAAGCTTAGGCTTCTGTGAGAAAATGAATAAATTAACAATAAGGTTCGACGGTAAAATAATTCACATTCTTTTGTTACATAACCATTAAAACGACTGTTCCAAGTAGGTCTGGTTTCCCTTGTAAGGGTTACGGAGGTCAGACGGCAATCGCTCCATTGTAATAACCAGGCTTGTCAAATCTAGGATCATTTTTTTTTTTTTTTTTTTTGGTATCGCAGGGGAAATGCCGCCGGCCCAAGGTGCAATGGGCCGACACCCTTTTGCATATCCGCCGTCGGGGGACGGACGGGGTATGTGGGGCTCTCCGTCTGGGATGCTTCACAGAAGAAGCTACCCAGAGGCATACCCACTAAAACCCCTGCGACGCTCCCTCATCGTCCATAGTGGGGAGGAACCACGGTAAGCGGCTCGAAACCTTCTACGCGGTCCTCCCCGGACGGAACCCGCCTACACGGCGGGCGGGACACTGCCCCCCCCGGATGGGCTGGGTGGGACGATCTAGGATCATAGTCGAACCGGACCCAGAGCTCCATACTGGATGCAATCGGGAATACGCTAAGATGATGATGATGACTTATCCATTAAAAATTACTTGTTTTTCAAAAAACAATAAAGTCTAAATAAAACAATACTATGCTTCGTTAAAAAAGGCCTCAGGTTTTGTCTATGCTTGCATATTATCATGTGAATCGGGCCGTTTATTAGTATTCCGCTTAGGAGTCTTTCTGCCGGTCGCCGCTGTTGTGGCTTCTGTTGTTGTTGTAGTCGTTGTTGGCTCTGTTGTAGTCGTCGTCGTCGGCGTTGTAGTTGTTGTTGATGGTTCTGTTGAAGTTGTTGTCGATGGTTCTGTTGTAGTTGTTGTTGTTGTCGATGGTTCTGTTGTAGTTGTTGTTGTTGCCGTTGTAGTCGGTGCTTCTGTTGTAGTTGTTGTGGTTAGCGTGGTAGTTGTTGGTTCTGTTGTAGTTGTTGTTGTAGTCGTTGGTTCTGTTGTAGTTGCCGTTTTAGTCGTTGGTTCTGTCGTAGTTGTTGTTGGCGGTTCTGTTGTAGTTGTTGCCGGTTCTGTTGTAGTAGCTGGTTCAGTTGTCGTAGTTGTTTCTTCTAGTGTCGTAGGCAATGTAGTTGTAGGAGTTGTTGTTGCTTCTGTAGTTTTTGTTGTTGCTTCTGTTGTTGTTGTTGTTGACGTTGTTGTTGAACGTGGGCGTGTAATGGTCAGTTTTAGTTGAATTTTTTGCTGAACACGTTCGGTACTTCCTTCTAAAATAATTTTCACAATGCTGAGAGGCAGCCAGTGACCAGGCATTTCAGCCTCGACGGGGTTTTCTATAAATAATAGGGGGTCGTCGGGTCTTGCCCATGGCCATCCAAATATACCGGATATCAGTAAGAGTATATTCGTCACCTTGATAATAACATTGGGAATCACTGAAAATAATCAAATGATAAAACATTAAGTAACACGAAAGTACAGTACGGTAAGTCGTATCCCCCCAAATTTGGGAATATAACATTGGCGGAACAACAATTCTAGAGTTGTAGGTAACCTGTAGAATTGTTTGGGATCAGACAATAGGTACTTTCTTAATTAAAAAAAGTATTAGTCTATTGAATAGATAATGTCCCAAATTCCCAATGAAACATGTCCCACATCAAAGGCCACCATAAATAAAGTCATCTTCAAAATGATGGGTATTGACACGATCCCCACCCTTGCTATTCGGATTGGTAATGAAAACCGAGCTGTGGTGTTCGAGAAATGCAACACAAATGACAATGCAAAATTTGCTAAGAACATAGGCCCAAAAAAATTAAGTTAATGTGCAGAGATGAGATGTATTCTATGTGAAAGACCACACACGCACCATCAACTTTTATTATGATGACACCATAATCGGCCCCAGGGGGAGAAAGTTATCGTCCTTAATAATTTATTAGTTTTGTATGAACATAAATAATTAACATAATAAACATATTTTTTTCACTAGGACCAATTTTGTCGACGCCATAATAAAAGTTGAAGGTGTTTATTGGATCTACTTCGTAGGCTATGTCCCAAATCTGCACAACTTTTTTTTTTGGGCCCAGTCTTTTGCATTGTCATTTTGATGGGAATTGAACCAAGATCACGGCTCGATAGGTACTTAAACGAAAGTAGTACAGAGGCGATGGCGACCCTGTTTCATAATAGATTTTTTTTTTGGAATAGGTATTTATATTAGTTTATAAATGTTAAATCTACTGGTAAGTCTTATACATTTTGGAGCTAACCAGCGTCCGAATCCTCTTCGCAAAGTTGGTTTTGCCCTTGGTACATCCAAGATATTAATTATACACATTTCATTAGTCTATTTCTATCTATTACTATCTTTCAAACCTTTCGTAAATTATAAAATCGATAAACTTACTTTGCGTAGCGTATTTGTATCCGAAGTAAATAGTGTTTCCATCAACACATTTTTAATATTCACCCCTACATCATACTGAAAAACAGACGTTTGAAGCTGAAATAGCGATATAGATGAACTTTTATCGGTGGATTTTAATAAACTATTGAATCAAGTGAAATTGAGCGGAAACACTTTACGATCGCATTGTTGAGAATGATTTTATAGCGTATTATTATTTTGTGCTAGGTCAGTTGGCAGACAGTACGTAGCCTTCCTGATATTAAGCGGCCACTGCGGCTTTTTCAGCGTTGCCAAATGTTCTGCCACTGTAGACTTCTCTGATCTTCCAGAATTTCAGCTTCGGTATACGACTTACACAATAACATTGTCGGAACGAAACATAGCCAGAGCTATTATGACGGCAAATTTTACTGTTAGGGTGGTGTTAGATAGCCAATCGGACTCTGAAAAATTCCGACCACCAACCCAATCTAGGAATCAAACCTACGACTATCGGGTTTTATAATCGAGCGGGTCAGCCACTGTTAGTCGTACATGAAACAATTTTTAATTGAAAATCACATTTGTGATAAAGCAACAACTGAGGGTAATATGAGCCACATTATAATAACCAGGGGGAAGACTAATTTAAGATTCACCTAACGCTTATAATGATATAATAATATTTTATTATAATATCATTAAACGTTAACGTATAAAAGTACCGTTTTGAACAAAGATTAGGTTATATTATTTCGCATTCAAGGACCTTTTCGAAAAGAAAAACTTTCATATCTTTGCATAGACATTTACTGTACAAAATTGACGGGAATAACAACGATAAAAATACCTATTCAGTCTTTACTTCAACACACGGCGTCGTCAGACTATGGAGTGACATCCAGGGTAAGGAATCATGGCATTCCAAGGTAATTCAAAGAATACCTATCTAGAGAGACATTGGGACTCATAAGAAGTGCTGTTTGATTAAGTGCTCTCACGTACAAATGGGAATGCTTCCAAACTTCTAAGTCAAGTCTCATAAAACCCAAAATATGTATATTCTTCTTAGGGTTTTTCTTCAGACTCACTGAATTCAAAGTCATCAAAAGCTACTTCTTCGTCCGGAGACAGTAGCGAGTCCAAATCTACGTAAAGTTGTCTTTGGACCGACAGTTTATCAACAATGTTGGCGAACGTTGGTCTGTCTTGAGGGTCTTCAGACCAGCATTCGACCATGAGCTCATAAAGGCGGGGCGACGCTCGAGCAGGCTTCGGCAGTCTACCTCCACCGGCGAGGAATGGGGGCACTTGGTGATTACTCAGTTCAGCGTAGGGAAATCCACCTGAAAATGAAATGTCAAATTTTAAGGATTTTGTTGTAAGAGTGTATTTTCCTCTGTTTCACTTAAAAGGTTGAGCAAACAATTTTACCTATCATTCTTTTAGAAACAGTGTTCAAAATCAAAATCAAAATATTCTTTATTCATGTAAACTTGTATCAAGTATTTATGAATCGTCAATTACAGAGTGACTCTACTACCGGCTTCGGAATGCAGTCATCTGCCGAGAAGAACCGGCAAGAAACTCGACAGTTACTCTTTTTAATCGCCAAAGAAATTTATATGTACAACAATGATAATAAATCTATCTATACTAAGCCATACAGTTTTTCGTGTGAATGTAGAAATAATAATAATAATAAAAAAAAATATAACTGTAGGACGTAGTGTAGATAATTATAACAACAACTGTTACTTTACGTCATACCCGTATTACATAAATGCCCTGACTCTTCGAACTTCGCCCGGTACTCAAATGTTGACCGTTGACTGTAATACAATGCCTTAATTACCAGGCTCGATAATGGACTGGCTAAACGCATTAAGTAGTGTCCCTGAACTTTTATTTGCTCCTTATTTAGATGTTTTGTTGTCACATTTGTGGTACTTAATTTGTGATTCGATATTCACATCATAATGAATGCTGCTGAGTTTGAGATCAAAACTTTACCAGCAAATGACTTCAAAGGTATCATTAATTTAGATATTTCGTGAATCACAATTAATATCAAAATTATAGTAAGAAGCGCGGTTCAAGCCAAGGAAAATTCGTCCATAATCTCTTACCTAAAGTTGCAATTTCCCAGAGCAGCACAGCAAACGCCCAAACATCACTGGCGTTGCAGTACTGCGAGTGCAGGATAGCTTCTGGAGCGAGCCACCGCAACGGGACGGGTCGGGAGCGAGTGTGCACGTACACCCCCACTCTGGATAGGCCGAAGTCGGCCACTTTGAGGACGCCTGCTCCATCGACTAGGATGTTGCGGGCTGCGAGATCTCTGGAATTGATAATTTTCCTCTTTTTAGGCACTATTTTTCTTTTTCTTACGTAAAATGTTCGATTATGTAAGAATACAAAGCAAATGTACACTTTATGTGTAAGAAAAAATAAGAATCAGCGGCCTGCCTAATATTATATTATAAGATTCTAAAGGAAAAATTATTTTACATTTGGGATTTTTGTAGCTTTTTTCATGTGATTTTATGCAAGACTACTATAGTATTGTATTGTATTTATTGATGGATGGCCTTAAATTAAACACCTACTATGTTTAAGGCCATCCATGTCAGTACGTACTTTAATAGCCAATTCGTTCGATCGAAATACTGTATTGGAAATGCCATGCGAATCAATTATCACCACATTTTTCCAAGTTCGATTTCAATTAATTCAATTCTAAGGAGGATTCTTTCAATAACAAATGAAGACGGCACAGAAATAAAGTACGAGGTGGATCCTCGTGGAACAAACAACAACAACTTGACTTTTCCTAACTTTGAGAAGAACCAAATTTCTTATTTACGAATCAATAATATAAATACATCCTACGCACTGGAACTTATATTTTACGACGATCCTTATTTCTTAAGCTGCCATACACTTGTCCGTTAAAAAATCGCAATAATCTGTCATATTTTCTGCGTGGTTCTTTGTGATTTCAGCCAATAACGTCTTATGAAATGTTTCATGTTTGATGTATCTCTGGATATATCCATTTTAAGCATGTGTTTGTGTTTTTATACTCGTACGTGCTTATTTGGGATCAAAATAATTAGTTGAGACTAGAAACTCGAATAGGTTCAGCGGTTAAAAATTCTATGTTCGCCTTGTTAATTTAGCAGTTTTGGATGAATTGAATGGATTCAAACTAGAGAAGAAATGTTATATTATTAGTTTGAAAATATGTAAAATTCCATCAAAAATGGCAGTACTGCCACGTTCTACGAATTGCGGAACGGTGTAAAACCAGCTTAAAAGATACAAAAATGAAATTTTATTTTCAAGGGAATATTACCTTTGTGGTTATGATTGTAGAGGAAATAATCGGATGGAGTCTTCCGCCGCCCGCCCCCGCACTCTGCCTAGCAACGGTTGCTAAGCAACAGGTGCTCACATTCCTACATTAGCTTTAGCCTTTAGCTACCATTTGAAGTCGGAATTAACTTTTTTATCAATTAAGGGTTGTTTATTTTCTTTATAGAGTTTTTAATTGCTTTAGAAACCAACTGTAGGAGTGGATGAAATAATTAGCGAATAGAAATTGTGTACCCCAATATGACATTTGTTAAAAAAAACGCCTATGAATATTTTGTTAGCAATATTCAGTAATTTGCCACTGCGTCATTGCTTCTTTAAGTTAGAGAAGACTAGGTAAAGCAAGAAAAAAAGCGTGTTAAATAGATTTACTACAAACCTAAATTGAAAAATCTTTTTGATTTAGCTAATGGTGTATATTTTAATTCACTTTGTAAACATAGAAAAGAAATAACGGGATGCGTAAAACGTTTATTGAATGGATTTTAACTGTAATAAATTCCTGTAAGTTCTATTTACCCCGGTTAGGTTAATTAGGCTATTCCGAGAATATTTCCAGAAGTGCCATAAGTAAATACTATCATTTATATAGGCTTCTTTCATTTTACACTACACCTTTAGTCATCGGGTTATGGCAGCCAATCTCTACCCGTAAAACCGTAGGTACACAGGACATATCAATATAGTACTATACTAAAGTAATAATATTTAATATAGTACACTTCCTATTCCTTCATTCTCATGACCCATCTATATGTAAGATTGCTGTCCCGATGAGAGCAATTTTACTTTACATGCTTTCCGAGTTCCGAGGCACAGGGTGTATTGACTGTATTGTGTTTGTAACTAATAATTTTCCAAACAGAAAAATACAAAATTTTTTTAATTTTTGTTTCGACTCTAAACGCGGGATACCGCGATCCCGAAGTTTCGAATCTCAGTTCGTAGGTTGTACAAATAAATGTGATTATTTGGTGCGTGTAAAAACTTAATAATTATTAATACGTATTTATGTATGATTACGTATTGTTATAAATTATGTCTAAAAAACGAGACCCTTAAATGAAGTAGCTGAACATGCAGCATTATTCGAAGGAAATAACGATGGTATTTTAAAAGCTCCCACTTCAACTAGTTTTCATAATATTTAGAACCTTGTCAAATTAATGTGTGTACTGCAATGTGGACTACATTTTCACTTTAAACAGCTCAGTCCGTCTTATTCATTTGGGCCTGTCAATTAGCCTATACATTTAAAGAACACACCACTCATCATAAAAATCCCTTGTACTGCAGAAGAAATTTAAAGTGCTACCTATATTAAAGCCGACTGACCTTGGAACCTTTCAAGTTCTACGTGTAATAATTACCTACTTACTGCCACTTTATTTATATTTTCCGGAACACATTTCACGGCTCTTAATGCGACCTTTTTTAATTTTGCGGATGGATTCAGGTCGGAAAAGGGGCACTCAATTTTTTCCACGTGTAAAAAATTCAATAGAATGAAATAGCCATGTTAAAATCACACTTTGACGGTTCACTGCTATGCTTTATTATTTGGCTGAATATAATTTATTATTTGGATATTCTGACCTTTGATTCTGACTGACAGAATTTGAAGAACCTAGGGCAAAGTAAAATAGCCTGCTTTCATCTAAAAAATGATTGATCTTACTCGAGTATTTGCTCATGTTTTAGTCCAGGCGTTTAACCTACCGCAAAGATCTATTGAAAATGTTGAATGCCTTTTAGTCTGTTCTCTGATATTAAATAACCCTATTGGATAAACTGTTTTAAGATAAAAATATCCCACAAATAATTGGATCAGCAGTGGATTGGAGTGTGGTCGAAGGAAAAGCAAAATTATTAAATTTAAAGAAAGGTTGGTAATTCTAACATGAGAATAAATTAATCTATATACTAATATTCTATAGAGGAAATATTTGGTTGTTTGTTTGTTTGTATTGAATTGAATAGGCTCCGAAACTACTGAACCGATTTGAATAATTCTTTCACTGTTGGAAAGCTACACTATCCCCGGTGAACATAGGGTACTTTTGATCCCGGAAATGTGGGGGAAGTAGGGGATATTTGAAAAAAGAAATTACGCGCGGGTGAAACCGCAGGCGGAAGGCTAGTAATAAATAAAAACATGCTTTAAAGAATTTAAAAACGCGGGTGCAGCCACATGCATAAGGTTGGTGAATCTAATATACATATGTACGCCAACATATGAAAATCTAAAACACTTATGCTTTTCGCTGATAAAGTCACAGTTTTAATTCAAGCATAGAACCTACTTAACAGTCCCGGAAGAGCGGCGAGAAAAATAATGATTTATTCAGTACACCGCCAAACTCATACATATGGAGCAATAACCTCCGAATTTGTTTACTCTGTACACCTAAAGGCTCCTAGTCGCTAAATTAAATATAACCTGAACCGGCTGTTGATAGGCCGCTGGAGGAAACTCCCAGTGGGTGGGAAGGAGGGGGTTTCTGGGAAAAAGGAGCTTGTTTCCCGGGACCCCCGGTCGGGCTACGGGGCCAAGGGCGAGCCTGTTTTGATCTGACAGACGAGCGACAAGCACTGTTGTTACACTTTTTTCAATAATTGGCACTTTATATTGCCTATTTTAAGGATCCACATTTCCACCTTACTAACCTTTTTTTTACATAAAATGTATTTAAGCCTTTGTCAAAATTAAAATATACTCAATTAATATTTATTCGACCCATCGAGAAATTTTTCCCGATGATTCGACCTCTTTTACATTTTCTGTCTAAAGTTCTAAATAGGAAATACCAATGATATTATATTTAAACAAACAAAAGGGAAATACATATTTTTTGCATAATATTTGTGCGTGCGTGAACATTATTGAACTGAAATTTTTTAACATGACTGTTTGTATAGTATGTTTGTGGGTATTTTTATGTATAATATACATGTATAAAAAAGTATATAAGAAATGTTATCCATTGTTTTTTTACCCATAGTGCAAGCTATGCTTACTTTGGGGCTGGACGGCGCTGTGTGTGTTCAGGGATATTTATTTTATTTATTTATTTACGTTGATGGTGTATCTTATGCAATTAATCAAAATTATTCGCCGAAATGTATGCGTAAGTTCGAAAGAACAACTACACGTCGTTTGATGATTTTCCGAGCGAAGCCGTGCGCTAGTAAATAATAATAAATACGTCATATAATATGTATACAACATAATATGTAAAACGCTGAACGTACCAATAACAATTTAGGTACACAAGGACTTCATACAACTTTTCTAACGCCTCATTATGAAACACAATGTTTTGGGAAGAATTTAATTAGTGAATTCTGAAGAGCGGGGGTTGTTTTTGTTATAAGAAATTAGGTAATTAACTACGCCACAGATAATATAATACTAGTAACTACGCTTATGGTTTCTCTTTGCTTTAATTAAGTATGTAGAAAATCATACGATATTGTCGGGTGGGTGATGTCCCAAAATATCTCTTTTAAGGATTGTTTTGGTGTGATTGATGAGAAGTCGTTCACTGTCGATCCTCGCATGAAACAAACATTGGTGTGCATGAACATTATTGTTTGAATGTATAATATGTATGTATTTACAAAAGTTTATAAGTAATGTTTATCCATTGTCTGAAATCCACTATGTTTAGGGCTGGACGGCGCTGTATTATTGAAGTCAATCAATGTTTTTTTAAACAAATTTAGAAATAATAAATATGTTCTGTTAATAATAATTATTCTGACTGGGGCGGCTCCATCTCGGGCATTAAGCATAAGCAGTATACTTTCATTTTACATATAATGATCTTGATTCTTTTAGGAGATCTTTTGAGTTCACACGATCGTCTGTGAATATTTGACGTCACGCGGAGAACGTTGCTGATCCTCTTTTGGCAGGCGTTTACGAGGCTTGCCTGAACAGCATACAGTGGTGATCATGATAATTGTGAACAAATTTGTTCTTAATTATATGACCACACATCACAAATATAACTTTCGTTTATCTTATCATCTTATATTTAAAATTAATATGCTTTAGGCCCCAGGGAAAATGTTAATTCTACCCGCTTGGGCTCCCGTACTATTAAATATTAAGTATGCCTCCGTAATAACCTAAAAGTCTATGATTGCCAAGAAACTCCCTTGAGACGCAACGAAGATTCGGTGACATCGGTGAAATTGGAAATCTGAAACCATCGATATCGCTGACAGAGCAACGGAAAAATACCTATCAAACGTATTATCAGAATTTTTAATGAAACACGAATCTCTATCATCAAGGGATTATTTCAGCTGACTAGAAATGTAAGTTCACTATACTATATTATCAAAATATCATAACATTTATTGTATCATGTTGGGAGATATACGTGTGAATATAACTTTTGTACAACTGAACCCGGTTAGGGCATAGCAATCGTATTCTCTTTACTTTTCGGAGGAGAATGCGTTTAGGCACTGTAACCGCAGGCAAGCTTTACCTGCCATGTGTGGGACTCGAGCCTTAAGCGTTCCACTACCCACTAAACTCCCCCGGTCTCCCCTTGACACCCGAAAAGCGACGTGTCGGTGCTCGCCTTGTGGCAATTGACCACCCGAATAGTATTACGATTTGGTTGAAAAGTTGGATATAACATTTGTAATCACCCCGGGGGCGACCCAGATGCCGACCTGGCCGCCTAATATTAATTTCTATGTTTGTTGTACATTATAAATATAGTATAATATGACAGTAATACGCAAGCATACATGTCTAATTAATTATAGTGAATAAGTGCTGAATAGACTCAATTTTGGTTTGATATCAAGATTAATTTAGGATTGTACAATAATTAGATCTTCAGATGTATTCCCTATTGTGATACGAATCAAATAAATCTTCTAATCTATGAGGCGCAAAGTAATGCAGTTCTTACCTGTGTGTGATGCCTCGCTCCTCCAAATGGCTCATGCCCATCGCGACCTGCAGTGCGTAATCCCGCATGGTGGCACTATCTAGCTGCAACGCCGGTTCTGCCACATAATGGTCTCTGTTCTTCAGGGTCTCGCCTTCCACGTACAGCTTGCCTTCTGAGAGCGTCGGGTCAGAGTCACTTAGGTTTGTGTATTCCGCTGAGGAAGAAAATTTGTATGACATTATGTCTCGTTTTCATTATTAGCCTTTCACAGTCCGTTGCTGGATATAGGTCATTTTAAACGCTTCCTTTTAAAGAGAACGATCCTTGGCCAGCCGCATCCAGCTCCATATCTTATATATATAAAACTCAAAGGTGACTGACTGACATAGATATCTATCAACGCACAGCTCAAACTACTGGACGGATCGGGCTGTAATTTGGCATGCAGGTAGATGTTATGACGTAGGCATCCGCTAAGAAAGGATATCTCGATATTTCCACGGGAACGGGAACCACGAGGGTGAAACCGCGGGCGCCCGCTAGAAAGCGTCACCCTATTCACGCCCTCAGGCCTGTGGAGGGACAACTATCTAAAGAACCAGGTACCTACTTAAAAACGACATTAATGTGAGCTAAGTGGACGGAGGCGTTTGATGGCTACCGACAAAAGTAAATGATAGATAAGTGTACCTTAGAAGAATCTATTAAAGTTATTCAATAGTAATATTTCGCACAAATGAGTGACTAGGTAGTTTAAGCACCCTTACACCAAACGAGTCGTCAACATTCATTGCCAAAACATAATTTTATGAAACGTTTCGCCGAATTGCCTTCATTATTAGTTAAACAAACTTTTAATGAGTTGGAAATTGTTTGGTTGATTTGTACTGATGTATTATGAACCTGATTTGCTGCCACTTGCAGTGTCGTACGGGTAAGTTATTGCCCAAGATACATTAAAAGGCGCTTTATTTATTGGCTTAATTTATAAGGTAAATCCTAATGCGTCTATCTGCAAAATATACCTATAAAAATTATATTTAACCGTCATACGTCGCACCTTAAAGATGTAGAAGTAAATATTATTTTTGTTTTGATATTTTGATGGAATTTAGGACTAAAATTCGTAATTCGTTTGAAGTAGATTTTATTTGTGGGGGAGATAATATGCCAGTTAGGTAGTAGTGGCGAGGTGTTTGAACCAACCTACAATTTTCCTTTTAAAAATTGGACCTGTTGCCTCGCGAAAAAGGGCAGGTCTCCTGTCGCCGTTCTATTAGCGTTATCACGCCGCGTTCAGTGTGATAAAGTTAGTAACTAATACCACAAATAATAAATTATGAACAACAACAGAATGTTGGAACAGCTGGTAAACGTTGTTGCGGTAATATAAGCTCTTACTGTCAGACCGGCAAGGTTCGCTGTCCTGGTGACGCTCTATCCATGCTCCTTTCTCCTACCCCGCGCCGACCGCAGGAGCGTCAGGAGATCGCCCCTGGGCGCGTGTTCGAGCAGCGCTATGTTCAAGCATGCCACGTGCTTGATAATGTAACACTTACTGTCAGCTTCAGACCGACGAGGTTCACTGTCCGCTCTCCTGGTGACGCTCGATCCGTGCTCCTTTCTCCTGCCGCGCGCTGACCGCAGGAGCGTCAAGAGATCTCCTCTCGGAGCGTGTTCGAGTAACGCTATGAGCGGAGCATGCCGCGTGCAACACGCTATTAGTCTGATCACGTGCTTGTGGGCACCGACGTGTTTCAGCATCACTATCTCGCGGAGGAAGTCTTGCATTTCCTCTTCTGTTGCATTCTCTGTGAATAAAAGCGTTAAATTAGTGACTGGCTTAAATCGTCTAGAGTTAGCATAATAATGCTAACATATCGTTCTGTTGTAATATTTTGTGTCTCTGATACAAATAGAGTCGAAACCAGAGGTAGACCGGAAAATTATGAATGGATTGCGTGAATGTATGGGTGTGAAAGGAGAGTCAATTAGTCCGGTTTTCCTGTCAAGGGTTATAGAGGTCAGATGGCAGTCGCTGCAATGCTACTAGACCTACTAGTCCAAAATCCAAATCCAGGATATTAGTGTAAGCGTGCCTGATACATCTTAAAAATTAGCCAAATATTCAGTTTTATTGTTTTACGCTAGTTTTAGTTCGATTATTAAATATTAGTTTTACTTATTACGACAATTCAAAAAACACCCACTAAAAACACATATTACGATTGAGTACAACCACCTGTTACTATGTACTCGTATGTAAATCAGAACAATTGTGTGTTTTTACTAAGGGCTGTATTTGTATTACTGCGTTGTCAGTTATGGTAATTTGATGTATATGAGAGAGCAATCAATACAATTGTAGGCACAGTGTTCGAACTACAGCGAATCATTAATCGCAATCCAATTTAGGTATCTACCAGTGAAAAGTAGATTTGTGTGTTTGGTTATGTATTGTTTTGATTACATGTAGATTTATTTTTAGGTATTGGCTCAATAGAAGATGCATTATGTTATGACTCTATATGACACTCTAGGAGTAGTAAGCCCCAAAGTTAATGAGTTCAAAAAAACTCCCGTTTATAATAATAAGGCACAGTCAAGTAGTGTCTTCACAATCATGCGAGAGAATGGGTTAAATCACCACTTGCCAAATGCTGATTGGTGATCACAAAACTTTTTTCAAAAAAACCGGGCAAAATTTTATCCTGTCCCAGAAATAGAACTCAGGAATCTGAGATCACGGCCCAGTGTTTAAACCACTAGCCCATTGAGGCGTCTTTTAGTTTTTGGCAATTATTTTGTTTTGAGAAAGTTTATGTTCGTAAATTCTTTGCAATTGCAAGCTAAGCTTTGAGCATATTCAGTACTCAATCGTCTACTTTATCTTTGAGTGTTTTTCCCAATCAAGAAATATTAAAAAACAAAAAATATTTATCCAAAGCAAATATAAGCAAAGCCATTGGATAGCCTATGTATTAATGGCACGTAACACGGAAAGCACTATGTGGGTTATCAAGGCGTCGCTTGCAAGAAAACATGACTGACTATACAATGCTGTTTGACTCACTAAGACATATTTTATCGCCTCAAGTAATTTTGTTGCAAAGTGCAACGTAACTTTGTAAACGGGATCAAACTGGATTGTAGACATCTGTGATGTCTTAGGTGTAATACAATTGTTGTGGAATAAACTCCATGACGGAGCAGTTTTTTATTACGATAAATACGATGTTCTTACGCGATGCTTGCAATATTTGCATACTCTACACAGACAATGAACTTTTAGAATGTTTATTACTATCTTCATAGACCGTGGTCTGTAACTCATTTTATGTCATTGCTAAAGTAGTACACATTTCCTTTGTTTAGGCACCATAACCACCAGCTATCTTCTCACCCGGTATTCCTTTCACACTCGAAGAGGGATGAGCCTGCGTCTTGTTGCGATTGACCGGCCCAATACATATTTTCGGGTTCCTGGTCTGATAGGTTATTAAGCTCTACGGCTTCAAGGAATATTGTAATATTTACGCTATTCGTTTTTTTACCTGCTACCATAGAAAATACGAATAAGAAAGTATAGAAATATAAATAAATCGTCAAAATGTATGTTCACGCATAACTTTAAAACGGCTGCAACAAATTAGATCATATTTTTTTGTGCTTGTTATTTTCAGGAAAACGTTTTCAGCAACTGGATGCCCTACCGGATGGTAGAGCGGTGTGTGGGACCCCGACCCCCTAAAAAAGCCGCTTCCCAGGATGAAAGAGGGGCGGGTTTTACCCACTAAAACCCTCCGCGATACACCCTCGCTGCCATAAGTGGATTCCGAAACCCATAGAGCGAGCGCCAGCCACGACACCACCAGCAGATCATTTTCAGCCGTGCGAAGCCGGGGCGGGCAGCTAGTCATATAATATGTAAGAAGCACGCGTCCGTTACACGTAACATGATATCTAAGTATCGTGTTATAATGACAAACGATATCGAACTGGTTTAATCAGATGAATAGTAACATTTTTGTGTAGATTATATTACGGACAAGCTAGTGTTGTGATTTGCACGGTATATTACGGTCCGGATACAGTCCGGATATTATATAAACAGGATCCTTCCCTGCCCTTTTCAGGTGTGAAGGGAAAACCAGGGGGGTTTAGTGGGTAATGGCTTTAACCCCGAGTCATACACACGGCCACAGGTCTCGCTACCCTGTGTTTATTATGGTGCTTCAATTAATTCTCCTCCAAAAAATGGTAATGGATTATGAATTAGCTTTGTATAAAGATGAAAAACAAATTTTAATGAAAGAGTACAAAAAGCCTTTGCCTAGCTGTCAGACAATAACATTATCTTCCAATGATTAAAAAATAAATAAAAGCTTATACTTTAAAGGGATTCGTTGAGTAGCAATTATATCTCTGATCTATTTATTGTTTTTTGGTACGATGTTTGTTTTGTCCAGAAGACATAACATAATGTAAACATTATTCAATTAAAATCGAGTGTGTAGGTTTTCGTAACAATTTTGTGAGTAAAATAAATTATGAGTAAAATATGTAAATGAGTAAGTTTATGGATTAGAAAAATATAAGAGAATGTTTCGACTCTCGACTGATGTAGGAGTAGGTTCCAGTCTTGAATCAAATGTCCGTCTGTCCGTTTGTCTGTCTGTTACGCTATTTTGATGGGTACAGACTTAGACTAGGCATTCTAGATAATACTCATTTGCCCTGGGATAACTGAAATAGGAGAGTTTTGTTTGCCCTTTCACGTCGTAACGAGTTGCTCCGTCATTAGGAAGAAGAAGAAGAAGACGGGGTCGACGTCATTTTTGGGATGGGGATTGTTTGGAGGCTGAAGAGTGACTTATATAAATTGTTCTTATTATTATTAGGAGCATGTGGTGTCCTACTGTAGGGAAAAGGCCTCCTTACCTTCTGGCACACCATAGACTCATTCATTCGATATAACTTATATCCGGGGAATAAATACATTCCTACTGCGGCTGAATGGCTAGTAGAACTTAATGATCATGTCATCTTTTCAATATTATCTTCTTAAAACTTTTAAGTGTGAAAAAAAAAATCCTATGTCTATTCTCCGGTTATCCAAAGATCCAGTTCACATTACTACGTCAAACTTTCATTTCCTAGCGCTTATGCAATGATAATTGTTTGCGGTTCTTAAATAACCTGCATTCTTTTAGATATTAAATGCTTACTTAGTAGACTAGTCTAGAATTTTAGACTTGTTTTGTGAGAACTAGATCGAGTGTTAGTGGTGCCGATTTCAATGTACATACAAGAAAATGACATGATGTTTTTATTGAGTGTAATTATGACGTGATGATATACGATTAATGATTTAATTAGACACTGTGATGTTATTAACAAATTGGTTACAAAATCTTACAGCCAAGAAGCAAATACACACTTGTCGTTACAGCCAACAGGTCTTTAATTAGGATTTAACTAATTTAGTGACGGATAACGTCTGCAGTTTGTTACATTAGTGTTTGTACCGTGCGTGGGTCGAATCCGAGACCTCTGGTGTAATTTCAGCCGACTTTACCCAGTTTCTGGGGTGATCCTCCTTTGGTACAGGGAAATAGGTCGGTTAAACGGTAAATCGGGCACCAGCTGTCCCTTTCGGGCGTGAAGGGGAAACCGGTGGAGTTTAGCTAGATACTGGTAAAATCATTTTCCTCAGCTAAAAAACAAAAAAGGTCGGAAACATACCAGTGAGCATCTTTGCAGCGACCATAATAGTCTCTCCTCCAGGCATGTCGAGCTGCGCGGCGTGAACGCGCCCGAAGGCACCGCTGCCGATGAGCGCGCCTAAGTGCACGCGTCTCCTGCTCACCTCCCACTCATCCCCTTCTTCATCAGTCTGTGGGCACAGGAAGACTCTTGAAGCAATGTCAAATACATTTACAGGATACATTTTCTTTTATATTATTGTAAATGGGAGTTACTTTGGCTCTAGAGGGCAACTTTGGCACAATTAAATAAACATTTTAGCTAACAGTAGTTGTGAAAAAAAAAAACAACAAAAAGACGGATACGTGAAGTATCAGCTTAGCCACGCTTTTGTGATGCGCAAAAAGATTTTTTTCCTATTACATAACGTAATTTTATCATACATAATGTATTTTCTCAGTTTAATTTCCCCATGTCATAGTCGTGCTTACCTCAAATTCTTTTTGTACGTAAAGAGGGCTCTGTTCCATTTGCCCTCTGGACGGTGCCTCAGTACTCCTGCGGACAAAAGGCCTTTGTTTACTGTTTGTATATTACGAAATATATGACCAGTTTATTATTATGAAGACACATTTTTGGTACCGTTATCGAAAATTAAAATCTTATCTCTCCGGTCAAATGATAGGTTATTTATTGTGTTCAATAAATTGTTTCTCAAGGTGAAAATATTAAACTGCAATTTGGATAGTTTTACATAATATTCACTGGAGTGTTGTACAATTTTCACTTATAATAAAAAAATAAAAAAGTTGTTACTCAAGAATTAAATTTTTAATTAAAAAATGTACCCACGCTAGGTACATCTGTGTTTTTTTTTTCGAATTTCTAAGCCCTCTTATATGTCTTCTCTTCTATCGTCTTAGATCTTGTTATTGCTATTGGTATTTTTGCTTGCATTTTTCAGATTTTAGGAGATTCTTATCTTTGATAAATTTTTTGTTGCATTATTCTATTCTGAGTGCCTAGTTGGCTTATCGTAAAGAATGGTCAACTTAGCCAAAACTCGACTAGCAGGACATTATCATTTGTTAGAGAAAGAATAATATTTTATTCTTAACCAAGTAAAAGAAAAGTTGGTTAGTTAACGAAATGGCGACTTCACGAAAACCTCTTGACATTTTTTTTAAAAATAGGAATCTTTATCAATTACCGTTCATAGATGCTAGAGAAATCATGAAGGGACAACACAAACTGAATAAGCTAAAGTCGAACTACTTATATTCCAATCAAACTTGTCTCGGCATCGTATTTTACGCCAATTTGTGTACAAATAGACAACTTTGATCTGCCACAGGATTTCCCCTGGGTCGTGAGCTGTTCAACCTACAATACGAAGATTGAAATCCCTGTCACGTCACCTGATTAGTCAGGTGAATAATTACGTTAAAAAGTCTTGCAATTGTGATTTGAACATTTTTTCTGCAATGCCAAATGCGCACTCGATAATGTCCCTAAAAAAGCCAAGAAAGTAAAACAATGGTGGAATAGGTATAATGTTGAATGTTTAAAAAAAATTGAAATTATTTTTGAAAATGTTTAGTGTTTGTAATTTTATAACCCTACGGCTAAGGTAAATTAATATAATTTTCACGGCAAAACCGATATAATCATTAGCGAATCGGACAGAATTCTAGAGTAATTTAATAACACTCTTAAATCATAATATATTTCAGTATTGTTGTTCAAGTGTACGCAATCAAAATATTCTTAAACTTAGGTACTGCTCTGAATTCTCTTATTTACGGAAGCCTATTTACTTTAACTTTAAACCTTTTAAGTAATTCTAAAATCTTTAGTAATAGAACCTATTACACAGATGTCAGATAATTTCACCTCAGTCCCCTGGCGTGATACGAAAGATTGTTAGGCCTCATTAAAGCCCCTTAATTGCCGCGTAAAGATGTAAAAATAATGATGGTTAAACACGACTGGTTGAGAAATTGGATATTATCATTAAAACATCATCGGGACTTTAGATTACTGTTGCACCACGCGGGTGGGCAACCCATCACGATGCGTAGTATCGCACTGTACGCAATGTCAGCTAGTGATGCGAAACGGCAAGTATCGATATCGATGATGTTAACATATCGATATTGTACATAAATGAAATGCGCACTATTATTTAAAAAATAACCGTCTCAAATACATGCATACTAATTAAAATATTACGGAAACAAAAATATATTCTAAAGATCCTATTTTTTCATACTTTATAAATGCCTTCAAAATCGAATTTATTCCTCTTTTTTACTTAAGCTATGTAGTGTTTGTTATTTGTCTTTATTTGTTTCAACCATTTTACAATATGAATAATATATATTAACTTACAGATTAAAGCCATGAACTATATACATATAGCATTTCCTATCATTGCAATAAGTTCTTGGAATAAAAAGTAAAATCTTCAATAGCATTTCATGAAATACGACTTTTATGATATTTTTTAGGATACTGGAAAAAGGACAGTGTTTAAAAACAAACGTAGAGTCCATTTCTGATTTTTATTTCTGTACTAATTTAGTTAAATTCAAATACTAACCTACTGTCTAATATTTAAAGGTCTATCTTCCTTTACAAATTGGCAAATTTTCCCTTATTACAAAACCATCGATAGTGTTTCTAACTTCATCACTAGGGTCATGGGTCGGGGGTCACTCTTGCGCAGATGGATGTTCTAACTACAGTGACGTAAGCTTTACGCAAACGTGGTTTACCGGCATAGCCGTTCACATACTATCACCAGCCATTATCTTGAAAATTAGGGAAAAAGTCACGCTTATATGGTTTTTTTCCCTTTTTTATATTGTTATTGTTTGCCATTATGGCTAAATGTCCCAAAATGTACAATTTATACCAAAGTAATTTTAACCTTAAAATGGCAACTTTAGATATCTTTTGACACAGTTAATGTTCGCGATAACCGTCTGTACCTATTTTGTTTTTTATTTCTAAAATTTCTGTTTGGTTTTTGATTGACATTAAAACCTTAAATACTGTTTTCAATGCATATGAAGAGTGTGTTTCATGAATTAGTATTAAACAAAACATTATGAAATGTTGTTATGACCATTACTAATACAGTTTTTTATGCATGTGAAACTTTTATGATGTTTCTTTTTTACTCTTGGTGTTAGATGTTACAAAATTAAACGCCGAGACTATCGGAGCACTCAATTGTTAAGTAATATGAATGATGAGATGAAGGCTTTTTAAAGGGCGTGATAGACTGACATTATAGTTGAAGTGCAAATACATAACTATGTATTATTGCTGACATCATAAATAAGTGGTAGAGCTGTTTTGTAAAAATCTCTAATAAGAAAATAAACTAATTAAAAAGTAAGAAAGAAAAGAACTTCGAAAAGAACTGTTAAGAATTTTTTTTTGTATTTGTTTATTATATCTTTATTGCACAACAAAGCCTGGTACAATAGGCGGACTGCTTTATGACATTCTCTACCATCAGTCAACCATACGGGTTTTAGTAAATTAAGCCATTTATGGTCTACCTACATCATCATTACCTATGATCCAATTTGAAATCCATGGACTTGATCTTTGTATATTTTGGATATCACACTTTGTATACAAATAAATTGATGCGTAACTTGAGTAATCGCTCTCCGTGCAGACACAACTTAGTGCGTGTAATAAACTGTGTAATTTCAATCAGTTTGAACTGAACACCTTTAATGATCAGTTTTGCAATGACACAGATGCACCCATTAGAGCATGTTGTTAAAACATAGAAATGGAAGGGCATTTCTGTCAAACCGGTTTTTCGTATTTAGATCGGTATCATCGTCCACTCACTTGCCCTTTGACTTTTAACGTCGTACATTATCGGTTTTAACGTGTCAACAAGGTATAAGTTACAGCGTTTTTTGGATAACATCGCGAAATCGAATGACGTAATTGCAACCATTAAAATTTGACCTGCTTAAAGGAGCAACATTTTTGCCCACATCTGTAAGGAATGTAGTAAATTCAACGTATAATCAGCAAAATTAAAGCAGACGCGTAAAGTTTATTAAATAGGTTTACCCGAAGATAGTCGAAGTATTACTAAGATTTTCTATGTTGTTATTAAATAATTGTTGTGCCCAGCAAACAGTTCCGTTTAGGACATAGATCCGATTTTAAATTTAAGGCCATCTTTGATTATTTATACACATAATATCAATAATATCGCGGCAGCTTCGCTAAGTACCGAGTCATTGATTTTATATGATTTTACCAGTCAAATCATTTGATTTATGCTACCAATCAATACGAATGGATTCTATTTATACAAGTATAATCTTTAATGTATAATACTGTCCTAAAACTAAGCACATCACAAACTCCGTAACTAATAAAAAGGTTTTATTTCATTTTTGCTTGAAAATGCTAAGAGACTAATTAGCGAGCGACTATCAAAGTTTGTTAAGTTTTGTCATTAAACCAGACATACAGTCGTCGCCATTGGAAATTAAACTTTATGGCTAGAATGCTTATGAGCATAGACACAACTCATGAATCTCATTTCTTTGGAAATTAACAACATTGGAAACATTCAAAGGAAACCTATTAGATTACGACCATTGTAACCGTTTAGGTATAGATAAATTTTAGATTGAAGTAATATAGCTACAGACATTGTTTTTCCTAAAAACAGGGAATTCTAAAAAAAGAGTGTCTTTCTCGTCCCTAGAATAATCTAGGGCCTAGATACAAACCATTTGTCCGCGCTAAAACTCGTGTAGCGGTTTGAAACCACTCTATTTTTAACTTTTATGGGACATTTCTAAGAAATTTTTATTTTCTCTTGAATACTGTCAATTTTGTATCAAGCTTGCCGACTGTACTTTGATCTCGGTGTTCAATTTGTTCCATCAGTTCGATTGATAGCTAAAATATCTTTTTCACGAATTGTCAGAAATTTTTGTTTTTGACTTTATAGCTTAATTAGTAGTACACTACTTAGTAGTGGTATCAGCCTATTAATATCCCACTACAAAGCCTCCATCCTTGAAATCAATTTATCGTCACAATGATGGAAAATACCGGGTTACCACACAAACGTTAGCTTCACTCGGGAATTGAAGCCAGGACCCCGAGGTCTCGAGCTTACACTAGAATAACACCTAAGCAACTACCACAGAATTAATAAATTCTTTTATTAGTGATCGATGATTCTATGGCAAATTATACGCGGGCCAAGCCATTGGCGAAAGCTAGTCTAGTCTGGTTATATTTTCTTACATGATTAACGACTATGGTAATCAAGTTCCAGAGTTTTCCAAGCCACGGTTTCTGCAATGACCATCAAAATGGCACAATAGAGAATAATATAAATATCTGATTTGGTTATTGCACAAAAATGGTGATATTTCCATCAAGGGCCTCCTCTTTATATTCTGAACCTGATTTATTTTATTTTCACACAACGTTGCCATTGCCTCGTATTCGTAGCGGGGAAGATTATGGGTATAATACGAAATCAGACCGAACGATCATCTTAAAAAGTCTCGGGAGAATGTACATTACGTTACAATATCATTAGTTATTTAGAGAACGATTTTCTGCTTGTAATTACAAAAATATGTAATTACAAGCACAATTACTTTATGCTTCGTGGTGATTCAATGAAACAGTGCCGTTTGTAGCCGGCTAAAATCTAGGTTTTGGGGTATTCAATTTGATTCTGATGTCGGTCAAATATTTTCGAAATACATTCGTGTTTAAATTCACGATATGCACCAAAAGGATTTATCGCGACATGCATTGGCACTGCGTGGTTGTCGAGACATAAAATGGTAATTATTATTATCGTTATAGACCGAGAGGAAGGAGCCCAATGCGATGGAGTGACCAAATTAGCACTACCCTCGGAACTACCGTCCACGATGCTCTACTCTCTGCTTCGGACAGAGGCAGATGGCGACAAATAATTCGCAACAAAGTGCTCCGTCAGCAGGGTGATCACGACCCTCAGCATTGAGGAGACCGACGCGAGGAGGATTATCGTTATACTTTGGCACTTGCATCAAACGCCTGTGTCTCAATACGGCGTGTCCGCGCATACGCATTCGTGGGACACGCCAGACGGTAGATCGTTGTCCATTTCTGACTGCCTAGGGACTGGCCTTAACTGAATTACATTTAAACCTGCACTGCACCGATAAATTATTATCGGTACACGTCTCAATCAATATAAATAAATCGTGGTAGCCATTAAGCTGTGCTATGGTTCTTTAACAGATTAGGGTAGGATGATCCACTCTTTATTGTTGTAGGCACATTCATTTTTTAGCCAATGATAAGCCTTATTTTTTAGTAACTACTGTTGCAAGGCATAGCTATACTCGTATTGAGCACATTTTTTTATTTTTACTGTTTGTTTAGGTTACACATTTGTTTTATGCTAGTGTATTGTAACTTGTAAGTTGTGTTACGGCTTAAATAATACTTTGAACCGGTATATTATGATTAATGTGAGTGCAAAACTCCCATATACACTAGTGAGGGGAGAATTATAAAATACCGGTTATCGATACTGTAATAAAGTTATTTATTTAAACGTACACGTTACAAGATGTAAAGGGCAAATGCCGCCGGCGCAACGAAAACCTACTAGTTACGATAGCATATCGGTAGTTATGTTAATCAGTAGTCTACTCAATATGCCAGTAATAGGAGTGCAAAGAGCAAATGCCACCGAAGAAGCGGCCAGTTAGGTCATACGTAAGACGATCAGTACTTTCACTAGGAAATAGTCGAGACGGATATTGAATCTGATTTTTAGATGACGTCATTGTCATTGCAATCTCTGCGGTGTTGTGTAATGCCAGTTATTTTAGTTTAAGCACGTTTCATATACTCAGAGTGAAATTAGAAATTTAAATTCAAATTCATTCGCCCAGCTGTCAACGTTTAGTAAAAGTGAGTTCTTATAATCGAAATTGGACTTATCTAAGAAATTAAATTATTTGAAATTCGAATTTTAGCAGACCAAAGCTAAAGGAAAGATTCAAATGAGGTTGCTCATTTACCGCTACTTGTGAATCAACCACCTTATTGGATCTGGAAATTGCATGTGAACTTTCCGAGGAAGTATCGAAATATTGGAAGCTCATAATTTACGCACACCTAATATGTTGCCTTGTATTGAGTTTAAATAAATGTCATTGAATGGTTAAGTTAAATTGCGAGAAAACTTGTTGTCGGCAGATGGCAGCAAGCGCTTTATTAAGTTGTACAAGTAACTACGAGTATTAATATACAATATATTAAAACGTGTGTCAACAAAAACCACAGCGCTTATGAAAATACAGGACCAGGAAAAGGTTTTTAAAGACATCATACATAACTATTCTAATCGCCTAGAATACTTTAAATATAGCGCAAAAATATCCCGTTAAGTAACTAACTTATGAGCTAATATCTGAAAAAAGGACTACATTCATCATTCAAATAATAAAAATTAAAACGATGATAGATCAAACTGTTGGACCTGGAATTTGAAACCAAAAATTGATGAATTTGGAGCAATAGTTGTTACCTAAGATCGTAGTAAATGAATGATATCTACCTGTGGGGAAAAGGGGTGACTATAAATATGTACAGGAACTGAACCTGAGACCCAGGTATCACTGCCATTTTACTTCACCAACTAAAAATTACTAAACAAATAACTTCTAACGAGTAGATATTGCTAAAAGTTAAATTCTATGAACCCAATCGTAAAATAGTATACAATGTTAATTCAATGTAACTTGCAACTATTCTACTGTCAGATTGACATTTACAAGACTTCACAGCAAATTCCAAGCTACTGAAACTGATAAACACCAAATATCTCAAATCAGATGTTACGAATCCGAACTGAATGACTAGTCAG
The DNA here is from genome assembly GCA_949319885.1 of Mecyna flavalis. NCBI lineage: Eukaryota > Metazoa > Arthropoda > Insecta > Lepidoptera > Crambidae > Mecyna > Mecyna flavalis. The sequence goes on from OX439436.1 coordinate 9,049,557, forward strand.
TTAACAAGTAGGTAATTAAAAAGTATGTAGTCTATTTTTGCTATTTACATTTGGAATACAAAGTTAACATTCCCCTTGGTTTATTGTGATAACAAAAATCAGCAAGTCGTAACAAAAGTACCATAAGTAAATAGATAACGGTACGAGATTTTATTTTACGTAACTATTAATTAGACTAGAAAAAAAGAAAATAAGAACTGAGTTTTTGTGATTATATTTCTAGTGATCATTTGCGAATCTTTAACTTTATCTTAGTCAATAGAGTATTACTAAAAGAACACATTAAGTTTTTAAATATCAACGATCGTCCATTTTATCACGTCGTAAAATTAAACAGATAGTACAATAAAACAAATGCCACTGGTATTGCTGTAAAAAATTACATTACTAAATTTAAAAATGAATAGCTATTGAAAAACAATGCAGACAAAGAATTTTACTGAGGGACACTTCATCAGGAAGCGTAGCTCAATCTGCTGCCAGGATGTAGGCTCATCTGATCTTCCAGCCATTATTTTCAAGTGTACTGGCGCCCACATTAATATTGCCGGAACACAGCCAGAACTGATAGGGCGACAGGTTTCACCTATGGGAATACGTCCTAGCCAGTAGGACTCTAAAAAAGTCCCACCACCAACCAAAACAGCAGTTACATAAGACAAGATCTTTTAACAACTTTACACAGCAACATACTATCCGGAAAAATAACAAAACCATCGATAGATAGAATCTAACGAAAGTCGTAACCATAACGTTACAAACTGTTTGAATACAGAAACGTAACACATGAGTGAAATAACTCATACACATCACTAATCCGTCAAATGACTCATTAAACCCGACCGAGTCTAGCCGGTTACGAGCAATTAGCTCAAATGAGGGCAGAGTGTATGTGAATTACGGTGGCTTACTTAATTTGCGTTTTATTGCTAGACTGATTATATGATTCAAAACAGCTGTCTATGTTTTGAAAGTAGATATGTCTTATTTATCCTTCAGTAATCACCAAAGCAAAGCAATTGCTTTCATCGAGAAATATTTCTTGGCGCGAAAAGAATCTTTGACTCAAGGCTAGATTTATGTTCCACCTTGTGGTTCCACCACATGTAAGTTTCGGAATACTTTTTCGGCAGTAGATGGTTTCGTTTATAAATAAAAAAAAAGTGTTGTGTATGTAACATTTCTCTCAAATTATTTTAGTAATGGATTAAATTGTTGAGTGTTCGTTATATATGATAATTATTTTATTTATTATTTTCTATGCTCAGTCAATTTTGGTTGTATCTTGTTTAAGAATCAAATAAGATATTGCGCCGCAAAATTACTATGATAAATATTTTGAAAGAAATATATCGTCACTACAAACAAATACGAAAAAAGTCCCTTCGAAATTAGTTTTGTTCTCAATTGCCTTTTTTATTTATTAACTTGACAGACAAGGTGATCTGTTATAAAAATAAATAAACTCTCTATACCTAATTTCCAAATGGTATCGTCCATGGTATCGTCCTTGAATAATCCGAAAAGCGTGACGCTCCCCTTTAGCTTAGTTCTAATCTCGTTGTCTTAAGAAGGTGTAAGCCATTCCGAGCACCCACTTGTTGAATAGACTTAAATAGGCGCTTATTCAACAAGTGGGACCTAAAGTTTCAAACGCTTGGAGTTTGAATTTTCGTGTCTTTGACCGTCTTTGTCTAGTATCTGCTAATTAACATCCCAGATTTGGTGTTATGGTTGAGAATTTCGCTATTACGCCACAGGGCGTGGGTGCATGAACATAAGACAACATAAAAAAATATAAAGTAGGTACAACATTTTTTTCCGTTGCCTGACACCCATCATAGTCAAGCTTAGCCAGGGTTAGTCGGTGCTGAATAATGTCCAGAGTCCTTGGACTTACAAAATCTTAAATCATGGTCTTAGAGTGCATGGATTACATTGAGACAAAGTGGGAAGTGATAGTTATACATGTCGTTGAACTTTGTGACCTGCAGTAAATATCTTTATTACAATTTATTATCGTAAAGACAACGAAGAACATGGTAATTTGCAATATAATTTAGTAATTTCCATAGGTTTAACTGTTTATTTATGGATACATAATGTCTCTGAGGATTAGACATGCATGTTCAAAAAGATATATCTAACTTCATTGCCTTATGCCTATGATAAAATAACTTCACGTTAATCAAACCCTACATTTTTTATTAAGATAGTACGCTACCAGCTTCAACATTAGTTAAGTACAAAAAAAAAATTTTGGTTGCAAGTTGGTGCAAATACAGGTACAGAAAGATCGTAGGTACGTCACCCCATTACAACCATAAACATGACTCATCAGTTAAATGATTATAATTTAAGCATGTAAATCAGGATATTCGATCCCCCCATCCTGTTATTGTCATGCTAAAACATGCTTGACCTTAACGATAATTTTTCTTAATACTGTTCTGATGAGAAGATTGTTTTTCGATTTTCGAAATCCGACGTCTATAAATAAAACTGCAGTGCTAAAATATAAATGTGAAATTGACCTTGCGCACCCGCACTTGGCCGTTTTTTACGAGTATTTAACGACATTTTTGCGAAACGCTAAATTGCAAGATGGCACTGAATGCGAGTTCAACTACTTAATACGCCATTGCTCGCATTATGGCTAATTCCGAACCGGTTGGAAGACAATTTAGCACGACCTTCGCCGTTGAGTTCGACCTGAATAAAATGATTTTGACTTTGACATTATACCTATTGCGTCTCTGGTCGCCATCATTTTTTGCATTATCCCTTAGATCAGTTGATTATTGCGTCTTTTTTTATCAGTTCTTTTATCGTAATGTCACCTTTATGGTCTTATGGTATCAGGCCTAGAACTCGGGGCCCTGGATTTAATTCGATTCAATTCTAGTGTCTGACTGCATTCATACATTTCATTTCAAGGATGCCTTTGCCGTTTAGTGGGAGTTGGGACATTAATAGGGTGAAACTTTAAATTCACTGCATGTATTCGGAAAAGTTGGATGGCTGAACCGAGAATAAGGGGGTGGGCTGTTATCCTCTTTTAATGTGTTGTACATAATATCGTCACAGTTATAGAGACAACTGTACAAGCGTACAAATACTTATATTTTTTTTATACCACATCAGTTGGCAGACAGACAAGCAGCCCATCTGATGGAAAGCGGTCACTGCGACCTTATTCCATCGAGGGACTTCGCCAAGAAGCGTCGCTCAATGTGCTGCCAGACTGTAGGCTCATCCGGTCTTCGAGCCTTTGGTTTCAAGTGTACTGGCTCCCACATTAATACTGCCGGAACACAGCCAGATCTGTTATGGCGACAGATTTCACATGTAGGGGTGGTAGCTAGCCAGACATATAGTCACAGTTGTACAGTTGTACGCTTAAAATGGTTAGAATACTCATTATCACTACATAGTATAAAACAAAGTCGCTTTTTCTGTCCCTATGTCCCTTTGTATGTTTAAATCTTTGAAACTACGCAACGGATTTTGATGCGGTTTTTTTCATTAGATAGACTGATTCAAGAGGAAGGTTTATATGTATAATACATGCATAATATAGTAGAGAAACACTGATAACTTTAGAGGTTTTTAATTTAAGGTCGTAAATAATCGCATTTTTTTGCGCTTACATTGCAAACGCTGGCTGAACCCTACGAGATAGATCAAAATAATGTACTACACTATTGTACACCTTAAAAAGTTTTACAAAAAAGTCCGCGATGGTATATGTCTATCTCTTAGGGATAACCCACAATAACCATTTTCCTTTACTTATTACGATAAAATAATGGCTTATTTACGAAAAAGTAATTTTAAGCAATACAGTATTAATCCTTATCCAATAAAGTACCATAAATAAATTGTGCATGTAATATAGATCAATATGGCCCTTTACATCATGTAATTTAAATGAATAGTTTCGAAGATATTACAGATTTAAAATGCAGGGACATAGCGGTTGCGGCGGTACCGGCCGGGGAGCGGATGGATGAACTTTTGTTATTCTTTCACGTAAAAACTACTGAATTGATTTTAATGAAACTTTACAATAATATAGCTTATACATAAGGATAACACATAGGCTACATTTTACAAGATATTTCCATGGGATAACGTCCTATAGTTCAATTCCCGCGGGATAACGTCCTATAGTTCACGCGGGCGAAGCCGCGGGCGGGCCGCTAGTTTATTATACTTCATACCTACTAGCGGCCGCCTCCGCGTTTTCACCCGCGCGTAATTTCTTTTTTCAAATGTCCCTTCCCTTTCCCCCACATTTCCGGGATAAAAAGTACCCCATGTCGGCCGAGAATAGTTTAGCTTTCCAACAATGAAATTATTTTTCAAATCGCTTCAGTAGTTTCGATGACCAAATATTTATTCTGTTTCGACTATGTATAAAAAATTAATTTATTTTAGTATGTACATACTTAGTCGATTTTTTTTTGTTTCTTATTTATCATTCTTTTCAAATAACATGCAACCTTTTTTGGATCATTAAAAGTGCTAGCAGCATAATTTCCATTTTGACAGTAATAAAAAGAAAATAATTGTTTCTTTTTCCTTTAAAGGCGTTTAGATTATTTTTCTGAAGAATCTAGCCAGCATCAAATGAAAAATTTGGATAATAACCTGCTTGGTTTTTTCAATGTAACTTTTTTTTCTTTCTTCTTGGCACTGCACGGTTTGTGCATCGGCCACTGACATTGGTATTTCAGTGTAACTGGCATCAGAGTTACGATTAATATGACAGCAATTAAAAGCAAATCTTTTTTTTAAAGAAAGTTTTGAAAAGACGTTGACCTTCTTTATTTTAAAGAGGCACTGGCAACAGTGCTTCTGAAATTTGACAGCAATAAAAAGTAAATATTTTTTTTTCTTTAAAGAAAATGGCCATTAATGGCGTATACATTTTTTCTGAATAAATTAGCCAGATTTAAATTGATGTAACCTTCGTGGTTATTTTGTTATTTTAAAGTAGCACTGGTAAAAGTGCCACAAAAGTTTGAAAGTAATAAAAAGTAAATTAAAAGTTTTGTTTTCCTTTTACATATGTAGCGTTTCGAATTTTCCTAGCGTTTTCTGTGACACTGTGTAGGCTAGGTAATCTTTCTTTTATACTAAGTCAGCTGGCAGACAGACACGCAGCCCACCTGATGGTAAGCGGCCACTGCAGCCTATTCCATTGAGGGACACTTCACTAGGAAGCGTCGCTCTTTGAAAAGGTCGTTGCTATTACATTACTTCATTCATCTTGACTTAATTTTTACTATTACTATAATATACTATAATATTTCTATATAATTATCAAGTTATTTCTTTTTTCAAATATCCCCTCTTCCCCACACATTTCCGGGATAAAACGTACGCTATGTTCACCGGGGATAGTGTAGCTTTCGAACAGTGAAAGAATTGTTCAAATCGGTTCAGTATTTCCGGAGCCTTTTCAATACAAACAAACAAACAAACAATCAAATCTTTCCTCTTTATAATATTTATTACTTCAAACTTCATAATTACATTTAAAACAAAAAAAAAATCTTTTCTCAGTCGAAAAATAGCACAAACTATAGGTAATCTGGCTCTGACTGATAGTGACTGGCTGTAAGAATACCATTAATAAGATTTGTATCTCACAATAACATTGCTAGTGGGATGTAGGGTTCCTTACTAATTTGGGTATCGATTGAACGGCGCCATCTGTAATTCAGACCTTACGTGGCAAGCAAGTATGATGATAACTGGCAAAAAAAAAGTTACCGCATTGTCAAAATACCTAATCAGTACGAAACCTTCCGGTTTTCTAAATGTATTACAGCGAAGAACAATACCAGTAGCATACATGGTTTCATAAGACAATGCGGGTCAAATGACTCGTAACGAAAAATGTCTTATTCTATGACAACACTGCAGACAGTCGCCAGACAGTTGCATGCCTCTTTAAAAGCTGTGACCGCGTGCATTTGTTAATTGCCGAGTGCATTAGCCACCAGACGATGTCCATTGTACGTACCAGAAAATGTCAGGTTATAGAACAGTGGCTTAGTATGGAATCGTTCGAGTTTTAATAGTTGCGCTTACATTAATAGAGATTTAGTTAGCTAGCTTTAATGTCGTAGTTTTAATAGCTTAATTAGCTTCAATGGCAGTGTCTTTTTACTTTTTTCATGGTCGCAAAGCATTTTGCGATTTGGTGTATTCGTTTAGAAGTTGGGAATACACCAAGGGTCGCGGATTCGGTTCCCGCAGCGTAAAAAAGATACTATTCGACCAATAGCGTTGAAAAAATATTTTTAACATTTTCTCTAAACGAGTTTGGTACACATTCAATATTATTCATGTTGTGTTAATTAATTGGCGTTATGTTAGCGACCTTATTACGCAATTTCCATTAGCTATTAATTACAATTTTCCGAGAAAGTGATTCTGTTCAATTTAATAGTTATTATATCGTCTTGATAGTGCTTAACCATTATCAAGACGATACAATATTCTTAGTTGTAATTATAGCCTGATTTTCTGTAAACACTTGATTTTAACTGCCGTGCTAACGAATTGTTGGGAAGTACGAGTAGTAGATATATTGTACGTAGGTGTATTAGAAATCTGAAACTAAAGCGACAAATAAAATTGTAGTTAACTAGTCTTTATATTATCCGATTCAAATGCTATTAGGATAATACCTTTTGGAATTAAGCGAAAAATGACGTCAACTGCGCTTGTTCGTAACGCTAGCATAGCAACCAACGCATTATTTACGTGTATCTGTGTGTGTATAAGTCAATGAGATTACAACATCATTGGTATAAGTCATCACTGTCGCGTCACGCAACTCCAAAAGGTCGTATCTTTATAGCATTTGGAACAGATCAGATAATACTTTTATTAAAAGAATAAAATAATAACGAAGCGTTTAAAAATTAAGTTACTAAGACTACGACAGCAACGAATTAAAGCATTTTTTTGTTGTTGTCATTGTACTCGTAATTATCAGGAAATGGTTTGTAAACGATATTTTTTAACAGTTCAAAGCCTCCTTGGGCATTCTTTACACAGCGATCAAGCCTTAACTAAGCACAGCTTATACTATTAGTATGGTTGTCACTTTGTCAGATAAATATTACTTATGTACTTCTTTTTGTCAATGCATCTCCTTTACATTCTACATATTTGGTGTATTAGCGACACTCATTCTATTGATTCTTCAATAGCACCCATTTTCGTATTCGCTTTGGTTCTCACGCAGTTCAGGTCCCATCTCACGATCCCAACACGATTTGTATGTTAACAAATTCGGACGTTCTCTCATTGGCATATTCCGCACTACGCATTTAGGTCGAGATCCTACTGCAAAATCCTGCTTTCAACTAATATTTTAATTGTGGTAGAGCCATGTTGCAGTGAGTTCCTGTGCGCCAGTCGGATTGTTGGCTAAATCGGGGAAGTACCACCTTTAACAGAAGACCAAAGTGTAAGTAATTAGCTTTTGCTATTGCGCTCCGTAAGGAATAAATATGCTGGAACCCCCACCCTGATGTTAAATAAATACAATTATTTTGTTCCCGGGGAAGACCCCATACTAGGTGGACTGGCAACCTTGCCAAGGTCGCTAGATGATTGTAGCGCAGGACCGAATTATGGAGATCCTTGAGGAGGCCTATGCCCAGCTGTGGGCGTCGTATGGCTGATGATGATGACGGTAATATAATATCTGATATTACAAAAATCTTTAAATTATTAAATAAACAAAAGCATAAATTTGCTGTGTCCTCTTGGACTGGAAGGTAACGTAACTAACCTTTACAAAAGAAAATTAAATTCAAAAAGGACAATATTTATTAGCCGCAAAGATACACATTAAAAGTCCGAGTTCGCTTATTGTTGCTTTACGTAACAAGACTGGTAACAGATGGAATTTCTCACGGTAGTAGTTAATTATATGCACAGTTAAAGTGGGGAAAAGTAGGTAATCAATCGTCTGCTGTAATACTTTTCCTTACTGCATAGATTTTTTTAATCAATTGGATGGATCCGACAAACAACTTTGCTTAAAATTACTTAATTATATCAAAAGGCCTTAAAACTTTCACATCACATGCGCGAAAAATATAAAAGCAAAGTGTTTATGCATAGGGTACGTACCATTCAATTTACAATGACGATGTTTTAAATTCATTTAATAAAAAACGTAGTGTAGGACGCCCTCAGGCCAGGTGGAGCGATGATCTGCGCAAGATGGCTGGCAGGAGCTGGATGCGAGTGGCCGAGGATCGATCAGCGTGGCGAGCATTTGGAGAGGCCTATGTCCAGCAGTGGACTGCCACAGGCTGATGATGATGATGATGAATAAAATAAAAATCTGAATATCTCAAAACTATGTGTGGATCCTTCTCCTTAATATACGTCCAATTTTGGTTTGAATTTACAAGGGAAATTGATGGAATAATGAAGCCTACTTATAGACCAATTTTTAAATAATTTAATATCCTCGAGCATTATTTATACAACGATATAACCTCAAAGTATTTGCTTGTACATACTTTGCGTGCCAGACAACGGATAAACATTACTTATTTCAATAGAACGTCTTTATCACAGATATACTATATTACGCACAATGGCATTGTGGCATTTCTGAGGCAAAGTGCGTAAAAATACCCTGTCGTCAAGAAGCAGACTATTAACATTTCTAACAAATTAAAGTCAACAGTGCGTGAAGGAGTAACTTGGTGAGTTTGCTGTATAGTTCTGTGATCTTATGAAACTTCTTACTTTAGGTAAGTATAAAATGGGATAACTAACTAGTTGCTAACCGCATAAAAATTAAAGCCCGTATTTTCTGGCTGAGGAGTCTATAAAGTAGAGTACTCTGGATGTCGCTGGTTCGATCTCCGCATGGTACAAAGTAACAAAGAAAAATTTGTGCGTATGTAAGTATAAACATGTCTCAAAACAATTTTAGATAAACGCGACACTATTTTATTTGGCTGACCTGGGAAATCTGGATATTAAACACAGGTTCCTGAGATGATGGCCTGGTACCTAAAAAATTGGGCTATCATGGCCTTGTGTGTAATAATAAGAATGTCAATTTTTTGCTGCTTGGCCATTAATTTAGTGCTCTTATTTTGTGGTTAAAATCTATAGTTTGAAGAAAGTCGTCGATCGCTAAAGTCAAAACATTGCCAAGTAAACACTGACGTGAGATATTTAACGCACTTTCTTCGGTACTCACTTATAGGGCTGCCACTGAAAAGTGAAGTAGGTAGCTTCTACCATCATGGGAGTAGACGACACTAAAGAGTTCTATCTGTCTGCAGCAGACGATAAAAATCTTTTAGTATTAATAAAAGTTACAAGTTGAATTTAATACCACTATTCCTATTCATATTAGCTTTATTCCTTAACTTAAAGGAATAGAACCTATACTTATAGGATTCTTTTAGCTATCTGACATGATTGAAGAGAGATGAGATCAGTTGTACGTTACTTGATTTTCGAGGTAGGGAGGTGCGGAATATTATACCTATTGTTTTACACATTTTATAGAGCGCTGTCTCGTTACAATAAATTTTATAAAATATAAGTACAAAAAAACACATCGAAAACCCGTGAAATATTTTTATGCAATCTTCTGCTTATATTGAATCAAAACTTCATTCTTTTTTAAAATTTTGGAGATTCCTTAAGTAGGTCAAAGCGAATTATAGTGAAGCAGCCCTACCGCGAGTTTACGTAAGCACACGTTCCCGATTGAAATGTGAGCATTCTTATTCAATAAGGATGCGATCTGCTAACTACTGACTCAATCTCGAGTTCCGTGAGGAGGCAGAATCGAAATCGGCCAACAGCTGAAGAACCGGATTGTCGTTTCTTTTATGAAAAGGACAGTACGGTACGGAATAGAAATAATCGTTGTTCGATCCGATGGAATTCATAGTGATGGCTTTTTGAGGTTTTAAGAAAAACATCCAATATTTCCACATTTAACTTTCAATAATCTAACTTTCCCCTAGATTCACACAATTCTCTATGGAAGAAAACATGATACGGCAACTCTATTTAGAATTTTCTCTGTGTTTTAGACATATTCCAATACTACGTGGTAAACAGAAGCGGAGCATTTTTTCTTTTATAATATTATTTAAGTATATACTTTTTAAGTGATGACCTTCACGAAAAAGTCATCTGAAATATTCAGAGTCGCATAGAGAGCGATGGAGAGAGCAATGCTCGGTATTCTCTACGCGACCTAATGAAAAATGAATGGATCAGGAAGAAGACAGGACTCACTGGACTAAAGGACGTGATCTCTATAATTGCCAAGAATAGGTGGAGATGGGCGGGACATGTTGCGCGCATGGAGAATAGTAGGTGGACAAAACGGCTTCTCGAATGGAGACCTCGTGCGAATAACCGACCGCGTGGCCGCCCACCGAAGCGATGGGTGGATGACATCAGACGGCACGCAGGCATAGACTGGATAATGAGAGCACAAGACCGCCTGGCATGGAGGGATATGGAAGAGGCCTACGTTCAGGAATGGACACAAAACGGCTGAAAATGATGATGATGATGATACCTTTTTAAGTGCCTAACTACCACTAGCTCAGCGGTGACGGAAATTATCGTATGGGAATCAGTTTTAAAGACCGTGGAGCCATGGTCCAATTAATCTAGTTCCGCAGTCAAGGGTTACGATGGTCAGACGGCAATCGCAGTCGCAATGTAAGTCCAATGACTACCCAAATCTTGGATCATGTCATGGTGTAAGCGTCAAATCTACGGCTTAAAACATGAGAGAAAGGTGAAAATTCAAATTTGTTTATAACTTTGTGGCTAGATCGCAGTCGAAATGAGCTCTCGACAAGTTAAACAAAAAAAAATGCTTTTTCCTAGAAAAATATCCTTTTCTATTCACTAGATTACAAAATTTTATAGCGGCCTATTCCGTAAGCAAAGGCGAGTGTAATTATTTCCGCATTTAGCTGTAATGCCAAATAATAGTGCCAGCATTAATTACATAAGCCGACGAATTACAATAAAAAATGCAATTATATGCAAATTGTGGCATTCATTGTTCACGTTTTGTGTATAAAACTTCATCAGATCGTATTTTGTGAATCATGAGGCGAAAATTATGGCAATTTGAATAGTTTAGAATTTTTGATTATAGCATGATTTACATTTTTTTTATTGCAATGTGTAACAAGACGAGCAGATCGTACACCTGATGGTAAGCGCCACGTCTGCCCTTAGACAGTTTAGTACCAAACAGTTATTGTCTGGCACCGCCCTGCGCCCGCCACCGAGACGACATTATTGAGACTCGACATATACCCAGTAATTTCACTACATAACGCTTTGGTGTTGTGGTTTTGGTACCGGGGAGTTATCTTGGCGTCCTGGGTAAAAGTCTCGGGTCGCCTGGCAAACTAAATTATGTATATGTTCTGACCAGCTTCATGACAAGTTGCTCGGGTATAAAACATGTACAGTCAACAGCACGTCACGGTATACACTTGCAGTTCGATAATAGCGCTTATGCCCCCGACATAAGAGCGGTACGAAGTCCAAAGTGTTACGTCTGACGTGCTTTTGACTGTACATAGTTTGTAGTTTCGCCTCCCGCCTTATGTTTGGGCGGTGGTAGGACTATAATAGTCCGACAAGCTAGGTACCACCTCAATTGATGAAATCTGCCGCCATAACATCTCTGGCTGTGTTCTAGCAACATTTATGTGGGAGCCGGTAGACTTTAAATCAAAGGCGCTAAGATCAGAGAAGCCTACAGTATGGCAGCACATGCGACGATGCTTCCTGTTTAAGTGTAACCTCAATGGAATAGGCCGCAGTGACCGCCATCAGGTGAGAGTGCCATCTGACATACCTTTCCAAACCTATCTCGAAATTACACTATCTATATGAGTCTTTGGGTTAATTTTCGAATATAGGCCTCCTCTTCATCCTTCCACCGACTTCTATCCCCAGCCACTTGCGTCCAGTTGAACCCAACTTGTTGCCGAATGTCATCTGTCCATCTTTTTGGGCGACGTCCCCTGCCGCGGGTGTTATTAACGGCGAAATCTATATATATAAAACTCAAAGGTGACTGACTGACTGACATAGATATCTATCAACGCACATCCCCAAACTACTGGACGGATCGGGCTGAAATTTGGCATGCAGGTAGATGTTATGACGTAGGCATCCGCTAAGAAAGGATTTTGATCAATTCCCACGGGAACGGGAACCACGCGGGTGAAACCGCGGGCGGCCGCTAGTGGCACTATAAAGATCAATTTAATTACCCGCCCCTCTAGAACAGGTGCAAGAAAAATCCGGAAAATTGCATTGAACGTGGAAGTCCGGATGGGAACAATGGCGCGCGCACGAGCTCCATTGTTGATCTTGTCACTTGAACGTCGAGAGGTTATTAATCTACAGACACAGAGTCACTGGCTTTGTTACGCTACTTAGATTGTGAGTGTGATGTCACTGTATTACGAGTAATTGAGGAATTTAAAATCTATATTTGAGATGGAAATTAGGTACTTACTATTGTACAGGCTAGCTAAACCCGCGGCCATGTGGGGGACTCGAGACTAAAGTGTCCACTATCCACTAAACTCCCCCGGTTTCCCCTTCACACCCGATTGGGACGAGCCGGTGCCAGCCTTGTGACTTGTGGCTTCGTACCCTTAAAAATTTTAATGGTGAGCAGATATTGTCGCCTATGGAATCTTATTACTCAGGCTATAGTAAAAACTTTTTCAAATATGTAATAGTAAACGAAACTGCTTTTTATCTTATTTAATTAAAAAATTGTTTTACGCACCGCCATTTAGACCCAAACTTGTCATAAGTATTGTTGCCAGAGTATTGTAATAACTAATTACGTTTATACCCCTTTTTTGTCAATATTTACACATAACATGTAGAAACACCCATACCGATACAAACAGACATGTTCATGCACACAATTTATGTTTGTAGGTACTACCGTACCCACGGCCTCTGGTGTAATAGCCGTCTTCTCAACATGAACATGAATCGTCGTATACTATTAATACGCATTTTATTTTTCTGTTGTTTGTAGTAGTATAAAAACCAGCAATTAGTTCCAGTAGGCTCTACACTTATTTGTAAACAATAACATCAGTAAAGAAGCGTATAAAAATGTGAAGACATTTACAACTGGAACCAATCAGATTATTTTTTTCTAACTATTACACAGTATTACACACGCCTTTAAGAATTATTGCTCGATTTTGTTACACTTGAATAGAATAATATCAAGATATGGGTACCAGACATCGGATAAACATTACTAATATACATTTTGTTTTGTAAATACATACATACATATTAGACACAAACAGACACGTTTATCGAACCCTCTAGTGTAATATAGCTGACTTCTCAACCACTGCACCATCGTTCGTCGAAATAATAGACTTGTCAAATCTTGAATCGCAGGCCAAGTATACCGTAAAGTCTAGTTTCACAGTATATCACACAACTGAATACGCTGTGAAATCGCACACGTCAGTCCCTACCTAATTATGCGTGATGAAGTTATGCTCTAAAGAGTCGTGCTAAGTGACGATTACGGTGATTAACATTTCTCATTGTTAGTCCATGGTGAAAAACGTTGTGCATTGAAAAGGTAAGCGTCGCAAACGCATTTTACATGGAACAAAGAACTGCGCCCGCTCAAACTATACGTGTGCGGTTTGCGAAAGTGATTCTTACGACTTACAAGATGTTTTGTGTGAACATAAAACAGCGGTAATAAATATTTACTACAATTTTTTTTTCTTTACAGTAGTTAACTTTTCCTCAAAAATAATAGTACGTGCTACTAATGGCCATGGCAATTTTTAAATAAGGAAAATGTCGTTCTATCCTATGATCGTTAAAGTTAATAATATTGGGGATATGAATGCATAAGATGGCAAAAAGTTATAAGATAACAAGTAAGTATATAAATAAATCATTTATTTATCACCACAACTGTTACAGTAAGTCAAATATATAGTATAAAAACAAATAGATTCATGGTTTAAACTTAAGTAACATTCGGTTTTCACTCACTGAAACCTTTATTACCAAGACGTTAGGCAGCAAGAGAAAATTAAATAATACACACCTTTACAATAAAAAGTTTTAAGTATTGCAAGGGACAAATCAAATCAAAAACATTTTAAAAAAACAATTTAATATTTTTTGGTAATATAATATATAGAAAATTGGTACCGAATGACAAAATTCACCGATATCGGACGCTATTAAAGGATTGCCTATAATAAATGTTTCAAAGGCCTGAATTGAAGGCTGGGTTAACTCTACCACGTCCACTAAGTCGTTAATTAGCACGAAAAAAGTACAAAGTTCATTCCAAGCAAGAAAACAGTTGACACTTTAAAGGCCGATGTTGCTGTTTACAACAAAATCGTTTTATCTCAAGGCATTTCTTTTGTCATCTCTTTAAAAAAAATTCAAAACAAAGGTAACGACAGAAAATTAGGGGTAACCCAATACGCATTCATAGACTTTATGCAATCGGCAAACAAAAGACGATTTGCATGAACATATGATTGTTAAAAATAAAGCACAATGAGTTTGTTAATCTGTGTTAATAGTATGCGTGGCTAATTATTGCATTTAACGGTTTGTTAGTTAGGAATACAATACGGTCTCGTTTTGTAAGCAGACAATTAAGGTTAACTTATGGATTTATAAAATTGGGAACTTATTCTTGTTATGTATTTACTAATTTGTGTGTTAAACTAATGTTGGTGATATTAAGGTGATTCATTTTTTACGTGAACGTTAATTTATGTTTCAAAACTGTTTATGTGCGATCAGTAAGCGATCAGCATAAGTAATCAAAATGACCTCAGACCTTCTTACTAGCCTAGCCACATACGTTCCCAGGGTTATCGAAGTGTGCAAGTTACCTCACAATGCTTGACCGTTGAGCTTATTGCCTATTATTACTCAGCCGTTGAGTAAATAAAACTCATATCATAGCCGGTCAAAACCACTTTTAACTACAAAAATCAGGCAAAAGTGGTTTTGACCGATGCCCTCAGTCAAAAACAGTTTTGACTGATTTTCGCAGTCAAAAGTGGTTTTAACTAAGGGCGTTGGTCAAAACCATTTTTAACTTCAAAAATGGGTTCGAATCCCATGGGGAGCATCCCTTTGTGACAGGTTAGGTTAGGTTAGAACTGCGACCACAAAACAATTGCCAGAACCGAATTCACTACTTTTGACTGAAAAAATCAGGCAAAAGTGGTTTTGACCGATGCCCTTAGTCAAAACCACTTTTGACTGGGAAAATCGGTCAAAAGTGGTTTTGACCAAGGGCATCGGTCAAAACCACTTTTGCCTGATTTTTTCAGTCAAAAGTGGTTTTGACCGGTTATGAGTTTTGAGTGTAACATATACAGTGGCAGGCACGCAGCCTTCCCGATATGGTTTCATTGAGGTAGGTTCACTTAACCACCAAGCATCGCTCAATGTGCAGCCACACTTTAGGCTTCTCTGATTTTCATCCTCTCTAGTGTACAATCCCTCAGAGTCCGAAAGTTAGTGTGGCCAACTTGCTGGTATTCCGGACAAGAGTTTGGTCAGTTTCTGATCTCTCACTGATCGTATGAAACACACAGTAGTTTTCATACAACCGCATTATTAGAGGAAGAGAAAAGCAGCACCTATATTTACTCACCCTCTTGGGTTTTTATACCACAAGTGGGTAAGCAGATAACGACACCTATGGATGCTTGTAACACCAGAGGTATCACTCTCTTGGGCCTCTTGTTAATAACAAAGAACTTAGTAACTAGCTAAGAGCCACTTAACCAAACTAAGTAATCAAAGGCGGTGAAAATATATAACACAAAAATGTATTTAAGTTATTCTGAAAATAGATTTGTTTGTCTCTGTCTAAGTAGAAGGAAAGTTGTTTCTAAGGAGCAGACAGAATATTTAATGTACGTCGACTAGCTGACGGGAAACATGGATAATCCATTTTAATGTTCCATTTATTATTTAGTGTGGAGTTGGGTGGAACTACCGATCGTGCGATCTTTACAAATAAGAGACAAACTTTTTGTGCGGTCGTTACTAGGCCTTTGATAGATGAAAACATTTTATACGTACTGAGAAAAACTTGTTGCGACATTGGGCAAGGAATTGACCGTAAAGGTGACTTAGAAATGAAGTTACCCAAGCTATAAGAAGAAGAAATAAATTTACTGTATATTCTATTAAAATCGGTTTACTGTTTTACCTGGTTTTACCTTAGAAATGGACAAGTTCCGACAATCGTTAGGGTAAATTAAGTTGTTCAAATGGTCAAATATAAAACAATGCCACCATCGCGTTTTAAAGAGGTGCAACGCCATCTATTGATCTTCAATCCACAATTTAAAGCTTTGGAAGCATAGTAATTAAGCCATCACATTTTAGGTATTTTATCGTTCCTTGATGCATGTCATTAATAGGCTGATACTTTTTTTATTTAATAGACAGACTTTTTTACAATAAGGGCAAAGTATTGGGTCACCTCTATCGACCTCTATTTAGCACCTTGTTATATCTAAATTACATATTTTTTAAGACATCAAATATATGTTGTTTTGGCCTCGAACCTTTAAGTCGTTTGTCTGAAGTACCTAAGTACGGGATCTTTCAAAATCGTCTCTTATTTTTGCAAGGTCCTCTTTGATCATATATTAATGAACTCTGCGCTGTTAATACAAGAGGTTTATCGATATCTTATGAAATAAAATCTTGACATTGAAACTTCTTGGTCTTTAATGGGTTTTGTGTTAAATTTCTATGAGATTTTTGTTATTGGTTGGCGTTTATTGGCCAGTCAAGTTAGAGGCGCCATAATATGTCGCATTGCGGGATAAAGGATTTCATAATTAAAACCAAGTCGTCGTGATAATATGTAGTAGGCCACTGGATTAATCACCACGCCTGAAAAATAACAAATCCGAGTTATGTTTTAGAAATGAAAACACTCATGAAGGTCATAAACAAAGACGTTACATTTCGTTTGCTACTACTCATTTGGTCATAATGAATGAATGAATCAACAAAGGTTTCATTACGATATGACGTGTGAAATTCGCGACATAACAAGAAGCCGGCAATTCGTCTGGTTCACAAAGAAAGCAGTTACTCAATGTAATTATAAGCCCACAGGCATAATACGCCGAACTCGCGGCTCGCGAACTGTGACATAATGTTGGAAAGGTTATGCCACTTTCCAGTTCGTAGGGACTGGTAGGGCTGTCGAGGGCATTCTGTTTTTGTCTCACTGAATAAATAAATTAATGTCGGAGAACGTCACATTCGTTTATCTGATTTCGAAGAAGCTTAAGCACTAACACAATTTAATGTTATGGGCGCCATATTAAATGAAGATACCACAAATATAATTTATAAAAAAATTAACAACCACACACAACATAGATTCGGATGTTGTAGTGGTAATTACTGCAACATTGAAGAGATGGCGCTGACGTAGCGTAAAATCAATACAACATAAATGTTCAACGAGTAAGATTGGTTTTAGAGTCATCTGAGTTGCTTCAGTGCAAGTATCGCCGTTTTGGCTTTAGTATTTATGTTCTGTGGTTTTGGCAAGATAGAAAATGTATATTACAAGACGGTTCAAACAAATGGACACGGAAGGTTCAAAGATCAAAAGTTTGTTTTGGTAGAGAAAATTAGAAGATATTTAACATGCGTTTCCATCTAATTATAAGATGTAAGCAGGAAAATAGGATTTCGAAAAATCGTCAATCTGTGTAATACTTTTATTTTTTGATACGCGATTTCAGTTCCGAAGTGAGGTTAAGAAATTCATTAAATTTCATCGATTGACTTCTAAGTTACGTCACACTGTAATTGGATCATCAATTTTGATCCACAAGACTGTCCGTTCAAAGCGACGTTATCAGCTGCCGTCATCTCTAACACAGACGACAAGGAACGAACTCAAAATAATGACGCTCAAGTTATTTATACATTAGAACTTTTATTCGCTCACCATTCTGGATAATTTTGGGTATTGAATCCAAAATTGTCTAGAAATAATTTGGCACTAAGGCATTTATAACTGGCTACCCTGGCTCCATCCGAACTACGAATAATTTAAGAATTTTCTGAAAATTTTCTGTAACGCATGCCTTTATTTGTGTTTTGGACAGCAAGAGCATGAGCATGTACCAGAAATGTATACTTATATTTATTTATTTTACAGCTATCGCTACCTCTGAGCTCCGTTGGCAAGGAAATCACTCAAAATGATGACCCTCAAATCAACCGCTCATTAGCACAAAGTTCACAATGCGGTCACTACTCTCTCAACAACTTAAACATTTGGTAACCCTAGCGTGCCCGTGATAATGTTATTACATAAATAGTGCTTTTGCGCATTATGCTTTAGCTCGTGATGTGCTGCATCGCGGTTACGTCTAGGACTCGAGTCAGAGGTTAAACTAAATGGTTTTTATTTTAAAAGCCATTTATTTTATTACAACATAGACACTTGCGTGCAATATTATTTCTACCCTGTGCATAAAGTGTTTTGAAATCATTCGTTGTGAAACTGATGGCTCGCTTTGGCTAAGGTTATTTGGGCTAGACTGAAATGCTAAAAGTCCGGTTATTATATTCCAGTACTAGCTAAGACTTCGAGTGCCGAAAAATCGGAGCTTTTTTACTACATATTATTTTAGGGATCGAGTTTTCAGATATCTTGAATTAATTACTATTGATTTCTAACAAGTTTGTTAAATAGGTATGTAAAGATTAAACACCGACGAAGATTTATACAACTCACCGATGCTTTAAAATGAAGCATGGTCCAATATTTAAAGTTTTAAATAAGTACTAATAGTTTAAGCTTTGCGCTGATATATCTGTGCGTTTAAATAATTATTCAGTTTTTAAACATAA
The DNA here is from genome assembly GCA_949319885.1 of Mecyna flavalis. Classification (NCBI taxonomy): domain Eukaryota; kingdom Metazoa; phylum Arthropoda; class Insecta; order Lepidoptera; family Crambidae; genus Mecyna; species Mecyna flavalis. Next base: position 9,068,562 of record OX439436.1, read on the forward strand.
GTAAATAAAAAAAGTACATATGTATATATCTTGTATCCGGTTTAAAACAGATACCCAAATTCACGCAAATACGTACCAACATTTATGATTAACTAGCTTTCCGCCCGCGGTTTCACCCGCGCGTAATTTCTTTTTTCAAATATCCCGCGGGAATAAGACGTTTCCCGTAGGAATTTTATAGCCCATGTCCTAATCCGGGTTATAAACTATACGTGTGCCAAACGTTTAAATCTGTTCAGCCGTTTTAGGCGTGATTGAGTAACAAACATCCAAACATCCAGACTTTCGCATTTATAGGTAACTAGCCTTCCGCCCGCGGTTTCACCCGCGTGTAATCTCTTTTTTCAAGTATCCCCCCTTTCCCTTCACATTTCCAGAAACAAAAGTACCCTATGTTCACCGGGGATAGTGTAGCTTTCCAACAATGAAAGAATTATTTAAATCGGTTGAGTAGTTTCAAAATTGATATTCCCGCGGGAATGAGACGTTTCCCGTAGGAATTTTATAGCCTATGTCCTAATCCGGGTAATAAACTATACGTGTGCCAAATTTCATCTAAATCCATTCAGCCGTTTAGGCGTGATTGAGTAACAAACATCCAAACATCTAAACATCCAAACATCCTGATGCATTGTGAGCACATATACCGGCATATACGGCAGGATCACTACTAAAATTCAATCGAGGTCATATCATAACAGTCGATGCTATGTTTTCGTGGAAATAGTATGAAAGTCATTTGAATGGTTCCCAGAGATCTTGCAAAATGACCTCGTGGCCAATGCAGATTCATTTCTAGGGAGGTGTTATTACATTGAAGAGATTTCTATCTGACCCAAGTGACTTTTGTATAGGAGGAAATTGCTTCATCGTCTTCTTTACATGCAAGATTATTTACGATGCTTGAAAAATACTAACAATTTTGTATTGTTAAACTAAATATTACATTTTTTGTTGATCAATTTTTAAATATTTTATAAATAAGACAAGTAAATAAAAAATAAGATGTGTAGTTGACACTGCTTAGCTCTACCAGATGCGACAGCATTTAAGGTGAAGCTCTATAAACTTGTTAAGTAAATAAAAATAAGAAAAATCAAACAAAGCTTATTAAACAACTTCTTCATACTGTAAGTGCGCTACTTCACAATCTATCTAATACATATTAAAGAGGAAAGATTTGTTTGTTTGTTTGTTTGTATTAAATAGGCTCCGAAACTATTGGATATACAAAACACTCAGTCTTTTTTTATAGGTTTGGACTAAGCTAGCCCTTGACCACAAAGTTGCCTGATGGTAAACATCAATGCGGTCTACGATGGAGCGCGCTTGCTTAGGAAAAGCCCGTTGATTCTGGCATTGAAGAGCCCCAAGTTGTATTGTGTAGGAAAGATAGATCCCGGCAGAGAATTCCTCACTACCGCGCAATCCGTATCAGTCAAGCTTGAAAAACTGAAATTAATCTATTGATAACTGCAATTTAATTCCGACGACTCGTTAATGATTTGATTAATGTTTATTTATAACGTAGTGCTAAAGAAGATGTTCACATTACGCATTATGCGATCCACTTAGCTGTTAAATTAATTGGATTTGTAACGGTGAGCGAAAACAAACTTAATTTCACACGAATCATTGTTCGTCATTATCTATTGTCGACTAGATAAAGCTCACTCATTGAAAGAGAAACAATTTTGCGTCTTACTTCTTTGCATCTAAGATTCAAAATGGCCTTTAACACTTAAGAGGATGGTATTATGCAATCCTAGTGAACGGTGGGGGCGTAAAAGTCATTATTATATTTTGACTGACCATTAATTTACTAACAATGAATGGAATGTTAAGAAATAAATTGCAATACGATTCAAACATTAAGCCAAACTAAGTACATCAGTGGTTATATTGTAAGCTCGAGTGGTTTGATGATTGTGACATACAGCGTCAACAAAATTGCATTCGTGAGGTAAATAAACGTGTATTGGATGATTCAATATCTTCATTTATGTTGAAATTTAATTACTTTTGTAAGAGGTAAATTTAGAAACATCAATTCTTGTTTAAGGAATGAAGGAAGCCCTTAATAGAATGAAAGTTAATTATGACTGAACGTGGTCTATAGTTATGACTACTTATGACAGAGATGTTGTAACTTGTCGAGTTTCATCAGTGTACAAGGCAATGACTCAAATTACGGCGCTTTAGAAGATATTAGTCCTTGCTTTATCTACCATAAAGTGTAGAAAATGTACTAATACACAATTTGGTAACTTTGGTGAACAATAGACAAGCGCTCCATTCCGCCCATTATTTGACACCCAAAATGTACATAAAAATAAAAAGATTATGAATGAAATAAATATGGTCATAAAAGTGATTAGAAAAGTTTAACTAGTTATAACGATTGATGGATGTTAGTTAATGTTTCACAAAAAATAAAAGGTCGTACTTCGTATTTAAATTACATAAATTCATACACAATAAGATCATGACAGATTAAAATATCCTCCCGTAAAAGGTAAGCTTACCCCACTTTGTGAAATCCTTAGATAAATAAATAAGTGAGGCACTTTGCACATGATAGATTTTGGTCACGGTCAATTGTGATAGTCAATGTTTACCTGATTGACACCTATTGATGCTAACATTGCAGGTTTACTGAAGTAATATTTACAATTACTAGGTTATTTACGTTGAATGACGAAATTTCGTGGTATTTCGCAATGAAAGTGCATTTTAGCGGTCATTATAAGTAGGTTGTTATGTTGCATTCATTTCATTGATTCGCTACATGCTGCTGGTCAGGCAGAGTATTATTAGTTTCAAATGCTATTAGGATAATACCTTTTGGAATTGAGCGAAAACTGACGTCAACTGCGCCTGTCCGTAACGTTAGCAACGTCAGTGTGTGATTAAGTCATCACTGTCGCGTAACGCAACTCCAAAAGTTATTATCCTAATAGCATCTGAATCGGATGTATGTGTTATTCTTTTTAAATATGAGTCGGACTTGTGATCACATTTAGTGATAGTCCCCGATACGCGGCTAATAGGAATGTAGGGAAGGAAAAAACATGTTGTGCCGACTCTACTCACCGTGGGCTAAGGGCAGGAAAGGATGGTGAGTCGCTGATATGCGATTCGTATCGATGTTGGCTTAAAGCACTCTATTACCCAAAAAAACAAAAGAAAAAAGAAGTGCGATGGTACACATACCACAAATATTAAATCTTCTTGCTAAATATTCCTACCGTTGTTATTGAAATGTGTCCTCCACGGTGGCCATTAGGCGTCAAGTGTAGTCAAACGGGATGACAAATTACCGGCCTAATGACGTTTGGACCTGTCGCAAGAATACGAGATTATTCCATCGTCGCCATGAACCAATAGCCATTGAAACGCTATGACATATTAATTTGTTAATAAATAACGTTGTAAGGTAAACTCTCATCTATAGATACATAAAAAGTAACTATCATATCATAGAGGTTTTATTAAGGCCTACTGACCACGGCGGCGTAGCTTCGTAGACGCGTATTTGTCATTATACGCTTGGTGTACGCCTGCTTGCAGCTTACATACAAAACTATGTAACTTTGTCGACGTAGCGTCAACGTCGCACTCGCGTCGTCGCATGCAGGCTTTGACGCTCCGTCGACAGAGTTACATAGTTTTGTATGTAAGCTGCAAGCAGGCGTACACCAAGCGTATAATGACGAATACGCGTCTTTGAAGCTACGCCGCCGTGGACAGTAGGCCTAAGGGTACGGGGAAAGAAGAAGAAGCTGTAGATATTGCATAATTATATCAATACTGGAACTTAATTTAAAATATATCAAATTGAGCTATCGATATGTCGGTAACACAAAAAATTCACTGTCGGTCTTTTTTTTATACTAAGTCAATTGGCAGACAAACACGCAGCCCACCTGATGGTAAGCGGCCACTGCGGCCTATTCCATTGAGGGACACTTTACCAGGAAGCATCGCTCAATGTGCTACCAGACTGTAGACTCATCTGATCTTCGAGCCTATGATTTCAAGTGTACTGGCTCCCACATTAATACTGCCGGATCACAGCCAGAGCTGTTATGGCGGCAGATTTCTCCTGTGGGGGTGGTAGCTAGCCGTCTGTTTTCTTTCCACGGATAAACAGCCGATTTTTATGAAGTTTAACACGTGTGGAGGTTAAACCTACTTATAGAACATAGGCCTCTTTTAATCCTGGAAAAACGCCACATACCTACTTACCTACCCAAGGGATCGCTACTTTGTGAGGTAGGTATTCCCAGGTTGCGACGTGCCTGGATTTGTAGGGCTTGCCCTTGACATTATATTTTATAATCCTGACAGGTATCGCTTTATTTGCACTTAGATTGAATTTTTTATACCAAAAGTATAATCTCATTGGTTTTTCACCAGAAAGAGAAAGGTTTGGCGGATATTTTATATCGATAGCAAAAAATGTGAAGTTAATAGAAAATATTGTTTTTTGTTTTTGGTGTCGCATAAATAAGCCAGTGTCAATCATCTTATTTTTTTTTTAAGTTTACCTACTTACGGTGCTCATAAAATCTTCACTTCCATACTTAATACGAGTATAACTACAAATATCTGCTTGTCCTCTTTAAGATAAATTGTCGCCATCGTTGTCACAATAACAGCTGGCTTAAAAAACTAATACTCGGTAGATATAATACTAACCACTAAGTATTTTACGCCGCACTAAACCTATTTATACGACGAGAATAAACCGATCTCATAACTCAAAGGAAACAGGTAGATGATTGATAACAGTCTACAATAACAAATCGTGAAAGCATATTAAACAATTTGCCTCCTATGTTAGTTTGCTTTACACACACCATACAAAGCATCACCTTATAAACTTTTGAAAGAGATAATGCCGAATATAATAACAATAATATTGCATGTCTAATAACAGTAATGGAACACATCATTTATGCATAAGAAACACGAAATACGTCACTTTACAAATAGCCTTTAGCGCTATTGAAATAGAATTCAAAATAGAAACGCGGAATCAACAAGTGTATTGAGATGAACAGCTGAGCGTTGTGCTGATTTCGAACCTTATGTAGTCGTGATAAGGGATGCCGGTAGAGGTTCATAAAGCACGCATGCGCATTTGTGTTGTGAATTGGCGAAAGCACCGTGTTTTCGTGACGTCAAAAGTTCACTCTCACTATCGAGGCGGGTCGCGGGCAAACTTAACTGCATATAGTGAGGGAATGTGTTCCGTCTGGTCTGTATTACGATGAATGTGAGCTCTGATTTTCCTTTCGTTCCTCCGGAGTTGAAGTGTGGGTCAATGACCTCCTTTAAAAGGAAAAAGACGCGCACGTATATGAATCGATCACATATTATATTGTAAATATGATTACAGAATTTACAGACAAGTGAATAAGCATTCACCCATAATTATAACCGCAATTTGATTTCGACGATATTTTCGTCCGATAAAGTGACAATAATAACTAAATATTTTTCACGACCTAATTGGTGATTGGGGTAGTAGGGAATGGTCCCGGGAAATCCCGGTCCCGAAATTCCCGGGAAATCCCGGGATTTGGCGACGACTAAAATACCCGGGACTCAAAACTTCGTCCCGGGACTTTCGGGACGAAGTAAAGAGTTCTATTTCAAGTGAGATTTTTGGCAGATTTGCAAAGGTTTATCCGCCGTTCAAATTAAATTGCAATTAAAATACTGAAAATATACATAAACTTTCCTATTTTGGATTTTTCCTCAATTTCGTAAAATGTGTACTATGTGCAGGACGAATTTGAACCATAATATCTGCTTTAGTTTTTTACCAAGTTATCGGTTAATTTCGAATTAATGTTATTGTTTGCATCATGTAGCGGCTCCATTTATCGAGAGAGGAATTTTAAGGGCAGTATTAATGCTCCAATCTGGGGCTGCCCAACAGAGTATTGTTGAGGAGATTGACACAAGTCAAAAGTTATGGTTACGTTATTGTGTTACTGGTGAAGTGGCTGAAAGACACCCAGGCGGGAAGCCCATAACCACTCAACGAAAAGATCGATTTTTGCAAGTTGCCGCAAGAGACAACCAAATGTTACTGCCATGCAATTGGTTCAGAGGCTCCAGCCAGAGCACCAGTTGCTTGTGAGTGACCAAACTGTGAGAAAGAGGTTGCATGGAGCTAACCTTCATGCCCGCAGACCGTTTCGTACTCCAGCACTACGCAGAAGAAATCGTGAACGGCTAGAGTGGGCTCGTGAACATTAGCTCTGGGAAGATAACTAGTGGTCTGTGGTGCTGTTTACCGATGAGTCCCAGTTCGGTTTCCATCCAGATACACATAGAGTACGTGTTGGCGAATTCCTGGTCGTGAGAGCCACCCCCACCACCCTCAGGAAGTCCATCCACACTACGGCGGGACAATTATGGTTTGGGCAGGAATTCATGTTGATGGAAGAACAGACCACGTTCGGATCAGAAACACCATGATGGGTGAAAAATGCCGTAACGAGGTGCTAGTACTAATAATCTACCCCCAACGACTACAAATGGGTCAAGAATTCACGCTTATGGACGACAACGCCCGTCCGCACACAGCGAGAGTGGTGACGAGCTGGGTGCAGGAGCACGACGAATTTGGTCTTAGGCAGGCCCTCTCAATCGCCTGATCTTAATCCCATAGAACACGCGTGGGACATGCTCCAAAAAAGGGCTTTGAGGAATTTCCCTGCAAACATTGCGACGGAAGAGCAACTTTTTATGCATCTTAGCCAGACCGGACAAAAAATGAAAAACCGTTGCAGGACCGTTATAAACGGGTGGTTTTACTGACTACGGACCTAATTTTTACACTACTGTTAAAAACAGAATATTTTTTTTATTTTTTACTTTTCTTTGAGAACCACATTCATTGTTAGTTTACCTACCATTATGTCACATTTTTTCTTTATTTGAAGAAAACTTTTTATGCCAAAAAACAGTTTTCTTTTGTTCTGAAGTGTACTCTAATGGGCGTGTTGTATGTATAAATTTTGAGTTAATTGAGTTTATACAAAATATTTCTAGACACTGTTGATATGTGTATTTAATTGTAAATAAAAATATATTGTGTTAAGTAATAAATACTCTTGTAGCGTGTAGCGAAAGCGTGTAGAAATCCAGCGTTTTATTGCCTATCTAAAAGAAAACGAATAAATATCACAACATTTTGGTAAAAATCCCGAAAGTCCCGAAAGTCCCGGGAGTCCCGGTTCCTTTATCAGGTCGTCCCGAAATTCCCGGGACTCAAGTATGGCACCGGTTCTTCATTCCCGGGATAAGTGGGACTATATGAGTCTATATTTTTTGAAGGCAAAAATAAAATTACACAATACTAATGATAGTTATACAAATATATCATTTGCGACGCAACAGTTTAATAACGATGCATATCATTATAATTCCTATAGTTTGTACAGCTCATGCATTAGACTACATTATGAAACGTTCAATCCGTCAGTATCTAAGAACGGATGTTTCCCATTAATCACTATGACTCTTGCATAGCTTGCTTTATCAGCTGCATGCATCAATCTAGTGTAATCAGTGCTACTGCAATCCGTACCGATTTCCACATCACACAAATTGATACCTTTCGTTAGGAAAGACACAGATTTTTGATCATGTTTAAGATCATTCAATCCACTGTTGTTGATCGTTTTAGCTTTATCAGCGTATTATTGCTGCCGGATTGTTTGGGTTAGTTGCATCAGTTTAGATTTTTTTTGGACTAAATATCACAAAAAAGTGTCAGCCTATTTAACGTTCCACTGCATGGCAAAGGTCATCATCATCAAAACTATATTCAAACAAGATTTTTATTTTATTCACATATTAGGTACGGGTTTCATATTTACACAAACATACAACAACCTGAAATACAAATCTATTCGCCGGACAGATTGTGAGCATTTGATAGACTAGTGTAGGTTGACGGGGGCGTGAGATATATTATGTTGCTTACATGTTACCCTTAGAGCTTGTTCACACGAAGACGAATCGTGTTTTTTTACGAATCGTTTTTTTTTTACGATTCGTTTTTTTTTGACGGGAGCAGTGCTTTTTAAATACCTATGTTCACACGCTTCACGAATCTTGCAAAATGACGGATACGGATACGTCTTTAACGAATCAGTGATTCGTTAAAAATCACGTATCAGCTTTTGAAAATCCCAAATCGTGAATGCTTATAACTGAACTGAACTGAACTCAATCGCGAAACAAATGTGAACATCAATTTCGATATTTTGACGAATCGTGAAAAACACAATTCCGTATTCAATGTGAACATTTATCCGTCAATAAATTATTCTGCCAGAAGGGGCTTACCATGATAACAAAAATGTTGTTGTGGTCAGACTTCTGTACACTTTGGTTTTTATGTTGGCAATTCTGTCTTCTTGTAAAATGGCGGTTTAGTAATGCAAAAGTGTATTGTGTGTTCTCGAATAATAAAACTTCTTTATCAGTAAATATCGTTATGCTTAATTTAAAAACAACAAAGGCGTATCGTGTTTTTTTAACGAATCGTCAAAGATGTATCCCGTGTGAATGCGCCCTTATCTTTTCGTTTAGTTTACACTTGTATGTATAACAGTGTTTGAACAACATTTACTTGTATGAGTATGTTTGGGTTATATAGCATAGTAGGATAAGCAAAAGCATAAAATTATTCTAACCTAAACAAGTTAGTAATTAAATTTTCCTCAATGTGTACGACTTTTAATTTATTCATTAATAAACTTTTGCGTAACTCATGTGTTTATTTAAATGGTTTACAACATAAATGTAGATTTATATGATGTTAATAAATTTCTGTCAATATTATGAGGCTTTTGTTTTAGTTTTTTTTATGTAAGGCACCTTTGGCATTCTTGGAAGGACAAAAAGTCATAAACTCGACAAGTAAGTTTTCTTTTTTAATTTTTGACTCATGTAGGCAAGATCTTACAAAATGTTTAATCTTTGACCTGGGTCCATTTCTGCTGGAAAGGCTTAGAGCAGTAAATGCTCTAGGTGAAAAAGTAAACTAGATTAAATGTCTGTCAGGATTTACCTATCAGGATTTTTGTTTGGACTGTCAATAATTTATTTAACTAATTAGCTGTTAAATAACTATAAAAATTAAATCACTTTGTAGGTGATATGATGTTATACTTATTTAATTTAAACATTGTCCGCAAAAAATAATTAAGTAAAATAGAATAAATCATAACACTAAAATAAATTTTGTTGAAAATCAAAGCCATGGAAATTTATTGAGTTCATATTAATACGAGTATTAGGTCAATGTGACTTAGAATCACATTTTTGAAACCTTAAGCGTTAAAAGTGTCGAAAACAGATAACAGAAGGGTCAATAAAAGATATTTATTTATTAGTTGCTCAATCTGAAGTTATCTCTCGAGTCCAAATATCTTGTTGAGAAAAAATGCGTGTATGCAAACATTGTGACGTCACGCTCATATTTCTAAACAAACAACACATGACCCACGCGGAAGTTACGAAAGTTTCTCCATATGTTATAAATATTCAGGTAAAACCAGCTCTCGTTCCGTGTCATCATGGGTTACGTCACAGCCACCGGCCGCTTGCAAATTACTTTTTTTTGCTCTTTTGTTCGCGGGTTTTTGACCTGAGGCGATCAGGCGCCTTCAATGGGTCAACTTTTTTTAAGGCAAAGAAAACTATCTGTGCAGCCTTACCCGGCTTATAAAAATGTTAGATGCAATTTAAAAATGTTTGGAAAAGGGAAAATGCTAAATGTCAAGGTTTACGCAACTATTGTTGGTTGAGCTGCAATAGGTGTTGGTTGCGCAACACATATTTAGCGAAACTCTTTATTTTCTATAAAAGATGTTGCAAGATGTATGTAGCTTCTTTCTGAATGCATTATGCAACTGGGGTCACACCGGTTGCGCAATCGTGTGTCGCCCACTCAGTGAAACGGAACTTTCTACCAAACCTAGACACCTGTCCAATTTATCGCTTTATCGATTGTGATGATGTGATCAACCTTGCCTTGAGTTTAAGGTAAGATCGAGTTTCGAAACCAAACCATCCCTTTCTATATTATTTTGAGTGTGAGAATTTTTAAATATCACCTTGAATTAAGCTTTAGTTTTCATAAATGAATGGTGTGATTTTTATAATAATACTAGGTCAGACTTATCAGGGCAGTGAAAACAATAAAAGTTGGTTTATAAGTTTTTTTATGCAAAAGAACTTTATAATACAACTAAAATTAAAAAATTAAAATTACTATTTACATAAATACATTTAGGCACCGTAATTTTTTCTCTACTTAACACTAGGTTTCGCCGGCAAAGCAGGTATCACAAGGGGGCGCGCTCTTTGCGCTGTTTAGTAGGGGCCGCCGGACTGGCCGGGGGGTCCGTAGGAGGAGCTGACTCCACCGGAGGATCCACCGTGTCCGCCGCCGATGCTGCCGCCTCCGATGCTGCCGCCGTGTCCACCACCGATGCTGCCGCCGTGTCCACCACCGATGCTGCCGCCAGAGATGCCACCGCCGATGCTACCGCCAGAGATGCCACCGCCCAGGCTACCGCCGCCGAGACCACCGCCGAGACCACCGCCGAGACCACCGCCGAAAGAGCCACCTCCGATACCGCCACCGATGCCAGCGCCGCCAGACTCCTTCTGGGTCTTGTACTTGATGAAGTAAACCTCGGGCTTTGAGGGCTGGGTGGGAGCGGCAGTGGGGATGGTGATGTCGGGCTGCTCGTCGGGCTTCTTGACCAACACGTAGACGAGGGTCTTCTCCTCGTTCTGGGCCTGGGCGGGGATGATGGGGGCGACGGGCGCGGGTGGAGCGGGAGCCTTGATGAAGATGATCTTGTAGTGCTTCTGGGCCACACCACCTCCGCCTACGATTTGTGGGCGGCGTTCTTCAGGTTCTGGGGGTGGGACGTGGACGTAGATGTGCTTCTGGACGATGGCACCGCCACCGAAGCCGCCGCCGAAGCCGCCGCCGGAGCCTCCGCCGAATCCAGAGCCACCGCCGAAGCCGCCGCCGGAGCCTCCGCCGAATCCGGAGCCTCCGCCGAAGCCGGAGCCGCCGAAGCCGCTGCCGCCGGAGCCGCCGCCGAAGCCGCCGCCGCCGGAGCCGCCGCCGAATCCTCCGCTGATTCCGAAGCTGCTAGAGCTCAGGCCTCCGGACGAGAATCCTCCGTGGCCACCTCCGTGTCCACCGCCGACGGAGAGGCCGCCGTGGCCACCGCCCAGGCCGCCGCCGCCACCGGGAGCATTGTAACTGTATCCCGCCTCGGGCCGAGCCGAGCCGAGCGTCGCTACCGCTGCTAATACCTACGGCAGAAAGGCGGAGGTTTACAAGCTGAAACATTACTACAAATGTGACTACCCCTTGCATTTATAAAAAAATATTATGAGAATTTAAATAATAGATAATTAGATTTATTTTTTTAAGAATCAGAAGATCTGATTCGAGCAAAGTTAAAGGTGAGTATTAGTTACGATGAACCACTAGGGTCAGCAAAGGGTCACAAGTGTCCAAATTGAATAGGGGATGATCGTATCCATAGGTCGTAGGGGTCGTCGGGTTACGTGATGAATAGAACCGAGCAGTCACTGAGTCACTATCCAACCAGGAAGGAGTCCGGAGCGCGGGAGCGCAGGTCACACACAGGTCACAACACTTTCACCACACACGATTACCTACCAAGAACGCTTTCATGTTGTCTCACGGAGGTGTCGTGGTTGTATGATGCTCTGTACCTCCGACCAGTGGCTTATATACTCCGTTGCTGCCGACGCCTCTCTCCCTAGCTCTTCCTAAGATTCGGCCTTCGGGCCATACGAGAATTATGATTTTAATGACACTCGTCCGATTCGTCTTCGGTGAAAACAATGTGGATCTTGAACGGTCATTGGACACTTTCACAGGTACGCCTATTAGTGTGATTGATATGTCAACTGTCAATGCTTATTAAAATAGACATTTTATTTTAACATTGTTAAGTTAACAATCGACGCAAGTTTTAAGCATCAAGAGTAGCAGAAATTGTGATGAGAATTGCAGACATTCTTTTTTTAATTGTTTTTTAACAGTATTGTCATCAAGTCATATACGTTTAATTTTAAATATAGCGTTCGTGATTGTGTTAAAAACAGATTTTTAGAGAATTCTTCTTTAATTTCATGGAAATTGTATTAAAATATTTAAAGCTGTTCAAAGAAAGATACTTACATAAGTATTCAAAATTGGTAAAAAAGGAGTCTAATTTGAGAGCAAGTTTGGTGCCATAGTCATTCTTATCTTGCGTAGATGACAAATATATGTATGTGTAAATATAAAAAACAAGAAAGTCAACTTCTTGTCCAATTACTTAAATAATAGCATAGATAAAACAAAAATTAACCCAATACGATTACTCAACGTAATTTTCCTCTTTTGAACACTCTCATTTTGGAAGCATGTCTGCCTATTGTAGGAGTAAAAAAAAATATTAACAGGATGATTATTATGTTTTAAATGAGTTGAACCTTAACCTTAATAAACTTGACGAAAATACGTAAAAATCTTATAAAACTATCTAATGTCTATAAAAGAGATATAATTCTTTAATATTAAACAATGAATGTATTGTTTACTTTCGATAAAACCAATACGGATAAAACATACAAATAACAAGGAAATTTACAAGAAAGTCGAGATAGTATGTGTTATTACATAAGCAATTTACATAAGAAATTTCTTAATGTCACGCTGCAGAGATCTCAATCATTGGGATCAGGTTATCATTATGACACAGTGTATTTACCACATCCATCACGCTTACCAAATTATTACATTGTCCGTGTTAACGTCTCGATGGTATAGTGATTAAGGTCTTCATTTCGAAGTCCTGGGTTCAATCTTGGGTCGGGCAAAACATTTGTCATTTGTGTTAATTTAAACTTAAAGCCCAGGTCCTCAAAATTATGGGCCGGTTAATAATAAGGCTGGATCCAGCTCGTCCCAATCGTCCGGAGTCCCACACACGGCACGCAAGTCTAGCTAGCCTTTTTTTTCGGAGGAGAATGCGCTTATGCACCATAACCGCAGGCTAGCTAGACCTGCGGCCGTGTGTGGGACTCAAGAGTAAAGCGTCCACTACCCACTCAACTCACCCGATTTCCCCTTCACACCCGATTGAGACGAGCCGGTGCCAGCCTTGTGGCTTTAACCAGCTTAAAGTCTAGCTAGCCTGCGGTTATGTGCCTAAAAGCATTCTTCTCCAAAAAAGAAAATTATGTGACCATTGTGGCGATATTAAAGTAAAAAAACGTCTTAATAAATGAAATTAATATTACGATAAAATATGTTTTATACAATTTCAGAAGGTTTACAATCAACCCCATTGATTGAAAAGCCCCTGCGGCCTATTTAATTGAATGATACTTAACATCTTAACAAGAAATCATGGTTAATTGTTGTACTCGGGTCCTTTGATCTTAGACCTTAATTAATTCAAGTTTGTTGGCTTTTACGATAATATTTCGGTGATATGATCAAAGTTATTTCGACGGTAAATTTCACATGTGAGTGTGGTATTTAGTTGGAATTGGCATAAATCGTCTTAGTAGATATAGGGCGGGCGGGACAAAACTTTAAAAAAGAGGGTACCCTACCTTTACAACAGCTTTCCCGAGGATATATACGACGGGAGCCATGCAAATTAAAATTAGAGACTCAAGAGATATCTACTGTCATCTATCAATTAGATGGTAGTGGATATCTTTTGTGTTCATGGAACTCTATTTAATTTTAAATTGTTATTTATATTGTTTAAGCTATTGAGACTCCAGATCCCACAGACAAACTGTGTCAACAGTTTTGTAGGACATTTTTTACTACGTAGGCGGCGGCGTACGTTTGAAGGCGGGCACCGGCTCGTCCGTCTTCGGGTGTGATGGGGAAACAGGGTAGTTTAGCCCCGAGCCCTACACATTAGTGATGTAACGAATGTCATATTTCGGACATTCGCGAATACGAATGCGAATGCGAATATCTGCTGCCAACATTCGCGAATACGAATGCGAATGCGAATATTCAGTTTTTTTTTAATTTGGCGCCAGTTGTCTTTGGCTTGTTAACCTTGGCGGCAGGCCTGTTCGAACGAAGTGCGTTCCGTTTTTTTTTCGAAAATATCCCAGTTATATAGTTTTTAAAATTTAGGATGATACCTACCTGCGACAGGTGTCAAAACAAATTGTAAAAAATCAATACGAAAGTAATCTACATTGCAAGATTGAGTACATACTCGTACATACCTACCTTAAGAAATTGTTCTGATTTTTAATCGCATAACCATTTTGATTTTATACCCAAGATGAAATTTTTAATCAACTTTTTAGTATAGAATTTTGCGTAGCAATGACGTTCAATTAAAAAACTAGACTCCCAATCACGCTCAAATATTGTCCGAAGCAAAAGTCTGCCCACCCGACTATTGGGCAGAGTTTTCGTTTAGTTGTATACAATTGACATTAAACACTAACTGCCACGAGATAAGGTGTTAATTTGAACGAATGTGTTAATGTCATCTGTGTCAACGCCGCTCGGACGTTTTTTGTGGAATTTTTCTTAGAGATTGGGTGTCTAGTTGTATATTGAACGTCATTGGTTTAAAGTGATAAAACTATTTTATCGATATTTTACACCTTCGCAATAGATTATTAAGTTTAAGTGAAAGATGACAACAATGACCATCTCTAAGTAGGTGTGGTCGGCCAAACAATTGTGAAACTTTATTGCTGTCAATCCGATGACAGCTGTCAAAGGTATCATCCTCAATGTTTTTTTTAATACAAAAAGGAAAGATTTGACTGTTTGTTTGTATTGAATAGGCTCCAAAACTACTGAACCGATTTGAATAATTCTTTCACTGTTGGAAAGCTACACTATTCCCGGCTGACACAGGATACTTTTGATCCCGGAAATGTGGGGGGAAGGGGGGATATTTAAAAAAAGAAATTACGCACTTGTGAAACCGTGTGCGGTAGGCTAGTATAACATAAAGATGGGTCATCATACTCATTCGGTACAAAAGAATTATATAGGTACCTATTTGATAAGTTTTTGATCATCTTACATTCTGCATAAAATACGAACTCATCCAATTTTAAGGTGACATAAACAAAACAAGTGAATTTCGAGGTTATTTTGTTTTATGAACCAACTATTACACACAATAGTACACACTATAATACACAAATTTATTTATTTTTAATATTCGCAAAATATTCGCATTATTTTCGCGAATGCGAATACGAATGCGAATGTGAAAAAATATGCGAATATTCGCATATGCGAATGCGAATGCGAATATTCGTTACATCACTACTACACATGGTCGCATGTCTCGATAGAATGCAGTTGTGGTGTTCAATTGCATACTTCTCCGGAAAAAAGTACGGAAATCGAATTTTCTGGATTGAACTTGAGTAACTATTGCTATCTCTTATCTTATAAAGTGATGACATACAACATTGAGAAAAACGAGTAAACTTAAAAAAAACTACAACCATGAACTAGACCCTTCGCTGGAATTGAACCCACGATGTTCAGGTATGACCCGACCTAATTTAACTGACAGGTTTGACCGCCTCCGTAGAACGAACTAGAGGATTCTACGGAGGCGGTAACAACTGTCAGTTAGTTAACAGGAAAACAACCTATTGAATGATAAATCTATATATATAAAACTCAAAGGTGACTGACTGACTGACTGACTGACTGACTGACTGACTGACTGACATAGATAGATATCAACGCACAGCCCAAACCACTGGACGGATCGGGCTGAAATTTGGCATGCAGGTAGATGTTATGACGTAGGCATCCGCTAAGAAAGGATATCTCGATATTGCCACGGGAACGGGAACCACGCGGGTGAAACCGCGGGCGCCCGCTAGTTAATAATATGAAGAGGAACGACTTGTTTGTCTTGAATAGGTTCCAAAACTACTGAACCGATTTGAAAAATTCTTTCACTGTTCGAAAGCTACATTATTCCCGGGTGACATAGGGCACTTTTGATCCCGGAAGTGTGGGGGGATAATTGACAAAAGAAATTGCGCGCGGGTGAATGACCCGAAACCGCGGAGGCGATCGCTAGCGTAAGAATAAACTTTTAGTGCATGCTAGATTTGAACTGCACGAGTGCACCAGGCTGACTGCCAGCAGGGAGAGATGGCGGGAGATCGTGAGGCGCATCACATCTGCCCCCAACAATGCAACTACATGACGATCACGACCGCTCTGTCAAGAGCGATACGGCTAAGAAGAAGAAGATTTGAACTTTCGATCTTACCCGATTGGATTGTAAAAGCAATTAAAACTACCCACAGTACCCTATACTTATTAGTTGCTTATAATTAAAATGTACAATAAAAAGATAAAATCTTAACCTTTAGAAGATTCTCCAAAGGGCCTTTGTCTTTCGACATAATACAGTTACGCCAGACTGATTAGCACAATATTGCGCACACGCCTGTATTTGACTTAGCTGTCAACTAGTTTATTTTGACAGTTAGTATCTACGTTTTTTTGTAAACGTTACTTTACACATATGTGTTACTTGATGCATAAATGAACTAATCAGCATTTCCCCCACCATCGATCGATGTTTCTCCCATTCACATAAAATAGATATTGTATGCTTTTATTATCTCATACGGCGATCGGACCTCACACTTAGCGGCAGGTTACTCTGAGTAAATCAAACTTGTATATTTACGTTACTTCAATATAGAGTTTTTTTTAAAGCATTGCGGTGAGGGAAAATATAGGGAGGAAAAGTGCACATTAAGATAACACTGGGTGTACCCATGACCTATTTAGTCTTCAGCTCGTCCCTCTTGGGTCTCTTGAAATCACAATAATATATAAGAGTTTTAAGATTCTAAATATTTTTTCTATATCATTCAATCATTAAAACTAAACATTTCTTCTAAATAAATTCCGCTAAATGAATGTTATGAAATCATAAATTTATCGTGGGAATAGAACTTATAAATTCACAAATTTGCATAAGACGAGTCATGTTTGTAAATGGCCTTTGATCAAATCATATGTGATTAATTAGGTATAACGTCCATATTAATTAAAATACCTAACCCTATAATTTTACGAATATATAAGCTTAAGAAGATTCCGTAAAATATAACATTTAGAATGTCAGAAGTTATTTGGCAGTCGGAACTCACTTCGAAAACTTAACATTTCAGCGAAGATGTCTTCAAGTAGTTATACAACGTGACAGAACTTGAAAAAAACGAATTTTCACATATTATTATGACGCAAAGCTGAAAAGGTTAATTTAATACATAAACATAATTTATGACCTTCATATGTATGTGGAGCAGTTGTTGCGGTTTTGTGGTTATTTGTTTTCGTAGGCGGATAAGAGTATCACAACATAACGCCCTGTACGGCGACTACCACACTCGAAAAGATTAGTTTCTGCTCATTTTTTTTTAGGTGGATATAATTGATAGATAACGTTGGCTATCTGATGGTGACCGCTCACGGCGACCATTGAGGGATACTACCATCGTACAATGCTGTACGGAGTTTCCTTTCAAATTCGTGCTTTTACTAGGTTTCATAATCTCTCTCATTTAATAAATTCTATTTAAGTAATTATTGTGTTAAATTCATAAATTATTGTGTTACTTAACCGCTAAGAGCAAATATTCAAGAGACGAATAATTTTGTTTATTTTTTATCTGCAGGTATACAATTACATTTTAATTAACTTATACGAGGAGGTACTTAATTAGGGGTCAGATCAGTATACATGATGTTGTCCAATATTTAAAAAGTTCGCTCCAAATACAATTTATTATGTAATTATAACCCCTCTATTAGTCATGACCTAATATGTATACTCCTTGAGGTTTTTGCTCGATTTTATTTATATGTTGTTTAAGATATTATCTCATATGGATCGCAAAGTAGTATAAGGACTTAAGTTATGGTAATCAGAGTCAACGTAGCACAGATACATAATAAAACCTAGGACCTAACCATAGAACAAATGCAAATGTTGATGACATTAATGCTTGTTTGATGGTCTTGGATTTGTCATTCTCCAATTTGATGTTTCAATTTAACACAGCGCTACCTAGCTATAAATAAAGCAAAGCAAACAAGGAATCAAAAATAATTAGATAGGATGAGATTGCGTTTAACAACCTTATCCGCATGCTAGCGACATCTGTGGCCTTGGGACGACGACGTTGTCCCACTGCAACCTAAAATCCTGTGTGTCCTCTGCAATAAACATGTTTGGGGCTTGCTCCTGTATGCATGACACCCGAAGACTAGAGAAGAAAGGAATATCCGTCCATCCAGGCCGTAGGGAAGCGGCAAGTGGATCCACGTCCCATTCGTTCTTGATATAATGTGTATAACTTACTACGAAGTTTATTACATTACTAAGCAACTGTTCTCGTATTATTTCAGATACATATGTTTTAAAAAAATAAGTTGAACATGATGAAATCGAAATCAAATTATTACGGCAATAAGGCATCTACTCGTAAATTGATTCTTATCAAGTCAATACTTGTTATGATACAATCATTGTAACGTAAGAAGAAACAAAAAGGCATTTGTACAGACATAATTCAATAGCCCGTCGCGTGCGCATCTCAGTTTTCGACATTTGATTCATTTCACTAATGTTGCCAGATGTGTATCCAGTCACCCGAACATTGCTCTATAATGGCCGGTGCGTTTTTGAGGAGACTTGATAAGCGTAGTGGATTTATCGTTAAATCATGTAAAAACTAAGAAAATCTTATTGAAGTAAAATATAGGCTGGTTCTTTACTCTTGCTTTACTTTATTATGTGTTGCAAAAGATCTCAGTCAGGAAATAATGAGATAAATTGGATTAATGTAACATAACTTAATACTTATACTAATTAAGGAAGATTAAGTTGTAATGATAGCTTAATACTTACTTTAGAAATAAACTGTGCATACTAACATTTACCACTACACCGGCTTATAAACTTTATTGTAAATGGTCACAATGAGAAAGAGTGATGAAGTGATGAAGCGATTTGCTTCATCTTCTTGATACGGACTGCGCGGGAGTGAAATTATCTGCCAGGATCTGTCTTTCCTACACAATTCAACTTGAGGCTCTTCAAGGCCAGAATTAACGAGCTTTTCCTAATCAAGCGCGCTCCATCGTAGACCGCATAGTTGTTTAACATCAGGCAACTTTGTGGTCAAGTGCTAGCTTAGTCCAAATATATAAAAAAATAGAGTAATCTGCTAAAGATATTTGTATACCATAATAAGAGGTAAAATCAAAACTTCACATCGGGCAACACTGTGCCCCAGCCATTGCAGATCTCTATCTAACGTACTCGTTTCCTCACCAATTTCAAAAAGGTTTTGTGTAACAAGTTAATGCACCGATGTCTGGTACATTAGTGCTTTATTATCACAATGCCGTCACAATTTGCGACTTATTTTGTGACTGAGGAAGATGCGATGACACGAAGAGCAAAATGTTGTGAAATTCCTTGGACTTTGAGATAAGGAAAAAGTTGTAAAAGGTGAAAATAACTTACACTAAACAAAAATGAGGATGAATATTTAACTTTAACCGTAAGAATATTAATCAGTAGAAAAGAGGTTGCTTTGGAATTTGTTCCTCAGTTAAAATTAGGTCAATGGAATAGAATGGACTAAGTAATGGTGGACCCTGTCGTGTCGTGTTAACACATTTTATGGTTTAGTAAGTTAAGAATACGATCCCAAGTTATGCTCGAAAAATCTGGAATATACTCAACCAGGGAGTCGAATGCAGGATCTCGAGATCTCATTTTCAAACGTGCATCTTAAGGGTGGTTAAGTAGTTATTCATCATTGTAACGCCGACTCCAGCCGTTATACTATAGTAGAACTTTAATATGCAAATACTACGAGTTCCCACGTTTTTTCGTATTCCACTTATCGGTTGCACGCCTATCTGTCAATGTGACATATTGATTTCCAAATCGCAATAATAGGCTAAACATGACCTAACACAAAGATTCCGAACGTATTTTCATAACCGCTTGTCAAACCTTTACAAACAAACTTGACTTTGACCAATAAATTACCATAAAATTAACATAGAAATCGTAGATATAGTATGGATTATAAAACTGCAATTTCATAAGATAACCGCCAATCAGACTTCACGTGTCAATCAATTGTGAGATAAAGTCATGTAGACAAATATAAATAATGATTACATTGTGATTATGATGTCTCTAATACATACATATGTACCTACTGTCACGCTTTTTTTTTCGGATGGGAATGCGTTTATGCACCCTAACCGCAGGCTAGCTAGACCTGCGACCGTGTGTGTGGGACTCGAGACTAAAGCGTCCACTAACAACTAAACTCCCCCGATTTCCCTTCACACCCGATTGGGACGAGCCAGTGCCAGCGTTGTGGCTATTGACCAGCCTAACAGTACAGTCACGCTAATATTTAAAGAGAAAACTTTAAGTTTGGCGTATTGAAGCTTACTTTCTCTGTATGACATGCTCTTTCTTTGCTTCCATTTATTCATTCACTCAGATCATTTTGGTATCTTGTGTAATTGTAACGTAATGAGGATGACTAAATGGTCAAATTCGTAACCGTTTGTGATTGCTTCATTTACTGTAAAAGTTGCTAAATACCCACCGTTCCCCGAATTGTGAAGAATTACATATGATTTCCAGAATTATGTTAACTTATGCTTAAATATATAATCATTTTTTTTCTTGAAAGCGAGAGGTAAACTAGCAAAAGTCACATCAGATCTAACCTAAACTAAGATCTTAGGTGATCACCTGGAATAAGACCTTTGAAAGACAACATGGCGGGAAGGCTTATTTTTCCGCTATGTTATATTATGTACCACATATAAAATTAAATATTTTTTGAGAGACATGGTTCGTGAGTTACCTACCGGCACATAATGTAATACATAAAGTACATGTACTACCAGCCTGAAATCAGAAGGGCTCCCACTTTCACACTTTTCTTGAAAAGTACCACTGGTTAATTTGATTACTTTCTAACAAGTAAGCTACGTGCCTATTTGCCTATTGATTGTTGGAAAAAAAAAAGCAGGCTTTTATAGTATTTCCAAGCACGTAGTAATAGAAAAAGCTGACAATTTCAGACAACAATATTCCTTTTTACTGTCACAATACTACAATTAATTTAAAACATTTAGCTTGTTTACGTTTTGGACTATACGAATAAACACGAATTACATTGCTTAATTTGACCTGAGAGATCTCGAGATCACGGTCAACCTAAAACATTAAACTAAAAGCAAGATTTAGCATAAAATGAATACACGTATTGCTTAAACTGTCCAGAAGAAAACATCAGAGACAGAGGTCATCTAAAAACTCGAACCACATTGCACTGACCTCCGCAAATTGCAATCTTCCAACTGATGTGTGCAGTCAGCAATCACTGTCATCTAAACGTCATTCAATCCAACCATGTATTTATCTCTTCCAAGACAATTTAACATTAGACACAGTTCGGATGCAACATTTGAGGTCATTGTACAAATTAAAGCAATATTTCACAATTCAAATCATATGCATCTAATTCAAACGAATTACAAAAAGATGGTGGCTGGTTACATAACGAAACAAATAGAAGTTGGCAAACCAGTCACAATCTTTCTAATTCAATTTAATATTATATCGGACGAGCGTTCTGATGGTTTGATTGGTTGCGAGACATCTACTGTCAAGTCCACACTGTACATCTGTCTATTTATTCACACTCGCACTTAAAATATAAGGTAAAAATTTTTGATCCTATCCGGAGTTACTTTTATCATTAAAATCAAGTTATCTTCACGGTTATGTACATAAGTAGGTAGTCGGGTTATTATCTTTATGGTTTATCCAGTTATTATTATTGTCCGTTTACTGCTAGTGCTATCCGTTTAGTCTTTTCGAAGTTTGCTTTAAAATTAGTAGTACTAAAAGAACCTTTTCGTAAGTTTAGTTCAATTAAATTTCACACAGCAGATAGTAGGACTAAATGGATTATATTCTCCGTTATTCCTTCTAGTAGAACTGAGCGGTGGAACTATACGGACAGAATGATTTCGTTGGGGCTTGAGTTCAGTTCCTGGAGGCGAAATATGTATGTTTATAATTTTTGAACATTGCTTCGGTTTCTGATAACAGATTTGGCATGCGTAACCAGGCTTGCCAAATTGGATTATGGTGAAAGCTTACTTATACTAGATGTGGACAAAAACGCTCGGAGAAAAACACATCGCTTTACGGGAAAAACCTTTTCAAATCTCAGCTCTATGCGACCAGAATTTCAAGTTGTACCAATAATGCATATCCTCTGCATTACCGAAGTCTTCAACCGGCTTTCGATTACATTTGTACTAATTAAACATCTAATATTTGTAGAAAATTCAAATACTCTATTGCGAATCCTTGTACCGAACGTTGGCGGAAATGTCTTAACTCTTCCGAGTGCTGTATAGAAAGCACAATGATGTCATAAACCAAACAAACTTGTAGGAACATTGTTGAACATTATAATTGCATTTTTTAAAACTCTTCTCTTACATAACTAGTGTTGTATTCTAGAAAATTTCAAACCTAGTACTCAAAGAAAACAAGTTTAAAAGAAGCCTGGCATGTGGACCAGCCTTATGTGAAAGCTCATAAAAAATATGTAAATACCGTTTTCTGGATACAAAATTATTCCGTACATCTTTTTACGAGATATCTCAACTACAGAAACTAGGTACTTATGTATTCTGAGCTCAGTCCAGTCTTACCTTTTTGAAACCGAGTTGCGGAAGTGAATTTGAGACTTTCAAGCCTTTTACATGAATAGAAAGGATTCATATCTGCGTTTGGTGCTTTATAGCATTATAGAGTTCGTCTGGTGCATATAAAAGTGCAGTTCTTTTGCCCTGCTTACAGGTAGTTCGAGGTAGACAGATTTGATTTTTGTGATATTTTTACAAGTCACTTTAACATTTATATTAAAAACTGCGTCGAGTTTTTGGTATCGTCTCTTAGATACACACAATTAAATAGGTAATTATAGTTTGTCTAAAAATAATTATTTTTATCTCACCAATAGGTATAAAATAAGATCTTTGGCTCAATGATTATGATGTTTCATGGTTAACTAAATATTTAATGGACGAGTATGTGATGCTCAAGGTCATGTGTAATATTTGAGTTCTATTTATGAAGAAGCCGTTATCCAATACAAAGTTACTGGTATTTGCAAAGGCATTATGAACGAAATTGTGATGTCAATGTGTCAATCATATACCGTAACTAAACAATTGCTCGGGGATCAAGTTTATTCTAAGAGTGACTGGTGGAGAAAAATATTGATACTTTTATTCCCTCAAACTAGCACAGAATACATAATAGTGCTATGACACTAGTACCTAAATAATCTATAAATGAAATTAACGACGAAAAATTCTATATTAAAAACCGATAACAGGCAATAAAGTATTAACTTAATTGATAAATGTAAATATTACGTTATAACAGAAAAAAAAAACAAGTTGTCCCCGTCTTATATCTGGGACGTGTATATTTCTTCTGTTACAACAATTTATACCTATTTACAATCATTATTTATGTTTTGAGTATGTGATCGTGATTTTGGAGTCCAGGGTTCAATCCCCGGGTCAGACACTGTTCCAAATTTCTCGAGCTAGTCAAGCGCAACGCCTGGAGCAAGTAGCTAAAATCGATAGTCAAAAAGATTCCGCAGTCACTTTCAAAAGAAGACATTCAAACGACGATGAAACATCAAAATGACATCACACAACGTAATCTTACACTAAACAAGTCAATTAAATTCGTCATAACACCGATTAACATCCATCCTGTTCCCCGTAACCTGTTTGGACACGTTCTAGGTTCATCATGCGATGACGGCTAGACCGTTATGTAATGGATTTACATACACCGTGCGTATTATGCGTACAATTTATTCGAATCACGGAATATGAGAAGATACGACCCGCATTTATACAGGATTACAAGCAATACTATGTGTATAAATATAATTTAAGTGTCTTTCATGTCACAATAATTGATCTAAGCTTTTAATCATAATGGTTACTTATGCGTTATGACACGATTACCTATTTCTCATTAAATAAACAACACTTAACCAATGGGAACTGAGCTTTATCTTAGAAAAAAAGTAGCCTTTTTTATACTATAAAGTTGGCAGACAGGCACGCGGCCAACCTGATCAACCTGATGGTAAGCGGTCACTGCGGCATATTCCATTGCGCGACGCTTCACCTGGAAGCCTAAATCTTTTCCCAAGATCTATTCTATATTTGATGAGCCATTTGGTATAATGGTCGAGAAATCGGCTGTTACACCAGAGGTAGCTCCCCGGGTTTTGATCCCCACACGGTAACATTTGTGTGCATGAACATGTCTGTTTGTATCGGTCTGGGTGTTTTAATGTATAATTTGTATGTATTTAAAATAAAAGTTTATAAGTAATGTTTTGTGCTTTAGTGACACACACACCTCGCCCATCTATAATATAGATGGGCGAGGTGTGTGTTACTACAGTACAGTTTATACTATTATATATTCTGTGCCGTTGTCTGGCATCCATAACACAAGCAAATACACAAGCCAATGCTTAGTTTGGAGCTAGATAGCGCTGTGAGAAAAATGTCCAGAGATATTTATTTATATCCGTGGCAATTATAATCATTTCAGTTCAGCATACCTTTGACTTATTTGTAGAAAATAGATAATGTAGGTATCTTATTTTCAGTGACAAGTCTCCAACAATATATTGGCTTACAATTACCACTATGTACCTACCTCCGTAATCGGGATACAACATGTTAACTGCACAGAACCAATAATGTGGGAGCCAGTACACTAGAAATCAAAGGTTCCAAGATCAGATGAGCCAACAATCCGGCAGGATATTGAACGACCATTGTGATGGTCGCCGCAGGTACCGCTTACCGTCAGGTGGTGGCTAACTGATGAAGTATAAAAAAAATATTAACGGGTTCCACTTAAAGTAAGGATTGTAGCGCTTAGTTCATGTTTTTTGGAATCTGAACTATGCAACGATGACAGCCCGATATGTTCTCGAACGTACTTCATCATCGATAGCACAATCAATAATGAATTGTAATATTTTGTAAGTACATAATAGGGGTCATGGCGATATGACAAAACTTGCGACCATGAATGTATGGAATGTTTTAGCACTTTTAGTTGATAACCATACCAAATAAAGTAAGTCAGTAAAACTGTTGAGTAAAGGCCACTATGGTAGAGATGAAGCCATCGTTAAGGCAACAATTATACTTGTTTACTGCAAATATTGATCGAATTAATTTATTCAATGTAATTATTAATAATCACAAAATTATCAGAGATTACCGTGAGTAGATTTTTACGCACACTAAATTTTGTAGAGTATGCTATAGCAAAGATGTTCAATGTTACTGTATGTGTTTGTTTTCTTAAATAAACTGATTGTTTATCGAGCTCAGCATGTTTACAATGCCTTGAAATGTTTCATAAGAAGATTGAAATAGATTGCGCGTAATACGGATATCTAATGTCAAGCGGTTTGTCGGTAGACCAACTGCATTGACCTAACATTATTTTAACAACCATATCCGTATTTGTTAACATTCCGCAATACATACGTTGAGAACTTGAGATACCCGATAATACAATGTATGTTATTACAGCAACTGTTGTTATGTATGTTAAATTCTATGCCCCCAAGATTTGCGGAGTTACGCAATAAGCGCCGTCACATCTGACG
The DNA here is from genome assembly GCA_949319885.1 of Mecyna flavalis. Taxonomy (NCBI): domain Eukaryota; kingdom Metazoa; phylum Arthropoda; class Insecta; order Lepidoptera; family Crambidae; genus Mecyna; species Mecyna flavalis. Next base: position 9,094,485 of record OX439436.1, read on the forward strand.
GTAGGCAGGACATGCGATGCATCGCTCCCAGGACAAAAGAGGGAGCCGTGTTACTCCCTCGGTACCATATGCAGTGGGGCTGTGGGGATCCGAGAATCAATTTACAACCACGACACTACCACTGGCAACTTACTGCCATACGCAGCAGAACATAACCAGTAAAAAGACGCATATGCAATTTCACTAGCTGATATAACACCGGTTTCGATTAATTCACAGAATAATATAATTTGTGTGCATGTACGGTCAGTAATAGATCAACCTACCTACTCTAATCTGTCAAAAAGTCTCTACTGAAATATAACTTTCGTTTTATTTTATACTTTCGATTGAAAGTAAGCTGAAAATTGGTTGCGGGAATGTAACGTGCAGCGGATTTCAAATTTCTGTTCTATTGAACCAAATGTTTCCTTTGTACTTAGAACATTTTACAACAAATAAGTGTGTATAGTCTGGCAACCAATGTATGCTTTGCTCAGTTTTGGCATAGATGACACTGTGTCGTAATTATTCCTACTGGGGATCACTTAGTCATCTGCTCTACTCACTCATTGGCAGACAAGCACGCAGCCCGCCTGATGGTAAGCGGCCACTGCATCCCATTTCATTGTGTGACACTAAGCTATGAAGCGTCACGAAACGCGCTCATCATCCCAGCGTATTCCCGATTGCATCCAGTATGGAGCTCAGGGTCCGCTTCGACTATGATCCTAGATTCGACAAGCCTGGTTCTTACAATGGAGCGAATGCCATCTGACCTCCGTAAGTTCCGTAACCCTTACAAGGGAAACCAGACCTACTTGGAACATAGTCGGGACCAACTGCTAAACGTGCTTTCCGAAGCACGGAATCATCATTCTTTTCAGACATTCAGGTGATTCAAGCCTGTAATGTCCTAACCAAACTGGAAAAAATCACACAAAGTGGTTCCCCGTGGGATTCGAACCCACGACCTCCAGGTATTAGAGCCGAACGCTCTTACCACTGTACCACGGAGGCAGAAACGCGCTGCCTCACTATTCATTTAAATTATTACTATTTTACTCCTTGTTGTCTTCTAGTTGTACTAATTACCTGCTACTTTGTCGGTTGCTTTGTTCTTTCTATCTTTGTATGCAGGCTATTTCTCAGCGCATACTGTGCTTTACAAGTAAATCCTCTCACTAAATACGTGTTGGAAATAGTAATACCAAGTGATTTCATCTCAAGTTATTTTAAGACGGGACTTTAGAACAGACTGAAACGTTAATTTTAATAAATACTGCCCTAGATCATCATCCAGGGTCTAGTTGGTGGTGAGACTTTTTAGTCCGAATTTTTTAGCCTTTGAACGCCAAGCCACGAACGCACTGGTCGTGTCCTGCTGTACGCCAGAGCTGGGTTATTCTTTATTGTCGAATATAAGGAAAAAATACCAATAATCGCTTTAAACATATTTATTTCATATTTTTAGAGGCAGGGTTTCTGTCATGTATGGACGTCGCTGGCGTCCAAAAGGTTAAGGGCAAAACCATAAAATTTATATTAGCACCATAACCGCAAGTTAGCAAGATCTGAAGCATGAGCGGAATCTGGACCAAATATAATTGTCACACTTCACACCCGCAAGGTACGAGTCATTGACCGGCAACGAATTTAAATATCGTTGTTGACCGGAATGAATCCTTTTAGACTTTAGTTCCTGGATAGGACACCAAAAGCACACCATTTCAATGAAAGAAGGCGGTTTTATTTGTTTGACGCAGGTCAAAGCTGATTTTAAGTCTATTAAGTTGACAAACAATAGCAAATCAAATGTTCTGCTAGTTATAAAATAGATTGTACTATTACGTGTCTCAACTAATCTGAACTCATACGCAAGGAGGATAGCGATTGTGAAACAAACGTTAAGGTAATCATTGTCTGCTCCGTCTAACATTTACATATCTCTTGCGCAGGGTTCGTTGGGAGTTTTCCTCATCTTTTGATGTCACCGAAATTTATACTAATCTGTATATTCATTAGAAAGATACTACGCGTTTCTTAAGGGTCTTTTATTGGCATGGTTCAAGGTTTTGTATTCATAAATTATCGTAGGTATGTAGATTTATGCAAGTATTAAATACCTCACATTAACATCATATTTCCAGAACACAGCCAGAGCTATTATGAAATTGGTACCTACTATACTTTTCATGAAAGGACGAACGTTTTTCCATACTTAAAGAACTTCCAGTCGAATATTACTAATGTAATAATAGTATTATAAAAGTACGAGTCTTTGAAGACTGCTTGTTACATTGTTCTTTATAGATTCAATAACTCAAGCAAAATCTTTATAGGTCTTTTTTGATAGGTACCAATGTGGGAACTTTTCTTGCTCAATTCTAACTTTGGACAGTATTCATTCTAATATAGACATAACTATCATGTCTTTCATCCTACGCAAGTATTTTGTGAAAGGTTTAAAGTAATCATGCCTTTATTCCATTATCGAGTGTATTGTCACAGCAGTAAGAGTACACAGTAGGTTAACTATAAGATTTGTTTGTTTGTAATAAATAGGTTCCGAAACTACTGAACCGATTTAAAAAATTCTTTCACTGTTGGATATATATACTATCCCCGGGAGACATAGGGTACTTTTGATCCCGGAAATGTGGGGGAAAGGGGGGGATTAGTTGATAAAAGAAATCCGCACGGATGAATACGCGGACGCGGCCGCTAGTTTTTAATTCACTGCACCGCGCGCGGCTTGTACGGTCAACGGCACATCACGGTAAACACTTGCAGTTTGATAATAGCACTTATGCCCCCGACATAAGAGTGGTACAAAGTCCAAAGTGTATAGTCTGACGTGCTTTTGACTGTACATACGTGTGCGTCATAGCATGTAGGTACAGACGGCAGCAGATCAACCTACTTCTTAACTGTCTCAATCGAAAGATAACTCAATTAAAAGAAAACTCTATGTGAATTGAATAAAGCTGAAAATTGGTTGTAGAAATTTGACAGATTAGGGTAGTCTGATGTGCTGTTGACTGAACGCGTTGCCGCACACTCAAATAATTTCAACGCGTTCCAGGGCAAATTGAAACTAATGGCGCACACAATCATCATACAAGCTGCTTGCGGTGCGTCTGTATGTAGATAACATACTGTGTACTCTTTCTACTATGGTACCGTTGAACACTTGGGTTTGAATAATTTAATAATTTCTCAAGTGTTATTGTTTGCTTTGCATCGAAGTACATAAAATCAATATCATAAATTGAGTTTGATCCTTGAGTCTTGTTTAAACTGTATATTTAAATGGCTCGATTTTGCATTTGGTGGTGACCCGGCCCTGTTCGTCATGATTCATGAGTTCGAATCACACCCAGGACAAACACTTTATTATAAACATTGATATCCGTAAAATAGAAGTGTGTCAAGCACTTTTGTGTTTCGGGGAAATGGCACTGAAGCTAGTGAAATTACTGGGTATATGAGGCCTAATAACTGTCATCTCGGTGTAGCGGGCGCAGGGCAGTCCCAGACAGTAACTGCTTAGTTACTGTTTGGCACTGAACTGTGTAAGGAAGGACAGACGTGGCGCTTACCAACAGGTTTACGATTTGCTCGTCTAGTTACACATTGCAATAATCATCACGATCTAAAATTAAGAGATTCGAAAAAACTCATGCTTGCAAAGCAGCAAGTTGGGTAGTTCCACAGAATGCGTAACTCTGTGGACAGTCCTGTATATTTTATTGAAATTGTATAGGACAACGTTACACCAGCGTAAGCGTTTAAATCTTAACAGAGAATCCTAGGCAGGTGCTATAACACATAGCATTTCGCAAGGACCATCCTCTTTACATATAAACACGGAATATGTGGCTGCGTAATCAAGATATATTCCTTTCTCGGACCACGGCTTTCAAAACGCATGGATATAAATTTTGACCTGTGGCGTGAATCGAATACGTATGGGTTATAAGGTTGAGAATAGACGTTTATAGTTTGTTTTTGAATGATTTTGTTATATATATTATGTCATGACTGACAATTCGCACTTGGTATCTACCCCTACGCCCCTGCGCCAAGAGTTGTGGGTTTTTTTCGAGTATTTATTTGATGTAGATTTGTATGTATGTGATGTTGTTCAATATTAATTTATATCTTGCGGTCGGTCGCGACTTTATACCCGTGGAGTTAGTTATTTGACTATGGACTATCATACAAACTACCTACCTAAACTACTTTTAACCCAAAAAGTGATAGAGTTTCGTAAAATCATCGGATGTCTAGGTACACCCTAAGAAACCTTCCTACCACATTTAAAGTTACTAGGTGTTACAGTTTCTGAGATTTCGCGATTAATCAGTGGTATTTCGCCTTAAATAGATTATTTATTTAGGAGAGTTAAGTGATTCTGGTGGTAAGATCACTAGATATGAATTAGGTTGACCCCTCGTGACTAGGGATCGTAAAATATTAATTCGCGACGAAGAGTTCATGTTGAAAAAGTCCGTGAAAGGAATACGTGATGCACGATTCTCAAAAATCTAATTTGCATGTCAGGCCGAAAATTTTATTTTAACTTTTTTCTAATATCCATAATGCACTAAGTTGAAAATTACTGAGCACAAGGTTGTCGTAAACACATAACTATTAATAAATTTTCCATATGATTTTTTTTAGACTTAGGAAGATGATTCTTTATAGTATTAATAGGTATATTTCCAATGATAAATGTTTACTGATTACATAAAGTACCTACGCTTAATTTACAAGTTTAATAGTAAAAAAACTTACTGTACTTAAAGAAAATCGACGCTTCTACAGTTTTTAAACTGTTCCAAATTTATTGTTATGGTTGGGGCCTTTCGGTATGCTAATTTTGGGGTCAGATCAATGTACTTGTAATGTTGTCTGTATAAGATAAAACAATGAAAAAATATATTATTAGTAAGCCTTAAACAAATCGTATGTTTATTTTAATTGGTAACAAAAAAGCACTTAGTACGAGTATAATAGGTAGACCAATTTTGAAAATAAAATATTATGGTTTCGCAAATGAAAGACTATTTAAAAATGTCTAGACATGTCTTTGATACAAAATGTGTAGCAAACGTTCTTACGTACACAAACTTATTTATATATAGGTACAATTCGAATTTTAATAAGCTGAATAAGGCGTCACGTATTCCCTGAATTTAGATTAAATCTCTTTGATCGCAAGATCATCCCATTAATGTGAAAAGATTTCAAAATCACTAGCAATATTTTGATACAAAGAACTGTGTGTTTAAAAACCCACAAGTTTTGCAGTGGGATTCATCCGATTTTAGTGTTGCCCAAATTCAGTCTTGGTCTTGCAGTCTTGGTCTTGTTCTTGCGTTTTTGCAAGACCAAGACCAAGAACAAGACCGCGTATTTTTAGCAAGACCAAGACCAAGACTGACCGTGCAAGACTTGAGCAAGAACAAGACATAGCCTGCAAGACTCTTGCGTCTTGCAGCTAGGACTTAGCGCTATTTCACTGAGTAGTTAGGTGTAACAGTTCGGTGTATAGGTAGGTACGCTTAGGAATTCTATGAGACGCAAAAAACTGTATCAAAGAATATGAAAAACTGGACCTATGCGCATTACGACTAATACCATAAACATAGCGAATAAAAAAATATCTATTAAAATCAAACTGAGTGCATGCATAGTTATGTTTTAACCATCGGCACTTTGATAATGCGGCATCAAAGGTTTTGTACTTACTTCTCAAAGAAATTTGCCGCTTTTCGGAAGTACATGGTTATGATACACGCGCCGGCGGCTTCTTTTGAAATCTAAAACAATCGTTGCCGCCACGCCGAAATCATAACATTTGACACTATTTGATTGCCGCCATAGGGCGTAGGTATACTCATGCAAAATAATTTCGAATTTTAAGAGTACTACAGGTGTTCCAAAGATTAAATAAGTTTCAGAGTGCTTAGAATGAAAATGAATACATTATACTGATCACGCAAGTAGTATTATGATTAGGATAAAATGGTAAGGATAGGTAGTAGACTTCCATGGAAAACGACATATAGGTCAGTTGATTTTTCGAATTTCTTATCAAATCTTCAGTTATTTATTAATCTGCTTGATCTTTACTATGGCTATGTTAATTCAAGCTCACAATGTTCCAATTCTAATACGTTTTTCTAAGATTTAAAGTAAACTTTAATAAATAGTAATAGACTAATAGGTAATTGCAAGACTTGCAAGAGTCTTGCTGCAAGACCAAGACCAAGACCAGGACTGGGAGCGCAAGACCAAGACCAAGACCAAGACCAGGTGTATTGGCGCAAGACCAAGACCAAGACTGGCTAAGTCTCGTCTTGTTCTTGCATTTGGGCAACACTATCCGATTTACCTTGTGTCGAGTTTAACTAAAAGGACTACAATAAAATACAAAATCGTATGTCGTATTTACACCGAAGGTTAGGTGCTGGTTAGGTGGCTTACGAGAAGACTATGTTTATTAATTGCGAAATTAACTCTGTCTGCCTATTTGTCTGTCTGTCGGTATTTAACGATTTTACGCCTGATCGATGCAGTATATCGATTCTGATTATTGTTTTCAATATTATTTAAATAGTTTGATAATATTGGTGCCGAAATAAACTAGACCTTGGGCAATTTTTTATTTGATATAATGCTAAGATCCCACGGGATAAAATAAATAGAAGTGTCTACTTAATTTACGTAGCAACGAAGCTGGAGAGTTCAATAGCCTACTTTTTATCCCGGAAACATATCATAGTATAGACGCGCGAAGCCGCTGCCTATACATATGTATACATACTAGTTTATATCATTGACATAATAATTATATTAAATATAAAGCTCCTAGTCCAGGAGGTACAAAGTTTGTACTACAAACAGACGAGTTAAGGCATGCAATGTTTGTACAACACGTAACAGCCGGCATCAAACAAATGTTATTTCAGGATGAGCGATGAATGTTAATGAAACAAATAATTTAATTATCCATTTACACATTACGAAAGTCAAGTCGCAATTTTTGTATTGTATTGTTTATTTATTCATTTATATAAAAAAAGCACACGCATAATATGAAGAAGAGTGTTTTATACATACATTATGTATAAAACACTCTTCTTCATATTATGCGTGTGATCGATGGTACCAGTCCAACAGGTAAATCTTGTGACCATAATAGGTATGCCGTACTTCTTGAAATCAAAGGCTAGAATCAAATGCGTGCTCATTTTACGATGCATCTTAGTGAAATGTAATATTTGCCAATATAAATGGGGGAAGTTCAATTGATGACAGTGGTCAGTTACCATCAGATGGATTTCGTGCATTGTATGCCTACTGGAGTAACATAAAAACATTGCGCAGAAGCTGAACCCTAATAAAACACATTATTTTACACATAATGAATGTCAAACCATATCATTTTCGTATCGTACAAGGAAGAAGCAAGCATTGTTGAGGACTGTCGGTAATTAAATGACGTAACCGTTTAATTTTCATCACGACATGAGCGGGGACAGCTTTCACCAATGTTATGGATTATAAAACCACCAGTCATAATTCGGTTTCGTTTCTGCAAAGAAAGTTTCTTGAACGACCATTAATATGTTTTATCGCGAACGTTCATTTGTTTTCGTCAAGTGAATGAATGTTCATCTGGTGGGTGTGTTATATTTTATACAGTCGCTTAGCGGTTTCACCCGCGCGTAATTTATTTTTCAAATTATCCTCCCTTCCCCCCACATTTTCGGGATAAAAAGTATCCTATGTCATCCGGGAATAATGTAGCTTCTCAACAGTGAAAGAATTTTTCAAATCGGTTCAGTAGTTTCGGAGCCTATTCAATACAATAGTTGTTGAAGAAAGAAATTACGCGCGGGTGAAACCGCGGAGGCAACCGCTAGTATTAAATATTTAAAACCGAACTTTAAATTGTATACCAGTAGCTTTTTATCGGTGTCAAAGGAAAAGGTGTAAAAACACGCAAGTAATCCAATTTGAATAGTAAACGCCTTTGGCGGCTAGAACGGCTCTATTATGTCATACCTTGGAATAGGGATGCGCGATCCGGGTCGTCGATCCGATTTTTCAGATCGTAATGGATCGTAATGCCACGATCCGATCCGCGGATCGGATCGCATGCCGTCGATCCGATCTTTAAGAAATCGATCCGGATCGGATGCAAATAAGTGAGACACAATTAATTTTGGATTTTTATTAGGTAAACCCTTCAAAGTATGTATGTAAAACTTGTAAACAAGGACCCAATGCCCTATTGCCATATGTAAAACGTGTATACAAGTAATTTGAGGGTTAGTAACAAGTGAGGGAGGGTAACAAACAAACTAGTCAACACTAGTCACAATCCACAGATTTTATGCTTACCTACCCACAACATTCGTTTATAATAATATAATGTTTATGATTAACTGATCTACCCGTAAAGGCTGCCGCCAAGTTCAAAATGTAAACAAAGATAAAGTTCGTAACAAATAAACCTAAGTAAGTACCCAATTTATAGTAAACAAACCGTGTTTTAATTCATACGATCAAAGCGATCCGATCTTTCAACTTTTGTATCGATCCGGCCAAAAATCGTATTACCTCGATCCGATCCGAAAATCGCCGGATCGTATGCCTGCCGATCCGATCTTTCAAAGGATCGGATCGGATCGGCGCATCCCTACCTTGGAAACATCTTTTGTTTGTTAATACCTTGCAAATCACATTCTTAGGTTGTGTAACTAGGCGATCGAGAGATGAGTGATCAAGTGACGGAATACTACTGTCAAACGTGGACCAGATAATGTATCTGTGATATTTGCAGTGACAGAACTGATGCAATTGGTATGGTCCGCTATAGTGATGGTGAGAATTTTGGTATTTTTTGCGTAACGTTTAGCATTTGCGCCGAATCTAATATACGAGTATTATGTAGTTAGTCAAAGACGTTATGTAGGTAATAAATACTTTATTTACTTACAAAAAAATTATTTATGGAATAAAAATTAGCTAAAATGGTCTATTATAAAATCTTACAATTTTAGATACTTATGTAAAATGATCTCGTCATCTCGTGATTTATCAAAGTTTCAAGAAACTACTATGGCTTGTGCTTGTCTTAAATACAAAAATTCAACAAGTTGGACGGCTTATTTTAACTATAATTGAGACTAATATAATTTTCCCATCCCTCGTTGTCTGGGGTAGACCAACTAATTAATCATGTTGTAGTCTGTTGTAGAAAATTAAAGACACTAGAGCCTAATTTAGTTTAAGGTATTGTTTAAGCCTTCAAATTATCCAGCCAAACAAGTATCAGCATCTTTGGGGAATAATAAATAAAAAATACCGGTGCTTAAATATTTCACTTGATACGACATAAATAAGCACTAAGAAGAAATAAGAACTCCCAGATCCAACTAAAAAAATGATACATTTTATAACAGTTCCAAATAATAAACAATTGTAGTGAGCAGTGATTTTCAAATATCGAGTGACAGACGCTACCCTTAATATATGTCTCTTGTCTCATTGCCGATGCGCAAGCGGGAGTACCTACGTGCCCGCTTCTACAAATGGGGCGGTTATGGCATCTACGGAGATTAGTTGTTCCGCCATATTGATTAGATAGACGCGTGACCAACATCTCACTTAGATAACAACGATGTGAAGTTGTACGATAGAATGGAATATTGGCAATAGTTTCATGTCTTTTTTAGCCTATAAGATAGTTGAACTTTTAGTAGAGAGTACATTAGGCTTTAATAACTTGTTTTTATTTTAAATAAAAAAAGGAAAGAAGACACCCTTTAAAAAAGTTTCCAAAAGTAAACTTATTTTAGTAATAAGTAAGTTAATTTTTTTATGTTTGAGAGTTGGAAAAAGACTTGCAGACTACCTGACGATAAGCGACCACTACGTCTTTTTTATTGAGGTAGGTAGGTATCTCCCAGGTACTCAGATGTCCTAAAATGCATTATCGAAATCATACTTCAATCAAATGGTCGATCCATCAACAAATCGATGGTTTTGGCACAGATGTTTTTTCTGCAACATCCTTTTAACGATGCATCGATCTTTACGTAACACTGATATTGCGATTGTGCCTCCGCATGCCCTGAGGCAAATGCATATTTAGAAAGCTTATCGACCATGCAAAATCATAATATTATTATATACTTTAATATCATTCAAATGATTGATTGTATCTTACAGTAATCATAAGAATATAAACGATAAACAATATCATATTTTACGTAATATTTTTTATCATTTATATTGGTTATCTTGACCTCAGAAAGCGAAGATTGTTAAGCCTTTCTAGAAACCGCCTATTCACTTGTATCTTGAAATTCCTAGGCCATATTTGGAAACATAAGCCGGAAACGAATTCCACAAGTTCGCTGTACGCATTCAGTTTGTTGATGTAAATTAGATTTTTTAAGACCATATTATTAGGTATTCCACAAAAATAGCCAAATACCTATTTGAATGGCTCTATAGCGCATTTGGTAGTGACTGGTTAGATAAGCTAAATTGTCGCGGTGAATGTGATACATATGTGTTTATTCGGGTCTGTTGTTAATAAAAATGTATTTGGGTGCTTCCGTAGATTTTGGCAACCCATAACAATTAATTTGGAATCAGATTTATCAATAAAACGTACCCTTTTTGACGCTATGGCAATGCGTGATATTGCGTAACGTAACGTATCATAACTCTGATTTAAGAGTCATACAAAGCCATCCATCAGTTGGCCACCCGTCGCCTTGGAAAGGGCATTGCTTTAGGGAATGTAGTCCAGGGGCTTACCCACTTATCCTTACGGTACTCCCTCGACGCTTTTTTAATATTGACCCATTTGGCAGAACGGCGGCCCACTTAAAGCTCTCAATATAAATGTCCTCTTGCCTTCAGTTGTTCATGGGTTCCCCCATGCATGGTAGCAATCTGCCCTGCTACCGTGCTACTTCAGCCCTGTTTTTTTTTTCTACTTTTAGAGAGATGAGAGATGTTCTATAGGGATATACAACCAGCAAGTGTCGTTAAATGTGCTGCCACACTGTAGGCTCATCTAATCTTCGAGCTTTTGATTTAAAGTGTACATGCTTTCTACATAAATATTTCATAATCCACCTTAGAATAATAATTATTCTAAGTAATCCACATAGTCAGTATATAGTAATATAAATGACGAACATATAATACTGTAATAATATTTGTGGGTGCCAAACTTTTCACACGTGGAATAAATATTTAAGCCACGTGTAAAACTTTCGTAATAGAATATAATAATTTTCTCTGAGAACTTGGTAATAGGTACTTTTGACAGCGTTATTACATTCCTTTAGCTATCTTCGCAGGATAATTCAAACTTTTTAAAGGTTACGTTTGCAAATTAAAAATTAAAAAAAAAGAAAAAATAATTTTATTGTCCACATTGTAAAAATATTACAGAATGTGATAAAAAAGTTACATTAACAATAATAAGGTATGTTTGTGTTGTGAGTGTTTAATAATGTGTGTGTGTGTATGTGGGCAATAACCCGGCCTCAGCATCTACTGCGAGAGCACAAAATTCCTCGACAGCGCTGGTATGATTAATTTGAAAATGGCGATCCTTCTTCATTCACCCATTACACTTTTGAATCCATCTTCCCCTTAGAAAAGTTCAAAGTTTATTTCGCAAACCATACAATAGTATATTATAACTGTGAAAGTAACTCGGTTTGTCTATATTTACACCTGAAACAGAGTATATTGGCTTTTTTACGATGGAAGTTCAGTTCCCATGGGATAAAAGGAATGGATGTGTTTCTATTTGTGCTTCTTTCACATCGCAATGTACAGTCAAAAGCACGTCAGACGTAACACTTTGGACTTTGTACCGCTCTTATGTCGGGGGAATAAGTGCTTTTTTTCTTCTATAGGCTTGGTTCGTCTTAGTAATCAACTCGTAAAAAATCCTTAAAAAATGAATACATCTCCAATAAGGTCATGTTGCCCTAGTACATTGTAAATTATCCTTTGGTTTCAACCTGTTTTTATTTGACTGTACTTTATATAGACCCGCGAGTTGACGACGAAAAAAGTAGGTAAAATCGAAAGGTGCCAACTCGCGGATGTCCGCGAGTTTCGCGTCCGCGAGTTGACGACTAAGTCGTTGACCGTACCAACGACTACGTAGACTAAGACTTTTATCCCGGATATATATCACATAACTGTGGGATAACTTCGTGCAGTCCACGGGGGCGACGTGAGCGAAAGGCTAGTCATGAATTAAAATAAGTAAAGAAAGAAAGAAAGAAAATACATTTATTGAACACAGACAACATTGGTACACAAAAACAATAACTTAAAAAGAAAAAACAAAAAACATTGACAAAATAATAATAATATAATTACAATGGATGTGATGGAAAGATTTTTTATTATATTTAAAAGTGGTAATGTTATTCTATTTCCTTCAATTTACACCCTTGATACGCTGTGGCGAGCCGTTGTTAATATAAAATACCAGATATTTTTTCTAATAATAATATATATAATAACACTGAAATTAAAAATTAACTTCTAGTTACAGAATAAATGTAGTACTCAATTATCCTACATTAAATAGTATTTTCTTTTACATTAAAATAATATTTTAGTACCCAGTGTGCTTATCATGGGCCTGAACTGAATAAATTATAATTATGTAATACTCGTAACTTAGTATTTGGTTGATAAGACTAAATACAGACATCCGCGAAAGTATCTGAAATGAAATAAAAAGTTTTTACAAAATGGCCGCCTGCCCGTCCGCCATCATGTTTGAAGCTTTTATACTCCATAAAACGTAACATGATTAGAATGACAGCTGTCAAAGTTTTGTGGCTCTCTCGCTCGCTCTCAATAAACCGCTATCGATGTGTCTCATCTCTAAGATTTAATTTTTTTGTAGAGTGAGACACATCGATAGAGGTTTATTGAGAGCAAGCGAGAGAGCCACAACACTTTGACAGCTGTCATTCTAATCATGTTACGTTTTATGGAGTATAGGGTTAGTTGCTTGTTATACTGTTACTAAACAAAAATTCAGAATTTCATATATCCTGAAATGAAATACATATGTACGTCATTATTAACATCAAGCTAACCCGTTCAACAATAGAAAGATATACGAGTAGCATCTAAAATAGAATATAACGAAGTTATTTGACAGCGTTGAAACCGACTATAAGATACCATATCAATATGACCACAAAGCATTTTGATACCTATTGTTAGGTGTATTTACGTAGGTACTGGTTGGCAATAGGGCCATATTTATGGATCAGGCCATCGAACTGATAAATAGAAAGGAGGAAGATAGTGACAAGTAATCGATGAGAGCTATTACTAAGTCAGATTGGCTAATTACTCATGGAATACTTCAAAGAAATCCGCTTCTATGTTCTAGGCTAAGACTTCATCATTGGCGATTTCTTTATACGATCCAGGTGAAATAATGAATCTCATTATCCAGATAATAATATAATCAAGTAAAAAATATACATATATAAATAAAACAACCGCCTTCCATCTTTAACCGCCTCCGTGGAGCATTAAGCTAGGCTAGGCTATAAAACCTGGAGGTCGTGAGTTCGATTCCCACCCCATCATAAAATTTGTCGCTATAACTGCTCTGGCTGTGTTCAACAATACCAATGTGGAGGCCAGTGTAACCTACATCAAGCAACGCTTACTGTCTACGTTTCCTAGGTCTAGGAATAGTCAGGTCTGCCGTGGTTAAGCATCAGGTTATGGGACAGTCTGCCAATTGATAAAGCATGACAGCAACTATATTTAAAAATATCATCATCATCATCATCATCAGCCTGTGATAGTCCACTGCTGGACATAGGCCTCTCCAAATGCTCGCCACGCCGATCGGTCCTCGGCCACTCGCATCCAGCTTCTGCCAGCCATCTTGCGCAGATCATCACTCCACCTGGCCTGAGGGCGTCCTACACTACGTTTACAAATTTATGCCACGAATATATACTACTTAGAAGACTTGGGCGTCAAGCGTGTCAATGAATACCCATTAATTTACTAATTGACCACACCTAACTAAATATTTTGCTACCCACGTCTGGCGCACAGCGTAATGAAAATGTCATAACATCGATTGGTTTTTAGATGCGATCCACTAATAATAATGTGTTTACACGTAGTCCAAACATCATAGAACACGGGACGACGATGATGATGATGATGATCCTCCAGAAAGATTTCGGTCACAGCAACTACATTCTCCATCTCAATAGCGTTGCTGATCAGCTCTATTATGCCCTCATATGGCTACAAAAACCAATATTGTTGCTAAAAATGCGACTACACCGACTGCACGTGAGGACACCGTTTGCGTAATTAAAGGTAACGGCCGCAGATGGACGGGCCTTTATCTCGTCGCGCTTGGCGTCGAGATCAGCCTTTCGCTGATGTTCAAACTCCTGAATCCTCGCATGCACCAATTGCCTCCATTCGGGGCGATTTTCCGCTTGCGATTCCTATATGAAGGGTTGATTCTAGACCGCGTCACGGGACGGATCAGAAATAGGCCAGACATATTATATTCTGAAAGCCGGATTTCGGAAGGGTCTCGGTCAAGTGTGATTCGAACCCATTTTTAAAGTTAAAAGTGGCCTTTAACTGACACCCTTAATCAACAAATTTTATCGGTCAATAACATATATCAATCACGAAAGCTTTTGTTCTAGTGTGGAAACAAAAAAGGTGATACGCTTATTTATTTTTATTGCCTTTTCTTTTGTATACCTTTCAAAACGATCGTTATCTTTTAAAGGTAATAATAATATTCACACATAAACGAGTACATTTATGTCTTTATCAAGCCGTAACTGTTCGGCTTAATGAAAATGGAGCCATTTTGTCCGTTCAATTGGTGTTGGCTAGCTCAGTTGACCTACTGTGAGTAAATACTGTAGTAACATATACATATTGATTAGCACAGAATCCTACACAATCCTAAGGGATTTAGATGTTGTAATTATTATGCAAGGTTATTGGCAGCGTTGCATATTGAGGAGACTAAAAGAAACAATTGGGACTACGCACCCAAAACCGGGTTCTCAAGTTCAATCAGTCAATTTGCTGGTTTTTGATCCATATTTGGCTATTGCGAAATATTTCTCCATCATTGTAACCAAGCCTTAACTGTGACATTACTAGATGCCTAATAAGACCTTAGTAACAGGGCCACTTTTTTTGCGGAGGAGAAGCTTTTAAGTACCACATCGCCGAGCAGTCTTAAAGCGGGTATGGGACACAGGACTAAAGGCGTTCCTCTCACTATCCACGTAACTCTTTCGGCTCACCCTTTACACGCTCAGAGAAACGAGCCACTTTACCAAGTGGTGCTGCGTTGTTGTAATAATTCAGTTGCATTTGTTTTTATTTTTAATATCAGGTCAATGACCTCTAATAAGCTCAATATGGCAGTCGCAGGCATTGCAATAGGCTCTTTAACTAGAAGAGTCGTCTATTGACTTAAGTGTTTATAAGATACAAGTGCAACCTTCGACGAAAACGATCATACCCGCCTTATTAGGTTGAACCTTGCATTGGGTTGCGATACGCATCATTTGGTGAAATAACTCTTGAAATAAACTAAGAGTGTTTACACAACACAACAAGAATATATTATATGCCTAAACAGATAAGAATTTTTTTTGTGTATATGTACTAATTTCCGCTCGCGGGTTTCCTTGCGTTTTGTGTTGATAAAAAGAAGCCTATATATTATTTTGCTATATTTACCGTAAAGTTTTATTTAGTAGTAGTTTTAGTGTAAAAGAGTAACATCCATCCATCCTCACAAACTTTCGCATTGAAATAAAATATTAGTAAGTAAAATCGTCGGAATTAAGCTAGTAAAAACAAACCATTTTGTTTGAAAACAAATTTTACTAGGAAATGGCAATACTTTTTAGTTTGATGTAATTATTGTTATTCTGTTTATTTGTTATTTGCCAGCTTAGTCCCACATAACTTCTTTGTAGGAATGATAAAGGCATTTCCCATTACGAGAACTACTGCTTAGTTCGTAAGCTTTACACTGTCACCTTAATGAGTATACATACACCACGATACGTTACATAATTCACATATGGTATGCTATTAACAGTTACCAGCTTTTTGTATGAAATTGCTACGTCATTTCTGTTAATATGCAAATTAAACTTCATGCGTAAAGTTGCGTATCGTTTTACTATTGAATTGGTTAATTTATTAAGGCTTTCCCAAGTCTCGATAGCAAACCTCAGAAAGCCTTACTATTAATTATATTTATATTAATCCGGGGTATTTTAATATGTTTTATATAGCCCAGTTAGCAGACAGGTTCCTAGCCCACCAAATTAACGGCCACTGCGGCATATTTGAAATCGAAGAACTCTAAAACTATTTTTGAACTACATCAGTTGGCAGACAGACACGCATACCTGATGGTAAGCGGTAACTGCGGCCTATTCCATTGAGGGACACTTCATCAGGAAGCGTTGCTCAATGTGCTGCCCGACTGTAGGCTCATCTGATGTTCGAGCCTTTAATTTCAAGTGTACTGGCTCCTACATTAATATTGCCGGAACACAGCCTGAGCTGTTATGGCGGCAGATTTTACCTGTGGGGGTGGTAGCTAGCCAGTCGAACTCTGAAAAAGTCCTACCACCAACCAGACCCAAGGCGGGAATCGAATCCACGACCTCCGGGTTTTATACTCCAGCGGCTCAGCAACTGTTCCACGGAGGCGGTCAAAATTACAGGCTTCTTAGATCTTCAAGCCTTTCATTAGTGGCTCTCACATTAATATTGCCAGTAATGTCTTTACTGGTCTTTACTGTAGAAGTGGTAGCTTGCCAGTCACAAGTCGGAATCCATCCAGGTGTTAAGACTCGAGCGGTTTAACCACTGTTCCCAAATGTGGTCAAAAGGTAATTTGAGGTTGTTGCAAATAACATATCGATGTGTCACCACATCAAAAGCAAATCAAATGAAGGACTAAATAACACGTACAGACTCGTGAAGATAATTCTCACTTCATGCGTTAACAAGGTCTCCGCCCACATGTATCATGACATTCATGACAGATTGTTGCGTTGATCATGGCACTTCTGAAGCACGCATAATATCGCCCAAGGCTAGATGCGACTTTTGTAGCGTACGGTATCTTATGAATGAACTTATCAATTGATTATACACAATAGTACTATTGGTTAAATGCCTCGATAGCTACTAGTACATTTTATGGGTACCACAAGTCTTCAAGCTGGATCGAAACTATTTATTAATAATAATAATACTTTACTTTTTGTGTTAGAAAATGCTCAGG
The DNA here is from genome assembly GCA_949319885.1 of Mecyna flavalis. NCBI lineage: Eukaryota > Metazoa > Arthropoda > Insecta > Lepidoptera > Crambidae > Mecyna > Mecyna flavalis. The sequence goes on from OX439436.1 coordinate 9,111,874, forward strand.
TACCATCCGGAAACTGGAATTTGGAGAATGGACTCTTTTGCTCAAAAACATGAAATCCTGATTGGTAACATTTTGGTAAATACCTAAATCAATTTATATAAAATTAGTGATTTTTTTGCTCGAGTTATGCGATAAGTATAATCAGCCAATTCAAAAAGTGCCATTGTGCTGATGGTATGATAAACCAAACATTTATGGTATAAATACCATAAATGTTTGGTTTATAATTTATTGATTTATCAAAGACAATCCCGAGATTTTAGTTAAAGTTCCAGTGTTTTTCTGTTGTTTCAATAATATTTTTAATAAAAAGTATCTTATTCATTCAGTTTGCTCTAATCAAAATAATTAAATTATAAAAATTAATCAGTTACCAGATATTGATAAAATACTATGAGTTTTCGGTAAACGCATTGACACAGATTATTAAATAGTCTGTTACTAACACTGATTTCCTTACGCTGAGCGTATTATCATAGAGCTCAGTGGTTACTAAGCATTGATTAAATCACGGATCTCCAAATTTCTTGGTTATGCTCTTCTGATTGGTATAAAAAGTTCAAATATCAAACCAATACGCAATGACTAAAAATGTATACATACGAGTATATTCTTATTACATAAACTACGAGTGAAATACTCGTAGTACATTAGATTAAATCAGATGTTCAAAAAATAATGTCTTTTGTTGTAAATAGAATCTCAAACACTGAATTACGGTATTTATTTATTTTTAGATAATTGACAACTGATCATTTGTTATTTGGCTTAATCGAAAAAAAAATATTCGAGAGCAATAAAAATTTATTCTCTCTTGACTATTGATATAGAAAATAAGTCCATAATTATATTTTGTTCATAGGGAAAAGAACTTAAAAGCGAGGTCGTTAGATGTAATTATTATTACTGTTTTTCCCATTCCTTGTGACCTTTTAAGAGCTTATTCCTTGCCCTGGCAAAGAAGGTTATTCTTAGATCTATAAGACGATTTATTCACCTCTAATCTCGTCCTTTATGTTCTTTTTTGTATGTCTGTTAATGTTTAATTCGCTAATAATATTATTTAGGACTGCCATCCCCAGTTATTTACGCTCCTACTTTGATGCTTAATATGAATGACAATTCCTTACTATACTGTCTCCGTGGTACAATCAAATGGCTAGAGCGTTGAGCTCTAAAACCCGGTGGTCGTGGGTTCGAATCAGACGGGGAGCATCACTTTGTGTGATTGTTGTTGTGTGTTGTTGTTTGTGTGACCAGTTTGGTTAGGACATTGCAGGCTTGAATCACCTGAATGTCTGAAAATAATGATGATTCAGTGCTTCGGAAGGCACGTTAAACCGTTGGTCTCGACTATGTTCCAAGTAGGTCTGGTTTCCAAAACAGGAATAAGGTTAGAATGTTTTACTACAATTTAAATTAAAGTGACCAGGAATCTTTGCATAACATTTAGGTAAAATACATACGATATGTTTTATTGCCAATTATTTTTTATGAAAGAATGAGGTAAACGAGCAAGTGTGCACCCCTAATTATAAGAGATTACTATGTGGACTTGTGTTTGTGTAAAGAGTCTTGGATGCGCTTCCCTTTTAACCTTTTGGACGTCGTCTATACTTGACAAGCACCTGGGGGCCCTTTGCGCCAACGACATATATATTTGACAGAAACCCTGCCTCTAATAATATGAAATAAATATTACGATTACTGGTATTTTTCCTTACGTTTGACAATCAAGAATAACCCAGCTCTGGCGTACAGGAGACGACACAGTGCGTTCGTAGCTTGGCGTTCAAAAGGTTAGCGCTGAGAAACGGCTAAACCGAAACTGTTCAGAAACTCTGCTCAGTTGTACTGATTAATACATTCTTGCGTATAACATATCAAAGGTTATGAGGTTTTTATGGTACTAAAATGACTGACATTTTGTCTTATGATTACTGTTTCCTAATACAGGTGTATTTAAAATAACTGCAATAAAAATAAGTCATGTATTGGTTAATCATTATAATATTTACTCATATAACCATAAACTAAACTAGGCTTAAACATTTTACAAGCAATTCAATTTCAACGATTGTTTTACAATGCTTATCTACGTATTCAAAAAACTTTAAGAATTTTTTAAAACAGGAACTCGACCCGGGATTGGACCTAGGACCCAGAGGTCAGGTACTTAAACCGGTTGACTTTCTAGGCGTCGTTGTACCAATTAAAATTCAAAATCTTTTTGACATAAATATTTCCAAATACATAATATACACCGATAGATGATTTGTAAATCGTAGTAACTTTATTGACTAAGTACTTTTTTTTTTCTATGTGTTTTTGTCTTTAGCCAATCAAGAATATGCTCGACGTTATTTCGTCTGTTCTCGTCTCGATAATTCGATGGGTTGACCAGCGATCAAGTGAATGAAGGAAGTTTGCCATTCTCCAGAATCCCACTTATTACAACTCAGAGCGGCACTCAGGACATACCTATACAGACAATCTAATATAGATTTATGAATGGTGAATGTTATACTCATATAGACAGATGCTTATCCGAGCAAATTCTCACTTAATTAGCTGTTAAAAAAGCAACACCTGCATTTTAACAGCCAATTAAATCACGAATTTAATTTAAAAACAAGACTTCGATTCTTGCAAATAAATACCGATAAGAATCGTTAGTAACACATTTAAAAAGCTTTAATCAGAATACTACTCCTTATTGAACTTCTGTAACTCCTTCGAATCTGAAAACTTTATTATTTTTTCGACTGGCCCTTGGTAATTTAGAAAATAAGAATATTTTTACAAAAATAAAATTTTCGATTACGGTATTATTAATTATTTTGATTCTCCTGTAGATCTTTAGAAAAGTATGAGTGGATTGCATTGCTCTCAATCCGTCCCTGACAAGTGCAATCATCTGATCGTTACTGTCGTGGGCGAATGTGCTTTCTAAACGGATAAAGCCTTTTGAATTTTCATCACAAATCAAATAAGATGGCATTACTGTCAATGCAACTGTGTACGAGTATTCATCTCGTCGTCTCTTAATAAGGTAGTGCAAACAAATTTGTGCGGAAATGACAAATCTGTATGCTTGCAAAAGTGTTTTTATCCGCTGTAATTCTTTAACACATATAACTTTTAAATTTTTTTTGCCGGAAGCCGGTGGTCACCCTGTAACATTCATGTTAACGATTCATAATATATTATAATTCTGGTTTTCAATAAAGTAAAGAGTATAAATCAATAAAGTAAAGAGTACCCCTAATTATTGGCTCATTACTGTGCTATTCTCGGAATATACGGAAGATTGCGATAATAAGTATAAATTCGGTCGATTCTGCGACAAGTACAATCCGTCTAGTTAATATTTTGCTTTTTAATTGTCGTGAGATAAAAATATGTTGATTTTGCAGAAATCTAATTGGATAACAATTGTTATATTATGATGTTGAAAACGTTTTTGAACACCGAATCGGTCGCGTTATTCAATTACGCGACCGATTCGGTGAAATTATATATTCGGATATATTCGGATAAAAAAATAGGTGAATTAACGATTCGCTGTGCAAAACAATTGATATAAATTAACAAAAACGTATTTAGGTATTTTTAACTTTAGTGTACTAAACAAAATTTATATTTTTCTTAGCTAGGTTAAACCATGCTAGGGACGCCATGTAAAAGATGTGTTTTTGAAAACATATTCCCCGAGATCATATCAGGATAACCAGAACATCTTTTTATTTTACCGATCGAAACAGGATTATAAAGCTAGTGTAGTCTGATGGCAGAGATTCCATCACGAAGTATCAGTATGGCGTAGTTATTGAACGCCAAAGAATGTTAGTATTCAGTATAATATTGTAAAACTTTGTTAAAAGTCATAAAGATAAGCTCTTTATTAAAATAATTGTATATAAAACTTATTTAATTAAATTTAACTCAACCAAATAATCTCATTCTGACTAATAGATATAAGTTGGTAATTTGAATTTAATGACTGCACTAAATAAAAAAAACGACTTAAGTGTAAACTGAGCCGAGTGATTTTTATGTCCTTCGTAAAGAGCTTGATGATAAGAATGTCGTCGATGATTTTGTAACATGTCATAATAACCGTTGATGTAACACTCCTCATACATACTAAACACAACACATTTGGCATTAATCATTAGATCACTACGATAATAACTTAATGTAAATAAAAAGAACGTTCCAACGTTTCGATTTAAAAGCTATTTCATAATGCATCGTTAAATAACCGTAAAAGATTATACTAATCCACAAAGAATTTACCGCAATCAATGAAACTGGTTTCCTACTGTTAATATTGAAAAATACCGAGATATGAGAATCGATTTCATAATAAAAATCTTGCATGCTTATTTTAGATTTTATGCGCTATACGGCGAAGTGGGGCAATGCATTTAGAAATACTAAGATATTTTTTTGAAAATGTAGATGAGGTATTATGGATCTTCCACTCTAATCTACTTCTACTTTACTTTTTTAAGCCTGTTGTGTATGTTTCTGCTACAACTCGTGACAAGCGTGATGATTCATTAAGGGCAGTACCTACAATTGTGATATAACTTTAATTTCAATGATTTTCCTTTGCTGTAGTGGACGAAATTGTCTCTGAAGTACCTTAATTACGAGTACATTTCCCCTTTTTCCTAAGTCTTTAAATACAAGTTCATAATAATCAAAAATCCATGATTTAAGTGCCCAAATATTACTTTAAGATTTTTATTAAGCTGCGTAACGGTAAAATAAATACTTTAGCCAAGCGTTCCTCAATAGAATTAGTTCAAGTGGCTACTTAACATAAAAAAGGCTACGAGCCTGGGACTAGACGTTTTTACTCGCTTGGATGAAAAGCTTAAATAAAATCATTTAAAATTGTGTTAATGTACGACCCAATTTTATTTTCTTTTGCAAATTATTTGAATGTGACTAGTACCTAGATTCTTTTTTATGTCAGAGGCGGCAAACAAGCCAGCGGATCGCCTGATGGTAAGCAATCACCGCCGCCCATAGACATCTGCAACACCAGAGGGATTGCTGATGCATTGCCGGCCTATGGATATGCCGGCAACGCATCAGCGATATGGATATAACAAGGTGTCACATTGACATTTCTAGGGCCGTCAATTTATCTTAAACAAATGGAAAAAATGTATATAGATGTTTTTAATTGTATTTATTATTATTCATTTCTGAAGTAACGGGCTATGATGGGGTTCTGGGCTCAAGCATAGCTGGGATTGTCACCAAACTGCGTTTTGCAAGCGCGGTGATTAAGCCAGTACCCATCATTGTGAAGATGACTTGACTTGAGGTCTTGAGTAACTCCTGAAGACCTCACTGAAGTCAAGTCATCTCCGGAGTTCTGAGTTTACAGTAGGGCATAAAAAAAAAGCTAAACGTTTTACTGAATTAACTTTTTTACCGAAATGAACGTGAACACGTTCCCTCATCTACAGTTTCAAAGAGGTACTTAATAAATAAAAAAACCAATTGAACTTTGCTCTGTATTTAATAACATTATGAGCTTCTACTGGCGGTTTGTAAATTATCCTTTGTGTGTTATTTTGCCTTTGAGTGAAAGAATAATAACCATTCATCTTTAAAACTTTATCATTATATGTATAACATTCCACTCCATATGCTAAAGGCATATATAAAAATACTAGCTTTCCGCCCGCGGTTTCACCCGCGCGTAATTTCTTTTTTCAAATTTAAAGTGACTCCTCTGGTTTTGCGGGTATTTATGGGCGGCGGTGATTGCTTACCATCAGGTAACTCGCTAGCTCGTTGCCTCCCTCTTAAACAAAAAAATATATATATCCCGCGAGAATGAGACGTTTCCCGTAGAAATTTTGTAGCCTATGTCCTAATCTGGGTTATGAACTATCGTGTGCCAAATTTTATCTAAATCCGTTCGGCCGTTTAGGTGTCATCGAGTAACAAACATCCGAACATCTAGACTTTCGCATTTATAATGTTAGTAGAATTTAAGCTTTAATTGCTCTTACAAAATTACCCTTCCTCCGGGGATTCGAACCCAGATCATGAAATTCACTACCCACGCGATATGCAAAAAATTACATTCAAAGGACAATGCAAAACTTGCTAAGAACAATGGGCCCAAAAAATTTAAGTTAATGTGCAGAGATGAGATGTATTCTATGTGAAAGACCACACACACACCATCAACTTTTATTGTGATGACACCATAATCGGGCCCATGAAAAAAAGTTATCGTCCATAATAATTCATTATTTTTATATGAACATAAATAATTAACATAATAAACATTATTTTTTCACTAGGACCAATTTTGTCGACGCCATAATAAAAGTTAAAGGTGTTTATCGGATCTATTTCGTAGGCTTTGTATGTCCTAAATCTGCACAACATTTATTTTTGGGGTTCAGTCTTTTGCATTGTCATTTAATGTGTTATTGCTGTTTATTCACAACTTAACCAAAACAAAATGTAATTTAGATAATAAAGTAAATATGATAATATTAATTAATTCAAATAGAAAGTCGGCATTCAAGCCTTGAACCAACCAAACATTTTATTACATACATATTTGGAAACGCTTTTAAACTCCGTTATTTGGCGTCGTACAAAACATTCCCATTAAAATAATGGGAGAAGTTAACTTGATGATATTATACACAAACAAATATAATATTTTAGTTTTTGACGATTCGTAAGTGCTTCAGTGAATGCCTATATGAATAAAGATATTTTTGATTTTGATTGATAAACAATAGGCTTTAACTTACTAAAAGGAAATAAATAAATATTTGCAAGTAAGGTATTTTTTAAATGTCTGACTTTTTTAAAATATATTTTTAAAATTTCATTTTATAACGACTAAAGGATCTAATATAAAAAAAACAAGAACGTTGTTGGGTTGAATGACCCTATTCTAAAAGAGCTTTTGGGCGATTCGCACCGCGGCCGCGCGGTTTGAATAACTCGTGTCGAAAACATTCGCACTCATCGCATTTATTTTCTAATAATTCCACTTTCCCCATTTTTAAAAAATAGAATGTACTTAATAATAATATAATTATCGTCTTTTTTGGTATTACATATTTTATGCAATTGTCTTTGGCATGGTTTCAGGTCTTCTTATATATGTATATCATATTTTAGTTTTAAAAATTATTTTACGTTTGTAATAAACCTTAGTACGAGAGCTTCAAAAACATTTATTCATATTTCCTTATATATTTCATATTATTTTTATTTATTTTTTGGTTCGATGGCCGTGTTCGATGGTTTCTATTTGCCTACTCAATGGCCTACTCTGTAATTATAACACAGGTCGATGCGTTGTCATGGTAACCTCTGGAAAGCTCCATCCTGTTGTAATGTTATCTATCGTTATAGGACTTTTCTATATGTTCCAAAGAATGTAAACTAAAGGGAACTATAAGAAAACTGTAGTTCTAAAGCTATAAATAATGTAAATAAAAGTATACGAACCTTAGGGATACATGCTATACGTATTATGTCCTCATGGGCGGATACTTCCGCCTCCAAAATTATACGTTTAAGGTTTTTGGCCTCCACTTTATTTGTTTATCGATTAGTTTTGTGAATTAGATCATATTTTAATTTTATTGTGAAAAAATAATTTATTTGTAAACAAAGTCTGACAATATAGTCGCCATAGCTACGCGTTAATTTTTAAACTCTATGTCAAAACTCGTAGCTATGGAATACAAACCTTTGTACACTACTGTAGTTTTGACATTCCTTTTGTAGATTTAAATATTAAAAATAAAATAGACAATAAAAGCAGAGGCAGCAGCGCAAATGAGTCAGTCTACCGTCAGTCTAACGTCTGGAGCCTGAAGTCTGAAGAACTTACTCAAAGGCACGGTCCTCAGCCCTACTACAGAGTCTATACTCAGAGGCACGGTCCTCAGCCTCCGCCTACCCGACTCAGAGGCACGGTCGTCAGCCTCCGCCTACCCGCCACGAGCCTCCCCATCGCCGTGCGGCTGCTCAACCTGGAGGGGCTCCTCCTAGGGCTAGATCCCTCGAGCCCTTAACTCCGCCGCGAACTCCGCCGCGCCGGCGCGCACCACGAGCTCATCGGTGCGAGCCCTCCGTGCGACGCCACTGCTCACCACCGGGGCGCATCACTGCGAGCCCTCCGTGTGCCCTACGCCGCCGCCTGCGCCGCTTTGGGGCGTGTGCCCTGAGTGTCTGCCTACGTCGCTAGAGGCGTTTGCCCTTCCCTGCGTGTCGTCTGCCTACGTCCTACACCCTAACCTAACTTAGTCTGTAATATAGGGCTTAGTCTTAGTCTGTAATATAGGACGTGCTGTATTAAACTTCTGGCTTTCCATTCTATCCTCTTCTTTTATTTCAAGTTCTTTTGCTCCGTTACCTTCCGTAACGTGACACTGTTGAGGGCTGTCAGCCGACAAATATATAGTACAAATTCTGTTGATTTAGTGTATTAAAATAATTTGTATTATTACAAAGAGGAACGTGAATATTAGACAGCTCACAGGTTTATCAAAGCTGATAGAAATATAAACATATTTGTTTTTATTTGCTTTTTTCATTCTTTACTCTGCTCCTGAGCTCAACAAATGAGAAGTGACATTTGTTAACCACTCCGCTACCACAGGAGTGGTTTACAATTGTCATTTCTCACGTCAGCGAGCGGAACATGAGCGGCTTTGTGCACATCTCGATATTTCACCCTACATCATCCAGGAGCTAATTCAGAAACAGGAAACCATTATCTCATTTGACAACTTGTGTAAATATGTATATTATTGTTACTGTCAAAGACTTCAACAACACCCGTAAATAATTTCATCATCTGTAAATATTATTCATACCGTGACCATATCTTAATTCATCGAAATATACATTTCATGCACATGTAAATATTCTAATAAAATTCATCGCTTTTCTGCCGATTCGTATCCATAAGCGAACGGCTTTCCCCTATTAATCTTAAAAAACACAGAACGCATCTTAAAAAAAATCTAATCCGCCGTACTCTGGGCGGTAATAGCCAAAACTAAAAAAAAGTCATTTCTCTTTTGTGAGGTTGACCGGTTCGAATCTCGGTGCGAACCTATGGATTTTTATAATTGTGCACTAGTGACGGAAAACTACATAAGGAAACCTACACAGCCTGATTACAATGGCTGTGTTGCCATTATTCAATTGACCTGGTTCCCTGGGTCACGGATGTTTAAAGACAGTTGCTTTAATGTTGAACTGAACTTGCCAAATGGACCACAATGGCCATGGTAATCCTTGTTTGTAAGGATTGGACAACATCACATAATACATTGATCTGACCCCAAAGATAGCTTGAGCGTTTTTGTTTGCAGGTAAATGTCAAAAACAACCAATGTACAGTCAGCGTCAAAATGATCTGAGCGTTCAAAACCACCAAAAATATCTGGACATTTGACAAAAATCAACCTTACCTTTGTAGTCTATACTCACCTTGTATAGACTACAACATTAACTTGTATCAGAACATCGAGCATTCGCCATTTTGTTACAGCCTTTTTAAAAACCAACGCGAGCATATTCGTGTATCATTTCGTCGAGCCTTTGCACGAGCGCGGGCAATGCGCTGGTGCGGGGTGAGGTGACGCGGAGGACAAGGGAGGAACATTTCAAAGAAGAATAAACGCAGGTACAACGAAATGTTACGGGTAAATGCACACTCGTTGTAAGCATTTACCCGTAACACAACGCCGAGATTCGCACGAATGTTACATTACACCGAAACGCTCGAGGAAATGTTGTAGTCTATACTCACCTTAAGACGTAAAGGTGTATTTTGATTTGTTGTTTGAGAACAAATGACTATAAACGATATTTACACCTAAAAGTATTTAATACTATTATATATTCTGTGGTGTTATACTAAGAGTGATTTTAGTCAAATGTTTAGATATTTTTGGTAGGTTTGAACGCTCAGATCATTTTGGTGCTGATTGTACCAAAATATAAAGATGTACTTAAACTCAAATAAACATCCAGCATAAAAAACACAAATGTATTTTACATAAATGTTTATTCTGGGTAGGATTTGAACCCATGACCCATGGCGTATAGGGCAGAGTCACTAGCTACCAAATCCGCCATCGGACTGGTCTAAAAATCGATCGGAGAAAGAAGTATGTAAGTAAATAATAATAAATAAATAAATATCTCTGGACATTATTTACCCAACGCCATCCAGCCCCAAACTAAGCATTAGCTTGTGCTATGGGACATGGGTGCCAGACAACGGATAAACATTACATATTATATTATACTTTTTTTTTGTAAATACATACATATTATACATAGAAACACCCAGACCGATAAAAACAGACATGTTCATGTACACAAATGTACCGTGCGGGGATCGAACCCGCGAACTCTGGTGTAACAGCCGACTTCTCGTCCATTACACCAAATGGCTCGTCAGTGAGGTTCAAAGTTACAGGTTTTAAATCTGTGCCAACATAGTTAAGTCACAAAAACAACTGATTTAACCCTTTCGACGCCAATGTCTGATATATATCAGACAAACCATTTTCGTGCCCACCACGCCAATGTCTGATATATCAGACAAAAAAACATGATCAAGAAACGTTGTATTTTTACTTGCCTGAATAAGTTGAGTATAACCTAATAATTTTTTGGAATTTTTTTTTTAATGGTCGTGGCGTGTGGGGCACCATTTTCGGAAAAAAGCGTGGCGGGGAAAGGGTTAAGCAACATCCAATGAGTACCCAAACGAGTGAACTAAACTTTGATTGTATTTAACCTACATACCTTTGTAAAATGTTAGTATGATAGTCATAAAACATGAGGCTTGAAGCTATTGTAAAACGAACTGTTGGAAAATACTCTTGATATAAAGGCTCTAAGAGGTCACACACAGTACGGTAGCGCATTTAGCGGTGCTTGCTATAATGCTAGCTCCTCAACAGTTAGGCAACACTTACATATATTTTTGTGATTTTTCACCACTGTCACATAATTTTCTGATCTTTGATAGTCAGTATTCTTTTTAATTTGATAAAATGGACAGCCTTTAAGATATCTGTGAGATAAATGACCAGCAATTTATCTGATAATAATAGCTTTTATTTATTCTTTCAAACCTCCTTTAAAAAGATGGTCTGTAATGTAAATATATTTCTTACGTATAATAGTCTCTGAGGACTATTGTATATTTGGGTTATATTGTATAGATATAAACCTCTTAAGTGTTTGTAGGCGACTAGCCCAATAATTCCATTTCGGTACAATTCACTAAGATATATTACTTAATGTGTTGCCATACTGTAAGTTACTCCTTACTTAGAATTATAAAAACTCCTACATTACAAATTGAGTGTCACGGCATTCTCAATAAACAGCTACGCAAAGTTTTTCAAAGTCCAGAAATCAACAATGAATTTTAAACTTTAAAAAGGTCATATTGAAGTATTTATATAAATTGTCAACATTGTTTCCTATAGATATCATAAGCATTCCGCTCGCAGCTTTGCCCGCGTGGACTCATTTCTCATTGAAAGAAAGCATTTATTAGTCACTAGCCTTCCGCCCGCGGTTTCACCCGCCCTTAATTTCTTTTTTCAAATGTCCCCCCCCCCACTTATCCCCACATTTCGAGGATTAAAAGTACAATATGTTCAGCGGGGATAGTGTAGCTTTCCAACAGTGAAAGAATTATTCAAATCGGTTTAAAAGTTTCAGAGCCTAACAATCAAATCTTTCCTCTTTATAATATTAGTATCTATAGATCATGTGTGGCACAGGACAGATACACAAACAGCCAATAAGTTTAGTTAAAGATAAAAAGACATTACAGATTCACAAGTAGATGGCCAATTGAATCCGCCTTAACTTGAGTTTCCACGAATATACGACATTAATTTCTAAATGGAATCTTTCAAAATCATTACTTTTGCACAAAGTTCGTTTAGCCTACGTAATCTCCAGATTAAGTGATAAATAATTCATAGTCGGGCCTAATTTTGATAGCTCATTAAAATTGCAAACGGTCATTACTATGTCAATTTGCAAAGAGACGTTAACTCTCAGTTAACTAGTCTGTCTAGACGTAAACAAGTAAAAAGCTATGAATATTTCATCTCAGAATTACAATGATAGGACTTCGCCTTTAGATTATTTGTATAGGTAGAGATATGCTGCAGTGATAAAGTCGACCACAGTAACAGAGCTTTACAAAGGTACAGCAATTGACATCAATAAAAAGTAATGTATCATCATCATAAGTAATTTTATATTGTCTGTATTACAAGTGAATAGGGCTCAATTTATGATGACCCATGTTTATGTAACACCTTACTGGAAATAATTTAGTACCTAATCAGATAACATTTTTAACCGACTTCAAAAAAGGAGGAGGTTCTATGTTCGACTGTATGTATTTTTTTTTTTTTTTTTTTTTTATGTATGTCCGTCGATTGCTCCGTCAATTGTGGACCGATTTAAATAATTCTTTTTTTATTTGAAAGTGCATAGTTCCGAGGTGGTCCCATTGTCACCATGTCAGGATCTGATGATGGGATCCCGGGAAAATCAAGGGCAAACCTCAAATTTTATAGGCGCACACTACGCGTTACTTGTTTTTTCTGAAGCCATTTAAGTTTTTGCGTCCTATAGACATCACTTTATGTTGATGAGCTGATAATGGAAGGTACAACTCCTTAACGGTTAGGAGTTAGGGGATAATTATTTCAGTGTTGTAGGAATATGTGGACCGTTAGTTGTATTTCATGTACTTTTGCAGCTAAGCTGATGATGGAAGGTACAACTATGATGATGGAAGCTAAAGGGTACGACTTCTTAATTCTTATGTCCCTCTTGCGGGCTGCATCTTTAGTTGGTCTACTGAATGGTGCTGAACACTTAATGAATACCTAATATTGTCAAATAATACAATTCTACTATTTTACTCGTATTTTCGTTATCAATATTATGAGAAAGTTTTACTCACTCCTACGTATTATTCACACTAAAAATAGAAAAATAAACAAACTTTTTAAAAAAAAAATTAAACCGACTTCAAAAAAAAAACAAAAAAAAACTACCTAAAAACACTGAAAAGCAAAAAATAATTTTAATAAGACATTCATCAAATGCGCTTATTGTCTAAGCCTATTAATAACATTAAATTGTATTTACGTGCTAGGTAGGTACCTACTAATCTGTTTGAAGTCGGTGCCAAGCCAAAGGTAATGAAAAATGATACATACCTAATAATTTATGTATTATACAGGGTTACAAATAATCCGCGGACGTAGGTACGTAGTCTGGGTACCTACTATTTGGCTTGGCACCGACTTCAAACAGATTAGTAGGTACCTACCTAGCACGTAAATACAATTTAATGTTATTAATAGGCTTAGACAATAAGCGCATTTGATGAATGTCTTATTAAAATTATTTTTTGCTTTTCAGTGTTTTTAGGTAGTTTTTTTTTTGTTTTTTTTTGAAGTCGGTTTAATTTTACTATAGTAACAACATTTCACTTGTAACAAAGCAATTTGTTGTATTCATTCATGCATGACGCCTATTTGATTTGGAACAGTTGGTGATCGTTGAATAGAAAGTTAATTTGATGTTTTAGTCTTAATTACAATTCACTTCACCTGCGTTGCCTATTCATTAAGTGCTTGTATAGTACTAATTAAGCTGCGATAATTCGCAAGCTTTTATGTATGATGGAATGAAATAAACAATATTTAAATGGCTTTTAGTGTGTATTATGTGTATGGGTTTTCGGGTTACGGGGACAGACGGATGATCAACAAACTCCGCAGAATATATTATGGTGCACAAGTTAGTGCGCAAGCAGAGGTGCACTCTCTATTCTCTCACTCTCATAGAACGGTGACCAATGGACCAATAGTTTTACGTGTTCTAATGGTTTCACAGATCCACTCTCAGAGACTCTGGACTTTGAGTATTTTCTTAACAAAAATGCCCGTACTGTAGAACTGTAGAACTCCTGAAGTGGCCGTTCGCGCGTTCGTAAGGGTCGTGTATTTTCAGTTTTCATGTTACTTTAACATTACAAACAAGCATTTCAGTGTAACATATGTTTGCAGTTAGTTTATTAATTGTTCTCACCTAACCTTCAGACAGTTTTTTTCTGCATCAACAAGAAATAGATCAACACTGTGTAATGGTGTTACAGATGAGCATTTATGCTTAATTGAAACAGTTAATTTAATTAAACTATAATATACATGTATCGAGTCTTCCTTGACATATATGTACATATTTGGGACTCATTGCTAGTATCACTATCACATCTGATCTACTATCTGCGGTTATCTGCCAATCGCTAAGTAAAATCAAACAGTGAAACACTTCCACACGACCACAAAATATGTGCAGTATTACGGTACTACATAAGTAAGTTAAAACAGATCGCATTAATATCAAACACACACACACACATATCATAGTCTATACATTACAAAAAGGGAGATAATGTTGTAAACATTTTATTTTAGCGATTATAGGAGGGCTATTGAGTTCTTCCCGATAATAACAATTTAAAAGCCGGTTATAGAGTCAATCTGTTATATTAATAATTTTAGATATAAATGCATTTCTCTTGTTAATTACAATTGAATATACATTTACATTATAAGAGTTTAAGTAATCGGCGTTATACATTTCAAGCGCGGTAAAATCTATCTGTCATCCCCCGGCTAGTACGGGGCACCCTACGCAGTGACCATAGTGATGTGTTATTCGATTCTACCAATTATTCGTCTAACAATAAATTGGTGCTTCATAGGTACCTTTAAAGTCTACATAAATAAAGAATAGTCGTCGTACATCGTTATAATGGTAATGGGACGAACGTTTTTATTCCTGAGTCCCACACCCGCATTTACCTCCGGAAAAAAGCTTCTCCTCTCTGTAATAACTTCACCGTTACAAATTCTACACTGTGAATATGGTGACTAAAGCATGCAAAAAGCGTGAGGTATAAAACCGTCTTACAACATTACGAGGTGAGGCATTCTAATCTAAGACTCGATCTGGGTCCGTTGATTTTCTCACAAATTCATTCTATTGCTGTGTAAACGCTGTTAGGAAACTGGGTTTTTTTTTAAAATGGGATTGTTTTAGCATTCACGTCTATGTAAAATCACATGGTTGATTGTGTCTTATTATGTAGCCATCGTTGGTGTCATTTATTAAAGCGCGTTGAATTAACTTGTATAGATATGTAAGTTTGAAATGATCGAATCAGTTAAGTAAGAAATAAATATTTTAAGGATATACATATACTTCAAATTGTTTTCCACTCGCTGCCCGTCCCCGGATTCCCATCTGCAACATTCAGTATTTTTTTTTAGATTCATTGATTACAACTTTACTTCGCCATATGATTAGGGCAGCCGGTCCGTAGTCTCATTTATAAATAGATTGTATGGATACTACAAGCAAGAGCAATTCTAGACTAGAATCCTAGACCAGTTTGTAACCAATATTTTGAAACCCTCGGAAGAACTTAAGGTAGTTGTTCGAGACTGTTGTTGTTGACGAGATGTTCCTATGGCCTTTTTGAATACGTGAATGACCCAATACATTGCTGATAAATCCGGGTCACAAATATTATATAGTAATTGAAATTACAAAGTCAATAAAAGCTGTTTATTGTTCATTTTGAAATCATCGATCATTGTACAGTGTCCGAAACATTATTACACAAGTATTGGCGATAATGAATGACATCCGCCGTCAGCGACGTTAATGCTAGTTATTACCGAATACTGATAAGAAAATAACACTTCGAGTTCAGTTTAAAGAGCCTTGAGGCCATATTGACTGTTTAAATTCTAATTACACACTACATTGTTAGTTCATTCATCAGCTATAGCTGAGGGCTCATATCATTCAGAGAGCTTTGCCACGATTACGGGATACTATTAGTCTGTGATTCGAAACGACACCCTCAACTTTTCATACATGGTTTCCCAAATTGGTCCCATTGGACTTTACATATTACATGCTATGATAAACTTAGGTGATTATCAGAAAATATGCTAAAAGTATAACTTCTTTGGCGCTGTACTTTTACTTCATTTGTGGGTTTCAGCATCTCAACTGATGTTATTTTATGGCAAAAATTTTCTACATTTTCTACCAATCACCCAATTTTTTTATCAATAAGGTGAAGCCCAGTAGCTAAAGTTGTGCTCAGTTTAGTATTAGCATGTGAAAAATGTCCAAGGCTGTTTATTTTATGACCTACCTGTTTATAGATTACACATTGCAACATCTTTGAAGTAAATAGTTTATGGTGACCACCGAGGCGTTAATTAAACAAAACATCCCAAAAATACCGTCAATGGGCGTGGACTGTCATTGCAGTCAAGTGTTAAAAGATTGTCAAATAGATGAAGGTATTGTGACCTTTTAAAAACTGGCAATCATCTGGTCCTCGTGACAATGACATACTTTGTATTGTTTTCACTATCGTATTAGTCACATCACTGCAATAAAGTGCGGAATTTAGAAAGATTTCTTGGGGTTAAGGCCTGAATTCACTTTGATTAGTGATTAGTGCAGGTGTTTAGTGCAAGTGATTAGTGATTAGGAGAAAATAAGTGTGGACAGCGACTGATTAGTGCAGGTGATTAGTTGGCTGCGTAGTGAAGTGTTTAGAAGCGTGTTCTATTTTTCTGCGAGTGAACTGCGAGTAGCCACGTCCCGCGCGCCCGCCCTTCCCCCTCACTCGCAGCGTGCCTGCCAGTCCTGCCACTTAACACGTCTGGACAGGCAGTTTAGTGTTTAGTGATTAGTGGATGTTCGTGTTGTTGTACCAAAAATGGTAACTACTAAACAGAGCCACTAAACAAGAATTGGACACTACTCGCACTACGCACCTGCACTAATCACCCTCAACTACTAATCACTTGCACTCGCACTAATCAAAGTGAATACAGGCCTTTACGAAATCACCAAAGACTTAAGTGGACTTATAATTCGATCGAAATTTCGCATGTTATTTTTAGCTCTGTTAAGGTTACGGTGAATATTCCTTTTATTTAGTTTTACTTTGTGAGCAGATACCCCGGCATTACATGAATCAAAATCATTATTTAAACTTTATTGACCTAATTAATAATGACAAATAAAAACAATGCGTTCTGGTGGAGGATTTCGACGATTAATTTTTATTTATATGTACTAATAAACCAATGTTTCTAATAAAATCTATTCTAAACATAACATTCGTTTGTTGATCAAAGTATCTTATTACGGTTAATGTAGAAATAGGTTTATCTTTACAACAGTAGAACTAATTTGGTGTGTGGGCGGGCGAATGAAAAGGTATATTGTTGGCTTGCGGGCGGAGGGGGGTGAAGAGGGGCCAATAAATCATGTTATTTCCTACATAATTATTTATCAAATAAAGAGCCGTATATTTATTAATATAACAATTATTTGCAATTATTAGACACACAACAAAAAGTACAAATATATAAAAGGAAAAAATTAAAATAAAAACAAAACAAAAACATTTACACATAAAAAAGAGAAAATAATTGTGAGTGTGTGTGTCACAGTAATGCAAAAGGGTCATAGCTCAGCGATCGTTTACTATCTATAAGCAAACTGCTGATCTTCCGCTTGTAGATGCATGATCTTAATAGATAGTACGTGAAACAATTATCCAGATTTATTTTATGTCAATAATTTTTACTTTATCTGTAGTTTGCATACAGGCCTTGGTCTAATTTTTCAGTATGAAAAAAAGTAAAATTGCTGGCCTAAGCTAAGAGAGAGAGAAAGAGAGTGTGATTAAATTACTAAATGTTAAAAGATATTCTTTTTTTATACTGTGTCAGTTGGCAGACATGCACGCAGCCCACCTGATGGTAAGCGGCCATTGAGGGACGCTTCACCTGGAAGCGTCGCTCAATGTTCTGCCAGACTGTAGGCTCATTTGATCTTCGAGCCTCAGATTAAAGTGTACTGGCTCCCACATTAATTTTGTCGAAACACAGCCAGAGCTGTTATGGCGGCAGATTTCACCTGTACCCGTAGCTAGCCAGTCGGACTCTGAAAAAGCCCTACCACCAATCAGAACCAAGGTGGGAATCGAACCCACGACCTCCGTGTTTTTATACCCGAGCGGCTTAGCCACTGTTCCACGGATTATCTTGTAGTCAGCAGTAATACAATTTGAACTTTGAAGATTCCCAAGGATTATAAAATTGGTTGGCGAGTTGTGTAGAATTTCAAAAAAGTAATTTTGTAAAAAACTACAATATAACTATGATAAGCAAGCTTAGTTACATAACAACTAGAGAGATATAATCTGAATGGCGTAGCAGCGGAAGCGATCAGCCTATTGTCTCGGTTCGGTTCCCGGCCGATCCTATCGTCGTTTGTCTGTTCAGGTTCACTTTCTCGAAAAATATTCTCATACGATTAGTTAAGTAAAATTTTGAAATATCTCTGCGTTACCATGGCGTACGTAATTGGGTGTGAATTAATGTTTGTTTAGAATCATCAACGACTCGTTGGACTAGTGGTTTATTAATTTGATCATGATTTTGAGCTTCTGGGTTTGAATCCCACGTCAGAAAATTTTCTTTCGGATTTCTCGAACATATGTAACTGTTGTTTTTGATGACTGACTGACCCACACTTTATAACACAGAATAGTTCGAAAAGGGCATAGGCTACTTTTTATCACGGGATAATACTCAGTTCCCATGGGAAAACTTTTTCCTGTTCTGTGAGAAACACAAATCAGTGCGGGTAAAGCTACGGGGCGGTGGATGGTATGGTAGTATTCAATAAATAACATACATCACTTACACGATACGATTGATTGATTCGTGTTTGATTAATCGTCTTTCTCGTGCAATATTTCGCTAGATAAACATTTAACTTCAAGGCCAAATGTTAATCCCGCGCCCAACCATTTATGCACTAAACGCTTTTAGTCTTGTTTACAAAAGCAACACGAGATTTCTAAATTGAAAGCAAATGATGAACATGCATTTCGACAATGTAACCTCATTACTTATTTAGATAATATTAATTAAACTTTACTTGCACTTACGCGATTCACATTCGCAAGTTTATACTAGTAACATAATAGGCAAGTGGAAGACAGTAACTTCAATTAGCAACAAAAGCAACAAATTGCTGTAATGAATAAAGCTAAGAAAAAATATTTAATACGAGTGCTTGCTATAAAGATCAATATAAATTCGTTTAGA
The DNA here is from genome assembly GCA_949319885.1 of Mecyna flavalis. Classification (NCBI taxonomy): domain Eukaryota; kingdom Metazoa; phylum Arthropoda; class Insecta; order Lepidoptera; family Crambidae; genus Mecyna; species Mecyna flavalis. Next base: position 9,131,178 of record OX439436.1, read on the forward strand.
AGTTTTTGCGCAAAAGAGTAACAAACATCCATCCCGCCCCTCTTTTTAGTACGATAGTAAAGTATAAGATAGTAAATTGTAAAAACCAGGCTTGTCAAATCTAGGATCATAGTCAAAGCGGACCCAGAGCTCTTTACTGGATGCAATTGGGAACACGCTAAGATGATGATGAAAATGAGCAAAGTATAGTTAATAAGTTATTTTTTTAAATTCTACTATTTTTCACGTTTAATAACAGTTTTAGGATTATCCTCACAATCTTTGCCCTCTCCGAAGGGAGAGAAAGTAAATACTTTCTGAACGGATTTAAATAAATAGCAACCGTAAGTTTCTAAGGATGATTCCGTTCCCAAATTGGCCTAATATGCTTTCTTGTATGTATTAAAGCTTTGACCACCTTTCTACACAATTATAGTCTTGTTAAGCTTTCTGTTCGTAAATATGGTTACTTTAACACAAATAAAAACCATGTTAACAAAAGCCTGTGTTGTTTCTCCACGATCAATTTCCAATATGTACTGGTCAAGTTACTGTTTCAAACACTGTGTGAAAGATGCACAAATCTCGCAACATGTGAAAGGTCGACATAGGTATGGCATTCATTATTTCTGGCCGGTAACGTTCGTTATGTAACCGACTAATTACGTTTAAACTAAGTTTTACAGCAAAATGTCTGCCGGCGACGCGGCCCGGTATAATCAAGTTATTATAAGTAAATGTGATTTGAAAACGGTAAATTGTATAAATGGTCCTGGGCTTCTTTCCGGGTTTAATATACGGTCAAATAAATTTTGGAGAATCCCATTCACAAGAGAAGGTTATCCTATTATTTTAGTTGTTTCTGATAACCATGACACTTGTGCTCGAGCCCTTGGGGGGGTCAGATCGATGTAAGTATGTGAAGAATGTGTGAGAAAATCCATTCTAATTCCCAAATATAAAACGCAATTTGCGTATTACATACATGTTAACACGTTAAATACATAAACAGCGATATTTCAAGATTGAGACTGACCTTACCGATCTAAAACAAATTTGCGGTGCGGTGTACATTTTGTCACCTTTCACCTGACCGCGACCTCGCGTGCGCCCCAACTTGACATTTAAGTTGTCTTCACTTGCGATCGGTCGTTTCCATTTATCACACGTATCGACATTTGGGAATTACTTTTCCTGTTAGACATCAAGGAGGACGAAGCTAGTGGTGTCAAATGGGAATGACTTTTGTGATCTATTTATTTATTCGACGAGCCATTTGGTGTAATGGTCGAGAAGTCGGCTATTACACCAGAAGTCGCAGGTTCGATCGATATACATATGTATGTATTTACAAAAAAAAGTATGTAAGTAATGTTTATCCGTTGTCTGGCACCCATAGCACAAGCTACTGCTTAGTTTGGGGCTAGATTATGCTATGTGATTAATGTCCAGCCAGAGATATTTATTTATTTATTCTTTATTGCACACATGAAAGTACAATTAGCGGTGTACTATTTGAAACGTAGTTTCGAATCCTCTATCCAACTTTATGTCCAAAATTTTTTTGTTTCTTCAGCCGGCAGATAGGAACACAGCCCACCAGATTATAAGCGGTCACTGCGGCCCATTCCATTATACCTACTTAAAAAAAAAAGATTTTATTAAATGAATATGATCTAAGCGCCGATTTATTGTGTAAATATTTTTAACTGAGAATATCAGCATTACACTCAATAGAAAATTACATTACAACACTGTATGCATAAAATACTAGTAATTAACCTACAACTGTGTAATTACGTACACATATTAATATCAAAATAGCCAATATATGCATAAATTTTTCGGACTATATATGTCGTATTTTGGATTCCGATAAATATAATATAAATATTTAATATAAATTAAAAAAAAAAGGTTGGAGTTCCCCAAAGGTTGGAGGTTTGACGGCAGGCAGTCTTAGGTTTTTTTTCCGAAGGCAAATCCGTCAAACCATCGGTGCAAGCTAGTGACAGATTTGTCCGTTGCTGTGGTTATTCGCCCCTATGAAGGGCATCTGCAGGCCTCGAGTTTACGCTCATTACCCGGGCTTCTTCTCAGGCACCTTGCGATGCCCGGTGGAGGTGTGTCCGGCCCTATAACGAGGCCGATCTTTCCCCCTTCCTATAACGCTGCATCCTCCTGTGCGAATGGGCACACCAGGTGAAACCCTTGCGGGAAGCCCAGCAAGCTTACCAGCAAATGGGGGATGGCTTACCGCCAATATTCGTCCGTGTGTCTGTCTAAAGGTCTGGACTAATTTGTTCTCACAAATTGAACTATTGTTAAAAAATTACGTAGTTATTTTTATATGATTAACATACCCTTATTTCGACTACATCAAAATATTGTACATAACGTTCTATCCGCAAAAAATAATTATGTAATTCCGTCAGAAATTTTTTAATTAACTGTCTTACAGAATCCCATGAAAATTTGGGTACTTTATATTTTATTTAGTAAGCAAGAGCATCTAAATGCTAATATAGCGAGGATAAAATCTAGATTACATCATCAGTAACTAGTATTTTCAAACAAATTTGCATTGACCTGTTGAACTTTTGGCATTTGGACATGCCTTTCTACTCACTTTCTTCAAAAGATTCACTACACATGGCTATTTACTGCATTCTCTCACATTCATGACTTTTCTGCCAAATATGATGTTTAATTTCCTAATAGGTACACATTTAAGACGATTTGTGATGATAACGAATGAGAAAAAACGATATCTTCAAATAATATTATGTCAGTACAGTTGGTTTCGTATTTTTAGTCGCATAATGGTTTCACTGAGTGTCCGTATGTAATCTGAAGTGACATTAAAACATGGAAAACATAATCTGGTCCTTCGAGCCGGATCACCGCAGTCAGGTGTAAATTGTACACATTTTCGCAGATGACTGCGTTACACTGTACATCTTTTCGCATAAACGTGCGAATAGTTTTATTGTTATATTTCACAACTCTGTTCGTGACCTGTGAGTGTGCTCTATTTCGTATACTCTACAAAATTAAAAACATGGCGCCGTTTGCGACAGTCATGCCTTTTACATAGTCACGCGATCTCATCGTCATTACATCATGACGCATGCACATCTTATCTAATTTAGAGATTGTATGCTTTATCCGTTCTGACATCTTCCGTCTGATATAAAAGCGTAAATAATGTAATATTTTACGTTTTAGCCTGTACCTACTCTAAGCACAGTTACTCAGAACGAAGTACGAAATCTTTCTTAAGATTACGTCTTGGTTTTTCATGTTTCATTCTGCCTGAAACCCTTTTTAGAAAATATAAGCGATACTATGTAAGCCAAAGTGAGTTTTTCTGATCGAACCATAGGTCTGTGCAATGAGATACCAAACTCATTTCATTACCTAGTATTTTGTGACACTTCTTTCACCGAATGAATAAAAGCACCCTAACTGTAGGTCAGCGATGCTTGCAGCCATGTAAGGACTCAGAGCTAAATATGTTTGTGGTACGAACCTCTAAGGGGCTGTCCATTCATCACGAAGGGGGGGGGGAGGGTTCATAAAAAAACATCACGTTATTTATGGACGGTCCCAAAACTACCCAGGTTTGTCCTTTGCACCCGAAAGGGGATGGGTGCCTGCCTTGTGGTGATTAGCTGGCTCATCTACTAATACCCTGATCTGATGCAGAAAGCTGGAATGGCCTGTATGTATTGCACGTATACGTACTGACCACCCGGACGCTATACTCAGAGCGATAAACTAGGTAATCTTTAGACAATTGTACAGTCAACAGCATATCACGGTAATCACTTGCAGTTTGATAATAGCACTTATGCCCCCGACATAAGAGCGGTACAAAGTCCAAAGTGTATAGTCTGAAGTGCTTTTGACTGTACCTAATATTTGTAATCCTTAGCTCCATGATCTCTTTATAACCAAAGGTTCTTTTATCTTACGACTCATACTGAAGGCCTTATAACAAATTATTAAATAATAAATAAAAACATTGGACATCCTAATCCTTATGTGGCCTGTCATGTTCTTGTTAGATGGATTACTTATTGTCTTAATATTTTTATACACATTACATAAATAAAATAAAATTGGAGTATTATTATCTAATAACAAAAATTATACGAGAAGGTTTGTTACAGTAGCTACAGACATAAGTACCTATGTAATAATTTAGAAGAATTTAGGGTATTGATAAAAAATATATATTTTTCCCGTCATTTTGTTCCGGTTAACCTCAGAAATGATCGCACTGGTAGGTATTGACCATAATATCACCTTTGTTTTACCAAACGCTTCGTATGTCTAGTGGTTTAAGGCCGCAAAATTTGTTCTGGGTTTTTCAGAACATTGCTCTGGTTTGTGCCAGTACCAGTGCCCATGATTTTGTCAATAAAATTGTTATAATAATACCCTTCATCCTACAAGTACAGTATCACATGTTTAGGGTGACGATACATTTAGTTTACCTTTTATTTGGTACATCTGAAGAATCCACAGAACAAGAAAATTTTCTCTCTGAGGTTAGAATGATAACGTCCCTACCTTTGTACCAGAACCGAACGCGCCAGTTCTTCACACAGCACACAAGGAAAACGATGCATTCATTGGCTAAAAAACTTCTAACAAAACTAATCCTTCTTGTCTTAGTAATAGGGTTAATTTTACGTTAATACACAAGCTTGTGTTTCCAGCTGTAATAACCATGGTATATAATTCATTTCGTCAACTCTTACTTCTACATTTTTCAAATGGGCAAGTAATAACATTTGTGTGCAAACGTTTGAAATACATGTTTCAGTATAAAAATTTGCAATACAAACGATGTAATTATGATAAATCAATTATTTTTAAAGAAATTTTCCGTGCTTGCATTACTGGAATAGTGTAGCGCCTTGTCATTTCACAATTCGATATCGATAGTCAGGTTTTATACTTGTTTATAATAATGTATTAAGATAGCAAAATAATTCAGTTTGTTTGTGTAAACTTAAACACTACTGGACCTATTTAGAAAATTCCATTACAATTATAAAGCTTTATTCCCGGTTGCATTCATTCATTTTTCATTTTTATCAGTTTGTTGGAAAACTAAAACATACGAAACTTTACTGATAGGCTACATATTTCATTGAACTATTTATATCTTACTCGAAAATTTTATCTTATGTTATAATTGCGTGTAAATTGCCACACACCGTAAACATTTCACGTACACCAAAAACTTGATAAAATACGCTATCGATAAAACTATCGATAACATGCAAGCACTAAAAGTCAAGCCGAAAATTGCACAGAGTTGCCGATTAAGGCTAAGAATTCACGGCGCGGTTTTTTGTGCAATTCCGCAGCCGCTGCGGTGGTCGTGCGGTTACAAACCATCCACGATAAGTTGTCTTTTAGTACGTCACGCTGCCAATGTCACTAGTGCAAAATAGCGTCGGATTTCTGTGTCAAGCGATCGCAGAGCGCGCGAAACGGGTGAAAATCGCATCGTGAAAACTGCTCTTACTTTTTTTCATATAAATCAACATTCTTTAGAGGCTGTGACCCCGCAACCGATGCGGGCGTGATAAAAAACCGCGCCCGCTGCGGTCGCTTGGCGGGCAACCGCAATTAACCGGCGCGGGCGGGAGGTATAAAAATCGCACCGTGAGTTCTTAGCCTTTGTGTTTAGTACGAAAATCGTGCAATTGGGCAAAGACTGAGACCAGCTTGACGTAGGATATGATCATTTGATCATATGCGTGGCCGGCTGACTCCGCCCACTTTATCATTCTAACCATTTTTTCTTTTCTATGGAAGAATCAACCGCTGGTAGTAACTTTTTTTTATATCAGAGGCGGCAAACGAGCCAGCAGCGGTTCGCCTGATAGTAAGCAATCACCGCCGCCCATGGTCATCTGCGACACCAGAGGGGGTAGCTGATGCCAGCTTAAGGGGATATGGGGGTCCTCCGGCACTCTCACAAACCAGACGAAACACAATAGTAGTCACTATTATTTCACGATGGTGTTATAATATGTGAGAGGGTGGTACCTACCTACTTCCCCGAACGAACCGACGAGAAGAGGCTCAAAATGGTCATAATTATTTACTATAAACTGAAATTTCAAAACTGCTTCATAACTACAAATCTGTTTATAGAATCAACATCAACTTTATTTGCATTCACATTCAAACACTTGACCTAAACAAATATGAGAGAGTAACAAACATTACTCCGCATTTGGTCAAAGAAAACACTGTACCAACTATACCGTAGGCGACTATTTACTATTTAAATCAAAGTTCAGACGAATACAGCCACTATTGTCACTGGTCCATTATAAGCGTACGTAGATGGGCCAAGTACTCAACATTTCAATTATATTTATATTCATTTTTATTTATCATAAAATACCTTCAAAGTTTTAAGTTTTAGCGTTCATATAATATTAATGCTGGATTCATTGAGACAGGCCAACTCTTACATAACGTCGAAAAAAGCAACAAAAACAATATTTTGAACAAATTTAAGTTTCAATAAGTTTATTTACCTATGGGATATACACTACAAGAAGTTTCACAGCAACTTTTACCCCTGGGCTTTGAAAAAAAAGTGGCACATTGAGTCTTTTATGGCTCCAGCTCATTTTATATATATTTATTAGAATGAAATGTAGCTTAAGGTAATTTGGGAATAGGTATGTCATGCACAAACTCACTTATCCCAAAATTGTAATAAGACACTTGATCTTTCATTACGTTTTTAGATAAAAGTTTAAAATCCAGAATATCCAGGGTTAAAGCATTATACAACAGACAAACCTTAAGACTGTTTAGATAAAGAACTTGGCCCTATTTCCAAAGCACAGAGTCAACATACGATTACAATATTACTTGAAACCTTGAAATAATTCAGTCGTCGTAAACAAAAGGGATCTAAAATGTATACATTTCCCTAAACAACAATCGCATGTAACAGAAGTTATTAACTATAACCAACAATACTACTAAGTTTCGGATATAAACAAAACTAATCATAAGTTTGGCTTCGTTTGTACCTAATACCTATCTGATAATCCGTATCGAGCTATGGGACTACTCCTGGATATCTTACTGAACTATAATACATTTCTGTGATATTGATGTCTTAGTTGACTAAATATATGTCGTGTATTCTTTACCACGGTAAAAAAAGGTTTACCAACCTGTCGCGTTGTCCAACTTGGATAAGTGACTAAAATAATGTACTACTCGTATGGTTTGTTAAATCTTAGATCATCTCTGCGACAGCTGTAATCGGTTTGACAGCTGTTAAATTTTACAATTTTTGACTGACAAATGTATGACGAGAAATAACGTTCATGATTTTAGGTTCCCGCCCACTTAGAGATGTTCATTGCTAATATCATTCGCTTACACGTAATAATCGATTATGAAATTTTAAAACATCGGAAAATTTTCTATTTGTTTATCTCTTTAAACGTACAATTTTATAATCAAAAACCAATTAATTTAATTAGAAGTAAGTCGTTTGGATAAAACAATTTGAATATGATTAAAGTCCGAAATTCGAAAATAATAATTTGAGACTCTCCAAAAACCAACAAAACTATATCACATACATTGAGCTGATCACAAAGTTAGTGAAAAGAGCACATGGACATGACATTTGTGTTACGAGTATCAAAAATAACCAATTTACCACAAATTGGTACTTAATTACATAATAACATCCAGACACAGCACAGAACAAACACAAATCTTTATCACATAAATGTTTGCGTATAGTCATCATAGAGCATGCCAAATGTGCCATCGAACCATGAGATGAGGATGTCCTTTAGTTATTATAGAGGTCCTCAATCGTTCAGTGTGGATCGATAGAAGAATCGATCAATTACGAATCGAAGTTTTAACATTCGTTTATGATAAGACGCCTCTAGTAATGTCACTGCGAGACCTGTCGCAGAGATCATCAAAGATTTAACAAACCATAAATGAAATTTATTGGCGAATGCTATTAGGCGATCGCATACTTTATTATTATTATGAAAGAGAGAGGCAAACAAGCAACAGTGACGTCTAATGGTAAGTAATCGCTACCACCCTTAAACATCCTGTGACTAGGGTATCAGATACGTTTCCCGCCTTTGAGAAAAAATGTGTAAAATAGGGGAGGTGTGAAAGGGAAACCGCAGGAATTTCATCGGAAGTGTGACGTACACCTTTAATCCCAAGTAATGGCGCCCTAAATACATTCTCCATCGCAAATATCAATAGCTTATCGTAGATAAGTACCTATTATCATTTCTTACACGTTAGTATTGTTCATTACTATCAGCAACCTAGTGCCAGAGACAGCAAAATACCTAAAATAATTCAGGAAGAAGGATAATTCCGGCAATCATATCAGATTTTTAAATACCTAAAGTTTTTAACAAAACTCGGTGAGAAATGATTTCAGTAAACATAATTATGCTAATTAGAAGAGGGAAGACCGATCTTAGTATCACTTTTTTAGAAGGTTTTCATTGATATAATTATGTATGGATAAGGAAAATGTTCAAAAGTTAAACTTGAATCTCTACAAAAAATATTTAGTGTTTTAAAGGTAAACGAACAACACTGCCCGATAAAGTCAGTTATTATTTCTGTCAAAAATCAAAACTTGACAGCTTATGCGCAGAATATACATTAAATTAAGCATACGTTTGTGTAGCAAAGATGTTTACTATAGAATCATTGCCGGTAATTCCGTCGTAGGCAACTAAGCAGACAGGGCAACGCTCTGCTGTTTTTCTCAACAAAACCATTTCACTGCCATTATTTATTATGATCTTTTTAAATACAATATTCTATACACGTGACTGAAACCATGGATAAAAGATTTTCAGATTAAAATGTAACCCCAAACTGCGATGGTAAAACGAACGCTTTGGATTAACAAAATCGTTGTCATTCCTTAACGTTCAATAGTTTGCTATTTCGTTTGAGAGATGTCTTTGAGCCGAACATTCTTCGGTGGCGGGCGGTAGCGTTGGAATTTTTTCGATTTATCTTAGATTGTTGCGCTGTCGGTTCCGCATAGTGGTAATCCTTTGCCATATAGAAACTCTAAGTCTAGTGCAATGATTCCGGGCTAGACAAGGCGAGCTCACCTAGCACGCCTCCTCCGGCCTGAGGGTTGACCTGAGGGCGGGGGTAGCTCCCCAACGCCTGCATGGCACAGGTCGCTCGAGCCAAATCTGGGGGTCACCTAGTTTCTCGGATGGCCCTCCCTAGGCGCCACCCTGACTTGGAGCCTCTCAAGACGGGGTACCCGGGGATGGGCTGGTCAATGGCCACAAGGCTGGCATCGGATCGTCCCAATTGGGTGTGAAGGGGAACCCGGGAGAGTAGTGGGTACCTAGTGGACGCTTTAGTCTCGAGTCCCACACACTAGTCTAGCTAGCCTGCTGTTATGGTGCATAAACAGAATAGGTAAGTGTCAGTCAATTGGTTTTAATAAAAGAAAAAACAGTGATCAGCGCCTTGCAACCAGCGACTAAAAAGGTTCCTCTTTCGTATTTCTGTGACCATTAGGGTGCAAATGATGATGATGAGGTAAGAGCATTTGAAAACATAAATACATATTACTTATGCGTTATTATGATGTATTGTAATGTAAAATCGTATTCCAATCCTGTTATTTTCTCATTCCCAAAAATTGGAAATTGACGCACGAATCCTGTTTATTACGTAATTTGATTTGTTCCACATTCGCCTCACGTTTTCTTCCTACATTTTGAACATCTATTCCCCCATTTATAGATATTTATTCTTTTTTACAATATACTTTTATTTTCTAAATTCTGTTGTGTTGCGAATCATATTGAATTTATTATAAATACGAATTTACCCTATCTTTATTTAATCAAAGGTCTTCGCAAAATTTACACACAATGAAATTTCAGTCTTCACAATACGCGGAGAGGTTTAATACCTATCATTGCGTAAGACAGTTTATGCAAGACATTATTGTAAAAAAAAGGTTAAAGCATATCGATTTTTTTTTCTACACGAGTGTTTTTTAATTTAAAAAAGAAAACACATGAGCCTGAGCTGAAAAAAAGTACACAATTACACATTGGATCGCAATTATGCTTAAATTCTTTAAAAATATGTATTTATTTTTGTATGAATGTATGAAATAGCTGAAAGGCAATGACTTCCATATTTTTATCGAGCGTGCCGAAAAATTAAGTGAAAAGCGCTTAGGTAGTTGTGACTGCCAAGTGTAATTTAATATCTTAGGACATTATTTTATACAGTTGTGTTTTTAATGTTACCTGAGTGTCATCTAAGTTTAAAAAAATATTTTTCTCTTTGTTTTTCTTCAGGTTATAGATGCTGCCCATCTTTTTTGCAACGACATTTCTTTAATTATACATTATAATATATCGCAATACTCAATCGTTTTTGATTTAATTCATCCCATCAAGACGTAGTTGTAGTAAAAAAGTCGAAATCACGTCCAAAGTTGGCTAAGTCGAGACACGTTTCATGACAGCTTAAAAGTATTTTCACAACAAGAAAACTACACGAGTACTTACATAATTTTTTCCCGGAAATAAACATTGACTTGGTTATATTTCCGACTACAACGAGCCGGAGTTAAATAAGATATTGGCCGGAGTTGACACGAGCTTATCAGTAAAATATTACACTTTTTCATGAAGCATTCATTAATGACATACCTACACTGCTATCGCTTAAAATCAGGGTTACCAAAAAGTAATTTTCGTCTCAATATCGAATGCATAAGTCTGACATTGCTCAGTTAACACATTCTTAATACTACTACTCACGTGCGCTGCTGCAGCGGGAGCCACGCTGGCCGCAAGCGGAGCGGAGCGAGCGGAGCGGGCGCGGTGGGCCGGAGAGCGGACAGCACGCGCTTCACTAAGCGAGCGCTTATCGCAAAAACCGCGACCATCACTAGCATACACGCGCCGCCTATGGTGGCCCATACGATCTACGTGGAAAAAGAGATTTTATTTGAAAAATCATCAAAATTATATTTCAAAGCCTAACTTGGTGGCATTGGGCAAACTAGCTGATTTCCTATAAAGACTTGATAAAAACGGCAATAGTAGGGGTTAAGTCGGTAACCCTGAGAGGGTTTAAAAAGGGGGTTCAACATGTTAGGGTATAAAAGGTTTCTACATATACGAAAACGACCGGGGTCAACTGATGAAACACCCAAAAAAGCCTATGGTTGAGTACCAAAGGACATCAAATATTAGAACTGTTCCTTCAAAAACATAATTAACAAGTAACAAATTAATCTCATGTGTGCCTAATTAAATCACAAAAACTAATTAGTGATACTTACGTACGTACTGAACTGTATTTTGTGAGCTTCGGAAGGGTCTGAAACAGAAATTAATTAGTAAACACGGCGAAATGAAACCAAACAGCGCAAAATAAACAAACACAGTGAGCTTTGTGGGTATTTGCAATATACCAGATCCCAGCTTTTATCTTCTACATAGATAAAGCAAATTGAAATTTGTTCGTAATTTCAAAATAAAGGCGTTATGTCTAGTGAAAGAAAGTAGTTGTGATATTTTTAAACATAAAACAATTATTAAGGAATGTGTATATTGTATCTGTCTCCCTCTCAGTTCGAATTTAACAGAACTTTCACTCATACCCTATGAAGGGAGAGCTTTGTGGTTAGTGGGATGCTTTAGTCTCAAGTCCCACACACGGCCGCAGCCTGCAGTTATAGTCCATAGACGCATCTCCTCTTAAAAAAAAGAGTTTACAAGCTCGATCCCTTCTCAACCACTTTAACACATCGAGGCGAGTAATACTCATATGCCTCTGAGCTTTACAGGAGTTGTAGAGGATATTATCGTAAAAACGTAAAATATCAGCCTATTAATGTCCCACTGCAGGGCAAAGGCCTCCATCCTAGAAATCAAGTTATCGTTACAATGATAGGTACTGGCTTAATCACCACGCTTGCCAAATTTCCGCATTGGTCCGAAGCAGTGTCCGAAAAAACCGACAAAAAGTTAGCTCGACCCGGGAATTAAACCCAGGACCCCGAGATCTCGGCCCGGTACTTAAACCACAATATATCGTACAAATGGTCAATCCCTATTGAAAAGACTAACACCTACTCACCATAAGCAGTCGCATTCCCGGCTGGCCCCACACACCCTCTCTCATCAACCAAGCTGACTCTCGCCAACAACTTCACATCCAACACGAGCCGGCCCTTGCCTCTCTCCCTTCGATCTCTCTCCACAATCCCTCCCCTCCTGTCAGAAGTAGGGAGAAGCAGCCAGCGGAACCCGTCGCCGTCAGCGACACGCCCATCGGCGTCTACGTGTCTGGATATGGTGTTGGCGAACCAGGGTGAGGGGTGGGCAGCGTCTGTCACCATTTGTTTTCCTATACTGGGAAGAGAGAAACATTATCTTATTTAATTGCGTAGATATTTTATAGCTATAGGTGTGACAGTGTGGTCAATTCAAGTAATTTTATGAAATATACAAAGAATAATTAGAGAGATTTATTTTTTATTTCAATTGCATTACTTTTGAAGACCATCAAGTCCCACAAAAGTTTACTTTTTCTAGTGTAGTTGCTTGAAGGGAATATTTCTAGATCTATAATATATAATATGCGGCCATAATATTTCTGGATCTATTTCGGCAATACATACCAACTGTCGGAGTCAACACATTTGAAATAAACTACTGGAAGATGGAAAATTTCTACCACTTAAAAAGGCTTCTGCCATCAGAATTTGTCTAAGAGAAGCTCTGTGAAAAACTCATCTTTCTAAAACTCCAGAACGTTAATAAATTTCTAACCTAATCACATAGTTCTGCTTTAACAAGTCCCGAGGTAGCCGCTGCGGGTATTTGGGAGGTGGGAGCGTCCAGCTGACGTTGATGTAGATCTCGCCGTGGACCACCACCACATGCGCCGACACGAGCGGCGCCGGGAGTCGCGGCGAGTGTGCGCAGGAGCACACGCCCGCCACGCATTCTAAAACAAATTTAATTTAGTTGCAGGTCCCGGAAAACATCTTGAAATCGGGTGGAGATTGCGCAGAACGCGAATTTTGAGATGCAAACGCATTATTTGTCAGAAGCAAACCTCTGAACTTCCAAAAACCCTTTCTTAGTGGGCACTTACGCATTAGTATAACTTCTACGAAAACAAAGGGGTAAAATATAGGTATTACGACCGAACGTGACAGATTTTCCCCTTAAAGGATAGGGCGCGCCTCATCCTTTAAAGGGCGCGCCTCAATCCGCCTCATCCTATACTTCTATCTCTTTCAACCTTAATATCTTTGCACAAACTGAGCAATACAAACTAGGTTTGCTTAGTTTGTGGATAGACAGCTGATTGAATAGTAAAGAAAAACAAGACTAATTTTAAGATACATCTAAGAAAACAAAATTTTTTTTTCTCTTTCTGATGGTTTGCGATTATTTGCAAATTGCCGCAAAATATTATACGAGGATAAGGGTCTCTCAAAATCCAATAATAGGAGAGACGAGTGCCTCCGTCAAGGATTTGTTCCGATCTTCGATTAATCGGATCACAACTTTGCATCGGGATTAAATTGAATTGAATTTTTTCCTAATATAATCATAAATTTGTATTGGATTGCGTATGTTTTACACGTTCGTGTAAGTTGGTTCTATATTGGGTTGTTGTATATTCGTCACAAAGTAAATTCGTCACAGAAAATAGTATGTGTAAATTCGTAACAGTTATAAAATTCTTCATTATATTAATTTTGATTATTGTAAATTCGTCACGTCGTCGTTATTTAGACAGCGGAATAAATAGAACAATTATTCGTCTTACAAAATTTTTGTAATAAAAAATTTAGTTTAAATAAAAAAAATCCTTTTTTAAAGTATTTTTTTTAATTCGTTTATTTGTAGCCGACTCTATTTACCTATTTTTTTTCGGTTTCAGTTGATAAGTGATAGGAATCACAAAATTCACAGCCACAGAATCCAAATTCTGTATTGTTAATAGTATAACAATATTAACAATGAATCGTCCTGTATCAGGATTTGTTTGCTTTCCCAGTACAGTCTGTTTAGCTTTACTATTGCATGCCAAAAGCAACGTCGAATGCCCTTTATTTCATCGCAGTGAAGGTCGATTGTAATGCTATGCTAGGCTATGCAGTGTTTTGTTTGGCGTTTGCTATGTTGGTCTGTACACATCTGTTGGGGTTTCTGCAAGCAATATTTGTGTAAGAAGTCCCACGTTTAATCCTGTTAGCCGTAAGTAAATAAATATCGGACAACATCAAATACATTGACGTGATGCTGATCTCCGCAAGTTATTTTGTGTAACAAGACTTTATAGTAGTTTTATATCTGTCTCGATTCAAAGATCCAATTAATCTAGAAAATGTAAATGAAACAAATATCGGAAAACATAAACCCCAAATTAAGTCATTAAGCACTTAGTTCGTACACGTTTGAGAGATTAAAAATAGTTGTAGGTGGTTAAGAGTTAACAAAAAGTTTTTTAGTGTCTACCTACATTTTCCCAACAGTCACAATACTATTGTATGATGTGACTTCTTTGTAAGTTGTCAACCCACATCATCGTTTCTGGCCAGATGACAAAGACTTCATTCTTCATTCAAAGAGTCAATTGTGAAAACGGAAAACTAGAATACGATTCTCTTTTCGACTTATTAGTCTTATTACTGCTTAGGATCATCTTGGCCAAAAATTGTTTTACAGAAACTTCAAACAGTTCCCGAAGAATCCATTTTGACCTTTTAATTCATAGAATAATTTCTGGAAAATTCCTCAACACATGAAATATTTATTGAGCAGTATTAGGCTAAACAAACAATTAAAAATGCTGTAGGTATTTATAAGGGAACCTCGATTTCAATAAAAGTTGAAGATCTACATATATCCATACTAATATTAGAAATGCAAAAGTAATTCTGTCTGCCTGTCTAACTACTCTGCTTAAACCACTAAGCTGCATATTACACACACAGGACTATTCTTTTTTTTATACTAGATCACTGATTTAGTGTAAAAAAAGACTTAGTCCTACTAAATTAGCAGCAGCATTAACAGTTAGCGGCCACTGCGAACTATTCCATTGAGAGACAATTCTTATGGAAACGTCGCTCAATGTGCTGCTAACCAGACTGTAGCAGTAACTTATTTATTAATCTGTGACTGTAGGCTTATCTGATCTTCGAGCCTTTCATTTTAAGGGAATATATCCGACACACAGCCAGCCAAAGCTGTTATGGTGGCTAATTTCATCTATGGGGCTGATGGGGCAGCTAGCTAAATCGGATTCTGAAGAAGTTATACTACCAACCAGACCCATGGCGTGAATCGGAATTAGCCTCTGTTCCACTCTGTACCTATTGATGACGCGATAGTCGGCCCCAAGTTTGCACCGAAGACGGCCACAGTGCCGTTTTAGTCGATAGTGGAGTTCGACATAACCCCAGCTGCTCCCCTGAGCAGCTGCTATGATAATATATGCCTTTCATCCCCTCTCATACAACTATATCTAGACAAACCATCTTTTCTGTATGCCACGCTTATGGAACGCGATACAAGAAATTGCTTACGGATCGCCGTTTAAAACTCGATAAGATTTACTTAGTTTTCATTTTTAATGCCTCCAGCCGCACCCTTTATAGATGAGCTTACATCGCTATGACAACCGACGCGACATTGAGGCGTCTTATCTGTTTAATTTTTATGGCGACTTTACGGGTACTTAATATTTGCCGACGAAGTTAATGATTACAGAAGTGTCACTGCCTCAGTCAAGCCTAGGTTTTTCGGAGGAGAAGGCTTTTACTGAAATCACAGGCAAGCGAGACCTACATCCGGGTGTGGGACTCGGAGATCGTCCTACTATCCACTAACGTTTTGAGTGCCGGAGGCCACACCCCCCATACTCCATAGGCCGGCAACGCATCAGCGATCCATCTGGTGTTGCAGATGTCCATGGGCGGCGGTGATTGCTTACCATCAGGCGACCCGCTGGCTCGTTTGCCGCCTCTGACATTCAAAAAAAAAACTAATCTCTTGGAGTAAACTCCTTTGGTGTTCACAGTCGGAACGACGAGCCGATGTCCCAATATAAGTTAAGTTTGTGATCCAACCATCTTATATTTGATATTTAACCCACATTTCGTAAGCTTGGTGATAAAGCCAACTACGGATCTTTCTTTTAATCGATGAATGCTTTGCTTCGGTAATCAGATTGTTCTTGCTTTAGTATTATCTTTACTGACGGAATGTCAAGCTTCCGCTTTGAAAGCTAGCTATTGGCATTAAATTCACTACAGAAAATTACTGTATTCAGCTCTGTTTCTAGTAGAATATTTATTTACTTAGTAGTACTGGCTTCATAGGGTATGTGCGATTATGTTTGTTCCACTATTAGAATTATTGTTTACGATTGTTTAATGCATACCGCGATGACTAGTGAGCCAAAACTAATCATGACGTGTTATGGTATACCAATGTTATCTAATTTTACCTACGTCACAATGATAAAATATGTTAAGTTTGTCAAATTCTGTACAATCTACTGTATTGAGAACCTCCACCATGTACGTATATATTCATAATACAAAACGCCACGATGCCCACAGACATATTCATGTACTCAAATGTTTGTATCGAGCGGAGACCGAACCCGCAACCTCTAAGGTAATAGCCGATTATCAATTAAAAAAAATGTTTTTGTTTCCATTATATATTCATTCGCTACAAGCTACATAGACATTAAAACTAAAATTAATATGTACGAATTCTTGTAAAATAAACAAAATACACTCCACCGACCAGAGCGTATGTACTATTAAATCTATAATATCTATCTATCTATACTAATATTATAAAGAGGAAAGATTTTATTGTTTTTTTGTTTGTATTTAATAGGCTCCGAAACTACTGAACCAATTTGAATAATTATTTCACTGTTGGAAAGCTACGCTATCCCCGGGTGATATAGGGTACTTTTGATCCCGGGAATGTGGGGGAATATTTAAAAAAATTAAATTACGCACGGGTGAAACCGCGGGCGGAAGGCTATTACATGATAATCATGATACAGAATACAAAAGTCCATAAACAAATACCTACTAGGTATGTAATTTGCGAAATTGTCAAGGTAAAAGAACGAAGAAAGTTAAAAGAACTTATTAAGAAGCTTTGAGAGTTTTTTCAACCCAGGAAGTATCGGATATCCTGTTTTACACTTTTTGTGTTCCATCCATTGGTAGTAAACTGTGTTACTGCTTCTTTGTGCTTTAAAGGGGAAAATGATGGTAAAATCTCGTGACAGTAAAGTCTAAAAAGCCGTTTAAAAACATAAGCATTAGTTATAGCCGTTTACCATAAGGCGGAATCATGTCTAAATATTTATTGATAAAGAAATAATTCATAGGCCGTCGGAAATAGACAAAATAAGGGGCTAAATTCGAAAAGCGTGATGTAGTTCTGCATTTTTGGTATGTTGTATGGGTCCGTTAGAGTAATGTGATTTCAAATTTGCAACTTCGAAAAACTTGTGGAAACTGAGAAAATCGAGAAAATCTTCGAAATTTTGGGACTTTTTTATCTATTTGCTCTCCAGGGCCAAAACTATGCATTTTTTGTGAACAATGTTCTCTACACTCATAAACTGTATTAAAGTACCTACAACTGGAGGCCAATCACAGCTCTATTGGCTTCAAAGGAGTCAAGCTATGGCACTTCGAAGATGACCAATATTTCTCGAAAATAGAAAATTTCAGGTTTTACTTACTTATTTCTCGAATAATTGGCAAAACCACTAGCTTCACGAAGAAAGGTCACTGAAAATATTTTGTAGTACATTTATTTAACTTTTATTAACGCCCAAAACGAAATCTGTGAGACTAGTAGTTCACTCAAAAAATCTAATAGAAGGTAAAATGGGTTAGAGACAAAATAGGCCGTCGTATAAAGACATTAAATTCGCAAAGCGTGATGTAGTTCTGCATTTTTGGTATGTTGTAAGCGTCCAGTAGGGTAGTATGAATTCCAATTTGCAACTTCGGAAAACCTGTGGAAACTGAGAAAATCGAGAAAATCTTCGAAATTTTGGAACTTTTTTTACTATTTGCTCTCCAGGGCCAAAACTATGCTTTTATTGCGAATGATGTTTTTACACTTATAAACTGTAACTAATTACTTGTAAATTGAGCCTAATAACAGCGCTATTGTCTCTTTAGGAGCCAAGCTGAGGCACTTTGAAGATGACCAATATTTGTCGAAATAAGAAATTTTCAGGATACTCCCACTTATTTCGTGAAATATTGGCAAAACCACTTGGCCTATGAAGAAAGGTCACTGAAAATATTTTGTAGTACATTTATTTAACTTTTATTTGAGCCTAAAAGCACCGTTATTGACTTCATAGGAGCCAAGCTATGGCACTTTGAAGATGACCAATATTTGTCGAAATAAGAAATTTTCAAGATACTCCCACTTATTTCGTGAAATATTGGCAAACCTACTTGGCCTATGAAGAAAGGTCACTAAAAATATTTTGTAGTACATTTATTTAACTTTTATTAGAGCACAAAATGAAGTCTGTGAGACTAGCTGTTCCCTCACAATCTCAAAAAAACGAAAAGAAGGTAAAATGGGTTATAGAAACAAAAGACTATTATATTGGGTAATTGGAAATTAGACAGGAATGTTATAAATAGTAATGGATGGAGGTCATTTGTGATCGTTTAGGCTCGCTTGAAGTTTGATTTGGAATCTAATTTCTAAGAAAAACATAAAATCAATGATGATTAACCGAAAAAACTGCGACTGTCTAAAAATGAAACCCTGCAAATGCAAAAAGAAATGTAGAGGGGCATGCAGTCAGATCGCAAATGACCTCCACCCACTACTATGTATAAAATTCCTGTCTAATTTCCAATTACCCAATATAATAGTCTTTTGTTTCTATAACCCATTTACTTTCTTTTCGTTTTTTTGAGATTGTGAGGGAACAGCTAGTCCCACAGACTTCGTTTTATGCTTTAATAAAAGTTAAATAAATGTACTACAAAATATTTTCAGTGACCTTTCTTCAAAGGCCAAGTGGTTTTGCCAATATTTCACGAAATAAGTGGGAATATCCTGAAAATTTCTTATTTCGACAAATATTGGTCATCTTAAAAGTGCCACAGCTTGGCTGCTATGGAGTCAATAGCGTTGCTATTAGGCTTAAATTGCAAGTAATTTAATATAGTTTATAAGTGTAGAAAACATCATTCGCAATAAAAGCATAGTTTTGGCCCTGGCGAGCAAATAGTAAAAAAAGTCCCAAAATTTCGAAGATTTTCTCGATTTTCTCGGTTTCCACAGGTTTTCCGAAGTTGCAAATTGGAATTCACACTACCCTAATAGACCCATACAACATATCAAAAATGCAGAACTACATCACACTTTTCGAATAAAATGTCTATTTCCGACGGCCTATCAGTGACAAATAATATTCCAAAAAATTCGCACCAACGTATCTCTTTATTTAGAAAATTCACGTGGAAGGTCCTTAGGAAACTAGTTTAGGTTTTAGCTTTAGATGTCATCTTGCCGATGATCGACAAACATTCCTAGGTACTAGGTACCTATTTGTTGAAAATGGCAAAATGAAAAAACATCACGTGATTAATGGATAGACCCTAACTAAACAGCTAGTGAGCTTTCTGTGTTCAGTGTGTTAATAAATAGACGACTTAGAAGATCAATTAGATTGGCTTTTATTAGACAGACATTTTATTTAATACAGAGATTCCCCGGACCTGCCTTCAGTGTCCGTGGGAGTTACAACGCCATCTTGAAGTGTTGCCAATATAAATGTACCAAATAATACCAACACAGTGTATCAGCGATTCGATGTCAAATGCCTCATATGTATACAGATTAGCAATGTTATAGAGCCACTGATTGTCAAGTGGGTATCCGATTAATGTCCAACCGGCCAGCTACCGGATCAATAGAGCTGTTTGCACGACCGATATATAAACACGACTATTTTCCGCTCGTAATTTCTGTTTATCGACAAACATACTAAGATGTTTGCTCAAACATTTCCTCAAGGATCATGGTTATATAGGGTAAGGCGAGTTGGAACCAATTAAAGAAGTTATAACAATAATGAAGCTTTCAGGGGTGTTATCAAAAAGTTTTTTCTTAAGGTGCGTACAGTTTTTTTTTAAATATAACATGATATAAAACAATGTTATAAAACATGTTTCAGTACTGTGGAGACTGAATGTTATAAAACTGTGTGTCTGGTGTCCACATTTTGAATAAATAACGAAAATGTTATGCAACATTATATTATTATAGTACATATATTGTTTTTCTAATGTGTATTTGTTATAGTATGTTGCAAAGTTGAAAAATTATGTCAAATAATGTGGACGTGTTATAAAACACATGTTATACTTACAACTTGTTACTTAATATGTACGCACCTTTACTTACGTCGTTCCCTGTGACTTTCGGATCAGTTTCCAACATAATAGCTGAGTTTAACTAACCTAATAAAACATTCTCATTTCTTTATGATTTTGGACGTAAGTATGATGTTCCAGGTATCAAGTTTATCCTTATCAAATATATAAAACAGATTATTTTGATTTCAGTAAGACAAACATTTATGTGATGAATATCTTGTTTGTCATGTGTCTATGTTTAATTGTATACAGTATATATTTTAAAACATTCGTTATGTCTCTGACTAATACCCACATAGGTAACATAACACAAGTGCTTGCTGCTTACTCGTACTTTGGGCACAGTCAGTATGTTAATATGTGAAATAAAAAAAAAACTTTTTTTATTATACCTCTTCAGTTGGCAGTCAGGCACACAGCCCACCTGATGGTAAGTGGTCACTGCGGCCTATTCCATTGAGGAACACTACACTAGGAAGCGTCGCTTAATGTGCTGCCACACTGTTGGCTCATCTGATCTTCGAGCCTTTGATTTCAAGTGTAGTATTGTAGTAGTAGTAAGTAGTCGTATTTAAATTTGACTTACCATCTAGCTCGACAATCTTCTCGGCGACAGTGCGTCCGTCCCAGGGATGCGCTGTCAACACGACTGCGTACGCGCAGCCCGGACGCACGGAGCACGACTCCTCCACCGGGTTCGCGAACGCTGGCACCACCCACCAGAGGGTGTCCTGGAGAATATCATATTATAAGACTTTGTGTAAACATACTAAAGTTTAAGTGGCTGCATATGCAATATCTTTGTTGTTGCGAATGTGCGGCGATTGTAGTCACTAATCATCAGGAGATCCGTTTGATCGTTTGTCCCTTTTATAATGGAAAAACTGTGTTTTTTTATATTGGGTCAGTTGGCAGACAGGCACGCATTTTACCTGATGGTAGGCGGGCACTGCGGCCCATTCCAATGAACGTCGCTCGGTGTGCTGCCAGACTGTAGGCTCTTCTGATCTTCGAGCTTCTGATTTCAAGTGTCCTGGCTCCCACATTAATTTTGCCGGAACACAGCCAGAGCTGTTATGGCGGCAGATTTCACCTGTGGGGGTGGTAGCTAGCCGGTCGGACTCTGAAAAAGCCTACCACCAACCATACCATGTGGTAGCTGAGTGATATTAAAAAGACGGTTCACATGCACGAGGCCAATGGTTGGTATGGATTTTAACCTGCCCAGACGAATGGCCGAGTAACCATGATCCAATTGTTCTGTTACCAATCGGTCTAGTAACGGAGTTCAGATATCAGTCACGCCAATGTAATTACTGGACTTGCACAAATTCTGGATAATGAATGACTAACGCTTTCGGGAAAAAACCCTTGGAAGACGAATGTGCTGCACGTATTGTACGAGCGTTTGTCCACCGCCGCCGTCACCGGGCCGTCACCGAGAATGAGATGTCGTCGCCGAGGTAGCGGTACATACATTTACTAGAGCCGTTTGTCCACCGCACGCCCGTCACCCGAGCGCCGTCATCTTGAAATTGGTCAGAAATAAACTCGGTTCTCGGTGACGGCCCGGTGACGGCGGCGGTGGACAAACGCTATACCACGAGTATAACGTATCAATATAATTGACGTTTCTAATCTATACTTACACCAGGAATGTTGTATTCATAGCACATAAGAGGCTTTCTACAGTCTATGGTGTCAGTCACGCTGCTGACCTCCAGGGAATAGTCCCGGGCCGGGAAATCTACGAATAATATAAAATAATTATCGTACCTAATTATCTAAACATTACTATGATTACTTAAATAAGTTTATCTAATTTGATGGTCTAGTAGTCTAGTCTAGTTCCAGAGTCGAGCATAAGGCTGCCCCCACACGTCAGACTTTTTGTAGGACCGATAATTGGGCCGATTTTATTTCTTTTCTTTGCTATGGTATTTCTGACCGACTTTGTGCTGTCAGTACGTTCTATTTTTCTCCTACAAAAATCGGTCACCGATTATCGGACGTGGGCGAGCAGCCTAAGTTGTCGGCTTTTCAGAAACAGCTCGTGTTTGCGATTACCAACCCGTTCTTGGCAAGCGTGGTTGTTAGTAGCTATCATTATAGTGACGATCTTTCGCATTGAACATGCGATTTCGTGCTAACCGGTGTGACCCTAAGCTCTCGCATGTTTCCATAAGTCGTTCGCAACATTTCAGCCAGAGTAATACTTACCTAGAGGCGGACTCCACGACACATTGAACATGAGCTCGTGGTCTGAGCCCTGGAGGGGTAGCGGGTACACCTGCAAGTCTTGCGGTACCCCTGCGTGCTGAACGGGGTACTTGTTATCTGGTGGATATGTCTCTTCTTCCTGCAACAAAATATAATATAGATACAAGGCAGATTAACATGCGATATACGTGTTGGAAAGTTGCTTCAGTCACCCAAAGATATATGGTAAGCTTACAACGCGGTTATTCTGCCAAATGTGCAATTGTACAAAAATACATATCTGGTCCTAACACTTTTGTATCTTGTGTCAAATACTAGCCACCAGTGAATGGTGTGCCGACTACAAAAAGTGCCAACGCCATCGCAGTGCCTAAATTATATCATTAGTGTTATTGTATCGTAGGGATTAAATGTCGTAATATCGTAGGGATACTACTTTAGACTAACTACCTTCTGTAGTTAGTCTAAAGTAGGACAGTTCCGCGAACAAGGATTCTATTATTACATGACTTTGCATGCACATTATAAGCAACCAGCCATAATTCGTTCATCGTGATTCAGCCAGGCATGTGCGGATCATATTATATTAACGATTTGTTGACTTTCTCGTCCATCAATGACTGGGAACCTAATTTATAAGCTCAAGCCGAACTTTATGCGCAAAGAATTCACGTGTTTACACTGAGACGCTGGCGATGGATTAAATTAAAACCAACCTTGTTTGACTATTAATAAATTGTTTTTTCGATTTGTTTGAGATTTTGAATTTTTTAGGGTTCCGTAACTAAACAAAAAATATGACCATTATTAAGGCCGTTTACACATTAGGTCGTCAGCAGCGCGACAGCCGCGTAATGAAGTGGAATAATTTGATTCTTTGTTTGTATTAAATAGGCTCCGAAACTACTGAACCGATTTAAAATATTCTTTCACTGTTGGAAAGCTACATCATTCCAGGGTAACATAGGGTACTTTTGATTCCGGAAATGTAGGGGGAAGGGGGGATATTTGACAAAAGAAATTGCGCGCGGGTGAAATCGCGAGGGCGACCGCTATACTCGTATATAATATGGTAAGGCATGCATCAATCATTGCCTCTGCATTTGAGCATCACTGTGCCGAGATTCATAACATTTAGCAGACAATCAGGCATCACAGCAAAGACTTCATTCGAACTTCACCGATAAGCTTTACTACCTACTCGTAGTTGCAATGCGTTTATTCCAATTTAGTCTGCACACGTTCGTAATTTACGTTTAAAAATGTTTCAACGAAACTTGGTTGTTTAACAGATAACCAAAATTTATAGAGTGAAGCAATCTGAAGTGGCAGTAGGTTGGTTACATCTGTCAGAAAACTGATATCCGTTGCAGTAGACGAGTTCTCGAGTGGAAATCGTTGTTAGACGAATATATTGTGGGACGTTGCTAGACGGAGTGACGCTGCAGTCAAAATGGCTGCCTTCAGCTGTTGTTACTAAGGAACCTTTTTTGAGAGATGACATTCTTTTATGTCCCACTCCATCGTGTTCTCGATGAATCTATCGACTACCTCAGTGGTGCAGGGGCCAGGCTCCTGGGTTCATTTCGGGTCTGACCCGGGTTTTTCCGTTTAAAAATTGTCAGCCACAGTCCGAAGGCACGTAAAGAAGTTGGCCCTGCACACAGTCAGAGCCCGGAGTCTGGGAAGTGGCCTGCCTCTGTAGGCACGTACAATAAATCCGTTGGTCCTGCGCCTGATCCATCTTTGGTCGTGTCAGAGTACTTTCACAACGTTCTATCAGAGTGAAGGAATAGGGAGTGCACCTGTATTCGTGCACTCACTTGTGCACTTTAATGAAAATGACTGCCTGCGTAGTGCCCTCTGGGTGGGAAATACCTATTAAGTATCGGTCGGGATGTGCTTTCGGCAGCACCACCAGTAGAAAAAATAGCCTTAGCTGAGAATTGGAGTAATCTGATAATATAATTATTGATGACGAATCTAATTCATACCCAAGCTCTAGTAAACCAATGAAACTTATTACTTGGGATAACAATTTAAGGAGATTTCGATTGAAAATATTTCTTTGTAAGTAGCTGTGCTAGACAATCTTTCATATTCTTCAATTTAAAGAAATTCTTTTGTTATAGGATTAGTAAATAAAGGACTATAATATCGTGCCTAATTATTTGTGACCGAAGGAATAGGTTTGAATGCTTTGATCTTGTTATTACAGTATGTCGCTACATTTTGTAGAAATGTGGAATTTTTAACCTATGTATATACTACATATCGACGCAAAAAAGCGGAAACGTAGTAACCCACACCCAAGCCAATTTTTTTTTATTGCAGATTCGGAATGAGAAAAAAATCCTCTTTCAAACGGTCTAATACTCCTTGCTCTACGACTAATAGAAGTTTTTATACAGCATTGGAAATTAGCCTGCTTTTTCGAAAAAGTAACGGAAAGATTGATGTAAATAGCATAAAAAAGAGTGTTTTTTATCACTTTACATTTACTTCAATTCATATTTTTCAAATGACATGATCTCGGTTTGATTTTGGTAGTTACAGCGCGTGAATATTCTGACCAATGTGGGTTACAGCGTTTTTGCTTATAAAGATTTAGTAACGCACCACGTTCACTACATTTCTTCGAAAATAAAATGGTTATTCGTGGCGGTTTACTACAATCCTCGCTTATAATAATATACGAAATCGTCGGATACGCCAATTTAAAACTTCATTAGTTTCCCCGATTTTGGTCGATTACCACGTCGCTCAGTCACTGCGCGACAGTTGAGGGAGTATGATTTGTGTGTCGTAAACGGATTTGACTGCGTGACTCGACTCGTTTACAATATATTAAAATATTACAATGATAATAAGGTTATGAATGTGTTCGTACTTCGTAATAAATGGCTTTGATTGGTTTATTCAATAATCATAATTTTATTTGACTTGTGACTTACAGTAGAACCAAAACGCACACAAGCTTCAAATTAACAAATTACAAATATCACCCTTAGAGTCCGACCGAAACTGGTTTTCCGGCCGAAACCGAAACCGAAACCGAATGTTCGGCCGTGGCTTCAGTTTCGGCCGAAACCGAAACCGAAACCGAAACTCACGTGGTCAAGTATAAAATTCCTTAAAATACTGAAATTTGGTGCATTTTACCCATTATTCTGCATTAATTGGGACATGAAATGGAATCACAGTATATTGATTTTGTTGTAATCATTTATTTAATACTAGACTTCCTACACGCTTTAAACCACTATGAAATGCCCCCGGTAACTTCCAAAACCCCCTTCTTAGTGGAAACGTACACATTATAAAATACGCTTTTAGAAAATTTCAAGTAAAAAAATTAAGACACTTTTTAACACCCCTTGAGGGGTGAAATATTAAAAAGCTTACACAAGGCTCTGTCCCCAACCTTTCCATAAAAAGACAAATAACCAGTTTTAATCCAAAAACTGACGGGGTATTAAAAAAAATAAAACCGTGCTTATGCCGCACGCCTAAGATGCAGAATTGCGCTGTAAGTGTCTAGCTTGAAGTAGACTTGACTGTACAATATTTTTTTAAGATTACATTTTGATTGTACACCTATATTTAGCCCAGGGGGGTTACTCTTGATCGCCTGCACATTATTTTCACAATTAACTGTGTCAAAAAAAAATACTTTAAAATATGAAAAAAATACAACATTAAAATTCGATTCGCGTGAAATCCCCATTCCTACGGCGGATGTCATACAAAAAAAAGATCAGTACAGCGAGAGGTATTGACAGAGAATAGAGATACGTTCAAAATCTGTTGGTGGGTGGGGACGTTTTTTTGCATGGTCCTTTAATTTTTTATTTTTAAACCCCTTTTTAACCCCCACGGGGGTAAGTTTTCAATAACACCTTTTAATTTGAAACTGATACCAAACTAAAAATATACTTCCCGAATTTTAAGACTGTAACTTTTAAAATGACGAAGTTTCATACTAACTTCCAACCCTCTTTTTACCCCCTTGGGGGTTAATTTCGAAAAACCCCTTCTTAGTGAGAACTTACGCATTATAAAGAACCCTTGTACAAAATTTCAAGTTCCTGGGTCTTGTACTTTGGGCTGGTCGTAATTCCTTTTTGAAATATCCCTCACTTCCCCCCCACATTTTCGGGTAAAAGTACTCTATATCAGCCGGGGATAGTGTAGCTTACCAATAGTAAAAGATTATTCAAATCAGTTCAGTAATTTCGGAGCCTATTCAATACAAACAAACAAACAATCAAAATATCTTTCCTGTTTTTAATATTTACAAGTATAGATAATACAAAAAAAAACATATTAATCATACTTTTATTATATTTTCAAATCAAGTTCTCATAGCAAAATGTTTATCAGTTAACAATAATCGAATCACTAATTGTTACTGTTTAACGCACTGACTATTGTGTTGCTAGTGTTGCTACAGAGCTATCCGAACGGCGCAAGACAATAATTCCCAAACAGGTGCGCCGCAAAAGCGTTGCTGCGAGAAACAAACGAGCGAACGGCGAGCGTGCACGACAACTTCCGAAATCAGTTTCGGTTTCGGCAAAAGTTTCGGCCAATTTTGGCCGAAACCGAAACTGTAGCCGAAACTTGATTTTTGGCCGAAACTCGGCCGAAACCGAAACCGAAACCGAACCTTCGGTCGGACACTAATCACCCTACACAATAATTATAACAACACATCATTTAAAAAGAAAAAATCCAAACCATACAAATAGAAAGAAAAATTAAATAATTAATAAAAATTATACCATGTCAGCTAATCAAAAATGTCAAAAATGAATACTATGTCAGAAATAACAAAAACAAAACCATACAAATAAAAAGAAAAATTAAAGTATCAATAAAAATTTATACAATGTCTACTTATAAAAATGTCAAAAAGAAATAAATGTAAGTTAAGTCCATTCAGTGTAGTTGTTTACATAGATATATTTCATTTAAGTCAAAATGTAGACAAATAAATATGTATGGAACATAGTTACAACAAATTTGCTATAAAGGAAAACCTACGGTTTGTAGTCGCCTATACATTTATCTCGTTCATTTACAGCGTTTTTGCGTAACAGAAAAAAAAGTGCTATTGCTGTAACCCACACAAACATACATTAAAAGTAACTTCTAAAAGGTTTAAAGTATTAGGTTTGATAAAAAATCCATAAATATATTTATGTTAAAAAATTCACATGTGTGGCTTTCACAGTTACGGAGATATCATTTTTTTTTTGAAATTTCAAAATGTTTTTGGCTCTGGTGAACACTTTGCATTTTGTGGGTTACTACGTTTCCGCTTTTTTGCGTCGATATATTGAACTTTCTATATTCTGTGAATGGGGTATACTTTCTTCCTTATTTACTTTTTTCCACATATCAAAAGCTTCCGGCAGTCGTGTTTCTAATCTAACACGACATAAGATCCTTCAAAAGCAGGTTTATTCTTTCCTCAAAGACGAGCATAGCATCATAGTCGTAATTTCCGCTCCTAAAATTCACATAAATCACTGAATTTGTCACATTCTACGAAAATTCGTAATATTGTAGTTAAAATGAATCAGTGTTCAGAAATTGTGTCATTTGCATTTTACAGATAAGGGAAAGTGTAAGTTTTTTAGACAGTATGACTTTGATATTTATAGACAACTAGACTCCGCCTGCGGTTTCACCCGCGCGTAATCTCTTTTTTCAAATATCCCCCCTTCCCCCCACATTTCCAGGATCAAAAGTACCCTATGTTCACCGGGGATAGTGTAGCTTTCCAACAGTGAAAGAATTATTCAAATCGGTTCATTAGTTTCAAAATTGATATTCCCGCGGGAATGAGACGTTTCCCGTAGGAATTTTATAGCCTATGTCCTATTCCGGGTTATAAACTATACGTTTGCCAAATTTCATCTAAATCCGTTCAGCTGTTTAGGCGTGATTGAGGAACAAACATCCAAACATCTAAACATCCAAACATCCAAACATCTAAACATCCAAACATCCAGACTTTCGCATTTATAATATTAGTAAGATGCTAGCTCCCGCTCGAGGCTTCGCCTGCCTTGAATATTAGACAGTTAACATTTGTAATGGCTTAAGAGTCTAGGTAAAACTCTCATAGCAATTAAATATAATAGGACGTAACACTGTAAATTATATTATTGTAAACTTTTATAGATATTTTAATGGACTACTAAACTTTAGGTCTGTCGTATTTATTAATTAATAAAGCATTTTGCCTTCGTAATGTTAAAATATATTTTACATTATTACACAAGGTAAATTGTAAAAGTTTATTATAAATATTGAATCCGGTAATAATGATGAACACAATAATACATCGACGATTCATTCACAAGTTGATAGGAAAAGATAAGAAAAATAATTGTAAACAACAAAAATACATGCTAGTGTTGTGATCTCGGAATTTTGGTTTAAATTTCCGGATCGGCTAAATATGCCGAAGTTTTAACACAGCTCGGATTTGTAATAATATCGGCATTTAACAGGTGTAGTAATTAAGGTTGTACCTCGCATTGTAATGTAAGTATGAATTGATTGAATTATTCATAAAAATTTATCCCTGCCTCAACACATCCGGTTTTTTTTATGTTTCTTCAGTTGATATACACAATGATCGGAGCGGAGAAACGGAGAAACATTAAACAACTAGCTTTCCGCACGCTGTTTCACCCGCGCGTAATTTATTTTTTCAAATATCACACAAATATTGTTGGAGCACAGGAAGTTGTGATCAAATTAGGGAAACTGTCTAAATAACTTACATCTTCAGGCCTGTGTATGTGATGATGTTCTCTGTGTAAAGGTTCTTCAAATATATCGAGATCTGGTGGTTGTGGTATTGTTTCAAAAGTCTGTGTTAGGCACTGAAGAAAAAGAGCACTAAATACAAGCACTAATGGCACCGGTATATCCATTGTGGCACTTCACTAAGAAATTATATTTTTTTATTTGTTTGTCATTTATAACAGAACATTTTAACACACACTTCAATCCAGTTACAGTTAGTCACATCGGAAGTCACATCTTAGAAGTTCAGATGATGGAACATACCTACAAATAATTTTTTCGCGCAATTTTTGAATCGTTTAATTATCTAACTTTCCCGCCTAAGTCATGAAAACGATTTAAACAGCGTTGTATTTAATTGTTTATACAAAATAAAAAAAGTTGCCTTTATTATTTTAGAACTTATTTTAAACAAATACATTATAGTCTGAAGTCATAATATTTTCTTTTTAAACACAGCGTTCTACACAAACAGCCTAGTTAACGGAGATAAGGCTAAATACAAAATTGTAAAATGATATTATTTTATCTCTAAAACATTTTATCAATTACTAATCCTCATTTGAGCGCTTGATCATTCGATTAATCATTCAGCCCAGAGATTCTCAAAGTTTTGGCACATAATATTTATAATAATAGTACTAAGTTTTGACAACCGCGACCCTTGGGTTAGCGTACCTCAGTGTATTCTTAGAAGGCACGAAACCATTTTAATTACCGCGCAAAGGTGAAGTTTTGGCTCAAAATAAATTCTTTTCCCTTACCTATACGAACCTTCATATCAAATTATACAAGTTCAGGCTAATTCAGGCTGTTTTTGTATTTAATTAAAAATCTATTTTAACGAAAGGTACTGGGAAGTCAGTTAAAATACTTTAAGGACACTCTATTACAATTTGTAAGGATTAATTCTCAAGGGTCATATTTAGTACAAAAAATTATTGAATTTATGTTACATCCTGGAAAGGCTCAATATGATTTTACGAAAAACTTAATTATTAATAAAGATTCATAATAAAATTGCTTATTTTTAGGTACGATGTTTTATAATTAAGATTTTTAACAATAATGAAGTTATAAGCTTCATTTAATTAATTTTACACGTGAGCGATTGCTCTATTTCGTTTTTCATATTTTTTACTAGTAATATAATTACAATCACCAAGTGTTTAAATCTAATCAATTTATTAATCATTTCAAATTCTATTACTAATTAAAGCTTTTTTTTTTGAAAATTATTATATTCATTTTTTTTTCAATTCACTAATTTACCAAAGTTTCTAAAGAAAGCTTATTGCTAAACGATTTATTACTTAACCAAAAATTTGAAAACACTCCAGATACCTTCAAATTTATTTGTTTACATCTGTCTCATTTTGTTTATTTACAAATTTACAATACATCTAATGCTCTTAAACACTCCAAAAATCCGATAAAGACCCACTTGAGAAATCACTAGGTACTTTCATTATCAAACCATTGTATCAAGATTATTGTCTTTTCACAGCATTTTTACAAAAAAAAACACTAGTACTACTACCGCATTCAGTAAGTTATGTTATGAATCACAAGTTACTTTCGTTTTTCGTTTCGTATACAAACATAGTGAGGCACAACAGTATAACCGACAGTGATTGAAAGCTGAAAGGATTCAGTTTGAACTCCAGATAGACGAATTGCTAAGCGATTATTAGATATCTTTATCAATTTTAGGCCAATCTAGTGATAGATAGGCGTTTACACTCGAACGGTGACGTCGGTGGCCAATATTAAGATAAGATAGTCCAAATTGTACCGGTGTACATTCACGCTAATAAATTAGAGAGTACGGGTACATTGTTTGAAGGAATTTGTGTTTTTAATTAAACACTTTCTGAATACTATACTTTATTAGTGGTAGAGCCATGCTGTTTTACAGTACGAATGGGCCGGCTCCTCCGCGGAAGTCTCTCACATAACACCAGCCTGAAATAATAGTGACTACTATTGTGTTTCGTCTGGTTTGTGAGAGTGCTGGAGGCCCACACCCCCATAGACCGGCAACGCATCAGTGATCCCTCTGGTGTTGCAGATATCTTTAGGCGGCGGCGATCATCAGGCGACCCGCGCTGGCTCGTTTGCCGCCTCTCTCTCATCTCTCTCTGACATGTGACACTCTACCGAGTGGTTTGAAGCGTCATTTTACATGTAGGTCGATGGTAAAATCTTGGTGGGCACATGTGGATTTTTCATGTGCGTAGGTATTTATTTACCACTAGCTTGACGGTGATGGAAAACATCGTGAGCAAAACCTGATGTCGAATGAGTATGAAGCCATGATCTTATTGGTCTAGTTCCCTTTTTTATGCGGAGGAGAGCTCCATAACTGCATGCTAGCTAGACAAAGGCATCGGCCTCGAATTTCGCAGTGCAGCGGCGAGATGTTTTGTATGGAATCCCAATAGACCCGTTTTCGAACACAGCGGGGCGGGAGGGGGGCAGAAGCGCACGCAGTCGCACTGTAGATCATCGATTGACAGCATCGCACCGCTCTTGACGGCCCGCGTCTAGCGGTTACCGCAGTGCGCATGCGTGCGCCGCCGCTCCCGCTGCCGCGAAATTCGAGGCCGAGGCCTAAACATGCGTCTCAATAGCCACTAATTGTGTAGCGAGACGAACTTCGTCAGTTTTGCCTTCACACCAGCAAGGGACGAGCCGGCGCGCCTGACTTCTGGCAATTAACCGAAGGGTTACGGAGGGCCGAATATAGCAGTTGCTATAATGAAATTACTGGACTTGCTAAATCCAGGATCAAGGTGCAAGCGTGCCCTAACTAGATCAGGAGAAAAAGAACTGCTTATTAAATAAAATAAATATACCGCGGTTTGTTAACTCTAAAATAATAAAACAGATACGGCGTTTTGGATTACTCTTCGGAGTCTTCGGTAATATTTGCCTTTCGTCCGTATTATATTCTTGTTTACTTTCGTAAAAGCGAGGTTCATACTCGTGTATACGCATAGGTATTTATTTATCGATATTTACTTTTGATGTTTTTTCGCCAGAATTATAAAACCCACATCATCCTTAGCAGTAACACAGAAGTTGTGATGAAAAGAGATTTATATCCTATACAAGTTTTTTATAAAACTGTCAATTATAATACTTTCCGTTATATAAATCAAAGAAATAACCGTGCTTTTTAAGATAAGACATTTCCGTTTTGTTATTTCGAACATCGACCTTTGGTGTTTTATGAATGCAGCTGAGATTCATCTAGATTACTACAGTTTGTTCCTTTTCTTGTAAATTTGATGGTTGTTTCGTTAAGATGTTTACAAGAATCCGCGCACATTTGAAGACGATAAAATACTTTTTACATTCAACATTAAACCTAAATCGCATTGGAGCCACATTTTTGCAAGCAGGTATGCTATAAACTACTTACTAACAGTCTTAGCAAAAGTATAAAAAAATGAATTACGGAGGATCGCGTTTGACTAAGTACCTATAAAGCACTGCGCATAGTCATACTTTCGTTTATTATACTTTTTTTTTAATATCTGAGAATTTTCAAAATGCTCTATGCGATACACAACATATAAAAAGTAGGAACTTATAACTCGGGGATGGGCTGGTCAATAGCCACAACTCACAAGGCCGGCACTGGCTCGTCCCAATTGGGTGTGAAAGGAAAACCGGGGGAGTATAGTGGGTAGTGGACGGTTTAGTATCGAGTCCCACACACGGCCGTAGGTCTAGTTATCCTGCGATTATGGTGCATGAACGCATTCTCATCCGAAAAAAAAGTGCTTATTACTCACCGATATCAACTCGGAAGCTTCAAAGGCCTCTGAAGGCTGCTGACTGGAAGGCAGTACCGTAGTCCACTCCGGAGCCTCCGTCGGTACATTTGTGGTCTTCGGCCCAAGCAGATCCGGGATCATCTTCAGAACTATCTTCCCGGACAACAGGGAGAGCACGGGACTATTCCCGGACCAGAATAGTATGACCACGCAGTACGTTGCCTGCCATCTCTTCATTTTTAATACATATTACACTTGAGCACTTCACCTCGACACTGTCCACTCTCACCATGTCTTATTTAGGCTTATTTTTTTTTCTTTTACCATCACCACATTTAGGATAATTTATTATATTACTATTGTTCGTGTATTGGGATGTTAAAATGTTTGTTAACGGTTATTTTTATTATAATATAATAGGTAATATTCTTTTAATAAAGGCCAACTGTTGAGATTCTTTACGCACTTCTCAAAAGGCCATTGACATCGAAGTGCTGGTAGGATGAAAAATATTGACGTGCATAAGATTTTTTTAAAATCTATTTGTAGAATAAATTAATTCATTTAATTCCATTATTATTAATAGGATTGAATGTGCGTATTTACTTCTATACAATGCTTCTATATTAATAAATTATCTATGCTAATAAAAGAGGAGTTTGTTTGTTTGTGTTGAATAGGCTCCGAAACTACTGAACCAATTTGAAAAATTATTTCACTGTTGGAAAGCTACACTATTCCCGGGTGACATAGGGTACTTTTGATCCCGGAAATTTGGGGGAAGGGTAGTTATACTTATTGTTTAATATAGTATTTGGCATAGTTTAATATGTTTTTGGAAATAATTATTTTCCATTTTTCATTTTCTTAATTTATGAGTTTATAAAAATAGGAGTTCCACTTTAGTCTTATGAACCTTGAACTTTTATAGTCTATTGCGAAATGGAAACTATTTTTATCCATGAGATATTTATTCACAATCAAATGAAGATCATCTTTTCCGCCTCAAGGTGATATGTACTATCAAAACAAAATCCGTCTATCGGTTCTTTCATGCTGTAATGGCGGATCTGATTTTAAAAGCATCTTTCATCGGTTAAATATTCCTTATAATGAAACGACATCCTACTGTTGAACATAGAGATGTTCAACAGTAGGATGTCGAATAATAATGATACTTTAGAGATGTAAGTATCATTAGCCCAATATATTATTAATATGAATACTAACGGAATGAAAATTAACAAGCAGGCTTTCTGAGATTATCTACTAGAGTGGAGTCATTTTAATAGGCAACATTTGACAGTTCATTTATGCAAAAAAAAATATACCTTAGCCTTACGCTAAAGGAATAAAACTCAAGAAAACAACATCAGTTTTTTTAATACAATTATTTATTTGACTCAATGTGGCGAAGACCGAGTACCTGGCCTGCAACACAACGGATCCTACACCCATCCGCATAGGCGAAGACATGGTCGAGCGGACGGACCAGTTTAAATACCTGGGATCTGTTCTCCACGCATCCGGCGACATCGACTGTGACGTCAGGTCACGCATAGCTGCAGCGTGGGCAAAATGGCGGGAGGTGTCTAGCGTCATTTGCGACCCAAGAATGCCGGTTAAGCTAAAGGGACAGGTCTATAAAACCATCATTAGGCCTGTCCTTTTATATGGCTGTGAAACGTGGCCGGTACTTGAGCGACACAAGCAGGAACTGCGAGTCACGGAAATGAATATGCTGCGCTGGATGTGCGGAGTTTCGCGGAAAGACCGCATTAGAAACTCCCGCATTCGCGGCAGCCTTCATGTCCGTGATATAGCAGACAAACTGCAAGAGGGTCGCCTACGGTGGTACGGGCACGTTTTACGGAAACCGGCTAACTACGTGGGAAACAAATGCCTAGCTATGCCGCCTCCGCCTGGCCCCGGCAGGAGAGGAAGACCCAAAAAGGGCTGGCTTGGCGTCTTGGCGGATGACATGCGTGTCAATGGGCTCACCACAAGGGATGCACAAGACCGTCCGAAGTGGAGGAGGAAGAGTAGGAAAGCGGACCCCGGGCCCCACAAGGGCGCAACCGGGATAACGCTGGGATGATGATGATGATGATTTATTTGACTCTTCTTCTGATGTAGGTAGATACATAAGTAGCACTTTGCTTTTCATAAATGAACTGTCAAATGTTACCTATTAAAATGACTCTACTTTAGAAATTATAAAATTAAGGGACATTTCTTGAGAAAGCATCGAGCAATGTACTGCCACATTGCCTTTGAATTGTTGTTTCATACATTAATGTTTTATTATATTTAAATTAAGTATTGTTTAAACTTAATTACTAATTTTGATTTATGACAAATCTATCACTATGTTAACCTTGTCATTCTAATTATTCTGGATCCGTTTAAAATTTCCCGAAAAAAATAATTTAAAAGCATAATTTTTGTGTTTCTCAGTGCTTTCATTTTTAATCATAATGTAATAAAGCAAGGACCTCTTAAATATTATAAAATAAATAGATGTTAAAAAACTTCTAACTTCCAAGTGTGAACATTATGTCGCCTTTTATCTTATTTAACATAATATACTTATCACCTTATAAGGTCACGTAACAGCATTGATTTTGACGTGACAACGTCTTATAAATTGGTTTGCCGGGTGACACTTCAAGAAACTGCGTTACGCTCCGCTCACGTTATGCGCTCACAATGAGAGCGAGTGAGAGGCACGCGTCCCGCCTAAGAGCGAGAGAGACAGACATAAAAAGTCGTTGTCACGTAAAACTTTCGCCCGTATACCGACTTTACAGGCAACCAATTTTTTACTTATGGAGAGTAAAAATCGCAGGTAATCAACTTGCAAACTGACAAAATTTTACAGTCTTTCAACCCGTAATCGAAATAGAAGTCAACCACTCCCCAAA
The DNA here is from genome assembly GCA_949319885.1 of Mecyna flavalis. Taxonomy (NCBI): domain Eukaryota; kingdom Metazoa; phylum Arthropoda; class Insecta; order Lepidoptera; family Crambidae; genus Mecyna; species Mecyna flavalis. Next base: position 9,167,450 of record OX439436.1, read on the forward strand.
AGTGGTGAAGGGTTTCAAATGCTTATCACACACTATAAAAACCTACAAGTAACATTTCAGGGGTCTCAGTTCTTCACGGGTGGTTTCCCCTATTATAGGGGATAATACACCACCCTTAAACTATTGCAACAGGTAGGTTCGTCTCCAAGGGCGTCGCCAGCTTATGGCTAAGGGGGGGGGCAATGGGGCCATATCCATCATCCATCATCATCAGCATGTAACGGTCCACTGCTAGACATAGGCCTCTCCAAATCGATCATCGGCTACTCGCATCCAGCTCCTGCCAGCCATCTTGCGCAGATCATCGCTCCACCTGGCCTGAGGGCGTCCTACACTACGTTTACCGAGACGCGGTCTCTACTCTAGAACCCGTTTACCCCAACGGTTATCGTTATCGGTTCTACGGCTGATATGGCCAGCCCACTGCCACTTCAGCTGGCTAATCCGGCGAGCTATGTCGGTGACTTTGGTTCTCTGCTGAATTACCTCATTTCGGATGCGATCCCGCAGAGAAACGCCGAGCATAGCTCTTTCCATAGCCCGCTGAGTGCCGTAAGTGTCCACGTTTCGGCTCCGATGTCATGACGGGTAGGACGCACTGATGACTTTCGTCTTTAGGCATTGTGGAATCGGCGATGGAAGACTCGACGTAGTTTCCCAAACGCTGCCGAATCCAACTGAAATTCTTCTATTCACTTCGTCCCCCAACTGCAACGACTGCCCAAGGTACACATAAGTTCAAGGACGGCGCCGTGATTCGTGAATTGCAATCGGTTCCTGTAGAACACGTTCATTAAACATGACCTTGGTTTTGTCCAAGTTCATCCGTAGGCCGATGCGTAAAGAAGAATCAGCCAGGTCATTCAGCATCTGTTGTAGGTCCTGCAGCGTCTCCGCCATTATGACGATGTCATCTCCAAATCGCAAGTGAGAGATGTGTTTGCCTTTTATGTTGATGCCACGTTCTTTTCAGTTCAGCATCTTAAACATATCCTGAACAATTTCGGGGAGATGACGTCCCCATGTCTTACTCCTCGATGCAACGGTATAGGATTTGTCTGCTGATTTTATACTTGGACGGACATGGTGGCTGCTTTGTACAGACATCTTATCACTTGGACTCCAGAACGGACCAGATTTCAACCGAGTCTAAGGCCTTCTCATAGTCCACAAATGCTAGACACAGGGGCTGATTATACTCTTCGGTCTTCTGTATAATCTGCCGCATAGTGTGGATGTGGTCTATGGTGCCGTATCCGCTCCGAAACCCAGTCTGTTCCGGTGGTTGAAACTCGTCGAGTCTTGGCGCAAGACGGTTCGTGATCACTCTTGAGATTAGCTTATAGACGTGGCTTAGAAGAAAAATGGGTCGATAGTTCTTCAACAGGCTGTTGTCGCCCTTTTTGAAGAACAGGACGACCAAACTCCTACTCCACGCCTTTGGAGTTCTCCTTTCAAACATGACAGCGTTAAAAAGCTTTTGGAGCTCCCTCAGTACGGGTTTACCTCCAGCCTTTAGCAGCTCTGTAGTAACGCCGTCCTCTCCAGGGGCTTTTCCTTTGAGCTGCCCGAGAGCAATCTCGATTTCGCCAACGCTGACTTCTGGCAGGTCTTCAGTGTAATGACGAGTTAACGTGGCTTTAGAGTCTTCATTTTCGGGATCAGGTCGAGATGCATGCAAAGCGTATAACCGGCCATAGAAGTCCTCTACCTCTGAAAGGACTGCCGGCTTTGAGGCAAAAACTTCTTCACTTGCTGTGGTCAGCTTCGTCAGGTGGCTTCTTCCGAGAGATTGTACGAACACCTTAGACCCCCGATTTTGCTCTATAGCTCTTTTGATCGAAAGAGTATTAAAGCACCGGAGGTCGTGACGCATACGTTTATTTATCTCCCGGTTAAGAGCTCTTTTACCGGACGAAGTGGCGGGTGGGTCATCACGTCGTTGCCTCATTAGCCCTAAAATCCCTTCGGAAAGTTTCGACTTCCTGCCTTTGCACCGCATGTTGCAAAATCTCCTACCTTCCTCCCTGAGGATTCGAACCACATTTTCAAGCTTTCGGTCAACGTCAATTGTGGTTTCCAAGGCAGCAAATTGGTTCTCAGGGTTCGACTGGAACGTTTCAGATCTTATCATGGTTTGGAGCAGAGTTGGCCGGAGTCTGGACTTCATCAAACGGACGCGTTCAGCTCTAAAGTCGATATTCAGAGTGCCTCGGACGAGTCTGTGATCGCTGCCGGTATTAAATCTGTTGATCACGGAGACATCTCTAAATATGTGCCGCCTGTCCGCCAAGATAAAGTCGATCTCGTTTTTCGTCATAGTGTCGGGGCTCTGCCACGTCCACTTCCTTTGAGGCTGCTTCTTAAATCTGATATAGCCGTGATGGCGTGATGAAAATGGCGGCGATTCTAAAAACGGACGTCAAAATCTTAATGTTATTCTGAATATTTCAATATTTTCTACAATATACATTTAACCTTGTGAATTTATTTACGTTTTGTCATGCAATGCGGAATTTATTAATAGGTAAGGAAGTCAATTGCACTTGCACTTTGGTCGCTTTGCGGCTAGCTACATTTGATCTCTAGGGGGGGGCAGCTGCCCCCCCCTGCCCCCCCCTGGCGACGCCCTTGTTCGTCTCATTTAGGTGTGTAGGGGAAATCAAGGAAAGGGGTAGTGGGATGAATGACTTTAGTTTTAATTTGTACACACTTGGCTCACTAGGCCGCGGATCGTGTTTTAACGCATTTTCCGCAAAAAAGGGTATCCTACAGATTCTTAATTTTCGTTTAAGCCAAACCTTGGTTCGGTATTGCACCTTTTCTCTCTCCCTCTCTCTGGGTCAGTTTGTAAAGTCTTTATGTTTTAAATATAGAGTTCTCGTTTATAAGCATTGAAATTTACGAGCGAGCGTTATTAAGGAATGTGCCTGTATGTTTTATTTACCATCCCATTTTATTTGATATTGTGCGCTTGTTGTGCGCAATAAGAACAGTATTTAAGTATAAGGTATTTAAATACTTTTCTACGATAATATACTTCTGCTAAGTTATGATCGATGTAATTTTGACTTTCGATCTGGCGAAATCTTGAAAGATTTTTTTTTGATCTTTTATTGTCTTCGTTATCAATTGGTAATTAATTATTTGGTTTTTCTGTTTTAGGTTTATTTGTGTTTAAATAATAATCTTTAAATTTAATTAGTGATTAACACTTTTACCTAATCATACCCGAAGTCTCAACAAACAATTAACACTACCTAAACAATTAACACATTGATAACAATAAACAACGACAACACTCCCAAACCTCACGCATCCAAACAAGTACAAAACTCGTTCCAATTTTCACGACAAGATTAACAAAATGTTTATTTCTTAATATTGGGTTATAGGTAAGTAAAAGTATGGTATATAATATGGTATGGGTGGTTTTGTGGTTGGTATGCGAGTGTGACGCGTAGGGCGGCGTGGCGTGACGCCTGGGCGGAAACCGGCAAAGAACTGCCGCTCCGGCGGCTAGCTGGGACCTCTACCAGAGAATCTCGGTCGCTTTTCACACGATATCGGCTAATTTCAGCCTTTGAATACACTTTAATATCCTGAGGGAATTCATATAACGTACGATATTGAGGCGTCAAACATTCTATTGTGGATATGAATTGGTTATAAGTTCTTGGGACTGAAATGTTTTGAAGGGCGATATTACTTTGTAAGTGTGGGTAATGTGGGTGTTTTCTATATATTTCAACATTAGTTATAGAACATTTTTCACAGTTTTCAAGGTTAAAATGCATTGATGTTAAATTTTAATGGCTGCTATTCATGGGACGCTTGACGTTGGGTTAGAATAGAACCTGTGGGTACTTTGGCTATAGTAATAATATTCTCATGTGCCCTACAGTAGGGATTTACAGGTAAACATTGTTTATATAAAAATATCCCTGGACAATATCCAGACAGCGCCTAGATGGCTTAAAATTACTAATTAACTTGTAATGAAGTTTTCTAAATAAAACGTATGTTTGTTTAATTTTTTTATTCAAAATTATAGTCATATTATCCAAGTTGTTTTAACTGTAGTGATATTGGAGAGAGTAAAAATAGTAGTAGGGAGGGCCACGTGGCGTCTTCAGTCGGAACAGGTCGCGAAATTAACTAAGTCGGTGTTACACGTCAAATAAACGACGACCGGAGCTAAAAAATACCTGGGTGCCATTACTTTGCAATAAATAGTGGGAATGTAAGTACTTAGATATCTTCAAGCTATCTGCTCAACGAATAAAAGCGCTCCAAACACCTCCTTAATAATATTATAAATGCTAAACAACTGTCTTTTACCTTTTTCACGCTTAAATCACGAAACCGCTTTTAATAAAAGGTACAGATAGGTATACAAAAAAAACCTTGAAAAATGATATAGGTCAATATTTACATATAGATACCTACCTAACCTACTTCATAACAAAAATATTTTCTGCCTACTAAGTACGCCAGAAAGATTCGAAAGTTTTGAATAAAATAAATTACGCATAGGTTTAGGTAGTCAGGGGCTTTTCCGCACTTGGCCTCTAAAATGGGCCATTGTACGTGAAAATTCGGCATAGGTATTCATAGGAACTCTACTAGACAAGCCTTTGACTTCGAACTCAATTTGTAAGTTCCAAAATATGTTCTATCTACAGAGGTAGTGGTTGACCGAAGTAGAGCTAGTTACCTAACAACTCATGTTCGAGAAAACTTAGTAGACTTGGTAAGCATACACATGTTCTGGAAATTTTATTAAGACTGCTCTGAAAATTACGTTTGGTCTAATTTTCCACTAGGTACCTACCTAACCCTTTCTTGGCTAACGTCAGTATTTTTTTCACACCAAATGTCGTCATGAATAGATTTTGTAATGGTGATTCCATCAGGTTAGCCGCAAGCTCGTCCGCCCGCTATATCATTAAAAAAGACTTCAAGATGGCAGCGACGTGGGTCCGGCAAACCCTGCAATGGAGGCCTGGTGCAATAGATAGAATCAGAGGTCGAGGGATCGATCACCGCACGACCCAACATTTTGTTCTTGAATGAATGTTGTCTGTATGTAATTGCCTAAGCGCTTTTTAACCTTTTCCACGCCAATGTCTGATATATCAGACAAACCATTTTCGTGCCCACCACGCCAATGTCTGATATATCAGACAAAAAAACATAATCAAGAAACGTTGTATTTTTACTTGCCTGAATGAGTTGAGTATAACCTAATAATTTTTTGGATTTTTTTTTTTAATGGTCGTGGCGTGTGGGGCACCATTTTCGGAAAAAAGCGTGGCGGGGAAAGGGTTAAAATAGTGGCGCGCAGTACAAAAAATAGGTAGGTACTTGGTTTGGACTTGAAGCAAGGATGACGATTAAAGTGAACAATCATGTGCAAGAATATTTTCTTATTAGATAAAATTAATAAAATAAATTCAAGCAAACGTGCTCTTTAATAAGTAATTACAAGGCCAGCACATTTTCAAAATTAACTTGACACTTGATTAACGTTTCTTAAGTGTCTAAAATTACGAGATTTCAGCGCTCAGGGCGCTTTACTCAAGTAAGGTACTTACCTTTGAAATTAACGTTATGTGACTTTGTGCTACGAAACGTTTTCTGATGGTTTAGTCTATTGAATTTACCTTTATAGAACACATAATTCGGAAAATTAATAATATTAGTAAGTAGATAAATAGGATCATCAAAGACGAATGAATGAGGCGCAAATTCAATAAATTAAAAGTTTAACAAAACTTTTGTTAAGTAATATAATCAACTCACTAAAATAGAATCCCCTGATTATGTGCACGAGTAGGTAGTCTGAAAAACATTTATACTCTCCCATTCCCAACCGATCTTTATTCATACCTAGTTAAATTCCTAGTAATCAATAACAACACTCCATCCGTGAATCGACAAATTTAATTAAGTATCCTCATCCTCGCTTCTATATACTATGACTTTATAAATGCTTCGTAAAGGTAAACATCAAAAAGCTGTTTACACGTATCAGTGTAAAATTTCGTTTATACCTACATAATTATCAATACAAGAATAATATCGTCGATGGGAAAACATTTAAAGTAGGTAATGTAGGACTAAAAACTAACCTTCAGTGGTAAAAAGGTACGAGCTGTAGGAAATAGAGAGTTCATAATAAATAAAAATAATTTCTTCGAATAGTGAAAACAATCCATCAATAAAGTGGCATGGGAATGGATAGTGCACCTTGCACTAAAGATACTTCTACGGACGAGTACTTAGTTACTCATAGGTAGGTAAAAAGATTGTGTACAAGTGCTAAGTTTAGTCACTTTTCACACCATGGTTTGTAGGGTGGAAAAGCTTGAGGCTAATTCAGCTTCTCCAGATCAGTGGCTGGACAGGGGTACCCACCACCACCTGCATTGCACAAATCCTTGTCACAGTCGAATGAATATTGTGAAAAAAACTCAGTTTGGAAACAATCTGAAGTTGTTTACATAAAAAAAAATAAGTCCAAGCAAAGACAAATTATGCATTGATGGCATTCTGTTAAGCATTTCAGCAGAGTTTTAGGATGAAATAACATAATTTTCCAAAAGATGGATATTATATAGACGTATAAAACATCATGTTTCCCAAACAAGTCGTGTTTTTCGAGTTCGCACATCATTAGCTCCACTGAACAAACACCGCAAGAGTTTCCTTAACATCTCTCATCAATAGTCATATTGCCATAGAAACGGAAACTTTTGCAAGGATCAAATCAGGGCAAATATCTACAAATCACGTTACACAGAGGCAATCCATTTTTGACCTTACCGCTTTCTCTTAGGGAAGTGTGAACATACATATTTTCGACAGGAGCTAATCTTATGTTATAAATATGTATGTTTAAGGACGTGACGTGGTACATTATATGATTCAGTAGATAGTTGAATTAGGATGTTACAGGAAAAGTCACACTTAATAATAATATTAACTTTCGAATTTAAAAAAAAAAAACAATAATTGTTGAGTATGTAAATACTAAAATGCTTAACAACTTTGTTTTCACGCTTTTATTAAAACTAAGCTTAACATTTGTTTCAAAAATTTTTTAAATTCCTTTTTACAAAAATAATACATAATATAGTTCGGGAAAACGGTGCTTTATCGACAACATGAGGTATATTCTCGATGAAAATAAAAGAATGATTTTTGTTATGAGCATACAGACATAATTAATTTACGTCCCATTTTTAGTAAACTAGAAATATTTGGGAAGAATATCTGCCTAACCTGCCTTGCTCAGTGTCAAAACCGGGAAATAGGAGTTCAGTCATCAAAAGTATCTGAAAGAAAATCAAAAGAACAAAAGAATAAAAGATTTTTGAATACAACACTACGTGCTGAAAATTGACAAGTCAACCGTATGTGTTTACTTACGTGTCGATATTTTACACTAGAGTAAACAGTTAATGGATGTTTACCTATGTAGTGCTCTTCAGAACTTTTTGTTTGAGGGAAGATTTCTAGAATAGGGAAGTTCTTTCTGGGAGTCAAGTTATGGGTCCGTCATTGAGTAAATGCGATTATTAGGTTAGCCCGGCCCACGGGGTGTTGACATGCCGAGGTTGATTTTCATTTCAGAATATCTAAGAAATATTTTCCTCGATGAGTAAATGGTGGTAATTGCCGCCGTCTGTATGAGGCGGTAATTACAAAACTCCCTTTGGAAAATAAGTTGGTTTGTTTGTTCCCACTTGTACCTACTACCTACTGTGTAGTTCTACGATAGAACTACTTAGTGGGATTTTTTCTTATTAGTCAATGTGCGACTTTTGGAATTCGGCAGAAAATTTCTTGTCGATTTTCAGCAAATTATTGTTATTGTCAAAATGTGGTCGAGTTATTATTATTGTTATTGTCAAATTAAGGTAGTGAGTGTTCAAATCAAACATCACCACGTGGGATAAAAAAAATGTTGAGGGAAATGCAAGGCACCTTTGCAAATTTTCAGACAGCTTCATTTCACAATTACAAGCACAGTATATTAACAACTGGATTTATTTTCTCCTTACAAATTCACACTCCCGACCGTACTGTGTATAAGCCTTTTAACCCTTTCCCCGCCACGCTTTTTTCCGAAAACGGTGCCCCACACGCCACGACCATTAAAAAAAAAAAAAAACCAAAAAATTCTTAGGTTATACTCAACTCATTCAGGCAAGTAAAAATACAACGTTTCTTGATCATGTTTTTTTGTCTGATATATCAGACATTGGCGTGGTGGGCACGAAAATGGTTTGTCTGATATATCAGACATTGGCGTTGAAAGGGTTAACAAAAGAAGCTAGGCGCCTCAAAATGGCGTAATGCAGGGTGACATTTAGATAGGTACCTACGCGTACGAAAGCAGTATAACAAACAAGATTTTTTTGTCTATTTTCTGTAATACCGTAGATATAACTAAAAGTATAACTAGATGGACTAACCCCTATTTTTCCGGTAAATAATTATTGTCAAATTTTGGATGGGCCAAAATAATATTTAAGTGGTATGTGTCCGTTATATAATAGATATGTGGTAGAAGTTGAGCCGACTCGACCGGGGAAGTACTTACCCACGCTTACACCCTAAAACTCTTCCTCTTCCCACATATTATTTTCTCTAAGGTGGCCAACGCTTCTGAGATCATTGTTGCATGTGCTCGCTATAAGCGATATGAAGATATTATATTCGCTATTGATTACTTTTACGACACGTGTTGTTCCACATTGCCACCTATCACAAAAAAGTATAATATAATTATTGGAACTGGTTACAAAAAAAAGTCTGTCTATATTTTGTATGAGGACACACGATTAACAAAAACTCAGTTAAAAATTATTGTTACATTAATTAAAACCCGTAGGTCAATCAATAAAATATTTATTATCTTCACACATCATCAGACTTACTACTTGTAGAAAACATTCTCATCTAGATTTACGCCTTAATTACTCGAACACTTCAGAAATCTTTAGAACTTTGTGAGGAACAAGGTAGGGATATTCGCGGCACCATTCTTTTCACATTTATCGTAGTCTACAATTAACATTTTAGATATTATTGGGAAGACTCCCGAGGCACTCGTAGAATAGAGGAGCGGTCCATTAAATAGAACTTTTTATCAGCCATCATAATGTGATGATTATTCCTTTATTTATTTAGTCACAGAGACTGTAACTAGGTCGACGGTTGATTAAAATACCAATAAAAAAGTCGACATAATCTTTTTAGAGTAAAATGACATTCATTACTTACATGCTACAGCGCCATTTAGTGGATAATTAATTTAAAACCAAATATTCACATAGGTACTATCGAGGTCACCCGCGCGTGATCACCCTTAAGGCTAAAATCCTGTGCAGTATTTTCACGTTTACAAGCGCCGCTCCCAAGAAGTCACAATGCGCGTGCACGGTATATTTTTCCAAAAGTGATCACGCGCGGAAGACCTCGATCGTAGTCACCAGCAAATCAGACTACCATAATCTGTCATATTTCTACAACCAATTTTCAGCTTTATTCACTTCACATAGAGTTCTCTTTTAATTGAGAATGTTTGACAGATTAGGGTAGGTTGATCTGCTGCCGTTCGTACCGTACATCAACATTTTTAAAGCCTCAAAAGTTAAAAGTTTTAATTCAAGTATACTATGTATGGTGTCCGCAACCCTATTTAGTCAAAATGTGCGCGCTCTTATTTTAACCAAGATTCTAATCACAAAACTGACACACAACAATTAATATATTAACTTATATTAAATTACGTATAAAAACGACAAGGGGTTTTAAAGATAGAAACAAAAATACATAGGTACAAAAGATTCATATATTTATGAAATATTTATTTGTTTGACCTTACCTAGATATACAACTCTTCGTAAATGGCACAGAAAAGAAGCAATAAAAATGTGTATATAAAATATGAAAATAAATTATTAAAAAATTACTTGTTATCTTCTGTTTTAAATTAGGAAATATTAAATTCGTTGGAAAGGCAAGATTAAACTACACGTTTTCACCTAAGTAGATCTTTGAAATTAACAAACAATCACAGTGTAAAAGCATTAGAAAAAAATCTATATCTAAAAATAAATAAATTAGAACAAAACTAAAGTGAATGAATCTTATTCCTTACGCATAATTGATATGTTATTTGGGGTCTATTCGAGTTTTTAGAATGAGAGGTTTCGCAAGTGTCAAAGTGACATTTACAGAATCCTTTTTCTATTCCGGTTTCGGTAACAGTAATTAAACATTTTCATTCCACAAGGATAAGTTCGTGATCGATGCTTATCCAAACTAATAATTTATTTTTATACGAGTATTAAACTGTATACTGTGTAATACTGCGATGATTAAAGACACACCTTAACATTTTGCATATTAAACATTCAGACAAAAACAACCACTAAGTTTGCTGGTTGAAATTTAAACACCGTTTATCTCGACTTTATGAAAAGAATAGACAAGACTTGGATTAGATATGATATTGTTTTTTATTGGATGATCACAGTCACAGATTCACAGTAGTATGGAATTTATATTGAACAATGTCAATAATAATAAAGTATAATGCTATTGAAAATTAATTGCAACCTCTCACTCTACATATTCTGTTACCATACGGAAATCAGTTAGTAATAACAACATACATCCTAGAATCGATGAAATGCACAAACTTCGTTCAATAATTATTTATCACATCACACAAACTTTAATCACTGGTCACTTTTAAATCGTTACAACAAAAACCGTCACGAGACCCAACGTTACAATAATATCTACTAAAGTCTTTTGGTCAAATTGGTCTCAATTTTGCCTTACATTGCCTGGTCATAGAGTTGCTTTAAAATTCACACACTTAAAACTACTAATTTCTGGCTCTTTATACAAGAAATGCACACAAAAAAGTCTAAATTAATTGAAATCAAACGTACCTTAAACTTCTAGTAAAAATAGCTAATAATGTTCTCCAAATTTTCTAAGCATCAGTGCTGAGTTTGAATACTAAGAATCGTTGAAATATTCGTACACATATTGCACCAAAAACTTTTAATTATAAATTATCTCGTCATAATAACGTTTCAAACTATGAGTGTTATATTATAATCATAAATAAACAAAATATGGTTGCTTGCCATGCTAACTTGGCGTACTCCAAAATGAAATATTTTCAAATGTGTATATTTTTCAAAAATTGATATGTTGTATGTATTGATACCCAGTTTCTATTGTTACATGTATACGTAAAAAAATGGCACGCTCATGGCTAGGTGATTGTATGAAAAATATCAATAGCTAATACGAAACAGTTATAATATTCAAATATGATTTATTAATCAATTCGATTACGGTATTTTTCAATTGAGTAATATTCAGAATAATTATTAGTTTTGTTTAACAAAACCAGACCTCAGGACCAGTTTCACCACTGACAGCTAAGTTCGTAATTATCTGTCAGATAAAATGTAAGTCTTCTTTTTGAATGTTGACAACTATACAGTACTTAACTAATCTGACAGAAAAATTATCACGAACCTTCAGACTGGTCCTAAAAAAATATATTTTGATAGCTTAAAGTATTAGCAACGTTTACTGTCCATTGTTTTTTTTTTAATATGGTATAGCCGGCAGACGAGCATGCGGGAAACCTGGTGGAAAGTTACCACCGCCGCCCATAGACATCTGGAAATCAGGTGGAATCACAAATGCGCTGCCGGCCTTTAAAAGTTGTGTTTTAACAGTGTAAATTTGGAGTGCCCATTATACTATATGGATTAGTTCTTAAGTAAATCAGGAAGCCCTTGTATGGTCATGTCTTAAAACCAAAAACAATAACTACATGTACGAACTACTAATTTGAATAAATTGACGTTTTTGAAATCGTTACTCTAAATCGTGTTGCAAACATTTACAGGTTTAGTAAAATAGCCTTCCTGCACACCGTATGCAACTATTAACCAAATTAGAATTTAGAACGCATAATTAAAATATGAGAATAATTTGTTGCTTAAGGTGACAAACTAGCTGTATTCTTCTCTTTATTTTGTTCTGAGTACAGGTCAAACATCTTGAAATCGGTTCTCTTTATTTTGTTCTAAGTATAGGTCCCGGCAAACATCTTGAAATCGGGTGGGGATTACGCAGATCACAAATTTTGAGATGCCTGCGTGCTATTGGTCATGCGCAAGAGCATGTGCTCTTGCGCATGTGCGCAAACTTTCCCCCACTCCTTCGACCGATGGTCAAGAAGTTTGCCGGCACGTATACAATGCCAATGCCTTCCTTTTCCTATTTCGTACAGTGTCAGCAACTCTAAGACCGGCTATATCAGTACCTCGGCGAATCGCCGGGCGTAACGCTATCAGGGCGCTGGCACGTCGGGCGGCGCGGCCAACCCCTGGGCGTACGCCGTTTGGATGCTCTCGCACACGAACTTGTATTGACTCTGGAGACAAAGTAAGAAATAAGTTAGTACATATAGTATTCACCTTAATGCCCCCCTTGAAATGACTAGCGAACTCGAACTAGTAATATTGCACATTGCTATCAATTGTAAGGTGGTCAGTTGTCAGTGGTGGTGTCGTGGCTGTATATGGATTCTCGGACTACGGCACCACTAAAACGTTAATGAGGGAGTATCACTACATAGTATAAAGCAAAGTCGCTACCCGCTGTCTGTCCCTCTGTATGCTTAGATCTTTAAAATTACGCAACGGATTTTGATGCGTTTTTTTTAATAGATAGAGTGATTCAAAAGTTTATATGTAAAATACATGCATAATATAGTAGAGAAATACCATTGCATTCGTGCAAAGCCGGGGCGGGTCGCTAGTGATTTAATATTTCAAACATACCAAATCACTCTGATAGAGAGAGATGTAAACGTCCTAATAAATTCCAATTAGGTCGCTTTCACATCTGGTTGTCAGCAGCGGACAATCGCGTATCGTGCGGCTGTCGCGCTGCTCTTTTTAATATGAAAGTCTGTCGTCTTTTCCAGTCGTCACGTGACCGTCTCGCTTAAAGTTGCCTGAATGTAAAAGCGCTCTTAGTTCGACGCGCGGCCGCCAGTTAGATTATGAGCTCTGTGGTGGTTACTCACCGCATTCTGTACCGTTCTGTATATCCGCGGCACGCTCAAGACTGCTAGGACTTAAGCAGCTGTCAGAATCCTGTATTAGAATGACAGCTAGTCATCCATGCAGGGTTGGGTCACAGCACAGGTTAGGTTAGTGGTGACTCACCGCGTTCTGTATGCACATGGGCCGCTGCGTGCGCATGGCGCGCACCAGGTCGAGCGGGTAGAGCGGCTGGCGGCGCGCGAGCAGCTCCAGCGCGGTCTCGGCCAGCACCAGCGCGCCGGTGCGGCCCACGCCCGCCGAGCAGTGCACGATCAACGGCGGGTCCAGCAGGCGCTCCTCGTCCTGCTCCGGCTCCTGGACTACTGTTGGTATCACTGAAAAAAAAAACACACAAGGCTAAGTTCATATGACCGCGCGCGATTGGAGCATTCACATGACGGCATATGTATGGGAACGCGCCGCGCGTATACGCGCGGTACCGCGTGGTAATGTAGACGATATTATATCGTTTACTGTGGTCTTGTACCACGCGGTTAGTAGTTCCGCGCGGTACCGTGGTGATTCGCTCCGCAACTTGTTGCTATAAAGCTAAGTTCATATGACCGCGCGGTACAAGACCAAAGTCAGTTAGCAACAAGTTGCGGAGCGAATCACCAAAAGGAACGAGACAACAATATCGCGCTTTCCCTCTATGTACTGAATAGAGTGTTATAACGTAACTGCGTAGTAGACTCCGGACGCTACCTAACGACGTGACTAGTTGATACCTTTAATCCATCTAACTGTGCAGTTACGATGTAACGCCCCTTAACATAGACAATAGTTGAACAATACCAAATACAAAAAATGTATAGTTAAAGAACAACGCAAGAAGTTGTATGGGCTCTGTCCCCACCCACCAACAGACTTGGCACTAGTTTTAATATTATTATGACATTCCTTAAAAAGACAAATAACCATTTTTAATCCAAAAAACGGGGTATTCAAAAACAATAAAAATGTCCTTATGCCGTACGCCTAAGAATCAGAATTGCGCTGTAAGTGTCTAGCTTCAAGTAGACTCGACTGTAAAATATTTTTTAAGATTATATTTTATTGAACACTTTTATTAAGGCCAGGGGTGGTTACTCTTGATCGCCTGCACATTATTTTCACAATTTACTGTGTCAAAAAAATACTTGAAAAATACAACATTCAAATTCGATTTGCGTGAAATCCCCATTCCTACGGGGGATGTCGTCATACAAAAAAAAGATCAGTATGGCAAGAGGTATAAATAGAGATACGTTTGAAATCTGTTGGTGGGTGGGGACGCGCCTTTGCATGGTCCTTTCACAGAAAAATATAATTAATTGTGTATGCTGTTTACTCCATAACACTGTTCCTTAGATTTGATATCATACCCCTAATTCAAGCCGAGTTAGAACCCCCTCGCATTCTCTATTGTCAAGTGTCATCTATCGCCTAGAGGGGAAACCGAGTAATAAGATCTAAAGAGAGTGTAACATATCTTAAAGCCTATCAAAAAGGAAGTTTCGACATTGGCATTAGCACTTACCAGCACGATGATTCCGTAGCGCAGAACAAAGCTGCGTGAAGCGAATGAAGGCGGTAGAGTCTTCAGGCACGCCGTGGTCGGGCCACGCGGTGTATTGCAGTTGCGTTACCGAACGCATTGCACCACTAGTGTCCTGAGAAATAGAAAATATGGTACTATGTTTATTTGTCACATAAGGAATTGATAAAAATACTAAATCTTTTGAGCCGTGGTAGCTCTGAGGTGACGGAAAACATCGTGAGCAACCTTGCAGGCTGTGTCTGTGTGTAACTATATCCAATTGGCCTAGTTCCCTGTCAAGTATTACAGAGGTCAGATGGCAGTCGCTCCAATGTATTTTTATTTATTTATTTAAGCTTCATTGCACAAATCAAGTACAAAAGGCGGACTTAATGCCTCATGGCATTCTCTCCCAGTCAACCTTTAGGCCAAGCAGAAAGAAACAGTGGGTAGTGCCAATTAACCTAAAACTTGAAAGAAAAGAAATAAACGAAATAAAATATGATAAATAAATACTTATATATATAAAATATAAAATTACAAAAAAATAAAATAAATAAAATAAGATATATATATATATATATATATATAATAACTGGACTTGGTAAATCTTCCTCTAATCTTGAAGTGTCTCTAAATTAAATAGGCCGCATTTACCGCTTACCATCAGGTGAGCTGCGTGTCTATCTGCCAACTGATGGGGTATAAAAAAAAAACTTGGGTCAAGGTGCAAGCGTAGCCTGACTAGATAAACGTCAATATACCAGTTAGGCATTAAGGGCCGGTATTACAATGTAACCTTATCTTATTGCTTAAGTTAAGTATAACATTTAAGATAAGTATTACTTTTGACAGGTAAAAGTGTATGACTTTAATGCCGCTTAACTTTAATCCTATAATGAAATACACTTAAGTCATACTTATTATCAATCCCGGATTAAGATCAAGATAAGTATATATTGAAATACCGACCCTTAGAAATGATATAAATATTTGCAGAGTGAATGATTTTCATTTCTGTGTCAGTAGAAAGTAGTATACCTAATTGGTCAAATACAGTACAACATATTTAAGTTACGTTATGTTTGAAAAAAAAAACTGCAGTTACGTTTTAAAAACAATCATTTTAAAACGTAACTGCAGACATTGTGATCGAAATCGGTACGTTACCGGTAACTTACCTTCATACACATTTCCCTTCGCACATAATGTCCGAAGTTCTGTTCGCTAGTAGTAGTGACGGATAGGCTAGGGGTGGGCTTCATGGGCGTGGCGGCCACTTTGGGCCAGTACTGATGGCACTTCGCGCGACCTCGCTCGGCTAGCACCGTTAGCATCACTATCAGACTGCTTTCGCTCTCCCACACCATTTGCCAGAAGTCTCCCACCGTCGAAGCTAAGGGACCTAAGGAAGAGAAAGATCCATTAGTATACAATTATAAGATAGTGCGGGAGATTGCGTTTAGTTATCATAACCATAGGCTATCGAGACTGCGCCTGGGTGTGGGACTCAGGACTTTCATCCCACATCCCACTAAACTTCCTCAGTTTACCTGTTTACCCTCCAAAAACAAAAGTAACTAGCCAGTGCCCATCTTGTGGCGATTGACCAATCAAAAATTGTGGTTATGTCTGCCGAGTATGGTCATTGCCAAATAGTAACTCCCTGGTTACTGATATGGTAAAAACGAAAGTATTTTGATGAAGGGGAAGGAAGGATGGTTTACGATGGCAAAGACCATCTAAGGTCCCACAATAATTTCATTGGGACAATTTTACTCCAAATAACAAAAAGAAATGGGACCTAAAAATTAAATCGTGTAATTTTTTAATACGTACCTTGCGTCGCAATGTAAGTCAAGACTAGATCAGAGTTTGGAATTTCCATATTGATATACGAGGCATTTATGTAATCCCCTGTTGGTCCATTTTTCAAAATAACCCTAGTAGAATCATCTGAAACAAAAAAGAAACATGTACTGAGCGTTTTTTTATGCTAGATCAGTTGGCGTATTGCGCCGACGCCAAATAAATTGGGAACAGGGCAGGAGGAAGAGAGAGTTGGCGTATCTTCTAAAACCAGCATTTTACCGACTATGAAAACCAATCAGTAATTGTCTAGAAATTATTTGAATGTTAATAAGTGTAAGCCATTAACCAATTGGTTTGGTTTTCCTAGTCCTAGGAACCGACTCCGATAAGTCGAAAACGAATCTATCTTCATTAAGTTTATTGTAATAAGTAGAAAGCAGTTTTAGTATAGAAAACCGATGTAAAATGTTCAACTTACATGGCGCAATATCTCTATATCGATTCTTATTCAAATTGTGCGGCAGTTTCGACACGGCGGCGGGCTCCTCCGGCAACCGTCGTAGTAACGTTTCGTATTGTTTGAGAGCGGCTCCACTAGCTAAGCCATCGCCCAGTAGAAGCATCGACTGCTCTAGTGCGTCTCCTTCGAACTCGCCCGAACCGAGAGGGACAAAGCACACGGCTGGCTCCTCAGGACCGGTTTCTTCAGGTTCGTACACAGCTGTAATTCACCATAGTTGTACTTCTGGTTTACGATATTACTTTAAAAGCTTTTTTTGTGATACTTAATAATACATATAACAGAGTATTACTTTATGAGAAGACCACAATGATGACTTGTTGCAACTTTGCAAGGGCTTTTTTTTAGAAAAAGAAGGCACCTTTAAATACTTTTGATAAAATATGTTATAAACACTTAATTAAAACAATTTCAAAGTAATTTTATCTTGTTTCCTTTGAAATATTTCTAACCTTGAAATCTTAATATTAGAAAATCATTCCCAATTTCCCCTTATTTACTTCTTCATCGATATTGTACAATTGTAAGCGCAACAGATATTACATTAAAAAATTATGTACAATTCAAACTATTTACAATTTTACATACTATATTATGTTAGTTACAAATTATAACTGAACATTATAAGGCATAAGCCAATATTAAATTGCGACAATTAAGCTATAAGGCTTCAAATTGTTTGCAGATGATTGCATATACAGGGTGATTTTAAAGTGATTGGCATCCATTTGGCCCATTAATGTACTCACTCACATGAAGGTATGTTTTTACGTGAAAAGGGGTGGTGCCCGGCGTCAGCGCGGGCGCAGGAACGCGTGCAAAGCGGGTAGGAAGCATGGGTGACATTGTTTGTTTAGGTGAATTCCGCGCCCGAACTTGAATAAATTCATGTTATAGCAGAGCCCGCTTTTTCGGGAGGCCAATGAAGTACATAGTTTCAGGCTTGTATGTTATTTGAATAATACATTTAAAACCATAATTTTATATCTTGGATTTGCCTCATATTTGGGGAAAGGACTCTATATCATGAGTATGTTCTTATTTTAAAAGGATGCTTACGACTTCAATGTCACCCTGTATAGGTTTTTCAGTTCTCTGCGAGTATTTTGTCTCTTTAAATACTTACTAAATTTATAATATAGACAATTAACTACTACATAGGTCTAACGCAAAAAAAAAATTAAGACACTCCCACAATTCATTTATATCGTATTTATATCATTCACACAGGTTCATTGCAGGTCGTACTGTCATATATAGAGCATGTTACGAACTTCTAGTGTGAGTAAGACATCTTTGACATCTAAGTACCATAAACAAGATTGATTAAAAGTTTTGGTAATACGTCCGGTTATCATCGGAATCCATAATAGTCAATTAACAAAATAGTCAAATCCTGTTCTGCGTAAACAATTTTTGCTCTACTATACAGTATAAAGATTTTCATTATCAACATAATTATTAATTATCAATAAAAATTATATAATTATACCACTTTCCTAACCTTTAGACAGGTTTGAGAATTACGCTCATAAACAAGCCGACAGCGCCCGTACACACAAGTATCGCTGCTTTTATAAGATAACAACTATCTCTACTGCGAAGAAAACCGGCAGTGTATGCCGTTATGCGCATCAGCGTGTCTATAAAATCAGCTTTCGCTTATTAGCGTTAGGCCTCCAAAGCACAATTTAGATAGCCAATAATAAGCTATCCTTACAGTATCAGTATAGCTCCAGCTATGTTTAGCGAAAAAACATTCTATGGTCAATTCTTACAGTTGACATTGTATGCTCTTCCTGTGTCGTCAGTTTCTTTATCTTCGCTGACCCGAGCAGATGCTATACAAGTTGTAATTTTTAATCAGTTCATTGATATTTTCTAAACTCGAAAAGAAAATATTACGACTGTCGCAAGAATAGTTAAGGAAATTTTTATTTAAAATTGCACTTTTTGTGAAATAATTGTTACGTATTGCTAAAAAATATATCGATTCGGAATGCCACTTGCTTTTATGTCGCATTAAACGATCTAAAATATTTTGTATCTTCGCATTGGTTCGAAGTCATTTTTTATTTTTATTTATTACATCTAAAATATTTAATAAGATCGCCTTAGCTTCAACAATATGAGCAACATTTAATATTATTTACATATACATAATATTATGTTTATTATTTACCTTATTGTATGAACTCACCATTAGGCTTGACGACGAGTGTAAGTACTCCTCTCGTATTCCTGATTAGTTGCACAACTTGCTCATGAGTCATCTCATCAACGTCGTTGCCGTTTATTGATATGACCTAAAAAACAAAATATCCAATTAAAATTACTGTGCTTCAAGGTAAATGATAAGATTGTCCGGATTTTAAATCTCCATTAGCAAGTAATTTATTTATGTAATGTGCAGCAGGCCCGTACATTTTTTTTTTCACCACTGGAGGCCAAATTTGAAGATTTTTTTTTATAAAAATTAAATGAAATATTTTTTTTTCTCAACTTTCCCTTAAAATAATTAAGAAAATTTGACTTTCCTGAGATAGATCGATTCTTCGAGAATATTTGACAAGAAAAATAAGAAAATTATCTGCTCATTTGTACACACAGCAACAAGAGGTAGGCTCAAAATTGGGGATTTTAAAATAAACATGAAAAAAATCATATCTCTGAAATGGTGTTACTTTTACTAAGTGTTTTTTTTTTGTATAAATGGTCATCCATAAGTCTATCATCTCCTTAAGTTTGGCACGCTCTTTTTGGGACACCCTGTATATTCTGTGATTTTGGATTAGATGTTAGCGATTTTTTTTTTATTGTTAATTAACAAAACTTGCGTCTTACCTGATCTCCCTCCTGCAACTGAACCCTAGTCCTCGGCGCGACGCGCGACACGAGCACAGGCGCTCCGCCGCCGCCGCGCACGTTGAACCCGAACCTTCCGTCCGGGCCCGCCGCCAGCCGCACGCACACCGCCTCCTCCGGCGGGGCTTCCGACCCGGACTCGGACTCGTCTACGTAGGACAGGGGCACGCGGAGAGCGCGCTCGAGGAACCCGCCGTCACTGTCAACGATACTTATAGCTCTAGGAATCTCTATCACATGGCACGACGATTCTAGCTCTTACCACAACTTCGCTATCGAAAGACAGTAAATAAATATGAACATATCATAAGGTACATTAGGTCGCATTCCCCGAGCCATGAGCGTCGCCACGGTGGAGCAGGATGGGGCAAATGCCCCACTGGTCCGGGAGTACAGTTTGCTAGTTACAAATTATTTTAGCCTAATGCCCCACCCTGGGCCCATGGTCGCCCCACTCTGGGTCCAAGGCTGCCCCACCCTGGGTTCAAGGCTGCCCCACCCTGGCCAATGGCTGCCCAACTCGGAGCCCATGGCTGGCTACGCCCATGCCCCGAGCACAGACGCTTAGCTGATAGCTCATGATATGTGACTTTCATACATCACACCACCCTCCGTAAACGTACGATACGTAAAATATTTCCCGGGTTAAGGAATAATAATTACTCGTCGTCAGGCGGTGGTTGCGAGTCCGTCCAAGTGGCCCGCGGAGACGGATCGGTGTGCCCGGTGAAGCGGGAGCCGCGCGCGACCGCACTCAGAACAGCCGGGCCACTCAGTGACGCTCGTGAGAGTCCCACACCACCCCAGTAGGGCGATCGTGACGTATTTACCGGGTTAAAGAATAGTACTTACTCATCGTCAGGCGGTGGTTGCACGTCCGTCCAAGCTGCTCGTGGGGGTGGCTCGGTGTGACCAGTGACGCGGGAGCCGCGCGCGACCGCACTTAGAGCAGCCGGGCCGCCCGGTGAGGCAGTGCCTGCTGAGCGTTCCCGATTGCGTGAACTACTGCGTCTGAAATATAAAATGGATGTGTTACGTGTTATTTTTATCAGCCTATTTATGTCCTACAGCAGGGCAAAGGCCATCCATCCTTGGAATCAAATTATGGTGACAATGATGGGTGCTGGCTTAATCACCAAGCTTACTAAATGGGTTACAAAACTCTAGCTGTGTAAAACCGACACAAAGTTAGCTCAACCCAGGAATTGAACCCGAGATCTCAGCCCGGTACTATAATCATTAGACCACCATTATAACATACAATATGTTTATATAAATTGTGTCATATATGCAACTTTTTCAGTTAATGCACTTAGAATACTTTTTAATATTGTCTGAACTGACGTCGGGACCACATTGAAGGACACCTGCCTTCAATGCCTGCCTACACTAGGCCTTACATCAAGTTATACAAATCTGTCAGAAATTCTCAATCGAAATAAAACTTTATTCGATAGACATTAAGCTGAAAATAGGTCGTAGGAATTTGACATATTTGTAAAGCTTGATGTATGGTACATTACATAGACCGACTCTACTCACCTAACAAACGATCTATTCGTAGACCGCGATCTCCTTGCATCTTCTAACGCTTGCGTCTCAGTTCTCGGCACAGTGGGTGCCGTGATGCCGGCCAGGGCACCTAGGGCACCTAACAACGGTCGTCTCCGGGGTGCCCGTAGTCGAAAGAAGCCGTGCCTTTCGACGCTGCAGCGCCAAAGAGCTTTGGCAGCGCGACCTGATCTCATGTTGAAACCTAGTACTGTGTCGTATGACTCCGACTGAAATGAAAATATATTTCTACAATTTATCTTCAAAATTTATGATATTTTTTTATACAAAAGATAGATAGGTATATTATGGCCGAAGTAATTTGTATCC
Source organism: Mecyna flavalis (assembly GCA_949319885.1). Classification (NCBI taxonomy): domain Eukaryota; kingdom Metazoa; phylum Arthropoda; class Insecta; order Lepidoptera; family Crambidae; genus Mecyna; species Mecyna flavalis. The sequence goes on from OX439436.1 coordinate 9,189,210, forward strand.
AAATCTGTACATGTTTCAGTGATGTGTAGAGCGAAAGGTATATACCGCGTCAATTTAATTGGCTTGTCTGAAGTTAGCTGCGAGCGTTGTTTGCGCAGGGGTGGGGCGCGGCTGCCCCCTCTGACACCTACACTTGTGTTCTGCGTAGGTTCGAGCATGATGTTTAGACAAGTCTTGTATTATCGAATGATATTATTATAAGAAGAAGAGTGATGAAATATTCTGTTGATCAAAGAGTTATAAGGTGATACTTACTGGTTCTCGTTTCAATTGGATAAAGAACTGTTTCTTCTTGAAGGAAATCTTAACAATTTTACTCCAAGAGAATGTGTTTACTCTTATATTGTTTTGAAAGACCACTATGCCTATTGACGTCACACCAATAAATATGTCTTTACCATTATAATCCTGGAAAAAGAAATATTTTAGTTAATATTTTACATAAATTCTAAAAATAAAATAAAAAATTGGGAAACCAATATAACAGAGTACAGATTTAACTGATGACAAGTCCTAAGGACTACTTTAATAGAAGAGTTCTCGATGCCATCTTTGTCTTAACTCTGTCCAGCCAGCCATTAGTTTTGTGCCAATTATATTAATTGGGTGAGGCAATAGAGAATGAATCTCTTTTATGCGCTCTCATTATCATTATTCAATCTTGAGTAAGGTATATAAATTAGGTTTTTAGAAACTGTCAAGCTACTTACTTTAGCCGGATGTGATTCAACACCATAACAATCTAATCTCTTTGCATGTTCTAAGAAGTTAGCCTCTGCATCGGCCGGAGCCTGGCCTCTATGCAATTTGTGCAATTCTCGTATTCTCCTTTCATCCTCTGCGCTCTGCTTTGGCAATAGGCACAATTCTGATAGGTAGTTCGGTGGGTGTTCTGATACGTTGTAGTCGCCTAGTTCCGCTGAAAATATAACAAATTCAATACTTGTCTGTATAACCATGATCCAATCTAATAGTCTGGTTCCCCTATAAAGGGTTACTTGGATCAGATGGCTGTCGCTCCTATGTTATAACAGGATTCGCCTAATTCTGCATTATGGTGCACGCATACCCAGAGTAGATCAGGACAAAACATTTGAGAAAGAAGATATAAATAAAAGCAAGTAGCGTGTTATGGGTATCAGAAATGACGAATGTACCACAAATATATAGTAAAATACAATTAAACATCCAGACGCAGAACAAACATAAATGTTCATCACATAAGTGTTTGTCCTGGGCGGGTATCGAACCCACGACGCCTGGGCCCTGGCGCATAGGACAGGGTCACTACCAAATGCGCCATCGGGCCAGTCTAATACACTAATACACCAAGATTTAAGCATTTAAAAAAGTGTATAGGCACAACTTAGATTGCAAGATGTATAAGGTAGGATACAGCAGGAAAATAGAATGAGGATAGGCCTCAGTGTTATTAAAACAATAACAATTATTAATAATCAACTAAATACTTCCCTTACACTTTTAACAACTACCTACTATCCTTAATTGAAATGAAACAATAGTATGTTTCAATATGATATTTTAACACAAAATATGTATTTATTTATACTACTTCAAGGTTTAGTGAACTCACGGACTAAGGTTTATTTATAACGTTATAGATGTTACTATACTGTGCAAGATAATGTGTCTGTTTGAGCACTGAAATGACTTACTGAAACTTTTTTATCAACACACACGCACACACAAAAGCTATTTCACAATATACCTTGAACGGTTTCATATACCTTGAACGGTGAAAGACGCCAAAAGCAGCGCCGTGTTTTTAGGAGCTGTCATTCTTCCGTCAAGTAAAAGTTTCCTCAGCTGCAAGCACAGCAGGTATCTGGTGAACTCTTCGGCTAACCGAGATGGCTCCGGAGGATAGAAGCGAACGGCAAGCCAGAACTGTGCATTCGCTCCCACTTGTTTCTTTACTGATTTTCCGCTGTCAAGCCAACGCTGTAAAACAAGTCACTGTATTATGGACGACTGCCGTATGTCAGATAATGTCTCTACCACTGGCTTTGGCATGTTGTTAAGTATTAAAAGAACTAGCAAGAAACTCTATAGTTACTCCTTACAATCACCTACATTATTAAAAGATATTATAAGTATATCAATAAATTTTCTATTTTAATACTGTGTCTATTTCTAAATAATGAATGTAATACTTTTGTAAATAAAAGAATAGAAAAGAATAATGACCCAAAATAATTGGATTTTTAGGGGAGGAATTATTTCTGATTCATTAATCCATTCCTAACAACTTTACTGAAACGTAAATATCAAAATTATTTTTTTTAAATTAGTCATACTTATTAACATAATCAACATTCACATCTGGAAAAAAACTAGTTCCTAGATAAGTGACTCATCATTCCTAAGCAATAAAATTAGAGTTGCCACTAGATATGGTCTGTTTCAAAGGATTAATATGACTCCATTGTGTCACGAATGAATCATTGTCAAGCTGGGAATCTCCTTAAGTATAGAAGGATATTTCGCATGAACAAAATTACCTATTTCTAATATTATGCTCTTTAAGTCAAAAGGACTTTTTATAAAAGAATTGATTCTGTCCATCCTCCTCCTTATTATTTATTTATGTACAAAAACTTCCACAAAATGGAAATAAAAGGAGGAAACAACCATCATACGTACGTATTTATTCACTCCTTCCATTAATTAACATTTAGTTGTAGGATTTATTAAAATATTTCTAATAAAATTGAAATCAACATTTAGAAAATATTTACAATTTCTTGATTTTTGACTATGTTGTAATGTGAGTTGGTAAATGATGATTACTTAACATTTTTAATAGCATTTGGGTGTATACTAATAGGTGTACTTGTTATAATATCGATTTACTTAAATATAATTATACATTTAAGTTATTAAATTTTTACCGTTATTTCAGTGTTGGTGGCATTTGGTGGTGAGCCGTTTTCTGTGAATTGTAGTCCAAAATAATCCTTTTCAACAAGTTCTAAATGCTGAAAAACTTGTTCTAGCAGGACGTTGCCTTTCGCCTTTTTCTGTAAATAAAAAAACATCAATGATGTTCCGATTTCTTAGTCAAAACTGTATTGTAATCTATGAATTTGACCTTATGGAACTTTTTTTTTATATTCATAGTAATTAAACTAGCAAACATGTTTACTAATATGCATATGTAGGCTTTTTTCGGTCAATTTACACTTTAATTGTGACTTGCCTAATTTTAGTAATATTGGAACAGTAAATGATTAATGCTTACAAACAAGATATATTAAAACAAAGGACCATGCAAAGGAGCGTCCCCACCCACCAACAGATTTCAAACGTATCTCTGTTTATACCTCTTGCCATACTGATCTTTTTTTTGTATGACGACATCCGCCGTAGGAATGGGGATTTCACACAAATCGAATTTGAATGTTGTATTTTTCAAGTATTTTTTTGACACAGTTAATTGTGAAGATAATGTGCAAGCGATCAAGAGTAACCACCCTGGCCTAAATAAAAGTGTTCAATCAAAATGTAATCTTAAAAAATATTTTACAGTCGAGTCTACTTGAAGCTAGACACTTACAGCGCAATTCTGAATCTTAGGTGTGCGGCATAAGCACGGTTTTATTGTTTTTGAATACCCTATCATTTTTTGGATTAAAAATAGTTATTTGTCTTTATATGGAATGTCATAATAATATTGAAACTAGTGCCAAGTCTGTTGGTGGGTGGGGACAGGGCCCATACAACTTCTTGCGTTGTCCTTTAATGTTGAATTTGGTAATCGGTAAAAAACTGTTAGTTCAATGACTAACAATATTACTAATTACATTGAAAGTGACAGAAGTATTTCTTATTGTTTTCAAATATTAAAATTTAATGGAAGATCTTTTTAAAATTATTATTTCTTAAAAAATATATAAATATACCTATATGTATTGGATAAACAGAATAAATACTTGATATTGTTAGTTATAGTAGGTACATACTAATTTACATTCAAATTATTATTAAAAATTTAGTTTCTTCAATGGATCCCTTTTCAGGTAAAGGCCTTCTCCAAATATTAACTTACATAACCTAGTCAATTCTTCAATATTCAAAATACTGAGATTCTGTCATAAATTCAGACCAAATAAAAAACTGTCTGGTCTGTTTAGTCTGAGGTCATAAAAACGAAATACTGTATTTTCGTTTAATGATAGAAACTGTACTGATGTATTTAGATTTGAGGATAAGATGGTGAATGAATGTTGCTTTTCAGGATAAAAATAGTTTTACCAGTTGGTAAAATAAAAGTTAGCCAGTTCAGACATGTACAGGTCTGAGTAGACCTTGGAAGTAAAATGACCATGATGCTCACCTCAATTTGAAACGACTGCTGGGTATCATCCAAGAACTGCACTGTGACATTGAAGATGTTCAACTTGCGCTCCCTCGCAAGCTCCGACGCCCGAACGTTGTACGTACCACTAGAACTACTGAACGCACGCCGAGACACACTCTCAATCATTGCATCGATTACTCACTTCAACCGGATTCCTATCAGATAAGTCGACGCCCTGACCAGTCGTCACAACAAAACACGATTGAGTATGTCTTACTACGTCAATTAACCTCGTGATTCATCAGGACCTTCTTGACTTTACCACTTAATTATGCTCACGGCATATTACCGGCACTACACCAGACAAACGTGACGTAATTCTAACTAACACTAGCCTCTGAACACATTAGATTTCCATGTTTATTTATCGATGATTATTTACAGATTAGCTCCAGCTATTTTTATCACAAGTTATTACGTAAGACACGATGGTGAGCTAAATAGGGCCTGACAGTCCTAAAATAAACAAGCGTTGTTTTAGAAATCTAATTATAAATTGATTTACAATTTAGTTAGCGATAATATTTTACTAAAACCACTGACATGACATCTGACGCGCTGTCGCTCCGCCATGTTTGAATTTTATTGCTTTTTCGCTGCGATCATAGTTTGTTAGAATGTGACAATCTGTGGTAAAAACGTTAAGTTAACTGTGAACGCATCTTTATAAGTTTAAAACTTTTCGGCGGGAATTCAGGTCAGGAGGCTAATTTGTTTTTTATTTTTTTAATTTTAAGGTTGAAGGGTTAAAATGTCGGTCGGATAACTTTACGCCGTTATACCTACCTTGCATGGTGCAAAATTAAAGGTATGTTAGATGAATATGTATGGCTTCTCAAATTATAAAATGATACGTTGATAAAGTTTTCAATTTTTTTTATCTATTTTTAATCAGATGTTTGTACCTAACTTTGTGCGTTTAAGCTCACAAATTTTTGTGTATTACTTACTTACCTACTTACTCCGATGGCTCAGCGACCCATAGTGTGTTTTGGCCTCCGATACAATATTCCGCCACTTGCCACGATCCTGCGCAATTGCACGCCAGTCGTTGGCTTTCAACACATTACGGTCTTCTTCCATTCTCTCCATGTGGCCAAGCCATTGGAGTCTGTGAGCTTTTGTCTCGCCTATGATGTTGGGCTCAGCCACGAGCTCTTCGATTTCGGCATTTTTTAAGATCCTCATGCCTCCATCGGTTCTTGGTACTAAACCAACCAAAGATTTTTTGTGTACTTAGGTACCTTTTGGTTTTGAAATATTGAAATGACGTCTTTTCTTACAATATTTTTACCAATGGTATAGTTAAGTAGGTATTAACTATTGTAAGTATTAGTGTCACAATAGATGCCTAAGTTTTTTTTTTTTGTTTTAGAGCTAAATGATACTTATTTTGTTCGTGAGGCGTTCGTTTAGAGCCAAACACTTGCCTTTGTCGATTTTTATTTTCTTTTCTTTCTAATATTTTGCCTTTTCTTGCGTTTCGAAGTAAATAAAATGTATGTATACGAGTCAATGGCAGAATCACAGTTATCTTAGAAAAATCTGAAAGTAATTTTGTTAGTCCTCGGGGTTTGGACTCGGGACCCTGACAAGTGAGAACTAGGTACAAAGACTTTTTAGTAGGTTTGTCTTAAATCAAGATACTTACACGGGTGTAACTTACACCTTAATTTAGGATTGGTTAGGTACTAGATATTCAATACAGTGTCATTGTAGAGTCTGCGTGCAAGTGGTAGTCACCTCCTGAGGTATGCGCGCGGCGCGGGGAGGTAGAAAAGTGGCTTGACATGAGGAATACTAATAGTTTAACAATAAAACAAACATTCAAACAGTTATTTGCCTTTATTCTGCATCTCATCGTAAACCAGCAGCCATAATCAATCGTTCGGTACCATTATAGGAAGAAAAATTAATACACTATTACATACTGTTATAGTTTGGTTTGAATATGTGTTACAGCTGAAGTTATGTGTAAGTAGAGTTTAATTGTATTCTATTTCATATAGTTACATACGGATCATGAAAACCAGGGTGCAACGCGATCTTGCAAGGTAATTTACATTAGTAATTATATAACGGACTAGCAGTTTATAGTTAAATTATATCATTTGTACTTAGCATCCTATGCTTCATTCTATTACACTAATGTTTGTTGGGAATCAGATTTTTCACAATAATTTTGATAATAATATTTACAGAAAACTGGGTCACTGCTTTTGCTTTGTTGTTCTATAAAAAGGTAACAAAAAATTACTTACTTACTTAAACATTTTTTGGTCACTATGGATTCTGTGTCTGTAGTTTATTGGTTGATTTATTTGATATTATTAATATTTATTTCTTAATAACCTATGAGAAGGAAAATTAAAAAGTGACTTCTAATTATTGATAGTGTATTTATTTAAATACACTATCAATGCTTCTAATGAAAAATCTGATTCGGCAAAATATAAGTACAGATTACGCGCAATATCGCATCGCACGAACTATCTATGTCACTGTTTACCTTACTGCTTGTGTGTGTAGTGTTGTGCTGTAGTCGATAAAAATCCGCAACATGAAAAATTTTGTTTATGGCCAAACATCCCTTTTTAAATACACTTTTTTTTTGCACTTGTAATAATTTTTGAAAATATAAATTTTGATAATATTTTTTTCCCTTTGTTCCTAAATATTAATCCAAATAGTTTTATTATCCTTAATATTGTATTTACAATTTTTCAACAGCCGAAAAATATGTTCAATTTTTATAATATTATTTTTTAACGACTCTTGTTAAGTAGTAGGTAACAGTACAAATATTAATGATCACAAGTTGGTTTTCATTGGTCATTAACATACATTACATTACAGCCTTAATACTATTGGTAATACAGTTAACAGCAGGTCTTAAATTGAGAACATGCTAACTAAATTATTTACACACGACGCTACAAATAGGTACATTATTCTTTCATGATAGAATTTATACAAACTTTAAATGTTTAAATAATCATTAAGTTAAAACAGCCTAATAATTTAGAATTCGACAAGTGTAAATAAATGGAGAATTGAGGTTTTGTAACTCTCTTCAAACACGATTACTCAAAAAGAGTGAAAAAACTTAAAGAGCTACTAACTGTGAGGACTATGTTGCATGTTATTGTACTGCCTCCGTGGTACAGTGGCTAAGCTAACGCTCTAAGCGTTGGGCTCTTATGGGAGATCGTGGGTTCGAATCCCGCGGGGAACATCACTTTGTGTGAATGTTTCCAGTTTGGTTGCAGGCTTGAATCACCTGAATGTCTGAAAAGAATGATGATTCCGTGCTTCTGAAGGCACGTTAAGCCGTTGGTCCTGCGCCTGATATCTCTTCGGTCGTGTCAGACTGCTGTCCTACCGTGTTATTAGAGTGAGTGCACCTGTGCTTGCGCACTCACTTATGCACTATAATTATTTATCCTGCGTAGTTGGCTGATCGTAAAAGATTGGCAGCCGAAGCCGAAAACTCGGCTAGGAGGACATTATTAATACTAAGAATATGGTACTTCGACTTAGGTTTCTGTCAGTTATTATATTATGTATGTACCTATTTTAGAATCTGAAAAAACCGTAAAATAAAATGTTTGTAGGTTTGGTTTGAGAAACAACCATGTAATTAATGCTCGAAAGACTCTTTGACAAGGTTTTAAAGAGAGTTACATTATAAGTAGGTATGATAATGAACAATTAAGTGTAATTTTTAAAGAAAAAAAGTTAGATAATTATATTTGTGCATACTTTTCGGGCACATCGATCACTAAAATAATTTCTTAAATGTCAAAATTTGTCTTTTTGGAAATTCTATATAATATGTATATGTATATATTTTTCAAAATCTACACTTCCAAATGCGAGGCAATTTTATTAGTTTAATATTATCTACCCAAAAATATGCACATAAAATATTTTGTTAACTTAGTTTTTCAAGACCATCTGTTACTTGTATTCTATATTGAAAATTGTAATATGAATTGGAACAAATTCTTAATTAAAAATAACATTTCAGACATTGCCACAAAATCCAACTTGCATCTATATTTTTTTTCAAAAAGCTATGAAATTAAATTTAATTATCGAACTAATAATACAATTTATTAAAATAAAATTAGGGAAACAATATTTACAATTTACGATAGTATCATTAATTACTATCTATTCTATACATATCGTTTTATACCTATCTATCAACAAAAACCTACCAAAGATTAAAAAATTCCCAGTAGGCCACTAAGACTGACGACACATTATCTACCTTCATAATATCAATATTATTTTCTAAACTATAAAGTGCAACATTCGCTAAGTAGAACGAAACAACTCAGAGTATTTCAATAAATTAATGTATCAACTACATTACAAATTTATCGCCAAGAGTTAAATGTATTGTACTTATTTACAAAATGCAATATTTTTACAAAAAAAGGCTAATACTAGGAATACCCACAGTCCGCCAAACTTGACGTTCGTAATTATTTTGCCTTAATATATTATGGCATTGAATACCTACCAGCTTTGCCCACAATGAGTTATTGCCTTATACTGTATACAGTGCTTAAGGATTTATAAAATGACCTTGGTAGTGTATGTAGTGTTATTCGAACCTGATTACATCAAAGACTTTAATTTGGAACGTTTAAAAATTTGGTACTGACAAAAAGAGCCACTCTGCTCGAGTAAGACTGAAATCATCAATTTATTATTTTGTACTAATAAACACCTACATCTTATTAGTCTATGACATTCCATTCATATCATTGTAAACTACGTCGAGACGAATATTTCAGTCGAAATTCATTTTATTTTACAATTAATTAGTACACTTAAAATTATCTCCCTTTCTTACGTTGGCTGGAATCGCATAAAGATTTGCGTTAAGGCCAGAATAATATTTATAAAATATTATTTGATAAAAGAAACATCAAAACACTTTCCTAATTAAGACACTAGTAATGCAAACAATAAAGTGAGTATCGAGACGAGATCACGAATCTACGTGCAGATCGTTAAGCCAAATCATCGACATCAATATAATGATGTATCCCATCTCTAATGTAGGTACTTATTCTAAATTTAATTTTTCCGCCGATTGTGAAAGCTGTCATGTCGTAGTTGCCGTTGTTTTTTTTTAATTTAAACCATTCCTTTGGACATCATTCTAACCGTATTCTTGAGAGCCTGACGTTTGTTGCAGAACCATATTCGGATGACCTCGCGTTCGTAGCCTAGCTGATGTGCCAGTCCAGTGATTTCGGTTCCTGAAATATACCAAAAGTTAATAAGTATTAGAAATCAAAGCTTTTGTTTTGTTTAATAACCTTTTTGAGACAAGATTTGATAAAAGTATTTCTTCTCTAATTAATCTTCTAATTTCGTTAAACTGTTTGTGGTTTGCTCTACACACGACCTAATAGGTATATTGCGGTTTATAAATATTTTTGCTTATAGAAGGAACATACCTACTCCAAAAGCTAGGGGACTTCATTCCCACATATAGGAAGTCGTAAGGATCCAGGTCTCTTTCTTCTCGCAAAATATAAAATATTCTAAAGCAATACTGTAAATATTACGTTTTTACGCTTAAAGTTCTGAACCGATCTAAATAAATAAATAATTATTTTTGGGAAAGTATTGGAAACGCTTTCAGATAAATTATTGTGAGTAAAGATCATTCGTAGAAAGACTTTCTTAATCAGACCAATTTTTTTTAAAACCATTCGGATGCCGTCATGGCAAAGCGTGGGACTCCTACGCCCAAGAAAGGGCGGATTTTACCCACTAAGCCCCGGGTTGCTCCTCCGACCCGTGCCTGTAGGTACCTATTATAGTTAGTATCTTATCAAAACCAAGGGTACTAAATAAAACGAAAGCTGGCATTATACAAACTGTTTGTGCTACAAATGCTATCTATGACTGCTGGTCTACCGGAGCTTAATAGGTTCTAAATTCTTATGTAATAGTATGGCTTAGTACTCGTATTTAATACTAACCAATAGTTTGATACAAAAAGTAATACTGCATAGAAAAAGGCTTAATCACTACGCTTGCCAAAAGCGGATCGGTGATCTCAAACCCGAGCTATGACCGAAAAAACCGATACAAGGTTAGCTCGACCCGGGAATTGAACCCAGGACCACAAGATCTCGGCCCGATTCTTTAACCACTAGACCATCGAGGCGTTAATTTGATACAAATATTCCATTATTTTTCTTGACGTAATTTAAGTCAAATTTTGACAGTTCCATGAGTTCTTTTTATATGCCTACCTATAAATGAATAAAGATTCGATACTGAATAAAGGCCCACACTATCTCACAATAATTGAGATAAGGCCTGTGTCCCAGAAGTGGAAACGTATGTCTAAAGGTTGATGATGATGATGATGACTGAATAAAGGAGAAGATCTCACCAGAAGGATGTGTGTTCCTTTCGAAATGCGCGTTCAGTAACTCCAGTGCTTGAGGCGTGAAAGACGTCCGTCGCTTGCGCTTCTTGCTCGGCTCCATCCCAATAAAGTCGGTCAGATGGTTCTGTCCCGACGCGTACCTGGAATAACCAAATTGAACTCTATTTTAATAAAATACAATCTAAATTACCTTGTATTTGAAGCCTTAGATCAGATACTTAATCTCTAACGCATCCAACCGTATATCACATACAATACGTTCTAATAAAGCTAAGTGCAGACGTAATTACAAGTTAGCACGACTGATTTATGTTATGTTAAATGTAATTCTTATTGTTACATACTTACAAACAAAAGGATGGACTTAATTCCATTTACCGTATTTTTATCGTGTTAACTTGTGTGTGTGAGTGCTTTATACTTAATATTTAACTTACTTGTATAGTATTGCGTACCTTTACGTTTAAGAATGAGTTTATATTATAAAAAGTTTCAGGTTATGATTTTGTACTTATAAACTTGCATATTAAGCAAAATGTATACCCAGAAGTTTATTTAACAGGTTTCTAAACATTTATTTTTAATTTTTTTAAACGAAATATAGTTCCAGGAATTCGCTATAATGTATTGAAAAACATAACATAACAAAACCCAAGCTTGGTTTTAAAGTTAGTTGTAATAGTGACGCCAAAATAACCTGCCAAACATTGCTTTAATTGGGTAGATAGGTGCAGTCTTTACTCTGTAGTGTGAATAAAAAAATTAATACCTATATAGGTAATAGTATTTTATTCTAACGAAACTAATAAGTTGAAGTCAACATTGGAAGACAGCGACGTACAAAATCGGCTTGACAACATTGGATTTATAACCTCAGGTACTTACAACGAATGTTTTAAACAAGAGCAACACTCTGGAATCTCAAGTAGGTGCAACCGTCATCCAAGTTCAGAGTGGAAAACAAAATAAGCAGATAGAAATAACGAACCTTGCTCTGGTTTCATAATGGCGCTATCATTTAAATGCACGTCCATAAATGAATGTTCTACTGTTTGATTTTTGTTATAAAAAATACGGTTGCGTTTAAATTCAACGAATGTTGTTTTGTTTATAATAATAGATCGATTTTGATAAAGCATATTAAGTGATAATAAATATAATCAAAAACTCATACCGACTATGATCGTCGACAAAATCATAAAGGAAATTTTAACAGTTTTGATGAAAAATGCAACCTATAGGTGCATGTTAACTTAGATGATGAAAGAAACCAAAGCAAAAGACACATATTTGTCGAAAAAACTTGATGATAGGATTACCTTCAACTTAAAAATGAATGTCTCAAATTACTTAAAATAAGTCATTAAAATTTTTAAGTTTTTCTGCTACGAATTTTCTTAAGCAAGATCGAGAGTCCATATCGTGAGTAAGAATATAGTGCCATAATGAGCGATTGCTCTGTGAGATCATACAATATATCATACGATAAATAAAGAAGGTCGAATCATCTTAGATAGAGCAAGAAAGAGTTAAGGTATTTTCAGACTGTAATATTTCAGTATCAGGGGCAGGGAACATCAAACAAAATCCGCTTACTTTGACGGATTCTGGTGTCCATGCTCTGGCAGCTGGAAGGGCTGCTCCGATCGCCATATCGACGGGCCCGTCCTGGTAACCGGGATAGATTTAGTTAGAACATGTTTACTTCCAGCTAAGCACCAGGAATAGAGATTTAAACATCCGTTTACTTTATGTGGTGATTCCTATTTCTTCTTAGAAGAAGGCAAGCGAAAAAGTGAGTCATCGGGTCCATTTTTATCTTTGGCACGTAGGTAGTCGATCCCCAGGGATTATTGAAGTTTTAGTGTATAGCTTCAGACAATCAGTTTTTAAAAATGATCAGAATACGATAATTTCGTAGTTTATGGTTTTCAAAGTTAAACTGCTAGATGACTAATGTGATTTAATATCCATACTAATAATATAAATGGGAAAGTTATTATGTATGTTGTCATTTCAGCTTAGTTTCCATGGGATAACAGGAGGAGAAGTGTTTTTGTTTTATCCTTTTTTATAAAGTTACAACGAAGCGATTGATTATATTAAGTGTTGGGGAATAAGAGTTTTTTATTTCGATAAAAATATCATAATATTGCTCCGGGATACCGTTCTATGGTCCACGCGGGTGAAGCCTCTAGCGAAAGGCTAGTGTAAATATAAACCAGCCTTAATTGTAATTTTATATTCCCGATCGTTCATATCAATCTAAATTAAGTATATAGAACTGAGTAAAACTTAAAATGTGAATCAAATATTGGCATGACAACGAGTACCTATATTAGCCGTCTTATCGTGAAGCAGGCGACTTAATTACCTTGTAGTAACCTCGCCTACTACATTATACTCGTACTAGACAAATGAGCTTTTGACAGATAAAGGTCTGAATGAGTTCAAGCCTTCATGTCCTTGAAGAAACATCCTACATATCTAGGTTTAAGTGCTCAGCATTACTCAAGCAAGTACGCAAGCATGTAATAAAAGACGACAATTGCTACTTCATATCGGGCACTTGTGTCTAATTAGCAAATACCTGCCTATTTGATAGCAAATAGGTAGTTTTGTTGTATAGTCGTTTGCAGACAAGTTGTTAATTATAAGATATAAGATGCAACAGTAGTAAAAAGAACTAGAACAACACGTGATGATAATATCAAAGGATATAGTCATAATAATCTTAAAACCAACAAGAATTCCTTTGTTTCTAAATCTGTTTTTTTTTTTAGAACTTTACTTATTCATGTTATGTCTCTTACCAATAAGAGTCAAAAAGAGAGTTGACGAGTAAAATAATTGAAAACGAGGACCAAAATTAGAGGAATACTTCGACAATTATTATTATGACATAATTTATGTATTATGACATCATTATTAAGTCTCAACTACCGCCTATGTCTTTAACCAGCTTACCATAGAAGACAAAGTAACTAGAAGTATGTACTAACTTAGGCCCACCGACAAGATGCTTTTTGTTGATATTTTCCAATATCAAGATTTTTCTACCAACATGAGCAACACGGATTCCATATTTAAGATATTATCAGATCGCTCGGATCTTTTTATGATTACACAGATTAACGGATAAACCAAATAAAAAATACTTCAGACACTGAAAAATAGTTCCACATCTCGGCAATAACAGGAAAGTCGTTGCAAAACGTATACATAGTATCAAACACAAAAACCCACCTAAATAACCAGAGCATAAAAGCCAATAAGTAACAAACACGGAATAATGAGTTGCCAGTGTGAATCCTATGCCATATTAATTCAAGGACTATCGTTAGCGTCCCGCTTGTTAAAAATTACCACCGAGAGGGATAGGCGATTGCAAATTCAATGCACCATTTGCAATGTTAAAATCGTCCCGTTGCATCCAGATAATGCATTTTAATGACGCAAAATGTAAAATCGATAGAGCCTTACGACGTTATTAAGGTTCAGTTGAAGTTTTAAGTGACACCTGGTCGAGCTTATGAAATTTTAAAATCAGTAAGAGATATTGAAATAATGTTTATTGTCTGTTGGAAATGACAGTTGAATTTTTTAAAATTATGGTGTCGATGTATCAATTTAGACATTTGTTCATGATTTTACTTTGTTACTTATGTATAAAGTACCTAAGTAAAGTAAGATCACAGACATACTTATTAAACTATATAACTTCTTAAACGTATAGGTACATAATACGAAATAAATAGTAATTAGTAAACAAAAACAGAAGAGAAAAGCTTCAATAATTAACACAAAACACAATAGTAATATATAGTCATTTGCACATAAATTAACTTCAACAGCCGGTCGAATTTTGGAAAACCGTTTCAACAATGTTAATTATTATTTAGCAGTGCTGGGAACACACGGAGAGATATTATTCCGCTTTCAATATACTGGAACTGATTCTGTAGATGGTAGAAATTATCGAAGGCAGAAACTAGTGCAAGTAATTTCCACAAAATTTCACATGCTCACTAACATCTTTCGGTTGCGAAGTGCTATGTTGAGTTTAGTTCCTAAGCCAGGATAAGTTTGATCGTAATCAAGATAAAAAAACGTATTTCTCTTTATTGAAATTTATCCTGACTTATACCATAGTATAAGTCAGGATAAATTTCAGGACATATCGTTTGTTCTTAAAATAAACGCGGAATATTACACTTCGTGTGTTCCCAATTTAAGAAAACAAGAGTTCCGAATCCGAGCGTCTGTAATAAAGTTAGGTAATAGTAATGCGGTTAGTGAAACATTAACAAATAAACATAAAGCCTAGCCCGTAAAAGCAGTAGTTAGTCCAGATTTGAGAAATATCTTTGCAACGTTGCTAAGCGTTATAGGCCAAATGTGTCACGAACACGGTGTAGCACATAACCACGTACAATTCACTCAAACAAATATTTACCTCTCTTCAGCTTCCTTCATCCAACGTTCGAGCACCGGTTTGATTTTCTGCGCACTTTTTGGTGTTATATCCAATTTCTCAAATCTGTATCGAACACAAATTTAATGTTAGATTTTGCTATGCACGCACCGGTCTAACAAAACTAGCGCGGTGAGAAAGCTCGTAAGTATACCAAATGTACGCGCTCGCAACCCGATCCAAATCAACATAGGCATTACACAGGACATTGACATTGCGTTCACGATTATGTACAGAGAAAAAACAATAGGCAATTTAGGCTGCCGGGGTAATCAGTTTGATTAATACCAAACGAGGTAACAATAAAACAACGAATTCAATTAGAAACGTAAAGGTAACGTATGCCAATGCCCTGGCTTTTGAATTGCGCAAAATGAATATTAATAAAAATAAGAGTAATGAAATAATACATCATGCTAGATTAGATGGAAAGCAAGAAATTACTCATCGAGATGTTACTACAATAAAAGTGATAAAACTCTCACGACGATTACTCATGGTGTCGAATAGACATGGTTTGGTAGCCGTGTTTAATGTGGCACGTTGGTCTTACATCAAAATGTAACAGCGGAGGCGTATGATGCATAGCACCTTTACAGTAATTACGCGTATGCAAATACCGTATACGTGTGAAAAGGAAAAGAAAGAACGTCAAAACTGGTAATTACCGATAATTATACGCGGCATACATTCAAAAGGAATGTACGGATCGCCGATTGAGATAAGATAACATTAAACAGCGTTGAAACATTTTGATTTAAAGACAGTCTACTGTGGACCGGGCGTCGAAAGTGAGTCAAAGCGTGTGCTCAATGCATGTAAGTTGAGTATCTCCAAATTTATCGTTGCACTTATCGTTTCTGACATCTGATTTTCTCATTAGATTACATAGCTACATCTTGGCGGTAATAAATTAGGAGATACTTTAAAGGGAATAAAACAAAACACATACATGTTTTGTTGCTGTGAAGACAGCTGAGCTGCTAGCATCTGCGAAGCCAGGGCACTGGGGACGGTAACAAATAATATGTTAGATAGTCTTATCCAGTGGGCGCCGAGTTCCTCCAGGTTCTGAAGGGACTACAGATTAATAAAAGGTCGACTAGAAATAAAGCCGCACGCTTAGTTTAATCAGGATCTGGAAATGTCAAATCTATTTCATAATAAATTTTGTAAATTATTTTAAGAAACGGGCGCGCGATTTTCCAAAAGTTGCATTCCATTTGATTCATCTATAATCGGCAGTATCAAATATCAGTTCAGTTGTTACAAACACTGAATAACTTTAAACCTATCAAGTAATACATACATTTAATCGTAATTCCATTTATAACTAATCTTGCGGACCTGGCAGCTAAGAATAAACTATGCATGAGTGTTATCAACACTCCTATTTTAGCCCCTCACATTTAACAGCGACGTACGATTCCAGTGACATGACATTTTAATTGCATACAGTTTTGGAGATCAGTTGACATGTTACACCTCATATACAATTGTAATAGAGTGCATTCGCCACGGGACATGGTTAATTCAATGTTTATCTGTCACATCAACGGGCTCCCATTTTCAATGGCAATGACCGTGAATCTGATTGTTTTGAGAGGAAATCGAATTAAACGGTTCTCGATTATAAAGATTACGTATAATAAAAATAAATGAATGTATCATAGCACTCATGTTTGCAAGATAATACTTCTTCATCTATTTGTAAGCCTATTCCATAAAATATGACCGCACTGGTCGACATTTGACCTGTAATTACAACTGTATAAACGAAAGAGGTCTTATGATTTCTAGTTAACTGTTTCAGCCGTCACAAATTTATTTTAAGACAAAAATCTATTATCAACGCCGAAACAATAGACGAGTTTCGTGGAGAAACGGGGGAATGGTAAATTAATTCTTTTCTCGAATAATATGTTTTAATTAGAGATGCAACGGATATCCGGTTGCTATCCGGTATCCGGCCTATCCGGCCATTATTTTACTATCCGGCCGAATACCGGATAGTTACGCACTATCCGGCCGGATACCGGATAGTGATTCTGTTTGGTATTTACCTTTGAAAAATGGTGCTGCTACATGGTGAGGACAGATATTTATTTGGGCAAATTTTATCAATATTGGGAATTGATTGGCGTTTGCTGCCCATCATGCATAATGGTCACTCTTTCGATCAAATCGGATTAGTAAAAGTCAAGCTCGTTGGCTATAGCACTATTTGTCGTATCTTCGGTTTGACTATTATCTTGAGCGACTTCGTGAAAGCAATCACAAAATGTTTCATAAACAACAGTTGCGCCATTGCCTGCCCTTCTTTTCATTGGAGGCGAATCACCTTTACTCCTATTTGAATCCTCTTCGCTGCAACTAATTTTTAGGCCCTCCATTTTTGCCTAGAAAACGGTCCGCGCGCTCCTACAATAAGTAACGGGTTGAAACCTGCACGACGCGCCAAACTAAAATGTAGGTATCGTTTGGCCGGCCGAATATTCGGCGGCCGGATACCGGATATTCGGCCGGTGATCAGGCCGAATATCCGGTATCCGGTATCCGGCCAAACAACTATCCGTTGCATCTCTAGTTTTAATTAAAATGCAAATTAATTAAGTCCAGTATAATCAAAGGGGTAACTACCATGTAGCGACGTCACGACACCAAATTGGAGGGACTAGAAAGAAAAATTAATGGAAAATGAAATCAGGACGAGACAAAGACAGGGGAATTCTACTCTTTTAATTACACGAAAAAAGTAATTACGCCAAGATAATTAATTAACTGGAACAGAAGTAACGATTAATGATTTTATTATACGAAGGAGGTCGTCAGGGGTGGGTCGAATTGAAATTTCCTTCGGCCTGTGCCGGTCGCATTCCGTTTTGCATCGAAATTAGATTTGTTCATCGTAAACGTTGTTTCGACTGATTTGCTTTGATTCAATCGACGTAATAAGAGATAAGTTTCCCTTTAAATGAATTGGTCGAATCTAAATTACTGCTCGCTATTAAGAATTTACTGGGTAATAAATTATTAATAACCCTGCCGTTCTCTTTGTTTTACGTTTTCGTATTTATTTTTGTCACTGATGTTACGTCATGGGCAAAGAATTTATAGAATCTGAAAACATTTTTTTTGTTAAACTAACTGTTTTGATATTAACATGTCAATCAAGAACATCTCAGTTGCCGGCATTTAACCGTCGCTAAAAATAATATTTATGCATGGAGTAGTAGAATAATTGTACAAATTGACCTAGAAAATCTTGTCCGAGTTTTCTAAACGTTGATTCCGTTCTGGTCCAGCTAATCGCGATATTACACTATAACAAATAGCTTACAAGCTAACGAAATCAAATTGTCCGATTCAATCCGAGTGAACAGTTCATCATTGATCAAATAAGAATGGTGGTGCCAAAAAACATAATTAGAAAAGCACGCGCCCGCGCCTAGCCAAGTAAAAAATGGTGTAAGCCACGACACGGTGTGGAACGGAAGCCGTCTGAATGGTAATTAATTAAACGAATTGTAAGCAATGAAAGTCATGCTGTTTTACAAATCACTTCAATTAACGATATTAAAAAGTTGCCGGCGATAACCGACGTTCTTAGAGTTGGGAGTATTTTTTATGACCGCTCCTGGGTCGGTTGCGACAAGCGTGTGACTTTATCTCTTTTGTTCTTTTTATGTTTTTTTTTGCTAAAACTAAGCCGTGGAATGGGATATGTTTGAATTTAGAATGAATCCTGCTCATTTTATTACGCAGGATTAGTCTTGTATAGTTAAGCAATTAAAATATTTTACTGTTTAGAGAAAAGACTTTAAGAGGTTTCATACCATAAAAATGTAACTCAAAAATTATTTTGATATTTTTCTTTAATAAATTAATTATTATGTTTTATTTGATGTTTAAATGTAAAATCATTCTCCCTTTTTAACTGAAAACAAATATTTGTAATGAACCAGTATAATGTGTCAGACTAAAGTGTTACCTGCATATCGCGCTCTGACTGTAGGCCGGGCCTTCCGTGACGGACAAGGCCTGGCCCACCTGCGTCTGGGTGAGGCCTAGGCCCAAACGGCGCAGTTTGAAGGCCTTAGCGAACTCCTTGATGTCTTCTAAGTTGATTCCGTCGACCACGTTGCTTGAAGACTGGCTAATTGTCGGTTGATCTGTTTAACAAAATGGGTTAATAAACAAGATGTTATTTTTATATTTTTATTGTCTTTTTTCCCCTCAATTCGGTTTTTTATCTATGCATATGTTTTTTTTAATTGCACCGTTTTAGTCCCAAGTCGTTAAATCCAAGTTGCTGTGGCAAAGTGGCAATGTATAAAAAAAGCGTAGTGTCGTAAATGCATTGACACTGCTGTTGTCTAATACTTATTCTCGATTTACTTAAACGTTCTTTATTTTAAATCCCCATAGGGGTTTTAGAAAACATTGAACAACGGTCCAGCCCGGCCGATGAGGGCAACTTGTTCAGAAGCCACTTGCCAATATGGCGCCACCTCGCAGACCATGACTCATCTCCTGCAGTGCGCAGTCCCGACAACTGCTCGCACGAGGATTTACTGTACGCCAACGAAAACTGTTTTGGTCGCGGGGAAATTTGAAATTCCTATGACATTCAAAACGTACGAAATTTAAAAAAAATCGAAGGTGGATTAGGTACACTCTGTTCCACATAAGAAGTCCTCTAGCCGCTATATTGGTACTACTGTTTTTCAATACTTTCAATCTGTTTTTTGACAGATTTACAAAGCGTAGGCAATGCTGCCAATATAGCGGCTAAAGGACAACTTATGTGGAACAGAGTGTAGGTATACATTATTCAGACGCTTCCGGGTGAAAAGTGATTTTTCCTGCCAAAAGAGGATCGCAATGAAATAAGTTGTACAGGCCGCTTATAATACTAGTAAGCTAAATAGACGATGCATACTTGCTACATAACTAAAGTCAAATAAAAAAACAAAAGAGGAAATAAATAAATCTCATCCTTTGATAAAAAATAAAATGAAAGAGGAATTATTTCAATCTCAGTCTTCCAAGAAAAATATTATAGCTAACTGTACTTGTATTAGTAAAGTATGATTTTGTTAGCAATGGTAATTTTTCACATTGATGAATTAAAACATTTATTAGTATCCCTTTCCTAAGGCGCCATAATTGATTTAAACACCATCCAAAATTTAAGATACAAGTAATATGTTTTTGATGTATCAACAAAAGTTGTTTTGAGTTCCAATATAAGACGTTTTAATAAATTAAGTGTTTCTTGTTACGGGCTTGGATGTCATTTGTAATCCCCACTTACAACCATAACCTGGAGCGAAATTATATCCAAGTTTAGTGGGCAATTTGTGTAATTAGTAGACGGTTCCTAATTATGGGGGATGTCATTAGCGAAGACTTGGCTCTTGCGGTAGACTACTTAATCTCATAGACGCCCCTTCAACCACCGTGACTGGGATAGTCGCGTATACATTTTTATTTTATAAATTTTTTTTACTCCGCTATCTTAGCTAATGGAAAGCAATGATAGTCGAGTATGGACTATAGATTTTTGAAACGAAAACGTCTTTCATTTTAAGTTAACGCCTGTACACTATGGCACAAGGCCGACTGCACATCCGAACCATAACAGTTAGTACAGAACACTCCATATTCACTTATTATAGAATTTTCGGATTTTGAACCCAGCAAATTAGAGCAGCCGTCACAGAACCACGCTATTTGACTGCTTAGAAAAACTAGCTAAATTCTTTAACATTTAAAAAGGTTCAATCTTAAGTGGTAAGTTCGTACTAAGCATTGCTCCAGACTTGTTCAGTCATTGAGATGACGCGGTTACCAACGACGAACGCATCCTCATATAATATTGACGTCTTGGATCGTCTATTGACGCTAAGTAGTCTATGGCTGCAGTCCCCCTGCTTAGCTAACCGATGACAAATTACTTTCACTGTCTACCCCCGCTAGTTTACCAGTCTGCATCAATTAAGACGGGTAGGGTTGGTAAATTGGCAATCGTTCCTCCATTTACCGGTGTTCGAAACGCAGACGATTTCTAATTTCGTTTGTTATCCACCAATAGTTTCGGAAATTTTGCTCTTGCAGACTAATGAGTTAGGGTGATCCCGATGATTTGACGTAATCGTCGGCCGGATATTGTTTTTTCGGCAGCGTTGATGATGGCCCGTTTCCCGCTTTCATCGGATGCATAATTATAGTTTTCTACCTACGAGTATGTTTTATTCAGTCAACATTTATGACGTGGACTTGTCATGTTTTTGTATTATTGCCGCTTAATAGTGTCTTTGCATTGCCTGATGGTAGACTAGAGTCCAAGTAGCAGTGAAAAAGATAAAAGGAAACATTCATTGACAATGTTATGCTAGGCGGAGGAAATCCTTCTGTTGGAAATTCCAACAGAAGGATTTCCTCCAACTTGGAATGCTTACTTTCAATTCTTTAAGTACAAGTTGGTAAGTTTTTTTTTACACAGAAATTATAAATAAAATAACGTAAGAACCAAAGCGTGCACATTAACAATGAAAAAAGAGAGTATGTAATGTTTTTGACCGTAAATAATTTTTGAGTTTCAAGTCAGTTTCCAAAACAACGTTCATGAAATATAATAAACCAGTCGAATTAAAAATTTCCGAGTATGATCGTATCACCATTACCGAAGAGTTGATTAAAATCGGTAATTGTTATTACAGCTCAATTGTGTGGCCGGCGAACAATTAACATCAAACCATCACAAAACTACTAGAAAACACTAGCCCACCAATTTTTAACATCGAACTCTTTCATCCAATTAGAGCAGATCGCGTGATGAGAACTGGCCCGTTAATTACCTATAAAAGATAAGTCAATTGGCCAAAGAGTCGTTGGGCTGTGGCTACGATACAAACTGAGGAACAAAACGTAACTGCTATCTCTATAAGTGATAGCGGAAACAATAATTACAACTAGAGAAATATAAAATGACAAAAAAACGTAAGAACCTTTGGTCCAACTATTGCTGTCGCCGCCTTACAAAGGTTAAACCGCTTCCACCCGAACCGCAGCTTTACAAAACGTCCCGAATTCAATAACAATAATGCATCCAGATACTGGACAGCTAATTGTTTAATACATGTAATAAATTAATTAGACACAATTAAAGTTTGCGTGTCCGTCTGTGTGTTCGTTTATTGACCTGTGGTTACGTGCGAGCAGATCATTTTCGGTATAGTTCTTTAATTCGTGATGGCCATTATGTATTTTCGTATGTTGGGTGTTGCCGCCTTTCTTGACGTGAGAATTGTTCTCGAGATGTTTTTTGGTCGATTAAGTGTTTTCTTTGTTACTTCCGAATAACTTCGAGATGTTAACCTTAATTGCGGAGATGATGTGTGACGCGATGTTAAGTGGAGCTAGCATCAAATGTGAACAATGCATGATTAAACATATTTGGCGTTCTGTTTCTTGTGTTGATGAATAGTAGGAGAAAAAAAATGTTGATTTTATTTCACTTAAAATACATACTTCAATCTGATTATCATCATTTCAGCCAAACGACGTCCACTGCTGGACATAGGCCTCCCCCAATGATCTCCAAACCGATCGGTCCTGCGCCACACGCATCCAGTGGATTCCGGCGATCTTTATGAGATCATCGGTCCACCTTGTGGGAGGCCTACCACGGCTGCGTTTACCGGTACGTGGCCACCACTCGAGGACCTTTCCGCCCCAACGGCCGTCAGTCCTCCTTGCAATGTGTCCTGCCCACTGCCACTTAAGGCTCGCAATTCTTCGGGCAATATCGGTGACCTTAGTCCTTCTGCGGATCTCATAATTTCTGATGCGATCACGCAGGGAGACTCCAAGCATAGCCCTCTCCATTGCCCTTTGTGCGATTTTGAGCCTTTTTATGCGGCACATTGTAAGTGGCCACGTTTCCGTTCCGTAAGTCATCACTGGCAACACACACGTATCAAAGACTTTCGTCTTGAGGCACTGCGGTAGTCGGGCCGAGAAAACGCTGCGTAGCTTCCCGAACGCTGCCCAGCCGAGTTGGATTCGTCGATCGACCTCTTTCTGGAAGTTGGACTTACCAAGTTTGACTTTTTGTCCCAGGTAAATGTGCTCGTCAACAACTTCCAGTGTTGAGTTCTCAACTTTTACAGGAGTGGGTACGACATGGGAGTTCGACATGATTTTTGTCTTTTCCATGTTCATTTTAAGACCCACTTGTTGAGACACTCTGCTGAGATCGTTGAGCATTGTGCCTAGGTCTTCCAAGGATTTTATGCAATCTGATTAGCATAAAACTAATTCCAAATGAAAAAAATTGCTAGTTTCCGGTGCGCAAATAAAAAAAAGTAAAGAGAATAAAAACTTTTCTTAGTACCATCTAGGATATGTTTATAGTAAGGTGCTGTACGTACTCGAATCTGAAGTATGTAATATTTTTAAACTTGAAGGATATCTTTGAAATCATACATTTCTGTGCAGCTAAATTAATACAATGTGAAAATTGAAACGCATTGTATGGTGTCTCTATTTGGTATTTTTTCATGGAAGGAATAACACAATTTCGTTTGTCAAGTGGGTCTTCGTTACAAAATAAACCTTCTGTTTCAATGTGATTTATTCACTTTCTGGAAAATCTTCCGGCGTTGACCTATGTTTTAAAATGTATAGTTATGAGGATTAATGATTTTCTGTGAAATCTGGACTAAGAATCCAAAAAGAAATTCACTAGGCTGTTACAGTTTTTCGCGTAACAGTATAAAGTGAGCAACACAATGCGGAGGCGATTCCCTCACCCCTTAACCCGTTTCATTTATATTCCCTCATTCCTCGGTAATTCTAAATAGTTTCCTCTCGAAATCCGCTAATATCAGATTTGCGTTTCCCGACTGACGGTAATGCCAAACTCACATGCCAGGCTTGCATATTTAAAATCCGAAAAATTCGACGTAATCACTGAACGTGGCCGTTATTTCGACATTTTACATTCAACGGTTCATTATTCTTAATTAAAGTTTCCGAGTGATTAGGTGAATCATGTATACTTTTACAAAATTACTTCAACTTTGAACACCAACTTAACAGTTCTTTGGACAAATGACAGAAGGAACAAATTGGAATGGAATAGACACGTCGACACGCAAATTATAAATTTGTTAACAGACGTAATGGGTAAAATTACGCACGCCGAATCGACTCGAATCATGTTACGATTACAATATAGAATCGAATACGTTATCCATTATAATTAACGCGTATTATCGTAACTGTTCTAAGTACTTTTGAAGTTTCTTCAAGAATTTAAGCGGTGTTCGGTAAAAGTTCGGCCTTTTCTGTAATATTATGGAGGGCTTTTCATTTGCTTGACTGTTATTAAAAACCGATTTCGGGAAAGGTTATTCGATAATTATAATCGATTTAAGTGTTATATGTTTTACAAGTTGGCATGCGCCGGCTGACAAGCGGCGGGCTTTGAGGTAATGAATATATCTGTTATAGCTATTAGTAGTAATATAAGCGTTTACAGTGCTCTTGTGATTCGAATTGTTTATGTATTTTTTATGTTATCAAGAGTACGTAGCTTTGATTTGGAGTTTGTATGAAATACAACGTATTTGTAAATACGTTGTTAATATCGACAGTTGATCCTAAACTTACATATATGTACATTGTACATTAAAGACTTACAAGTTTGAAAGATTAGATATTCTTTATTACAAAAAAAATTTCTTACAGGAGCTCGTATTGCTATTAGCTACCCCTTCCAGCACAGACAACCTTCAGACAGAGGAAAAGGGTTATTATAAAAGAAATGTTAAGTAGTTGTAGTTAATACTTATAAGTACTCAAAGTGTGACAGCTTTCAAAAGAGTAAATAAATCTCTTTTGTTTCGCGTTTGTTAATTTAATTTTTTTAATTTGTACAAGTTTATAATTATGTGGATTCTCGTGGCGATTGAAAGAGCTGTCTTGATATTATTTTTTCGTTAAGAACAAACTTGCGGCTGTTCGTCATCTGATGACAAAATTGGATCTCAAAAATTCCTGTTTTATATTTCCTCATAATTAGGTGTAATAAATAACAATATTAATTCATCTTCATCCGTCTCATTTGAACCGCGTCTGGCTATATTCTTGTTACTCTTATCGATTCTGTTCAATTTTTATCGTCCTCTCTAATTATTTGTAATGGTTTTAATTAGATAATTAATTTAGTTGGCTACAGACGCGGGTCGGCCTCTTTGAAGCCAAAAGGCTTCCTTATGTCGTTGCCCTTTGTGAATTGAATATTTGTGTCTAGCGATTAATATTATTTACAATAAATTAACGATAATTGTATTTAATTGTAAAGAGCCTAAGATTGGTCTAGATTGATTGCTTGAAAATTGTCAATTTTAAACAATAAAGAAACGTTTGAGGGTTGTGAGTGATTAATGTAACGTAGAATTAATATATTACCTACACAGACAATGTGGAGTGGTTTCCTTTTAATTGAGTAATTAAAACATTATCATCAATTTTATAACCTTTTTTTTGTTTTGTTTTAACAGAACAAAATACCATCAATTTATGAACCGTCAAAGTACACTACAAACTCCAACCCTTCAATGAGATATTCTTAGTAATGGTTTAGTAATCTGTGGTAATGGCCGTTATGCCCCCATTCCGGTTTGCCCCCGGCCGGTGTGCCCCCACGGTTTACCGGCAAACTGGAACAAATTTACTTAAAATTGTGGGGGCATACCGGCCGGGGGCAAACCGGAATGGGGGCATAACGGCCGGACCCAAATAAACTTCATACATAACTCCAAAAATACTGAAATCTGGTAGTAGAAGAAAAAAAGTTTAAAAAAGTATTTTCTAAAAATCTATTTGCTGAATACTTAAATTGTTTCTCTTTTATCCGGTCAAACGACACAAGTTCACTTGAAAAATGTTTTTCTGATGGGATCGGAATTGGTAAAGTTTTACTTATAAGTCGCCATCGAGTTCGTTTATCTCTACAGTGTATTAACATTTGGACTTGTTTTTGATTGCACCTATCACATAAGTCAAGCAAAAGCGAAGTATTTATCTAAAAGACTACTTCCTCTTTAACCGAATTAAAGATGCCAATTGATACCAGCCTACTGAGAACGTTCGTGCCAAAAATATCTATTCAATCGATTTATATAGACAATTTAACGTAGCAGCGAAGTGGAGAGGAACCGAGTAATTTAGTAATTGTATCCACTAACAACGAATTAAATAGTAATCAATAGAACTGGGGCCCCGGGGCACGAACCCGATGGAGGATTTATAGCACACGATCGCGATTCGACTGCAGATCACTTGTTGTTTATCGCTCTAAATTGACATATTGTTTTACTGTTATTTTCAATAAAGACAAAAGAATGCCAACTTTGTCCTTTTCAGCAGCGAAAATTATAATATTATTGGCCACAAAGGGTTATTATCATTTGCCATAATGTAAGTTCGTTATATTTTTGTGTACTCCTAATATGGAGTGTCTTTTCCCAAGGTCTGGTCTATGCCTGTTAAAATTTCATAAAGCTTTTTTTTTTCATGTCAGAGGCGGCAAACGAGCCAACGGGTCGCCTGCTGGTAAGCAATCACCGCCGCCCATGGACATCTGCAACACCAGAGGGATCGCTGATGCGTAGACGGCCTTTTAAGAGGGGTGTGGGCCTCCAGCACTCACACAAGAGACTAACCACTAGTAGTCACTATTATTTCACCCTGGTATTATGTGAGATGTGAGAGGGTACCAGCCAGCCAGCCCATTCGTATTGTAAAAAAAACATGGCTCTACCAATACAAACCACCATCACTAAGCTCGATTCAGAATTACATTCGCATCTATTAAGTATGGAAGTATGGATTAGTATGATGATAAATAAAACTGAATCCCAAATCACCGTTCACAGAAATAGAGGTTCTTCCTTATATCATAACGAAACTGTCGTGATGTGTAAATTCGCCGGATGGATTTGCGGAGCTATTGTTTTAAATGGTACTTACGCTTTAAGTTCGGGGCCTAATTTCGCGTGTTTAGGTTTATGTTTGTCTTTGTAGAATAAATTGAGCGAGTACCTACAGTTCGGTTATGTAACCGCGCGTATGAGACATTTGGTATTCACTTTGTTATCATTCGCCTGTCTGTTTATTACTGACGATTTGTGCTGTGTCTTTAGTTTGTTTTTAATTATCTTAAGGTTTGTAATGATTTGTAATAGACCAAATGGTTTAGCATTATTAATTTAAAGTAACAAGTCTTAACGAAGGAAAGTCACGGATTTCAGATGGCAATCGCTCCAATAAAATTACTGTACTATCAGATTCAAATGCTATTAGGACAATACCTTTTGCAATGGGGGCTATCGTTTTAGTGCTCACCAGTTGGCGCCACCGTCGCATGAGGTCCAGAAAATAACTTAAATATATCGACTAGTAACCAATATATTTGCTTTAAATTACATTAGGGTACTGTAAAAGATTATCAACACTGTTCAAGTCACAAATAAATCAGCGTAGCGGGCTAATACAGAGTCAAATGACATTACAGACCTCACGCTACACTAGCACATCTAGTGGATAATTTACACGCGGTAAATTACGTCAACTGCTTGATGACATACATACACAGATAAAAACCGACAAACTTATCTGTTCCGGTGACCAAAATTGGAACTACGTGAAATGTCAGTTTTTGCAAAAACGATATTTATTGACAGCACTAAAACGAAAGTAGCGACGCCGCCACCGGAACAGAAGTTTGTCGGCCTATATTTTTTTGCGTTGCTAACGTTACGGACAAGCGCAGTTGACGTCTTTTTCGCTCCATTCCAAAAGGTATTATCCTAATAGCATCTGAACCGGATGGTATTTGCCAAATCTTGAATCATGGTGCAAGCGTACCCTGACTAGATCGGGACAAAACGTTTGGAGAAAGAAGAATCAGACCCTCCGAATCCATCCATCCCATCCATCAGAATCCATGAACTCCGTTATTTATAACCCGAGTTTGAGTTTGATGCGGCTTAACTGTTCTGCAGAAGTGTTGTGATAAAGTACAGTATCAGCCTATTAATGTCCCACTGCAGGGCACAGGCCTCCATCCTTGAAATCAAGTTATCGCTACACTGATGGGTATTGGCTCAATCACCATGCTTGCCGAATGCGGATTAGTGATCACACCTCACACACCCCGACACAAACCCGAGCTGTGTCCGAAAAAAACGCCACAAAGTTAGCTCGACCCGGAATTGAACCCAGGAGTCAACTAACCCCGAAATCTCAGCCCGGTACTTAAACCACTATACCATCGAGGCGTTGTGGTTTAGATTATTAAAAAAATTGTATTCATGATTACTATCTATTCTGATAATCCACACGTCCTTCAATCTAACCCTATAATTTTCAGAGAATGCAACTAAAGAACAATGGCAAAGTCCCATACTACGTTTGTCCTGGATAAAAATTGGGGCGTCTATGATTTAAAAAATGCTTATACACTTTGCACACACTGGCAATTGCATTACATAAACATTTCCAAAAAGAATTTCAACAAACGGTGGTTGACAAAAAAAATTATAAGTATTTTTAACCGACTTCAAAAAAGGAGGAGGTTCTATGTTCGACTGTATGTATTTTTTTTTTTTTTTTTTTTATGTATGTCCGTCGATTTCTCCGTCAATTGTGGACCGATTTAAATAATTTTTTTTTTATTTGAAAGTGCATAGTTCCGAGGTGGTCCCATTGTCACTATGTCAGGATCTGATGATGGGATCCCGGGAAAATCAAGGGCAAACCTCAAATTTTATAGGCGCACACTACGCGTTACTTGTTTTTTCTGAAGCCATTTAAGTTTTTGCGTCCTATAGACATCACTTTATGTTGATGAGCTGATGATGGAAGGTACAACTCCTTAACGGTTAGGAGTTAGGGGATAATTCTTTCAGTATTGTAAGAATATGTGGACCGTTATTTGTATTTCATGTACTTTTGCAGCTAAGCTGATGATGGAAGGTACAACTCCTTAACGGTTAGGAGTTAGGGGATAATTATTTCAGTGCTGTAGAAATATGTGGACCGTTAGTTGTATTTCATGTACTTTTGCAGCTAAGCTGATGATGGAAGGTACAACTCCTTAACGGTTAGGAGTTAGGGGATAATTATTTCAGTGTTGTAGGAATATGTGGACCGTTAGTTGTATTTCATGTACTTTTGGAGCTAAGCTGATGATGGAAGGTACAACTATGATGATGGAAGCTAAAGGGTACGACTTCTTAATTCTTATGTCCCTCTTGCGGGCTGCATCTTTAGTTGGTCTACTGAATGGTGCTGAACACTTAATGAATACCTAATATTGTCAAATAATACAATTCTACTATTTTACTCGTATTTTCGTTATCAATATTATGAGAGAGTTTTACTCACTCCTACGTATTATTCACACTAAAAATAGAAAAATAAACAAACTTTTTTAAAAAAAAATTAAACCGACTTCAAAAAAAAAAACAAAAAAAAAACTACCTAAAAACACTGAAAAGCAAAAAATAATTTTAATAAGACATTCATCAAATGCGCTTATTGTCTAAGCCTATTAATAACATTAAATTGTATTTACTTGCTAGGTAGGTACCTACTAATCTGTTTGAAGTCGGTGCCAAGCCAAAAGTAATGAAAAATGATACATACCTAATAATTTATGTATTATACAGGGTTACAAATAATCCGCGGACGTAGGTACGTAGTCTGGGTACCTACTATTTGGCTTGGCACCGACTTAAAACAGATTAGTAGGTACCTACCTAGCACGTAAATACAATTTAATGTTATTAATAGGCTTAGACAATAAGCGCATTTGATGAATGTCTTATTAAAATTATTTTTTGCTTTTCAGTGTTTTTAGGTAGTTTTTTTTTTGTTTTTTTTTGAAGTCGGTTTAATTTTTTTTTAAAAAAGTTTTTGTACTTTGAGGTTATGTTGGTAATGGAACAAATCCTTGTTTATTTTCTTCTTTTAGTAATTAATAAAATTATTTTTTATTAAAATAGTCATCTTAGTAGCAGTCAGAGGAAAAATAAACAGTCTCCTAAAACATTTATGAGAATACTGGACCTTTTAAATATCGTCTATGGCTAAAGTACAAACCGCGCAAAGCCAAAACCTATAAAAAAAAATAGACTGTCAAACAAATTGCTTTGCAGTTTCCTGCTGTCAAAATAACTTTGGTAGCAGTGTTGCAATTGGCAGATAGTTAAATATTACACGAGACAGCTTTAAAAGTTACATTTTTACCAATAAAGAAACATTATGCTATTTTATGTACGAAGGGAACTTCCACTGTGCTATTTTTAATGATATATAATTTCTAAGTTACACATTGCATTGAAATAAATTATTTTTATTCCTTTTTCTTACTATTGAAAAAAATATAAATGTGTTATTTTTTCTAAAGCGGCAACACAAACGCGTAAGATATTAATATTTTATTCAACTGAGAGGTTTTTATAATTCATGATTTAATATCAGCCTTTAAATAAAAATGTGTTACGATGTAAAAATCTGGCTAATTCAAATAATCGTTTTTGTATAAGTCAAGTTTTAAGACACCTTAAAAACATGCAGGTATAAAACTGCCATTGTTCTTTCCCATAAGGGTTGAATTGACGTTGCGCTTGACATTTGAAACGCCCACGTAAAAAAAGAGGTCTTTAAAGATTTCGCATTAAAGATTTAACTAACTAACGGATGTATGGCGTCATTCCGCGCATGGACATTGTAGGGTTGGCATTAGAGCCCTAAGAAAATCTTGAACTGTATTAATAATAATTATTTATAAATATATAATATATTTTAAGCGCGCATAACTTCAGAATGACCATATAAGGCACTTATTTTTGGTAGGGTTTGTTAAAGAGAACAGGAAACCTGGTTATTGGCCACACATTTACCAGATATTATAAATAAAAAACATCTTATAAACACGCTTTTGGTTTTTATAGGATGTTTATTAGGACAAGATTTCTGAACGTTTTAGGGCAGGCAGGAATAGTAAACAACCACTAAAACCATTGAGAGGCTACACCAGAGCCCTATTTATCACAGGCTTTTCGATATAAAGGTGGTTTATACACTAAATGTTCGTTATACAATAATAATATAATATCTCTGGTCATAGAATTAAGTGTGTACCTACTAATACTCTATGGATCCTAGATATCTGAATTAAAGAATTATTATTATTATTATTATTATTTTGAAATCTTTTCAGTCTCTCCTAAGAGGTTAATTTAAGAGCACGGGCCGTAGCCAAATGCATCTCAAAATAAAAAAACTTAATCTATGTTTAAAAATTTCCTAACAATTCGGCAGGTATTTAATATTGTTGCCTTTTGAAGAAGCTCAAATGTAGATGCTAGTATTTGGAGTGTGTCAAGACTTGTGTGCAGTTCTTTTGGGATTACCCCTGTGGAGGATAGAATGATCGGAACTATTTTCACTGTGGTTACTCTCCATTGCGTTTTAATTTCTATTGATAGGTCTCTGTATTTGGCTTGCTTTTCGGTGTGTGTGGATTGGAGGTTATGGGTGTTACAAACGGCGATATCTACCAGGTAAACTGTTTTATTATTTTTGTCAAGTATGGTAAGGTCTGGTCTATTGAAGTGAATAGTTTTATCTGTAATTATAGTCCTGTCCCAGTACATTCTGTAATCTTGATTTTCAAGTATTGCTTCTGGATGATATTTATAATATGGTATTTTCTGTTGCACAAGGTTATATTTGAAAGCTAAGCATTGGTGAATAATTGCTGCTACTTGGTCATGCCTATGTTTGTAGTCCGTTTGAACAATAGCTTTACAGGCGCCTGTAATGTGTTGAATGGTCTCCGGGCTGCTATGGCATCGTCGGCAAGTATCTGTAGTGATAGTTTTCATGATATATTTTTGGTAGTTTTTTGTTTTAATTACTTGGTCCTGAATAGCTGCCATGAAAGCTTCTGTCTCTGGGAAGAGTGTTCCACGCTGTAACCATGCGTTTGATGCTGCCCTATCAACATGTGGCTTTTGTAGATCGATGTAGTGTCGTCCGTGTAGTGACTTCTGTTTCCATGCGGCTTCTTTTTCGCTATCTAATGTAATACGTTCAGTGTGCTGTTCGCTATTATCGTTTAAGTTAAGTGGAGTAAGTTTTATGTCGTTTTCAACTATGGCCTTGTGCAATGGAGAGTGTACGGCCTTTTCATGGAAAAAGTTTCTGAGAGATTTTATTTGTCTGTTATGCAAATTCTTTATGTCAATTACTCCTCTGCCACCTATTTTTCGGGGTAAGATTACTCTTTGAACACATGATTTTGGGTGATGTTTACGATGGGCGGTCATAGAAGTATTTATAATACGCTGTAGTTTTAGAAGATCGTTTCGGCTCCAGTTTATGATACCAAATGAATATGTGAGCAATGCTATTGCATATGTGTTTATGGATTTTGTAAGATTTTTTGAATTTAATTGCAATTTGAGTAGTGTATTAAGTCTATGTTTGAATTTAGAAATTATATCTGTTTTAGCCTGTTTGTAATTAATTTGCTGCAGTTGGAAGAAACCTAAATATTTATAAGAACTATGTGCGTCCAATGATTCTATTATGTCCCCATTAGCAAGCATATAATTATTTTGTTCAATTTTGCCTTTACTAATTGTCACTGTCTTACATTTATCTATTCCAAATTCCATCTGTATGTCTTTTGAGAATGCTTGGGTGGTGTCTGCAAGCTCATGGAGCGATTGAGTGTCCTTGCTATATAACTTTATGTCGTCCATATACATAAGATGTGTTACAGTTGTTTGATACTGATCATGAATAACAAAGCCCTTATTTGTTCTATTAAGCATATTTGAGAGTGGATTCAGTGCAAGGCAAAACCAGAGTGGGCTCAGTGCATCACCCTGGAATATGCCGCGTTTGATGGGGATGCTTTCTGTATGAATATTCATGACATCTTATTATTATTATAATTCACACAGCGCCATCTAGCCCCAAACTAAGCATTAGCTTGTGCTATGGGTGCCAGACAACGGATAAACATTACTTATATGCTTTTTTTTTTGTAAAAATATGCATATTATTCATAGAAACACCCAAATCGATACAAACAGACATGTTCATGCACACAAATGTTTGTACCGTGCGTGAATCGAACCCGCGACCTTTGATGTATTAGCCGACTTCTCGACCATTACACCAAACGGCTCGTCATAAAATCAATGATGTATCTTTTCTCCACAGCCCTACTGAGCAAGCAAGAGGTGCGACCTACTCGGTTAATTGTTTGGTAATGAGTCCATCGATTCCATGCTATTTGTGCACATTAGAGCGATCGACGACGAACGTAATAAGCAGTTGATGTAATGTACTATGGCATGTTCTTGGAATTTAGGTGCATCATTGGTAACACAGGAATTTCCGATGCCAAAATTATGTATATTAAAATAATAAGGGCCGGTTTTATTATTGGTAAATATTATATACCTAAGGGACATTTTACGTCTATGATCGAATAAAAATTCGTGAAAATTAAAAGAGATATTATTGATTGACGTTTTAAAGTTATAACTTTAAAACGTCAATCAATAATATACTCTATTTTTTAAGTAGGTCAGACATCTGTTTGCCTATAGAAAATTATTTAATGTCTCTTAAGCTTTATTAAAAAACTAAAGTGCATAGGTACAGAAGCATTCTTTGAAATAAAATCTCTTTTTTAGTTACACCGAAAACTGATACTGGTAAATCCGAAGAAGAAACGATGATATTTATAACTTTTCACATAAAAAAAAACATTTTAACATAGGTACCTGATCTTAATACAAACTCAAAACGTTTAAAGGACGTTTCCTTTAGCGAAACGTAGCCCCCCTTGGGCAATATTTGCCCTATTCCACATTTATAGGAATGAAATTCCAATCAAAACGAAGAGTAAGACTATTGCACTATAAACGAAATGTTGAGCTAGTTTAAATAGTCCACAGTCGGCTCGCCGCGTTTTATAAGCTAAATTTACATCCGGGACACCTGTAGTCGGTCACTTCGCGATGTTGACATCTATTATAAATGTACGTAATTCAATCCGATGCACGGTTCAGAACGGGTTTATTATAGTCTAGATGAAAACTGACAGGTTACTTCTGTTTACAATTTTGATTGCAATCTTGTCAACTCTATTCCTTTGCGTGGGACTGGCTGTCAAAAAATTAATGGTAATGGATAAAACAATGACTTTCACATTACGTAAAATATTTTTGTGTAAGGATACCTAAAGGTTTAGTATCTCTACTTTATGGAAAGGAATTGGGTGACGCTTTTGTTTGTTATAAAGCATATTGAAGCAATTACACTTAGCTGATATAAAAAAGTATACATAAATAGATACTACATGAAACCATCACTTATCAAAATAGTCTTTCCTTCTTTATTCATTTTGAAAGCCATCTTATCCGGGCGCTACAGTTGTGTATTTATTTTAAACAACTGAAAAATTAGGGTGTCTACTTGATCATGATACTTTAATGAAGATATGATAAAAATAAATAGACAGTGATAAAATATATAGGCTAAGAAAATATCACAAGAATTTGTTCCAAAACCAAACTCTTACCACCATTCATTTCAAATTCGCTAGGCTTGAGTAGCCCAATAAAAATACCAGCAAGCAAGCGCACCGTCGTGAAAAGACAATATTCAACATTCCGTTTAGCATTTGGCCGCACAGAATTAACTTTCCGTTGACAAGATCGCGTAGAGGCGGCTCACCTACGTCGAACGCCGCAAGCCTACTTTACGTAAATTAACTTTGCAGAGTTCGTTACCGAACGCACTCGCAACTCCAAACAGCGCATCCGACCGTCTCTCCCCCACAACTCTTTATAGTATTAGGTAAAATAACTCCTAGGACACAGACTTCACTGGAGCTAATGGATCGCCTCTATGCTTAGAACGAACAACTTTTATGGATAAGCAGAATTGAGTTAGTGTTGTGTCGAAAATACTTAAGTTACTGTTTAGTTTCGCTTCAATTGTGTTACCAGTGAAGTTAATTTGTAGTTAGTTGCTTACTTTATTGTTCAGTGCACGGATGCGACGGAATCACTGTTTCGCGTTTATTTTTAACTCGTTTCAGGAGATATTAACATTTTTAACTTGAAATAGTCTTATTTTGGATTTATTTCAAACTAATTACAAAAAAGGAATAAATTCATTCGTTTTAGATTGTTTCGGCGAATTTAATGTTTGCTGAAAACACGGCACTGACCAATATTTTGCTACAAAGTATCACAGATTTTTTCAGCATAATATTTTATTAATAAAAGTTTACTAATGCAAATAAACGTTAACATTACTGGAAAAAGCTCATAATAATTATAACG
This sequence comes from Mecyna flavalis, assembly GCA_949319885.1. Classification (NCBI taxonomy): domain Eukaryota; kingdom Metazoa; phylum Arthropoda; class Insecta; order Lepidoptera; family Crambidae; genus Mecyna; species Mecyna flavalis. Next base: position 9,224,948 of record OX439436.1, read on the forward strand.
GCCTAACATTTTATGAAATAATAATGTTTTAGTATCATTAAGAAATTTTTATTGTTTGTTTTTCAAATATTAGTCTAATAGTTATCAAAAACCTATTTTTTATTACACCAGATCTAGCATTCATTACAGTTAATTTTAAATGGTGTTATTAAAATGCTTTAATTTAGTAACTTGCAACTTAAAGCATTGTAATAACACGATTATACTAATGCAGTCCTGTGAGACTGAACTACACTGTAGTCTGAACTACATCATGCGTTACCATGCGTTAGAATCTCATCCATTCAAATAATGCATGCGATCAATATTCATGTTTGTCCTGTGTCTGGATATTTATTTATTTTTTATATTACATTTTTCTGATACCCATATTACAAGTGCTCAAGTTACTTGCTTTGGGGTCTCATCAATGTACGTCATTGTATGTGACGTTATCTTATTTGTTTATATTCTCTAAGTAACTGAGTTTTAGCAGTTACTATTAATGCTGCCAAAAATACTTCTACTATTATTCCTGGAAACAATAGAAGCAGTATTTTTTTTTCTCTGCCGAGTAGGTGCTATATTTAGCTCTTGTAATGTGCTACAGGTGCATCCAAAGTAATGCTAAATATAAATGCATTTCTCTTGATAATTACAATTCAATATACTTTTACAATATTAGGCGCCGATTACTTATCGGCGTTATAAATTGCAAGCGCGGTAAAAACTATCTGTTTATCTTTCCGACTAGTGCGGGGCACCGTACGCGGTGACCATAGTGATGTCTTAATCGAGTGAACCAACTATTCGTCTAACAGTAAGAAGATATTAAAAACGCGTGTTCATACTCACTCGGCGAATCCGCGAGCAAGTCGCTCTCGTCCTGCGCAGGCGACTTCACCGAGCCGGGGGACATCTTGACCGGCGGGTGCGGCGACGCCATGGGCCCCGACCCGGCGCTGCCGGCGCTGCTGGCCGGCCCGGCGTTCGCGCCGTGCGACGTCGTGATCGTGATCTCACCGTTCGACGCAGCGAGCCTGCACCGGAAAAATTGGGGTAAGTTATTATTATGGTATAGACCGACCAACTTATCTGTTCCGGTGGCGGCGTCGCTACTGTCGTTTTAGAACTGTCATATTAATATCGTTTTTGCATTGCATTTCACGTAGTTCCAATTTTACCACCGAAACAGATAAGTTTGTCGGTCTATAAAATACAGGTTGTAGTAATGTTGAAGTCGGATGATGCATTAAATTTTAAATACCACCCCCATGGGTGAAATCTGTCGATAAAACAGCTCTGGCTATGTTTCAGCAATATTTATGTGCGTACTGGCTCTCACACTTAAAATCAAAGGCTCGAAGACCAGATGAGCCGACAGTTTGGCAGCACATTAAGCGACGCTTCCTTGTACTTCACCAGGTAGCGTCACTCAATGGATTAGGTCTTAGTGGCCAATTACCATCAGGAGGGCTAAGTACCTGTCTGCCAACTGATCATAAAAAGTAAGAAATCGAAGATCTAAATCTAGAAGAGGATTCTAAAGAATACAGTTTTAGTGAAGAGGCCTTAGAATAGACTGTAGAGATAGATGGAACACGTGTATCGACCAGATCCTCGATTGTCACGAGTTTGTTTGCCAACTATCTAGAATAACATCTTGGTATATCCTACAATTTAGATTAAAACCAACATTTAAGGAATTTTCTACTCTTGTATGCGTGCAGAGTTTGATACCTAAAGCTTGTGCAGCCCTTGACCAAAGATATTACAATATTACCAGGCCAAAATTATACAAGCTATTGGAACTTGAAAACGATTAACAAACTAAAATACCTTATGACATGTACCTGTTCAATATTAACAAAATTCAAAAGATGTTTATTTATCCAATTTGTAACGAAACATTGGAACACTCAAACATACTTTAACGTAGTAGACAACAGCTGAGAGCCTTTGAAATAGTCGTGGAATGTAAGTGTGTTTTAAAAAGAGTTACACGAGGGCCCCGACATACGATTGCAACAATAGTCGGCGTAGGGTTGGCAGAAAAGTTGCCAACAATCAAACAAACAGCTCAGTTTAGTTTTGAATCTTATGTGCAAGCACTAAGGTGCAATGTGGATGCAACGCGACTCGCTTCATTAACCGGAGCTGCATTAGCGGTAATTGTCGGCTAATTAGGGCTCATCCGCTGCAACATGCACACACACGCACTTTTATTATAATGCGTGCGATCAACGGTGATGCGACAGACAGTAATGGGAGATGCCAATTAAAAGACAAATAACTTTCTCATACAAGTTTTAGTTATGACGCTACAAAAATAAACAGTTGCAGATCATAATAATTAGAGTTCAAAAAACTGATACAATAAGGATTAAGGACATTTAAGTAACTTATTTGTGAATGTGAGTCCTACTTAAACATGTCAAAGTTTGTGAGGATGGATGTTTGTTATTCTTTAACGCCAAACCTATTAAGCGGATTCCGATGAAACTTTACAGTACATATTAGTTTGTAATTTATGGATATTTTTTTCTCTCATCGTAAGACGAGTGAAGCAGCGAGTAGAATGCAGTAATTTAAAAGTTTAAATGTCAGGAAATTGAGTTATTTTCGATATAATTAATTAGTTTTAAATTAATTTAATAAAAATATCTTAAAATATCTTTGCGAAAAATCGGGATAAATTAATTATGCGTTTAGATAGATAGATATTCTTTATTGCACCACAAATTTGACAAAGAAAAACAAGTAACATAATTGAACTGCACAACACAGGCGGACTTATCGCTACTAGCGATCTCTTCCAGTCAACCTTTGGATAGAGGAAAGTATGATAAAAATAATTAGAACAATATAAAGGGCAGTGCAAAAAATAAGAACTAAAATTTTAATAAACAAAAATTTGACTCCAAACTTCTTATACTAGTAAATAAAAGCAAAATATATACATACTACTAACACTATCTATAAATATAAATACTATAATATATACATAAACATATTATTACACATACATAATTTAAAATAAATACAATACATAATAATATAACAAATTCATGGATATCACACAAAAGAAACAACTAACCAAAAAAGACCATGAAAGTGACATCACTCAAGCAGAAGATTAGGGGAGGGAAAGGAAGTAAGTTTTAACGCGAGCTTTGAAAATGGGAAGAGTCCGAGATTCACGAATAGAAAGGGGAAGAGAATTCCAAAGACGAATAGATTGAATAGTGAAAGATTGAGAGTAGAACTCAGTGGAGTGTGGAGGACAAACTAGATGCAACTTCCGAGATGAACGCTGATCAGGACCCTTGGTGGATTGCAAGAATTTAAACCGCTCTTTAAGATAGGGAGGAGATAGAGGGTTAAAAAGAATGGAGAATAGTAAGCTAAGAGCATGCAAATCACGACGACGTCGTATCGGAAGCCAGCCAAGCTGAGCACGATATTGAGAAACGTGATCGTATTTACGCAGACCAAAGATAATACGTATGCAAAAGTTTTGTAATCGCTCTAGCTTGTTAAGAGACGCTTCACAAAGGTCTAAATAGCAACAATCAGCGTAATCGAGCAGAGGCAGTAAAAGGGCCTGCACTAGAACAATTTTGGTGGGTATAGGTAAAAAGTTGCGAAGTCTATTGATTGAACTTGCTGAAGCAAACATTCTCCTGCTAACCTCCTTGACTTGCATATCCCATGACAAAGTACTATCCATATGTACCCCAAGGTTTTTAACCACTCGGCTAAAGGCTATCTGGACACCGTCAAGCACAATTGGTGGTAAAGAACCCCAATCAAACCTTGTGATTTGACGTGACCCACCAAGTATTATGACTTGTGTTTTTTGGGGGTTCACCCTGAGCCCAAACGAGTTGCTCCAGTTTACGACTCGTGTCAAATCTGCATTCAGGACCCCAATAACACCTGGGAGCTCCTTAAGATCGCCACTAGAGTAAAGTTGTAGGTCATCTGCATATAGGTGGTAGGAAGAAGAGAGGTCATGAGTGATACTATTAATAAAAGTTGAAAAAAGTAGAGGAGACAAGACGCCACCCTGAGGAACCCCGGCAACAATATCATTCCAAGAGGAAAAGGAGTCATCAACACGAATACGCTGCCGGCGTCCATGCAAATAACTATGAAACCAGTCAACTACCGTCGGAGATATGTTAAGAGTGCGTAACAGACCAAGCAGGATGTCAAAGTCTACAACGTTGAAGGCATTACTGAAGTCCAGTAAAGCCAACACCGTAAGACGTCTACTGTCCATAGCAAGGCGGATGTCGTCAGTGATCTTAACTAAGGCCGTTACCGTGCTATGACCACGACGGAAACCAGATTGGAACGGGTTCAGGAGGCTATTTCTGGATAGGAATGAGCTGAGCTGTTGATGAACAACGCGCTCTAACACTTTGGATAGGAATGGCAGTATAGATATAGGACGGTAGTCGGAAAAGGACGAAGGATTGGCCTTTTTAGGGAGTGGAATGATTTGAGCATATTTCCAGGCAGCTGGAAAGGTGCTCGAGGACAAGGAGTAATTTAGGATATGGGTAATGATAGGAGTCAGAATGTCTAGGAGAGGAGTGATCATCTTACGGCTAACGCTGTCACTACCGACAGCGTTTGAGGCAATAGCTAAAATGTTCTTCTTAACATCACAATCGGTTAGCTGATCAAAGACAAAAGACGAGGAGTCTGGAATTGGAAGAGATGAAAGATGATTTAGCGTTCTGGTTTTTAAAGTACCATCAATAGTAGACGAGGAAGTAAAATGTTTATTTAACTGGTCGATATTGATATCTTTAGGAAAAGCATTGTGAGATGTCTTACCAATTCCAAGTGTCTTAAGAAATTTCCAGATTTTGGCTGGATTTTCATTTTCTACAGATTCGTGAATGTAGCGTCTTTGGGCATCCCTACACAACCTATTGCAGCGATTCCTAATCAACTTATACTTTTCGCGATTCCTATCGGACGGGTCCACTTTAAACCGAGATTTTGCAGCATGTTTTCTATCACGCAGTGCCTTTAATTCATCCGTAAGCCAAGGTGCAGGAAAATGCTTCATCCTAACAGGCCGAACGGGTGCATGCTTGTCGTAAAGTTGTATTACTAAGGAATTAAAAATATCAACCTTCTCATCAATAGAACTCGCATTAGTAATAGTAGTCCAATCCATGTCGGTTGCATCCCGCCGCAGCTCATCAATGTTCATGCCACCAAAATTGCGTTGCAAAACCACTTTCGCCTTGAATTTGGGAGGACGGACCTTGTAGGACAAGTAAAGCAAATCATGATATGAAAAAGCCTCAGCATTACATTGACCATGCTTAGCGACATGATCAGTAGATGAAACAATGATCAAATCCAACAGAGAAGAGGAGCAGTTAGGAGAACAGTGTGTAGCATCAAGAGGCAGAATATTGAGGTTGCTAGCATCTATAATTGATTTGAAGCGAGAAGAACGAGAGTTATTTTTCAGAAGGCACGTATTAAAGTCTCCCATTAGCAAAGTGTGAGCGTAAAGGGGAGTCAGGTCCTCCAGTAACTTCTCCAGAGTAAGGAAGTAATCTACCCTTAGAGAAGGACTGTAAAAGACACCGAGAAGTATTTTACAATGAGAAAGAGTAAGTTCTATAAAAAGATGTTGTGCTACTTCTGATGAAGATGTAGGAGGAGAAACATTGACAAGAGAAAAAGGGATATGGGATCGAATATATATTGCAATACCACCTCCGGACCGGATAACACGATCATTTCTTACAAGTTGGAATCCCGGAAGAGAAAAGGATAAAGAAGGGAGACATGGGTTAAGCCAAGTTTCAGACACAAGAATAGCGTGAATATTCTTGTTATCAAAGGCGGTCACCATGTCCGGAAAATGCGCTGGAATACTCTGGGCGTTAATATGGACAATGTTAAAGTTTTGAGGCACATCAGAAAATGTGTTAGAAAGGACATCAGATAGTGGTAAATAAGTTGAGTGAAAGCTGTCATTTATGGAAGATGAGAAAGATTGAAAATGGTCACTCTGGTCAGAGGCGCCACTATGCGAATCCATCAAAATAATATATAATAATACAATAAATAAAAATTAAATAAATTAAAATAATAAACAATAATAATAAGTAATAAAAATTAAACTAGCTATAAAGTTTCCTCTACCCGCCAGCTGAAAAAAGAAACATGTAAGTAAACAAAACACAGTAAACAAGAGAAAAATAAACAAACACAAAATAGCTTTAAAATTATCTAAAATATTTACTAAATCTATGAAACTCAGAGACAAAAAAGTAAGTTACAAAATAGTTAAATAAACTATGAACAAAATATTAAAAATAAAGTGCGAAGTTCCTACTTGTCTCTGCTCTCAGCTCAGCGCAACAGCCAAAACAAAACGCAAAATTTCTGACAGTGAGTGACAGACGGCAATCTAAATCTGAGATCTAAATATCTCAGAATAAGGACAGATAAGGACTATGTCCTTATTCTGAGCTAAATATATGCAGACGGCTCTAACTAAATGTCACTGTCAGATTAATCATAGTACGAAATCACAAAATATATAACTTTTACGAACACAGAGAAGTACAAAACAATTTATAATAGAGGGTAACATCACACGAGAAATAAAAACGGAAAGAAGGTACAAGTAAACATTTAAAGATTGGATTGTTTATGCTACACTAAAACAAAAAGTAACTTAACTTGTAATAAACGAACGTGTATATAGTACGCTCGAGAAAACTAAACTTGTTACATAATTATACGGGAGGGTCAAAACCAGCTATGTAATTTGCAATGTTGTAGGCGGACCTGTGTCTATGAGGTCGAATATCAAACTTAGGGTAAACTTCATAGCGGCCACCGTCAGACGTAGCAAAGGCAAGTCTACGCATTTTTACACAGAATACATTCTCAACTAAGTATAAAAAAACAAACAGAGAGAAGTAAAGATATAGAAAAATGATAACAATATAAAGATAATTGGCTTTCTTTCTAATATAATTTTAAAGGAAGAACAGAATCCACATAATGTTGTTTAAATTTTAGGAACACAAGCTACTGTTGGTGATGACGTCCATATTATAAATCCAACAAGACGATACGCGATTTTTCTTAAAAAGCGTAACTTACATAGCGATTCATTTGCATGTAAATTGAACTTAATCAATTTAATAAGCGCCCTTCCCTCGTATAAACAGTGCACAGTTATTTAGTGTTGGCACCGCGGTACGTAGCAACACGCACACTTAGTTTACGCACACGCAGACGAGAAACATTAATTGTTCCTTCAATTTATCAACACGTGTACAGTTGCCAACAAAAGATTAAGCGATAACCATTTGTAAATTGAATTTTGTTTTTCAATACCGTACTTTTGTTATGACGATGAATTTTCGCGTTTTAACGGAAGGAGTAAAAGTATGATAATATTTTTTGTCGTTTATGCTATCGGTACAAGCTTCTACGAATTTCTTTCTCAGATAATTATTTTGAAAATAATAATGGTTTCGATGGTAAATTTAATTACTGCCTTATTTTCTTGTCATTATTCCGACATGACCTTTTACTTAAAAGAAGGACTGGGTCGTGGGGTGCATTTCGCGTCTGCATGAATGATTTATTTATGAGTGGGTCAAGTCAAAATGTCATGTTGACTATAAAATTACCTTAAAATTATATTTAAGCAGCACACAATTAACTGCTTTGTTAATAGTTTAAAATGTAGGGATACAATAAAGACACATTTAACATTTAACAGGTTGCATGCAAGCTGTAGAGTGTCTTATACATTGTCAATAGTTATGTCATAATATTTGTAGGGCTAATTAATTTGACACGGGCCGGTCAATTGCCTTAAAGTGGGCATCAGCTCGTAACTCCTTTTGGTGTAAAAGGGAGACGGTGGAATTTATTGGGTAGTGGAAAGAATCCGAAATCCCCTTTATCACGCTCCAGGTCTCGTTAACTAACCTAGCCAATTATATTAATGAAAAATATGTTTCTCAACAATTTAAGACCATGTAACAAATATCTCATTTAAGGTCAGTACCTACCTTAAATTATAAGCATATGAACGTAAAAGCGTTCGGTGTATGAATATTATGAAAAGAGAGTAATGTTCGCCTTAAGGTATGATTAATAAAAGGAGGGAGCATTTTATTGTGGTCGGTAATTGGTTTTTAATAAACAGAGAACCACCTCGTAAAAGAAACGTGTAAAACATTGTTTTTTTTTGCATCTGTCGGGTAGCAGTAGGATATGTATTTGGTGATTTGAATTAATTGATTTCGATTGGATTTTATGTACGCTGGAACCCTTAACTTTGTATGCGTGGGTGACATTTTTTAGCGTTTTAATAGATATATATAGAGTATACAATAGAAAGTGTGTTTTTCACTATCTATTGATAGAACAATCAGTTGCCAGGTGTTAACTAGACTGACTTTTATATCAGAATCCCTGCAGAGTGAATCACTTCCAACTAAATGCAGCTAAACGAACTACGTCTAAAAGTTTCGACTGAAGTTTTAGGGTCGCGTTGGCAAATAATAAAACGAAGATATGCATTTTTTGCATCTCCTTTTTTATTACTCTATTCCAAATTACCAACCTGGCAAAAGGCACTACTATTTAGAATCACTTAACAATCAATAAATTATGGACTAGTTTGATCTTCCATTATTCTTAAGGCTTAGCGGTTTGCACTGCAGGGGTATTATGGCTGTAGATTTTTCCGCATTTGCAGTATTGATAGCTAGCTAGCCAGTTGCACTATCAACCAATCAACTCAATATGATAAGTAACTATAATATCACACACCCAAGATGATAAATTGCTAGCATTTAGATACTTTGCCATAAGGTCATGAAGCTATTGATTCTAATTGACAAACAAATCAACTCTGTTGGTAAGGTTCTAACATGATACAGCAGATTTTTACACGTGATTTTAATTGGCAGGAGACAAGAATGCTTCAAAGAAGGACACTTAAACGGGAAGAATTGATCAATGTACTAGACGTCTCTTCTGATTCGAGCCTTCAAGAAATTATAAAAACAGTTAATTCCTACGGGTCCCGTTAAGAAAATCCTTCGAATCACTCTTGGCCACTTTTTAATTATGCACCACATCTAGTTTATTGTCTGTTTTCCTCTTCACTGTGCGCGTTTTCACTCTCTCGAACAGAAACGTAAATTAAATTTTTAATGAGTTTTATATCTGTTGTAAAAACTAAAAGCTAATTTAAGAGGATTTACGTTAGTGAAAAACATTACATTCGTGTCTAGTTAGATGAAGGATAACATATTACATGTTTTAATCTCCAGAGACAGAAAAAATAAGAAGAACATACTTATTTATAGTTGTTCTGGTGATATTTATAGACTGACTTTTTTTGCACATCTTGGGTTGAATGCTACGATGACGAATTAAGAAAGGTTAACGTTTGCAAAATGGAAAGTTAGAATTTTGACTCAACACAATGCGAGTAGAAGAACGAAAATTAAAAGAAATATATTTTTCTTCGTGTACTTAGTGTATTATGCGTCAATAAGACTTGTGGTATTTCCTAATAGTTATAAAACAAGTGCTATTAAGATATATTATGTACCGTATTTGCTTTTAATAACACTAAGAATAACTTTCATAACATTTTCATGTACTCTTCTAACCGGCCTTTAGATACACTTAAATAAAAAAAAAAAAAACCGTAAAAATACACATTCGTTCCCTTAAATAAGGGACCTTCTTTTACCTTGTAAGAAAAGGACGCTATTTTCTATCCTTCCATTATACTAATAAATTAACTCTACCAAGAATAAAAGTCATAACGTCGCCGGATGAAAGTTTTCAAATAAGTTATGTGCGCACAACTATAATTAAGATCCAAATATTAGTTTAATGTTGTGATTATTATTCAAAAGCAAAGTTAATTACAAACGGCCACTACGCTGTTTCCGTTACGAACATAAATATGTGTGGAGTAGTTGAAGTTGAAAAAAATTAATGTACCATAATTATACATTATGACCTGTGTTCAAAAAATTGCTAATACACAGTTTTTCTGAGTTTCCACCATGACGAGCGGTTAGTATATCGAGTACTGTTACTTGGATTATCCTATTTGTAATATATAAATCGGGCAACGTTTAAATTATGATTATATGAGTATTTTAAATCAATTAAACTACAGAATTTAAGCTATTTATATTATATAATAGAACGTGAAATGTCAATATTTTATCCTAAAATGGAACCGCAAGAAATCTCTTTTGAAAAAGTCGTACAATTAAATGTTGAAAGGGCGACAAATTAAACAGCGAGCCATTGATGAAAATGTATATTTTATTATATCAAAGCATGATTATTTATTATTTCGGGTTCATTACGTATACATATAAGTTTCATTAGATAAAAATAGTTTACGTAGGTAGGTACCGCTCCACTCCACTCTATGTCATTAAAATCATTTTCCCCCCATTTTCTTTCTCATGTTAACACGTCACTCGACCACTTTGAGCATTTGTTCAACACTTGCTTAGATTTATTTTATTATAATGATCTCAGAATAATATCATACGTTTAATAACAAAATGTACATTTTATGCAAATTTGTTATAGACTACTGTGCTTATTCCACTCGTTTATCTAAATTATTCTCTGTTCCTTTGCGTTAGAGATTAAAATGGCTGAATGGTACTTTAATCTGTTATTAACCAGACAATCGTGATTAACATAATAAACTTGCAAGTCAACATTAGACCTAATTAAGTCACCGCTATAAATATGTACTTAGACAGGTTCGCGGTAATACGACGATCAATCACGTATCCTTGCAAAACGGTTGGTACAAATTGTCAAGCTACTTACAACAGAATAATTGGGTCAGAACCGGAATTTTATCTTTTCGCGTAGACAGTAGTAAATCATCGAGATATACTGTTGAAATGATCTGATGAAAACGTTTATGAATAAAAATGCATTGCCACATCTAAGTGCGCCGCTTTAGGACGGCTAAGTAGTAAAATAAAAAAATTTGCGTTCGTTAGTTCTGGTAAGGGCCACGCTTGTATCTATAAATTTGTCAAAATTAAAATAAAAGACGTTAAGCAACAAACTATAGATTTACTTTAAATGTATACTGTTAACTATTTAGTTCAAGGTCTGGTGATTAATTGTCTTAGTTAGGAAGGAACTTTATTCACCTAAGTGACAAAACATTGACTTTTTCGAAGGTAAATCGGTCTCATTACTATAGTGAATATATCCTGGATGCTTGATGGTAAGCAATAGAGGAGCCCTCATTGCTATGACAACAGTAATTTGGTGTTTTTCGACATTTAATATAAATAATTGTTTTTGCTTAATATCAGGAAACTTAAAGTTTACACGTGTCCTGTCCTTACTTTTAAAGTGGAGATTAAAACTTAATCTTAATTTTTTTCCTGGGCTTTAAAATGATTATCCCTAATAATACCCTGTTTGTAACACCTGTTTGTACACAGTTTTACGCAATTAATATTTTATTTACTTACTTTAAAAATGTCCAAATATAAATCTATACTAATATTATAAAAAGGAAAGATAAATACAAACAAACAATCAATTGATTGTTTGTATTGAATAGGCTCCGAAACTACTGAACCGAATTTAATAATTCTTTCACAGTTGGAAAGCTACACTATCCCCGGGTGACATAAGGTACTTTTTTGATCTCGGAAATGTGGGGGAAGGGTAGTAAGTAATAAACATGTCCAATGACCTGAAAAATGATCAAATTTTTTTACTGCGTGGCGTTACTTTTAAATTTCAAACAAAACAGACCTGTTACACTTATCTAGTCTATGGGCCAGCAGGAATGAGGTACGAAACTAAATTATGGATGCGAGAATTAATGTTCCCAACCAGTAATTATCACATCGCATTAACTTAATGTCTTTGAAGTACGCACACACATAAATCCTGCGTAATAGATGTACTGCCTTCTTAAGCTCACATCGAGCATAAAATAGCACTAGTTATTACGTAATATTTATTTATACGTCTCATTTACGGTGTTTTTTTTTATCCCCGGTTACAGTCAAGTCATAAATGTCACGTTCCTAATATATACAACGTGGTTTAACGAAATAGTTCAATTAAGTTGAATTTTTATAGCAGTTAACAAAATATATGTTTTACACCTATTAAAGTACCGCTTCATGCTGTTTTGATCACTTTAATCGGTCATTATATTAAATTATTATTATGACACCTATTTCCTTTTTAAACATCCTAAGTTTCAACAAAAATAATATGTACACACTGTATACTGTAAAAAGCAGAATATTTATAATTAATTGATTTTCTTAACATTTTTAAAAGAATTATACTTACAAAAATAAGATTAAATACATGTTGCATCAGAAGAAAATTGCTATCACATGAGTATCCAACACTACAGCTATGGCAGGGTAACCACAGGATGCGCCATCGTGACAATCACAATCAATCTGATTTATTTAAGTATTTTACTTATCATTATTTAAACAGAATTAAATGATCGGAAATAAATGTAAAATAACATTTTTGTACCTTAGAACTTTCATTAGGTAACAAAGTCGACCTTTTCCATTGTTCAAGATAGCCTATACCTAACACAAAGCCATCGTTCACGTGTAGAAGCGTGCTAGTAACAAACCACGACTAGCGGCTAAACGCTAATATATTCAAGGCGATATCCCCGCATTGGATCTATTTATCACCATTACTTGGCGGATTAGACGCGTCACGGGCGCTAAGGTAATTATAGACGGTGGAATACTTAATGCCTCCGGCGTACCTAATTATATGGTCGCATTAGCGAACGGAGACACTAGTGATCGTGAAACGCCGGAGGCATTTTTGACTTTCGATTGTACGCTGGCAGGCTGTTCGAATGTTCCAAGTTTGAAAATAAAAAAGTTTTTATTTAATAATTATGTGTGTTTAAAACAAAGAATAAAATACTTTTTAAAAAATAATCAGACTGGCTGGATATTTCTAAAGAAAAAAAAAAACAGTTTTTAAAAAAGTTTGGTTTAGAAAAAGCAGTTTTAATGACAAACTATAATTTTAAAACATTTTGAAGCGTATTTAAGCCGTCAAATAAAGATAATTTTTAATCAGAAAAAGATTAGATTCAATACTTGTGTACGTGCGAATTTGTATTGATTGAAGACGGTTTGAATACCTTAAATATTTATAACACGTTTTTATTATTTTATTAAAGTAAAAAACATATTGAATGTGAGAAATATAATAATTATTCGGTGAATATTCTCACGCTATACAATTAGCGAATACCCTGAACGGATTTACTCTCAGATAATTATCATTAATGTTTTATAAGATCACTGATGTATGAGCAAGATTATAAAATAAAACAAGTTAAACAAAAACATAATTATCAATATCCTGTAGTCTGTTCTAATTATAGTGACAGCCCTAAGTTAAGTCGTGTGTTGATTAAAAACAAGTAGAGCGACCTCCACTAACACATTAACAACCATAACCTATTACTCGTATAAGATAATGGTAGAAACATTGTTTGTTAGCCAAAGGATGATCTTTAGTCACCTAGCTCAATAGACTAGAGCTACACAAGTTGCTTGCTATATTATAGGCAATTACTTGACATAGATTAGTAATAGTAAGAAGTTATAAGCCGGGTAACATTTTTAAACCACGTTTTGTAATAAAAGGGAGTGGCGTTCAACTACCGTACGTTTCTGCAGACATTTTCTGCCGCGCACGACTGCTCTATGGAACCAGCTTCCCGCAGCGGTGTTTCCAAGCCAATACGACATAAATACCTTCAAAAAGCGAGCATATTCCACCCTTAAAGGCGGGCAACGCGCCTGTGACCCTAAGGGGGTCCCGGGTGCTTATGGGCGGCGGTGATCACTTACCATCAGGTGACCCACTTGCTCGTTTGCCCCCCTATTACATAAAAAAAAAAGTCTTCGTATTGAAAATATCGTAAATGGAGATACATATTGTCAATAAAATAAAGCATAAAATACTACCATAAAGTCCCTTTTAATCAATGCAATTATTTTTTAATATTGCAATCATGCTGTATAGTCAGATGAGTGAATATTTTTTTTTTATATTAAACGCGAGTAGTTTTTCTATCTTATTGACAGAACCGATACGCAGAAATCATTTCTACATTTTCTGTAAATAGCCGGAAATGTATTGAATTTTCTGTCAGATTATCTTCTTCAAGTATTACTTACTTGCTTTAAAAACGGCACTAGTAAGCCGACGCATTAGGGAGGTACGAACTTTACTATATAAAAAGCTTAATATGATGATGTAATCTTACCTTTACCAGGTGTTAGGTTAACACTACCCTTAGGAACGTCCTCACAATGCCCTTACAATGAAAAAATATTTATCAATACGGTAAGGTGACCTTTTAAAAACATAAAATAGTCTGAATAGTAAAAATTGACATGATTACAAACTTGACAGATGGAAGATTCTAGAGTCTATAGCATCAAAACGTGCGAAAAAGAGCATCTGTTACAACCTTAAAATGTCGCATGGTATGTATGTATGTAGTTTCCCCCTGACACCCGAAGAGGTAGAAGCGTGCCCGCCTAGTAGCAATTGACTAACCATTAAATGAAATAGATTGACTATACTGTGCTAACCCTGAAAACGAAGTCGTGTGTTGATCAAAAGCGGTCTACACACTCACACAAACAGACGTCTATAATGTGCAACAGCCTTAGGACTAGCCTACGATGCCAGTAGGTAAGTGTGTAAGGCAGCGATTTGGGTCATTACTGCGGCATTTTCACAGGAGTGCACCCACTTTATGCATTCTCCGGGTACAAGATGACTAACGAAATGGACATGGCTGTGCATTTCTTGCGATGACAACGCGACACAAGCCTCCTGTTATTTAATATTCTACTTTATGTAAATATGTACTGGCTTTTCCGCGGCTTCGTGTAAAGTCGGTGGTGCTAACTAGTATGCTTAATATATTATGACTATTAAGCAAAGACCTCTTCTTTATGTTAAGTCTGTTCTAAAGAGGTCAGACAAAGTGGGAAATGCGGAAAGTAAATAATATAAAAACTTTTAGCATGAAAAAGAAAAAGTGCATAGCAAAATAATTTAAAAAGTCGTCGTCGTTAAGTAGTCGGAATAAATATATTAAAAATATAATTAATTATCAGGGCTCACTAGGTTTGATAGAGGTATCTCACAATGCATACTACCATTAGTAAGACCCCAGTTTTCCTTTTAAGTGTTTCTAATTAATTGAACTGTAGTTTTTCTGCATAATAATAACTGTAGCTTTAATGAGCTCAACCAATATAAAGATTAAGACAATAATTTTAAAATGACGTATAAAAGGCGATACCCATGGGCGTTCATGGCAGTCCGCCACCATGAATAATCAGAGAATAATTCAGCATGATACACCATTAATATCATCGTAAAGCACGTCGGTAAGTTTTTGTGCCTCATCGTTAGTACGTACAGGGCGAAGTGTTGCATCTGCTAGCGCCGAATTCATTTAATCACGACTTTCAAGATGCATCCATCAATCAAGATTGTTTACTATACTCGTTCAAGTCCTTTTTGTCATAAAATTCGACTGAAATTCTTACCTGGTAATGTTATTATTAGCTTAAAGTGTATTAAAAAAACCTACACATGATTTTCTTTATTGAATGAGTGAATTGATAAATTATTACATTAAAACCTTTCAATGTAAACTGTATCTTTCATCAGATTTCTGAGGCAGTGCGGTGACAGATTTCGTGATAACATCCCAGATGTAATGGAGAATGTTAGCTAGTTTCGATTTTTAACTTTTCTTATAGTCCATATGAAATAAAAAAAGTGTGTATAAAAATTATTTCGATATGTCACTTAGTTCCCGAGATATTGAATTTTAAACGGCGCGAGTGTTGGCCGGCCGGAGCTCGTTGCGGTGACGTCACTTTACACCCTCTCACGCAGTACGTTGCGCGCTCCGGTACGGTTATTTCGTAGTGAACCGTACCGGAGCGCGCAACGTACTATGACCTGTGACGTCATTGTACTGCAGCGCCAGCATGGCCAACGCGCGGCGAACGGGATTTTTAAATGTCTATAAAATCTAAACTAATTGAATTTTGGCATGGAACAAAAAATAATGTGTTTATATTCACTTATGCTTTACTGTGACAAAGTTACAAGCTGTTTCGCATACCTAGTAACATTCTCCATTCAGTCGTGATTGCCGCTAGTGGGTTCTGGACAGTGGCCTTAAGTAGCAAAGGAATTAATGTCGCATACATCATTTAGTTTAATATTATTTTCCGCGCTGCCAACACCAGAAAATTGTTTATATAATGCGTGAATGTAGCATTATTTATGTAATTATAACAACGCAGTTACTGCATCCTGCCTCTAATTAGCATAAAATAGCTAATTAAGGTAGATAATAGTCAAATGGGAGTTTTCCTTATTATTCTAGTTTAGATACATTGTTTGAGCTCGCGTATTCACTCTTGAGCAAATTATGTTCGTTTTATCGTTGTCACAAGTCGTGATAACTTATACTTTTATTGGGTAAAGTTTATATTAATGATTACAAGTTTTAGTACGTGTACAACAAAAATGTCATTCAACATTTACTTAGTTACAAATATTATAAATGCGAAAGCGTGTTTATTTCTTTGTCCTTCTTTCACATTGAAACGATTCTGCGCGGGCTTAGCCGCAGGCAGAAAGAATAAAAATAAATATTTTTTGTCTCTTTTTCTATAATTTAATTAATTAAAATATAGTTTCAATTCTCTATAAAATGCGTGAGGGGATTGGGTTTTCAACATGGGTTCTAGTTTAAATTTACGTTGCCGGCCCGTAAGTAACGAAAACACTTTACATATGTATGTAATGTTACATCATTTTAAGTTTTTATCCAAAAACAATAAGATTTAAGCAATCACTACAAACCATATTAAGTTGATAGGTACGCTTTACTGCGTGATCATAAAATCCATCTATGACAGACAGGTCAACACGGTTTTATTATACACGTAGGCAACATATAACTTCGATACTAATCATGCGGGTTGTATTAATAACCAGGCTGTATATTTTTTATAACAACGTTTTGTTCGCGCATGGATGTAGATCTCGGCTTATTTGCATAAAGTAATTAATCTCTACCTAATTTGATTCCTGTATCGGTTTGTTTTGCTCCAAGCTAATTTTGTGGGTTTTCAAAAAGTTAATGTGGGACTTTTTTTGATGCTACTCAATTAATGTTTTAATTTTTTGAGTCTGATGTAATTTTAAACTTAGAGATTCATTAGCAGACATAATAATAACTATACTAACCTTTAAAACGGTTAAAACGATTTAACAAAAGTAGTTACGAACCTAAACACACAAATTTCTAAATACTACCTCTATTTAAATAAAGGAAACAAAAATGCGGTCATAATCTTACAGTCATCGTTCGCCTTTATTAGACCATAAACATTTTTAAAACTCAATTAAAAGCACCATTAGAGATCTAATACAATGCGTGTACACGATGAAATACGCGGCATAGCAACTCATTAACTGGTACAATAAAGTGTGTCCTGCACGAATGTCATCACTTTTCTTTACATAATTACTAGCTGTGCATTATAGGACTGTTCAAGGGAACTGTAAGGGGCCTTAGGATAAAGGATTCTGAGGTACGGGGCTCTGACATATGTATACAGGGGCATTGTGAATTACCGTGCAGTTTGAGATTTTAAGAATCAAACATGTAGCTAGATTCTGTTAAAAATGCGTTTAGGGTAATAGTTTAATCGGGTGTGCAAAAAATAAGGATAGCGAATTATGACGAAAACATAAAAAAAATATGCTAAACTGAGTAGAGGTAGCGTCACTTTTAAAAAGTATTCAGTTTCAATTCAAAGAAATATAAATTCCAAAACTATTAACACCGCGAGTTGTTTTTGTGAACTCTTATTGGAGATGTCTAATGTGACGAATGTAATAAAAAATGGAGTTTTCAAAACAAAAACTGTAATTTTTTTTCCTAGCACCCCACGCGCCCTTACTCCATCCCTGCTTGTGTAATAAGCACTGGACATTACCCCCGCGATAGAATCTACTTTTTATTGCTAATGAATTAAAAATGATAATATTGTTCTTGCATGATGAATGCAGTACATTAGTCATTCAGTTAATTAACTAGTTTTTAGCGCATAGCGTTGGCGATAGGGAAGTGTGAACATAGAAGACTGATGGATTTTAAACTAAAGCCTCAATCTTTTTCCACATATTCACTGCAATGTGAAACTTATGAAGACATCTAAGAACGAATAGATTATTGACTTCACGTGACGATATGGAATAGTTAAATATATTTTACACAGGAAACATAATATGAAAAGTTTTGGGTTTATCCTAAAAGGAAAACTATAGTAAGTATTATCATAAGTATAGGAAAACTCAATGGGAATCACCTCTACAAGCAAAAGACGGAAAACTCAATCAATTTAAACTGATTAAGTTCCTATATTTATAAATAAACCTAATCAAGATAAAGTACAGGTAAACCACAACATGTTACTGTAATTTTATACAAAGTCAGAAATGCCCCGATTACGCTAATACATTTAAAATTATTATAATAAAGTATTGTTCATTTTTCCTCAAAATTTGCATGTGCAACTGTTCCGAACTTTAACCGTGGACTCACAACCACAAACGATGCAAAGATCAGAACCCCATTCAAGCTTAAGGAAACTTAATACCACCGTCTAAAACTGGTCATCCTTCTAAACGTTTCTTGCGACGGGACGTTAATAAGAAAATCCAGTAATCTAGGCCAGCCGCACTCAATTAGAAGACGAGAACAAAACAATTGGGGTCACACAACAATCGGCCGTACCTTAAAACACAATTATTGCAATGCCCCCTACATGGGCATTCTGACAAACGTTGATTACTAATTCACAACATACACATTCATTGTAGGGTTGACGAATGATTTACAAAAGTCTAATACGTGGGCGTCACTTTTATGCAACTATCGACAAGTGAAGTAACTTTGATGCGATTTGAAGAAAAACTAATTAGCAAAAGCGTGGAGCTAAAGGATTTCGATATAGTTATAGACAATTTAAACTATAAAATGCAGTCATACTTGTCAACTGAACTTGCCGTAATCGGTACTTATGCATATATGTATCATAATATTACAAAAACGTAACTATTAATGACGTCTTATACATTAAGGGAAGAATTTCATCAAAACATTATTACTTAGAATGATATCTAATTAGGTATACTGTAAGGCTTAATAAGTGCATTATTATCGGCAACCCTACTGCACACATACAAAACTCGCAAATGCATCCACACAGGACCGTGTGTGGCGAGCGTTGGAGTAATTACACTCATTGTCACATAATTACACCCAACACTTGTCATTGCACCCACGCTCGACAAGCCTTATCTGCACCCGATGGGGCCCTAATTACAAAAGCCGTAAGGGCTCTATTCGATTAAAATGTACACCGACCCAATTGGCGGACACTTAGACAATAAAGCAAATAGTTACAGAGCTATGAAAAAATCAATGTGTTAGTGCCTAGACTTGTGTGAGGTAATTTGCGGACCTACTGTTGAATGGTCATTAAGAAACCGTATCTCTCAGTCCAACTTCATTAAGATAGCATGGGAGTTTTTGTAATAGTCACTGGGGTATTTCGTAATAACATTTTTGAATTCCAACAACCCGTTGACAGATCGTCTTAGCATCAAACAATGTATGATGCTACATTGTTGAAAAATTCTATCCCAGAAAAACTATAGTGTATGTTTAAAATCCAAGGCATGTTTAAGTTAGTACATGAAATTGCCCATCATGTTCGAAGCATCTTCAATGATATATTATGTTGAAATGTTAAAACTCACCTGTTGATGTTGTTCAACGCGACGGCACCAGAGTTGTCTCTCTCGTTCCGTTCTCTCGACCCTCCAGCGAACCTCTCAAAGTTTTCCCTCTCCTTATAATGCCTCTCAGGCCTCGGCGAAGAGGACCGCCTTCCCTGCATCTGCTGTGGCATGTTGTTCTGTTGCACCGTCTGCAGAAGATTGTGGTTCCCCTGCGGTTGTTGCTGCTGGAGGGCTTGTAGCAACTCCTGAGCGTTTGTCGCTCCATTCGATAGGAAGTTCGAAAGCCCCGGGTTTAGTAAAGCGTTTGATAGCGTCGGATTCAGCATGTTCGGCCGGATGTTCGACTGCTGCTGCGAATTCGAGTTCAAGAGCTGGTGAGGCTGTGCCATCGCCTGCAGGTTGGCTAGAGACGTCGACACCACTTGGCCATTATTCAACGCTAAGTTTACCATCTGGTCGTTCGAGTTTACGTGGTTGACTGGTATCGTTAAGATGGTCTGCGTTGCGATGCCTGTGAGCAAACGAAGTAATTTCAGAATTCTAGGAAACATCAACAAATTATTTTCGATGCTCAGTTTTGATGTTTAAGGAATTTCTTTATTCTATTTAAAGTTCAGTATTGATAATTGAATGTTCTTTCCGTGCGTTGGACTACATAATCCCGAGAATTTATTTTTTGCAGACTGATTCGCAATTTCAGTAACAAATTGAGGTCATAATTAAAGAAATGTCTTGAGCCTTACCTTGAGATGTTGGTATGAGCAGTTGGGCACCCTGGATACCCTGCACCAGCTGACCAGAGGCAAGTATGAGCTGCGGCATCGGGGACGGCATAGCTGGAGGCAGCATGTTGCTGTTTCCCACCGGGTTGGGAGATCCCATACCTTCAACAAACATACTCCGTTGTAACATCACAAGTATCAGCTTATTAATGTCCCACTGCAGGGCAAAGGCCTCCATCCTTGAAATCAATGTTATCACTACAATGATGGGTATTGGCTTAATAACCACGCCTGCCAAATGCAGATTGGTGATCACAAACCCGAGCTGTATCTGATAAAACCGACACAAAGTTAGCTCGACCCGGGAATCTAACCCAGGACCCCGAGATCTTGGCCCGGTACTTAAACCACTAGACCATCGAGGCGTTCAAAATAGAGCGTCAACATCACAAACCCTTTAAAAAAGTTAATATAAAGTTATAAGACGCAATTCCAAACGGAAGACGCGAATCATAAACTTTTCGGTAATATGATGTAACCTAATATTGATAGTTTATATTGATTGATCGTTGTTTGTACAGTGTGCGTTGACGACAAATCTAGCGTTTACGTAACGCTATTAAAATACTTTAATGGAAAGAAGTTTATATTTGTCTCAAGCGACACATAAGACTGAAGTGCAAAAAAATAATATGCATCTCTAAAATTAATTCTGACGTTAATGCAATTACGTAACCACGATAAAATCGGTAATCGCCGCGATCGTTAAGAAGCCGAATATGAAGGTATCATTTTATATAATAAACATTAGATTTGGTACATAAAGACAAAAGAAAATTGCCTTGTCTCATCAGTCATGGTATTTGTTAACAAATCGACGAAACAACCGCACAATACATCTAACTTTCTACTTAGGTAATTAAACAATAAAATTATATTGTAATTACAAAAAGCCGGCGTCTATACAATATGTACGGACATAACAAAGTAAAGATAGAAAATTACACAAAATCCATCGGCAACCGAGCAAGACTAATTTACCGCGAACAAAACGGCTCCAACAAAAATCTAAAACATTATCTGCATGCCTTACAAGCCCGTTAAACTCGGCATTAACATAACGTATTCATTTAAACCATGACATTTCACATTTTGTAATAAATGCTCTTTCCTACGCCGCATCAATTAAGAGCCGAAAAAAATGTATAATTAGCTCTATTAAGACAATAAAACTCTTAATGATACCGCAACAGTCGTAATATCCGTGCGTTCGTGAAAAAATATGTAATTATACTCATTATTTAAATAGGTTTTTTCGTCCATTACGGCATAGCTTTAATGGGCGGGCGAGTGGTGCCGCTATCTCGAATTCATTAAATCGATTGGTTTCGGTAATCACCTAATTACGGATCACGTGATTCCCAAGTTAAGAGTTTTAATGCGCGAACCGTGTCTTTCTGATTATCCCAATCGATCTAATTCGGTCTAATTAGTGGTCTACCCTCGCGCCCGACTCTACCTACCATTTGAAATGGTAATGTGCTGAAAACATTTGAGCAAATGCGAAGTTAACTTTATGTTTTTGATTAAAAATTAAAATCGCAGATGGTTTTTCATAGTCACAATTTGCATTTTGTTAAAATAGATATCGAATCGCAATATAAGGTCTGCTTTGTTTTGCTGTGAATTTATCAGGAAATATTTTGATTTGTAATTCTAGTTTTGTAGTAAAGATATCTATTTTTGCGATGCTTTTAGTGTTTGAATCAGAGATTCGATTGACTCATGAAAATTTAGATAAAGTGATGTTTGTGATAGTTTGAAATAGGAAAATAGAAAAACCAATCATGGGATTCAAATCAACTTTTTGCTATGGATATTAGATAGGATTAGATAGATAAAAATAGGGTTTAACTGCAGCATTTTTTAAGTTATGCAATGATACATTTTGACCTAACCAATTTATTAGCAATTATTATTTAAAGTCTGCAATTTTACCCTGCCACACTACGCTATCTGAGGGGGATTTTAAAAATCAAACCCAAAGGTTGACTGGCAGAGAATGCCATGAGGCATTACTTCCGCCTTTTGTACTCTTTATTGTGCATTAAAGTTTTAATAAATGATTAAACAACCAAACAAGTCTTTCTTTCTTTAAGATATAAGAAGTCATCTCACCTGGCGCACTAACGCTCAGGTTGAGCGGCGAGTTGATGACCGGGTTGGAAGGCATCGAGGTGAGCCCCTGCAGGTTGGCGGCCAGTTGCGACATTTGCTGTGACATCTGCTGTTGCAGCTGCTGGGACATCGGCGGCATGTTCTGCTGCATGTTCGCGAGGTTCTGCAGGTTTTGGAACATCGACGCCACTGTGGAGGAGGGCGGTGTTTTAGTTTTTGGTTCATTTCTTGAAAGTGTGTCATTTGTTTAATTTGGGGATAGGTAGCTTACGTGGCAAATTTTTAAGGATATTATTTACACGTTGCGCCGACCCTACTTGGCGTGGGACAGGGGCAAGAAAATTATGATGATGATTTACACGTCACGTTCTATTTGAGGAATAGTGGTGTGTTAACATCAACAATTAATACAATATTTGTTTATAATGAATAGGAATTAAAGAAAAACTTATATTGTGATAGATTTTTGTGAAAGAGTTAGGTATTTGACCAGAGGTTCCGGGTTCGGTCGGCGTAAATTATGAACATTGTGGTACACTGTATTGTTTTAGTGTTTACTATGTACTTTTCAAAAAAAAATTGATACCTTTTTAGGTATCTATTGTTCATATTGCAAGTTTTTCTTTGTTTAGCTAAATGGGACTGTGAAATTATATCCAAGAAAAATCATTGTTATTTCTTTTAATAATGATTTTATATTAAATAAAATTAAAAGTGTAAACATTTCGTGAGTAACAACAACTCATTGTATCAATATGCAATTGAGCATCAAAAATGTCCTAAGAGATTATTTGCTGTGATCGGGCTACATATTGTATGACTTCATACATAAGCCTGACTAATGTAGGTATAAATAAAGCTACAAAACAACAGGACATATACTAACAAAACTAAATAAAATAGTAGTAAAAACGTGTAGTACGAACTCACTGGAGCCATTCAGGTGGGGTTGGTGCTGTGGTGTGCGCGCGCGCGGTGACGGCGACCGCGGCTCGGCTAGCTGCGCCCGCGTCGCCCCGCCCTCCGGCGAGCTCGCGCCGCTCTCCCGGTCCGACTCTGCCTGCTGGAGATCAATAAATAAATAAATATCTCTGGACATTATTCATTAGGAACATTAGGGAGTGGACTGGAATAGCATCCGTCGAGCAGTTGTTTCGGCTCGCGATGGACAGAGAGGAGTATGGAAAGCTGACGGCCAACCTTCAGAACTGAAGAGGCACCTTAAGAAGAAGAAGGACATTATTCACACAGCGCCATCTAGCCTAGTTAGTTAGTTTAGTTTGACTAAGCATTAGCTTGCAAACTAGGCAAAGTAGTATCATTCCATACTTTGTTGGCAATAAAAATAAGCGCAAGGTTGTGAACTGCAAGGAATAGAGTTTTCGAATCCATATCGCGAAAATGTTAATGTAAAAGAAAAAAAATACACTCAAAATGCTCTGGAATCTTCCTAAAATGCAATAATCAGTCATTTCTTCTTGGTTTATTTATCTTAATAAATAGGCAATGGGGCGGTTATTTACATACATGTAGATTCTCTACCAACGAAATATTAAGAAAATAAATAATTTTCCAATCAGTTCAATGGTACTCACACAATAATTGAACTGATTTTTTTATTGTTATTACATCCCAAAAATAATTGTTTAACAACTTGCAAGCTAGTCTTTGATTAGCAATACAATTTCAAAACGGGCATTGTTTAGAATTTAAAATTGGCTCGAAACACATTCGCCATTGGTGTGCGTTAGATATTTATATTTTAGAAATAAATAATTCTGATAATAATAGGAATCTAAGTAGACCTGATTACGTTTCAATTGTGAAATAAATACGGCCGGCGTGTTTAAAAAACTATAAGGTTACGGAACAAAGAGGATTAAGTGAAACTACCAGGTGGTAGGTTCCTGTACTGGGCCGTCTAGGTGGGTACCACCGCAGTGCCAGATATTTTCCCGTGAAATACATAGAAGTGTGTCAAGCACTTCTGTGTTTCAAGGAAAGGGTACTGAAGCTAGTGAAATTACTGAGTATATGAGACCTAATAACTGTCGTCTCGGTGTAGCGGGCGCAGGGCAGTGACAGACAGAACTGCTTAGTTGCACTGAACTGTCTAGTAAGGGCAGACGTGGCGCTTACCATCAGGTGTACGATCTGCTCGTCTTGTTACACATTGCAATAAAAATAATAATAATAGAGGTATAAGGTAGGGGGAGGCAAACAAGCAAGTATGATTTCAGCGACTAGGGTTTAATGTGCGTTCCCCAAAGAAAAAAATATGGATACTAAATACTAATAGAGAAAAGGGCTTTAAGAGATGGGGAATGATATGATTAAGATCTTTTGACATTATTCACCACTTTAAGTTACTCGTTTTTCTTTGGTCCTCAAGCCAATTTATACAATGCTATGCTTAATTTTCCTAAATTGCTTGTAACAATAGATACCTAATAACATAATAAAATATAAGACATGAAAATATGTATTGTAGATTTTAAGAAAAAGACATCAACGCGCATATTCATTATGAGCTACACTATGTATATGAATATGCGGTGAGCTTTTCAATAAATATGGTGTAAATTAAAATAGATGTAAAACGACCAGTTACACTTCATCTCAAAATATAAAGTTCAAGAGGTTACGAAATTAAAAAGATAATTTTTCATTCTTAAAGAAGTCTATTTTTTAATCGTCTGTCGAAACGAGTTTATTTATTTCATATTCCATAGATTAAGTATAGACACTAAGATTTTGACATGATTGATGATAAGGTTTATTAACTGAATTAGGATCAGAGTAAGAAAATGCAGATATTAATAAAATAATGATTATGTAAGACCTTTATTAGTGATTCGAAAGGATTGGAAAAATTATAAATGAAAAAAAAAAAAACAACGCTACAAATATGCTTTTTGCACGTGAAATGATGAAGAAAAGATTAGTGATACATGAAGTTTGAAGATGACAAAATAAAAGATCGGATAATCTTCAGATTTTCCGTTAACAGGTTAGTAGTCTATTCGTCCGAAATTCATTTGCACGAATGTGCGAATCGCCCACTTTCAAAAATAATATTATTTTAGTCGGTACAAAATAATTCATCCTAAAGTGATATAACTAGTTCAACCATTTATGCTCGTATCTTTTTAATTGTTTTCCTATTGCAACCCAAATGTATTCCGCAATTTTAACAACAGAATAAAATTATATTAGTTACATTCGACTATTATAATAATATTGAGATATTCATTTCAGTCATTATTCGCTACATAATTGCCACCAGATTTACATACAAACTCGCTAATAATTTTGTATTGACACTAAGATCACGAATAATGACAAAAAATATAAGCAGGAAGGCTTACAAAAATCGGTTTATTGCATCTGAATCAATTCCTCATTTGTAGTTCTGAATTGGAAATAAAGTAATTATTTTAATAAGCAAATAACCTGCATAAACTAAGAAGGTCAGATTACTTTGCTTTTAATTACCGTATTAAACATATTTACTGGAAGGAAATTCCTTGAGCGTTAATTTGTTATAATTAAGCTCACTTGCATTATGCTAAAAGACGTGGGTTGGGCGATGGTTACAGTCAATTGGGCATCAGTAAGACATTTCGATCATGTCAACCAATTTATATTCCTCTCATACTCCGAATATGAGAGTTAAAAGTGTAACCAATTTTTTTTTGAATAATGTCCGTCCGTAATATTATAATAAACTCCGTGGTTGCACTTTTGAGTCACCGCCTACTCCAGATACACTGGAATACGATAAAACATTTTCAAACTTCTACGTCTTCTACGTCTAATGAGATGAATCCTATTCATTTTCAATATCTCGCGTGGTTTTAGTTTTA
Organism: Mecyna flavalis; assembly: GCA_949319885.1. Classification (NCBI taxonomy): domain Eukaryota; kingdom Metazoa; phylum Arthropoda; class Insecta; order Lepidoptera; family Crambidae; genus Mecyna; species Mecyna flavalis. The sequence continues at coordinate 9,251,655 of OX439436.1, forward strand.
AGTGGCGGACCGTAAACATGAAAATCGGAATTGTACACAGAATTTTTCCGAAATTCTCAAACGTAGTTTGAATTGTAAATATTACAATGATTTTAATTCCTTAATAACTTTTTTTTATTATATTATAGCCGAAAGAGCCGAAAGAGCTTTGAACAAACGGAATCCAAATCCTTCACAGATGATTAAGCTCACCGCTATTGTGTTTTCTCAATGTTAGCATTATTGGCTAAGATTTTTATTAAAGGCTATGAATGCGTTTGCCGTCAATACTTAGGTCACTGCTATTTCGTTGTCTTGTGCCGGTGACAGACTGATATGTACCGGCATTAATTCACCATGTTAACACAGATTTGCTTGTTTATAGTTTTACATTCGACATCGTTGACGTAATGCAATTTTTTCAATAACGAACCGATTTTGGTTTATTGAGGTTTAAGTTTAAGTTCACATTTATTTTTACTATTTTCTGTGTTTCTACAACTTTGTTATTAGTTTAGAGGAGAATTAATATTTTCAATGAGGAATTATTTGATATATTTACTTTTAAATTATTTTTTATAAATCCCGTTTACAATATGCCTTATATTTTGATTGATTCTATTAGTTTTGTGCTTTTGCGTATCGTTTATTTACATTTGCTATGTAAGCCAATCTCATCATCAAATAAGGTAATATATGTTAATTTATAATGCTAAACGGTATTTAAAACGGTACTACCTCTTAAATAGGCTAGTTTTAGTTAATATACAATCCAACATAGACTAGATAGATAAATCATGGTAATAGTTTTAATTGATTTCATTAAATTAGCTATTAATTGCTCGAGTGCAAGCAAAACGCTTGCGTTTTATGATTCATTATTAGACCTGACCTTATTTAACTGCATTAGCACTAGAACCGGTTATTTATTATTATGCAAAAACGCCGGAACCCAGGGCTTCTAAATATTATATACCTATGTAATATCAGTTTAATTATTCTACGAGAGAGCAAATTAAGTCATATATCGCTGAAATCTTTATTTCAACGAAGCATGACTGTCTGCATTTGTAATGCATTTCTTTGCAAATTTATGTACACTGTAGATATTTTTCAATTCTCAAAAATCTATTTTTGTAATTATTTACCTTTGTGGTTCCGTTGAACATTATGATATGGAAAAAGATTGTAACAGATTAATATTAGCGTTATCTTATTAAATGATTTCTGTTTTGATGTTTAACTTTTGAGAATCTGATAAGGCTTGATCAGAAATACTTCAAAAAGTATTTTATTAACTATACCAATAACGTTATGTTAGGTTCGATTTATTATTGCGTTATTAACTTATTATAGAATTTGTTCTATTTGCGATTACATATTTTTTGTAACAGCATAGTTCATTTCATTTACTCAACATAGGATTTCTTAATTTTTGCATTAATATATTATTGATATTATATATGATTTATTCAATGAGGGCGCCACTTGGCGACGCCAATCGCCTTAAGCCAAGAAAAAGTTCTCTGTTGGTGTCTAATCAGTAGATAATTTAAATATTAATGTAGTAAATATAGTAACTAATCGTTAATTGAAAAACGGCGTATATTTAAGGTTTAAGAAGTTACTTATTCGTTTTATAGATTTGAAATACGAGTTAACAAAAAAAATATAGATTTTCTAAGTTACAATTGTTGCAATATACTATATTACAAAAAGAGGTTACGGGAGCTTTTTTAATACTAAAACATAAAATGTGTATTTGAAGTTTTAGTACGTGCTTTATTTATATACCGTAATATAATAATTGTAAATTAGTGAAAAATATTTTAAAATAAAAATTGTATATTTTAATACTCAATGGGTTGTTGTAAATTCAATTTACAATAAGTTAAATTTAAATAAAAAATTGAATATTATATAGTTTGAGTTGTTATTAGTATTAGACATGTATTCAAATTTTTTCTTTAGTTTCACTATGTGAAATTAATTGAAATAATGTAACATTATCCTACTACAAAGTTTGAAACACACCCTAAGCTTTTTCAACGAAAACTTTGACCCGAGTTTAGTTCGACAAGTAAATAACAGATGGCGCTAGCAGTATTAAGTTATACAACTTACAAAAACGGCTTAACATTTTAGACTCGCATTTGCGATAATTCGTTTTCCTAAATTATGTTATTAGTTTAACTAATACAACATAAAAAAGACAATTTAAAAATATGTGTTCAAAATAGTTTTTAAGTAGTAATAAACACATATTTAGACAATAATTATTACTTATGTTTCAGCTCAAAATAGTTTTATACTTTTGCATTAAAATAAAGTAAGTAATTAGGTATTTTGAGCTGAAACATAATGTAAAAATGAATTATTTATAATAATTATAATTCTTTAAATTATGTAAAAATTAATAATTTATAATAATTATAATTCTTCCTGTTAATTTAATCTGAATATTTCGTATTTATTAAACGCATTAATCAAGCCGCTACAGCACTAGATGTAGGTGTATTGAATCACCATTAAAACGAACAAACTATAATTTAGCTAATAATTATTTGGTCACTAGTAATAATTATTCATTCAAATGAATAAACAAGATTCATTGCAACGGATAAGAACGGAATTAAGATTTCATGCGACTCTATAAGAATAATTAATATCATTAATTCATTTAATGGCTCGATTATTATTTTTTATTAAAATTAAAATTAATAAATAGGAAAATGTAAATGCAAATGTTAAGACTTTAGCCGCCGGTCGAAAAAAATGTAGCTTCTATGATTTTATTTATAGGTAACATCTAAATTTTATTAACCAAAATACCGTTATTTTTTGTATTTCTAATTTATAAAAAAAAAGTTATAAAATAGTGGTTTAATTCAATACCATTACCGTTAAAAACTTGATAATATCAATTGGAGGTTAACAAAATTTTCGGTAGAGTACTTACAAAGGACAATGTCATTCTCTTCACTTCTATAAGATATTCACACTTTTCCACACTAAAGTCACTTTTACTTGTTCATCGCGCCAACATAAAATTTAAATGTCCGAAGTCGAATCTCGAACGGCCGCGGAAACTCGGCGAAACTTTGTCAAAACTTTTAGTGAGCTATAAAAATGTTTATCACTGGTAACGGCTAAGCGATATTTACTCGAACAATCTAACACGTCGTATTCCAAAGTTTTTCCGAGTTCAAAACTGAGCCGCGCTCCACAAAGTATAGCAGATATTGCCGCCAAAACGGACGCGCACTATCGACAAAGCGTTATATTTTTTTGTTTTTTTTCCTAGTTTTTTTTTATTTATCAACGGGGCCGGGCACACAGCCGCGCGGCGAAGTTGCAGAGCGCGGAATGAAAGCGCGTCATCAGTTTAAAAAATCAACCCCTTTGGTGGTGGCTGGGAAAAAATGTGGCCCCCGCGGGCGGTGGGTGGCCCCTCCGAAATCCTTGCTAAAGCGATCGCCATCGGCTCGACTTGTCACTTGTCGAATAAGCATAATTAAAGTTTTCGCCTGTTTTCATTTGCGCTAGTAATTAGGTGCTATTTAATTGCCTTCGCTCGGGGATGTTTTTTATAATAAGTTTGTTATTTGTTTTATTCTGAGAAGATTGTAGTTTTGAGGACATAATTTAGTTATTCGAAAATGTGTTTTTTATGGTATCAAAATATGCATTAACAGTTAATTTCAAATATATTTTAATACATATTTATTGGTCGTCTACTGTTAAACATTTTAATTTTTGTTTGTGATATTTTTTTTTACCATAATAACGATATACTCGTATAGACTTCATAAATAATCGGACGTAAAATCAAATTTCGTCGCTGGAATGGTTTTCGACTACTTCATTAAATATTTATTTATTTTTATAATTATTATGTAATATATATATGCTTATGTTAATATTTAAACAACAAAAATAACGATAGAAGTTACGTACCTACATTTGTTGTCAAGGAATTAAAAAGGTACCTATCAGATTAAGATTCTTCATTTTTATGTTATAAATAATGGATATTCAAAGTATATCTATTATATCTAAGGATTTAGAAGAAATCTGCTTAACGATAACGGCCAAAATAGTTGAGATCCTTGAGGTTGGAGGCCAAACATTTTTTTTGGAAGATTAAAATTTTACTCCTGTGAGTCTTTGTAAAATCAATTAGCTTTGATTTTTATAATAGTTATCTTATTATAATATATTATTATTCAATCATTACCATAAAATAGCGAATTTTACCTGTATTTAATTAAGGAACAGATTTTGTATATTATATTGACAAATAAACACCTATGTTTTATATGAGTTTAGTTTCTGTGAAAAATTCTCAAAGCACCTACTAGATTACAAACCTGGTCATTGAAACCGACGTGTTGAGACTTTGTCCAGATTTGGCAGATTACCGTAGCCTTATATTATTATGCCTGTCAAAATGTTAGTTGGTATCGTAACTATTTACGTTATTCCTAGCAGTAGTTAGCAGAAAGATTTTTGTTTGCATTTAACAAGGTCTCAAACCAAGATTTGAAGATAACAAGACTGGTAAAATGTTACAATTTTCATTCCCTTCAGTATCCGATTCAAAAGAAAGGTTTAATTGTAAAAGTAAGTCTCAACAGAGGTCCAAATTGCCACCTTTAATAACATTAGATCATTAAAATAAAACAACTTTAAACGGATGAAAACTCGCGTATAATCTACATTTTAAAATCTAAACCCGACGTTTCGACTACTTTTCAGCAGCCGTGATCACGGTATGACTCAGGTGTTATGCGTCAAACAGTTATTTAAAATTGTTATTTCTACCTTCACTTTAATAATTATTTTATTTTAGAAATAATCAGCAACCGTCGTCTTCACTATCATTCAATACGTTCCTATCCACGCAGTAGGAGCTGATGGTGTCTTGAAGCTGCACAGTATTGTGATGTCCATTGGAACCCATTAGATGTAATACTGGGTCCCAAGTAGGTGGTACATTCCAACCATCTTCCCTATTGAAATTAGGATGTTTTTTAATTTCAATGGCCTCGCGTAGCATCCTGGGTATATAGCGATTTTCTCTGGCAAGGACCTGGGGTTTATCAAAGCGAATGTAATGGTTGGGCTTATCCAGTACATGTTCACACACTGCTGACTTCGTTGACCTCCGGTGTTTCATATCCGCGATATGTTCTTTAATTCGCGTACTGATACTCCTTTTGGTTTGTCCAATGTAAGAGAGCCCACAGTCACAATCAAGCTTGTATACTCCTGCTGTTTGTAGGGGAACATTACACTTAACTGGTCTTAAAAATTGGCTGATCTTCCTAGGCGGCTTGAAGTAGGTTTTAATTGAAGCACGCTTCAAGATGTTACCAATCTTGTCAGTGACTCCCTTCACATATGGTAGAACAGCAGGTTGACGCTCAACTGTAGCTGGTTTAACACGGCGTCTGCGATGACGTGGTACCTTAAGCTTGTTTTCTTTAAGCACCCTCTTGACATGCTGAACTTCTGCATCAAGATGGTCATCATCACAGATCCGCTGCGCTCTCTGTAACAAAGTTGTACCAACAGTAGCTAACTGCGATGGATGGTGGTGAGATTCACCGTTCAAATATTTATCGGTATGAGTTGCCTTCCGATACACAGTGTGACTTAAACTATGATCTGAATTCCTGCTAACTAAAACATCTAAGAATGGCAGCTTCCCCTCACTTTCTAACTCCATAGTGAATTTTATTTTTGGATGTATGGAGTTAAGGTGGTCTAAAAATGAAGTTACTTTATCAGATGGTAATATTGTGAAAGTGTCATCTACATACCGCTTATAAAATCGTGATAGTGAAGACGACGGTTGCTGATTATTTCTAAAATAAAATAATTATTAAAGTGAAGGTAGAAATAACAATTTTAAATAACTGTTTGACGCATAACACCTGAGTCATACCGTGATCACGGCTGCTGAAAAGTAGTCGAAACGTCGGGTTTAGATTTTAAAATGTAGAATATACGCGAGTTTTCATCCGTTTAAAGTTGTTTTATTTTAATGAGTAATAACCGTGTAAATATTAGAAATCATAACATTAGATCATTCAACTGATTAACGAACTAAAGGTGCCACAAAGTTGCCATGCCAAAAAGTAAATCGAATGATGGTTCATATCTTTATGTACTGCTGGCGAAAATTGTTTTTGATACAGATACCTACTCTGCTAAGTGGGGCGCAGCCAAGTTACATGAGATGCTTTGGTTGAATATCAGTTGCCATTAAAACAAAATCAGTGCCAAAAAATGGATAACATGTTTTCTAGCAAAACATTTTTTTTGTTTATGCAATAATTTGATTTATATGTATTTATAAGTCTTAGTTTTTATCTGAAAAGTTTACTAATTAGTAAAAAGTACTCCAGACCATACAATATATTGCCTAAACACTAATGCTGTTTCGTCAAGTTGTCCAATTTACAACGCAGTGACTTGCGGTCTCGGGTTTATTATTGGTTGGGTCAGTTTACGAAACAAACTTTTACACATAAACTTTGATGTCAATGTCACGGATACACGCCGTAGGGGGTGCTTCAATTTAGGGTAAAGGCCGGTGCGTTTTTATTCACTGTTAGTTTTTTGCTTAAGTAAAAAACTAATATTAAGAGCCAGTTCTAATTATGCGGATTCTGTTTTTTTTTTTCAATTAATGACACAAATCTGACAGATAAATTAACAAAAATTAACAAGAACTTACCTGTCAGTAGTAAAGTTTCACTTAGTTTTACAAATATACTTTATGTATAGAAAACGACAAAATAAAAATATATAAAAAATAATATACGAAAAAATTAAGATTTATAGCTTATCTTAAACCACAAATTATAAGTAAGTTTAAGCACTTACACTATTATAAGGGCTTAATTATTTTAATGGTATTAAATTCTGTTTTATTCTTATCCCTATTTTAATACCTAATGTCCACGACACGTTGTAATTGTAAATATAATAGATAACATTTTTATAAAAACACCCAAGTACCTACATACTGTTCCACGCAATTTAATGTGTCAAGAATTCTTTAAAAAAAGTACAACTCATCAGTTAGCCAGATGGCTAAACATTATAAGAGGAATGTAAACTATTTTCAAAAGAATAAAAAGTTAACCCTAGCACATTTCGCGCGAAAGCAAAAATAAACGAAAGCGCCCGCCTACTCATAGCGGTGGTAGGGTTAATCGCGTGTCGTGCGAACCACAGATGCGTCCGCATTTTAGAGTTAAGAAGTTTAATGAATAATCTTTTTGTTTTCAAAGCGGAAGAAGTTTAAGGCGAAAACAAGAGTTTAGCGAGATTAGAGAAAAAGAAGAGTTTACCGAGTTTAGTGTTTAGAAAGTAGAAAAGTAATAGTGATCACTTAAGAGTAAGGAATCCTTACTCTTAAGTGATCACTAAGGATAGAGTTTTAAAATACGTATCACCTTAATTACTTACTTAAAAAGAAACTAAATTAGATTTAAGTATGTTAAGTACCTATATAGAGTAAAGTTTGCCCAAACTTTTGAAAAGATAATTATATTTATAATTATACTATGACTTGTTTTGCTTTGTCTTCGAGATAAACAGATTAAATACAATATAGGTATTAGTAACTTGATTCGATGTAATATTTCAAAAAATCCATGAACCATATTAAGGTTATTGAACAAAAATAGAGATAGTATAAAAAAAACCTTCTTTAAGGAAACGTAGTAATAAATCCAGTTAATCATCTTTTTACGATTTTAGTATGTCTAATGAAATCTTTTTCTACAGTAGGGCATAAATAAAATGATATTTTTTTTTACTTAGAAAACGAAACATATTTAAAAGTTGCGGTTTAAAATAGAGTGCACTGTACCACGACACGTGACACCTAGCCAAAATAACGTCGACTAATCGCATAACGCCGCGACTAATCGCAGAGGTTCCCTTGCAAATTGACTAAACTAAAAGTTTGCAACACTTTTTCATTGTTACATCTGGTTCGCCGTCCGATTGTTCTAATCGGTGGTAAGGTTCTGTAGTTGATGTTAATCACAAAACAAAACAATCAAGATTACCGCTTTTATATCTGTATCACCCTTGTTGTAGAGTGTTAGCACTTAAATGTACAACCGTGATTTCGGACCTTTACAACACTGATAACCAATTAGGTAGCCAATCCAAATATAAATAAATATTTTTGGACAATATTTACCTGTATAATCGCGATCTAGCATCCTACTCTTACTGCTAAGCATAATTTTGTATATTATGTAACTTTACTGAGATTTTTTTTTGTAAGTGTTTAAATCCAGACTGATACAAACAGACGTCATGTTTATGTTCCTTAATATAGTACCGTGCAGAATTGGTACCCGCGTTCTTGGGTGTGTGAGCCGAATTTACAACAACTAATACGCCGAATTTACAACAATTTACAACAAAAAAACTACCATCGTCAAAGTTTTAGAAATATGAAACAACTCCTTAGGTGTCCTTAGATGACTACCAAAAGTTTACCAAAGTTTTCTTTTAAGCAAGGGCTTAAAAGAAAACTTTTGGTAGCACGAAAACGCAGTATCGAGCTAAAAGATCGTCGGCTAATCGCAGCGATTCCCAACAAATTGACTAAACTAAAAGTTCGCAGCGGTTTTTAATTATGCACCGGTTACATCTGGTCCGGCGTGCGATTGTTCTCGTCGATTCGACGCTAATTCTCGATTGCAATTAACTGAAATTTTAATCTTTACTCGATGTTTGTTAGTGAAAATGAAAATAACACGCTTTTCCGATTAGTAGAAATGCGTTTTCTTATCCGGAATAACATTTGGAAACGTTTCAAAGGGTTGAGGGCGCGATGTTCTTTGCAATTATGGTATGGTTAAGCAATTCTTTATTTGGCTAATACGATGATGGATGTTTAAAAATATAAACAAGACTTATTTTTTCATTGGTCTATCGTCAAGCCTTGGAAGATACACTTAGAATGTTTTGGAAAACTATTTGTGATTAATAACTGTAGTCAATATTTTATTTAACTTCATAAACAGTTATGATTTAGGTACTTAGAAAACGCCCAAGCATCTTTGTAGAAAATAGATGTGCCATTGCTCATTAGTATGTGATATGAATGACTCTTTTAGAAATGTGTGATTTCATGAAATCAATGCTTATTCAAGCATTTCTAAGGGCAAGAACTACAAGACGAGTGATCTAGATTCTAGACAGTGTTTTTCTTAATATGGGATATTTCAAACAAAATAAAACTTAAAAACAAATCCTATACAATAGCGGAAATATATAAAATGTGCAGCGCTTTCTATCCTCCGCCCGTATCGGGAAACTACGCGTAAGGAATTAGGGCTGTGCATTACGGTTCAAATAAATAAGGAAAACGTTTTTTATTAAATGCGATTGCATGATGTTGAAAGTGAGATACATTAGATGCGTCAACTTGGGTAATCTTGCGATGTCATGCAAAATTTTCTTTTATTTTTGTAAAGACCTATTAGAGAGTTGATTAAATAAATGTATGAAAAGCTTGAGAAAAGATTCATTGATGTTTTAAAGCGTAAAATGTTCTTTTGTAAAACATTTGAAAGTTAATGATAACTGTTAAATTAAAAAAAAATATTTCGTAAAACAAAACCATCCGCGCTCACATCGGTCCGACTAATGAACAAAATGAAAAAAAAAAACATAATCAACAAGTAACATTCGGAATAATCAGCGGTACACGGAAAAAAATCAGTAATTATTCAGATGAAGTTGGACGAACGAAGGGGGTAAGGGGGCAAGGGCCGGCCAAAATAAAAACGGCATTGCGTAGGGGCGACACCCCTCGCCCGCCTCTACAAATGTTATCTAACAGCGCCCGCTTCGCGCCGCGCGGCTCCGCTCCGAATTAGCGCGAGCGAACGAATTTTCAATTTGTGCTCGATTTTTTTCTCGGATAGTTTGCCTCTAATGGAAAAGGCTCGCGTCCTCGCGCGCGCGATCTGAACACGTGGACACCGCGTCACGTCATTATTTGGCGGCAGAAGTGTGGTCATTATCGGCCAGCCGCGCACACTCGCGCGCCATTGTCCGCACATCTGTGTGTGTAGATTTTTACTCATTAATTTTAAAACGCTCCGGATTTTTTTCAGGGCGGGTGCTAGGGGGCCCGAGCGGGGCGCCGAGGGGGTGAAAATTGGCGATGGCCGCCGGGCGGGGTGTCACCGGCGGGGGTTATTAAATAGATTGGTCCGCGGCCGAACGGAGCCGCCGATCTGCACTTGTACTCGCGTCATTAACGGGTTGAGAACCGATTTTAAATCGTGAAATAACAGCCTGTTACAGGAAAAGTTGAGCACGGCTTATCGAGCACTCCCCGTCGTATTCTACAAGCTTAATTGCATTAAAACTGTGTTTTCATTAGGACATTTTTCCTGTCGGCGCTCATTACTCGGGCCGTCGAGGTTGGCGGGGCGAAGACGGCGTCGACGCAGCGCTCCTTGGCGTGTCCTCGCGCGACCCGCAATCGTAGTCACAACACAATACACAGGAGTGTTCCAATACACACACGCATGACGTTTTTTTTCTGCGGCTGTTCGGCAGTGGGGGGAAGGGGGTTCGTGGGGAGAGGAAATGTGAAAAATACTCGAAAAAAGGCGAAATTGTAGCAGATATATAATTAAAGTCCAACGTACAGTAACAGCGCGCGGCGATGTTTTATGCAGGCGCACAGTGGTGTCGTGTCGCGGGCTCTCGATCTCTACATGTGTACGGTATTCATAAGGGCAGATATCGTCCGTTCTTCGCCCGCTACGCATAATTGAGGTAATTAATTTTTTTCGTACAAATTAATTACATTTTTTATTAACCCTTACGGGTTCTCGATTTCGTTTTATCAATCGTGGTCTCAATTACAATTATTAAATTGAATTGGCAATAAGTATTGCTTGAGTAGGACGCTGCTTATTAAAGGGTTTAAATATCTTTAGGGTTGCTAAATGTAGTCCAATTTCTAACATAGACTTAATTTCACTTCCTCCACATCTTAGACAGCCAAACTATAACTTTTATATTATCTTTAGTAGAGAGCTGCAAAATATTCAGGTGTCCAGAGGTGTGAGTGTTTGTGGCCGGGAATCGAATTTTGTACTTCATCTGTTTAGTTCCTTAGCCTTTTTTATCTTTTTGTTCCTTAGCTTTGTTATGCTATTTTGGTGACTATTTTGTGATTTATATCTTTGCTCGAAAGCGTTGTTCAGTGGATTGGGTAGATTAGATTGCGAAGGTTGATAATCGTGTATTGTGAGTTGTAGGATATTGCGTAGATACAAAAAATGGTTTTTGTCTCTCTGTCTGTCTGCATTTTGCAGGGAATTAATTTGTACTGTTTATTATACAATTAGAAACTTTTATGTGTTATGAAAAAAATATACGAAAAAACCTAATGTGCAATGCTGTTTATCTGCCCGGCTTGGGAATAGAACTTGTGGCCCTTTGGTCACGGCCGTGTGTAATATTACATGCTATCATTTTATTATATTTTTTTACTATCTTATGCTGTCCAACTGCTGCGCACAGCTTTTCCACATAACACTACAGGTCGGATACCATACCATCTCGTCCCTATTCAGGTGAGAAGTGAAAATTGGGACAGTTAAGTGGGCAATGGAATGAACGTTTCTGGTCTCGGGCCTCACACACCGCATTAGGTTTACATAGCATGCTGTTATAGAGCCTAAGGCTGGTTTTAGAGTCAAGCTGACAAGCATGCGAACAGCGCGCGTATCAGCAAGTATCGCTATTCTTGTAAGTTAGCGACGATTTGAACTGCAAAGAAAACCGGCAGTGTATAACGCTACGCGCGTGCCGCCAGCGTTTCTCTGACACCAGCCTAAATGCTCCCTTCTCCTAAAGAAACGATTCTACCAAAGTAAAGTGATAAGCCCAGATCGTCATTCACACTATCTTAAAACATAATTTTACACAGGAACATTATTTTTAATTTATCTTTATTAATAATAATATGACAAATAACATAGCGATAATTCATGACCATTCAGAACACGCTGTTCATCAAAACCTGTTTTGGTTTTCCTAACTCAGGAAATGATTTATCGTCCCCCTTCCTACGCGTTCAATTAATTTTTGTCATCCAATTGCGGGGTGCGTATGCATCGATACAATATCATATGATGTCGGTAAAGTCATTAATAAACAAAGGGGGATATATTTTTGAAGGAAACTGAGATTTAGCAGTTCGAAGTCGTGATCCATTTTTATATTTTACCTAAATCTGGATACTTTGTTTTTGAACTATGATCATAGTAAACGTTCAATTGAAATCAAATGTTCGAAAACCCGAGGAGCCTACAGTGTAGCAGCTCATTGAATGACCATTCCTGGTTAAGAGTGCCTAATGGAATAGGCCGCAATGGCCACTTACCATCAGGGGGACTGCCAACTGATCTGACATAAAAATGTTTTAACATAATGGCATAAACCTTTACTGTCAATAACAATACAATATGATAAAATCATAATTAAAAAAACGAGGAAGTGTTTTGAGAAAAAGTAGGTAGTGCCCTTGCGCTTCGCTTTGTTCGTCTTGGCGGGAGCGCTCCCGTGCCCTCACATATAAATCAGTATGAATTACTGCCACTTAGTGACAGCTTTTTAACCGTCAAAAATATGAAGAAAGTTTAGTAATATAGGAAAAACGCTATTGAATATTACTACTACATATACGTAATTTAAAGCACTTTAAACAGTTAGCTAGTTAATTTATCCCGGCTATCCAGGTATATGACTCACTTCTAAAGTCCACGCAGACAAAGTCTCTCGAAGCTAGTTAAAAATAAAATCAATTTACCAAAAGGATAGAACGTCTATTCTAATTTCAATTCAAAACTTGTTAACAAACGTACTCGAAACACTTATGACAAAATGGCATTGAACGACTGGGGGTCCATCACGGCAGATGTGAGGGGGCTTCGCGTTTAATTTAACATTAAATTCAATAATAACCTCCCGTTCATTGCGTAATTTCCTCCCAATTACCTTTTATTTATCGCTCTGTAAACGGATTACGACGGACGCTGTGTTTGTGTCTAGTTTGCTACTCGCGTGTTTTGATTTAGACCGTCGTTTTCATGTCAAAAGAGTACCTATTGCGAAATGAAATATCTACTTTAAGGTACGATATCAGCGATAAGTCCAATTTAAATTAGACCAACTCTTTCAAACTTTAAAAATATCAGTACAAATATCAGTCTTTTCAAAATGAATCAATCGTATCATTGCTGAAGATAAAGCAGCACATCAGTCTATTTCTAATCTGTCAAATTCTCACAACCAATTTCCAACTTAATCTCTATTGCATAGACTTCTGTTTCAATTGAGACAAACTGTCCATACATGTATTAGAGAAACAAAATATTTTACAAAGGAAAACAAACGGTGATTTATCTGATTTAACAAAAAGCTACTAATTGTGAATTAAATCAAATTTGGATTAAAATAAATACTTTTTCCTGTCCAGTTGCCGTATTCATAAAGCAGACTGCCTTTTTCAATACAAAAATTGAGTTTCATCACAATCCTTCCGAGAAATATAACTGGTTTCAGAGACTCGTAAGTGAAAATCATTGTTCTAAAAACAACCTTTAACATTGATTTTCATAAATTTTATTTTTTGTGAGTAATTTATTACAGAAATTCATATTTTCTTATGTGTTCTATACAGCGGTGACGGAAAACTCCGCGAGGAATCTTGAACAGTCGAATGGCTGTGTAGCCATGATTCAATTGATTTAGTTCCCTTCCCCTTACAAGGGAACTAAAACACGGTTAACCGTAGTCAGATGGCAGTCGCTCCAATCTTACTAATATTATAAATGCGAAAGTCTGGATGTTTGGATGTTTAGATGTTTGGATGTTTGGATGTTTGTTCCTCAATCACGCCTAAACGGCTGAACGGATTTAGATGAAATTTGGCACATGTATAGTTTATAACCCGGAATAGGACATAGGCTATAAAATTCCTACGGGAAACGTCTCATTCCCGCGGGAATATCAATTTTGAAACTACTGAACCGATTTGAATAATTCTTTTACTGTTGGAAAGCTACACTATCCCCGGTGAACATAGGGAACTTTTGATCCTGGAAATGTGGGGGGAAGGGGAGATATTTGAAAAAAGAGTAGTACTTATTCTCATAATTCTTATGGGTCATACTAACACAAACTTCTTTCGATGTAAAAAGTTCAGATCCGATATTGTTTTTACAATAGACCACCTAAAACTTATAAACTAATATGAATAAATAATATCATTGAAAGTTATTTGTACAGTGTCATCTAGGCCTAAACTAAGCATTGCTTATTTAATTATCGGTGCCACAAATTGAATAAATGTTACTGCTTAATCTAATAATGCATGATTATGTCGGTAATAAGATGTGTGTTGGATGTAGTATGTGATTATAATGCGGGGATCACACCTGGGACTTCTGGTGTAATAGCCAAATTACTCGTACCTAATAAGAAAAAAACAGTTTTTTTATATGTATTGACAACCTTGACTTCCCAGCGGCAAATGTCCAGAATAAATCAATATTCTTCTAATATGTCAGCAACATAATAATGTTGTCTGAAGGGTTCTAAGTAGCGAGGTAACCCGTGGGGCAGGCCCCCGCCGAGCGGCGCGTGGGCACTCGACTCCGTTCTCTCGATTGTTCGATCATAATCGTTCCAAATTTGAATTTTTAAATTTCCATTGTTGAGTTCCATTTAAATTGTGATTGAAGATGCAATTAGAGCACACGGTCATTTATTAACGTCCCTTTTGTGTTATACACAAAGCGTGAACATGTCGTTTGCGGATTTATTGAAATTTAAATTAAAGTTTTTAGTTACTTTAATCAAGGAGCGCATAAAACGTTTACATATTTTATTTAGTTATCAATTAAAGTTTCGCGTGAAAGTTGAAGGCGAAATGTCAATACGATGAAATATAATACACGTGAACGCTCTTTCACTATTCGACGCTGCATTACAAGCGCAATTGTGCTGTTAATAGTCTTCCTTCAGAGCCATTTTATGCTATAGGGACTTTAAACAGCTTAAAGCTAACACAAAATATCATTATATTGTATCTAAAATTGTATAGACGATGATTATTTATATAACTTTTGAAAGACAAACTCGTTGGAAACTCTACATTTTGATAGTTGATTTTAAAGAAATTTCATACAAAGTGGAAATCGTCTCCACAAGAATTAAACATCAAAAAATTAACTATTTTGCAAGTTCTTTCGATTGTCACTTTTTTTAAATAGATTTGACGAAAAAGTTCTGCGTAAGAAGAAGAGTCAAAAATCTTAATCATAAAAAAAAAGAGAAAAAATAAGTAGTTTAGAACGAAAATTGTGTCTGGGATCATTTACAATAGGACATAATCATGGCTTACCTTTTAAGGAAAAAAAAAAAGAATATTATCTTTTTTTTTTCCTATATGGAAGTTGGCAAGCTTAGACTTCCTGACATATGTTGACTAGCCGCATACTGCTGTTATTAACTCATATTACCATATCAATAAGTCATTCAAGCAATTTCATTTACTCAACTACATTTCGAGTGTTCCATATAAACTCGAAGCTACGGAAGCGCGTCGGACTAAAGCAACAAACGTTCTTACTCCGCGAAAGCCCCATAAAAACCCCTTTGATATAGGAAAACAAACACTGGTACCTGCCCAAAAGCCGACCTAAGTACACCTGTTCAATCGACATGCAGACTCCGTGCAGTAGTTTTTCAGATATGCAATTTACTGATTTCGAAAAAAAAGAAGTTGACCGGTCGCCCGACGGGGCCATGGAAAATGGTGCAAAAAGAAAGTAAAAAAACCCATTGAAAAAATAGTAGGCCCACGTATGGTAAATAGCATCGAATGGCGGCCACCCCCCACCCTTCCTAATTTGTTACTAGGCGTTTCGCTCGGTTTCAAATTATTGACTTAAACTGCTTCATTTTTGTTAGTGACCTTTTTGACCGTATTTATTGACTTTTGAATTTTTATTTAATTTGGAACTAATTGATAATTACGACTGGTAGATTAATCGGTATTAATTACTGTTTTAATTATTTGGCCGAAATACATATACTTATAAATGAAAAATGTTAGCTCAACCTATTGATTTAAATTTTGCTGTATGTACTAACCTATTGATTTAAATTTTGCTGTATGTAGGTACGCGATGTACATAATTATATAAATGAAAAATGTTAGATCAACCTATTGATTTAAATTTTGCTGTATGTACTCGAAGATATTGGTAGTCACTGTTGAAAGAAAAACCAAATAACTAGAGATGCACCGAATGTAGATTCAACCGAATACGAATGTTCGGCCGAATATTCGGTTCAAAATGTACCAGTAAACAGGTTTGTATTATCCGATTCAAATGCTATTAGGATAGTACCTTTTAGCAACCAATAGGAACGTATTATTTATCTCTGTGTGTGTAAGTCATCACTGTCGCGTAACGCAGCTCCAAAAGAACGTACCTATCTTAATAGTATTTGAACCAGATAGTACCTACATGTCGGTACGGCGCTCTGCACCGACATGTTTATTTGACTTATTTTGAATAAAAACCATAAATAGTTATGACAATTCCTAGTTTTTATGTTGCAAAACGTTTTTTTATTGTTGATTTCATAATTTTTTGTATTTCACAATAAATAATTGGTATAAAAAGAAGTATTTCTTTAGTTTTTTAAAAATAATACAAAACTTTCTCAATAAACTACACTTATTTAGTAATTTTTTAACCTTAAAGTATAATTAATTTTTTTTTTAAATATTATAACAATAATTTTAATATTCAGTAATTATTCGGCAAATAAACCAAACATTCGGCCGAATACGAACATGAAAAAATATGCCGAATGTGCCGAATATGAATATTCGGCCGAACATTCGGCGCATCTCTACAAATAACTGTGAAGTAACACAGGCCTTCATAAACAAAACTTTTTCTTTGTAAGATTAATCAGTGCAGTACGTACTGAATATTTGTCTTCAACATCAAAACCTTTAAATAAGTCACGATTATTTTCGCGAAACCATTCCTTCTGATTCAGATAGAAAATTCGACCTTCAAGTGGGCAAGTCTAATGGACATGAGCAATAAAGGCGCTATTATCATTAGCCGTAATTGCCGAGTTATGCCTGGTGGCGCGAGCCAACTCTTTGAGCAGGGGCGCGGCCTGATTAGACGTAGTGACGGTTATTTTTAAACATTTCTACTTTATCGATTCACTTGACGACGAATGAGGCTGTCACCTGGCAAGAACGAAAATAAAATATTTTACTATTTAAAAAAAATAGTTTTGTGCATCGGAAACTAAAGGGTTAAAATAGTAACCGATTCATCACTGTCAGAGGAAAAAGATCTTGACTTCTTTCTTTTGAAAATAGACAGAAAATACAGCAAATTAATTATCTGATAAAAAAATAGCAGAAACATATTCTGACAGCGGTCAATATTCTCTTTCCAACATATTGCGATTGCCTAAAAACCAAGACAACGAGTACCTACATGATACATCTCAGAACATTCATGTATGGCTATTTCCAGCAACTTTCTTCAAGTCCAACTTTTCAAAAGCTTAATGTTAATTGATCAACATCATACTGCTTTAAAAGTATGCCATATCATATTTGAGGGTGTACTAAATAACAATAACAAAGGTGGAATAACGGAATATCCACACATAAAACTGTCACAAAATTATAAGAGGTACAACGACCACAACACTACAGCAAAACTAAGCCCCAAACACATAATTAGCTTTCATTATCATTGTATCAGGAGACCGCGTTAAAACTACTCCGGCTATTACGCACCATTACCGAGAATTAAGTTTTTTTGATTAGCCCTAATTAAGCTGCGGACCGCTACCAAAACATAGAATTTATTCCTTCCACCTAATTGTCTCATAGGTGTGACAGCCATTATTTTAATTGCGAATGGTGGCTTTAATTGTGGCTTACATTTCTTTCTATGTGCTTTTAATGACGCCCCATAATATGTAATATAGGTATACACTTTATTTCAGGGTTCGGTTGGTATTAATGCTAGTGTGTGCCAGTTGAACAGAGGTTAGTGTACTTATCAAGCATTGACGCGCGGTTTTATTTACGATTGTTTAAATAATTAGCGTTTGTACATGTCTTAGTAATAAGATGGTAGTGTTAGATTGCTTTATAAAAGTTTATGACTGCACGGTTTTAGACATGAGGGCGCGTAGTTTCTTGTAACAAGAATACTTTTATGTAAACACCACATCAACCTCCTGATATGACAAAACGTCTGTATGCAACAGACACTGAGCTGAATCGGTTGTGGGAATTTTAAAGATTAGGAAAGGTTTATGTGCTCTTTACTGTACACATGACTTGTCAATAAAACATTAAATATCTATAGCCGATCCATTTCTGTGGCGTCTAATTTAAATTGAAGCATAGTGTTTGATATGCATCATAGGTTGTAGTTCTTCGTATGATGGTACAAGATGATGCATAAGACAGTGAGCCTGTGCTCATAATGTACTAATGCAGGTTAAATGCCTTTAAGAATTAGATCATTAATTAGCAACTGCTTCTGCCATAATACGTCTATCATAAATCTAAGTTTTCATAAAAAAAGATTATTTATGAATAATTGAGTAGCTCAAAGGACCTATGCTTTATATATATAGAGATACGTTCATTTGTATAAAATCTTTTCATAACGTTTCAAACAATTACCACAATAATTTATCGATTAAATGATTTCAATAGTTTAAACTTAAAAACATACATACTTGTACAAATAAACAGAAATACTTTCGCATTTCGATACCAAACATAATAAATTACCTATCAACTTAACACTAACAGGAATTTTATTCAAACATAATAATATAAACGAGTAACAGCAAACAAGTAAACATTGCAGCGTTTTTCTGTAAAGAACCTTTATTAAACGCAGAAAAAGCGTGTAAGCAGCAAAAAGCGAGTAAAAACTACACTCAATGTAATTGTACAACGAGTTGCACATTAACACGCGGACAAGTGCATGACTGGTGATTCGTCGCGATAGTTGCAAGGAACTAGACTATAATGGCACGAATACGTATTTTTTTTAGTTTTCCCACATTTGAATTGGAAAACATGGGCTTATTACCTAAAAGACATTCAGATAATGTTTATTTGGAGTATGTTTTTTAGTTAACGCGTGACAATTTTCGTCTTATTTTATGAGGATTGTTCAAAAAGGAAAAGAAATTAAAAAGTAACATATACAGGCAGATATCCATAAATTATAAGATTTACACTTCGCTCCAAGAAAATGTTAGTGTGGGGAGTCAAACCCACAACCCTTTTTTTTTGCTGGGGTAAAATGCATTACGCACTATCCTCTGCTTGTGATGCCGGCATGCCGACAATACAAGCCGAGGGGAGTGTGGGACTATCCTCCGCTCCCCGAAACTGGAACACGGAGGCCTACCCACTAAACGTCCTCAGGTGTACCCACAAACCGCCGTCAGTGGGCCATCAGGGTACCGCTTAGCAGCGCGCCCTGAAAACCCACAACCCCTGACGCCACAGTTAGGACTACAGTCAAATGTGTCATCGAACAAGGTTCCATAGTTTAATAAATAACGTTAAATATACATATAAAGCTAATATACAATATGAAATTCAATAAATAATGCCGAAAGGAAATGCTATTAAAAATGTTTTTTTTGTTTTCATATTTGGTTATTTTTATACTAAACGTGGAGTAGGTACATACTTAAGTAAATAGGAAACACGTAATTGTACACTTACTGAATAAAATTAACAATGGATTATCTTTTAATTGCATTATAATTATCTCGAAACATAGATACGATCTTTTAATGTTATTATTCCTTATCCTACTATCAGTTCATGACTCAGACATCATTATGGTGTGGTATTGTTTCATTAAGAACGGATAATAAACCAACCTACATGTAATAAACTACGGGAAAAATCCCATAATGAAGCTGAGACAATTATTATGAATAATTAATACGGTATTTAAGATGCGAACGGGACTGTTTAACTAGGTACTTGGGTTATGCTAAAGAAAATGCAATCACCATAAAGCAGGAAGATATCGATCTTTTTTGGAGCGCAGATACATGAGAAAATCAAAATGATATACCAATTTTCCTAAGAAGACAGTTAAAGCTGTAAGACTTTGATGTAATAATTTTTTTTTTCATTCATTCAATTCATAAATTTTTAAGAGTTTTGAAAATCCGCCTATTCAACTCTGACAATTTTTCTAAGAATGTCATCATGCGTTACTGTGAAAGAACGTGAACTTAAATTTCCATTCGATGCATGGAAGAAAACCAGAAAAAGTAAAATAAACAATTATCTTTACGGTGAAGAAACTAAACCATTCAGCAATCCAAAGTACGTACAACCGAGAAAAGTTCTTAACCCTTAGCTAGACAGTGCACAGTGGTCAAATAGTGACCACCATAATTTGAATCTTATTTATTTGTGATACGGGTGATAACCAATGAAAAATTTCATCTACTTGCGCCAGGCTAAGGGTTAACCTGTAACTCTTTTCAATTCAAAACCCTCCAATGCGAGTCAGTGTGACCGACAAAACTTCGCTGCAGAAGTTTTCGTACTGATCAATGCTATCCGTGACCCGCACCATGTTACTCTATTAAACCCGCCGTCGCTTGTGTCTCGGTGAGGGCGCCGCCATTAAGGAGGGGAAATTAGTGCATTATTGACTGATTTCCCTTTTCAACTAGCTGATAGACGCCGCCCGGCTTTTCGATTTAAAATACTAGCAGCTGTTTACTGCATTAGAAGTTGTAGTTTGTACATTAACGGTTATCGATTGCGATACAGGAATGCTGTCTGCTAAGTTGTTATTTTCGTGCGGTGTTAAAAATGAGATTGGCGCTAGTTTATTCTTTGAAATTTTAAGAGTAACGTTATTCTTCAATCGCCCAATAAAACCCTTTGAGCGACGCTTAGTTATATCGCAATTAATGACTTTGAAGAAAAATGAAAAAAGTGACTAACACTCAACGAAGGGTATTTAATATCGTTGCTAACACTTCAGGTTTCAGAATTCACCTATTATTTTCTATTGTATTTCGTTTTGGTCAGTAATTGTTCTTCTACTTTGAAAGTCATTCATCCAGGTAACAAAAACAAAATGATAAAAGGTGAAATCAAATTTTACTGGATCAAATATTACCAAACACTTTAACTACTAGATCAAGCGTTAACGGATGACAATAAACATAATATTTTAATTTTTATTGATACTTAACTCTTTTCGATGTATCAAAACCATATTTCACATCAAAATTAACGTTACGTAAATACTGGTATCGCAGTGAAGTAGTAGTACGCAAACTATAAAGTATGAGCGTCCAATTATATTGCCATTAGAACTGGGAAGAAATAGCCTATTTGGTTTATTTAAAAATTGACGTGGCACCGTAACGATATGCCATTACTGAATGCGAGAATTTAGTTTTACCTACTTACCCTCTAGTTAATGGTCGATTAACCCTGTTTACGTTTTAAAGCCAGTTTAAAGCAAGTAAAATAAATATTCGATTTTACGTCAACACGACAGACTGGTTGTCACAGATAATATATTTTTTGTTTTGGCAGAGGAGGCTTTTAAGCGTCATAACCGCAGGCTACCAAGACCTGCGGTTGGGTGTAGAACTCGGGATTAGAGACGCTTGTCGCACTACCCACTAAACTCCCCCGGTTTTCTCTACCCAACGGAAAGAAACAATCCGGTGCCTCTCTTGTTGCTTAAAAGTGAGTCTGACACGTGCATCAATAGTCAAAGATTAAAATCCTAACCAGAATATACCCGTGATATCTGATTATTCTATCTTATTTGGTATATTATAACTCTGATATATACTTAATGACTCCTAGTAAAATTGCAATACTTTCAGTAACTATATTTCTGTTACTCATTATTAGTAGTTGGGTACTTACCTTGAAATTATTTATCTACGTAAGTTGTGACTATAGTTTTATCGTTAAAAACCGTCTAAAGCTGAACCTCTTTACCAACCTCTTTATAAGCTGGAAAAGCAATAAGAGCTAGCATCTTGACACCCCTTAATATGCATACAACCACAGAACAAGGAAAAACATACAACCATGCTCTAGTCTGATTCCTTGCAATTGTTAATAATGGCATGTCATTTTACGTTTCCAATTTTGTATTATAGGAAATGTGTGACCCACCAAAAACTGCCAGCATACCAAAGACAAAACAAAATTGAAAGCTCGATTAAATCCGCAAATCGCACATACGCGCGCTAAGTATTTGAATAGCGCTATTCGATAAATTCAATCGATCCCATCGAATCGAGCGACTCGGTTGGCTTACCCCGATCGTAGGGTCCCCAATTAGTTTTTATGGAACGCTTCATTACAGGCAGTGTTAATTATTATTGTGCTGACGAACGCCCTGTTCTCACTCGACGACCTAATTAGAACGGTGCCGCGTTTTTTCCTTTTCCAGAGATCCTTACCTGAAACAAAATGAAAAAACGGATTAGTTTCGTTCGTCTATAAGTCATCAAGGGTCTTATGGCTAGTAAGAACTTTGAATGTATACGTATTAATCTGTCAAAAAATATAGTACCTAACGTCCAGCAAAACAAACAGAATAGTTTTAACGAAAAGAACAATTGTGACACCTTATGGAAAGAAATTACCGCCCTTGGCCATCTGCGCCTAGGGTCCTAGATGCATTTTCCGCCTTCGAGAATAGAATTCAGCTGGAAAACATTATAAGCAAAGGTGGAGCGAAGCTAGCTAGTTCTTCATATTAAAGAGAAGCTTAGAAACACAAAACCCCCTTATGAAAATTTCAGTATTGTATAACATTATAATACCATTCAATAAGATGACAATCACTGTGCAGTTCAACGGCTATTATTATTTCAATCATGAATTTTAACCTTAATTATTAAAGTACAAGTATAATAAGATTTATAAAACAATAAAGCAAGCTTTACATTTCCATAGCTTAAGTACTGTTTGCTAGGAGTCTGTGTTATTGTAGATGACCTGTAGTCTAAATAGATACGGAACCCGGTTGGCGCGCGTCGGACAAACACTTGACGGTCTTTTTTTGTTTTCTTGTCAGCAAATTATGAGCATTGGGGTGTGTAGTACTCGCGTTGCTTTGTATGGGGACGTGTGAGTGCTGCTATCGTGTTACAGGACGTAATTTGCAAATATTTCAGTTAAAATTAAGCTAAAAACTTAAATTATGCGAATTAAAATACAACTGTGTAGTGAATTGAGTAGTAAGCGCTAATTATGAAATTGATAAGCAATAAAAGTAATGATTTATAGTCCGGGTAATAACTTTTCTTGTTCTCAAATGAGTAGTATACATGCACACGTGTATCGTTCTGCTACTATAATAAAAGCGAAAGTATGTATCAACAGACGGATTGATCTCAAAATATCTATTTTGCATTTTGTCAATGATTATTTAACTGTTCCTTAAAAACTATAACATATTAATTTTGTTCACAGCAAATAATAAGATACTTCCATAATATAAAATTTGAAGTTGTAGGTACCTCGTTAAAGCAGACTTCAGAGTATTACTCAATTGGTTTTTATCAATTGAGTGCTTACTATCCGATGCAATCATCAATAATTATGTTTGTTTGTTTAGTAGTTAAGTCGGACTTATTTAAAACTCGCTCGACTTCTCACTGAACAATTTCATGTGTTTTTATTAAGATTTCCACCGGATTCCATTGGATTGTGTTGAGATAAGACTTTTTCAGAGTTCAAGTTCCCAAGGGTCATCCCTGGGAAGTCTCACTATGTAGAATGAGGGAGCGTCGCTATGGTTTTAGTGGGTATGTCTTTGTAAAGCTTCTTCTGTGAAGCATCCCAGACGGAGAGCTCCACATAACCCATCCGCCCCCCGACACCGATACCAAAGAAAATCATCGTATCCAAGGCAAAAAGTTGTGGTCGGCAACACTAAGTGTGGAAGCCGGTCTTTCAGTCAGAACTCAGAAGCATTTACCGCTATGTCTTTTGAGGATATTTTATCTACTTTTTAATAATGATGACTTGGGCTAATCACTAAGTATGCCTAAGCACAGTATTCTAAACATACTAAGAAATAACGAAAAAAAAAAATTACTGCATACGTATGAGTGAAATGAATGGGTTAAACATATCGATGAGTCTACCAGTATAGAAGTTCATTGACGCTTCCTTGTGAAGAATTTAAGTCGTAGAAGACACTTGACAAGAATTGGGCTAAGTGCAGTTTTTTTTTAGTAAATGTTAAGTGGTCTGGAAGAAATAAATCGTATCTATTATATTATTACTTATCTATTCAATTCCGGTAATGGGAACAAACTACAAATTAAATTGATTTGCGATTAATTTTAATGAATTTGTTAGCCTAAAATGAATGCGTAGGATTAAAGTAATCCTTGTATTGGTCAAATACTTTGCCTATTTTATAAGTTTGGAGTTTGTTTTATAGTTAATAACTTTTTATAAGACCCTATTTCTATGGAACATAGTTAAATTTTACAATAACTCCTTAATAAGCGCAACTATAAATCGAACCACTAATTGGTAAGATTAGAAATTTTAATCATTTTATAGATTTCTTTTGTAATTTTATCGGTTCCTTTATAGCACCCGATTAGTTTCCCATTGAACAGTTTGTTAAGAATTGATTGTTAACATGTTATTCCGACGGTTTCACCAATTATTAATTTAAAAAATATAATGTCGCGTGTGTTCGCAGGTAATAATTACGAATGTTTAATAAAAGTAGGTGAGTTATTTAGGTGATGTTTTTTAACTGTTTTCTTTGTTAAAACTATAATTAGCATCCACGTCGTAATTACCACATAATACGTGTGTGGCGGCGAGGAATTAAAATTTTAATGTTGGCCTAGTAGCAAAATATTGTTTCGATAAAACTCCGGCCTTCGTTAAATAATAAAGTGGATTTACGGTGCTAATTAATACTAAGGCTTTCTTACGCCACGTTTGAATACAATACAATTGATTTAGGCACGATTCATTATTTATGTGTATTGAATTTTTATCTATGGAAGTGGTTTTGAAAAATAATTCACTCAAAAATAACGATAACACCACAACTTAGCACAGAGTTTAACTTTTATTTCTCTCTTAAATCGCTGTAAGTTTGGAATTTAAACACGTGTAATATGGTTAGGATCAATTTTGGTTTTGAGTTTAAAAATAAATTTTGTGTATTCTATACCGAGAAAGTGATAAAGTTAAACTTACGTGGTACGTACTTATCTATCATCAGATGACTGGCTTATTATTGTTTTTTTATTTCAGAGGCGGCAAACGAACCAGCCAGCAGGTCGCCTGATGGTAAGCAATCACCGCCGCCCATGGACATTTGCAACACCAGAGGGATCGCTGATATGCGTTACCGGCCTTTATGATTGTGGCTCGCTTTTTTATAAAAACGGGTTGACGTTCTATGTAGTAGAGAGAGTAAAAATAGGAGTTCTGGAAACTTAATCGTCATTAGATATTGAGTACATAGTCATTATCTTAAACAAATAAATGTCTTTTAGTATCAACAGTTTTGCTGCTTTCAAGCAATAGCTCATATACAATCTATCGTTTTAAAATATCATCTTGAAAATGTCTAAGCGTTTGACTGATTAATAGTGAGCTCGTACTATTTGAAATAAGGCATATAAATTATATCACGGCGATATTGCATCGACTTGGCACGTTGTCTTTTACCTATAAGGATAATGATATTTATCTCTCAGTTATATCAATCATTATGTACTTTGTAGCAAATTAATGGTCTTAAAATAAAATGTAATGACACTATCGGCCTTAGGACCATATTTTGTGACTAAAATCATTCCATTGTGTGCTTTAAGTTGATAGCGATAGGATTTATGATGGTGTCTTGGTATAGCGGTCACGCTACATGAGATCATGGCTAGCACTTGATTTATTCCTTTTAACCAACTTGACCCACATTCGTGGATTGCCTTTAATTGTTAATAAGCATAATTAAAATGCGTGTTAAACATACGCAGAAACGGACACGACGGTTTTACAAATTATATGTGTGTATGACCTGATTTTGTATTAATGCGATCTGTCTTGAAACGTGTGGGGAATGTTAATGTAATCTTGATCTCAATGGGTTAAGAACGGCCGGAAGTCATTTGGATGCTGTGTACTTTTATGCAGTCTTGATCTTGTAAAGATAACTTTCGATTTCAGGTTCAATTCAAATCTTATAATGTGACTAGTGCTCTGCATAACTTGTTGCGCGTTAGATGTTTTCATCTTTTTTCACAACTACAAAATATTTTTTAAGGAGACCTTATTTTAGTGCCTTATAAGATTTAGCCCACTACCACCACCCTTTATACCACTTTTAATTTAAAATAGAAATGTCTTTGTGCTTACTTAGAAGAAGATTTGCAATATATTTTTAAAAAATCAAAACATTTGAAAATCGACTTTATGCTAAGGTACGTACAGCAGCACCATCGTAATTATGACGTTATTGTTTACCATCTTTGAACAGGAGTTGCATAAGCTAATGCAATTAAAAATATGATAAATCATTAAATATGTGATATCTTAGCTGTAAAAACAGTGACTTCATTCTGTCATTGTAAATCGCAGCATTAATTTACGTTAAAGTGTTTGATAAAAAAGTGCCAGCCAAATGGATACGATGGCTGATTTCTATTATAAACTACTATCAAGGATACATTATAAAAAGTACAGATCGTGTACACAATACTTACCTAGACCTAACTAGAAGATAAATTTTCAATTTCAGTCTGAAAGCAAAATGCAGATTATAATTCTTCTTCTGATCTTTCTTAACTTAACGACATTTGGTGTAACGGTTGACAAGTCAGCTATGACACCAGAAGTCGCCGTCGACGCCGCACGGTACAAACGTTTGTCATGCATGACATAATATATCTAATTGTCTGAATGTTTCTTTAATATGTAAGTTATAGCAATATTCAACAAAACATTGTATTTACAAAACAAAAGTGTACAGGTAAGTAAAGTCTATGAAAAAGTCTACTTTTCTTTTTACCCCAAAGTGGCTAAAGTGGATGTTTACCTTTGGATAGGATACGTCACATTACACTAATCAGGTAAGTAGCCTCTCAAAGCAACTAAAGATCTTTATAATAATTCGATATTACGCAACCCAGACATACCCATATCCAGTATCAACGCGTCCAATAAATTATAATCTACATCAGACTATGAAATCAATATGTAATTTATTTAATAGTCGACCTTCGCCCAGGTATTAATTATTTAACAATCCACGATTATGGTATTCAAATTGCAAATTATGTTTTTATAATAGTTCTGTCTAATGACTTGGTAATAATGGAAGTGTGCTAATTAGAAGATATTATGACTATGTGGGATGTCTGTAATTAAACGTGTGCGTAGTTGGCTAACATTATAAGATGTTGCGTTATATATTTCTACTAGCGGCCGCCCGCGGTTTCACCCGCGTGGTTCCCGTTCCCGTGGGAATTGATCAAAATACTTTCTTAGCGGATGCCTACGTCATAACATCTATCTGCATGCCAAATTTCATCCCGATCCGTCCAGTGGTTTGGGCTGTGCGTTGATAGATATCTATGTCAGTCAGTCAGTCAGTCACCTTTGAGTTTTATATATATAGATAAGTATAGATTTGACAGCATTTGTTAGTAGGTCTTGACATACGGGTCCTGGATTTAAACCCCGGGTTGAAACGAAAGAGATTGGGTTTTTGATGGTGAATAACGGTACAACGCTTTATTCAAGCATTCAGGTTTCAGTGATGCACTTATAAATCGGTAATTATTATAAATAAATAAAATAAATAAATATCTCTGGACATTATTCACACAGCGCCATCTAGCCCCAAACTAAGCATTGGCTTGTCCTATGGGTGCCAGACAATGGATAAACATTACTTATATACATTTTTTTTGTAAATACATACACATTAATAGGTACATAGAAACACCCAGACCGATACAAACAAACATGTTCATGCACACAAATGTTTGTACCGTGCGGGGATCGAACCCGCGATCTCTGGTATAATCACCAATACGAGAACAATGCGAGAATCACCAATACTCCACCCCCGGCATCCCGACGTCGAAATGCTGCTATTATCTAACGAGAAGAACCTGCGAGAAACTTTATGAGAAGAGTGTGCATAACTAAGGACTCATGATGTGGCTTTCCAGACACACACTTTAGCTTCTATAACCATTCAAAGCAGTCGTGAATTCGATAGTTATAAACTTTACGCCTATAAAAGTGAAACAAGTAGCACCCACGTGTTCATAGAATCATTTGAGAATGCGTATCTTGAGCGTTTTATATTTTGTAATGAATTACTCTCTTCCTGTCCTGGATTAAGCAAACGTGTTTAATTTCCTTCTTAATACATATAAAAAGTGTAAAAACAAATTAAGGGATCGTAAAGGCAAATGCTTTTAGACATTTAAGATACTTTAAGATTTTTCAAACAGAATTCTTACGATTGGTTGCTAATTTGAATTTAAGCAATGTCGTATTAAGAGGTAATGATCAAAGTGCGGTGTTTGTAAAAGTTCGTTTCTTAAAAATTGCAAATGATCAGTGTTTTAAGAATTTAAACTTAATTATTACGTTTAAAGATATTTAAGGAATTCCTTTTGGAAGTTTGGAGGCTGTGTGGTAGTACATTTCTTGCAACTGTAACATAATAATTCTAAATGTAAATTTTTACGAGTGATCTAAAAACAGCATAAAAATTAAGTAATTTCTCGTTACGCTTACCAGTTTAAACATACCTATTTTAGCAATAAATTAATAGGTATTGAATGGCATTAACTTAGCAGCAATATGGGGCCGTAATTATACTATTAAACATTTAACTAAAATATTTACACTTGTAACTCAATGCTATTGAACTTTCAAGCTTATAAGCTAGACTACCTAAAATAAATACCTAGTCTAATAGGGCAAAAATCTGACATGAACGGAGGGAGTTCAGACACAGAACCTGGCTTTGTAAGTTTTCCATGGAGATTATCACTGCTGACATCCATTGTTACTGAAAATTCCCTAACAGGTAAATCCAAGCACAAAATTTTCATTCATGAAACATTTGACTCGAGGCGAAACGGTCTCGTTAAAGTGAAGGCTAGCTCTAAGCTACTATCACTTTCTTTTTAGAGCGATTTATCCCGATCTAGGACATGTACTTTTCAGGATTTCACAAGTCCAGAACGGCAAAACCCTATTTTTTTTATTTCAGATGCAGCAAACTAGCCAGCAGCGGGTCGCCTGATGGTAAGCAATCACCGCCGCCTATGGACATCTACAACACCAGAGGGATCGCTGATGCGCTGCCGGCCTTTTAAGGGTTTACCAAACCAATTGGATCATTGTAATCTGAGTGTGCAGGTTTTCATGATCTTTTTCGACCCCACCAAAGTGGTAAATTATGCTTATGCGTTTTACATGCGACATGCTCAACTTAGTAAGTTAATAATTTGGCAAGTCCGGTTCTTATATGCAATTATATTTGCACCTCTTCTAATCTTCGTGCCTTTTATTTCAAGGCTACTTTGCTCTTACGGAACACTAGAAGTCACAAACGCAGATTTTACTATTGCACTGTGGGTGTGGTAGATCGTCAGTCAGATCCTGAAAAAGCCCTGCCACCGGACTCAAGACGCAAATTGTACCCACCCATTTTGATGATTTTTAGATATGGCGTGTCCATAAGCGATACTGATCATAAACACATTAGGTGTCACATAAAGTCCTTCGCCCTCTTCTTTAAAGAAAAAAAAATCTGAAGCCACAGGTTACCTACTCACAGCTACTTAAAAAAATGTAAAAGAGCAGTTGATATATCGTTAGTTCCGTTCAGGCGTGCGTGCGCGCAGTAATGGAGCTCAAACGGCTCATTATCGCGCATTACGCTTGTGTTCTGCTGCAATCATTACGATAATTAGCCACGTATACCGTAATTAGCTAGTGTTGGGAAACCGCCTTGACCTCGGTGGTCTGATACTGGATTTTTATTTAGTAATAATTGATTTATTACACCGAAATAAGTACTAGTTGTTCTAGAGAGTAAAAGTAAAGTATCAGCCAATTTAACGTCCCTCTGCAGGTAAAAAGTATCCATCTTTGAAACCAAGTCATCGCCGCTATGATGATTCATCACTCTCGCTGATTGCGGATTGATAAATCATAAACTCTCGAGCTGTGTTCAAAAAATCCGACACATATTTTGTCCGAATTTGAAGCAGGATTTCGAGACCATGGACCGGAACTTAACTACTTAGTGAAGAGAAAATTCTACTCGTTGTTTTGTTCACATTGCAAATCGTGGTCCCTAAACTTTTGATACCCATAACAACTGCTACTGCTGCGGATCAAATTATGTATGTGTTGTTGTACATGTTATACCTACTAATTTAAATGTATTATATCATTATGCTCTACGAGTGATCACGCGGTACGCGCTTCAATCGCATGTATTACCGGCTCAGCTCGGTCAATTAGGCGCATCGCACAACTGCATATTTTATCGCAATGTGTGCCCCAGCTTTATCGGGAGTGTTTGAAAGTAAATTAATGAGGCAATGATTAGGCCATATAATCTGCTAGTTAGATCACACTTATACTAAACACCTAGCCTGTAAGTAGGTCACGTCTTAGTGATATAGTCAGTACAATTCAAGTGAAAAACTGATTGCTGTGGACTGTTTTTGAATGAAAAACAGTGTGACACACGAAACACAAGAACGGACGTTCTGAAGCTCACTCGATGACGATCAACTACAATGCAACTAATCACTTTGCTATTCTTAAGGAAGTTTATTAATGTAATTGCAAATAATGCTGATCCTTAAACATACTTTATCAGGAAAATATTTGTATTCTTTAGCTACTTATAGATTTAGAAAGATATGTTTGATAAACAATCATAAATTAGCAGGATATAGTTACCTACTCGCACGAACCTTTGAAGTTATACCTTCTTACTACTTAAATATTATGTATTGACAGTAAAAAGGTCGATATAGTGCACAGTCTCGCATGTATTAAGTACCCGCTAATCACAGTCGATTATTGTCGCGTCGCGTCGCTGCATATTTTATCGCGTGCATTGTGCGCCGGCTTTACGAGAAGCGCTGTTTGCTTTATATCGGCGATTCTTGATGAAAATGCGCTTTGCATTAACACACGCTAATATATTTAGGACTTACATTCTCTAAAATTTGAAATTAATAAAAAAGTGAAGAGAATCTTACTTGTTTCAAAAAGTATTTCGGTTCGGATTCTATCAATATTTTCGCTAAGGATTTAATTTGCAGAAAGCCCTTCCAAGCATCACCAATTTATCTTAAACAAATTCTATAAAATTAAAGTTGGTTAGTTGGGACTTACTATTGGTCGTCAGTCAGTCAGTCAATTTCTTGTTTTATATTTATAATTTTAAGTATGAAATGGTGATGGCCAACCTTAGAGGTGAATAGCGGAAAATCCCCTGTAAATCTAAAGTGTGTGATAAAAAACCGTAGGTAACATAAAAGGATTTTTATTTAAGTTCCAAGAACAGATATTATCCTTGACTCAATAATTTCGAGACAACGAATTTTAATATCGTTGTTTCGAGAGCAAACAATTAATATAAATTTCCTTTGCAGCATAAAACGCACAAAGAAATAAGCAACTTTACTGAGACGAATATTACTACATTACACACGGAAATGATAACTACATTCAAATTATTAAAAAAATATATCAATAAAACTGTAATAATATTTATACAAGGTTATAAACAAAGTCAATCATATAAAAATTATAGCATACAACCTGTTGCGAAACGAAGAACTCCGCATTATGAGCCCAACTTAATTGTACCAAAAAACAATACGGGAATTGTATATTTTAATGTAACAGCTGGTGATTCGAGCATCCTGTATATTCACGCAATGACAGCACGAGTAGGGCTGACAAATTTATGATAATGGCTTGTTATGATCGGATGGTATTTTTTTTTATTAAAAAACATTGTCCTTGTCTTCGACAGCAACTGATAAGGAATATAACAAAACTGAAGACTTAAGTCTTCTTTGCCAATATACAACGTATCAAGAGGCCAGCTATGATGATTATGCTAGTTAGAAATATTTGAACTGTGGTAATTATGACATCTGAATTAAAAAGTCTAAAAAACTGCATTATCAAAATGCAGTGTTGACGAGTAAAAGTAGTAGTGAATTACAGCATTTACATTATTTTAATATCAAATATACTATTTCTTAAATTTAACTTCTTGCCTAAAGCACTAACATTAGAATCAACACAAAAAATACTCCTAAAATTTATCTATTCCCAGAAAAGCATAGTAGGTACCATTTGTACTAATTATTCATACGTTTGCCAGCCCTGGACGCGCCGATATACGTGAGGCCTAATTACACATCATTATAGCTAATTGTACAATACGGCGGGTAAGAAGCATTCGCGACTATTAATGACAAAAGCAATTAGGGTGCGCGCACACTAGCCTGACGCGTGTACGGCCCTGAGCTTGTTTAATAAGGGCACAGTTCAGTGATTAGATTAGGCAGTAACTTGGGTTTTCAACTTCTTGGAACGTCAGGTAATCAGGTGTCAAAACACCGTATAATCCTACTTCAATGTTGCTTTAGGTCTCAATCTGTAAAGTCATGTGTATTAATATCTATGAAAGCTCATTTAAAACTGGACATTAAAACATTGACATAAGACCACACTTACTCTTTCAATAAACCTAATTTTCATTATTAACTTTAATTGGCTTAAAAGTCATCTTGTAGTGTGTAAGGAATTCTATTAGTCTACTAATGTCAACAATAGACGTCATAAGATTGAAATATTGTTTGTCTATGCTTTTGTTGAAAATATTTGTATTAATTGGTCAGGTCATTATCATTTCTGCCCTCTCAATTAATTTTAACTTATTTTTTATCATAAAACAATTAAAATTAAAATTAGACTACTTCTTCATAACACTTCGAAATAAAAGGCGAAGAATGTTGCAATCGTATTCATCACAACTTTGCGACCTATAAATTACTAATATTATGAGCTACTGCGCTCCTCTACACTGTGGCTGATGCATTTATGGAATTGTTGTGGTGTGCGTTCGCGGCTTTTAATTTACTTTGAAAAGGAAAAATGTGCGCCGCAAATGAGATGGCGTAAAAATGTGTTAGTTGGCACGTTATGCCTTGTCCGACGGTTAGGTGATTGCTGTTCATTTGTCGATGCCTTGGGCGAGTTGTGGCTGATAACACCAGTTAACAGCGACACGAGTTTATGACACTATTTAGTTTTGTGACGATTCTTGGTAACCTAGTTCTAGCGAAGTTAAAGGTGCATGCATTGAGTGACAGAGATATTTAATTGATTTGATGATTTAAGACGCAAGACCACGCTCGCGTGGTTTTTTACTACAATAAATGAAAGATGCGGTAGTGTTGAGTAATTGCAACAGGTTTGCGGAATATTTTCAAATTATAAAATGTTTTGTTTTTATCTTCAAGTTCAGTTGGCAGATAGAAATTTAGCATAGCTTGTGATAATCGGTAACTTAAGTTTACAAATAATTGGCCGACAGGCACGATAGCTCATTTGGTAGTTAAACTAAAGAGGTATTTTACAACAAGGTCGAAAGAATAATATTCCTTCACGCCATGTAGATAAATCCTTTGTGCAGATATCCACTGCAGACATAGACCAAATTAAAAGCAGCCAGTGTTCTTCAGCCGCTCATTATCTCATTAATCTTCACGCGGACACTTAGTGCAGTGAGCGAGCGGAAAAACGCTTGTATAACTTCATAATGAGCACACACCAATACTTGAAGTGTATGCTAGGGATGGGTCAACTAGATGGAGGAAGTATTAATTGGTAAGAAAGATTCAGAAATGATGTTTGTGCCAATATTTTTCATTGTTTTTCAAGATTGGTCATTATTTTTTGTTTCCTTATTACTGTGCGATTGCTTGACTTTATTTGGTATTGAGAAGATTTGTCAAAGGTTAGAAATATTATGTATATTCGTATGAAGTAAATTATCTCTTTGTTTATTTCCAAAAAGTTTAAGGCTTTCAACGTTATTCTTTTTATTATATTTTTAACCAAGGCCAACAAATGGCGTCATAGAAAGTTTATTAAACTTTTTTGCATGTATTCCATAAAAAAATGTAATAGCTTATGAGTCTTAGAACTGTTTAACTAGAACACGTCCAAGAGGAACATTCAATTTTCTTTTAAATTAATCGGCGTTTGATCCTTCACACCTTTACAATATGAACCTTATGCCCTTGTAACACAGACGAAAAAACGATGAAAGTTTTCATGATACTATGCTGTACTGGTTAAAGGGTTGTGTCCTAAGTACTTGCTTGTTATCTCATTAATCAAACGAGATCTGTACCGTCAAGAGAACGCATGGCAACATTGTTGCGAGACCAAAGTGTAATGGAGTTAGAAGAAATAGCTAATTGTCAGGTTGATGATTACGGCTGACAGTGCACGTGTTAAACTGTTTTAAAATTGTAATAGCGTATTTTACACTAATGAGTTTGCATATCAATATAACGGTAGCGATTAGAGGCTTGCAATAACAGATCATGACATAATGTAAAGTAACAAGGAGCACTTATTTCTGGCATAAAGAAAATAATAAAAATTACATTAAGACACATTTCGAGCCTGTAATTGAAGCCTCTTGTGTAGTATTAAGGTGTCTTGGTAGAAATGGGCAATGCTTCCTGATGCAATGAGTCTCAATAGCATAAGCCGAAGTGGCTGTATGTATAGTGTCAGGTTAGGGGCGCTAATTTTAATCTTCATACATACAATTTTACGTACACGTCTTCTCCATAAAAGCTTATTAGTCGCCAAATTCATAACTCAATCATCATCATCTCAGCGTATTCCCGATTGCATCCAGTGGAGCTCAGGGTCCGCTAATCCGCTTCGACTATGATATAAATAAATAAAAAAAATATAAGTAAGTTTGCATCAACATGAACAACTACACCCATTAAGTTTTATTTGAACAGCGCGCGTTGATGTTTTTTGGACGCCCTTGTTAAAATTAAGCTGCTATGTTAATAGCTTAATGGTACACTCTATGCTATTTTGCCAGGCAAGTGTCTCAGCACCCACGTTTACCAATCGATTAATTACTCGATGTAATTACTACTATACCAGCGCCAAGTTCGAGGAATGAAATTAAGATCTTTATTTTTACGGATCTTTGTTTTTAAATTACAGGTTCTAGTTTATAGTTTTAGTAGAATATTGCATATTCTGTATGAAAAAGTGTCAATATACAATTATGGCGCAGATTTAAATTTGGTTATTATTTATTTTGACTTCTATCTTAATTTGAGTATTGGTCTTTGAAGGCGTCTATAATACTTATTATACAATATCTAAGATGCTGTTTACATTTTTCAAAACACAATTAAGAAGCATTCTGGTAATGTTACAGCCACTACTACTACTAATCAGCCCCTATCCATCCATTGTTGAGTACAGGCCTTCAATCACACCAGCTGTTCCAGCCCTGTGCAAGATTTACCAATACGAAAGTATTAAAAAAAACTTTGATTATACTGGACGTACGAAATGCATTACTTTATTACTACTGACCAGATAAATGCAAGTGATACCATCGTA
Organism: Mecyna flavalis; assembly: GCA_949319885.1. NCBI lineage: Eukaryota > Metazoa > Arthropoda > Insecta > Lepidoptera > Crambidae > Mecyna > Mecyna flavalis. The sequence goes on from OX439436.1 coordinate 9,287,527, forward strand.
AATCGTATCTGTTTCCGAACACCCACACGACAATAAGCATTTAGCCCGTTCACGCGGTATGTGCTGCAGGACCCGCACTCTACGTCATGATCTCTCATTAGTCGGACGCCTAATGGCCCTAAGCATGCAGGCGAGATCGCCGCGTCAGCTACCATTACTATTGGACGCCCATTGTTAGAGGCGATACGGTCATTTATCTTGATGATACTTTAATGCCTATTTATGAATATGGATTATAGACTTTTTCTCTGTTTAATGAATTTGCTGCCAGAATTTCCTAAATTATTATGTTCGTTAAGGAAACAAGGATCACACACTTTATTGCGCAAGTGGTTAAAAAAACCAAAGATATTTTTACTTTGTGATTCTAAAAATACAAAAAAAAAAAACTAACATAAATAGTGATTTTAAAATTGCTATAAGTACTGATTTCATTATGCAAACACATTGTGCATTTACAAGATTAGACCTGATACACGCATATGGTGTTCCTATGACAATAAGCATTGAGCCCGTTCACGCGGTATATGCTGCAGGACCCGCACTCTACGTCATGATCTCTCATTAGTCGGACGCCTAATGGCCCTAAGCATGCAGGCGAGATCGCCGCGGCGTCTTTCCATTCTATACAAGGCCAGAACGCAGCCATAGGAAACTGCTCGAGTATATATTGTAATGCTGTTTTTAACTCTGTTATTACAATGCATACACGAATTTTGCGTACTGATCGTGTATAGTTTGTATCGTGGATGCTTGAATCTTTGTTCCAAACTATACTACAAACTTACTTACACTTGACAAGTGTTCAGTCTAGTTTTTTAGTAAAATATGGAATTTTATTTTAACTATATTAGGTAGAAATAAATACAAAACTAATTATTTTGATTGAAAAGTGCTTTTCAACGAGCATTATTAATATTATTAAGTTAAATGCTAGGTCGTGTTTTCTTTTTCCATTTTTTGTCGCGGTGGGTGTTGAAGGTCGGCCTGCTAGTATTCTATTTTTTGTAGCAATTTTTTTTCAGGTTTAAAAAAAAATAACCACGAAGGCCAAGGCGGGAGTGAAGCGAAGCGGAGCCTAACCTAACCTATATCCATCCGAGTCGCTTTCCGCCTCCGATGTGTTTTTTTTAACTTAATTTCTTTCAGTACGCCGTATGTAAACAGCGGAATAATACAAATTGCCTGCGCGACATATACACGATTAGTCCGTATGCGCACTGGCGCTGTAGATTATGGAACAAGAAAAACTTGTTCGTTACTACGAAGTATACGCGATTATTTGCGTACTGCTCTTGTATGGATTGGAAGAACTTTGTAAAAAAGTTATTTACAATATATACTCGAGCAGTTTCCTATGGCTGCGTTCTGGCATTGTATAGAATGGAAAGACGCATCGCCGCGTCCTACCTATTGGACGCCCATTGTTGAAGACGAAACAGTAATTTATCTTGATGATATTTTAATACTATTCCTTAACATTTCAATATTACGAATGATTACAAACCTAACTAGTGTGAAGTGAAAAGTTTCATCAGTTTTTAAGTATATTATATTAATTGGATTTTTTTAGTAATTATGAATTCGTTTAAGAATTTCCTCGCTTTTTATATTCGGAAAACCTTATAGTTTATAAATGTTCGCATCTTCTCTGATATTTAGATCAATATTTGTTTATTTTATTACTCATTGTCTTCTTTGAATGTTTTATATTCAGTCTTCCCTACGAAATTACAAGAATGGTGAGCGCAGGAAACAGCAAAAGCACCCACCAGGCTGACTTTAATTTAAGTATTATAAACGAATTATTTTTTTATGTAAAAATTAAAATGTTGGATTAGTTTGTACATTGACATTAGGAAAGTCGTGGTACAACGCAAACAGGCTCCGATGGGCGCTGGGCGCTAATGACAATAACTCGCCATTAACGAAGCGAGGCAGTCGGGGCGGCACAGGCGCTGCCTTGCGCAATAATAAGACACATTGCTGATGATTGCGTTACCCATCATCGCCGATCAATGGACTAGTGTCACGTACAGCTGGTGTCATAGGTGTCTAATATGTAAATGAAAATAAATCATAAATAAATTATTCATTAAAAACACCAGTGAGGAAAGCTTGTGGGTCGAAAATTGATATTGACAGCAGCAAAATAAAAATTAAGAAAAAAAATCTAAAAAATTAAGAATTAATGTTCTGCCCTAAAGTCAAAAAGTTTATAGTCAATGTTTTTTTTAAACTACTTTACTGATTAACAAAATCTACTTTGAAATAGTAATAACACCTATACTGCGTGTTTTTTTAGTCGTTGATTTCCCGCAGCAGAATGCTTTACCTTCAGTAGTACTATCAATTTATGCTAGTAATTTTTTTTTTTAATTTTTTTTTTGAAATTTTTTTAAAACTTTTTTTGAAATTTTTTCTTAAATTATAATGGGAAAATGGAAACTAAATGTGAGTAAATAGTAAATAATAATTTTTTTGATAAACGCGAAGGGCAATGACCCCGGCCGGTGACCGTTTGTGACGCAGCTAGTACTATTGGTTCGAGTTTCGTCTATCATAATCGTAAAACTTTTGATTTAACTAAAAAAAGAACTTTATTAATGTATTTTACTACTAAGATAGAATCATTTTACTGCGGGAAAACAACGACTAAAATTCCACGCTGTATAATGGCAAAATAGAAACATTAACCTTAAAATTATTAAATTGCGTCAGTGCAAACCCTTAACAACTAAAAATCGCGATCACTCCCATTATAAGAAGTTCTTGTCCTAAATGTTGGCAAGTTTTCGTACTACACAACTAACATAATGACATCACTAGCACGACATTTTCAATAGAGAATTCATGGAACAACTCATTTGACACCCACACGCACGCATTTATTTATAAATCTTCAATAAGGGTTGTGCCCATTATGTGGGCCGAAACACACGATTTACTTAGCCTAAGTAAATTAGTTTATTGACTTTTCCACATTACGTAAATTAATGACTATGAATGTGAATGTGAACATGGTTGATTAAAACGATTTAATTACAATAATATCTTTTTTTTCGAGCGCTTTGTCCTATTACGCTTGCACCATGATCTAGGACTTCGCTTTTTTTCTAAATCATATTGGCTAGCCATCACCTGTAGCGACCACAGGTGACATCTGCCACCATAATTTGCTCTGCTTTGGCTGTGTTCCGGCAATATTATGGGGGCTAGTAGGTATCCTTAAATTCAAAGGCATGAAAATCAGAGAAACCTATAGTGTGGATTGCCCATTAGGAAGGAGGCTTTTTTCTATTCCTAAAACCGTGCGTTTTCTAAACAAACTTGACGTAACAGCCCTTTATCCGCCGTCGACTCAGAACCGTAACATCAAACAACTCATCCCTCACACATGCACACGTCATGTCCCGCTAAAAAGGCTAATCAGCGCGCGGATTTTTCGGATTCGCAATCAAGCGAACGAATTTCCACAGCCACCGGCGCAATTGGAAAAATATAATTACCAACATAATCCTCGGCAAATTGGATTAAAAATGAAAAAAAAAGTAGAAAGTGTTTTAGGGTGCGTCATTATTTTTTGCCGGGAAAGGGATTGGGGGCTAATTACGACAGATGGATCGCTGTACAGTATGTAATAACGCTAATTAATCGATCGCTCGTTCTCGACATGAGGATTTTTAAATTCAAACTCTCGACGAATTTTTTTAGAAGCGGGTAATTATTAAAATGTGTGTTGGATGTTTTAATGCGCGCATTGGGATCACTCAATTGATCAGATAGTTCGTTCGCTGGTGAATTTAGTCGTCATTTGGTTTAACGTACTAAACCTGTTTGGATTTTTCCTTTATATTTTTGTATTACTATTTCAAAGTAAGTTTTTGTAAATACCTACTTTAAAAAAATGGATCTAGTACGCGGTCAGGCCCTGTTTTTGTAAGTTCCATTCAACTTAATTTTGCCAACACTTAAAATAGCTGAGGACAAAGTTTTATGTTGACCATCCGGAGGAAAAATTATCTGTAGTTGTATAATGAAATATTGTTAGTCTTCAGTCTGTTTTGTAGTCTGTGTTCAGTTAATACTGCATTTAAATAAAAACTAGAAAATTACGATAAATGTAACGGCAACAATCATCATAATGCTGGTTTCATACATTTTATTACTAATCATAATTATAATAAAAACAAAACACTGACTCAACATTTTCGGAATAAATCCGACAGGGGTGGATTTGCAAATGATTTAAAACACTTGTGTCCGAAAATCTGTTGAGCGAAGAATTAACTTTTTATCCGGAAAGTTATCAACCTGATTACAAATTCATATCTTCAATTAAACGGAACGTTTTATTCAAAAACGTTGTGGATTAACTCAAGTGAGATCGTCGCGACCACCAGTAAAAATTTACGATCGGGCGTAATAATCAGAAATTATTGGTTCTAACCTATGAAGTGGCAAAGGCATGACTACACAGCAAGTAGTGGCGAGGGTACACGAACGGAGCCACTTAATTTCACCCTTCTACCCCTTCATTATAATCACCACTCACACATAGACACTATCGATCCTAGCCGCGCGTCTGTACACACTGTGTTTATACAAGTGATTAGTGTATTTAATTTGAAAATGCTAAGTAGTTGCCTTGTTTTATCGTTGTGTTAATGTCGGTTGGGTTGTGTGCGTGTAATTATGTGCTGGGGTGGGCCAACCCTTTCTGTTCATATCGCCCGTCGCGAAGTGATCGCGGTCGTAATATTTCGATTAATGCTTTAGTTTCGTTTGTTTGGCGTACGCGTCGGATTTTACGGGCTTTATCGGCGGAATCGACGGCCTGCGATCATTTTATAGTTGGTTGTTTTCTTGGCCGGCGTGTTACGTAACCGCCGGAGTTCAGATTGTCGAGTATCGACGTTCCGATATATATTGTTTATTATTAATCGTTAAATATAACAAAGTGCAGAAAAACACTGTCTCAAAGGGTACAAAATAATGCTCAAACCAACTTTTGCCTCTAAAGGAGGTTATAATTTTTATGAACCATTCCGGACAATGAATCAGCTGTAGTCGGTAAATGTATAGATATATGACAAATGCTTTATTAAACATATTGATCACGATACTGAAAATTTTCTATTTTTCACAATCGTTGGTATTGTTGTTAGGTGTATCATAAGCCGGTTTTAATTGAGCTATTTCTTTAACCTGATCACTTAGTAACAACATTTCTTCAATGTAAAAAGATAAAAAAAACATGCTTAAATCGTAATTCGTAGGACCTCAAATACCACAATGAAGCTATGTCTATTCTTTTCTAACTACCAAATTATAATTCAAATTGTAATAAAGTCTGTAACAATATAATCTACCTACTTAGAAGTTAAGTTTATCGCACGAGTATCAGGTAAATAAATAATAGCCTCATTGGTAGAAAAGTAGTTGTTTTATATTTTGTTACCGACACGCTATGTTTTAATCTCGTCACGAAATGTTACGCTTCGGACAGCGCTGAAGCGATAATATTGATATGTTCTTACGAATTACTATTACACGAATCAGCTGTCCATTGCCCCCTATGGGACTTAACTTTTCTGTGACCCTTTTTGTAAGCGTCAATGCATGCGTTCAATGTCAAAATCTCATTTACAAATAAGCATGATAGCGGCGCGTACCGACAGTTTGGAGGTCTTATAGAGCGGCCTAGTCCAGCAGTGGACGTCTAATAAATAATGTACATAATTTAGACTCATTGGTCTTTAACATGAAAAATAGAATTCAAGTAAAAGCTAATGTCACCTTGAAAGTAATGAATGAAAATATATGCATGCCCTTTTTGATTACACATCTGACCTCAGAAACCGAAGAAACTTTGCATATCGACAGCTAACGTTACCTATATTTTGTTGCAAAGAAACACAGATACAATTAGATCCAAGAATTCTAGTAGCAACCAACCAGGAACAATAAAATTGGAAGATATTAAACTATTTAACATTGATCTGTCAAATAGCATAGTGATCAAGTCCTTTGGAATCTTTGCTGAGTAATTACAATACCTACTTTATCAGTTAGTTTGAAAATAGTAAAATGTTAAACACATTCTGCATCTTAACGCTAACTTTTGTAGCCAATGACTACCTCCGTTTGAAATCGACCGAATGATATCATTGAATTTTTGCTGTTGTGACATCAGCAACGCATGGACAATAACAGGGCTGTTATTTCGAAACCCGTGTGATACCATTGTGGAAAACGAAACTAGACGGAAAGTATCAAATGATGATAACTGCACTGTAACGCAAACTTATTTCAATTACAACAAAACATGCGAAGAAAAGAACCAAGATACAGTTTTTTCACTCCATCTACAAATTAGCTGTCGAATCCATCAAATCTCAACATAAGTCGAGCAATGAGGTAAGAAGGAATTAATACAGTACCGGTCACCGTATTCACCAAGGAACCAATGGAGCCACTGCTGCTCCATAGAAAATGGTCCATTCAAATGACCGCCCGTTATGCTCCTGTAAATAGGTGAGCGATGTGTACTGCATTGGTGTTAGACGTTGCTATGAATTGTTTGAGAAACTCTTGAGTTAGGAAATCCTTACCGAATATTATCAGATCCCACTGCTCGATTCTGCAGGTATCTGTTTTTTTGATAAAACTAATTTTGAATGAATGTTAAGGAAGTATGCAATGGATTAGGGATTTTTTTAATTGCGGCTATTTTTTTAAAGGCAACCTATCCCTAATCTTAAAATTAGTTGTATCAAAAAACAGATACCTGCAGAATCGAGCAGTGGGATCTTAGACTAGAGGGTAAGGATTTCTACAGTACTTTGCACTACAAGCTTGGTCAATGAAGGGTATTTTATATGTGACGTCAGAATATTTCAAGGATTCAACTGTTACATTCGCATCTCTCTTCGCAAATTACGCTTGGTAGGTTAAATCAGATTCCAACGAAAACAATAATTATGTACCTATTTAGGTATTCTCTATATTCTATTAACTTTTTCTTGTTAATGAATTTTATTGTAATCAGCTTCTTCGCGGCATTAAGTTAGATTCAGCAAGTTCAAGCCCTCTATCACTAACTCTTATCAGACGAAGACGATAGTTTTTCAAACGCTTTCAAAACTTAAACGATCTTCATTAACACTTGCGTTAACTCGGCGACCCATTAACGGTCGACTGGCCAAAATAATGCACTAATTGAAGTTAAAGCAACGATTAATTTGTGTGTGTAAAACTCGGGGCGAACATTAGCAATTCGCAACAACACTTACACAGGAGTAATGACTCGTCTGTCCATATAATCATAGAGCAGCTATTACTCCCTCCTTGTAGGGTGGCGAGAGGTTGCCTAGTCGATGGGACTAAGATGTAGGCAAGTTTTAACAGTAGGTCAGAAAAACAGCGGTTTATCATGAGTTCCCCCAATAATTGTTGTTCATCGCGTGTTAAATACCTGTCTTGAAATATATATAAAAATCTTTAAAAGTAAGTTTATTTTCCACTATTTATAATTTTGTAAACCGGTTGCATCGCTATGAGGTAAAACTTTTCAACATTTCGACAGGTTAGCTGACTATCACTACAAAAAAGGGGGTAATATCTGCTCAATTACAACTCTGCTCAAAGTAAACATTACAACATTTAAATGAAATAAAGTATGCAATTTGCTTCTGAATTTACTCGTAAATCTATTTACTAAGACTTACTATTAATTTCCAGTCTCAAAGAATGTTACTGTAAAGTAAGACTTGAACGGTCAGTAAACAAAAGCAAATGTACTACATTTCATAAGAGACAGCTAATACACTTCCTATACTATAATCATGACATGACAATAAGTTATCCTGCCCATTATCAAGTGGAATGCTGTAAATATGTGACAGAAAAATTCTCATCAATAATTCAAATCACGATTATTCAAATACAAGTCCGAAGACAGGACATTAAAGCACAATAACTATCACATACAGAATTAGATAACTAATAATAAATGCATTTATACATACCGATAAGTTTTTTAATATCTGTAATGTTACATAGCCTTTTTCTAAACTAATTTTTTTTAAGAACTTTTGATAGTTTTGCAGTGTTAGTAATTAGTGTTAGTAAATCTATACTAATATTATAAAAAGGAAAGATTCGATTGTTTGTTTATATGTTTGTTTGAATTGAATAGGCTCCGAAACTACTGAACCGATTTAAGTAATTCTTATATTGTTGCATAGCTACACTATTCCCAGTGAACATAAGGTTCTTTTGGTCCCGGAAATGTGGGGGGAAGGGGAGATATTTGAAAAAAGAACATACGCGCGGGTAAAACCGCGGGCGGAAGGCTAGTTACAAATAAAATAAAACGACATTGTTATAATTATAAATATCATTGTTACGTGGTTTTACAGTTCAGTCCGAAATAAAAGTTTGAGGAATAATGGAGCATACGCTATGTTGATGATAATATTACGATTGTATTAAGCTTTGTGACAAACAAAACTTAATACTATTTGTTTAAGTCCGACTCGTTGGACCTATTTTACCGACACCAGTTTTTTTTGCTTGTACATAATAAGGATCAAAATGTTCATAGACTACTTTTATTCTTCCAGTATTTTATTCCCCTTCATTAGCGATTCGAAGTTCAACCCAAGCCGCAGGCATAAACACTCTGTAATAAAATTTAAGTGCCACCGAACGCAAAAATATCGGTTTAACCGATTGGATTTGACACGATATTAAAATGTAACTCGGGTTAGGGACTCGGGACCGTCCGACGCGGCGGTGCGGCGTGGTCACAGCATCGAGAGGGTGGGTCTCCACGACATTAATTTCGTGAAATGAACCTAATTTACATTTAAATAAGGACCTGCCTTAGTCGGGATAAGTTGCGAAACTAGTGGCCGGAGGCACTCGCTTGCCCAAAGCAGCGGGCTATTTCATTACTATAATTCAATTCCAACTTGTACGCATCTGTGCATGTTAATTATTTTTATGTATGGCGCACAGTTTGTAGTATTTTACACTTCGACGTTGGAAAATCAAAGCAAATGCGTTAAGGAGATGTAGGTATGTAAGCCGAATTTTTATAACGGTGGGTGATATTGGACACAGATTTTTTTTTTGTCGGTCAGTGATATTATTTACACTAAACTTTATAAATTGACGTACTACCTACGTTAATAATTTATGCCAAATAAATGAAAGAGGACTCTTATACGTAATTGTTCTACCTTATTCTAAGGATTCCGAAGTCCGGAGAATTGAATTTTCACAGTTTATTTTTCCCATCAACCAACAAAACATTGTATTGACTTAAGACTTCAAGCCTTATCAGGCTCTATAAAAACTACTGTGTTACGAATAAAAAACAAAACCATTAAATTCATTACAAAAATCATTAACAATTTTATAAGACGCTCTGAAGTCCGCTATAATACAATCAAACGCATGGCCCCAACCCAAAATCAAATGGACTGCACTAAGCAATATCGGCTAAGTACATTTATAAAATAAACAAGCAATTTTCGCTCGGGGAGCACAGCTTTAACTTCTCTGGAACTTTTTAACAACGTTCGATTCAATCCGTCCGCCAAAGTGGGCCATCAATAACAAAATTAAAAATTCCCCAATTTGAATTTTAATTGCGTCCGATTATAATCGAGCCGATCGCGAATTACGGGAGCCCTTCGACTCGATTTTTAATTCAACGAATCATCTCCTAAATAATTCATCCGGCGAACTCGCTCAAACTAGTTATGTCTGGATCAGACTGGTTCACAAGGGGGGGTGTAAGTTTAATCCTTATAAATTTCCTTTTTACACAAAGCAATATAAGTAATTAGCATAATTTCGTTGAGTAAATGAAATATGGTAATGAGGGGGGTTAACCCCTTCTTGGGGGGGCGAAGTCGTCTCGGGGGCGCCGGGTGGACCCTTCGAGTCGCATCTCGTGATACTCGTCACCGCCCGATGTAGTGATGATTACAATTAAATTATCCGCCATTCAAATCCACCATTTTGTTTTGATTTGACGCCTTCATGCTTTCTTGGACAAATTATTTCGATTCTATTTAAGTTTTACATAATTACAAAAGATATGCAAATGAGCTGTTTAGCATTTTAATGTTGCTCTTAGTTTACGGGTTGCTTATAGTTTGGAGATATCGTTGAAATAATCAGTTAGTGGCAAACTATTTATTTTATGCAAAAGGCGGATTAATACTAAACACGGAATATAAATAATGCTAAATAGACAAGTTACAGCTAAGATGATAATTGTACAGTAATATTTTTTTAAGAAAAAAAAATTAAAGGACACAGTACAATCTACTACTTTTATAAAATTTCTTATGTAGATTTTACAGACAATATCTCAAAAATATTTTTATATCTAACTTTTTCCAAGAAAATGTGAGAATATGATAAGATTAAAAAAAAAAATACTAGATCAGTTGGCAGACAGGCACGCAGGCCACCTAATGGTAAGCGGACACTGCGACATATTCCATTGAGGGCGCTGATTGAGGGACACTTCACCAAGAAGCGTCGCTCAATGTGTTGCCACACTGAAGACTCGTCTGATCTTCGAGCCTTTGATTTCAAATGTACTGGCTCCCACATTAATATGGCCTGAACACAGCCAGAGCTGTTATGGCGGCAGATTTCACTTGTAGCTAGCCAGTCGGACTCAAAAAAAGCCCTACCAACAACCAGACCCAAGGCGAAAATCAAACCCACGACCTCCGGGTTTTTATACTCGAGCGGCTTAGCCACTGTTCCACGGAGGCGGTCTTTTCACTACTTCAATGATAGTCGTGAAACTATTACCTATAACGCTATTCATAGTAAAACTAAGTTTGGGATAGTATTGGGGGTAGAACGCAAGCTATGACAAGAGTCTGAGAAACCTCTTACATCGGATTAACAAAGTGGATAATCACTCTTTAGCAGTAAAACATTTCGCAAACGGCATTTGTTAAAATGCCAAGCATGCATCTTTATGTAAATTGTTTCCGTCTCCCCATAAAATAGGAATAACTCGTTCAACAGTTTACACCTACAATTTCTTTTACTCATTTTCTGCTCACTTAAAAAAATAACTGATTGAGCAACAAACAAACCCAACGGGTGTAACCAACGTTTTCCACTGAAGAAACACTGAATAGAACACCAATTAAAATCAAAGTGCTAATAAAATCCAAAAGGAATCGAACCAACGACTACCCTACTTCGTGAAATGCCGCCGTGATAAAAGGTCTTCTAAAACACAATACAGCGTTTCTACCCTCGCCTCTAAGGGTGAAAGGGACGGCATTATCCAAGATGCAGCGGGCAAGAAAAGGACCGCGTCGAATTGGAATTAATTAATTATAATTAAGTTTTAAGTTGACGCGCCGGTTACGAGCATAGGCAGACTTTCGTTTACTTTGCGTTTGTGTGGGGCTCGGAGTAGTGTGCGTTAGTTTCCTAGTATCGATTCGGCACTATAGGCCGAGATAATGAGCAGGGCCGGGCGGCTGTAATAAGTTTGAGGCTACCGCAACGATGGGTATCGCATCTATCCTCTGTTATTGTAATGGACTTTTCGATTTGACCGCGCGCGCTAAATGCTTTCATATGTAGGTATCTTATTACTTTTTTATCCGATAATCGATTCAAATGATATCGACTAGAACAACGTGTTGAATGAAAATGAATACCCGTCATTACCAACCAACGCCTTATCAGTCAAATGGGTTAAGCCGTGATTTAAAGATATTTAGATGCTCAAAATCATAAAGAGTCGATATGTTCTGACAACTCTTAGTATGAACAACTCGATATAGTTAACTCAACAATCTTTCTAGGCATAACTATCGATTGTAAATTACAATGGAGCCCTCATATTGCCGCCCTGGCAGGAAGACTAAGTTCAGCAGCATTCGCAGTAAGAAAAATAAGACGTATGACTGATATTGAAACGGCAAGATTGGTTTATTTTAGCTATTTTCATAGTATAATGTCTTATGGTCTATTATTGTGGGGATCCTCTGCCGACATACAGACCATTTTTGTACTGCAGAAAAGGGCGATCCGTGCAATATACGACCTTAAGCCACGTGATACCCTTCGAGAAATATTTAAGGAAATCAACATCTTAACTGCAGCATCTCAATACATTTTAGACTGCATATTATATATCCGAAAAAACTTACACCTTTTCTCTAGGAAATATGACTGTCATAGCTTTAACACAAGAAATAAACACAGGCTTGCCGTTCCAAATCATAGGCTTCATAAGACTAATAATTGTTTTATAGGATTAAGCATCAGAATATTTAATAAATTGCCTCAAAACGTTCTTGAATTTCCTGTAAATAAATTCAAGTTGTATGTTAAATCGTGCCTAATGCAAAAAGGCTACTACAATCTAGATGAATATCTAAAGGACAATAATGTATGGACATGAAATCTGCTCTGCCACACTATTTAGTTTAATTGTATTTTTTGTTTTTACCAATATTCATTATGAATTGTTTGTATTGTAAAATTAATTTGATATAACTAAATAATTGTAACCTTGAAACAGTTTTTAAAAAAGGCATATATAACTGTTGAGTTTCTTGCGGCGCCTCTTCTCAACAGGCCATTCACGTCGAGGCGCTGGTAGGGTAAAAAAAAATCTGACGTGCAAAAGAATTTACTATGTAAATCAAATTGCTGAATATATTATTTCATTTCATTTCATTTCATTACAAGTATATTTTTTTTAAATTAGACATAGAATGTGATATTTTCCGTGATAAAATGTCAGTCTCTAGCAGGTAACAATATAATCCTCATACCAAAATTACGCGAGGTGACAGAAGTATGTACAAACAAAAACACTTTTTTTATGTCATGAAGTTGGCAATCAAACGAACGGCCCACCAGATGGTAAGCGGTTGCCGGTCACCGTAGCTTATGATGAACGCCTGCAACACCAGGGGTATCACGTGCGCATTGCCGACCTGTTAAAAACCTTTTCACGCCCTTCTTCTTTTTTATCCTTCTCCTTTTCCTTTTCTTCAATAGTAGTAAGGCCGAAATATTCAATGCCCTTAATTCAAAATTGATTTTTTTGGTTTAGGCACGAAAGTGTTAATTTTGCATTAGTATATTTTGCTGTTTAAATTGCTACTCTTTCAATGTTGTATTGATTGTTTATGGCAATACTGGAACATTGTCTAACTTATTTCCATGTCGTGTCCCCAGTGGGCTGGTCTAGATAGAATGGAATGCAGATATATGACGTCGTATCTCTAGTTGTATCTGTTTCATAAATTACAAAGTTATTGTTAAAACTAATAATGAAACATTGTAAGCAGTTATTCATATTCAACTGCACATTAAATTATACACAATATATCGAAATTATTGGTAGTTTTCTTACATTTACATCATGAGTGCTATAATTACTTTACATTAACTTATTCAATTAATAATTTTATGATTATTATAATTATTATGAAAGACAACGTGAATTTTAGTACTTCAACCTAACTGAACAGTTTGCAATTTTGCTATTTTTTACAAATGACATTTATCAAAGTATTCGCAATCAATGGCTTTATTTGCTTTTGCCCTAAACGGCTTCATTTTAACACAAACAAAATATCGATGTCTTAATTATAGTCCGTAACACAAAAAAAGTTGCTTACTTCTAAAAGGCCATTTATTTTCGTAAGTAGTCTGACACGAATGTCTAAACTAAAAGTTTTGATTTTTTTAAATGTATTGTATAACATGAACTCAAACAAAATAATTCGCGAAAACATTACCACGTCTTATCTTCAAAATCCGCCCTATAACAACCACACGCGCCGAAAAAAAAACCAATGGTTCCAACTTACATAACAACGTCACTTCAATCTCTATCGTAATTAGAATAAAACAGCATTCCAGTTAACACCTGTCCATTCTAGCTCAGACGACAAAGATCGGCATACGTGGGGGCACGAATTAGGAGCCTCCGTCTACACTACAACAGGGGGGCGTCCGGGGGTCACTATCGATTTTGGATGAGGAACCGGACTCGAGACATGCAAGGCGTAATATCATTTCGGGATAACCTTTTGCGATGGAGGCAGTGTGCGTGTGTGGGTGGATTGTGTTTTGTTTATAGATTGATGCAATTTGTTTGTTAGTTGATTGGGTTTTGTTTGGTGCAGAAATATGTTTTACTAAAGATGTAGTTTTATTGGTGAATAGTGCAAATACGAAGGATTGAAAGTCTAATAGTTTCTTATATTTATGAGATAACTGCTAATGAAATAAAATTCGTTGTATTACAAGGGAAGCCTGAGTTTTAGAAGTTATTAATATCTCGTAGATAGCACACTTGCTTAATTTTAAGTTTTCGCTGTTATTAAAACGTTTTCTATGAGTTCTTAGCATGGCGTGAATGAGAAAAAATGTTTAGAATTAGATCCCTATTTTGTTAGGGGGCTTTTCTAAAAAAATATTTATGTAATATTTTACTGTATTAACTTGTCACAGAAATATGTAAATCTGGTGCAATCCTTTGTTTAGGATGTAATAAAATATTACTTTCTGTGTTATTTATAACATTGAAATTTTTATATCCCTTTTCCAATTACAAACTCGTTTAATTTATTACAGAAAAATCTGTGTCAAAATATTCATTGACTAATACTAATGTTAAATTATCTTAAAATATAACAAACAATAATAATTAATCAAGTAAAGAGTGCGAATCCTAAAAATCACGAAAGTCGCGCTATCAAAATGTATTTAGAGAAACCTTATTACCGGGTGACCTCTTTACATTCGAACATCAAAGATTCGCCCCACCGCACCGTCAACCTGTAATGAACCGCAAATTAAAGGCTCTCGAAAAACTCTGGACTCCGAACACTCGGGCACAAAACAGAATAACACCGGATTCAGCTCTTGAATAAAGGAGGGCATGACACGGCAAGTGCCGCCGCAGGCGTCTAACGCCGCCTTAATAAAGAAAAAAACGTTGATTCTCTGCGGGTCGGTCACTCTACAGTTTGTTACACTGATCTTTAGTTAGTGTTTTGTCATAATATTGTGTCGTACAATGAAGCATAGTTAAATTATAAGTTTAATCGTTTAAGTTTGTTTTTTAACCGACTTCAAAAAAGGAGGAGGTTATATGTTCGACTGTATGTTTTTTTTTTTTTTTTTTTTTATGTATGTCCGTCGATTTCTCCGTCAATTGTGGACCGATTTAAATAATTCTTTTTTTATTTGAAAGTGCATAGTTCCGAGGTGGTCCCATTGTCACCATGTCAGGATCTGATGATGGGATCCCGGAAAAATCAAGGGAAAACCTCAAATTTTATAGGCTGCGCCTACGCGTTACTTGTTTTTTCTGAAGCCATTCAAGTTTTTGCGTCCGATAGACATCATTTTATGTTGATGAGCTGATGATGGAAGGTACAACTCCTTAACGGTTAGGAGTTAGGGGATAATTCTTTCAGTATTGTAGGAATATGTGGACCGTTAGTTGTATTTCATGTACTTTTGCACCTAAGGTAATGATGGAAAGTACAACTCCTTAACGGTTAGGAGTTAGGGGATAATTCTTTCAGTGTTGTAGGAATATGTGGAACGTTAGTTGTATTTCATGTACTTTTGCAGCTAAGCTGATGATTACCCGGGGATGGGCTGGTCACTAGCCAATAAGGTTAGCACCGGCTCGTCCTAATCGGGTGTGAAGGAGAAACCGGGGGAGTGTAGTTGGTAGCGGACGCTTCGGTCTCCAGTCCCACACACGGCCGCGGGTCTAGCTAGCCTGCGGTTATGGTGCATAAACGCATTCTCCTCCTACCCATGGTGCTGAACACTAATATTATTATCAAATAATACAATTCTACTCGTATTTTCGCTATCATTATTATGAAAGAGTTTTACTCACTACCTACGTGTTATTCACACTAAAAATAGAAAAATAAACAAACTTTTTTAAAAAAAAAATTAAACCGACTTCAAAAAAAAAAAGAAACAAAAAAAACTACCTAAAAAACTGAAAAGCAAAAAATAATTTTAATAAGACATTCATGAAATGCGCTTATTGTCTAAGCCTATTAATTAAATTCTATTTTACGTGCTAGTTAGGTACCTACTAATCTGTTTGAAGTCGGTGCCAAGCCAAAGGTAATAAAAAATGATATATAATAATATTATGTATTATAAAGGGTTACTTATTAATCCGCGGACGTAGGTACGTAATCTGGGTACCTACTATTTGGCTTGGCACCGACTTCAAACAGATTAGTAGGTACCTACCTAGCACGTAAAATAGAATTTAATTAATAGGCTTAGACAATAAGCGCATTTCATGAATGTCTTATTAAAATTATTTTTTGCTTTTCAGTTTTTTAGGTAGTTTTTTTTGTCATGATCTTGATTGATGATGATTTTAGGATTATAAAATGGCATAATATATTATTTTTGGAGTCACTCGTCTGACACGAGTCGCGAAGTATTGATCGCCAAAATATAAAGCTGTATTAACTATCATAACTGCTTAGTTTAGACAATTAAACTCAATCATCAAAACGCAATTGAAACAATTTATCTTTTCATCCAAAAGAACTCCAAACAATATCTCGTTAACAAAACGATATCCTTAGGTGCGAAACCCGCATCGCTTTTATTGAAAAACAACCGCCAAGTTAAGAAAAAAGGAAGCTGAACCCCGACTAAGCGGTGCCGGCGGCCCGGCGCTAAGCACATATTTGTTCCCGCCCCGGCGTTTTTGACATTCCCATCTCGCCTCAACTTTTCTTCGAGCCGCTTAATTTTCTCACTTCGGTTTTCCTTAGATTATAAAGCTACATAGGCAATTAAAACACGTATTTAGAAGACATCTTACTCAAAATAAAATTACTTTTTTTATTGCAATGTGTAACAAGACGAGCAGATCGTACACCTTAGCGCCACGTCTGCCCTTAGACAGTTCAGTGCTAAACAGTAACTAAGCATTTACTGTCTGGCACTGCCCTGCGCCCGCTACACCGAGACGGCAGTTATTAGGTCTCATATAGCCAGTCATTTCACTAGCTTCCCTGGTGCCCTTTCACTAGTGCCCTTTCCCACTGGCAAACAATTTAACCTACAAAACCCCAACTATCGCTCCATACAAAATTAACAACACAATCGCAACAACTCATCTTTTCGATGAGATCCGTAGCCGCGATCCCTCGCATTCCTTAAAAAACAACCGCCAAGTTGACAAAAAAGGAAGCTTAACCCCGACTAAGCGGTGCCGGCGGGCCCGCGCAAAGCACATATTTGTTCGCGCCCCGGCGTTTTTGACATTCCCGCTTCGCCTCAACTTTTCTTAGGGTTGTAACGCTTGTTGGAATCAACTTTACGACTGTGTAGGGGTGGCAAGAGTTAGAAGTGTTTCGATATTTTTTTAACTTCATTTATATCTGCAAAATTTTGATTCCTACATACTGTTTTGTTATTTTAGGTTTAACATCATAAAAATAACACAATAAACCCTTTAGGTTTATTATGTTATTTTTATGATGTTAAAGGTTTATTGAAATGAGCCAATGAATTAAAATTACGGTTTAATTTCACGTATTAAAAAAAGAGTATAATAAATATTTAATTGATAGTAAATTTTATTTTCATAACTATTTACACACACAAACTTATTTCAATAAAATATTGCTTTATGAGCCTTTTGCCATTTTTTTTACATTATTTTTATAATATTTTAAGTGAGGGGAGATTAATATTTAAATAATGATAAGATAGTTAGTAAGTAGTGCACTCGCCCGGACAGCTAGGGGCGCTGGTTCGAGTCCCGCCTGATACCTGGAGAAATTCATTTTTTTCTAATATTTAATATTTATATCGCCATTCAGCAGGAAGTTTGCTTTAAAAATTATAAAAAATAATGTTAAGAGGTTAAAGGCTTGATTCGAAAAATTAAGTCTAAAGGTAAATGCACGTATTTGAAACTTGTTTTATGGCAAAAGTTATTAACACTTTTAATAAGTCATCTGTTGCGTTTAACGTCCAAGAGTAATCGATTATCTCCATCGATTTCTATTATAATAACAAATTCTTATTTAATTATCGATACGGGTAGTTAAAAACATTCTTATAACGGCGTACGCGAGTCCGTGAAAATTTTAAATTATCTACGTAACTGTATACACGGCGGCTGTGGATGTAATATGAGTTTAATTGTACATTTTAAGATATTTTTGACAATGCTTAACACCAGTGAATGTTTAAAAGTTTGTACTTTCACTTTGATTTACCACGGCTTTATAACAGTAGTCAGTGATTGTAGTAAATACCTACCGATAAAACTGAAGTAACTAACTAACTGGCTGACCGATCATAACGACGTATCAAAAAAAAAGAATTTTTTTTTATCAATCATAAATAAATATGTCGCAGGAATATGTCGCAATATAGGTAGACAATAAATAACGATAAATTATTTAGGAAAGGATAAAATATAATAAATCAAATATTCAGACAATATAAAACCAATAATTAACTACAACGTTGAGTATACACTTACAATTATAAAGAAAAGCGCATCAAATTATAAGGAGATTAGCAATATTATTGTTAGGTACATTATTTAATATGTACCTAATTATTAATACTAATACTTAATGCTAAAAGAATCTAGAAGACCATAACTATACAATATCTACAATCGGTGACGTAAATACCTAATGATTAACACAGCGCTCATAAAAGTGTTTCTAGAGCAATCATAAAATTAAGTTAACGCGGAACAAGCCTCGACAACCCTAGTGAAGGCAATGAAAAGTCGGTTAAGCTAATGTTATCGAGAAATAAAAATGTATAATAAAATACAAACACGCCGCGCGAGGAAACAATTTGCCGCAGGAGACTGGAAGATTTCATGCCTCCGACAATCTTTGCTTACATTCTAAAACAGACTTTAAGCCCCGCTAATACGTTTTAGAATCGTGTCGCGTGGGGTTGTAGAAAATTCCTTAAATTTTCCCGGGGCGCGCGGCGGATTTTCAGTTTTATTTGAGTGGGGATAGAGCGGAATTTCCAGTGTGGTGTCGGAACAGTAATTCAGGAAGAAAAGAGAGTTTTCCGGCTCGTCGGGGCGTCGTGACATTTGTGTTAAGCGGGGCCCAGGGAGTGCCATTCATAAAGGACGCTCACGAAGCTACTACTTGTTTGGAAGTAACTTGTTGGTTCGGATACACGCCAGCTTTTGCATTGCGTTCGATGCGTTCATTATTTGTTAAAATGAGGAGTACAAGCTTTCAACTTTGAGGTGAATTTGCTGTTTCGATTCCAGGAATGAGAATTGGTCCTTGTTCATTTTATTTTGTATGATGATGTAAGTTGCACTCATATCTTTTATGGAATACTATTAGTACAGACCTAACCTACTCTAGAGCTCTAGCGACTAGAGAGAAACGAACGCACATTTTTGATTGTTTACAAATGGTTAATCTTCCATTTAATATGGCACTTATTTATTTCTTGTGGTTATCAAATAAACACCGGAATTTGCTATCTGCATAACATTTCCAAGATTATATTTTAAACCTTGTATGATTGTTTTATACCTGTGCCAGGTACCTATCTCGTGCCTACTTTTAAATATCTACTTTTATGTTTGTAGCATTGAATCCTATTTTAAGGATTATTAAGTACAGATTATGAAACTACCTAACTACCTGGAACTTATATTTAGTAGTTACAACTTGAGCATTTCCTTTTAGCAGTTTCCTTGGTAATGACTTAGTATAGATAAGTAGCTTTATTTATATATTAAATAATTGAGTTGATATCTAACTGTTGCGCTACGATACAATCTCAATAAATAATTCCATCTTTAATCTTTATTATTTTATCCATCGTAATAAGACCAAAGATATCATTAAAAATTCTAATTCAATCAGAATAAAATGGATAACAATTATCATAAAAAATATTAACTTTTACAATGTTCAGTGTATAAATAACAAAAGAACAAATTATAAAAATGGAATACTCTCGTACACCAGTTCTAAAAATCTTGTTACAAAAGAACTAAAACCTCGAAAGCTCGAGCCGACAACACGTGTCTTCAACACTGGCCGCAAGAAAAAAAAAGAAAATTCAAAAACCGAACGCGACAGACACGCTTTTTCTAATCCGGCGGCAAGGACATGCCACGGCGCCACCTGTTGAGCGGTCACGTGACTTTTTTGCTCAAGGACGCGGGCCTCCTTCACTCATTCATGGGAGGCCGCCACCCCCCGCTCCTTACGCGGGGGCGCCTTTTTTTGTTCCCACGTGAACCCGAGGGCTTTCACCTACGTTGCAGTTTCGAGGTCACGACGTATTTTGAGGTTATGCTTCTCTTTTCGCGCCCCAACTTCGAAGTTAGTTGTTGTTTTGTTGTGCGTTTCGGAGTAGATCGGAGGTAGGTTTGAGCTTCGTGTGGAGAGCGTGGAAATGTGTGTTTGAAGATTGGATTTGTGAGCTTCAGGACTTATTATGATTTTTGTAGACTCTACCGTCACTCATGTGCCGTAAGACGTTTCTAAATACATACATTTTTTACGGGAGTACGGAACTGGGACGAGGATTTGCCACGAAGATTTCGACATACATTAATATTATTATGTAAGGTCTTTGAAATTCGCTTCTTGTTGATCTGCTGGTGTATGTAGAGATACTTTTTTAGCAAAATAATATAAGTCAAGGTTTCGTGGAAAGATGAAGAACATTATTAAGAATTAAGTGGCAAACATCTCACCGAAAAGAGAAACTTTTCTCTCGGCATGCACCTATGAATTTTTCTATGTGCGTATTTGCCACTAGCTCTGTTGTGAACGGAAAACATCGTGAGGAAACCAGCACAGTTGAATGGCTGTGTAGCCATGGTCCAATTAATCTAGTTTCCCTGGTAATGGTTACCGGAGGTCATAAGACAGCTACTCCAATGAATTAACTGGACTTGCCAAATACTAAATTATGGTGTAAGTGTACCTTAAGTAGATCGGGTCGAAACTCTCTGAGAAAAAAGAATACCTAAAACCTACAAATAGCCCAAAACAAGAAAATCTAAGATTCATTATACACTCCAAAAATAAGTCATTCCTCAACTATTCCTATACATTGACGCAAACCATTACACATTACCACATAGGGTAAATAAATAAATCCACCGTCTGTACCGTAAACTTTGAAAAGCTAACCTTCTTTCTTGGCCATAAGACCGACTTTCGGTAACACTATGGAATTATTAGACTTAACCGGATTCTAATTAAACCCTGTCCCTGATAGTGCACCGTAGCTGTAGACTGCGTAATTTACATTAATCCAATAATTGCATGGAGGTTTCCTAGTTAGAAATTCAAATGAGATGATGTACAGCGGGTGGGTCTTTGGGGAGGCGTGAGGACCGCGAGGAAACGCGGCGGCTCGAACGCGGCGGTTATTAAACGCTTCGAAATCTCAAGTAGATGGAAGCGTTTTTTTATTTAAGAAGTTGGAGGTACATTCATGCGTCTTTTGCAACGATGGGAAGTGTGAAAATCTTGTCAGAAAACGCCGAATTTGCCGCAAATTGCCTTTTGAAACCGCGCGATGATATTAGATAAGGTTCAAAATATCTTGGCGGTTGTCTTTATGATGAACTGTATCAGGTTAGTCAAATAAATAAATAGGAAAAGAAAGATAAGGCAATACAATCAATAGTAAATACATATAATATTTTAATGCTTCAAATAATAATTTAGAAACTTTTTTATTCTCAGTATTAAACAAAGTTATAAATCGAAGCATAAGTTATATGCAAGCTTGTTGTCTACAGTCAATAGCTTAAAAAATTCAAACGTTGCATCTAAACTTAAACTTCCCGATCGGATACATAGGAAGCTCTGTGTGAAGGCACCTAAGTCGTTTCCATTGGGAAATGTTACGTAATCGTATTATCTAATCGGCACTTTATATCAACCTTGCTTAATCACTGGCAGTTGTCATTTGCAATGTGTCCAAGTTTTAAAAATAAATTCCTTTGTTACCGAGTGTAAAAAGATGTTTATTGCTTAATATAGCTATCGATTTACCAGTCAGGCTTGGGAATAGGAAGAAAGCTTACGGCGGTCCAGATGACAAATAATTTTTGACTGCCACAAATAAAACAATCTCACCACCATGTCAATAACATATTGTGCATGACGAGGGCGTTAAATATTTAACTCCACTGAAGTAAAAATCTTATAATATTGGACAACATCGTAAACATTGATATAACCCCAGAGTAACATATGTACCTTTCATGTTCAATGAAAGTACCATAGATACTTAATCAAATACATAGACATAGGACAAACCTTAGAAATAAACACAATTGTTCTTAACATGAATGTTTTTCCTTTATGGGATTCGAAAGCACGACTCCTAGGGTATATAGGGGCTAGTCACTACCAAATGCGCCATCGGGATAGTAAAAGTATGTCAATATCAAAATATTGGTGTAAAAAAGAATTTTGTTATGATAAATTATTTTCTTCATTAGAGATTTGACAATTTACGTGGGCGAAGCCGTGTACACGGCTAGTTTTAATAATGAGCTGTCACTTCTGTGCTAATTGGTCAACGTCCGTAGCCAGCATATTACAATATATTTAATACGTGTTTTGTCGAGATATCTCCCAACTTCTATTCGCCTGGGTATCCTAGGTCTGGCTTTTAAAGTTAATTAGATCTTAAGATAAAGTTTTGTACTAGCTGATAGGATACTCGTAGTTCTTAGGAATTCAGTAATAATGATTCGATTTGATTTCTAGCAGTGCTCATTAATAGTGCATAAAATAGCCGCAGTAGCCGAAATATGACGTATTGGTGGTAGGGCTTTTTCAGAGTCCGACTGGGTCATAAATGAAATCTGCCGTTATAATAATTTGGACTGTACACTTGAAATTAAAGGCTCGAAGATCAGATGAGCCTACAGTCCGGCAGCACATTGAGCGACGCTTTTAGATAAAGTGGCCGCAGTGACCGCTTACCATCAGGTGGGCTGCCTGACTGTCTGCTAACTGATGTAGTATAAAAAAAAACTTTTACTGTGTTATTGTTAATGTGAGAGCCAGTACACTCGTTATAAACGGTTTAAAGATCAGAGCAGCCGGAGATCGGTGGGCCAACAGCAGTGACATAAAAAACAGAAACCATTATTCTTAGTATTATTTGTTTACGATAAGAAGCTTTCCGAACATTTGATTTAAAGACTATTTCATACTCAAATGGATTGCCTGGCGTTTATAGGTAAACCGTGGGTTGGCTTACACTAAATTTCGACATTCTTCAGCTAACGCGTAATACTATGAGTCAGTTGAAATCATTGATAGCGTTAAGTGCTATTAATTAAATGCAAACTAATTATTGTTAGTGGTATTTACATAATGCATTTTTCATTCAAATGGTTTATATCTCATTTCAAGCCTTCACTTTAAATTTTCTTAGAAACGTAAGTAGAACAAAACAAAAACAAGAAAAACATTTTTAAGATCATACAAATTAAAATTTCAGCCACCTCTCAGTTTTTATCATCTCAAATAGAAATTACTCCTACCAGTTTAAGTTCTATTTTGCTATTGCCTATCGCGATTGTTTATTGGGAATAAATAAACAACACATTTTCACACCCGTAATCTAAATTCCATAAATGGCCGCCGCGCCTTACAGGTATTAATAGAAAAGTAATTAAACTTTCACTAAGATAATTATGAGATGAGGGACGAAAAACCGATTCCCATATTCCGAACTTACTATTTCGTTCAGTAGAAGAAATGATAACTGAAAAAAGAGCAATTTTACGCTTGCTTACAAAAAAAAGACTAAATTAACATTCAGTCAACTTCCTAACAGTTAACTTGTAGTCAACTTTTACAATCGCACTTCAATATAGAAAATGTCAAACGTAGAGAAAAAGAGATATAAACTGCAGTCCTAAATTCAACAAAACACAACAAAGAACGCGTCAAACATAAACAAATTAGAGCGAACACTCCATTGTCGTTGAAGTACAAGTCGCAACATTCGGAAAATAAACGACGAATATAAATTTCGTGCCCATAAGAATTAATAGGGTAACCGTACCGATGATGGACCGTCTAGCTGAAATGCAAGGAGAGGAGACGGGGGAGGCGCCGACGCCTTAGTAATTTCCGAAATCGCTAGTCGACAATCAGAATAGTGCTGTGGCAGTGCCGAAGTGAATCCGAATAATTAGATCTCGATTTGCATCTAATTGGGATGACTTTAAATCGGTTTAAAAGAACTCATTTCGAACGGGTAATGTTTTTTGCTTATCCTCATCCTCATTTGCTTTTAAATTCATGAATTTTTTTTATTTTATTCTCAGAAAGTATAAAAGTGTTATTTTCAATTATTAATTTTGTTTGCCTTTTTTGGAGGATATTTTCGACGAGTTTTCTGGCTATATTTTAATGTCATATCATAAATAATTAGTAAAAATATTAGCCAGTCTGGTTCCAATTCGTAGGTTATATGTTTCCCATTATTCAGACATTGCTAGTTCGTGATCATCATCAGCTTTTAGAAAACGTAATGACTATAGTAACCATTGTAACGACGATGACATGATTTTTCCCTAAAACGAGACTTTTACAATCTGATACCTTATTTTTTACGTTTTCGGAAATTTCAAACAGAAAATTATTATCGAAACACGCTATCAAAACATTTACAATCAAGTAGACGTAATGCATTCATTACTTATTAATGTAAAAATACATTAATTCAGAGTAAAATATACATATTACGGGAATTCTCTGATTACAAAAGTCATTTGATACGGACGGTCTTTAAAACAAGCTAATTGTTGAAACAACAATATTAAGTTGTGACACGAAATCTGGTCATTAATCAGTTAGATTAGGATTTATTTGAGAACGTAACTGTTAAATTGCAATTCTTACTTGCTTTGTTGGTGACGTTTACGGACTAACACATAGACCTAGAGTCTTTTTTACACGAATTGAAAATCGAATACCCAAGCTATGAAAAAAAAAACGGCTTTCGAATAGTTATCCAACAATACGCAGTACACATCCCATCTAGCAAACATCTCAATAGTTTGAAAACATTTAACAAGTAACAATCAGTTCAATTTCCAATTTTTATTGTCATCAGACATCAATATATCTCGCCGTGCCGCAACGTCACCGAGCCAATCAGAAATATAATTAGATTGAGACCGAAGGCTAATTGTGATGGTCTCAAGTTGCGGACTGGAGGTACGCTGGACGAAGCAAAATCAATAGTTGACCTAACGCACAACCCTGAAGGATTCCACTCGATAAACATGATTAGTAATTAATTTATTCAGTTATATACATTTCCATTGTTATTCTCTTTAGTTCGGGATATTTTGCTTGGGAGTAAATCACTGTTTGACAAAAGAGGATGTTTGTACCTATTAGAAATTGAGGCGTCAGAAAAATAACGAGATGGATAAATTAATAATTATATTTAAATAACTAGGACGAACAACAACGTTATATAAAAATAACAACATAAATATATTTTAAAAATTTTATGTCAAGATACAAGTAGTAGGTATGTGGATATTATTGTTCTTATTTAGTGCAGAATGCCTGTCGCAAAATGGACGGATCCTTTTGCTTTAAAAAACATTGCTGTTTAATTTGGAGGCTTAAGTTCAAAAGACACGAGCTCGCAGAAACAATGAAAATAACGATAATAATAAAAAATACTTTTTCGCAAGCTTACAGTGGTAAGTCATAAGACCATCACTGTATATTTTACTCAATAACTTTATAAAAAATATGACAGTTTCGGTACAATAATTTCTCATGTTTTGTTGTATCTAGCAATCATGAATTTATAACAGATAGGTAATAAGGCACTTGATTGATGTGTTAAAAGTATCCATGATTTTATAATAAAGTGGCCAAGAAATCATTACCATTTTAATATCATATTGTCCAACTATACCTTACCCGATTACAAACAAAAGAGATTACTGTATTTGCAACAACGGAAAACAATGCGTAACACTGGGCCATAAAGCACTTTTACGAGTGTTAAACCTGGCAACTACCAGTTCACTATACTCAACTCCGGTTAAACTCATAGTTAGCAATCGCAAAAAGGCGATCTTAAGCGCAATTAGTTAACACTTCTTTATCGCACTTAGCATAGTTAGAACTTAACAAGCCAGTGCCAATAAGTTCCCATTAACCGAAGCCGTTAAATAAAGTAGCCGGCCGGGAACCGATAACTGTTCTTTCGACCGCTAATCACCCCATGAATTCCACCCAAACCCACGGACAGTCCGTCATAATTTCCAACTTCGAAAGTAATACCATCAACTCGGTGTTAACTTAATTTGAGTCACTTTAACAAGTCCAATTAAAGGAATTTGTGTTTCTCTTATCTTCAATATAACATTGAGCATAATTTCAAATTATATTTCAAACTTTCCGATAATGAAGGGTGGATGGAGCGGGTTGGGAAGGGGGGCGGGGAGTGCCACTTCGCTTATTTCATTAGTTACATAAATTCTCCTATTGAGGATGGCTGGCAGAAAGGGGACGGTTTACCCTTATTACGAGAGTCTCCTTATCAATACAATTATTAATATAATAATATTATTATTTTAATAATTTCGGAGCGGAGTGGAAAGAGGACTCGTAGCTTAACTTTGCCAGCAATAAAGGGTGGTGAAAGATAATGGAATGGAAAACAGTTTGAAGTTTTATTGGAAAATTGGTACCGACTAATTGGCAGCATTATCGATTTGTTGGCGACTCAAGAAGCCGGGTAAATAATGTTTTTAATGAAATGCTTCGGTTGTTGAAGACAAAATTTCGGTTTTAAAACTGTAACTCTTCGAGGTTAGCTTAACTTTGATAAGTGCTCGTTGAAGACTTTAATTTCTTAAAGCAGTTTCAAAAGGGGCTTATTGAAATTTAACTATTCCTAAAGTAAGCGCATTCGTTTGTTATTCGGTTTGACTTAAATAAAATAACAATATAAGTAATTCATTATCAATATAAATATAAAAAGGCCCTTATCTTTAATATTAATACTAATAAATAGACTGGAAGAAACTATCGTACAAGTGTCTAGAGTACACGATAACCTGACCTAATTTTGTTTTGTTCAATGTCCGTAAGAAAATCGTATTTTTTATTTCATATTTTTCAGTCGTAATTTAATTTACAACCTTGACAACACAAAAAACACAACCATGGCAACACACACACAAAAAACATTTGCGAGTGTTTTTTTTTCGCACTGACTGAGTAGTAGTAACAGAATGTATTCTAAATTACTTATAAATAGGAGGCATACCTAAATATGGATAACAGTCAAATATGCTTAGTCAGATTTCTCTTTGTGTAGTACTTTACAAAATTTCATCAATCAAAAGACTGCCTTAATATCGCACACATACGAGTGCCCCAATTGCACAAACTTACCAGTGGGTGAGAAACGCCTTCAAATTAATTTTATATTGGCCAGTTGAAAGCCAAAGCATTAACGATGCAAAATACAGATAATACGAAGCTATAGTTGATCAGCAAATAAACCGATATCAAAGTATCAAATAACATAATTAAAACGAAAACAATCATAACTGACCCAAGACTGAAAATCTCGAGACATGATACTATCGACCTGACCTGAAACCCGCACACATATAGAAATTGAAACTGGCTCGACGTAATCCGCACCCCAGAGATCCACAAGTATAGCCATAATTCCTTAGGGCCACGTCTCATTATAACACTAATACAAGACTCATCCCGAAGTTACGGTGAATACATTAAAGGGTTCAATCCTTACTGATGAGACATCGGTCGGGGTGGGTGCCCCCACCCCCTGTGGGGTCGCTCCGGGCACTGGCCTGGCGAAGGGGGAAATAAGGCAGGCATTATAGTAGATAGCGTTCATTTACATTGTCCAATAACTCCAAGTAGTGTCCGGGCGAATATTAGTTTATGGTATGCGGTGAGCCCACAGTGTGTAGGTACCCGTGCATGCCTAACTTAGACTCACCCCACGTCCGAGTCTTAATCAATTTTTAAGAGAAACGAAAGGGTGGAATAATTTCAGCGCTGTAATTAATTCGATTTGGTTTTAATTAACGAGACGCCAATTTCAATAAAAAAAATTGAATTCTCCAAAGGATTTCTGATTACAAAACGTCGACTGACAAAAATTAAATCGCGTTCTTGGAATATTTATTCTCGTTACAGTTTTTATTCTTTGATTTTGAGTATTGAAACTAAATTGAGAATAAAGTCAGCTGTTCTGTAGTGATCGAATATTTAATGGCGTATATTCTTAAATTCAATGTATTTATTAGCAGCTGCTTTTTTAACTCAGCATGTCGTCATGCTCGTTTAATGTAAAGATAACATTTTTACTTTTATTTATTATTTATTTTTATATAGATTAATAACTACATACCTTCTGACACTCTACCATAGTGAACAAGTAACGTTTTATTTAATAAATAAAGTTTCAGAAAAAAATGTTTGCGCTAAGATTGCAAAAGTTAGATAAAATAAATGAATTACCATTTATACAATTCCATTTCGAAACCCTCTCGCAAAATACTTTACAAGACTAATTTAAGAAACATAACATAATCTTAATCTAAACCTTCATCGAAAACAGCACCATGAATTACCAAAATAATTACACAGTAACCGCAGAGCCATTGCTCCAGACACTAAATATGGATTCAGCAGCGGCCAAAATCGCAAACGCAAACGCGTCACTCGACCACGGTGCAGCTAAAACATAATAAGACAGGGCACTGCACGCATGGACCAAATATACGACATTACTATCAGAGAGTGGCATGCGGAGGACGTGCCCCCATGCTGGCTAGGGCTGCCTCCGAATTAGACATAATTTTTTTCACGGATATCAACACAGAATTTTTTTCAACATATTGCCTGAACACACATTAAGCTTATGCAGCAACTTAAGTGTTGTGGGTATGACAATCAATGAAGATAAAATATTGGGAAAACAAATATCACATAAGATGATTTGCAAATAAACACTTGTGTTTGTTGCATTAACAAAGGTAAAATATACTACTTTATATGCGACAGTAACAATTCAATTGCACCAACGAGCTAAAAAAAAAATTGGTTGCCTGTAAAGTCGGTATACGGGCGAAAGTTTTACGTGACAACGACTTTTTATGTCTGTCTCTCTCGCTCTTAGGCGGGACGCGTGCCTCTCACTCGCTCTCATTGTGAGCGCATAACGTGAGCGGAGCGTAACGCAGTTTCTTGAAGTGTCACCCGGCAAACCAATTTATAAGACGTTGTCACGTCAAAAACTAAATTTTTATAGCTTTCGATTGACACTTTGTAGAGCTTATTCAAGTCGAAGCACTGGAATATTTCAATAAAAAGTAATTTTCAAATCAGTATAATACATATGTACACATTATTCATTACAAAGAAATACGTTTTCAAGTTGTGTAAAACTTGATCTATAATAAGCTTAATTTTAGTCAAAAATGAACAGTCATGTTTTGTGATTAAGCTAATTATTTATAAAACTATTATATTATTATTATCTTTCTAAATAGCGTGTGCTTATTCTAAGAAGTAAATTAACATACATTATTAAATATTTGACTAATATATTAAACAGAAATAAGAACTCATTAGAATTTGAAGAAGCAACACATAAGTTGTCTTTAAATTAAATTCGTTCCAACATAATAATAGACTCCATGCTTAAAATTGTCTAACCAACTTTTCTTGGCAGCCCTTACTCACCCACACATACAGCGAGCGTCAAGACGCACACACATCCGTACGCATCTTCTCTCACACTCGTACAAAGGGTAGGCTTTATTCTCATTCGGACGGAGATGCACTATCCTAATTATTGAGAGGTCAGAAACAAGCTTCGGTTGCATCCTATTGTTAGGAGCTAACGTTATTGCAGCGAATTCGGATCGGTGCTTCTACGTCTTTAAGCACACTAGCCATTCGGCGTTCCAGTTAATTTGATTTGTGATGCAATAGTTTGTAATTGAGATCGGGTTTTCTTGGTTGTAAACCTTTGTTCTAGGCATTTTTGGAACTTAAAAGTGTAGTATAAAGTATTACAATACTACTTTGTGGAGTTGCTACAAGTTTTTATTGAGAGACTTGAGTTCGATTACCGGACAGTATACGAGTAAATATTAGTTGGCATTAAATATGTTTATCTATGTTATCTGTTATAATATTGTATATATACAGTATTTAAGCATAATTATCTACTTTCGTAGTTTTCCTTAACGTAAAAGAGAGTGAGCTTTGGTAAACAAGTGGTTTCAAACCTCGCCTTCAAAAAATAATAATAGAAGTTTTTAGTTAGTCAGTTAAACTTGTACAAGATATTTTCGGACTACTTAGAAGGATTGAGATATTTCTAAATAAGTATGTATGCCACCTACATTAACTTGAACTAAACTTAGTCTTTGTCTGATCTATAATTGGAAATAAGGTTGGCTGGAAGACCTAAATAAGTGGACTTTCTGGAAACCTTATATAATCTTGATGCATTGGAATAATAAATGCTACTTGGAACTATGGAAACGGAAGTGTGTTTAGGTTATTACAATACCACAAAATAATAATGAATATCAAATTAGCAGATTTAATGATTTTAACTATATGCTTATCGAAATTAAAAAGGCATTATTGTACGTATATTTTTAAATATACACTTGAAAAAATATTTTGTGTAAACGGCTATCCAATTAACTTAATAAATAATACATAATTTTTATATAAATTATATGAATGAATATTTGATTAATTTGAAGTATTAAATAAGTCAAATTATTTATTAAGACGACGAATGTAATGTAACGATGAATGTAAAAAGTCCAAATAAAATTTACGTTTACGTCACAACCCCCCCTGCTTAGAACAGTCAAGTACCGGTCTTTGTCTAAAGCTTATCGTTTCTTCCAATCCTCGGGCAGCTGAAAACCGCCGACGAATCACCGTCCACCTAACAGGCTGACGTATCTTCGATCGTTAATTCTATACCGCCGTCTAAACATAAATCCATACGTGGCACGCATCGTACCGTCAAATAAACTGGCAGTTTAATCAAACCCATTAGACAAGTGAGCCAAACACCTACCACCGTCGTAAGTTGACCCGTGAAATTTCCTCCGTATCCCCCTGTTAGTACAGGAGACAGTGCACCAAGGGGGGGCTAGGAGGTCTTGCATCACTGGCAGGCGATATAGCTGATGCCTTTAACGCCTTGCTGGCCGTTGACCAACGCCAGGAGGTGGGAGGCCATGCGTTCTTAATAAAGATGGCGGAAGCAACATGGCCGGTAAAGGGGGAAATTATTTCGAGGGCTAGATAACCGTTTTGCGTATCGATACGACGTACGACCTAGATAACTAGATTGTCTATCTTAGTTAAAATAAGAAGCTGTTTAGCATTGTGATATTTACAATTCCTCATAAACGTTTTTCTACTTCTTCAATAGATACATAAATACTGTAAAAATACAGGTTGAATAGAATTTATTACAATTTAGTGCACAGATTACAATGTTATTATTTTACATACAAAACATAATTATTAAATATTTAAATAAAAAAAATATGCTCAATTTACAAATAGATTTCCCTTTCGCTTTTAAGAAAATTAAGTATTTTACTTTATTATTTACACACCATATTGGCCATAAATTATTATTTACCACTACATTAATTAAACTGACTTCAAAATATGTAGCTCAGGTTAGTATTAGAATTAACAAAGCAACCTGTACACGCAAGTTCGTGCCGCATACTAATTGAAGTCCATCCATAGTATACATTACAAATTGACTTATTAATCCATAAGTAACGCAGCGAGATACGTAAGAGTCAGCGGAGACACCGGAGCGAGACTTTCTGCGCGCGAGCGGAGTGCTAGCCAGCGCTCGCTCAGCTCACGGTGGCATTTATCAAGCGAGACGTGCCCACATACATTACAGTGCGAGACGGAGGGCCGCCATGCGTGCACTCGGATTAAAACGGACTTGCGAATCCTATTGTATTTGGTGTCACTAACACCAAATAGAATAGGAATTTTGTGTGACACCAACTATAAAGAATAGAATTTTGAATGAAATGCATTTTTGTTTTCAGGCTTCATTTTAGAAACTGCTTATTATAATATCGGCTTATACCGGATTATCATGGGTGCTTCTTAGTTTAAAAAAAGGGCGGAGTCGTATCTTTGCAATTTTCCAAAGATTTAAAAAAGCCTTCTCTAAATTCCAAGTTACAGACTTAGATTAACTAAATTATTTATAGTCAGAGGTATATACAGAAAGACAGACATTTTACAGTTTATATTAAAACATTTTTGACATAAAATCTTTCGTAAATCTGTAACAATTATTTTATACGAGTCAATTTGAATTGCGGCAAGACGATGATAGGCAGTGTAGGAGAGGAGACACCGGAGCGAGACTTTCTGCGAGCGGAGTGCTAGCCAGCGCTCGCTCAGCTCACGACGGTATTTATCAAGCGAGACGTGCCCACATACATTACAGTGCGAGACAAAGGGCCGCCATGCGTGCACTCGGATTGAAACGGACTTGCGATTTTCGTACCAAACCCTTTTCTGTATTTTGTTAGCAATGTTAGTTACGCATTCGCATCTTTGTACCAAAGCTTCAGGGTTCGCAAATGATTTGGTCACTATAGGTAACCTAAACAACGCTTATTCACTTGAACTTTCAATCAGGTTCAAGATGCATTTTTTTTATACTATGTCAGACAGACACGCAGCCCACCTGATGGTAAGCGGCCACTGCGGCCTATTCCATTGAGGGACACTTTACCAGGAAGCGTCGCTTAATGTGCTGCCAGACTGTAGACTCATCTGATCTTCGAGCCTTTGATTTCAATTGTACTGGCTCCCACATTAATACTGCCGGAACACAGCCAGAGCTATTATGGCGGCAGATTTCACCTGTGGGGGTGGTTAGCTAGCCAGTCGGTATCTGGAAAAGCCCTACCACCAACCAGACCCTAGGTGGGAATCGAACCCACGACCTCCGGGTTTTATATTGAATATTTACCTAATATTTTGCTTGTTTTAAATAGACATCTTGAAAACCCTCCTTTGGGTTCTATCTTCGGCCGATTTTTCTTAAGAATTAAGATAGGTACAGAGTTTCTCGGTCGATAAATTTTCAAATAAAGCCTAACTAATTATGTTATAAATAATAATTATAATATTCAAGATTGTATAATTATGTGATTTTTAAAATAATTAAAGTCTCGTATATTTTCCACTGACAGTTAGTGAAATGAAGTCACCGTCACACACCTACTCGTATGTGAATTGCGGGTTTATTATGCGTAAGCCAAGCTACTTATGTCCAAAAAAATCTAAAAGAAAATTAGTCCTCCTGGAATTCCCCACAAAATCAATGATATTTTTTTATAAATCATTGCAGAAAGCCAGATGGAGATCAAACAACGACCAATAAGGCCCAATAGGTATTTGGTATAGAGAGGTCTCTATGCATATAAGTTATTTAATGCTCATGATCTGCATTACTTGTATATAATGACATATTGAGTGTGCAATAAAGATATAATTAAGATTTCTTGTATTATAATAAGTACCTATTAGTGTTTGATTTTCCTTCCTTCCTTTAAGATTGCTTGTGCAACTTTACATACAAGGACCTTACCTATCTCAATTATTACACAACGATAAGCCACTTCCTACACGATGTAAAAAGGTTTAAAATCTTTTCTTTTTTTCATAGAAACATTTAAAAAGAAAAATTACAAATGAAGAAGGTAGATTCTTGTAATTTAATAATATAAGATACCTTCTAGGGGTTTAGCGTATGCCGTGGGGCAAAATTAGCTTGTAAAGCTAATTAAAGCTTATTCACTTATGGTGTGGGTAAAAACGTCTTCGGCCAACCAAGTAAAGGAATAATTGAATAAGAAGTTCGACCACTCAAATCTTAAAGATTACTATGTACAATTAATAGCGGCTTCAAGTCAATAAATTAACGATATCATTATCAAATTGAACCTTTTTGCGTCCAAAAATGTTAATTAGTTTTCTTAACCGCGCATTCATATTCCATATTCGGCGGGCTCAATTTGTCCCCGCCTTATAGGTCAGTCGTGGCGACCCTACAAAACTACACACCATAATGAGAGTCCAACGTATATAACTCATCTCCGGCCCCAGTTAAATTATTCAGGGGAGAGTAATCTTATTACATTTACATATTAATCAACGGATTTTAATTATCCCCCCGCGCCCCTACCCCGCTCCTTGATAATTTGCTTTCGAAATGCGCCTTGCCTTGATTGAAGACGCATTTGTGTGGGTGACGGTACTGTGCTAATAGTTTATTTGTGTGCTCGCATAATTTATTATTCTAAACTGGGTAAGTGGTTGCCGAATGCCGATCTCGTTGGCGACTTATTGCCGTGACTTAATTGTGACTATCTCGAGTTAATGCTTTTTGCTTGACCCTTACTAGTTCTGTCTTTGACTAACAATGTCTATCATGTTGAGTCTTTTATTACAAAAGACATTTTTTAAACGTTGTCAGTATCAAGTCCATAAAGATGCTATAAACTTATAACCTAAAAGCAATAAAACTGACCATATAAAAGTTTGTAGAACTGCTGGTTCTAATTTTCTAATTGTGATATTACTCAAAGATGTATAATTTCAAATTGTTGAATATTCTAAAAACCATTCACTTAAAGTAGACAAACTTACATTGGTTGTTACAGCAGGTTGAAAAGTAGGTACATACCTGAAATAAGAAAAAAGTTGGTTAGTTTCATCAAAAATATACTGAAAAACTACCATTATAAAATATTGTTAAAATTGAGTTACCGGCCCAATTACATTCGTAATGGGTACCAACTTAGGTATATACTGTTAACATTAAAAAAAGTACAGCAATTAATATCTAAGCACATAATATAAAACAAAAACCAACCGAAAACAGCTTTCCATATTTAAAAAAACTAACTCGCGAAACGCCACGCTCTGTTGTCACCTGCAAAAGAGTAACACTTCGCAACAAAGTTCCCGCTCAGTTGAAAAATGAAAAGGCCCCTCATGTCAAACGGGAAACGTAAACAAATAAAGCATAGGATACAAGAGTTTAATCAGTATACTCATTTGTCGGACTACGCGGTCGACGCTTTACGTCCGCAGTAGGACGCGCTCTGGGCGGGGCGGGGAATCGTAAACCATCTGAGATATATTATAAAACGGCTACCAGCCAAGCCCGGAGGCTGCAATTAATAAGTATGTTAATGCAGAACGTATTTATATTGAGACGAAGGAAGCTGGATGCAAGAGTGTGAACTCGTTGCTATTATTGTTTTTAATATTCATACTTGGTTCATTATCTTGAAAGCCTAATAGGGCGAAATGCGGAGGCTCTTTAAATTAATAGTAGGTAATGGCGTTCGTTTAATTTATCGTTAGTTTTAAAAGTTAATTAACCTTAATTCTCTGGGCCTTTAGTCTCCGTTTACTCACTCGGTTGTACCACTGTAGTACCACAAACTAAGGATTTAATATGACTTTATTGTCAACAATCGAACAAGTAAATTAATAGATGGCGTTGTAGTAACTTACATCGCGATATTGATAAGTATACGTTATTCGATTTGAGCGTTAACTGGTGTTAAAATTTTTCATATCATAAACTCGCACAAATACTGTAACTATAGTTTTTTGCAAAAGCACGAAGGTGTAGGAAAGGCAACGATGTTATCTACTAATTCTAATCAATCAAATAATCCTTTTTAATAACCCATTAAACAGGTTTCATTCTAATTTACAATTATGCACGGGTAAGTCAACCACAACTAGCAGTAATCAATTTTAAATTTTTATGCGTAACCCTTCAAACGAATCACCTATCTTTAGACTTAGATTATTGCCTATCATAGAAAACGTTCGTACTCAACAGGTGTTTTACATTTCATGGTTTAATGCTAAATGTTCACGACGACGTCTGCATTCCATTTTTTTGTTAGGCGTGGGATCACTCTTCTCAGTGATAATTTACACGTCCATAGCCTAACTATAAAAAAAGCATTTAACTATAGTCTAACTAGGAAATGCCTATTTATTAGTTTTGCATAGATTTGGACTGTAGGCTCTGTGGTATTGTTTTGTATGTGAAGCAATTAAGTACCTATGTTTATCCCTTATCTCATTTACAGAGTACTTACTTAACTTTGTAACAAATAGCGGTTAAAATGTCGATGGATATTATTTGCATAAAAATCCGAAATGACAAGTATTTTTTATTGATACTTCTTAAATAATATAATATAAAATCAACGACAATATTTTGCAATCAAACAATGAATGATGTTTAAGGTAACTCAAGGCGAATGAAATGAAATACAACGGCGTATAAATTAAGTTTCTCATTATAAAAATAATGAAATACTTTTTTCTGATTACAGCCATTGTCTAAGTTATTGCTGACTTTACCTTTTAACCCTTCCAAAAATTTCGTACCGCCACAATTATTTTATTTAACTTTTTCTTTCCCAGACTTTTATTAAAATGTAGGTATTCCATTTATTAAGAATAACAAATTAATATTTTTTCATCCGATTGAAGTTTTCTACTTTTTTGTTCAGTTGTTAAAGCTTTTTTAGGGAATCTTTCTTTGGTTTAAGTTAATTTTTTCTCACTTTTAACATAACAATGACTTAAAGTACTATTATCATAAATCTTTTTTATTGTTTTTTTCGTTTAATGACAGCTTTTATTGATTTATCATAAGTAAAACGAAACCCTAATCACAAATGTTATTAAAGTGACTTCAAGTTTATCTTTCTACCGAACTTAGAAGTCACATTTGTGTTCTTTCTACTAAATTCATTTGAATGTGAATCATATTTCTATTTTTCTTAGTATTCCATCTTAAATGAAAATAATAATAGCGCCTGCCATATATTTGAAACGAAAGCAAATTATAAGCATACAGTTTAGACTTAAACAGCCCATTTGATGACACTTTATCATAAAGTACCCTGCATTGAAATTGGCCTCAGTAGTTCTTCAGCACAATGTTTAGAGGGCTCCTTTTGTCTGAAAATATCCATAAATAAAAAGACCATACGAATTCTCGCTCCATTGTGTTACAGTGCATAATCACTCCTGAATGCACCGAAGAGATAACCACTCTCCAGATTACACTTTCATATAACACTATCTACCTAGCTAATGAGGTTAGCCGTTGTTAAAAATTAATTAACCCAAAAGAATTTAAAAACAAAAAACAAACAAGCAATCGAAGCGGTTAACCCGTCCACTGATACTTGTGAATGCAATTTTATTAATTAATTTCGAGGTGCATTTATCTTCCTTGCATGATGCAAGCGTTTAATAAGGACTCCACCATTACGGGATTGGGTTTGAAGGAAGCCGGGGCGGAATGGACACGCTGAGTTTACGATTTATTGTTACTGAAATCTTGTTATGAAGATTAAGCTCATGGGCGATGATATACGACCAATGATAGTTTCAAATAATTAACGGAGGTATGCGGGGTGAAGTTTGCTGCTGTAATGTAAGTAGAGGCTACTAGGATAACTCATTTTATTTATAGCTAAATGAGTCTGCTCCAGTTTAACGAGATACTTGCAGTTGATAAAAAAAAAAAACTAGGAGATAAGTTGTTTACTGGGAATTTTAGATTTATGTGATGCCGCTGTCATTGTATGTATAAGATGAGTATTCCATTTATTTTCTTATGAGTATGTAATATAACAGTTCATTATTACTTGTAGAAAAGTTTTCTTTGACTCATTTAATCGTAAACCATAGTATTAATGATATAATTTATTTTAATTTAAAAAAAGTTTGTATAAAATTTATGTAGTTTTAGTTAGCGTTTGCATAGTCTTAAATATATGGTTAATTACAAACCACAAATTTTATTAAAAAAATAATTTACTAGCTCAGTTGGTAGACATCCTAATAATCTTTTAAGAAATACGAGTATGTTCTTAACCAGGAACTCATACAATAAGCTCCTATGATCTTCGAGGCTTCTTATTTTACTTTTACCACTTAATTATAGTTGACATGTTGTTAGTACACGTACTTTAATTATTATAATAATAAAGCTGTTTTATAAAATTGTGGTCTTTGTATTTTCACTATCAGCCCGCCATTCTGGTGAAAGAGCGAGTATAAAAAAAAATGAATTAAAAAATCAATCCAACGTCCCCGACTCACCCTAGTTAGTATAATAATCTCACCATCAATCTGTTTGGACTTAGCAACGCTCGCTAATTATTAAAACAAGAACTTATTAGCTTGAAGCATTAACTCAGCACTTAAGAATATGAGCACTGCCTCCTTGCTTTGATTACTCGATCGATAAAAACTGGGTTGAAAAATAAATTATTGTTTATCTTTGCCTTTTATAACATATTGAAATTATAAAATGAAAAATATGTCTTTTGATCTCTGTTACGAAAAAAATGATTGATTATATTAAGATAAAATTTATTCTGCTAATCTCCTTAGATTCAAGATTAATCCCTTACTCCTTAAATAGAAGATGCTTTTAATAATGTTTATAAATGTCAAATATCAATTAAGGTTTTGTAAAGCCATGCTGTAGCTTATAGAGTAGTAGCTGTGCTATTAAGCTTCGTTTGATAAGAGTGGCAGAGACACGAATCTCCTCTCCCATCATTTTTTTTTCTCCCTAGGTATCCGACACCATGGCAGAGTCGCAGGTTGAGAGTGAGATGACTCTTAGCTCGGTAATCCTTCTATTTCAGAATAAGAAATTGTCTGTAACCGAAAATGTCAATACATGAAATTATAAACCATAAGGAGTGAATAGTACACTAGCATCGGGCATAGATAATAACACCAAACGCAGAGACATACATAATTAAAAGTAATTCTTTTATCCCCAACCCCCAGATTAAGGTCACGTGATAGCAAGATTATGTAAAACTAAATTGCGTTAGCCCATTCGAGGTGGCAATTAAATCAGCAGTTAATGCTACATTAATCGCAAAGTTAATTAAATAAAAAGCGAAATTTTCGCGGAGGCGCTCGCGCACGCGAGATCGAAGGCTTTGCATATTGATTGGGATCTCATCGGGATTTACACGGTAAGATCATATGAGATGAAAGCGTTGGGTGTGGGAGGTGGATATTTTTCATATTTCCTTATATTGTACTGCTTGAATGGTCGCTGCTTGCGTTTCAGGACTTTATTGTATACTTGTAATAGGTAGGAAGCCGTACGTCGTATTTTTGGAATGATGGATAAAAGGTTTTTAAAAAAAAATTGCGTACCTACTGTGTTCGTTGTAACAAAATGTCACAACTGTTCACACGTTATGATCATAGATATATGATACAAAAAAGAAAGTATATTATAAAGTAGGTACTACTAGTTTACTAAAACGGGGACTAAAATAATTACCCCTAGATACAAATAGTTCATAATTTTGGATGCGCTTCCATTTCCTTTGTTATTTCACAAATATTTATATTTGATTTTAAATTTTACTAATAAATATAAAAATAAATTATTGTTTAATTTGTTTTTTTTTTTTTATATATATATATATTTCAACTAAGCCAGCACTTGACCACAAAGTTACCTAATGTTAAACAAGTATGCGGTCTACGATATGGAGCGTGCTTGCTTAGGAAAAGCCCGTTAATTCTATTATACACCTGCTAAATAGCGAGCAATCATTTTATTTATTATTGATAAAGATTAAAACATATGAATAAATAAGCATGTCACCATAGATAAAAGGTCCATTCGTCATTTTAGTAATAGTAACGATTGTCATGTGTATGAATTATTACATTTTGATTAAAACTATTATTTAATTCGATAAATTCACTGAGCACACGCGATCTGTTACTCGTTTTGCATATTGATTGGGATCTAAGATCCGGATTTACACTGTCCGACTTGATGAACGCACTGATTCGCAGTCACGTCTACTCTGAGTGTTTTTTATAAATAAATTGATAAAACACAAAATAAAATAAAAAAACAAATTAACCATTATAATTAATACAGTTAGAATAATAGTGAACATGGAAATGGTATGGACAAAATAAGATACTCGTAAGATAACAATAATATTGGGTTGGTCATTTGGATCTTTCTTTTCGTGGAGGAAAATACGTTTTTGCACCATAACCGCTGCCTTGCTAAACCTGCGGCCACGTACCTACTTATGGGACTCAAACGATTCTACATTTTAAAAGTATGCGAGTAAAACAAACGCAATTCTCTAGGTCAATTAGCTTAACCACGTACTTATACGGGATAAACAATATCGCTTATCACGTTCCCATTACCTTTTTAGGGGCGATTTTTCATTCCTGCGCCCAATAGTATCTAGTCACATTATTGCTCGCTACACCCCAATAAACTATTTCTGAAGACGACGTGTATTCAAAAAAGTCTTCGAAACGCTAAAAACTCTATTGAAACCGCGAGAAAAACAAACGCAAATCTCTAGGTCAAATTAAGTGCACAGCGGTCAATTAGCTTAACCACGTACTTATACGGGGTTAAACAATATCGCTTATCACGTTACCATTACCTGTTTAGGTGCGATTTTTCCGCGTTCCTGCGCATAGCGGTGATCTCGTATCAAGCTGGTGCACTTAATTGCGGCCACTATGATTTATTATCGGTTAATTTTATGATAATGAGACTATGAATAATCTGCGCGTTGGAGCCTATTCGAGCGTCGCTCGATATGGTTATTGGTTTTTATGGTATGGGTATTTGATGTTTTATTTTGTTTGTGCTTATTAGGAATGCGGTAACCTAAGTAAAAAAAAACATCAGAGTTCTTCCGCTCTCTATTTTTTATAATAAGGAATGTCTACTCATTTAAATGACACCACATAGGTAAAACAAATAAATTAATTTTACATTAAAAACAGACAAGAAAAATATCATATTGCTTGAAGAGTAATTAATGCACAGATTTAGGTACATAAGACAAAAATAAATTAAAAATGTTATTTTATGATTGTCAACTCAACTTTCAACATTTTTGACTTCTTTATCGATTCTCTCTATTAAAATCACTAATTTGAATGGCCTACGAAACTATTCATGTCCCGTACGTCAAATTCACGTACGGGAGCGGATATCGGCATGGGAGCTGATTGTAATAAATCCGCTTAAAGCACATATTTTTTTTTTATTCTTAAAGCTCTCAGATTTCCACTCTGTTTATCTGTTTTATCCAATCCCCACCTTATTACAATACGCAATCGAATATCCTTGTTCTCGTATAAAGCATAAAATATTATTTGCAATATCTCGAGTGGACGGCATTTTTCGATCGACCGTTGACCGCTTTTGCTAATACTCCCCGGGCAGTATCGGAACGGAGAGCGGATTGTACTAAGTCCGCTATAATTTATATTGCACGCATTTCAAGTACATAAAACAAAATCTTAATACTCTTAACTTTCCTCACATTTTATATGTTTTAAGTCAATTCCCACTACATCATGATACGCAATCTAATATAAAATATTATTTGCAATATAATTTCGAGCGGACGGCACTACTCGATCGACAGTCGACCGCTCCGCTAATACTCCCCGGGCAGTATCGGAACGGGAGCGGATTGTAATAAGTCCGCTATAATTTATGTTGCACGCAATTAAAGTAAGATTGTTGCGCGGCTCCGTCTAGCTCGGGAGCCGGGAGCTGTGCTATCTGACTGTGTTATTGTATTCGTAAGATATGCGTCGAAAGGTAATTTAGGTAGATGACATGTTCATAGATTGTGGATCTGTGGTTAGTGTGAATTTTTGCATCATTAACAAACAATTTGTGTATAGATTTCTATTAAAATTACGTTTGAAAAAAACCGATAAGATCGTGGGTTCAATTCCCAGCAGAAAAATAAAGTATGTTTTACGCCTGACGCTTCGCTGCTGGTCTAGTTGTAATTGGTAGTGATCTTCGTTCATTCCCAGCGTCAGGTCGAGAAACATTTGTACCAATTTTTTAGGACACAGCCGTAGCACGTGTTGGAAAGCTTAGCTAAGTGCAGATTGCCGATCATCAGTATAGATAGGTATTGCTCAGGTTTGGTGTCTAAAGTATTCTCTTCATCATCTCTATAAACCAAATTATAAACCGAACATTTTCTCATTACGATTATATTAGACATTTATCATAAAATTAAATTAACATATTTAATATATACAAAACGTAAATAACCACTACTTAACCATTAACAGCTTACAAATAAGAAATAACAATATAATCGCGTAATTGTCATAAATTTATCCAATTCATTAAATAAATTTCCATTACACGTTACGACTATTTCCAACAAACTCTTACAATAATTATATTGGCCAATGAAAATGTTAGCAATACAAACACGGCTAATTTATAAGCAATTATTGCATGTTTTGCAATGATATTTAATTAGTTCCTTTTACTTGCATAAGTGCCCGGTGTATTTGACGCAATTTTAACCCTACTGCCTTCGTTTTAGAGTTTGTATTGGTATTTTTTGATACCAGCTCCTTGGCTATGATCGGGGTACTATTACCAGTTTTCCTGTCACTAAATGAGATTAAGGGTACTCTGTGAATGTTTCTGAGTAGCGAGAGCGTTTTGTGACGCTGGCTAGTTTATTTTATTGCTGGTGGAGCAACAAGTATTGGAAAACTGCATTGCACATACGTGCCTTTTATCGTTCTGCGAAAGCTCACGTGGGTTTAATAATTAGGATATTTTTTGCTACTTATGTTTAATCCTTCTAGCCCCGGATTACTAGACACAATAGAAAATCTATTGTTATGCGGCACCCGAGTGCCGGTTCGGCGTTGAGTGGTTAAACAATTGGACGCGAAATTCTAAAAGGAATACTCATACGCAGTTAGTTCTGTCTGATTCATACAATACAGTTCAGAAGACACATTAAGGCTACTTATCACTCACATAAAGAAACTTAGCCTCCGTATCAATAACAACATTTAGAATGTTTTATGATTTATTAGTTGTACTTATATTATCAGTGCCAGCGTACAGCGGCAAAGCGTAATGCGTG
This sequence comes from Mecyna flavalis, assembly GCA_949319885.1. Classification (NCBI taxonomy): domain Eukaryota; kingdom Metazoa; phylum Arthropoda; class Insecta; order Lepidoptera; family Crambidae; genus Mecyna; species Mecyna flavalis. The sequence goes on from OX439436.1 coordinate 9,330,731, forward strand.
AAATTTGGTATCACCAATGTAAGGGATGGGATATTTTTAAGTGTACATCAAAAAAATACTGAAGTGTATAACTGATTGCACACCAAAGGTAAGTTTAGGTTAGCAATTCAGTATTTTTTTGATGCACAATCGCACAACACGTAAGGGATGACATTTTTTGTACAGAATTAACAATCTTTGAACAATCATTAAAATTACGGTTATATCTTTTTGTCACGTGATCTTTCACAGCATGCACTCATCAGTGACACATGACAATGTGTTAGCAGTTTCAAGCTCGCAAAAGATTCCAACTCAAATGACGATGAAAGTAGTAATCTATTGTCGAAAATATCATTGAAAAACAGCCACTAATGATATGAAAATAAGTATCCGACCATCCTTCATAGTCGTACAAGCTATCGCGAGGACCGAAAAAAGAAGCAGAGTGCGATAGTTCCCGCTGCCCGCAACCCGATCGCGGTAATGATCTAATTAGTTTGATTAATGAGACACATTTGTATCACAGTAAACGTACACTTTCCCGGGGGACTTCAAGGACACTTGATAGGACCTCGGTTTTTGCGGGGGATTGCGTTGAAAAATATTTTTGTTTTGAGTAAATAATGTTTAGGAATATATAGCCCGACCATTAAAATAAAAAACCTCGCCATATTGCGGAAAAATATTGGAACTAATTTCTTCAAGTGGCAACAATCAAATAAAAAACCAATAAGATGTCATGTCTGTCAAAGTGTGATTGATGTCAATTGTCAACCGTGTCTTGTTTTGGATATTCTGAGTATAACCATAGCAACCAAATGCTGCTATAACCATAGCTAATGTGGCGCCTCCAGAGCAGGTGTTTTTTATTTTCTTGGTCAGGCTATACAAGTTATTAATAGTTGAATAACTGTGGTAGCAGAGGGGTTTTAAACGTCGATTGACATGCGTGAGATCGCTGGTTCGAGTCTTAGCGCACACCGATGGATTTTTCTATGTGCGTGCTTACCACTACCTCGGCGGTGACGGAGGAAACCTGCCCAATCGAATGGCTATGTAACCATGATCCGATAGATCTGGTTCCCCGGTTAAGGGTTACGTAGGTTAGACAGTAGGCGCTCCAATGTAATAACTAGACTTGCCAAATCCTGGATCATGATTTGGTGTAATGGTCGAGAAGTCGGCTGTTACACCAGAGGTTGCAGGTTCGATCCCCGCACGGTACAAACATTTGTGTGCATGAACATGTCTGTTTGTATCGGTCTGGGTGTTTCTATGTATAATATGTATGTATTTACAAAAAAAAAGTATATAAGTAATTTTATCCGTTGTCTGGCACCCATAGCACAAGCTCATGCTTGTTTGGGGCCAGATGGCAGTGAGTGGATAATGACCAGCGATATTATATAGATTTGTCCAGAGATTTAAATGATTCACAGTTTACGTATTGTTTTATTTCTAATTCTTTTGCCTGCTTTCTAAAAAAGGCGAAAGGGTTTTCAAACCAAATTAAATATACAGTATCTTAAAATTTCAAACCCTAATGATCAGTCCGGTACAATCTCCAGACACCGTTTCTCTAGAACATGAGTATTAAAATTAAATATAATTAACGAGGTAGACTGGAGAGTCAATAATTCAAGTATCAAAATTCCTGATAATTAGCGGTAGAGGCAATAAATATCGCCAAGACGATTATTAAGCGGGACTGGTAATCACAAGGAGTTTGGAATGGCGACGGGTAGAGTTTGAACTAAGGCAACTTGTAGAGACGGGCAAACGTTTTAGATGTTTTAGAATAAAATATGTTTTTCTAATGACCGATTTGGTGTAACGTATAAGAAAACAAACTACAAACATTTACTTATCTATTCATAATACAAAAGACAGCGCACATCAGACTACCATTATTTGTCAAATTTCAATAACCAATTTTCAGCTTTATTAACTTCACATAGAGTTCCCTTTCAATTGAGAATTTTTGACAGATTAGGGTAGTAGGGACTCACAATGTCAATGAAACTAAGGCTATTCTGTTGGCAATAAAGGAACCGAAGCCATGGACTTAGCAGTTGGCTAGTCAACACGTAGGAATGGAAGTGTACAATTGCAATGAAAAGCTCGAAGACCAGGGGGGTCTATGTAGCTTATTAACGATTGTTTTTTGATGAGGTGCTCTTCAATGTGATAGAGTGGTGGTCGCATACAATCAGACGTTCTTTTATGTTTCTGTTTGTTCCTGATATGATCAGAAATTTTGTTTGCTCGAAAATTATCATGATCGCACAATCATAGCAAATATAAAGTAAAAATACGTACAGTGAAGTGAACCGATTTAGGGATATGATATTATGATACTTATAATAAAAATAACCTTAAAGCATTTTCGTCAAAACTTTGTGTTCTTGCTTGCGTGTCCTTAATCTACTTAATATCATAGCAATATTTGCTTAGTTGTAAATTTGATTATTTTTAAATTTTATTCTACGATATCTATTGTACTATAACTACTATGAATGGTCAAGAAGAGACTAGTACTGCAATAGATTGTTGGCGCGAAGTCCTAAGTATACGCGGCGGGTCTCGGCCCGCGGCGACGCTGCCGCTCTGCACCCCCATATAATTAAAATGCACACTTACTCGGTAATTAGAAAACCGTGTACAAAGAAATCATTTCGAAACTGAGATAATATCACTTAGAACAAAGTAGCATGAAGTTACAAATGGCCGATTGATACTGGCATGTATTAAGTGAGTTGTTTTATTTTTGAGTTTCGAATAATAAATAATTCAATAATAATAATATGTTCCTAATTTTAAAGAAAAAAAAATTCAACCTGCCAGGATGTTTAAAAAACTTGCAATAAAGAAAATCAAATATTGGCCTACAAATGGTACTACATAATAATGCCGCATTTGGTGTAATGGTCGAGAAGTCGGCTATTACACCAAAGGTCGCGGGTTCGATCCCCGCACGGTACAAACATTTGTGTGCATGAACATGTATGTTTGTATCGGTCTGGGTGTTTCTAGGTATAATATGTATGTATTTACAAAAAAAAAAGTATATAAGTAATGTTTATCCGTTGTCTGGCACCCATAGCACAAGCTAATGCTTAGTTTGGGGCTAGATGGCGCTGTGTGAATAATGTCCAGAGATATTTATTTATTTGACAAGAAACGACAACAACAAAAAAGTTCCAAAGATTAAGCTATTATTTGACTTGATTATGTTTATTTTATTAAGTAAGAGCTTAATTTTTGATAGCTTTATCAGTGGAGGGAATAAACGGGAGAACCACTGACTTTGTACATCTAAGTGCGTTATTACCTTCTTTACGAATAAAAATATTTTTGATTTCATTTGACTGTTTACTGTAACACGGTCAAATCTTTTGATTTGTGTTTCTAAAATGGTTCTTTTTAAAAAACCTTTTATTTCATCTGACTAGCCGCTAGCCGCAGTAGTCTCGGTGTCCAATAACGCTGTGTGTGTGTGTGTGTGTGTCCAGTAAGTACCTATCTCCATTTTATTTGGGTGAGTTCGTAACCTTTCCTTCATAAATTATGAGTAACCATTGAATAAATTGGTGACAAAGTTTTTCTAACTTTTGTGGCCGTTAACCCAGATTCTTTAAGATGTGACCTTGCAACAGTTTACCACACCAACGTCTTAAATAAAGTAAAAGGCTTTCATCATCGAGATCAAGTTATCATTAAAATAATAGGTCTGCCAATGTAATTTATATACATAGAATCAACCAAAAGAACAGTCCGCCCAAACCGTTTTGTCTCGGTCCGACCTCTGCATTACAGCCTCTTTGGCAGCCTATAGAAAGAGCCCCAGCCTTTTATTTTACAGAGAATTTAATTTCCGCCTCTCACGTGTCACGAGCCTCAAAAACTATTGCGCATCGCTCAACCGGTAATACAAAGCAATCTAAATTGGAAAATAGGCAACGCGCAGTGTGTGCTTACCAAAAACGAAAACGCCGAATGCGACGCGATTAAAAAAAGAAGTCCGATGCCGATCGCGCCGCGGGAGGGTGGGCCACCCCCCTTTTTTTCGTATTTTTTCCTTTTTTTTCGGGAGGCGGGCGAGGTACGGGTGCATGCAGCCGGCACCCACCTTTGTTTCGCATAAACAAATTAATTTCGGACGCTGTTTTTGATGGTTAATGTGTTCGAAAATTGAGGTGATTCCCGTCTCATTCGCATCCAGGATTCACTGTGGATCCGGCTTAGGCTTTCCAAGGTTATAGATAGCGGATTTGGTCGAGCTATTTCACGTGTTAAAACAAAAAAAAACCGATTGATTGGGTTCCAATTTTTCTTTAAAAGCTTTTAAAGGTCGTTTCAGAATATGCATACTTTTGCTTCAACTAAGTGATATATGTATATTACAATTTAGGTGAATGCCATAAAACATTTAGTATTGAATAGTATCTTTAACTGAAGGCTGTGATCTTTTTAAGAAGAAGATAATAACTGCCTTTAGTATGTGCGAAGTGATGCACTGATTTTACAACTTCTATTTATAGATACATCATCATCAAATAAGTATGATTGACAAAAGTTAATCATGCTAATCTATAGCTATCTGCACAAATCTCGTATTGGAAATACTTCTCGACTTAGCTCGAAATATCCGGAAAGTTCTCAAAGTTTTGTCCTCAACTCCTCAATAAGCGGCACTAGTGTCGATTAGGCGCGATCTCGATTCGTTTTCCAATCGTAATCGTCAAACCGATACCGATTCGCGTCCAGATGGAATCAGGTGATAATCAGATACTTCGGCACACGTCGCGCGCCGCCCACTCATTACTGCGGAGGGTGGCGGGACAATGCATGTTTGTACTGCTTTTTGCCCATTTTTTCATTATTTCATTTCATTTCGCCCACCACCCACACGTCCGCGCTCGCGATTGTGTGCCTCCGCTTTTTTATAATTCGTTACCTTTTTTATCGGTCGCTCCATTTTCAGAGGATGAGCACAGCCGGCCGACGCAGTCGCGCGGCCGGACGCCGCACAGTGGATCGACGTCATACAAGCGATGGGACATAGGCTACTTGAACAAACATTTGCTGAATTTTGAAAAACAAGTAGCACCATCTTATTCACCTACTTACGAGCTATAAAAAATGTTAGTACCGTTTTCTTATTGGGATCTCATTTGAAGAGATAAAGTACTTAATGTGATTTTTTAGTATGGGAAATGACTTTTAAAGTCCTGTTTCTCGAGAGTCCCTTCGTGTTTCGACTTGAACTTTTTATATGTTAATAATACATATATTTGCTACATTTTCTCCAAACAAACAAGGTGCGCGCGACGCGCCCCTTACGAGGTATAATTTTTTTTCCATTTTTTTCAATAATTCTTTTATTGTATGCAATATTTTATTGTTTTAACATATTTTGTCATCGAAACTAACTCGAAAGGTGATTTTCTGAAGGTTAGTCAGATCATAGGCACATTAGATAAAACCTTTCACGCTACTGTTAGTGACCGTAAAGGATTAATTTATGAATTACCTCATTTATTATACCTACTTACTTAATGAATATTGTTAGATAATGCAAATATGTTTGGTAATCGGTATCGGTATTACATGCCACTTAGTAGTATTCATAAGTTCATGCCACTTAGTAGCATTCATGGATCACACAATTATTATTGAGCACATGTCTGTTAGTGCCAATCGGTTTTTTGTCAGAAGAGGCATCTGAAGCAAGAAATAAGGATTTTCGTAAATATAGAGAGTTTCACTCAAGAAAAAATAGCGCTATTACGAAGATGTAGGTACTACATAATCTTCTTCTTTCTTGAGATTCTTTTCACACAACCATACGACCGAAATGGATCAAAAAGTTAAAAGAAAGATGTTTGAAGAAGTTTATGAAATGTTAGTAACGGAAAAATATCAAATTGAATTTTGCGATGTTATGAATTTAATGTCCGATAGTGAATCCGAAGAATCTGAAATAGATGAAGAAGAGGATACATTTAGTAGCTAACTTTTTATTTTCCTAGTAATTTACTTTCTCAAAGATTTTTTTAAGTTATACATACAGACATACAACTTTTTTGTTTGTCATATCGAATGTTTGTTGTACTATCCTACTATACTAATATAATATTATAAATGCGAAAGTCTGGATGTTTGGATGTTTGTTTGTTCCTCAATCACGCCTAAACGGCTGAACGGATTGAGATGAAATTTGACACACATATAGTTTATAACCCGGATTTACGACATAGACATAAAATTTCTACGGAAAACGTCTCATTCTCGCGGGGATAACAATTTTTAAACTACTGAACCCATTTGAATAATTCTTTCACTGTTGGATAGCTACACTATCACGGTGGACATAGTGTACTTTTAATCCCGAAAATGAGGGGGGAAGGGGGGATATTTGAAAAAAGAGATTACACGCGGGTGAAACCGCAGGCGGAAGGCTAGTTTTGTATAAAAACTAAAAATATTTTGTTTGTCCTATGCTACCATTTTTTTTTATCTTTGTGAATGGTAGGGTATTTCTGAAATGTTACATTAAACTTTAAAATAACACATGTTTCATAGCAGTATCTAAACTGTATTAATTGAATTTATATATTTAATAAGGTAATTCATATATTAATCCTTTACGGTCACTAACAGTAGCGTGAAAGGTTTTTTCTAATGTGCCTATCCTATGATCTGACTAACCTTCAGCAAATCACCTTTCGAGTTAGTTTCGATGATAAAATATGTTAAAACAATAAAATATTGCATACAATAAAAGAATTATTGAAAAAAATAGAAAAATATTTTATACCTCGTAAGGGGCGCGTCGCGCGCACCTTGTTTGTTTGGAGAAAATGTAGCAATTATATGTATTATTAACATATAAAAAGTTCAAGTCGAAACACGAAGGGACTCTCGAGAAACAGGACTTTAAAAGTCATTTTCCATACTAAGAAATCACATTAAGTACTTTATCTCTTCAAATGAGATCCCAATAAGAAAACGGTACTAACATTTTTTATAGCTCGTAAGTAGGTGAATAAGATGGTGCTACTTGTTTTTCAAAATTCGGCAGATGTTTGTTCAAGTAGCCTGTGTCCCATCGCTTGTATGACGTCGATCCACTGTGCGCCGCGTTTGTTTAAAGTTTTTAATGCAAACATCGTCTCTGAGCTGGTATTGGTTTAACTAAAACTACAATGCGAGATGTTTTTCACATACATTTTTCAGGAATTAGGAAAAAATATGTTGTACGAACGAAAGAAATAACTAAAACGTGAGTCATTACTTAACAAAAAACAAGATTCTTTGCACCTGATATAAAAAATTAAAAAAATATACTTGACTTCTAATATCTTTGATAACATAATATTGTCCCTTTGAGCTTTTTGTCCCGATCTATTGTTAATTAATGAATTTGGCAAGTCCAGTCATTACATTGGAGCTATTGTCATCTGACCTCCGTAACCCTTAATAGGGAAACTAAGACCAATAGGCAACATAATTTATTATAATCCAAAAAATATCACGATGGAAGACTCACAGTTTCTACGACAAACCACCTTAAACATTTTTTTATTTGTATTGTTAAGATAACGTCAACGCATGAACTAAACTCACATCATCTTTACAATAAATAACAATGATTAATAAAAAGACATCGCTCGCCCAAATCTCGTACTCCCAAAACATTGCCTGACCAGCACTTTTCTACATAACTGCAGATTTCCCATCAAATTTTCCGTCTGCCGCATAAGCCGAAACCAACTGCCCGTCTGCTCAGGCATTTTCATACATCAGATACCCACTCAATCTAAGTTGCGCATTACTTATACCGTTAATAGGTTTTTGTTGGGTGCCTAGGTGATACTTATTGTCCCTTTTGTCTGGGTTATGAAATGGGATAGTAGAATGTGATAGCTTTTTCATTGCCGCGATTTAATACAGCCTTTATTACAACTCGTTAGGGGCGATAATCCCGTGCAATTGTTGTTGTCGGTGCACTCTTTGGCCGATTGTCCTGGCTTGATTTACAGGATCTTGCTTTTAGGTTTTCTTATCGGCCGTTTGTGTTTGATTTGAATTTTCCATTGGCAATTGGCTAATCGATTGGCGGATGGAATGATATCGGAATTGAATTGGTGTTGGGCGCTTTTGGGTCGTGGGATCGAATGCCGCTAAGGACAAATCTTTTTGGGATTAACATTTATGATTGTCCTATGTCTAGATGTTTATTCGTACTTAGATATATACTCTGGTACCTTCGTGTGTGGTTTTGAAACTCATCATAATACACGAGTTCAAGCGGCTTTACATTCAGATCAATGTATGTGATGTTGTCCAATACATATTTTTATTTACATGGTGGATAAAATGGCGACAATATCCTTTGTTGTCCTGCTATTTTATTCAAATTTCTTCCGTAACGGTCATGTTTCCTAGAAGTATTTATTCGTGTTTTAGGCTTTGCTAGTATAAAGGGCAATGTAATTCCACGTAATATAATTGATTCTTTTGAAATTTTATATAAAATTTTACATTCTACGTCAGACGGCGCCCTCGATTAGAGAGACCACTCTGTAAAAACTTGCATTACTCGCACGCACATATTGATGCTACGTTTAAAGACATATGTATGTCGTCAAAATTAATTCATATGAAATTTAAAAACATTTTACAATACAATCTCCTAAAAAATAGGCCTACTGGTAGCTAAGCTTTTGTATAAAAACTACACTTTAATTTAAAGGCTCGACGATCAGAGTGCCTATAAGCGCAGTAGTGATATTTCCTGGTTAATCTTCGCTGATGCGACTTGCATTGGCCGCTTACCATCAGCTGGACTGCATGCCTGTGAGCCAGATAAACTGACATACCTAATACCTCACAAAAACTAACTTACATGGACCCAAACTTAACCACAGCCTTATCTTACGAGACAACCGTGCAATCATAGGTCGGCGTTCACGTTTGTAATTAGAAATGGCTGTGAGTGGGTCATATTAATTAGCCATAATTAATAACCTCTTACTTTTGACAAATGGTCGGCGTTGAGCAACGCGTCAGGAGTTATTGGCCTTAATATCGAACCTGATTATGGGGCAAAGCTGAAGCAATGGTCTGATATGTAAATTAATGAGACCAACAACAACAACAACTGACTGGCTCAACAGGCCTTCAGGGCGAGGGTGACTGGCTCAATGGGTACTATGTTCTGTTGAGCCAGTCAACCTTATATTTGGACCTTACTATCAGGTGGAGTGAGGTCATCCTGACTGCTTCCTTATAAAAAAACGACTTTGTGTTAAGGTATAAAAGTCGGCACCAAGATAGAAATCGCATGTTTTACAGCACAAACTTTTGTGTGAATGAACATTTCACGTGTAAAAATGCACTGTAAGAAGCACGTCAACCACCCTAATCTATCAAAACACAACCAATTTTTAGCTTATTACACTTCGCATAGTTTTCAGTTGCAAGTAAGACGTTTGACAGATACGTAAAATACATTATATTTACAAAAAAAAAACATATTGTACAGATATCTGTTTAGAGCCATTTAATCTAAAGTTGTTAAGCAGCTGCTTAGCTTGGGCTTAGATGGTGGGCGCCATATTTTACTTTATTTAAACTTCAACAATACCAAACAAGTAATAGGTAGCGTTGATTAATAACATAAAATAATAATAATTCTGATATTAAGTAATACCCTGAATAAGATTTACATAAATACATATTTACATAAACAATATTTCAATCCTCTGTACCGGTTTAATAAGTATAATACGTTCATGTTTAAAAAAATTCACCATTTGCAAACAAATTTTGAATTAGAATCGACCATTAGACAGGGGTTCCATTAATTTTAACGTTGCAACCTAACGTTTCCGGACAAAAATGCAAAGAGTCTCATTTTAAACTCGCTCTGTTTGCGTTTTTCATTAATTTTATTTAAACATGTACCTTATATTCTTTTTGTCAATAGCAGTGCTGACTGTTAATTAAAAACGTTTTGAAAAACACTGTTTTATATTTTTTTTAATATTTACAAAAATAGCAGCATTCACTTTTAACTATGTATGTATTGTAAATTTTACAAAAAGGTTTTTGATATTTGGTTGCTAATATCGATGTCGTAATGATAGACACAGATAACCAATGTATTACACAAGCTCTGATTCAGGACTTAGAAATAAAATGGACTATAAATATACTGGGCGCTTTCTTTGCTTTAGGAACTAAATATAAAATTTAAGTCAAATAACAGGAATAGTATTTTTGTATCGAATGTTTAAAAAAATTTATCCAGGCCTCGGTGAATTCCGGTCCTAGGTTTCAATTCCCGGGACAGGCAATTTGTGGCGAAATTTCTTGAATATAGCTCACCAATACCTATTACTATGTACACTAAATAGGCTTTACTTTACTCTTAAAACTTCCTACAAACTATTTAAAAGGAGTTTCAAAAAAATCTTTTGAAAGCTTAATTAACTTCGGACTGTAATTCGGAATCATCGCATTTCCACGGTAAGTGATTAAACTAATACACTCATAACTTTTACAAAAGATCATCGGCTTTAATTGTCCAGCCTCTCACTGTCTATTCAAAACCAGCCGATTTTCACGAATTCTTCTAATTAATTTTTAGGCGGTACCTAACCAAACGGCCCGCAATTCAAAAACCGTTTTAATTTTAATTGCCGACGTAAAAAAACGAATCAAGTGTTTTAGCGATGCCGGTGCTCAACAAACAGACGGAAAAACAATTAAATTGAATAAAAAAAAGTCCAATCGACTAACCGCTCCACGCACGTCGCTGTCCGCATTTATAAGTGTATTGAAAAAAAGATCCGAACAAGCTTTAATGTACGTGATTCCGCATTTTAATTCGTCAGTAATGTCGGGACATCTCCCTTTTTAAAATGTTTATTGCTATGAGATTTTTTTTCTTCCACATTATTAAGTGCAAACGCACATTCGAGTCGCCGATGTGCATACAATCGCGCATTTTGCATCACAACAGAAGAATAAAGAGATAGAGGCATGAAATTGTTCTATTATAATTTATCGCGATTATTTAATGGCCGGTGGAGGGGCATGTCGTAAAAATGTGAATATTCATAGGTCGGTAATTGGTTTTCTGTTTTTGGTCGTAAATGCGTATTGATACATTCCGTCTTTTGACGGCTCAGTGTGTTATCTTATTGGCACTTGACAGTAGTGGATAGTGTTAATATTATGCACTTTTAATTTACAATGTGTCGGGTTACCGGTTGGCCGTCACTTTTATTTCCCTTTAAGAAATTGAAAAGGTCAACAGCAAGACTAGAAATAGGCACTAATAGAAAATGAGGAAGAGGAAATTGCGAACATACTGCGACAACAAATTTTTTGTCACATTTGACTGACAGGCACTCTTAAGTCTCTGATAAGAGTTGTATTAGTGGTTTTAAACGCTACATCATTTGCGTGAAGTCGATGTTTTGAATCTACTGCTAGCTCAGCAAAGACGGAAAACATCCTGAGGAAACCTGCACATTTACTGTGTAGCCATGACCCAATAGGTCTGGTTTTCTAGTCAAGAGTTGTGGAGGTCAGATGGCGGTCGCTCCAATTTAATAACCAGAATTCCGGATCATGGTGCAAGACTGACTTGATCGGCACATAAGGCACTCGAAGGATAAACTGACAGACAGGCACGAAACCTGACTGATGGCTAGCGACCACTGTGATCTATTCCATTGAGAAATAAATGACTAAGGATTGTGGAGCAATACGATACTGTAGGCTTGTCTTTTCTTCGAACCTTTAATTTTAAGTGCACCTTCTGGCTTCTGCATCATTTTGCAGGAACATAGAAGCAGTAAAAAAGTGATAATAGCTTAGAAAATCTCGATGGCGTATTTTTTTTTTGATGTTTGGGTTTTGATTGTATTCGGTGTAGTGACCCTGCCCTATACGCTAGGCGTCATAGGTGCGAATCCCACCCAAGAGAAACATTTGTATTTGTTCTATGTCTAAATATTTCAAGTGCTTAAAAGCTCCTTACGTTTGAATTAAATCAGATTAGTGCACGTGGTGTTGTTTAGAAAAAAAAAGTTATAACCACTCTTTCTCCAAAAAAGTCCATTGGAACCACAAGGACCACAGGCCCACCCATAATTAATTAAAACGTTATTCGGCATTAGACGGCGGAATCACGTGCTAATTGCGCAGGGCTACCAGCAGGCGAGCGGGAGTCGAGACTGACAAACGACTTTGATCAATCACGCTGTCCTTCAGCCGGGCCGCGTGGATTTATATTTGTAGCAGCCCTACCGTTGCCGAGGACTGCAGAGGTGACTGTATTCAAGCATTGGGAATTTTGGGATAACTTTAAGTCATTTAAGTTACTGGCTTTGAAAAAAAAAAATTGGCGTGTATTAACAGTCGTTTTTTTTTAATGTTAAGCTGTCAGCATACTTGTATAAATGTTTAACTTTAATTAAAGTCTTGAAAAGAACCGAAAACGGCCGTTATTGACACTTTTGAACATTACATGCAATGTGACATATTTTAAATTCTGTTTTAATAACGTAATCATTTCTTAACCTCTTTATAACAAAAGTAAGAGTCTTGAAATTTATAATTTTATATGCTAAAGCATCATGAGATGATGATTAAGAGGTTACTAAATTAAACTTTATTATTATAATTCAATGGGTGCGCCACGAGGCTGCTAGAACTAAAAGCGAAACTTAGTACAGTTTTGTGGGTTTTTTTTTCAAAGATCAAATGCCATTTTTACCACTGTCCTGATTGTTGTTCCTGATTTTTGATCCACCAGATTATATTTCATGCTGACTTTAGTCATTTCAGAAAGATGCCCGTGGCAATGATAACTGAGAGAAAAATTGAATCAAGACCTTATTAGAGACTGGTGAAACTAGCCGAAATTCTCGTGTATAATAGGTATCTTGTTCAACGAGTACAAAAAAGAAATAACCAGAAAATAAGTCAATATAATTTAAAACATATCAAAGAATCAATTCACGAGGAAGCAAATATTTATATAGTTCTGTTTTCCAAAGTTCTCAGAATTTATCCCAATTTACTAAAATACTGGGTCGTCCTACACCGGAGGCGCCGGCGTTTGCATCTGTCAATCATCCGCAAGCGGTTTTAAGCCTTACTGCCTTCAGATAAGTGTTAGTGTTTCTAGAGCTCTGAATGTTTGCAACTCCCTGTTTGGTCAGGCTGAGACGGATTATAAGTTTGTTTACAGTTCGCTACGCGGATTGTTAACTTCTTTCCAGGTACGACGTGTTGTTACTCTTTGTGTACGTTGTTTGAAACTTTTAGCTTGTCTAATAATACTAAAGAATCTACCAGTAAAGAGAGATAATTTAAACGAGCTCTGTTTTGGAATCCTTAAGTGACTCTACAATTTACTTAGGGGGCAAAGTACTTTTAATTTCTTCTAATGTCATAGAAGGATCGGAGATAATTTATTAGACATTTCGAATTTCAATGTGCTTCCATAATAAAGGTTCATACTCGTAGCAATGAAGAAACCTTTCATAGCAAAATCTAGCGACATTTTAATTAAGACAATGTCATATAAAGCGGCGTTCAATAAATGTTTAAATAAATGTTTATATAACTTTTAAAACTTTATGTTTATCGCATAAAAATATTCAAAGAGATATGCGTATAGTGTAGGGCCTTCATAATTAAACAGTTTAAACGCGCCGACAAGTCTAAATTGACTATGACTTGAAGAGAAAATGAAATTGAAAACACCCCTAAGAAACACCCCTAAACAAACCGCTTCACACTCGCCAAACCAAGCGCACAATCCGAAAGCTTTGACGGAAAAAATAAACAATCTTCCATCTCCCTTCCACTCGACACTTCAGGGTACATCCTTCCTGCTCCTTATTAAAGCAGAGTGCAATATAATCTGTGCCGAGCAATTGTTACTTTTGTTTCTTTTCTCGCGGCATTTCGATTTTATATCCTATTTCATTTTGTTTCGACGTTGTTAATTAAGAATTGTGCATTTATTAATTTGCGATTCAGTCTAGTGGAATGAGTGTTTGCCTTTTTATTTACAAGGAAATATTGTTTCTGGAACTGGGTCATCAATGTAAGTAATACGAATAAACTGAGACGTACAGTGTAAGCCATAATATGGGACAGCCACAAACTTTCCAACTCTTCAATATAATTTGAATTGACATGTTTATGAAATTTATTTCTTTAGTTGAAAGTTGCGTACACCTGTAAAGCTGTTGCGTACAACAGCATTGGACTCTGGCGGTGGTAGACAAGGACTGCGAAATTTTGATTTGTTGGGCGGAAAAATGACGATGATCAATAAACACACCATTTTGTAATTTTTTGTTATGATGGAGTTTAGTCAAATGTCTTTTAACATGTAAAAGCACTAGCAGTGCAACTTGAAAAAGATTACTTATTGATATTTGACTTACAGACTGCAACTCGGGACATTATTGCATAGTCATGAACTAGTGACAAACAGACGCTTTTGTTAATTATATTAGCGACGGACAACGGGCTGATCAAACAAAGTACCGTTATAGACTGTAAATAATGCCAGTACAGTATTTTACTTTAAATAAAAGTTCCATTGCTAAACTACTATGTGATATAGTGATTTTCGATATTCCTATTTGTTTTCAAATAATTATTTTTAAAATGAATATTATGTTTAAAAAACGTAGGTTATGTTGACATTGAACTATGTAACGATATTTGGTAAAGAAATCCAGTTCTCGACAGCTAAAGTATTTGACCCGAATGATGTTTTCCATCGCCGCTGAAATACGCATATATATCCGTTTCTTTAAATCCGTGTGTGCGTGAAGCAGAATTTTCACAAAAAACGAATTACTTATCACCTTTTTCATCTAAATATAACTTAACCCCTAGCAGGACAACTATCCGCCAGCTAATCAAACACACCGCCACAACGCAACGAGAAAAACCACAAAACAAAGAATACCTCCATAACTTTGGTAATTTACAAGCCAATTAAAATAAAAAATGGGATGCACCCCAGCGCGCCACCCCTTTAATTATGATTTTTTGCATTTTTTAATGATAATAAATTCGCTTCAGTGCTGCAACGACATTATGCGAACAGACTGAGTGTTAACACCTTTATTCGTTGACTGTTGTGGCGATTAAAATGGAAATTGACCGCACTTAATGTAAATGGATTTAGAATACGGCCCTGGCGTGATTCCATACTTTCATTTACTACTGCTTTAACGAAGACATTTCGAGTGGAATGTGGAAAGAAAAATTGTTAAGATATTTGTTGACTGATTTGGTGCAGTTGTAAATAGAGAGGGGCTCTACGCCAAAGATAGCAGATTTGATTCTTGGATTATATCAAATGTATGTGTTTCCTAGTATTATAATGTAGTGTTTTGCCCATTTTGAACAGTACTACAAAATGAAATCGCTTCTGAAAACTAAAAATGAATACAGGGTTTATAAGTATATGAGAAAGGATATTATGAGGATTATTCGGTTACGTTTTGCGCTTAAAACAAAACAGAAAACCTTTTTAAAAGTATGTATTGTAATATGCCCGTTAGTTTGAACACTTTAAGGTATCGTTTTTAAGTATACATGTTGCCTTGTTATGAATCTTTTCCCCAATTGACCGTCAAGCAGAATAATGATTTAGACTCTGTCTCTATTTTCAGTTTTCAATAATACAAGTCATTATCTCCCAGATGAATTATCGAAAACTAATTTGGCATAATCATAAATGCAGATATTCTAAATATGAACATCATAATTAGAGTCCGAACAAACCTAATCCCTGTGGCATCATTAATAGCGGTTCTTGGAGGAAGACTGCGAGACTTTCCGTTGATGGGGTATCCCAAGGGACTTCTGTGCTAACTAGGAACGCACTCTGCATTTAACATACAACTTTGTAATTGTATTACTTGTTTTTTTTTCTAATACACTTTTTCTATATGTGTATTTAAATCAATTTAAACAGCTTTCCAATATGTACTTTTAATTTTATTACTTTTCTTTCTTCTGTTATAACTTTGGTTCCTTTTTCATTTATACACTACACTTTGCTGAATTTTAATAATGATATTTGTACTGATTTACGATTGTTATTTATTAGGATATTTTCTATGTGATCATATCCACACCCGAACCAAACCTACTTTGTCCGGTAAGTGACGTCTGACCACTGCCTCATAATGTTACATCATCAACTCATCAAAAATTAAGTATAAAGTAAACGATTCCTGACTATTTATACAGAATCGAGTCCCAGTCTCGAGTGAATCGCGTCGCAGACCAAAAACCGCTAATTAATAAGCAAGATCCGGCCCACGTCCGCCGAATATCAAAGGAAACCATTCAATCGACTCGCAATCGTACCAGCCTCACAAAAAGCCCACTGGTTAATGAAAAAACTACACGCAGTCAATATTTGATGAGAGCCAATTTAAATGTTCGTCCACTTGTAGACATCGCATAGTTCGATCCGCTACCGTGTTGCGTCCGTGTGTGTCGGTGCCTGCCGCCGCCCGAAAAAAAGGAGAAAAAACGAAGAAAATAAAAATGGCGAACGCGCGCGGGTGTGTGCGTCGAAAAAATGCAGATATAATGCAAGTAATAATAATAATAATAGGCTATCGGGCGCTCCGCTCCGCCCGCCCCCACCCAATTTTCATTCAAATGTGCTTGGTTTTTTTTTAACTAGTTTCCTACCGATATTTTTTCGGGATTTCCATTAGCATTGCGACTGTCGGGATGGTCGGTCGCGTTGTTCTCCCCTGAATAAGTGCTTTGTGCGCAAAAAGTGCGCGTCGTATGTTGGGTTGATTTTATTAAAAAGTTTAATAGACGTAGGGTGGGACGCAGATTTAAAAACAGCCCACTTCGTTGCAATCTATAACTATCAGTAGGAAAAGTCTTAAGCTTAAAATAACTTTAAAGATCACGATTTAAGACGTAAAAGAAGATTCTTAAGATTAAGAAAAAAGCAAAAACGATTCATATGTTTTTTGCAAATACTATTACGCTTATAGCTAAACTATAAAATTATAACTATCACCCCAAGTAAATAAATTATTAATAAGAGGAAGATTGAGAAAATTTTCTTATTTCCAAAACTTAAAAGTTAAAACAGATCTGATTTAGACTCTCTGCAGGACTTTACTGTACTTGACTAACCTAAACTTCTCAAAATCTAAGAAAATTCTGAATGCCTTAAACAGGTCTCCACGTAAATACAGATACGAACTAACTTAAGCCTTTTATGTAACGTAATCTCCCCCTAATTTCCGAAGTTTACTCTATAGATACTTAGTCGCGGCGTCCTCTTCGCAAACCAAACGAAATATGTCAAGGTCCTTACGGTCTCGAATATAGAGCACGAGTCTCGGCACTAACCTAGACCAAGCGAAGCATTCGAAGAAAGTGAAACAGGTCGGTAACCCCCCCTTGCTGACTGGCGCAAATTCTAACTTGCAATTGTTATTTGTAAGAATACTTGTGGAAACTTTTGAGAGAACTTTTTACGTAATACATCTTTTGAATTCGTTTATTTTGTAATTCCTTCAAGGGCCAAGTTTTTTTTTTATAGGTAATGTGAGCAATGAGCATGTTATAGTTAGTGTCTTGCGTAAAAGTTCTAGATGTTGCGTCAGGACATCTTAAAATAATCTTACGTTTTAAGGCGTTGGCCGAATTGGGTTTTGTGTATCGCAATTAAGGTCGGGTTGATTAGAGCACATGTTTAATTTTGTACAAACGGAAAAACACGCAAATTCAAACAACGGAACGGAATAGAACAGAATAAAAGCGCACGTTTCCACGACACGTACGACATGACATTCAATTTAAACTCGGACGACGGACCACGCGTTCAATAATTAACATAATGTACTTTTTCTCCTTTTTGCACTTTCCGTTTGACACTCCATCACTCATGGAAATTCCATTTTCAATGCTGCTATATGAGGGGTGGGGTGCGCGGGGTGGTCTTTGCATCCGCGCAATGGACATGGCGGTTTTGGGGAGAGGGGTGGTCGAAAAAAAGATTGTTAAAAAGGCTGGCCCCCGCATCGGCGGTGTGTGAGTGCGTGTGGGTAAAAAAAGCTTCACTAATCGATACTATAGATTCTGAGGCAAGTAGGTTGCGGCAGTACCACGCCGATTGGTCGACGCCGAATCGCTTCGCATTTTTTCGCGGGGCTCTAACGAAGCGGCGAATGTTTAGTCTTTCGGCGGAATGGCGAGGACCTTTTGAGCCGGTCGTCCTTTTGCCTAACTCCACGGCCAACACTTGAGCGTCGAGCGCGCTTATTCGCACTTAACTTTGTCCTCGTTTTTGTTATTTAAATTCTCTATGCTCCGTATCTTGGCCACTCGCTGTTTGAAGGGTTACGTGTGGCGAAATGGCTTTTTAATTATGTGTTTTGACAATCTTTTTGAGGCCTTAGTAAAGCATAGTTAACTAGTAAATTTACTGAATTTTTTGAAATTCTGCCTCACATAATATTTAAGCTAAATTTTAAATAAAATTCGAAACGTCTTAAGGGTCACCTTATACGTTTATTCTTAATTCTTAACTTCTTACCAAAAATCATACAAGAAGAGTATTCTATGCAGCCAAATATTTTCGTAAAAGTGACATGATTTCATTAAATTTAAAGCATTTAGTAGAGGAATGAGCGCTCTGGAAATAAAGAGTAAAACAATAATTATCCATCCCAATATTTCCAGTTCTTTGATTGTTCTTTTGATGAAACCAACATTTGGTAGAACAAAAATTCCAATCCAATCGCAGCGTGAGGTTTAAGCGAGCTTCAAATTCGTTTTCCTTTCTGATATTTGAATTCTCTATGCCCTCTCTGTTCTGTATGCGGCAGTGGAGGGTTAGGCACGAAGCAAAAAATATTTCTATTGTTTTGTCCATTGGTTATTAGACCCTTTCATAAAATAATTATCTGAGTTTTGATTACATCTGAAACATCTCCGACGATTCTAAACTTTGCCAAATAAAAAAAAATTCAAGACAGATAGACCGATCCCATTTCTACTAATTTTTCAAGACTAATGCTGAGATTAATGTCTATTAGTTCACAAAAAATTATGTTGATGAATACTTGAATAGTTCCGCAAGTTTTGGTTTATAAAAATATATTAATGTGTCACAAATAATTTCTTATTCATTTACACCGCTCATCCTGTTAGCTATTAGTTTTAGCCACCTAATAATATTTAATTTCAACATAACTTCCAACAGAGAAAATTGTTGAAAAGTCAGTAAGATTTTCCTACCTAATTTTCAAGATTATAAGCCTTTGGATCCTGTCAAGGCTTTGGCGATGACACCAGCTCCTCTTTGATTTAGTAAAAGTCTATTGCAGCTTATATGAGACTCACCGCATTCCTTAGATTTATGAGGTCTTGTGAAGGACAGCCTTAGCTTCCACCTAATTATTAAAATTCGAGACTGGATTATTTTCGGTTGAGGCGATGTAGCTCCTCTTTGTCTTGAACCTTATTTCCCTGCGCAGCTGATGTGCGAATTACCTCATTCTTAAGAATCAAAGGCTCTCGCTGTGGCGTTGGCGATGAAGTGTCCTCTTTTTATAAAACTTATTTCTTTGCGCCGATGTAAGACTCAGCTCATTCTTTAGGTTGATAGGCTCTGGCTGCATTATCTTACTTTGGGCTTTGGCTCCTATCTACTGCGCGTCAAACTTACCTAATTCTTTTAAGATTCATAGGCTATCGCTGCAGCGGTGACGATGAACGCTCCTCTTTGTCTTAGGCCTCATGTGCAGCAGATGTGAGACTTACCTCATCCTTGAAGTTGAAGGGCTCTCGCTACGGCGGTGACGATGAACGCTCCTCTTTGTCTTGAGCCTCATGTGCAGCAGATGTGAGACTTACCTCATCCTTCAAGTTGAAGGGCTCTCGCTGCGGCGGTGACGATGTACGCTCCTCTTTGTCTTGAGCCTCATGTGCAGCTGATGTGAGACTCACCTCATTCTTAAGATTCATAGGCTCTCGCTGCGGAGGTGACGATGAACGCTCCTCTTTGTCTTGAGCCTCATATGCAGCTGATGTAAGACTCACCTCATTCTTGAGGTTGATGGGCTCTCGCTGCGGCCGGGGCGGCGAGTGCCGGCCCGCCTCCGCGCCCTCCAGCATGTCAGCCTCGCATCCCGACTCGTCTGAAACAATAATATGTTAATTTTAATTAAGATTCTAGTACATATTTATGTTGTCAATTGGTAGTTGTCGACATTATTTGCAAAAGATTCAAGATAATTATAGAATTAACGATCGAATAAAACTTTACACATTAAGAAATTGACTTTTTCGAACACTCCTTCTTTATGCTAGACGGCAGACAGGCACGCAGCAAATCATGGTATGTGGCAAATGCGGTCTATTCCATTGAGGGACTCTATTTTTGTTGTGAGATATGTCGACATAAAATTCATATCTTTTATGTACTAACACTTAGTAAGTTACGAAGAAGATACTTTTAAATCTCTACATGACGTCAGAAAGCGTCCCGCATCCTGTTAAAATACATGATCGCAAAGATGTCAAATTCTCTTCACCTTAAATCAGACGCAAAGTGACTGCAACAAAAAGTAAGTTACACTGTTAACCCGACTTCGCAAAGCGTCCCCCCGTCAAAACACATGTGCCCAGAGCTCATATCAGACACTAAACAGACGGAAAGACGTGGAAGTAGCGAGCCTACCCCAACCCGCTGTTGAGTAGGTCAAGAACGCACCGTGCTTAGGGGAAAACTCCGCCTTCTTTGCGCGCCAGATGCTAGGGGTGGCGACGCGGGAAATATCTGGACTTTTCATTACCATAATTATATTTTTAAATTAAAAAATGTTATGTCTCTGAAAATGAGATCGGATGTGATCGGATCAGATGTTTAAAATAAAAGTTTACTTTGTTTTTTATCTAATAGGACTTGTAACTAACATATACCATGGCAGACATAAAATTAAATAAAACCTTTTGTTACTATCGCGCTCTCATTATAAAATTAATACGTTAGAATAGTTTTAAAAATATTTGTATAATACTTGTATTTTGATGCAAAAAGTAATTACCGTAGCCGCAATTTGGCAAGTAATAATTGTGTATTTTTCTTTTCGTAACATAAAAAAGAAATGACTCGGAGAAAGATTTTATTATTATCTGTGCGCGTATTAAAAATTGTAGCATTACTGTCACCCCTACTCTCCACCGCCGCTTCGCGCCTCGCCTCAAACGATTTGATTTTCAACGCCTCGATTTGATCTACCTGTTGACTTTGCCTGCTTCCTTAAGCTGGCGTGTTATTTCATATAATTTGAGAGTAAAATAATTAAATACGTTTCAAAAAGGGTGCTGAGTACGCGTGGTAGAGTCCGTAACACGTTGTATTATATTTAAAGTAAGATAATATATTCAAACCATAATTGCCAAATGAAATTGACTGAAAATAAATTGTTCACTTATTAATCATGGTAATTATTTATTAAAAAGCGTTATCTTGGCTACATAAACATTATCATCAGCTTATAATAATTTTAGAAGATAAATAAATGACAGAATAATCATCAAAATAGTCGCTTTTGTGTATGATATAGTCCATCTTGCAAAGTATACACAATAAAATAGCACGTAGTATGTTAGTTTGCTGTTATGAGTAACCTTTTTCTATTTATTCTAAATAGCCTTCTGCCTACGGTTTCACCTGCGCGTAATTTCTTCTTTTTTTTAAATATCCCCACCTTCCCACACAATTCCAGGATCAAAAATACCCCATGTCACCCGGAGATAGTGTAGATTTCCAACAGTGAAAGAAGTATTCAAATCGGCTCAGTAGTTTCGGAGCCTATTAAATACAAACAAACACACAATCAAATCTTTCCTCTGTATTATACATAATATTATTATATGTAGGGTATGGATATTCAACTACAATACAATTTGCAGTTTGTTAGTGTTTTAAATTACTACCGAAAACGAAAACTCCCAGCCACGAACTGCATTTTACGCTTTAAAAATACCGAAGAAAACATTTACAGGAAATTCTGTTAACTGATCGGTCGATTCAATAATATTATTATGTGGAAATAGCAGGCAAAGATTAGAATTGCCGGCAATACTCGGAACGGAGTTAGCGCCGGATGAGTGGGTAACCGCGCTTCCACTTTTATCGAATCTTGTTGATCTTATATTTAAATGTATGTTGGCTAATATTATTTATTCTTCTTTCTCCAAGCGTTTTGTCCCAAACTAGCCATGTTTCGCTTGTACTACCTGTTACAGTGTTCCAGTATTTGGCAAGTACAGTTATAACATTGGAGCTTGGAAGCGTGCTGGGCCCATAACCTTTGTAATTTGAGAAAATAAGACCGACATTTTGGTGTTTTCAACGATGATGTATTTCAGAATTCGAAACAAAAGCAATGACATAATTATAATACTACCAAAACTAAAAACCTTAACTCCTCTTAAATTGTTTGGGTTATACATTTCTGACCTTCGTAACGCTTGACAGGGGAACCAGACCAATTGGATCATGGCTACACAGCCATTCCACTGAGCAGGTTTCCTGAGGATGTTTTTCGTCACCGCCGAGCTAGTAGTAAACGTGGCTATTGGTAACGCACTTAGAGATACATAAGTGCGCACCGAGGTACCACAGCTTTTCCAATATTTATTATTTGTCCACAGCAAAAACGCTTAGATCGTACGTACATCATTCTACGCTTATTTGTTCACCATCCACGAATACTGCTATGCTGGTGCAAGATGTTTCTGCCAAAGAACATGCCCGGCAGCAGAGCCAATCGCCAGATCTCTGTCAAAAATTAGTCAGATTCATTTGCTTGTCAAAAATCTGAGGGAATTAATAGAACAAATAATGTACAGTAGTTAATTCCATGGGAGCAAGATAATGAGCGATTGCTAAATCAAAAACTTACGTCATGTTCCGTTTTGTCGTATAACAGATCAGTTACACATGAACTTTAAATATGTAGAGCCTGAGGTTAAACGGCGGAGCACCTTTCAAACTGCCTAGATTTCTAAATATGGTATGAGATTCAATATGTTGAAAAGCAAAGTGTGTTTCAGTTTAGATTCAACGTGCACTTATTTGATTGAAGGCTTTAAAATCGGACACTTTGGCAGAACAAACAGTAATGTTTCTTACTGACATGTACAATTAATTAAATATAGGGCAATCGATTAAAATCAGGTAGGTAGACAACATAATAATATCTACTAAAATAAAGAATATTTAGAAAATTTATGTAAGCTTAGATTTAAGGGGGCTTCGTCGTTTGACCCCGGTCCCGAATACACCGCGGTGTCAAACGCACAAGGACTCTTTTTGAATTGGCCGTTTGACACCGTTAATAATATCGCGGTTCCAAGCGGGAATAACTTTTTTCGACTTCGTCATTTGACACCGCCAATAAAAATCTTATTTTTGATTTTTGTACAGTTGAGTACACAAGTAAGTTGTAGATTTGAAGGATCCTTTAGTGAGTAGGTTTATTTTTTTCTGAAAAGTTACTAGTTTTTAGGAAGCATTAACGTGTCGTGTATTGGTTTTTGCATGGAACTCGTGTGCCATATCGGAATCGTTAGAAGTTTGTATCTTTTGCAAAAGAAGTAATAAACGAGTAGCTATTACAATAGCCTTATCGGCAAAAGGGTAAGATGGTTCAATTAGTAAGGTCACTTGCCTTGAAGCAATGCCTTGTCGGTATTTTTTAGTAGTAGTGTTTGATGGTTACGTGTAAATGAAAGCTGCAGGTGCCGTGTACTGCTTTGTTTGTAAAAAAAATAGAAAATAACGACATAAAACGCTTATTTTTGGTCTGAATTAAATTTTATGTGTATAATAATATGAACGAATTTAATGTTTCAATAAATGAATTACTTGTCGCTTTGTGTATTTACGAAAATTTAACTATCTATATTATGTATAAGTAGCTAATAATACAATATAAAAGCATAAAAATCATTAAGCACTGGTGGTGTGTGCGGCCACACGCGAAGCGGCTGCCTTGATCACGCGTTTTGTGTTGGGCCGCACAGTCGTATGGTCATTTTTGCGCTCGCGTCAAACGTGTAATGCCGCACTGGAGTTGCAATTTTGAAAACACAGGGGTGTATCTTTGCCGCAGTCAACGTGTTAACAAGCTGAAATGAAGCTAGATGAAGTGACCATATCCCAAAAACCGGCCAAGTGCGAGTCGGACTCGCCCATGAAGGGTTCCGTAGCAGCAAGTATCATCATAATATAAAAGTTCTTGTAGTTCTTTGTAAGTTTGGTCGACGTTTTTATATTTGAGTTGATTGAATGAGAGGAAAATTGCGGTTTACGATTTATGACGTTTTAAAAAAAAACTAATTACTTGATCTCGTTCAAACCAATTTTCAATGAAAGTTTGCATAATAATGTACATCATATATTTTTTTTAGTTTTATCGTTCTCTTATTTTAGAAGTTAGAGGGGGGGTGACCAACATTTTACCACTTTGGAAGTGTCTCTCGCGCAAACTATTCCGTTTAGAAAAAAATGATCTAAGAAACCTTATTATCATTTTTAAAGACCTATCTATAGATACCCCACACGTAAGGGTTTGAAGAAAAAAAATTTTTGAGTTTCAGTTCTAAGTATGGGAAGCCCCAAAAATTTATAAACTAATTACTTGATCTCGTTCAAACCAATTTTCAATGGAAGTTTGCATAATAATGTACATCATATATTTTTTTTAGATTTATCGTTCTCTTATTTTAGAAGTTACAGGGGGGGGGGACCAACATTTTACCACTTTGGAAGTGTCTCTCGCGCAAACTATTCAGTTTAGAAAAAAATGATACAAGAAACCTTATTATCATTTTTAAAGACCTATCCATAGATACCCCACACGTAAGGGTTGGATGAAAAAAAAATTTTTGAGTTTCAGTTCTAAGTATGGAGAGCCCCCAAAATTTATTATTATTTTTTTATTTTTGTATGAAAATCTTAATGCGGTTCACAGAATACATCTACTTACTAATTTTCAACATTATAGCTCTTATAGTTTCGGTAAAAAGTGGCTGTGACATACGGACGGACAGACAGACAGACAGACAGACAGACAGACAGACATGACGAATCCATAAGGGTTCCGTTTTTTGCCATTTGGCTACGGAACCCTAAAAAGTGGCTGATAGTGGTTGGAAGTAAAGAGCTGAAATACGAGCGTTCTATTGGTGCGGCCTATGGGACAAAGTTGTCATTACAAAATCGGATACTTATATTGGGATTTTTTTTTCGATGCAATTTTGTCTTTAACTGTACATAAATAATAACAGCGATGTCAAATGACGAAGTCGAAAAAAGTTGTTCACCACTTGACACCGCGGTGTCAAACGGCCAATTCAAAAAGCGTCCTTGTGCGTTTGACACCGCGGTGTATTCGGGACCGGGGTCAAACGACGAAGCCCCCAGATTTAAAGCCTTTCCAATTCTACTAAAAGGCATAAGTGCGAACTAGCAAGGCTATACTCGTATAGGAAATTGGCGTCCTTTGTCCGTTGCCACGGTGACTGGGCATAGCGATCAAGACATTATTTAATTTTTACTTAGCAGATGGATCCACAATTCAGATTGATAATATCTTATTATTATTTCAGAAGAAGCAAACTGCTAAACAACAATGAAGATGTATCGGCGAATATTATATGACCGAGATTGTCCGTCCGATCCGCATCATATAATATTTGGTGATACAGCAAACTCTATTTGGGAACAACCGATCTCCCCGCATTTTGAACTTTATACCCCCGGGTTAGGTACATGTTATGACTCGGTGCATTACTTCGGCCGGAGACGCACGCGAATTTAGACCTTATCGACGTTACAAACTAAGACACTACCAATCATTGTTCCGCAAATAGCCTCGGCGAGCCTAAGCAACAGAACGGATGCCAAAACCTAGCTGCCGTCGAATATGATTGCTCCTAATGCGCCGGGCAGAGGGGGGGTGAGGCTAGGTTTGAGGTGGGAGGGGGTGTTACTGCGTCGCGCCGTGTTTCTGACCGAGCAGTAAGTCTGGCTTAATCCTATCGGAAACGCGGGCCCCCATTGAAGATCGGCAAAGGCTCAACATGAGGCGCTTAGAAACGACGCATCTCACGATTTTTAACAATCACAATCAAACAATACATTCTTATGTGCAACAAAGTTTTACACTATATATTATTCTAGACTACTATATAGATTAAAACAAGAACGCTTTTATTTGAAGTGATTGAGAGATTCTATAAACTGTTTTAATTCCATAGATTCAGAACAGGTAGCACCCTAATATCTCCATGAATCTAAAATCGTTTCGATATTTTTTTTTGAAAAACCGGTAAGCAAATACGAAAAATACGTTAATAGAATTCATGGAATTCATGACACCAAAAATGTAAAACGACTCAAAATGTTTAATTACCTCGGGACTCACCATAGTATTGCATCACAGCATTGCATTGCACTAAGTACTGTACTACTGCAATTTATAATGCACCCTGCATTATTTTATTAATACAAAGAACGGGTACAGATAGCTGCTACAAATTTTATAGGCCAATGAGAATGCTTACATGTCTAAAAGCGTTGACCACGAGAGCAATATCGTTTAAGTATTTCCATTGCCTATGATGATGATAAGAGATGATGAAGAGTATGTTTGTGATCAATACGGCTTTACATGCTTTTCGAGGATTTTCGAGGGATGTCTTACGCCGTCAACTTCCAGGGTCCGAAACGAGACTGACTGAGTAATTTCTTACACAAAGGGCACTGGACCTCTCGCACGACCATCGCTTTAACTACATAAAAAAACGTGTAGGTTCCAACCCGAGACTCCAGTGGAGTAGCCGACTTCTTCAAAACTAGACCAAATCTTCATAATCAAAAGTTAACATCAACATCTTATCAGGCATAATCAAACTGATATAATACTTCAATATTTATCTGCTACCTACACAGGATAACTCGGGACCGGTCTGCGGGGCGCACGCCTCGTGCAACATTGCATCTAGGCTGCAGGGGGACATTACAAATTAATAGCACAAAGACCGGCCACAGATCGCCGTTGCGAAAATTTACAGGCTCCAGACACTTATAGCTGCAATCGATGGACGGGATGACTCCAGGATAATGGGGGTTAATTGTCTGTGAAAGAAAATGCTGGGACCCAATTAAAATATACAAAAATTTTTTGGTTTTTTTTTAGAAGAGCTTTAAGCAAAGATGGCTTTCAATCTTTACTATGAATAATAGGCAGCTAGATAATCAAACACTTTTTTAATATACATACAGTGGTGGTCACATAATTAAAGACACTCTTCATGTTGACTACGTACAACAAAATAAACGATATTTTGAGACCCAAGATAGTATTAATTCCATATTTATTGGTTTTCATACGTACACTGTTGTCGTATTTTTAAAATGCGGACAGCAAAAAAGTTATTAAAGCAATATTTTAGTCTTTTTTCCTTTTTCAAATGTAACACAAACTTTGTTGATACATTTTTCGCTGGTCAGCTAATTAAAGACAGTGCGTGTTTCATGTTCTAAAATAAGCATAACCATTAAAGGAGTACTTTAACTTTTTCAATTATGCAGATATTTTTCTTGACAAGCAAAAACTAGCTTATTTTTAAAATTGCTTTAAGTATAATATTGTGATAAAAATGAATTAGTATTTGAAAGGGGAAAAGTTGCGATTCTCCATTGATAAGGGAGAAAATTGAATTTTTTTTATATCAAAGGTTGGTCGGACAGTACATTAAAAGATCACTTACGATGCTTTAAAATATGGTTATAGACGATATCCGGCATTTTAAGAAGTTTTATACGGTTTACATGCCCAGGAAATCTAGACCGAGAAAATCAACCCCCTCAAAAATAGCATCATTTGGTTAAAAAAGACCCATCAAATGGCTCAAAAGTCACGCGTTTTGAAGTATTTGGTGTAGAGGCGTCTAAAAAGTATCTAACAGAACGATTATAAGGAAATTATGGAAGTCACACTTTTTTGAAAGATTTTTCCTAAGGTGCTTCTTTTGAAGGAATAAAAAGATCGGAGCAAAATTACGATTTGCCCAAAACTATTTACATCTGGACAGAAATACTGAGGAAAAAATGTGTTTATTTCCGAATAACTTTAATTAATATAGTAACTCTAAAGGAAAAGTTTACGTTAGGCGTCGTCCAAAGAAAAAAAATGCATCCAAAGTACACAAAGAAAACAGTCAAACGTTGAGGGGGTAATACAAAAATTATAGGAAGTTTTACTGGTAACGGTGTGGCACCTAATAAAAAAAAAATACAAGGTAGCAGGATTAAATTTAATAAAGGAATATTTTAGAAAAAGTCATGTTTTCTTACGCCAATAACCATTTGCCGGAGATAATTATAGACTTTTCAACACGATAACGATCCCATAGACACTTCAGCAGGAGTCAAAGAATTGCTTAGGAGCCAATAAGTAACAGTTTAAGATTGGCCACAGTACTGTCCCGACACTAACCCGATCGAAAACATGTGATCTAATGTGAAGAAAATAGTGGCAAAAAACATATGTTCATTAACTTTACTCGACGTTTAAAACGGCATGGGTGCAGATTTCCATTGAAATCTGCAATAATTTGAAGGCATCAATGCCTAGGCGGGGTTGGGCTTTTATTGCTGCTAAAGGACATGCGACAAAATATTAATGTCGTGTTTTTTTGTTTTTAAAATACATCCTAAATGTATTAAAGTCAAGATCGTTTAAAAATTTACTAAGTTGATTTTTTTATAGTTACTTAATGAGTCTGTCTTTAATTAGTTGGCCAAGTCTTTGTATTCGTTCGTACTGCTTGCAATAAACTTAACCAATAAAAAAACAAAAAATAGAACATCTTTGTATCTATATTTTACATCAAACATTTTACGATAACCCTAAGAATAATTTGAGTAATATTGCAAGATAATAAATGTACTATAATAAAAGTATAAAGGGTAGGTAAACTCTGAAAACTTAATATCTCCTCGGTGTCTTTAATTATATGTCCACCACTGTATATGGAAGGAAGAAGTACCTAATACAAAGGAGTAAGAAAATGCGCATGCACCAATGTTTATACTGTGCAAGGATTGAAACTTAGACTAGAACACAAAAGATGAAGAAGAAGCATTTATTAATGAACGTAACGGCTCATTTTAAGCTACTTTAACATATTTGTAGACAGTAGGTAAGAAAACAACTGACAATCAAGGTAAAAGAAATGAAAGATTAATGTGTAAGGCATAGAGATAAAAAAGAGGCGTTTTTATTACACTATGGTTTAAGGTAATATTGCGGGAAGTGGGAAGCTAAACATTTTTGTGACCAAGAATCCTTTTGAATAACACTAAAGTGCAAAGTTACGGCAAAGACGAATCATAGACAGAATAAATGAGCTCTAACGAAATATGGCAAAATGTTACATTTTATACAACCTTGCAACTGCTTCTTATTATTTTTCTTTGTCTTGATGTAATATATGCACTCTTAGAACATAAACCATAATTCGGAAAACTTATATATATTAGAATAACTATAGTCAAACCTACAGTCCAGTCTAGCGACAGAGGATGCAGGCTAATTGGATTATGGCGCATAGAAAAATTTATCGCTGCACGCTAGCTAATGTATCTACTAAATCTATACGAAACATTCGAAACTACCAGGCTAGGCAGGCCAAGGATTTTTAACTGAACTAGAATAAAACTTTATTCCAAAGATTTGGACAAACTTTTTATGAATCTTGCTTTTTTACCCCGAGTAGTGTCCGAAAAACCGACACAAAGTTAGCTCGACCCGGGAATTGAACCCAGGGCCCCGAGATCACGGCCCGGTACTGAAACCACTAGACTATCGAGGCGTTGCATTTTATAATTAATATAATATAATAAAAAATAATGGCTTGATAGTAACATGCTATTTTGGTCTGTAATAAAGATCTGTTTAGCAATCGACCAATCTCTGTAAAATAACCTGTATCAGATAGGTACACTATAAAACACCATATGCCAAACATAAATTATTAGAAACCCCAAAAATCCCTGAAGAAATTCCAGAAATTCTTTAAGATATTTTTACCCTTCATCTCTCGCCGTCTGACCCGTTGACTTGCCACCCCAGGGGGCAGCACCCCCGTAATGCGTTCACATCCCCGCACGCACCGAGCCATGGCTCAGACTAGAGGCACTGAAGTAGCTTAGCCTAGGATAGTGGATAAGGTATTTAAGTTTAATGCAGTTTTAGGTTAGAGGTTTACTTAGTTAAGCGAAGATCATATATGAATATTGAAACTTTTAGCTGGCTTTCTTTCTTTTCTAAATAAACTAACATTTCGTTGTATACCTTCGCATGGCGCTACACGAGGCAAATTATTAAGTTTCTTTTTCGACAATAGGACGTCAGCTGGTGGTAAGCTGTTACTATGTCCGAAGAGTAAGAGCTTACTTCAGTCTCATTGGTTCTCAAAACATATATTGCCAAAAGTATAACCTAAACAGACTACAGGGTTAAGATAGCCATCAGTAAAATTAAAAAATGTCTTATTACAAACAAGGAGACAATCAGATGATCTTCGGATGTAAAAATCTTAAATGAACAAAAAGTTCAAAGCAGATTCGATTTAATATTACTCAACTTGCGTAAAATAGTAGGTAAAAAAAAGATTACAAAAAAAACGTTATTTCTTGAAAAACTTTCCTAAAGTCTTTCCTAAAGTCCAAAAGAAACGATTAAGATGTTCGAACGACCTACAGTCATTCTCAACTGACCCGCTGACACCCTACGTACCCCAAAAGGGGGTCCAGAGTGTGTGGGGGCGAATGCCCCCCTCGTTATGCGTTAGAGGCCATATCCGCAGCACGCACCCAGCCTAGACAGTTTGGCCCAGCCGAGCTAAAACTACTTTCGAGCATCGCTTTGCTTATATTAGCAATTCAAGAGGATGATTAGACCACACACTAGGTAATACTCCATTGCTACCACGAAATTAGGCACTATCGTATTGCTACAGTCTGAGTAATAGCTAATCAATTGGGTGTGGTTCCATCTGTCAGATCGGAGTTCTTCCAACATCTGGTAAATACAGTATGTTTCTTTTTCTCGTCATCATTGCGTCATCAGAATAAAGTATGCTAATCTAAAATCTTAAGCCTCCAAAATTTTGGCATCAACCATTGAGTTACAAGTAGCTAGTAATTGTAGTTCAATGGCATCAACTTGGGTTCTAAAAGACACATTTTTCAAGGACTTCCTTTACCTATTATTTATTACTCATTTAATTGATAAGTTTTTGGCTGTCGTGAATTATGAATGGATTGGCATACTATAATTATTTGAAAATAATGTTTAGTATTGCCTTTCATTACTCGTTGACTCGATTTCCTTACTGACTGCACGTTCATTAAATTTTGAATGTTTAAGTGTTCTGCTGGTAGAAAGGTATCCATTTTAAGCCATTTTGCTACGACAGGAGAAAATGTTTCTATTCCCAAAAGAACGAATGTGCGACGAATGGTGCAACGCCTTGGGACGAGCCCGATCCATATCTTCCAATCGAAGATTCCGACTGCGGAAAACATCCTACGTGCGGCCGGAAATCGAACCCGGATCACTTAGCGTAAGAGGTCGCCGCGGTGCGTTGGAACGGTCGCATGAGCTAAGCAACTATTGCGCAGTCCACATGTGGATTGGTGACCATTTTTTTTTCTCGGAGGAGAATGCGTCGCGGCCGTGTGTGGGACTCGAGACTGAAGCGTCCAGTACCCACTAAACTCCCCCGGTTTCCCATTCACACCCGATTGGGACGAGCCGAGCCAGCCTTGTGGCTATTGTCCAGCCCATCCCCGTGGATTGTTGACCAAATATTAGACTGGCATTTAGAAATATTCCAAAAGGTTCATTCACAGATGTAGCAAGATTGCTGTGTAAGTGTAAAGAAAGGATTGTGTTATAACGAGGCATTCGATATTGATCTTATTATGCCTTTTCATTTAAGTATATTATGCTCTTGCTGTTATTGAATTAGCAGACAATATATGAAAGAACCTTCAAATATTTTAAACAAATTATCGGCGGCCGACCGAGGCCAGGCTTTCGAGTCCAAACCCCTTTGTTTTATGTTTTTCCTATTCGAATATCATTCGTGGAGGCTTTAACGACTGGCTCTCTACAAAAGTAAGCGGACAAATTGCTTCTAAAACAACAAAAGCCGACCGGAAAAATTCACAATCGCACCGAATCATTAATCTCAGAAACAAATGGAAATCGGCCGACATCTGCTATACTCGGCTCGGCGAAAAAAAATGGCCGCCATAGCCGACAGTTGTCACGTTATTCTCGACGGGATTAATTAGAAATGCGATTAAAAGCAAACAAAACAGGGAATGGTGAACTTAAATTAATGAAAAATTACCACCCTCTGCGAGCACTCGTCAACTCTTTTTTTTAACGGGTCGCTCCCGCGCATTAAGCGGCTTTAATTTGAATTCGAAATTAGAATTACGCGCGCTTTATAATTATTGTTTTTTTCGGCCAGTGACGGTTGATTTCTGATTCCGTTGGGGTTGATTATTCGCTTCAGAACCGTGTACGAGGTACCCGAATGTTTGAATTTAGAATTTACATTCGGTCCCGTAAAATTACATTTAATTTTGTATTTTTTTACATGTTGGAAAATTATGCATTATGCCTCATCCAATGAGATCTGAGTGTAGGTACATACTTGAACATGGCATATTTTTGATATCATTTTAAATGGTTTCACATCTATATCTATCTATATCTATATATAATATATAAAAGAAAGTCGTGTTTGTTACAACACTTATAACTCGAGAACGGCTGGACCGATTGCCATGGTTTTTGATTTGTTGGATTTGTTTCCGTCACGAATAGCAGAATACATCTTAAAAAAGAAAGGATTTTGGTCAATTCCCACGGGAACGGGAACCACGCGGGTGAAACCGCGGGCGGCCGCTAGTTTTTAATATTTATACTGATTACACTAATACACAGTTAATTAATCCTGACAAATTAGAAAAAATACTTTTATCATAATGTATGAACAAGCATCTATGGACAACAGTGTAACAAGACAAAGGGTATTTATTATCAAAATTAGCCAAAAATCACAATTTTCTTGAAATGATAAGGTTACTACTAACTTGACAGCAAGAGCAAATCGACCTAGCATATTTACTAAAAAGCCAAATTATTAAAGTCCTAAAATATTTTGATATGTTAGCGTGCTTATTTTTTTTGCCTGCCGCTTGGATTCTCTCGATAAATAAAAAAATTAAAGACACGTGGTAATTAAACAATACGCAGTCTATATATACCTATATACTTTCTGGAATAAAATTAACAATGCACGTGGAAAATCATCAAGTAATCGAGACACCCCGTGAGGGCAGGGCAGAGTGCCTTTGTGAGTGGAGTGGTGGGCCAAGGGCGCTCTCTACCTCACGAATAGGGCTGCCGACATCGTTGTTAGAACAATAATACTAATATAAATATTTCATAAAATATCCGCTTACGATTATAATTAGCCCGCATTTACGTACCTAATCGTGATTTTTTTCTGTAAAATCTTTTATCTTCTTTTTGACATTCTAAAGCTTGTAACATTGTATAAAATAATTAATACCAGCTTTCGCTTCCTTACAAATAACACACTAACTTTATAAATTTAATTCTTATTTACAAGCTATATTACTGTAAAGTTTCATCTAAGTCCGTTGTGTAAAGTGTTTTTCTATAAAAATTAACAAAGGCACATGAAGTAAATAGAATTAATTTATAAGTATAATTATATAAGTATTATGTTCACAGCCCTATTCTCTACGTAGAAAAGCGCGGAAAAGAAACATTTTGTTTTGTCTCTCTAGAGGGGTTCTAGAGTGTAAAAGAAGCAGTTTTACATTTTTCTATGAAAAAAAAACTGTTTACATTTAAAGTATTCATTTAATTTACTTACATTTTATACTAGGGATTTTCATTATTGTCACATTTGTTTTACTTTCAGGTATGAACTCGCATTGTTAAGGCTGTGTAGTTCCGCAGATGCCGCGCGTATGGTTTTTAAAAGCCACCTGAGACATACAAATCAGTGTTTTCAATTCTAAAAAAATATATGTATCAGTTAAGGATCTGATCTAGTTAAAATCGCATTCAATTACATGTTTTTATAAGATATTTCGATATTCACTCGATAGAAAAAAATCCCAAAGTTACCCCTTTTTTAACGATTTTCGTATTTTATGTCTAAGCTCCTGCCAATTAACATTTGAATTTTCACTCAATTATAGCCACTAAATATTTACAGATAAATTCGCAGAGTTTGACTTGATAAAATTAGTGTCTCGTTTACTATTTTTAAAAAACTACGAAATGTGCGAGCGCGGCGCCATATTTGGACGTCGCATAATACAGACCTACAAACTTATCTGTTCCGGTGGCCAAAATTGGAACTACGTGAAATACAATGCAAAAACGATATTTAATGACAGTTCTTAATAGACAGTAGCGACGCCGCCACCGGAACAGATAAGTTTGTCGGTCTATACCTCTTTTATGTACTCCCACCCCCCCTTAAGTGTCATGCCGTGTTTCTGTTGAACTTTATTGGATGATTACCAGTAAATAAATGGCTTTGGCAGAACCGAAATTACTTTTCTACTTCGATATTGTAAAATTATAATTCTCAACATATCCAATATGCATAATGCCTTAGAACTCTCCAGACAAAATTCGCGCTACGTCATCCACACATCATAACACTTCTTACAAAAACGACTAAACCAAAAGTCCCTTTGTCGTAATTGCTCAACTAAAATAAAACTGGCGCGTTGACACGAGCTCTTTGAACTGGGTAAATAGTGAAACAAAAGTTTATAGTCGAACATCACAAGCGAACAATCGTTACGGGCAAGGAAACGTAGAGCGGGTGTAAATGCCCTCTAATGCGTGATTTAATGACGTACGCACCGAATAATGAAATTACCTTCTTTAACAGCTTGCGAAATTATTGCCCGAGATCGCAAGGGTAAGGCGTGGAATGCATTTTCTAGTTTTATGTTCTGTTTTTTTTTGTGTCTATTTTGAGAAAACTTAAAATAACTATTCCAATTTCGTCAATTGTTTCTGCATCAGTTATCAAATATTCAATCATGTTTTCATCTTCTTTTCTTTTTGTACATAAAAATATATGCATTCCATAATAACCAGTTTATTGTACCTACTTGTTTCTAAGTCACGCTAAGTCACGTCTTTGGCGTAATAATATGTAGCTTTGGCTATCGGCTAAAATGATGATGATGATGATAAAATTGAAACCACATTTACAAATTCTTCCTATCTCTTTTTAAAAATATGATTAGAACGCTGAATAATAATCGAACAAAGATGCGAACGTTTGGACTTAGAGCGGCCTATGTTCAGCTATGGACTGCGACAGTTTGACGATGATGATGATCAATAATATAATCATACAAATTCAACTAGTTACCTTTAGGATTAGCAAATACTTGGTTTTACCATTTCTTTATAGTTTTACAAATCTCTTCCTTAGGAGAACCAAGTTGCAGTGACGCTTAGGATCGTCTAACTCTAAACGCAGGAATAGGCGAGTATACATCACACACCGCTATTGCCTCGTGACAGACGCAGGTGCGACCTAAGCACTATTTCTTTACGGATTTACGCGAAGGTAAATAAGCAACGGACAACGTCTCGCATAAAGGGAAGACGTGTAATGTCGCTTTGAACCACAGTTATTGTGGACGTATTTTACCGTTTGCGACGTCTGCTCGGCGATAGTTTCATAAGTATCTCAGGTATTTTATAGCTTCATTCAAAGCTTATTGATAGTTGATAAGAAGGTTTTATTGACCAGTTATAGCTATGATTGTGCTGTTATGCAGTGGCACGGTTCTTTGAAAATATAAAAAATTTTACCCGCGCGTAATTTTTTTAACACCCGCCTTCCCCCCACATTTCCGGGCTCAAAAGTACCCTATGTCACTCGGTGATAGTGTAGCTTTCCAACAGTAAAAGTATTTTTCAAATCGGTTCAGTAGTTTCGGAGCCTATTCAATAGAAACAAACAAACAATCAAATATTTGCTCTTTATAATATTAATTAGTATAGATAAAAACCTCCTACGCCGTTACCGGACAAATTACTAAAATTACTTACTTCGAAAGGCATGACCACTTGTAGATATTTTATCGCATTTTATTAGAATAATCTGGTGTTGAAATCTTTTTAGATAAAAATGGTCATTTCATTTTGTAAAACTTAAAAACTACTAAACGGGAAGGTTTTAAAAGAATCTACATACTATCTTGGGAGATCTATTAAAAAATTTAAAATTGTAAAATTTCAACCATGTCTCTGAAAAATAAAGTCCTCGTTTCCACGCTTGCACAAAGCAGCACCAACGCAATTTCCCACAATGAACTAACATTCTAACATAATACAATATCACGTCCATTCACGCGTCACGTGTGCGCGATACACGTAAAATTCCCGCCGAACTATCCGCTGAAAACACAAATTATCCGCTCGCACATTTACAAATATCGGTCAATTAACGCCCGCCGGAGATAACAATTGGAATCGGTTTCGCTTTCGACGGGGTTTAAACGCGATCGCTAAATATAATAATAGATGAGACGCGTGTCCGCGCTTTCAACGGCACTTTCGGTTTTGAGCGTCATTCGCGCGGCCGAAGCGCGACCGACCGCCCGCCCGCGCTGACTCTGACGTCACGCCCGTCATCACAGCTCACTTGATTGTCCGAATGATTTTGCGAATATCGCTACCCTGTACTCGTAGTCATTTCCTACAACTTTTTAACAACGTACGTGTACGCAATCACAAAGGTTCAAATCACAGGATTTGTTACATTGTTTTTTCCTTGTGAGTTCAATGATGATATAAGAAGCTACTATTATAAAATAACAAACGAAAAGAGTTCCAAATAAAATCACTTGTATCAAACAAACCAGCATATAAATATTAATCATTATTATTTACTTAAAGTCAAACCATACAACATCTCAGTTTTGTATCATCACCATTTTCATATGGAACACTTTACTAGCATTTAAAATGTGGCCAAAGAAACTTAAACTTTACTTCCTGTAGAAAGAAACAAAAGAAACACCAAATGGACTGCCACCTTTTTTTGTATTTATTGCACACAACGAAAAAACAAATATTTCTGTTGTCACTGCGCTTGTGACGTCAGTCGCTGTCAACGAACAGCTGATGGCCTTGCGAATGATTTTGCGAATATCGAACCCATTTTATTGATAGTAATTTTTATTTATACAACTTCCGTTATCGTATTCATATGCAACTAACCGATTTGATACGGTACTACTGCTGACGTATTTTTTTTATTTTACTTCTGTTGTTAGTCTGGCCCACAACGTACCTGGCTATAAGTGGCCACTGCGCTCAAGTCCATTGAATAACGTTTGACCAAGAATCATCGCTAAATAAGCTGCTACACAGAAACTTTCTCTGATTTGCCAGCCCTGAATTTTTAAGTATGCTTGCTTCAGAATAATATTTATTATTTATAGATCTTTTTATACACTTGGCAGTTGCCAAATGCTGCAACCTATTCCATTAAGGAACATTGTGTTGCCACACTATAGGCTTCCCCAATCTTTAAACATTTTATTTCAAGTGTTCTGGCTCCCACACTAATAATGCCGGAACACAGTCAGAGCTGGCGGCATATTTCACCTGTGAGTTGGCCGGGGAATACGTTACTTACAGTCACGGTTTACGAGACTCCCAAGCCCTAGAAAAGGTGGAGTTAGCCCACTAAGGGGAGCTCCACCTTGACTGATGTGTCATGGGAGTCAGATGACTTTTTGCATCCATACCATCATCGGCAAGCGCTTAGACGCACCTACCAAAACCCTACCTTGTGGGCAGGTGATGGTAGCACCGGGCCATTTCCATCCGTATGTGACAGGGATTCGTGCGATGTAGGTGGTAGTGATTGTGGAATGCAGCTCACCTAAAAGTAAGCTGTTATTCCTTACCCCCATTAGAGAAACCCAACGTAAAATATCACAGAACTTGCAGCTTGATTTTAAAATAAAATAGACACAATCCCTGAATATTTAATGAAGACATTATTATAGCCACTAAAACTTAATAATTGTAGATTTAAATTATTTCGTTAGGACCTATAAAGTATAACGTTAAAACAGCCGTACGTTCCACTGTGTACATTCGAGTTTACCATCATTTACGCAAACAGATTTGAAAAGCGCGTCGTTTCACAAATGTAAACATGCCGACTTTATTGGGAGCACCATTCAAACTACAATGGTATCAATGGACGCATCATTACACGAGTCGATACGCGTACTGGCCACAACTACTCGACACGGTGTTGCCATAAAAATACGATGAAAATAAAACTGATGCAAACTTTTGTTTTTATTAAAACCGTAAATCACATGATTGATGATATTAATTCTTGCAGGTTTGCCTTACTCACCATACTTTTGCTGCGTCCTAAAGTTAGTTATTAACAATAATAAGTAATGTGGTTAAATGGGGATCACTATTCCATTTCGAAAATCATCTCGTCGAATTACAAATCGTCGATAACGCCTCGTCGAAAGTATGATAAGTCGAACGTTAAATTAATCGACTGCTCATTATTTCGAAGACTATTTGATCGATGCAACACTTCATTTAAATACTTTCCACCGATGGTATATTTCATCGAAAAATACTTTATCGAATGACAAATGTTAGCATTGTTTTGGTTGTCGCAAGCGCGTTTTGGATTATGTTTCCGGTTCGGAAAACATACGAGCTAATATAAAAATATCTTGATTTAAAATGATGTAGAGTAATGCCACTTATGCTTATTAATGCACAATGAAGTTTTTTTTTTTAGTCTTATGAAGTCAACACTGTTCATTCTTTCGCAAAGTTGTCTTCCCCATAAACACCAAACTTAAAAAAGCAAACCGTTTTACTAAGCAAAAAAGAACTCCAGTTTAAATTAGTACTGTTTGTATTTGAGTCACAATTTTGATTGTCATGACCTTGTGACTCATGGAGCCTTATTAGGTAAGATTTAAATGCATTGTAATAGTAATTGGAGACAAATTAACATTAATGGATGGACTATCAAAATCAATATATTCAAATGAATAAAATTGATTAAATAAATAAATAAATATCTCTGGACATTATTCACACAGCGCCATCTAGCCCCAAACTAAGCATTAGCTTGTGCTATGGGTGCCAGACAACGGATAAACATTACTTATATACTTTTTTTTTGTAAATAAATACATACATATTATACATAGAAACACCCAGACCGATACAAACAGACATGTTCATGCACACAAATGTTTGTACCGTGCGGGGATCGAACCCGCGACCTCTGGTGTAATAGCCGACTTCTCGACCATTACACCAAATGGCCCGTCGATTATAATCATTATTGAGCAAAAAGAAAGCAGAAGTCAGTAATAATACATACAACAGTAAAAGCTGTACAAATTAAATATTCAATAAGTGTACAAAACGCTCGTGCTGGCAACACCAGCAATACTGCCGCGACGGCCAATTCATTAAACGAGAGCGAAATATCATCATCAGCGACCAAATATTCCATTATCAATGGGAATGCGTGCGAAATGCCGCGGCCACAGTAAATCCACAAAATATTGATCATTTCATGTCATTACCGGGTAATGCCGCGCTTTAATTTGATGAAGGATGAATATAATTATGATGATTTCAAAGTTTTTAAACACTGACGGTAAAGAGAAATCGTTATCGTTGACCTGTTAATAGCTCGAACTACGATTCAATGTCTACGCAATGCCAATTAATATAATTAATTAGTTGCCGGCGTTTTTTCTTCAATATAACTGCTTTTTTAGAACTACAATTTCTACTTCATTTAAGCGGACTTGTTCTATTGTAGATTTCTTAATTCTCCATCAAATGTTTTCCCTGCCTACCTCTCAACAGGAAACAAATATTTTTTAGTTACAGACAAAAACAGTGTCATCTCCAAAAGTTAATTTTCTTCACAATCTATTTTCCTATTTATTGACAGAACTAAATTTACTTGACCGAATGATTAATTAAGTTAAGATTTCTTCTATTCGAATTTTATTGAGAAGATAATATAGTAAATGACAAAACAGACTATTGAATTATTTAAAATAATACGTACATCATTCGCTTCGTGCTCATAAGTTCGCACAAAAGATTTCAACCTTTCCCTACAAATAAACGCTACTATTCGTTTCAATACAATCGTAAAAATTGCTCATCCATAAAATTCTCTTAATAATAATATGCATTAGGCTGGGGCTCTGCACAATTTTCGACTTAATTTCTTCACATTCAGGGCTCACTTTGGTACAGCTAAATGCACTATTCATTAGTAACATGAATCAAAGGGTTGGCAAATCCAACTTCTATTGTGAATGGTCACGCGTCAACTTAGTATTACGTATAATTATGTGTTTTTATGTTTCCGTTGCTATAGAAATTAATGCGCTGTTCAAAAAGACGGGTTTAATAAGCTATTAGTGCTATGCGTGCTTCACTAAAACGTTTATTATGCGTAGAGTCCTTAGGTACAATAAGTTTATGTTTGTATTTAACGAAATCGTGCTAGGCTACGAGGTTATCATCTCTATTAATATAGTCAAATTCTTAATTGAATTCAACAACATCATTAAAGAAAACCTGTACATTTTACTCTACACTTTTAGAACTGGTTTAGTATTTACATTATTAGCACACGTTTTCGCGTTGAACAAAGAAATGTACATAAGTTGAATTGGTTATACTTAAATGTGCCTGTTTCCTAAATTATATAAATCGTCATATTTTGTCCGGGGGTTTCCATGGTTCGAATTCACGCCTATGCCACTGAGCTGCAGAGATCGTCAAAAATGCAAGCTTGCATACTAGTTTTGATTAAAAACAAAAAATGGACGTGGTAATTAGCATTCCCAGAACGAGACCCACGGGAGGAGT
Source organism: Mecyna flavalis (assembly GCA_949319885.1). Taxonomy (NCBI): domain Eukaryota; kingdom Metazoa; phylum Arthropoda; class Insecta; order Lepidoptera; family Crambidae; genus Mecyna; species Mecyna flavalis. The sequence continues at coordinate 9,371,902 of OX439436.1, forward strand.
CATGAAGTGTTGTCATTTTACACTTTCGGCTCCACACGAACAGTTTTCATATTAAAATAAAAACTAAGGAGACTGTCATACTAAATGGGCGGTACAGTTTTGCTGCAAAAGGTTGCTAAATAAGTTCTTTCTAAAAATGTTATTGTGAGAGCCAATACAATTGAAACTAAAGACTAAACACACTGTTCTCATCATGTCAGAAATTTCATTAATTAATGACCAGTACAATATGCATAATATAAGTTAGTAACTGTCTCAGAAGAAGTGATTCAGGGTCGAAACGATAATATGAGACGTGACAGAATGTATCTTTTTTCTTTAAGCGTTTTTTCTAATACAGTCTGGGTCCGCCTGCACCATGGTCCTCCATGACTTCTATGTCACCTCCCTAACCCTTGATAGGATAACTTATTACACAAAACGTGTAACTCCGCGATATTTTAGTTTTAAAGACATCTGCCAAGACTGTATTTCTAGCAAAAAACACACACTGAAGTTTGTTCTAAAGCAACACAAAAAAACCAACCCACTGAACCCTAAAGGATCAAAGCAAACGGCGGTGGTGACATCTCGTAATTTCGATTCTAATTACGTTTAATGTCCACTGTTATTTTTTCGACTTTTAATGCGCACCGCCATAAAAAGATAATCACAAAAATAATTGAAACAAAATAATAAAGGAGAAGGGAGACGGGAGGCGATTAATGACAGTGGGGGAGGGTGGGGGATAGTCGGCACATTACGACCTAAATAATCAACATAATTACACTTTTTACCTCGGCTTCCCCTTTTTACCCTAATAAGTGGCGGTGAAAAGATTCTCTATTCAGATCCCGGTAAAAGGATAGTTAATGCGAGGTTCAAGTTTTTAATGCCTTTTAGGTGACGCCGGAATACGTTTCTTTATCGTTTGAATGAAGTACAATTGGCGGAGTTGATGTTTATTACTTCATCATTTCTGGTGGCTCGGTAGAGCTATTTCTAGCTATGGCTTGTAAGGCCTGCACTCTTGGATGTTTTAATGATGTGAAGTTTGAATGCGTGCGTGAAATAGTCGCTGTACTTGATGAACTCAAACTAAATTTCCACGAGTACCTTTACGTAACAAGTAAGATTTGCGTATAAACTAGATATCTAATATCGTGATTGTTAAGAATAATATATCTTTTATGTACTTAAGTTAAAATATAATGTAATTCTCGTTGTAATAGTGTAGTTAATGTCACTTACACACAATACGTTGTTTACAATGTACGAGTACAATGTTTTTTTTTTAATAAATCTCCAGAAAAACAGGCATCATCTTTCAGCCTTACTTTTACGTCTACTAACTTTCACATAAATATTTTCAAAACCCAGTAAGAACTACCTTATTATGGCGGTAAGTAAAACCTGCCGGGCGTAGTAGCTAGCCTAGCCTAGCTATTCAGACTTAAAAAGGTCCACCTTAAACTAAAATATAAGTTCACCAGCGAAACTTTCAGCGTTTACTCTTCTTATAATATGCGTCACTAAAGGATCAACAACTTATTTTAATTAGTTCTTAACAACAGAATTCTCCTTAATGATTGAAGATTTAGAAGGCACCTCCACCTGTCCTAAGCCAAATTTAAAGACTGCCACAATAAGTAAAGTTAGCACCCTTCTGCCGAAGAATCGGTATATAATTAAAGATAATGAGACCCTATTCAAATGTCCGTCTGAATCCTTTCGATGTTTGATGATAAGAACGGATGGATATGGCAAGTTCGATTAAAGCCAAAATATAACTCTTCGCAACAGAGGTATTTCCGAACCGACACGACTTACAAATCTTCAAAAAAGAGCGCATTCCTTCTATAAGGTCGGCAGCGCATTTGCGATTTCTCCGGTGTTGCAGATGACTATGGGCGGTAGGTTACTTATCAGCTAAAATATCCTGAGGCACGGACCTTATCGGCCCCACCATTTTTTATTTGTATGTTAGATGTATTGTTCCTTTCTCTGTTTGATAATTATATTTGTTTGTTCTATGAATAATTTGTGTGTGCCAATGCCAATAAATGAGTTTTCTTTCTCTCTTACTTTACGTGACTGTTACTAATCCAGTACCCATAATTGTATATGTAACGATGACATGATTGAAATGATGTAGCTCTTTATTGTTTATTTTATTACAAATATTATTTTATTTAGAACAAAATAAAAATATTCAACAAACAAAGTGATATGCCGCATCCATTCATTTTCTGCTTTCAAGGCTCTACGGTAATCGCTCAACCGACGAAAATAGGACTCGAAGTAAATGAAGGGGTTCTTAATTCAGTGAAATTGTAATTATTTGCCTTTGAGATAGGTACTAAAAAAGTTAATTTAATGTAATCATAATTATAATGCAGAGTCGCGAGCAAATGCATTTGGATATTAGATTTCTTCGAAGCTGTTCATTGTGATTGTAGCGTTAAAAACCACATTAAAAACTATAAGCCTCTTAAAACTATGGGATAAAGTTGTTTTGTCATTGCAATTAAGTATCCTTGCAAGACTTAAAAGATCAACACGCATTTTTTGATATAAAAGGGAAGGCAAACGAGCAAGTGACAACCTGATGATATGTCGTCGCTCACCAAATCAACCAAATAAGGCCACTTTGTACGTATTAAGGTTTCAATCATGTACACAAATTATTTTAATTTTTTATTCCAAAACTACTGGAATAAACCAAATAAATAAATAAATAACTCTGGTCATTATTCACACAGCGCCATCTAGCCCCAAACTACGCATTAGCTTGTGCTATGGATGTCAGACAACGGATAAACATTATTTACATACTTTTTTTTAAATACAATAAACACCCAGACCGATACAAACAGACTTGTTCATGTTTGTTACACAATTTGTACCGTGCGGGGATCGAACCCGCGACCTTTGGTGTAATAGCCGACTTCTCGACCATTACACCAAATGGCTCGTCAAATAACACCATGCACTTCGTACGTAGGTATTAAGGTTTCAATCATTTGTGCACAAAGTTATGATGACAGCAATTTTAACACGTATTTGTGTAAGTATGAATAAATAGATACTATACATACACATACGTACACTTTATATTTACATTTAAAATAGTAGCGTGATAATATTCACTATAAAACTCTTCGTACTGTCATTAGTAAAATAAACAGATAACATTTAAAATTGCTATGAAAACATTTAAAATGCGACAGAAAGCTGTCAAGTAGTCCGGAATGTTCAGACATAAACACAACTAAATATTCATTAACGTGCCTGCAATACCACCTTATAATGAACTAGCGTCAACATTATCTCAGAATGTGAATTAATTTACTCACTGTCCACAAGAAGTCACTTAAATGTGCTAAATAAGAAACATCTCAATTACTGTCCTTATCTCAACCATTCCCGATCAGTCGTTGTTAAATGTAATCCAATTTATTTTTTGGCACCGTATGAGATTAACCGCTCCTGAGTCTCAGCTAAAGATAAGTATAAATATGTTAATTTAAATACTTATAATTACATTTCGGTGTTGATATGTAAGTTTATGCCAGTCCAGTAAATAAACGCAGAAATGTAACGCACGCAACACTAAGGAATCATGCCATTCCGAAATGGTGTTGCCAGTGCGTGCAAAAATTAGGGTAAGGCGGGGGAATGGCGTTCACTTAAGGAAAACATGGTTTTTTTTTTTAAATTATTTATTATAAATCAAAATTAAAATAAGTAACAAAGTCTTTAATTATAGAGTAATCAACATTTCAACAACAAAAGCATATATCTTTGACCTACTAGTAGTAGGAAAACATTAAAAAAAAAAACGTTTGAGCGGCATTGCCCCAGACGTTGGGTAATGCCGCTCAAACATGTTTTTGACAAATAAGATACATTTTAATCAAAGAAATATTATTGAGATCAACCTTATCCGATAAAAGTAAAGTCTACAATCACAAATAAGTATCAATTATCCCCATTTGTAATTAAGATTATCCTTTTTCAATTTAACAATAAGATGGTGCAGCGATACCACCAACTCGTTATTTTTTCCAAATTCTTCGCTCCAAGCCGCTTTAGCGGTGATCCTTTGAAGATTTCTTGGCATATCTACAACAATAAGAAAATAAGTCACCAAGCAAGAGGATGGCGCTCAGATGAGCGATATAACCCCAGGCGGTCTTTTTGTAATTTATATGAAATTTAAAAAAAGTCATACACAGTTGTTGAGTATTTATTGCATTATCACAAAATAGAATAGTTTTACTATCAGAAAAGTAAAATTAATAATCAAATAAACATTAAAGTATTGGACTTACCGGCAAAAACACGTAACCAAAAATTAGATCAGCGCGGCCGCAAACGAAGAAACGCACTTCACGGTTACATGACGCGAGCTGATTGCCCGTTTGCATCGTTGTCTGTTAGAGGTCCCATCCCCTCGCGCTTCACGCGACGTGGTTTGTTGCTACGTTCCATTTTGACAGAGTTATAGAGGTGAGCGCCATTACCCAGTGAGCGCTATTCCCCCTTCCTCCCCTAACAGGATTAAGAAAAAATGTGTAAGGTAATTATGAGATTTCTGTTTAGTTTATTTTTAAACGAATTTATTTTGAACAGTTTTATAACGAAACGTATTACAACTGAATATTTACACAGATATCAAACAGAGTGCATAATTATATTAAAGGAAGATTAAATAATTGTGTTATTTACTGCATGATTATCCATTCATTGTTTATTTATGTGTTGCCATAAACCATAAGGCACACATACAATTGACAAACAGTTAAGTAGTTTCAGTTTTACACCTAGCTTCATGTAACTTTTGTACCTCTTTAATATTAATTATCTTGTAGAAAAGAGTGAGGAAACAAGTAAAAGACATTGTTTCATTAAAAAATTGCTTTTTCTACTTTGAAATGTATTTTTTTGGTATCAATGAATTTTAAACAATAATAAATATATTATATTTTCTTTTTATTTAGTAGGATTTTCTTTCAACCCTGCTCGTACATTTATGGACCTTGTCATTCATAATTGAATGAATTTTATAAATAATAGTAGCTTTTGGATGAGAAGGGAGGCAACACCACTTCAAACCGGGTCAGAGTAAAACAAAATAAAACACAAATGGAAACGAACGCCAACTTCTAATTAAAATGATTAACTTAATGGTCTTAGTCATTAGCGATTTTAATTCTGAATCGTCTATTTTTTGTTCGGCCGCTGAAATTATAACTCCGCTACCATTTTACGATTGGCACCGGGATTTTTTTAGTGTTTTACGAGCTATCGTGTTGCGAGTTAGTAATACTATTGTTCTGTTGATATAAAGCCCTTCAGAAGCTAGGTTTGCGTTTAATGTTTGCAGTCCCGTTGAAATTCGTACAAAGCGTGGGACTTAGAGTTGAAATGTTGCAACAAAACTGTAACAATTTTTTTTTCTAATAAAACTGTTTTTTCTACAGACTCTTGGGTCCATGCCTTTTTTGGGTTGAAATTTTTGGGTTAGTGTTTACATGTTGCTCCGCGCAGAAACAAAATGTTAATTTACAAATTTAATAATGACAAAATGGCAGGTATTATTTTTTTCGTGTTTTTAAAAATGTCATACAATAACAATATACTAGAAAGAGTATTTTTATAAATATCAACTTTCAGCGATAGCTTCGTTAAAGAGGTCCAATCATTGAGATTTTCCGGAACCTTCTTTTAAAGCTGACGCTACTTTAACAATATCATCTTTGAAGTAATTTAACAAGTAAAACACAAGATTATTGGAATAAAGTTTTATTTCCTATATTCACATCAAATTCACATACATAAACTATAAAAACCATAAAAGTATCAACTTCATCATAACTATAAACATGCTTGAAAACAACAAAGGAACATTATTATAAATGATTATACTTATGACATAACTATCTATATCTGTCCTAACACGACACAGATGATGCTTATAGCTTCTAATAATGTTTTAATGACCCCAAAATTCCGAAAACATCAACATAATGTTCAATCAACAGATAGATACGACGATAATTATTAAACCACAACCGCACAAAATGGCGCGCACTATTATTTCCTAATTCCCTTTATATCATTATCGAATGTCATCAATGAGTTATTAATTCATAAATTAACCCTACGTTGTATCTTGGCCTATTGTATCGTTCGCTCCAAAATAATCAATAGTCTTTTGATAGTTCTAAAGACCTTTATTTTTTTAATGGCGTTATTACCGGTATTAAAATAACAATGAACTGCGACATTTTAAGAAAACTAGTGTTTTTTTTACTTTTCTAAAAAGACGTTAACGTTATTGCATAACATGCGTGCTATTTTGTGTAACAGAGTTCATTAGTGAGCACAATGTGATCTTTCAAGTAATTCAAGCTGGTTCTGCCATAATATGTAGTTCTGGCTGTGTTCCGGCTGTATTTATGTAGGAGCCAGCACAATTGAATTTAAATGTTCGAAGATCAGAGGAGCCTTAATTATGGCAGCACATTAAGCGACGCTTCCTGATTAAGTGTCCCTCAATGGAATAGGCCGCACTGGGCGCTTATTATCAGGTCAGGTAGGCTGTGTGCCCGAGTGCTGAACTGAACTACCATTAAAGAAAGAGCAACCGTGATGATAATACATAATATAATTATTGCAAGGATAATAGTTGCAATAAAATAATCTTTCCTGTTAACAGAGACGGTAACTTTAACTTTATTTGTACCAACTGCAACACTTTCAGTAATTGCATTGTTCTTACCTCCAGCTGCTTTCTGTTCAACCATGTCTAATTACCTGTGTTTGATCGAACACAAGGCGTTAACGACTTGTGTTCACCTAATTAGTCTCTAAAATGTGTTAAACACCAAATAAACGGGATTCTACGTCAACACGCGAAAAGAAAAAGTCGGTAAATTATTTGTTTACGGAGAGCGTGTGCATCGAAATTTACAAAGCAACGGACATTGCAAGTTAGTCTCTGGTCCAAAATTGACGACTTATTTGGTGTACAGTCAGCGTCCAAATGATCTGAGCGTTCAAAACCACCAAAAATATCTAAACATTTTCACAAACCAAAGTAATCTTACCCTAAGACATTTAGGTGAGTTAGTAAAGGTGCATTTTCATTTAATTTTATTGTTTGAGAACAAATGACAACAAACTATATTTACACCTAAAAGTATTGTGCTAAGTGATTTTTGTCAAATGTTTAGATATTTTTGGTACATTTAAATGCTCAGATCATTTTGGCCCTGACTGTACTGGATACCTAAGTGTTCGGGTACAAAGTACAGAAAAAATGCAAAACATGTGTGATCAAAATTTTGTCTGCTATTAGTAGAAATAAATCCTTTCTTATTTTGATGCTAGAGCTTATGTAATTTTTACGCTTTCATAGCAAGTTGTAGGTGACTTTGCCATATGGCTTCAAGATCAATCAGACCACCATTCACTAGAAAATTATGCATTGTCAAAAATTGTTTAGTCAATAAAAATATTACTTTTTTTTTAATTGTTCTTCATCAGTTATGCAATAATCTTCTTAGAATTACAGAAAGAGTAATTGTGTTATGCGTATCTGGCATTCCAGCTAGCTGATCCACTAAACTACAATACCCATCGGCTGTGTTTCCTTCTGACCTCCTCCATTTCTGATTGAACTACTCTGTTAAATCACAACATACTACGAAGTTTATTGTTAATTAATCTTAAATTCACGTATACCATCACGAAGTTATTAAAAGATAACAAACGCACCACTTGATTACTAATTAATAGTTTCCTTATACTAATGAGATCATTAACCAATTGGTGGAAAACAATCTCGACGGTCACATGTAGAGGGATATAAGTACTTAAAGGTCGTTTAACCACTCAATCCCGAACCGGCACTCGGGTGCCGCGTAACAATAGATTTTCTATTGTGTCTGGTGATCCGGGGCTTGAAAGATTAATGCCCACAATTGTGGTACAATCAAGATGCTGGAGTGGACAGTTCCGTCTGGATTATGTGCAGAACTATTTGATTGCGTTTATTTTGGTGCGTTCAATAAAGCCTCGTTTAACCGTTTTAGCAATTGCCTGGTATTGTTCGTGGATCTAATAACACTTAATAGATACTTCTATAGACTTCAAGTAACTATTTATAGCAAAATTTACTAATATTCAACGTCTACGGAAGACGTATCTATAATAAGTCGACCAATTTCGTGTAATGGTAGAGAAGTCGGATATTTCACCAGAGGCCGCGGGTTCTATCGCCGCACAAACATTTGTGTGCACGAACATGTCTGTTTGTATCGGTCTGGGTGTTTCTATGCGTAGTATGTATGTATTAAAAGGCATTTTAAAAGTAATGTTTATCTGTTATATAGCACCCATAGTACAATGTGTGCTTAGTTGGGGCTAGATGGCGATGTGTTTTATTGTCCATGGATATTTATGAATTTATAAGTGAGCGCTCCAGATACGAAATTGTTATGCTCATGGAATTTGACACATGTAAGAATTTTCCGGGCTTTTAAGAAAAATTCTGTTTCATTTCTTCACGGATCCAAGAGAAGTTTTGCATTTAATCTGTTAGAAAATATTGACTTTGAATACTTAAAACATATGAACTATACTGATCCCTATAGTAAAACTCTTTAAAGATCATGTAGGTAACTAATATCTATGACTGAGTACTCTCTGTAATTGTAATAAATGCTGCAAATTTACGACTACACAGGAGGCATATTTATAACTGTATCCCTTCGACTACATGATACATAATGCTCTTAATGCTTAATTATATTACTTTATCGAAATGATTTCACCTGTGTGGTCGGGACTCGCGCAAACTGCTACGTGGATAGGGTTGATAATTCGACAACGCAAATTAGCTAAGTTATGGCGTATTTGTATTTGAAAGTATAGAAATCTTGATTTCAATAATGATAAGTTTTATTGTAATTAAATTGGAGAAATAATTAAATTAAAATTTGGGAAAAACATGAAATAACTAAGTATCAAGCATCGCGGTGAGCGATAGCAATTTATTTGGAAAATTTTGATTTTTAGATACAAAATACAGTTTATTCAATGTAAACATAATGATATAATAAGAGCCCCAGAAGAGCCTAACCAAGAGAAAGATACAAAATAATACCGTGCCGAATCCGGATACATGATCAAAAAATTTGGAGATTTTTCGTGACGTCCGAAGACTCGACCAAGTCCAAATACACCAACTGTATTCCACGAACCAGTTCGAAATCAATTGACAACCCTACCATACCCCGCAGCTATACGTGCCGTATAAAAAGATCAACATTTAATTGTATGATTTAAAAGAAATTATTCGACTCATAGTAGAAGTTTTATCTTTTATAATTTACGCTTATATCTAACATAATTATAACTAGTTATCTTACTCTATGTTAATTGCTTTAATAAGGACTTTGGTTCCTGAAGATAGCATCGCGGCATCAGAAATAATATGGAAAACAGTAACATGATGAATGAGCACCAGATAGTGAATTATAATCTACAAATAATATCGTATCTATTTGAAGCAAGTTATACAGTTGTTTATAGTCTAGCTGATTCTAAGTCACTAAATGACATATTTTCACATATGACATTTGCTGTGTGGGACTCACAATGTACCTAATCAATATTGGACAGCACAATATTCATTGATCTGATCTCAAAGTTGTAAATTAACTTAGAAGACGCCACAAATATTATGCTTAAATAAAATTACATCCAAAGACACTGTTAAAATGAATGTATTTGTATAGAGGCTGAGAACTGATGCTTCACTTTACCTGATATAAAAAAAAAACCACCTTTTTAAGACGTTACACAAAGATGATCATTTCGCTAATAAGCAAAACATAAATGACGTAGTTTAAATACCTAAAAATATCTGAACCTAGTTTAAAACCGCTTTGAACAATTCAATAAAGAACGATTTCAAATTACAAAGCGTTTTGATAACCACAATTTCCGATTTCCAAAAACCGTAATTTTGTTGGGAAACCATACAAAATTATGCACGTTTAGAGGCGACCATTCATCAACGTCATGCCAAAAATGCTATTACATCATAAAAATAACCACACTTATACTTGGAGAATTCGCAAGCTATCCAACAACCTAATAACCAACCGAATAAAGGGTTAAGAGCGGTTTGAATTTTAATGAAATATTTGATTTATACCCGCCAACAGCATCAGGTAGCTTATTATAAGAATGTATCATTAAACATTACCTATATAATTAAAGGCAAGCTTTGCCTGGAGCTACCCCAATTTAAGCCGCTCTCCGCATTATAATTTTAATAAAATTGCCCGCCGTCCAATAAAACATGAGAAAAAAATTCAAAATTATAACACATCTGATTGATGTATTATTTGGTAATTTATTGGGTGTAATTACATCGTGTAATAATGCCCGATAATGCCGGAGTGGTGGAACGATTTATTAGTATTTATTAAAGTATGAATTATTGTATAATTACTGGGATGGGAGCTTCCAAACTAAACAGAGAGGTTGTTTTAGGGTGGAATTTATGGGCAGTTCTCGGAAAGATCTAATCGCCCGCACTTCGCGAGGAGCCGGCCTAGGCACAGTGCACGGAGAGCCAGTGAGGCAACAGACCAAAACGCAAATAGTAAGCAAAGTTTATCTATACAATATAATATTCCTTCCTTCAGCGTGGTCCCGACTAACAACACCTAGAAGATATTTTATTGAAATGTTTTTCTACTGCATTAACTATTCAAGTTACTAGATTTAAATGATAAAAAATATAAACAGTAAAAATACAAACTATTTAACGTTTAAGGTCTTGATTGATTGTGTGTAAGACGCGTTAAATAAAAAGCAAACAAGGCTCTATAACTCAAACAATTCACACTACATAATAAAGGCTCAAGTATTAAAATAAGGTAAAAACATTGAGGCAACCTTACCTTAGTATTTATATTAATCTAAAATCTCTGAACTCGTCACGTGTGCTATTTAACGTTTTAGTTACTTACTTAACAAAACATTTGACATTATTCGTACAACCTTCAAATATACACACTTAAGCAAAAAAAAAATCGGATTCGCAAGTTATGGTTTAAAAGACGACTTCTTACATCGAACCAAGTCGGTCGTATTTGTTTTCATAATTTAGTTTTACTGCCATCCCTGCTATGCTAAGGCATGATGATGTTTTCAGGTCAACTATTTTTAAATTAAAAATACCTTCACTGTTTTAAATATATTATGGCACCGACTAGACATAGCAGGTAGCCGAAATCAGCTTCTGCGGTGAACGGGTTAAACGTTCATTTAATAATGTCCGCCTTTAGAAATAATGTATTTATACAAAGTTGTACTTGTAAGTCCCTTGATAATGCGCAATTTACATCCTAAAATTTCTTTATCACAGAGTTGTAAAACAACTTTTAGATTTTTTAATTAGTAACAATAAGATTTTAATATTTTATTTATTTATTTAAACTTTATTGCACAACAAAGGTACAAATTGGCGGACTTAACGCCATAAGGCATTCTCTACCAGTCAACCATTGGGCGTGACTGAAAGGAGCGATTGGTGCGGTAATTTAAAAGGAGATTTATATTAACCTATGTTGAAATGGCAATATTCATAATATTAAAAATACATGAATAATATTAAAAAATAATATAAACATAAATATACATACATAAATACTTACTACAATTATATACCTACATTAATAAATAGAAATTTAAAAGAAAAACTGAAAAAAAAATAAAATAAAAATAAAAAATAGAAATGAATCGGAAAAAGAAGGGACATGACAAGAGAGAGAAAAAAAAACTAATTTTATTAAAGAGAGTTCAAAAGGGAGGCACTATTAATACACACTATTAATAGGTATCTAATGTTTTATATTCGTACATATGTCAAAGACATAGAAAGACTGCACAGTCGACAACGGTTGAGCAATTTAACATGTTCTCATTAACCTTGAAAAAAAAGTAATAATTTGTCAACAATAACAAGAAACGTCACATATTTTCCTTGTAAAACTTGAAAATTGATTTCTGTCACTAAAATATGAGGGCAACAAAATATGAATAGTTATTTATGTGACTGCTGCATAATGAGGGTCATTAAAATACGAATGTGGTTTTATGAAACGAACGAAGTGAGTTTCATAAAAGAATCACATGAGTATTTTAATGACTAATTATGTACAGTCACATACATAACTTTATCTTCATTCATACGATAATATGTCTATTTTATAGTCAGGATTGATGAGCAAACGCCCTAGTTACCAACATAATCTGTATGTAAAAGTTAGTTTAGTACTGTCATAATTAATGACTGACGTTTGTAGTTTTTAAAATCCATAAACAATCTAGACTCGAGTTGATTTCGATTCTCAAATCGATTGTTATAATTTCAGCATCGAATTAAATGTATAGGAATGGAACATAAAATTACTAATCGACTAATTCGATAATCGAAAAAACCTATTAATTTTTACTTTTAAAGAAGACGTTCGAAATTTGAACGTAATTTCGTATCGGTTACCGACACTAAAATGTAAACATTTCAATGCAGCCACAGATACTTATATCTAAATGTAGGGCGTTTGCTCATCGCTCCTGAATATAAAATAGACATATTATGGTATGGATGTAGATAAAAGATTATTTTGAATACCTCTTCTTTTAACCCTTAATATGGCAGTGGTCAAATAGTAGCCACCATAATTTGAACCTTATGTAGTGGTGATGCCGGCGAAAACCAATGAAAAATTTCACCCGCACCTTATTAAGGGTCAACTAATTCTTTTATATGCGATAGCATGTCTTATTTTTAATTCCTTAAGTTTACTTTGTAGCAACAGTAGGAAATAAATGTAAATACTTAAACGTTTTTACATCACTAATTTAACTGCGCTAATGAATCAAGAAACAATAAACTTCATCAAGCGATCCCTTTCTCTCGATATTTCAGTACGAATCGATTACACGTGGCATCGTCTCGTCTTAATCGATTCAAAGTTTTTTCAATAAACAGTCTCCATTGCTGGCGTCCATAAACAAATAAGCATCAGCGTTAATAGTTTTTATAGGCCCTTAAAGCCACGTACACACATAACGGGAGATCGGAGAGATAAAATATTTCACAGATGTGTTCACCGAAAGCTGTTGTTATTATGTAGGTACTACTCATAATTTATGCATTGACGTCGTAATTACTCGTAAGCATCTGTTGGTTTTCTTAAAAAAGGCGAACGAGTTATAAGTTCCGAGTGAGAGGGCTAAGTAGACGTCTCAACGTTATTCTGTTCGAGGTTACAGTGTGGCAAAATGTAATCGAAGCGATTTGGCAGTGTGCGATTTTATTTTTAACCGACTTCAAAAAAGGAGGAGGTTCTATGTTCGACTGTATGTATTTTTTTTTTTTTTTTTTTTTTTTTTTTTTTTATGTATGTCCGTCGATTTCTCCGTCAATTGTGGACCGATTTAAATAATTCTTTTTTTATTTGAAAGTGCATAGTTCCGAGGTGGTCCCATTGTCACTATGTCAGGATCTGATGATGGGATCCCGGGAAAATCAAGGGCAAACCTCAAATTTTATAGGCGCACACTACGCGTTACTTGTTTTTTCTGAAGCCATTTAAGTTTTTGCGTCCTATAGACATCACTTTATGTTGATGAGCTGATGATGGAAGGTACAACTCCTTAACGGTTAGGAGTTAGGGGATAATTCTTTCAGTATTGTAAGAATATGTGGACCGTTATTTGTATTTCATGTACTTTTGCAGCTAAGCTGATGATGGAAGGTACAACTCCTTACCGGTTAGGAGTTAGGGGATAATTATTTCAGTGCTGTAGAAATATGTGGACCGTTAGTTGTATTTCATGTACTTTTGCAGCTAAGCTGATGATGGAAGGTACAACTCCTTAACGGTTAGGAGTTAGGGGATAATTATTTCAGTGTTGTAGGAATATGTGGACCGTTAGTTGTATTTCATGTACTTTTGGAGCTAAGCTGATGATGGAAGGTACAACTATGATGATGGAAGCTAAAGGGTACGACTTCTTAATTCTTATGTCCCTCTTGCGGGCTGCATCTTTAGTTGGTCTACTGAATGGTGCTGAACACTTAATGAATACCTAATATTGTCAAATAATACAATTCTACTATTTTACTCGTATTTTCGTTATCAATATTATGAGAGAGTTTTACTCACTCCTACGTATTATTCACACTAAAAATAGAAAAATAAACAAACTTTTTTAAAAAAAAATTAAACCGACTTCAAAAAAAAAAACAAAAAAAAAAACTACCTAAAAACACTGAAAAGCAAAAAATAATTTTAATAAGACATTCATCAAATGCGCTTATTGTCTAAGCCTATTAATAACATTAAATTGTATTTACGTGCTAGGTAGGTACCTACTAATCTGTTTGAAGTCGGTGCCAAGCCAAAAGTAATGAAAAATGATACATACCTAATAATTTATGTATTATACAGGGTTACAAATAATCCGCGGACGTAGGTACGTAGTCTGGGTACCTACTATTTGGCTTGGCACCGACTTCAAACAGATTAGTAGGTACCTACCTAGCACGTAAATACAATTTAATGTTATTAATAGGCTTAGACAATAAGCGCATTTGATGAATGTCTTATTAAAATTATTTTTTGCTTTTCAGTGTTTTTAGGTAGTTTTTTTTTTGTTTTTTTTTTTACTTACTATCATTTCCAAAAAATACTTACTTATAAATTGTCCTTCAGTTTTGAGCTTTGTGTTTTGCCATCTAAGAAACTGCTCTAATTGCGCTCTCATAATACCTATACGTATTTTCTCACCAACAGATTTTATTTGATAGAGAGCAGGCTAGCATATTGTTGTCTTGTTAGTAATAACCGACGTTCATGCCATTTTATTCGTACAAAACGAGTGGTATTTTACTTGTAATAAAAAACCAGTAAGATACTTTTTAACTTTTTGAATAGACTTCAGGCAGTAAGTATAAAAGCAGGGAGGAGGTTTGGAATTCGTCGACATGTTTTATATTTTATCATCAATTTCTGATTTGAAAACCTGTGGTTACTACACTTTATGGTGTCCTACGGACTGTTCAAGTGTTCATACATGCAGATAGGTAGTAAAAGCCTTAATCAACTGCGTCGTTTAGGTAGTGCAACAACCTCAGACTATTACACTGATGGAAATCAGTCTACATTTGGCAAGAATGTTTATTAATTTGGTACGTACCGGAGCCACTCGCAAACAGGAAGTCCCTGTGGAGGGAAGACGTCTTCAGATAGGGGTAAAACAGCTTGCCGACGTGCTCGCCCGCGCCACTCACTGCAACAACACCACTCTACGATTAGAGTTTTCATTTTCACTTTTCTTTTATGGCTCTAGGAAACGAGCGAGGGACTCTGTCACTTCTGTCAAAATAGTATGTAGTAAAGAAGAACAAATTGATGAGGAATATTTATTTCATGTTTTCCTAGTGGTTTTTAAATGTGTTTGGTGTCGTCAATATAATTTCGGGTCTATCAGAATAGAACATCGAAGAAAAGTACTCCAATATTACTATCTACAATACAATATTTAACAATATTATTTATTTCTTGGGAAAAATAGCATCCATGCAATAAATATAATAAGGATTACATAAATATAGCGTGGTCTGGCAAGTTTATTAAATATAGAGTGCGTGTCAAATCTTAATAATATTATTCAATAGGTGGTACGTCTGTTTAATTTAGTATCAACGCCTAAGATTTCAAAAATTAAAAAAGTTAAATTCGATCTCTTTGCGCCAATCTTTCACAATTCGAAATTCGAACACGCAACATCCATTCTCACACGGCGCGCCCCATTCACAAAACACATGCCGCCCGCCCGCGGGAGAGAGACCCGCATCTTTTCCCCCGCTTTTCGCTTAGAAAGGACTCCTCAGTCCTGAGGGGAGGGGGGTAAGGAGTGCGCGGGGCTGCGCGATTTTTCACCAAGACCACGTGTTAGCCACGTGCGTGGAAACTTTTTGGCGAAGTTTTTCAGCCCGGCTACGAAGACGTTTGACGATCGTGTCACGTTGAGCGCCCCTACAACGGAATACAAAGTCACAGTTTTCAAGAAATGTGTTCTTGTTATACTCGTAATACTCGTATTGTATGTATTTATGTTTGTAATGCAAAAATTAGGAGTTTCTTATTTATTCAAATAAGTACATTCATTTATTAATATTCTTAAAGCGAATAAATGGCACGAGACGAAAGATCGACAGCGTTATTAATTTACATTTAAGAACACCTAAAATCCATTTGTCTCTTTTGATAGTTTTTTTCAATTTATCTGAAAAAAATTAAGCAAAGGTAAAAAGATTTTTTTTTGCTTTACTATGACTATCTTCACCCACGTGGTATGTTTTTCTGATTTATAGGCTGTATTACTGTAAGAATCATATAAATCCGTTCTGTAGTTTTTGCGTGGAATGGTAACATACCATCCATCCATTAATTCAACCTATTATGTTATTGATAAGATATTTCTTAGTAATCTATAAATGTTTTAACATTTGAAATAAGGACTATTGCAGATATTTTCTAGAATTCACTGTTCTATGGTGATGATTCTGTTAATGCATCTCTGAATGAGGTATCTTGCAGAAACAACTAGGTACATAGTTTTGAAAAAGAAGAGCAATTCAAAAGAAAAGTCTTTTTTCATTGCATTTCTGCAAAGCAATTCCAAATTGTGAATTATAATGTCTTTGTTTATTGGCGTTAATGTATAAGTGTACGTATACACACGTAATAAATTTATTCTTTCTAAAATTAGAATAAAAAAAAATTTTATCCACTAAGTCGATAGTTAACAAACTATGTAGTTGGCTATATAATAATGTGGTCAAACCAACATCTATTATTCGACCATTGGTCGGGCCTAGACAAAACATTTTTAAACGCTTTATTGCAATTATATTAAGTACCCTCTCGTTCGTAACTTATGGATATTAAAAATTAAAATACATCGATTAGTTCCAAATTTCAGAATGATCATTAATATTGATTGATATGAGCCGTGGCTAACGCTCGTAAAATTTATAGACTATCGACAACGGATTTCACCTATAGACAAGGGAACGTAATAGTAATAAAAACGCCGCTTTCTCAAGACAATACATCTCATAGCTATTTTGCAATGAACATATCAAGTAAACCGTATCTAGAAAATTCTTAATTGAACTAATGAGAAGTAATTACAATTTTTATTGCAGCCATAATGATTACGATGCCTTAAAATAATAAAAGCAATTAGACATTGATGGGCGTAGCGGAGTGACTAGCTTCGTCTCGCTCACTCGTAGCTGTTAGATTGGGTGTGAGCAGAACAATATGATTAGATGTAATTGTTTGAACGGTTATAAAAGTTGATGTCGTAGACGATGTTCTGTTTGTCGTAAAACCGAAATGTTTCCATCTCCAACAGCTCGATGTTGTAAAATAAAAAATGGAGGGTGTGTCGTGATCTATTGATGTTCTGTACTACCTCATTTCAAAGCTTTGAGTTAAATCGTCATTTCAGTTAGGGTGCGCCGTTTCTTGGAGACTTTTGAACACGATTTTATCATTAGCCATTTAGTACTATGGTTTTTATTCCAATTTTTTCTAATGAATGTTTACAAATCTAGTCTTATGAACTTTTCAAAGCATCATTCAATGTTCTGTCATGCTAAGGGCTTCTAGCTTTCGAGTGTTTTATTTAAATACGACTGTATCCAACATTTACGTCTCCGTGAATATTACATTTGGTGGAAGTTGTTAGTCAAGGTAATTTGCGTGAAAGAATAACGAATATGAATTAATCTATCTCAAAAACTTTCTCCTGTATATTAAGATAGGATATGACAGAGCATTGTGACTACACAGCCTGATCGCTTGCAAAAGAAAAGCCGCCGATGTACCAATATCTTGGTAATAAATTTACCCCTTTCCTTTCCATTACAAGTGAGCTCGATTCTAGCTCATAGACCAGTTTAGCGTTTAATATCTAGCACATTTATTATTATAATCATTCCAAAACACAGTTACCCCAAATGCTTGATTACATTTTAGTTCAAATCTGTAGCCGTACTAATCTAGCTGTAGAATGTTAATGACTGTAGTACAATTAAAATGACTGATTCATAGGCCCCAGAGTTGGGATACAAATGAGTCAGAACATTTCTAATTAGCCACAATGAACGAACTAGTGGAGTGATGCGATCAGATGAAAATAGATTTTGCAAAGAGTGGCTTTATTACTTAATATTGTGGAGGAGGAGGAGCTCATGAGTTTGGTCACTGCGGTGAGGGAAAATGTCAAAAAGATTGCATAGATATAGTCTGTTAATTAGATCGAATAGTTTCTCATATAAGATCGACATTCTGATTGGCAGTTGCTAAGTCTTCTATATTCATATAGTCTTCAGAGATGCTCTTATAAATCGTAAAATCAATGTTACAGTATAAACCTACCACCAGCTTTAGAATATTGTTATCTATCGAGAAGAACCGACAAACTAGTTTTAAAAAAAAATGGATCTTGGATGATAAGCGTATTCTATTTAGATCGGTACTGAACGCTAAGAACGATAATAATTGTAGAGCTGATCTACGTAATATTAGTGTGACGTAACAACAACCTTATAATATTTTTCTAGTTACTAAGCCAAAGTTGTTTAATTTGTTTATACAGTGGTCATGTACTGCAACTATTTTCACTCAACTTTGTGTCAGTCTTTCTGCATTCTTTGAGCAGCCTTCAACAAGTCCATCTTCATACGATTTTTTAGGCAAGATCTATCCAAGTGTTTTATTAAATGAAATGGTTATGTTATGTAACTAATTTTAATTTGTTAATAAACAATGTGTATAATTAAGTAGTAATGTTGAATAAACGACGGCTACTAAACACAAGGGTTTTGCTTGTAAGTTAAAAATGAATAAAAGGGTTTCTAAAAATGTTTGAAAAATTATTTAATCTGAGAGATTATGTTTTTTCTGCTAGCTAGCTTTAACCCGTAGTTTTGTTTTGGCAATAATAATGTGGGAGACAGTACACTTGAAATGAAGGCTCAAAGATCAGAGAAAGCTACAGAGTAAGCAATGAAGGCAGCAAATTGAGCGACGCTTCCTGATTGAATGTCTCTCAACTGAATACTACAGTAGCCGCTTATCATCAGGTGGGCTACGTCATGTATGCAAACTGAAGTAACGTAAAAAAAAACCAAAAATGAAATCCCAAAAAACTCATCAAATGTGTTCTTTTGGTACTGATTCACAATAATGGTAAGGGGAGACTAACCATTCGGTCAGCAAAGTGGCTAGCATTAGGGGAGGCCAACCCCGTGTTGCACGAGTTTCCACATCATAAAATCAATTGCAAACATTATCAGAAGCAGGCGATACTATCATTTTATTATCAATTCTATAATAAAATTATAGAATTGATATGAATGGTGTTAATAAGATTAGACTATATTATTACTTTTTCGATGTTATATACTACAATCATAAGATTAAATAGTTATTTAAGTTATAATATAAGGTTTAATACAATTATCTATTTGTTGGACCGAATGACCAACAAGGACCTTAGAAGACGGAGCAAGGTCACTGACGTCGGCAAAAGAGTTGCAAAGCTTAAGTGGGAGTGGGCTGGCCATAGCCAGGAAGCAAGAGTCTTGGTGCAAAAGATTGCTGGACTGGAGACCTTGGGACAAAAAGCGACCCAGGTGAAGGCCACAAATGAGATAGAAAGACGACATCAAACAGATGGCGGGCAGCAACTGCACGTTTACTGCTCAAAACAGGGAACATTGAAAGGAGATGAAGGAGGCCTACATCAGATTACTGATAGAGGAAGGCTAAGAAGAAGAAGAAGATAAGGTAGTAACTTAAATAACTATTTAATCTTATGATTGTAGTTAGTTTCAGATATGTATTTTTATATTTACTCACACCTGCAATTCGAAAAAACTACACAGTTAATTATGACTAACAGCAGTAACCATGCTTTATTTCTCAGTAAGTCATGAATTCAAATCTCACCCAAGACACACATTTTATGAGATAAATAACTGGTTCAGCGCTTGGATATCGATTAAAGATCTTTTGATTTTGAAGATTTTTTGCTAGTTTTGCAATGATAAAGTATCTAAGTTTTTTATTCAAAATCAAAATATTTAAGTATCAATATTACCGAATGAGTAACTGCCTTCGTGGTACAGTGGTAAGAGCGTTCGGCTCTATTACCCGGAGGTCGTGGGTTCGAATCCCACGGGGAACATCACGTTAAGCAGTTGGTCCCGACTATGTTCCAAGTAGGTCTGGTTTCCCTTGTAAGGGTTACGGAGGTCAGATGGCAATCGCTCCATTGTAATAACCAGGCTTGTCAAATCTAGGATCATAGTCGAAGCGGACCCTGAGCTCCATACTGGATGCAATCGGGAATACGCTGGGATGATGATGATGATTACCGAATGAGTCTTCCTTCCAACAGCTTCGAAAGATTGCTATCTACCGAGAAGAACTAGCTAGAAACTCAATAGTTACTGTTTTCAATCGCCAAAATTTTCACAAAACTTATCAATATAATCTCCATATTACCTATACTTAAACTATTTGATTTCTGATATTTAGTTACAGATTTTCAGGATTGACTACACTAGGGAGCTTCGATAAGTCTGTATAATTAAAGTGATTAATATATATGTAGTATTTTTCCGACATACCAGTCAGAATCATTGCTTAGTTTTTAGCTACGAGTAGATGGCGTTATGTAAAAAAGTGGCAAGATGTAACTTTTTGTCATTCCAGTAAGAAATTGACTTGTCCCGTCAATAAAAGATGCGCTGCTTTTGACAGATGTCAACTGAGATCAGTTATCTTATCTCACAGATGAAAAAAGTCATCGAAATGCGTTGACAAGATCTCATTGTGAGCCACTTATGTGTGCGTCACATGACACAGTCGGAATTAACCGAATGAGAAATGGTCAATTGGATTTATGTCGTCAAATTAGTGCTGACTAACAGATTCATTTGGAAATCCAAATATGGTATCATTCCACCTCGCATTTGTCTTCATCAGTATAGCGCATTGTCTAGTCGCTTCTGATTTCCGCCTTTCAAAGTTGTTAGTTATCATGCATGTTGTTGAGTATTAGTCAATTTCGAATAGATGAATGCTGATTTTTTTTACTTTTTTCGTTTTTTTACAGAAAGTATTGGAAACTTTTTTGATAGGTACCTACTTAAAAAAAGAAATATTTTATTCTACTTTGTTAGTCAAAATGTAAGGTTATACCAATTATTTATTAGATTTTACAATTTTTATTAAGAATGTCACGATGTCTGTAAATAATTCTTATTCAAAATATTTCCATCGATGTGGTTTCATTAAAATTACATGTAATTTTAACTATATATTATGATTTCATTAAGTGGACTGTTTTGTAGTTTTCTTGTCTATTATTTTCATCTGCAACTATTAGCTTTTATTGTTCGAAATAATCCCATAAAAAATAAGAGATTTGTAGCACAATACATTTTTTGCCTAGACATTTTTCTTTAACCCTTTATTGACAGGCGATATGTATCTAAAAGATGTACTTTTTTACATGTTATCATCAGCCAGTTCCCAAATATTATCTCTTGTCACGTTCTTAACCGAATCGCTTCAAAAGTGTACGTCATCGAAACAGCTGGTTGATTAGCCAGCTGTCACGGGCTCCCCTTTAGTTCAGAGGCCTAATTAATAAATTGATCACTCACTCAGACTTTTGTACTATTGATCTTTATACTTATGTCGTGCCTCTAAAATTTTAGTAGTTATTTCTCATCGGTTCTAGGTTGATTTGTTACAAATTGCAGCTTTCGTAAGTGGATTTATTTTATGTAAAAGAAGGTTAAAATTATTTATTTAAATCAAAACTAAAATGCAGTATTTGCGAGCTTTAAATTTTTAAATGTATGATAGTTTTAGTTTTTTGTTGGTTTCAAAATGAAATAATTTAAGTTTTCTTCTTTTTTCGAGAAGTTATTATTTAAATTATATTATTATTTTCAAAATTTTATCACGTATAAATATAATTAAATATTCCATTACTTTAATCCGTAATAATAAATTTTATATTTCTTCTATAATATTGAATTTTCTGATATTTATCTTATAAAATATGACGTTAAATATACATGTACAGTTCATTAATAGATTTCTAAATATGAAATGTACAGTCACCGTACATTACTGTATTTATCTCTATATGCATTATTTATGTATTGTACTATCTGATTCTTATATTAAATGAAGTATCATTTAATCATAATCATCATGTAAATTTTCCAAAACGACCTTTTTTATCTCTTCCTTACCATCTGTGATTCAAGGAGACAATTCATAGACGTAGGTAACTCAAAATTTGCATAGTCCCAAACTATGCAAATTTTGAGTTACCTACGTCTTTATTATTAAGAATCGGCCATGAGCTTATAATATAAGAAGAAGAATATAAACACCTTGAGATAATTGCCTAAATTATTTAATTGAATTTGATAATGTTCCTTCCCCACACTGTAAAGATAACCTTTGATTAATTAAAACACTTAGCGGATCTTATCGAAACACTTTTGGACAAAGCATTCGGACAATAATGTCGGACTTCAATTGTATTTCATCAAGGATCAAGAACGTGATTTTTGCGGACTCTTTATAACCGACTTCAAAAGGTTCTCAATGTTAATATTTTATGTATGTACACCGATTATTCCCCTGTTTTTATTGTGATTATTTTTTATAAGGAATACTTTGTTAATTTTTAGTAAATACAAATTATTTTGTGACGTATGTGTGATGTGTTACTATAAAATATTATATGCTAGAGGCATTGAACTACAATTACACTTGTAACTCAATGGCTAGAGGCATGTATTTTTAAAAGACGTCAAACTTCATTAATATCTATAAAAATAAACCAATTACAGTCTAATTAGACCCAAAATCTACATTTGTGTTGAAATAGGCTCGTTAGAGATGCTATAATTTTACCAGATTTTCTTAGATTTTTTTTATTCTACCATAAGCAGTCAGGATTATTTTTGTTTCTTAAATTAATTGCGAAATAATATTGTTGCGGTTTTGCCTTTTGTCTTTACATGACCTCTACCAATCCTCATAGCATACTACGGTGGCAATATCTAGCTCCTGGAAACGAGTGTTTGTTTTTTGTTTTGTTGGTTTGTGTTGTTCGACTAGTAATGGCTTATACAATACGACATAAACAACTAATTTTTTCCAAAATAATCATGATTACCTTTGATAATTTAATCTTATTAGATCCTATCAAAACGCTCTACAATATGTATATGGATGATTTTGTTAATTATACCTTAATCGAGTATCAACTTTCGTGAGCTCATAACTATACCCATATCGATAACTATAGCTAATTTGAATTTTGCTTTGAATGCTTTGTTCAACCTTACTGAAATTTAATTATTTTTCACATTAAATATTATGAGTATTAAGATATAACATCATTAATATAATATGATTGGTTTTACAGATTATTAGAACCTAATAATAAAATTTTATTTATTTATTTAAACTTTAATGCACAATCAGGAGTACCTACATAAGGCGGACCTAATACCTAATGGCATTCTCTGCCAGTCAACCTTTGGGCCAAGCAGAAAAAAAAGTGTAAAAAATATTAAAATCTTATATAAAAAAACTTCTTTTTATTTTTATTTTTCAATATTTTTTTATGTTTTCATGTTTAGGATAAAAATGTTTTGCCTGTTTTAGACATTGAAATAAAAAGTTATTTATTTGACATAAAATAGTAACGTTTATTTTTTATCATAACGCATTTTCAATTAAATTTTATTTCATATGTTTAGTTTTTATTAAGTTTTTTCCATTTAATATCTGCTTTAGCGTGTACATACCATGTAGAATATATTTGTATTAATATACATTTGTGTAAGAGATTTAAATAAATATAAGATCTTGAGAAGAATCTCTCAGAACTAAAATGTAGAATATTAATTAATATTTTAGCCATAAGTCTTTAGCAATAAGCATCGATTAAATAAAATTTAGTTAATAATTGTTTATAAAACGCAGGTCACTGCAGTGCCGCTTTTGACAACCCTAAAGCTGCGACTTGCGCTCTAGATAAAAATCAATGTAATCATCTCTATGGCTTTGTTTTAAGGTTCAATCTTCGAATAAGCTAAGTTTAATCGTTATTTCGTGACAGAAGATCCCGCTTCGGACAAGCGTTTAATAATTAATAACAAATTAATTGATATTCAAATAATTTAGCATTAATTGAATAGAAGCTCATTGATAGGTATTATTATTTTGGCGATTAAAAACAAATTATATATTTAAAATTAATTATCGATTTGCATTAAAGCGCCACTTTTGATAGTTATATTAATTTTGTTTTATTTTAATATTTGTCTTTGTTCTAAAAACTACTTATAACTAACTATAATTACCTAAGAACTATTTTTTTAATAAAACCTATAATTCAAAAATGAATAGTTTTATCTAATTTATAAACAATATGTAGGTAATAATTATTTAGCAAAATTTCATTACGATTGTAGGTAAATATTATAGACCCCTAAATCAAATACCAATAAATTATTCAAAAGCCGTATTACTACTTATTATTAAAAAATAAAGTAAAAAAATTCGTTGCAAAATATTACGAAGGCTTGTAAGAACGAATCAATAACGTCCATTTTCATTAAACGTTTAATAATGCCGCCGAAACCTATCGATACGAAGAAAAAAAGTTGGGCAAATAAATTTTTCTGCGCGTCGAGTTAAAAAGTGAAAAAAAATACCTACAAAAAGTGCAACTCGCGTAACCGGGCCAATCGGGTGTTTGTTGTCTCGAAAGCCCCGCCCAACGGCCACTTTTCCACTTCGACACATCAAAAACATAATAAGCCATTTCAACGTTTTTCCGACACACGCATAATACGAGATGAAAAGGAAAATTTTCTTCGGGAACTGTTTGCGTCTCGTTCTTTGACCGAACTTTGTCGGCGGTACCTTTTACGGAACTTGACAAATTAAAGTAGTCCAGTTTTGTTTCTACTTTTAAAGCATACTTTTGCTACGCAACTTTTTTCATAAAGTTAAAAAAAAATTAGCGTACTTAAATCTTATAAATAAAAAAAAAAGCTTAACATACAAATATTAGTTTCTACTTAAAACAAAATAACTGCAACGGAAACAAAATTACAAAAATATAGGAAAAAGATAAAAACTACTTATATAACCCAAAAACTTAATTAAACCAGGACACTTACAATATCCCCGAAGCTGAGCAGCAAATAGAGGTCTAGATTTGTTTTCGTAGCAGTGACGTTGTTACTTGTTAATTAGCCGGCGCTCGCTGATTCATCACTTTATAGCGTCTCAACGGCCAGTTTGAGCCGATACAATTATTACACTGCAATTATCTTATCCAGTTTATCCAAACAATAACGTTACGAACAACACTAAATCAGTTCAAACTTCGAACGCACTCAAAAAGTTTGCAGGTTGTCAGAAGACGCGCGAATTTTTTTTTCAGTAGCTGTCAAACGTTGCACAGGCGAACGCAAATACGGCCGTCCACGTCAGAACGCTGACGTTCACTAGTCGCGACTCGGCGTAAGTCGAGGAGAAGAAGGCAGCGGTCTCTGGCAACCCGCCTTTCGTTCGTCTCGCTCTCGCGCGGCAATGCCCGCCCGCACCATTTTTACGCTTTAACCGACTCAATTCAATTCAACTCAACTCAATTGTCGTGGCGCGAATGCCTTCGCACTGGACGCTAGAGTGAGACGTATAGCGTTGCCTTATTTCAGGTTTCAGAACTTTTTCGCGATGCAACTTATCGGCATCTGGTCAGCTAAGAAACAATATCTTAGACCGATGTTCGGTTCCGTGAGCGAGCGTTAACGTTCGATGCGTTTAAATCAAGAATCCGCGTTCGGAAAAGCGGAATACAGCCTTAATCTTGGTTTAAGACGCAGCAGTGGCCACGGATACGTGCGTTTCGCTCGCGCCACTATCGTCCGGCGGCCGGCGCGGCCGCGAGCGAGCGAGAGGTCCGAGCGGCGAGAGGCGTTACCGTTTCTCTCGGTTCTCGCTTCTGGGTGTGTAAAGTTTTAGGCCGAAACATGTAAAAATGCATCTTGAAAAAAAGTTATGTATTAAAAAAAGAAGCTTAGTGCGCGGTGGGGGGACATTAATGCTAGCGGGAGGTAGTGAGGATGGCTTTTTTCGCATGCTGTATTTTCGGGGGTGTCCACGTAACTGGACAATGCATTATCGGACTGTTCGGGCTATTCCGACGCATCACCTTAGTGGCCCATTTGAACTCAAAAACCATTACATTTGACTGACGTGTTGCAGTTTTTCAGACTAAAATGTTGCGATCCTAAATTTTGTTTAGATTCTCGACGGAAAATTGTTTTGAAACTTTTCGACAACTTTTGATGAGTTGTGTAGATGCGATTTTTTCCTTTACGAAAAGATATGTCCGAGCATAAATATATTTTAATGTAAATTCAGATCATAGAAAACTTTTATCAAAGGCTAAATTAGGTAATAATTTTATATTAAATACTTAATCAATGAAAAGGCTACTTACGAAACTAACACACAAAATACAACATAGATATAGCTTTTTCATCGGGTAATGTAAATATACATAAATCTGTCACTGATTGTTTAGAAATATTTGAACATTTGAAAATTGTAACAAAGGGAATGTCATGCCAATTGCTTTAACACAATTGATTCGCCAACAGTTATCAATAGACATCACATATATTTTTTAATAAAACAAAAGTTGACTTTAGTGTTTTGTTCTGTTTTAGAGGTCATTTGTTAGAGCAACCTTATTTTTTGTTTATAAAAAGAGCACTGATTAATCGACAATTAACTTTATTTGCACTTCGTTACATGTAGATTTCTTCAAGCAGAGCTTGCAAAAATAGAGGCTTGTGAACGCTTTGGAAATAAAATAATAATAAAAGAAATTGGTTGTCATCTGTGGGAAAACAAAGACAGCACTTATTTACGTAGCAAAAATATGTACGACTCTTGAATAAAACATATTTACCGAATTGTGTTTACCAAGGACGTATTATCTTTGTCTCGTAGGGAGATATAAACATGGTGCGTTGATATTTTAGTATAAATTGGCATAAGTTTCAATATTATTTCAACTTTTCGACAAGAAATCAAAAAACAAAACTAATTTTGAATTTAATGTTAGCCAGTTGCAACAAAGTATTATATCTTAAAAGAAAAGTAGACCAATAACATGCATACGGCATAATATTATTACCTACCTTAGATATAAAGTCGTTTGGTATGAATTTTCAGAATTATTTTACATATTCCAGAGACATATAAGACCGCATGAATGGCCAAATCGCAAAGGCTAACAAAAACAATTGAAGCTTTCATTCAACATTTTTTCTCTCTATCAGGCATGCTAATGTTGGAAATATGTAAAACAATACTGAAAATTCATGAGGCTTTGGTCATCTCATCCCGCTAAAAACTTATCCCGCGGGATAAGTTGTCCACATTAATCATACTCTTTTGGAAGATCTTATGAGACTACAAACATACGATTTTTTTTAAAGTGAGCATGTTCTTTTCTGAAAAGTAAGCAACGCATGTAAGACCGTTTAAAGTGTCTAGAGACAATTTAAGTGTCTGCGGTTGTGATCCCGTACTATCTTTACCTTCTTTTGCTCTTTTCGCCTTCCTCTTTTATGAAACAAAAAAACCAACGCATGCTCAGATGTGATTTTTCCTAACAATATAAAATAAACTTGAATTGAAATAAAATAAATATGTAATTTATTTATTTATTATAGGACAACCAACAAAGCATACACCTTATCTTAACATATTATGCACATGGTCTATATAGGTACAATTAATAGTGTTGCCTTAATTTAAAGCTGTCACGGCATGCAACAAACAATATGTTGTTGGAAACAAAAACGGTATACCTATCTAAATACATGTATACAGGTATGAATAACAACAAAACATTATCAAACAAAAACGCTATTGAAATGCATGTCCAAATAGCCAGTGTCAAACTATTAATTTGGACCTGCAATACGATAGATTTTATTCACAGATTTCTTAATTTATTTCATTTCATTGTATTTCGCAGATAATAATATAACATTGTTCTTAATTTAAACTCTTTAGATTTCAATCTAGCAACATTATCATTTAAAGCGTGTTCTTATAAATTAAAACACGTTTTATGGAACTGTCGTTAAAGTTACGTAGTTAGTAATACTGATAAAATAAACAACTACTAACTACCAGCTATCATAGGATAGCATGTTATCAGACATGGAACGAGTTTTTAAACTTATAGATGAACAAAAAATATAAGCCAAAGGAAACAGCGACAGAAAAAAAAAAACTTCGAAGTAAAAAAATCAAGGGAGTATTTGAAAAAATAAGTTATTTTTTTATCAGTGTCGGTGATATCGGTCCGTTGGCTAAACTTTTTGGAGTATGGACTCCACATCGTACATCGGTACGACTCCAAAAAGTACTTTTTACCATCAAAATTATTGTTTATCATCAAAGAGGAATTCAAAGTATCAATTTTTCTATGTTCACTTGGTGACTGGTCATCCAAGTTAACATAAACAGGATGTTGGGAATCGTCAGCTGAACGATCCTTTTTTGTATATTGTTTATGTTTTGATACTTTTTATATTTTTTTGATGCTTTTTTATTATATTATGGTCAGATTGGTTTTTCGATGTGAAGTTGCAAGACTTTGGAAAAAATAATTTTATTCGTTTCATTTTTCCACCTACGAGCAGCTACATCGCCTACACAGGAAAACGTCGTTTCACATTTTTTTTGCTATATCTGGCTCACAGTCCACCCGATGGTTAGCGGCCACTGAAGACTATTCCATTAGTAGAGCCTTGGGTCCATTTCGAGCTTTTCATGTCATGAATACTGGTTAGTATGTTAGTGTTTCTGGAGCACAGCCAAAGCAATTATGGCGGTAGATTTCACCTGTAGGGCTGATGTCCGGTCAACTACTAAAAAGTCCTACCACTCAGACCCAAGACAACCCCCGAGCTATTGACTCGAGCGGTGTAACTACTGTTCTGTGGAGTTTCGAAACAAACAGTGAGTAAGTTCTGTTAGAGCTTACCGCTATCAGATAAGTTTCTCGCAATTTATCCGTCAGATATCAATGACAGAAAGAACAAAGAAACACATACAAAACCACAGTGTTGGATCCACAAATTATGGATTCAATCAGTTTATGGATAGGTTTAAATTGATTTTTTGTGGAAAATAAGTCAGAAAAGAGTAGCCATTCTTTCAATCAGAAAATATCGTTTTAAAGCAGGGAACGGTTACCAGTGCCAGAAGCTTTTTGACTGTGAAGCTGCAGCAATTTATCAAAATACTTTGCAACTACTATTTATTGTTGAAAAGAAACTTAAAAATAATGTTTATTGAATTTTTTAACTCCTTCGATTCATAAGGTTTCCGACCCCTGTCTGTCCTTAAGGAACAAACTGGTCTATTTAGTCCTTAACCTGTCTAAGACCCGGGCAGCGGAGCATGTAACGCGCTAACTAATAGCGTTAGCGCTAGTGCCGGACAAACTGACGCAACGCGTCATCGTTGATGCGATTATAGGCTTCTTGAGAGATCTAGGGCGGTACAGTAGCTTCCTGATTATATAAAAACATTGTAAAATCATCTTCTATTCAAAAGCTAAAAATTTGTTTCATTTAACTCGAGTTGTCTTAATTTATTTAGTTAGTCACCCTTTGACTTCAGACAAATAGGTTCAATTAGTTACTTATATTTTTTTAATCGTCAGGTTCTGTGGTTCTTATTTGCGCTAACGTATCTGTCTATAAATATGATCCTGATTAGAAACAAAGTAGAAGAAATTGAAAGATATTTATGTTGATTTTTAAAATCCTAAATGTAATCATGACTTGATATCAATGATGAAACCTTTTGTCCTGTAGAGTGACAAAATGTTAAAATGTTCATGTCACATTGTAGGTTTTCTAGCCCTACAATTAACTTAATGTAGCAAAGATTATCGACCAGACTACTAGGACCGACTAGATACTGAAATAATAGGTGTGGGACTGTTTACGTGTCTAAGACCCGGGCACCAGAGCATGAAACGCGCTAACTAATAGCGTTAGCGCTAGTGCCGGACAAACTGACGCAACGTATCATCGCTGGTGCGAGATCACAGAAAGAAACAGTCACTTAGTGCTTAAATAAATATTTTTTTTATATTACATATTACTTGAACAAAGTTGTCTCTAAGCGTTCAAGGTCAGCGTTTCCTCTCAGACAGTACGTTCAATTGGATTTTTTACCTGCATCGATAGCTCATTTCGTAATGCTCCAAAGAAAATTAACTGGAAGTCGAGGGCTGAAATCCCATTTAGAACGAATGATCAATATTTTTAATTTGTTCGATGGGTTTTATTTTAACGGTTAATTTTAGACCTAAATAGTTCAAAACATCACATCAAATTGTTATGCACTCAGGTCTCAATGTGTTAACTAATAGTGTTACAGGATACTGCCTTAACAGGCCTCAATATGCCTCCGAAATACAGCCGAGTTGACTGATTCTAAGTGGATTGTGAGTTGTATGCTACGATGCGAACAGAAACGTTAATACAGTATGGCAGAATTGTATATTATGTTACAGTCAAAACTCATAGCCGGTCAAAAGCACTTTTGATTGAAAAAATCAGGCAAAAGTGGTTTTGACCGATACCCTTGGTCCATACCACTTTTGCCTGATTTTTTCAGTCAACGCCCTTAGTTAAAACCACTTTTGACTGCTGCAATCAGTCAAAACTGTTTTTGACTTAGGGCATCGGTCAAAACCACTTTTGCCTGATTTTTGTAGTTAAAAGTGGTTTTGACTGGCTATGAGTTTTGACTGTAGCATATACAATGAGTGTGCTTGGATGGTCCTATTAGAATTAATTGGAATTAATGTAGAGTTCAGAAAAAATTGATTAGTTAATTTTTTTTATGCGATTCACGATTAGTCTTTAAAAAAACAAAATCAAAATATTTTTTATTCAAGTAGGCTTTAGAAATGCGCTTATAAGTTTATTATTCAATAAGACAGACTGACTCTACTATCGGCTTCAGAATTTATCATTATGATCCATTTGCTACAATGATTTTTAATAACCTTTTTTTACTCTGGTATTTTAGCTCCAGAGAGAGCTTTAGAAGACAGAACGGTGTTAATTAAAATTTAATATTATAACGTAGCGACGTTTTAGGTTGCCTTTTTTCTCTAACATAATATAAAACTTACTTATTCGATGGAATTAAGACCACAAGAAACAATGCCTGATTTTTCCGGCGTATCAGATCGCAGCCCCACAGAGTAAAAGCTCAAGTGATTTCGCGCACTTGTACAAATACCAACAAATACTCATTCTCATCAGTATACAGAGCCATTCAAATATGAACCTTACAGCAATCGTATAAGACCACATGCATACGATTTGTTGTATGTCACTGTACACCCCAATACGTCCTATCCGTATTATTATGACGAGAACATTTTAATGTATTTTCTAACTTTTATATAGAAATGCAAGTTACAAGATTACTAAAAATAAGTGATTTCAGTTTAATCTGAGTAAAAATTAAACTAAAATCTGAAAATAAAACTAAATGATCCAATTAACAATTAGTTTACTATAAAACATCTTAAAATAGTTAGTCTCCCAGATCTAATTTCAGAGACGTCGATCTTAAACAACTTATACGTAAATAGCTAAATGACGTCACAACTTTAAATCCAGCCGCCTTGCACCGGTCGAAAGTTGCCGTTTCGGTTAATAATTGATACGTGGCCTATTACGTATGCACTTACCTTAAGACCTGACAATGGGGTCAAAGAGATCGATGTCTATCGTCGAAAGAAAATATACAGAAATGAAAAAAATAATTTGATAGTAATCTTTTTTTGGTGATCCAATGGTAATACCAGTTTGTTTTCAATTGCATATTATGTATCTGTCGTGGCCATATCGTAGAATTGATAATTTCATGAAATGCCCGACCATTTCGTGAAATGGTTGCATTTCGTGAAATGGTCAACTGTCTATTGGCCACATCATGATGTGGTTTGGTCAGATCGATGATTGAAAATCGTTTCTCGATTTGGGCAGCTATACGGGCGACTACTTCATGATGTGGTCAAAATTATTTTGATAATATCGTAAAATAGTTACATTAAGTGCCGGTAGAGGCGCTGCAAGCGCTTTGTTAATGTGTAAAAGATGGCGGCCGCGGACCATATGTTCTGAGCCGCGGACGGAATAATACTAAAAATGAATGTAACTTGACATGTTTGATTGAAGATTCGGACACGTTATACTCGGGCACAGTGGCTGAATTGACACTTTTTATTTTTAATGTTTTCACTGTTTTGGACATCATCCATTTTTGAGTCAAATTAAAAATGTCTTTCGGGTTTATAAAAAAATAACCACGAAGGCTAAGGCGGGAGCAGAGCTCCCGCCTTAGCCTTCTAACCTATATCCATCCGAGTTGATTTCCGCCTCCGATAGGTTTTTTCATTCTGAAATATTTGCGACAACTTTGTTTTTTTCACGATCCGGCCAAACGTGGATGACAAAATCGTGAAACGTAGACGATTTAACGATCTGGCCAAATTGAGTTGGCCACATCATGAAATGCAACCATTTCACGAAATGGTTGCATTTCATGAAGTGAGCAATTCAACGATATGGCCACGACATATCTACCACATTTGAAGGCCAGTTAAAGGAATCATAAATTGTATGCCTATTTCTTTAGGGGACTTACAAAATATCTTAATGCTTAAAAATAAGGGTAGGTAGGTAATAATTTGCACTTGGTCACTTCACTTGTTGAAAAATAATGTTAATTTTATGGCAATTTTCTGAAGTATGCGAGTTTATATTTTTTTAAATAATCTATAATGTGTCAGCAGTAGAGTAGTAGGTTTCCTGCAGTGACATAATTTTGAGTACAACATTCATGACACTGCAGGAAATCTAAAGACTATCTGATTTATGTAACTGAGATTTACGCCCTACTATTTTACAAACACAAAATTGGAATATGTTCAACTTAACTCATAGCAATAGAAACTAAAGCCTGTCACGTAATAAGAGCCAGTATTAGATCGTCTGCCGTATATCTGGAGTCGAGCAATCTAAAAATTTACAAACCCTGCCGGTGTAACGGAGCGCTGTTTTATTTTAAACTCGCTTGACGTCCGCTACCGTTTTAAAATCTGATTTTGCTGCTAAAGTTCATACTTTAAGCTATGTTTTACATCGATACTTGATTTAAGCTACGTTTTACTTCGATACTTGAGAAATTACACTGTAGACGTATTTTTTTTAAAGTTATAGGTAGATAGTTCCTAGCGCACATTTTAGAAGTGATACTTCACCGTGATCTTCTGTAAGACCTCGGCCTCGAATTTCGTGGCAGCGGGGAGGCAGCGGGAGCGGCGGGGCGGCAGCGGGGGCGGCGGCGCACGCACGCGCACTGCGGTCACCGCTTGACGCGGGCCGTCAAGAGCGGTACGATCACAGAGATGTATTGGACTAGAGCCCGCCAGTGTAGCTACTTCGCGTGCCCAGCTTCAGTCCATCGTACTGAATGTGCCGATTCTTAGCTTTAGTCCCGCGCGACCGTTCCCCTTGTTAGACGTCAGACGAAATAGCAAAAAATGACGATTTGTGCTATTTTAAGCTGCAAAAACAATACCAAAAAGATTACTCCACAAAACAAAGATGTTTCCTTTCATCGGTAAGTCATTTTGTTATCTGAATACGCGTAATTTATTTTAAAATGAATTATTTATCAATTTTGAGAAAACAATTATGTAAATAATGCTTAAGCCGCGTGAATCGCAATTTCGTAATACATTGCGTATTTTATACTGGCCTTCCAATTGTATTGCGTGCTTTATAAGCAATGAATATCAAACAAGGCGGTACTTTCGCATATCGTTTAAGTTTCGTGGCACAGGCGTTTTTAGTCAAATACAGCGTTTAGTGATGTTCGTTCTATGCAACATACACATAATGTATTAAAATCGATTAAAGGTACCTAGTCGATTTTGGAAGCAGGAATGATAATAGGCTATTTGACAATGTGAAAAATAAAATCAAGCATAAAGTGACAATTAGGTTACATTAGGTACTGTCAACCGGCGTACAAATTAAGAAGAGTTTAAAAATGGATATTTATTAACATTAGTTAAAAATAATAATTTATTTATTTATAAACTAGCCTTCCGTCCGCGGCTTCGCCCGCGTGAACAGTAGTAGTGTATAGGACGTTATCCCGCGGGAATATCTTGTAAATTGTAGCCTATGTGTTATCCTTATGTATAAGCTATATTATTGTAAAGTTTCATTAAAATCAATTAGTAGTTTTTACGTGAAAGAATAACAAAAGTTCATCCATCCGCTCCCCGGCCAGTACCGCCGCAATCGCTATGTCCCTGCATTTTAAATCTGTAATATCTTCGAAACTATTCATTTAAATTACATGATGTAAAGGTCCATATTGATCTATATTACATGCACAATTTATTTATGGTACTTTATTGGATAAGGATTAATACTGTATTGCTTAAAATCACTTTTTCGTAAATAAGCCATTATTTTATCGTAATAAGTAAAGGAAAATGGTTATTGTGGGTTATCCCTAAGAGATAGACATATACCATCGCGGACTTTTTTGTAAAACTTTTTAAGGTGTACAATAGCGTAGTACATTATTTTGATCTATCTCGTAGGGTTCAGCCAGCGTTTGCAATGTAAGCGCAAAAAAATGCGATTATTTACGACCTTAAATTAAAAACCTCTAAAATCATCAGTGTTTCTCTACTATATTATGCATGTTTTATACATATAAACTTTCCTCTTGAATCACTCTATCCATTTAAAAAAACCGCATCAAAATCCGTAGCGTAGTTTTAAAGATCTAAGCATACATAGGGACAGACAGACAGGAAGCGACTTTGTGTTTTATATTATGTAGTGATTTTTATAATCGAATCGAGAATCGAGACGAAGTGGGCGTGTCCCTACTTCTCATCACTAAATCGCGCTCGTTACGTCACAGTAGGTACAAAAAATATGGCACGGTCGGTTCTCATACAAATTGACGTACTTGCGGGGTCTATTTTAATCTCTGGTCTGTGGGTACGATGCTGTCAAGCGGTGAACCACAGTGCGCCTGCGTGCGCTACCGTTCCCGCTCCCGCACCGCTGTAGTCGAGAACGGGTCTATGGGATTCCATACAAAACATCTCGCCGCTGCCGCTCCCACCCCGCTGCCCGCGAAATTCCAGGCCGAGGCCTATGGTCTTCTTCCCCAGATGAGCGGCTCAGTCGAGTAGAAGATTCCACTAATATTCTATCTCTCTTTACTATGCTCTACCACTATCTCAAATTAGGTATTATTTAATGCCATAGGCCATGGTAGGACTGGCTAATTGTTAAACATCTGTAGGGTAAGTGCCTGTCTGCCTAAGTATAAAAAGTGGACAAAATTTACTGTAACTTTGATTGGTGGTAGAACTTTTTCAGAGTCCGACTGGCTAGCTACCATCCTCACAGGTGAAATCTGCCGCCAAAACAGCTCAATCTGTGTTTCGGCAATATTTATGTCAAAGCCAGGACACTTTGTAATCAAAGGCTCGAAGATCATACTGTGTGGCTCCACTGGCAGCACAGGTCGCAATGGCTGCTTACCACCAGGTGGGCTGCGTGTCTATCTGACAACTACCCTAGCATAAAAAAAGATCCACTTATTCTAATAACTCGTTAAGTTAATCTGAAAAAGCTAGTTTTACTAAACACAGATAACCAAAACAATCGGACCTAGGAAGGAGAGTGCCGTCACGTGAATAAATTAGGAGGTACACTTAGTAAAAAGGTGGAATAAACCGAGCCTCTCTGAATGCAGGATGCTAGCTTTATACAATTAACTTTTCAATTGAAAGTTTTTAAGATTTAGAGACGTTTGTACAGTAGTCAAGTCAAGACTACAACATACGTAACGTGAGCCGCAAAAAAAGCTGTTCTTCTATAATACTTTATTGTGGTGTTCATAAGTTAAAGGTGCTTCCCCAGACGAGTGGCCCATTCTAGTGCAAGATCCAAAATAAATAGAGTATCAAACATCCCTTCAAACATCTTTATTTACTCAGCCTTGTCCCTCTGCAGGGCAAAGGCCTCCATCCTTAAAATCAAGTTTTTGCCACAATGATGGGTATTGGCTTTATCGCCACGCTTGCCAAATGCGGTTTGGTGATCACAAACCCGAGCTGTGTCCAAAAAAACCGACACAAAGGCCGGTACTTAAACCACTAGACCATCGAGGCGTTCCTAAGTATATAATATTAATATTCGCCGAATTGATTGATACTTGTGCCGGAAAACCGGCCGTTTTAGGGAGCAGTAGGACTAACGTCCATGTTCTTTTCCACGCACGGCCGCAGGTAAGCTTGCACTTGATAATTAAAAAAAATCTTCACCTCCAAAAAAATTATTTAGCACCACGCCAATCTAATTATTATAATTCATCCCTCGAACAGAAAGCAATAAACTCAACAAGGTCACTCCACCAAATCAAAAAGAAATCATATCTCCGCAGACAATCTATCAAAACAAACGACAGGGAGTTCGAACTTCTGCCAACTCCCGAAGAAATGCTAAACGCAACGGCATCTGATAAACTTGATTAATCTACCAAAGGAGTTCCGCGTCTTATTATAATAAACTAATTAATGATGGGGGCTAACAATTCATTATCGAAGCAAAACTGCCTTCGAACAATAATGATAATGAGTGTAATTAATTATAGGAAGTTGTTTGAGACGCAATGGGGAGGTGGGGGTTAGTTTGGCTGTACTGTGAGTGGAGGTGCCCTTTGTTTTCAATTGTTTATTATTGGACGGTAAATAGGAGTTATCGTTGAATTATTCTCAAATGGCCATTTGGGTATCGATCAATGTAAATGTTGAAATTGTTTAAAGTACAGTTAAAACTTCATTCTATGACCGATAGCGTAATATGTTTTATCTACATCCATACCATAATTATGTCTATTTTATAGTCAGGAGCGATGAGCAAACGCCCTACATTTAGATATAAGTATCTGTGGCTGCATCGTAATGTTTACATTTTAGTATCGGTAACCGATACTTTAAATACGTTCAAATTTCGAACGTCTTCTTAAAAAGTAAAAATTAATGGATTTGAAGCTAACATAATTATGTAAGCAAAACATCTTGATGTATTTTCAAAGGTACCAGGAGAGCATAACCGCAGCGTAACTATTCATTAAATCAAAGAGTTTGAAAGACGCGAGCTAGCCTATCTTGTTCTTCTCTGCTCTCCTGGTACTACGGATTATATTCCACGCGGTTTCACATCGATCCTGACTTTAAAATAGACATTTATCGTATGAATGAAGATAAAGTTATGTATGTGACTGTACATAATTAGGCATTAAAATACTCATGTGATCCTTTTATGAAACTCACTTCGTTCGTTTCATGAAACCACATTCGTATTTTAATGACGCTCATTATGCAACAGTCACATAAATAACTATTTTATACCATGTCAGTTGGCAGACACGCAGCCCACCTGATGGTAAGCAGTCACTGCGGTCTATTCCATTGAAGGACACTTCATCAGGAAGCGTCGCTCAATGTGCTGCCAGACTGTAGGCTCATCTGATCTTCGAGCTTTTAATTTCAAGTGTACATACTGGCTCCCACATAAATATTGCCGGAACACAGCTAGAGCTGTTATGGCGGCAGATTTCACCTATGGGGGTGGTAGCTAGCCAGTCGGACTCTGAAGAGCTCCTACCACCAACCAGACCCATGGCGAGAATAGAACATACGACCTCCGGATTTTATACCCGAGCGACTTGGCCACAGCTGTTTTTCGGAGGCAGTTATTCAATAAAGCGAGAACGTTCGAGTAAGTCAGTTTGTACTGATCTGAATGCATTTTAATGTATATTATGGCTGAAAGGTTAATTAATACTTATATCTGCAAGTACAAAGACAACTAACAATGCATGTGAAGTGCAATGAGTAGTGATGGTTTGATTCTCGGCAAGTCAATTTCTCTCAAAAAGTGCCTTGCCACATCTAGTCAAGTTTCCGAGATGCGTGTATATTCGGAAGGGGGTCAAACCGTTGTCGCGACTGATAGCTTTAATTATTATTACTTATAATTAAAATTCAAATGGAAATATCTATTGTTCACGACTTGAGAGCCTCCGGCGGTTGAAAGTCAAATCTCAACCACTTTTACTTCTGTAAGTTCTAAAGGCCTAGATAGCGGCTTTGGCTGCGTGGACTAATATTATACAAAAACAGCCAGACTGACAAAAATTATTCGTATTGTTCGTTCAGAAGAATTATCAAACTTTTTTTATTGTTTTTTTTTATCAGAGGCGAACGCATTTATATTCTGCGGCCGTATGTGGGTCGTCAAAATAAGACTCAGATAAAACTCTCCTCCAGATCCGAAGAATTCCACATAATATATTGATCTAAATAAAAATACGAATACCTAATGATCCAAAGTAATTTAAACTTTAACGATTGCTATAATTCTGAACATAATTTTATAGTAAGCTGTGTTTCTCGACTCGCTACGTCTTGAATTATGATTTAATCGTAGACTAACTTTAGATATTTTGAAAATGATAAGAAAAAATCTTGACACAACATCATTCATAGAAATAATTAAACTATTGAACGGTACATTATTCTTAAAACGTATGTATGTATTCAGAAACCACGACAGCACTACATGTATACAAAGCAATATATTTCCATCGTGGAATAGGAATATCTCGGGCAATTGCTATCTATCTATCTCTATTGCCATCACAGCTTCGTAGTTACATGTCAAATCAGTGAGAGCACTAGGAAATTAAACTACTCAGTTACAGTTCAAAATTTTAAAAGTTCACTGTTGACACGGGGGTAGCGGGTCGATAGCTAATACCTCCAGTAGTTCCGAAGGGGGTTAATTAATAATAACGGCGTATGGGTGATTAATGAAACTGTACCCTTCCTAATTTATAGTTGGACTTAAGCACCTCTCCCCCCTCGCCCCGTCGGCCCAAAGCAAACTAAATATCCAATACCTCGATGTTGAGTGGAGAGTGACAAGTCTTGATAATTGGGTTAATGTTGTTTGTTTTTATTATTTGATGCGAATTATTTTATTTATTAGTGGTTTGGTATATAAAAATGTGAAGGTTGTTTAGAAGTTGGGTAGCGTGATTAAAAAAAAGATTCCTAAATATTTATAGTGATGTACCTACATATTTCATACAATAGGAAACCTACATAATATGAAGTGAATCCTTTGTAACATACCATTTGGTACCATCACATTTTTGAATCAGATTACTATTTTTTTAAATGTTGGTTCTTTAAGGTTCAAGTCAAGTATCAAAACGAGCCGGTCGGCTCACATTATTATGAAGACAAGTACGAGCAGTGTATTCGGACTTTGAAAATCTAATTACGTAGCCAGTACCCTTACCTCGATCGCTCCTTCGCGCCGCCCAGCGCCGCCCGCCCACACCGCGTTTTCCACTTGCACCGGATAAAAAGCTCAGATTGTATACGATAAGTGTTAAAAGTATGAACTTTTAAAAGTAACTTTGACGAATTGCACTAATACATAGTATATTTTTACGCACTGGCAGTTGAACAGCGAGATAATTAGAAGATGCAGAGATACGAGTACAACGTTTTGTAACACTCGTACTCAATTTAAGTATACATATATTTATAACAAATCCATACTAAGTTTTGTCTTATTGTATACCTAAACCTTAAACGACATCATTTTAATTTAGCAACATTTTGGGTCACATCACATTTGTTCTAAAACTGTGACATACTCGTATCATCATGAAAACGGATTTTTTGGACTCAATATAGAAATTGCTTGAACAATTTATTAATCCCAACTAAAATCCATTATATAATTCGGAAGTACAATGGTACATTTTTATTAGACAACTTGACAACCAAACGAAATAATGGTAAGCGAAATAATGGTAAGCGGCCACTAGGGTCAATTCCATTGAGGAACACTTGAGTAATTACGTTCAATTCATTTATTATATCAATCGACCCTAATTTCGTCTCGAGAGGTAAACGCAGGGGAATTACTGGGTTATATGGGACTCTACCACTACCGTGAATGTACCACTGCAATGCAAATGCTTTCATCGTAAATCATTTAAATCTAGTTATCGATGCGACTGTTGATAATAAATACTGGTAAAGACCTTCACCAAGAGATGAACCTCAAACTGTTCTAAAAATTTCGGCCGATTTAAGAATAGAAGGAACCTAATTCATGGGCATAAATTCGCGAAATAGACTCTGATTTTCTTAAAAAATAAATTTATAATTAATTATTTAGGATACAGTTGAAATTCAGAGGAGTTTTTGTAAGAACTAAATTACTTTTAAAAATTGTTTTTGTATGGTTTTACGATTATTTCCGTTGTTTTCCAAAGGCCCTTGAAGTACTGTACTTAGACACTTAATCGATGATTTCGTTACCGCGACGTCCATACCAATTAAAAAATAATTTCCCCCGACTAAATTAGATACAAACATCGGCTTCATTGGACCGCGCCAAGTTTGTCCAAGCGCACGAATTATACATGGTGTATTAATACGGTGTTCAACTCTACTATTGCTAGTGAAGTTTTAATTCGATAACCCGCCGCCCGTCTGCCCGCAATAATGTATTTATGGCCGATACCGCGGTCTAATGAGCGCTCATACAACCTCTTTATACTACACTTGCCGGCCGCGAGTGCGGAAGTCGCTAATACGCTTACGCTTCGTTGGACACCGCACTTTCTGAGGGTTAAGATGTACATTTTGTAATCAAATTCTGCCGCACAAATTTCGTTATCTGAAATAATGAAGCTGTGTTCATGCTGTTTACTTAAATGTTTTTAGTAATAGTGTTTTTGCACATACCTAATTAATTTGGATCTGATTTTAATTAATAATAATAATAAAAATACACTATTCAAAAGAGCCATCTAGTTCTTAATGAAGAAAAGTTTATGCATTGGGTGCTAGACAACGGATAAACATTAACTTTTTTGGTATTTTCCGCCCGTCTTCCCACATATTATGGCCGATACAGCGGCGGTCTAATAAGCGCTCATACAACCTCTTTATACTACACTTGCCGGCCGCGAGTGCGGAAGTCGCTAATACGCTTACGCTGCGTTGGACACCGCACTTTCTAAGGGTTAAGATGTTCATTTTGTAATCAAGTTGTGGCGTACTTACTAATTTTGTTTTCTGAATATAATAAAGCTTGTTCATACTTAGTTTTTTCTTGAAATGACTTTTTTAAGAGCGTTTTGCTATTTCGATCTAAAGCTAGATTCGCTTTGATATAATTAATAATTATAATAAATCGAGAATAAGAAACTATTCAACAAAGCCGTTTAGCCCTAAACTTAGCATAGCTTGTACTATGGCAGCCAGACAACGGATAAACATAAGTTATATACTAATTTTTGTAATTAGGTACATACATATTATATGTACACACAATATCATAGAAACATCCAGGCCGATACAAAGAAACATGTTCATGCACACAAATGTATGTAGGTGCGGGGATCGAAGTCGTGACCTCTTGGTGTTATAGCTGACTTCTTAACCATTACACCAAATGGCTAGTTCAAGGTATATATTGTGCATTTATAATACGAACGCTAATACACATAAACTGCCCTTATTTATATTTAACATAACATACATAGTATTTCGACCGCGAGATCGTATCCGAAATGAGATGATCCGGCAGAGAACCAAAGTCACTGACATAGCACGCCGGATTAGCTAGCTGAAGTGGCAGTGGGCTGGTCATATCAGCCGTAGAACCGATAACCGTTGGGGTATACGTGTTCTAGAGTGAAGATCGCGTCTCGGTAAACGTAGTGTAGGACGCCCCTTAAGGACAGGTGGAGCGATGATCTGCGCAAGATGGCTGGCAGGAGCTGGATGCGAGTGACCGAAGATCGATCAACGTGGCGAGCATTTGGAGAGGCCTATGTCCAGCAGTGGACGATTACGGGCTGATGATGATGATGATGAATATTTCGAATAGTACGCTGAATCTTAAAAAAAAAAAACATATTCATAATACGACTGCAAATACACATAAACTGCAAATAGCTCTGCCGTTTATTTACGGTTAAAGGACTCCGCGACCGCCATCGCGGAAGTGACTAATACACACGAGTAGCTTTCGGAGGGTTAAGAATTGGTTCATCGTACTTATCTAATCTATTATATTTATAATACGAAAGTTTGTATGTTTGTTACAGTTACTAGTCAACATTTTAGTATAAAGAGGCAGACTTTAATCTATACTCTATACTAATATTATAAGGAGGAAAGATTCGATTGTTTGTTTGTATTGAATAGGCTCCTTCTTTCTCTGTTGGGAAGCTACACTATCCCCGGGTGGCATACCGTACTTTTGATTCCGGCAATGTGGGGGGAAGGGGGGGATAATTTATATAAAGTATCACGCGCCGGTAAAACCGCGGGCGGAAGGCTAGTTTAAAATAAGTTTCAAAGATCAGAAGAGAGGAACGGCTAAAAAACTAAGCCAAAATTCGTGTATACCTACAATCTTAAAAATTTCCAAAGTGACATTAATTAACAACTTATTGATTTTGAGTACTAAATTCACCAATAAAATAGTAGGCATTAAACCATCTTGAACAAAAAAATACTCGCAAATGAAACCAATGAGGTCACCTGGCACTTCATTTGAATAACTATACCTGAGCTCGTAGTTTAACTTCACAGATATAAATCTCTTTTTGTTTACTTTGGTACATTAACAGTTAGCACTCCACATTAAGCTATCTTAACTTTGTTATCGATCAAGTCTCACAAAAACGGTTTTATGTGGAAACAAAGCTATTAACAGCCATTAAATTAAAACGAGTACACGATTAAAGGTAATTTATGCAAATTACGCCCACTGTGCGTTAAGTAGATTTGCTTGTGAACATTCATTTTTCTAGATGCGCGTGGTTCCACTGTGCAGGGACGGTACGGGAAAGCTGGCGGGCAAAATCGTGTTCAGATTTCAAAAGTAATGTGGGTGTGAGTAGAGTTTGCATGTGTTTTAAGAAAAGACTTAGGTTCCAATTTAAATTGGGTTATTTATTAGGTATTCTAAATATTATATTTAATTAAAAAAGGAATTAAAGTTTCAACTCGTGCTGAAGGAGAGAGCCAGAAAATGGCATTTTACTTCAAATAAAATATAAGCCTATGTCAATCTCAAGTCTCCATGATCTCTCCGTTAGTAGATTTTAGACACAAAAAATATTTATATTCGTAGATTTCTACAATAAAAGTGTTCAAACTACAATGTTTTATTAGTATTGCCATACCAACATCAATGTGAATATTTGTAAATTAACATCTCTCGTTTAAATTAACGATTTTTTTCTTAAATTTCTAGTTGAGCCAATGCTTCCTGGTTA
The DNA here is from genome assembly GCA_949319885.1 of Mecyna flavalis. Classification (NCBI taxonomy): domain Eukaryota; kingdom Metazoa; phylum Arthropoda; class Insecta; order Lepidoptera; family Crambidae; genus Mecyna; species Mecyna flavalis. The sequence continues at coordinate 9,415,665 of OX439436.1, forward strand.
ACTATTTATCAATGAAATACTCTCGTGCCCTTACAGTTGGATTGCGTGCCTGTCTGCCAACTGAAGTGACATAAAAAACGCGACAATCAATGTATCTACTAATCTTAATAATAAATCAATATATTTTATACATTTTATAAAGATCTTGTAATAAAGTGTATAACACAGTCATACGGCAGTGACGTGACGGCCGATAAACGCCGACATTGGAAACCTTTTTAATAAGACATAAAATTCGTAATTAGGTAGCCGTGAAATTAATATTATAACATGTGTGGTAGTAAAACTTACTTCAATTATTTTTTTCATCAAAATCCTTATCAGAAATGAAATAAATAAATGTTATACTATATTCATTTGTTGAAGTCGCTGTGTAATTAAAAATGTCATTAATATTGTAGCACCTACACTTTTAAAATAATGTGTTCTTTTCATGCACCTTTATTTGTTTGTTATTTTTATAATGTATGACAACTTGATTCTAGATACAACATTTTATAATGTATGATAACTTGATTCTAGATACAACAAAATGTATTGTTAACAATAGTTTTCTTTTTTGTAAATCTGAGAGCTTGTGACCAATATAACGAATATTATGAGAACTTTAAGAGGAAAATGAATCCCTAGCTACCACCTCCGATCTTAGGAGTACCTTATACAGGCAACATTAGGTTTCTCGGGTAACCCGGGGATAAGCTGGTCAATAGCCACAAGGCTGGCAATGAGCTGATGATGGAAGGTACAACTCCTTAACGGTTAGGAGTTAGGGGATAATTCTTTCAGTATTGTAGGAATATGTGGACCGTTAGTTGTATTTTATGTACTTTTGCAGCTAAGGTGATGATGGAAAGTACAACTCCTTAACGGTTAGGAGTTAGGGGATAATTCTTTCAGTGTTGTAGGAATATGTGGAACGTTAGTTGTATTTCATGTACTTTTGCAGCTAAGCTGATGTTTACCCGGGGATGGGCTGGTCACTAGCCAATAAGGTTAGCACCGGCTCGTCCTAATCGGGTGTGAAGGAGAAACCGGGGGAGTGTAGTGGGTAGCGGACGCTTCGGTCTCGAGTCCCACACACGGCCGCGGGTCTAGCTAGCCTGCGGTTATGGTGCATAAACGCATTCTCCTCCTACCCATGGTGCTGAACACTTAATGAATACCTAATATTATTATCAAATAATACAATTCTACTCGTATTTTCGCTATCATTATTATGAAAGAGTTTTACTCACTACCTACGTGTTATTCACACTAAAAATAGAAAAATAAACAAACTTTTTTAAAAAAAAATTAAACCGACTTCAAAAAAAAAGAAACAAAAAAACTACCTAAAAAACTGAAAAGCAAAAAATAATTTTAATAAGACATTCATCAAATGCGCTTATTGTCTAAGCCTATTAATTAAATTGTATTTTACGTGCTAGGTAGGTACCTACTAATCTGTTTGAAGTCGGTGCCAAGCCAAAGGTAATCAAAAATGATATATAATAATAATGTATTATAAAGGGTTACTTATTAATCCGCGGACGTAGGTACGTAATCTGGGTACCTACTATTTGGCTTGGCACCGACTTCAAACAGATTAGTAGGTACCTACCTAGCACGTAAAATACAATTTAATTAATAGGCTTAGACAATAAGCGCATTTGATGAATGTCTTATTAAAATTATTTTTTGCTTTTCAGTTTTTTAGGTAGTTTTTTTGTTTCTTTTTTTTTGAAGTCGGTTTAATTTTTTACTAACCAATATTACTTGAACTAATCCACGACTCAGAGTCAAAGTAGCCGAAGGCTAACGTATACTAATTAATAGAACAAAACAGGCTTTCCGTACGTACTGGGTTGCAGTTCGAACTATACCTACCTCTAGACTGACCCACCCCCTTATAAATAATAGTGGTAAGGCGCCCGCCACCCCAAGGGTAACCTACCCACCGGATCTCATTTCCAAATTGCATTTCGAAACTGAATCTCGACTTTAGAACCGACTCGGCCCATTCAAAATTACGTCCTATTAATGCAAGTTAAGGTCCGTTTGGTTTTGGCCTGTAAGAGCGATATTTAGTGCTTGCCAGTGAGGTCATAACCTAAGAAGGGGCCTCTATACTAGCACTAACTCGTATAATGAGATATGATAATAAACGCCCCAGTTGAATATTGATGTGGAGTTAGATGCACTCAGCATGTTTACGATCGGACCGACTTTTAATTAATTGTGGGTTAAAGTTTCGACGCCAACGGAACCTCGCTACTGGGGCACAGACGTGACGGGTACGCAATCGCACTTGCTTTTCGTTGATTTTGCAGACCTTAGTGACTCGCATAATAATCTCACGTAGAACCACGAGAGTAGTTGCTATTCAGAACGCTACATGCGTGTACACATACGAGTAATATCATCCCAGCCGAATTTCTGCAACGGCGGCTCTCCCTATTCCCTCTCTTACTCTCTCTCATATATCAACAAAACCCTTAACCGTAACCGTCCAGTGAATTTTTTTCTATTCGAGAATTAATTTGTTTGCAATGTTATGCACAAGTTAGAACACATTGGGTATACCATTCTATTGGCACCATCTGACGAGCCGCGTGTTCGCGAAGACAATTAATTGGCGCGGCTGAAGGCGCGCGGGATAATTGCACGAAAGACGGTGACTCACGCCGAGAACCTAGCTAAGCGATATCACATCGGAATAATCTAGGCTTCTAGTATCGATAGTATTTTGTAGCAGAAGTTACTATCTCACAAAATGTAGCGTGAAACATAGCATTCATAGCACTACTAAAGCAATTTAGCACTACAGCTGTAGAGAGTTCATGCGTACACAGGACCAACTGTTTCACATGCATTCCGAAGTACAAGGAATGCCTCGATGTTCTAGTGGTTTAAGTACCGGACCAAGATCTCGTGGTCCTGGGTTCAATTCCCGGGTCGAGCTAACTTTGTGTCGGTTTTTTCGGACACAGCTCTGGTTTGTGATCACCAATCCGCGTTTGGCAAGCGTGGTGATTAAGCAATACCCATCATCGCGATAACTTGATTTCGAGGACGAAGAACTTTGCCCTGCAGTGGGACATTAATAAGCTGGTACTTTACTTTATCAGTGATTTTTGACCATTTACTTTGTTAACAAATATAAGTTATGAAAAATGTTGGTTCCCCTTAAAAAATATCGATACAAATGACAGCAGACTAAAAAGTTCCAAAGCTTTATAAAACCGAAAATAGCAACATATCTCAAAATGAATACACATTATGTAATGTACACTTACAGCTTAACGTTTGATTATGCTACAAGATCTGTGGTTAGAACCGGACTGCTTTGCAGACAATCGAATACACTAATTGGATATATGGTAAGACGGGAATTAGTATCTAGATGCTGTTGCCTACTTCTACGTCTAATGTGCCTATGCAACACACCGCGACCCTCAAGCATTTTAACAAATTAGGCACACGATAATTACAAAGCATGTAATTTCGCCAGCGATTTCCCCATGCAATTATCACCCAATAAGCTCTAAACGTTGCAATTAAGTGCAAAATGCACCTAAAGATAAACTGCAATCAGAACAACAATGGCGACTCACCTATTTGGCGTACAATTAATACTTTTAAGGGGACACTGAACGTGGCAGTGACTACATCTCACGCCATCTCGGTCTGATCACAGTACTAATGACAACAGTGACATGGCATTTACGTGGCCGCAACACACGAAAACTCAAGTAAACAAGTACAGCCGAATCAATATAGAAAGGTTTTCGTGGATAAGTCCGGACCACAGTTCGGACTGTGGTCCGAAGTGGAATGATCTGGTTAAGCTCTCGGGAAGCCACTGGAAGCAACGCAAGACCGATCATCATGAAGATCCTTGAGGTAGGCCATGCCCAGCAGTGGGCGTCGTTTGGTTGATAGTTGCATTTATTAATCATAAAATAAATTATACTTTTCGTGTAACCTTATACATTATTATTCATCTTTATTTTAGTAGATATAAATACTTTTACTTAAAAGATAAGACGAAACTTCACTGTGATTATTTCATTGTGGTCTGCTGTTGAAAATGAGATGATTGCTAGGTGTCGATGCAAGATTGACGGGTTGTGTAGAGCCACAGATTATTAAATAGTTACTAACGTAAGTAGAGCGATGTAATCAGTTTATTAAAGTAATGTATCAATATGTTTATGTTCTATTACAGAAAAAAATGGCACTATAACAAATCTTCCTACATCGACACAATCATCACCACCTCTACCAAGTGCGGTAGTTACCTACACGTCAGATCCGGTCGTGTTTGATAAATCCAGGGTTACAGCATTGATCTTAAACCCCCTACATCAACAAGACGTTATACCTACATTAAACTTATCAATCTGTTTAAAAATATGTAGGTGAACTGCTCACGCAAGTTTCGAAGAAGATACAGACTTTTTGTTATTTTTATTTATACCTAGGTGGTAATATTCTGCCATCACCAGAAAATGGTTTGGCATGTAGGTAAGTTTATTTAAGATCGTTACTAGCGCTAAGAGTCATAATCATAACATAGATTAATGTAAACGGCAATAAAGAATCCTAATATGAATTCTAACTATGATATCTCAGTAAAATTGATATAATCCCCATGGACACGGTCCGTCACGCGTCCCATCAAAGTTTAACGATCCTCAGAAGCAAACAGTAGGTACACGTACATCTCATTAAGAGGCGTAATAAACCGGCGCGTACTCAACGAGTACAATGTTGTTGTAAATTACTTACTGTCGCCAAATAGCGCATCGCCGAATAGTTTGCGCCTTGCCAGTGGCTCCGACACGACAACTCTGTGATTAAGAGTATAATTTAAGTGTCTTTTTAAAATGTCCATGTGCCTGTTTGGAATGCCAGAGTATATAAGCCTTTATTCTATAATTGAAATCTGGCTATTTTATACAAAAGTGAAATGCAAAGAGCAAGAGGCTCAACCGCAGTTGGTAAATGTTAACCTGCGTGACTCTCCTATCTATTTTTTTTTATAGTGCAATCTGTTTCTTTTGGTGAACATTCAGCACCAGGTCAAGGATTTAGTAATTTGACGTGGAGAACAGTCAGTCCAGCGATGTGTGCCCTTTAAGTATCAATTATAGCTACTATAAATCTGTTGGGAACTTTCTTTTTAGCCTTTTGATTGTCGAGTCAGTTTTCATCAAGAGCATAGCCAGTATGTTTGGATGGTTATCCAGTCTAATCCTGTAGGATTTCATAGAATATTTTATCTCCTCTTGGACTGTTCTGATATCAAGATTATGGTGTAATTGTTGGTTAGTTATGAACCATGGGGCGTTTGTTATTATCCTAAGTATTTTGGACTGGAATCTCTGAAGTATTTCTATGTTTGAGTTAGAGGCTGTGCCCCATCTAATAATACGCGATAATTTTGACGAAAAAATCATCTGGTGAATTACTTATAATTTTATTGAGAAGTAACTAAGCCAACCTTAATTTAACATAAAAAAAAAACTACCAATACTCATCATCCTATAGTGATTGTTATATAAATAAATTGTTAATCCCAAATTACAGGCGGGCGTAGGGAGTAAAAATTGTACATAGAATGACGCCTCCTACTTGGTAGGATAATATAGCCTGGCACCTTATTTTTGTCAAAAAAAATAGCTGAGATGAGTCGTGTTCTAGTTTATATACCAAGCGTTAGTCAATTATAAATGCATATTCCTTATGATATACATACATGTATGTTTATTGTATTGTCAACTTAGCTAGATATTATATTGACAAAGTGTCGTCTGCAATGGAACACGCGAAGACGGGGCGCGAACTCGCGTCCTATTGTGCGGACTTGAAACAATGATCTGGAACTGTAGTAATAATGAGTCCGCAGCTAGCCTCCGTTCCACAGTGGTTTCATCTCCAAACTATTTAATTAAGTTAATGTAAAACGCCTCTGTACCTTTATTGATCCTGTTTTTATCTCTGAATCCCGTGTCTACGAAAGCGCATATTCTTTGGTCTTCCGTCTGTTTACCGAGCTATGAATGTAAGGGAATAAAGAGTGTACCTTTTGAGTTTTCTTTGGTTGTTCCTTGATTCCTGATGCGGTAGTTGAAACTAAAGTAAGATTCACGCATAAAAAAGTTTATTTTTTCCCTAAACTTTAGTTTAATAAATAAATTATTCACACAAGACACATTTCACAATCATATTTCAGTTTTCACGGGATCACACAACAACTGTCAAATGAATACTCTGTTTTTTTTTCTTTTTTTCAAATTTATTACCAACGGATTGGCATAAACAGAATACCTATGTACGAATGTGCAGACCAAATATTTATTCAAAATATTTTATGGATTTTAAAGGCTCCATAAAATTGCAGAAACGTAGAATCCTAGCAAAAATTCCCCTAAACATTCAAACCATTTTTGGGTAATTTTTGGTCTGGGATCCAAATTCATAACGCCTATATAGTTGAAAATTAGGCGTAAGAAAACGAAAACAAATGTCCAAGAATAATAGAAATGAGATGCTAATCCAAATTATTTTGAGGTAGTCCATTGCTTAACTACCACTGTGGCAGCGCCCCTTAAGTCTGTTGGTACAAGCAAGGCTTCTTATGCAGATTTTATGAGCGGGCATCGCGTAAGCAGCGGTTTAATAGTTCGCCTCAGACAACAAACAAAAACCGTTGCTTTGGCGGTACGGCCAAATATGGAACTTTGGATATAACCGACGTCAATTTATGTACGTGTGTATGGTATTTTGAGCATGTACCGCGTACCTAATAATTATTTTTTTTATGTTATTACTGGTAAGGTTTTTGATAGATCAGTTGGCAGACAAGCACGCAGCCAACCTAAGCAGAAAACCACTTAGCCAGGAACTTCCTTATAGAACTTTCTTCTTCGCAAACTTAAATTTCACTAGGTAAGCGCTCAAACCTCGTGCCTAATGGTGAGGGATGACCGTGACCTATGGACGCTTGTAAAACCAGAGGTATCACTTGCTACTCACTTAAAACTTCCGAGTTTCCCTACTACAATCCGAAAGGACGAACCAGTCAGGGGGCCTAGACAAAGTAACATTTTGATAGCGATAGCGAAATTAACCTCAAATTGTATGGATTTGACAGGTGCCTTAGAAAAGTCACGTAGTCAATCGATATTAAAAGTACGGGTTTTGACATTCGCTATCACATATGTTCGAGATCGTACCTAATGAGCTATAACGAACGTCATAAAGTGTCTCTGCTTTTTTTAATCAGCCGATACTCAATGACCCATCCTTCTTTTTTTAAAAGTCAATGAGTTGATGTACCTTAATCGCAGGCTAGCTTCATTGACCAACCCATCCCCGGTTTTGGGCACCCATCCTGGTATTTACCGTACCAAACTTGCTTAACTTTTATACACGACCCCTGCACTAAAATGTTCACTAACTTTACTAATGCCAGTTAGATTTGCTAGCACCTAGTAGGAAATCCAGTATAAAAGCAAGGAGACAGCAATAAGTAGCTGTTACGCCGTAACTCTCGAACGGCTATCGGGCGAGTATAAAGATCAAAAGGTGCCGGGCAGTAGCGTCATGAAATATAAGACCACCGGACTTACGGCGCCCCGCCCGCCCCGGGATATCTGTAGAGAGATGTTTATGTGTGACAGGGGTTTGATTAATATGACAAGAGTAATATTATCATAATAATGATATTATTGTTGAAGATGACTTTAAAACATCTGGAAAGAAATGTGATGAAATGGAAATTGACTGTTTTGAGTTTATTTCATTATTTATATAAAAACTTTATTAATTACAAAATTAGGATTCAAAAGGTAGACTTTAACGCTAAAAGAATTCTCTACCAGTCAACTTTTATGATATTCATAAACCTTCATTTTTATTGTGTGTTACTTTGTCATTTATGTATTTGTATATTTTACTTAATCAGTAAATATACTATACATTACATAAATACATATTACTATTCTGGAAAAACATAAGATTTAATCCTGCAAAATCGGAAAACACCATTTTAGGCGCTTGATTTTTTAGTCCAAATATTATTCGGCATAATATTGACGTTTGATTACGTACATTACATATATGTTTTAATATTGATAAGAAAAAAATATATTATAAACATAACTGGTTTTTTAATCCAAAAAGCAATATCACAAACATTATTTTTTTTTTTTTTTTTTTTTATGTTAGAGGGAGGCAACGAGCAGGCGGGTCACCTGATGGTAAGCAATCACCGCCGCCCATAAATACCCGCAACACCAGAGGAGTCACAAGTACGTTGCCGGCCTTTGAGAAAGTGATATGCTCGTCTCTTGAAAATTACCATGTCATAGCGGTCCGGAAATACCGCTGCAGGGAGCTGGTTCCACAGTTTGGTCGTACGTGGTATGAAGTTTCGAGTGAAACGTATGGTAGTAGATTGCCACTCGTCAAGGTGATGAGGGTGAAACTTCAGTTTGTGGCGAGTTGTACGGTGATGAAACCCTGCAGCAGGTATAAGTCCGAACAATTCCTCCGAACACTCCCCATGGTACATGCGGTAGAGAACGCACAGAGATGCTACTTCTCTCCGCAACGCCAAGGGATCGAGCATTACTTTTTACGTTAACTCTGACTCCCTTTCAGCGTTGAACCACACCTCGAGAAAATACCCACTAAATCAGCTCTATATAATTCCAATTTCTCCCGGCGCTTTATTTTTTATTTGAACCACGTAACCGAGTAGCGATGTTCACCGCTGTTCTGTCCGGTCGGGCCCGCTGTGTGCATTTGTTAACGGGAATGTGTTAAATACGACATTATTAATCATGACTATGAATTAACGGCGTCAACTGGTTCGGTTCGGTAATATGAAAGGTTATTAATTAGTTGTAGATATTGGCGACTTTGGGCTGGTCAATGGCCACAAAGCTGGCACCGGCTCGTCCCAATTTCGGTGTGAAGGGGAAACCGGGGTAGTTTAGTGGATAGTGGACACTTTAGTCTCGAGTCCCACACACGGCCGCAGTTCTAGCTAGCCTGCTGTTATGATGCATAAACGCCTCCGAAAAAAAAGCTATAGGCGACTTTAAAATTGGTGCTTGAAAATGAGTGTAGCTGGATATCTAAAACGGAAATAATGCCTAACTTAAAGCAATGGCTATCAAGACAAACACACACAGAGAAGACACAGAGTTGATTTCAAAGCATTTACAAGTAGCAAATAGCTGACTCGTCTGTTTTTCTATAATAAATGTCTTTCTGTACATTTACCATTAACTATCAGATCTTATAGAGATGGTTAAAAATATAACTCACAATCTTTATATCGGACTGAAATTTGTAGTTTAAAATAGTTATTATCTCTCTCCAGAAATACGCGCCTTAAAGCTTGCGAAAACCCGTCACTAAAACAAGTCCTGAGTATTTTAATCATAAAGATTATACTATACAAAAATAAACAAACTTTTTAAAAAAAAAATTAAACCGACTTCAAAAAAAAAACAAAAAAAAATAGGTACCTAAAAACACTGAAAAGCAAAAAATAATTTTAAAAAGACATTCATCAAATGCGCTTATTGTCTAAGCCTATTAACTAAATTAAATTGTATTTTACGTGCTAGGTAGGTACCTACTAATCTGTTTGAAGTCGGTGCCAAGCTAAATAGTAGGTACCCAGACTACGTACCGTCCGCGGATTAATTAGTTACCCTGTAAAATACATCAATATTATGTATCATTTTTTATTTTCTTTGGATTGGCACCGACTTCAAACAGATTAGTAGGTACCTACCTAGCACGTAAAATACAATTTAATTTAGTTAATAGGCTTAGACAATAAGCGCATTTGATGAATGTCTTTTTAAAATTATTTTTTGCTTTTCAGTGTTTTTAGGTACCTATTTTTTTTTGTTTTTTTTTTGAAGTCGGTTTAATTTTTTTTTTTAAAAAGTTTGTTTATTTTTCTATTTTTAGTGTGAATAACACGTAGTGAGTAAAACTCTTTCATAATAATGATAGCGAAAATACGAGTAAAATAGTAGAATTGTATTATTTGACAATATTAGGTCATCATCATCATCCCAGCGTATTCCCGATTGCATCCAGTTTGGAGCTCAGGGTCCGCTTCGACTATGATCCTAGATTTGACAAGCCTGGTTATTACAATGGAGCGATTGCCATCTGACCTCCGTAACCCTTACAAGGGAAACCAGACCTACTTGGAACATAGTCGGGACCAACGGCTTAACGTGCCTTCCGAAGCACGGAATCATCATTCTTTTCAGACATTCAGGTGATTCAAGCCTGCAATGTCCTAACCAAACTGGAAACAATCACACAAAGTGATGTTCCCCGCGGGATTCGAACCCACGACCTCCGGGTTTTAGAGCCCAATGCTCTAACCACTGTACCACGGAGGCAGTTTGACAATATTAGGTATTCTTCATTAAGTGTTCAGCACCATGGGTAGACCAACTAAAGACGCAGCCCGCAAGAGGGACATAAGAATTAAGAAGTCGTACCCTGTAGCTTCCATCATCATAGTTGTACCTTCCATCATCAGCTTAGCTGCAAAAGTACATGAAATACAACTAACGGTCCTCATATTCCTACAACACTGAAAGAATTATCCCCCAACTCCTAACCATTAAGGAGTTGTACCTTCCATCATCAGCTTAGCTGCAAAAGTTCATGAAATACAACTAACGGTCCACATATTCCTACAATACTGAAAGAATTATCCCCTAACTCCTAACCGTTAAGGAGTTGTACCTTCCATCATCAGCTTAGCTGCATAAGTACATGAAATACAACTAACGGTCCACATATCCCTACAATACTGAAAGAATTATCCCCTAACTCCTAACTGTTAAGGAGTTGTACTTTCCATCATCAGCTCATCAACATAAAATTATGTCTATCGGACGCAAAAACTTGAATGGCTTCAGAAAAAACAAGTAACGCGTAGTGTGCGCCTATAAAATTTGAGGTTTGCCCTTGATTTTCCCCGGATCCCATCATCAGATCCTGACATGGTGACAATGGGACCACCTCGGAACTATGCACTTTCAAATAAAAAAAGAATTATTTAAATCGGTCCACAATTGACGGAGAAATCGACGGACATACATAAAAAAAAAAAAAAAAAAAAAAAAAAAATACATACAGTCGAACATATAACCTCCTCCTTTTTTGAAGTCGGTTAAAAAGCCCAATACTAAGCAAAGCTTGTACTCTGGGTGCCAGAAAACGGTTCAGCATTACTACACTTTTTTGTATGCACACAAATATTTGTAACGTGCGGCATCGAACCTGTGACCTTTAATGTAAAAACAAAACCATTACGCCAAATCGGCTATCAAATTAATTTTATTTTAAGTAAAATCTAGTTACACAGTAAACTCTAAAATAACTACTAACCACCGAATTATTATTTAGTTACTGAAAATATTGACTTAGTTACTGTCAAAAATACTGGAAAATATTTACTTAGTTACTATCAAAAATGCCTAAGTTCCCCTCACGCCAGCCACACACACTCTACTCGAGTGTGCGGGCGTGTGTATCGGTCGTCTTTTGTTTTGCCGACCTTCACCTTCGGGGTCGCGCGCGTTTTGTTTTTGTTCCCGACTCCCGGTCCCGAGTCCCTTTACCCCAGTTCGAAGGAGCGCGTAATGAATGAACTCGGGTGCATCGGTTTTGTTAGTTGCAACTTACGAAGCTTCTCTTTCGTTGCGTATTTGTTTTTGGGGTTGTCTTGTTTGGGATTGCCTTGTTTATCATTTTGTGTTTTGTTTATCTGCTATCGTGCTTACCTACCATTTCACTGGATTTGAGGTTTTAATGAATGAAATTCATTGAGTTGGAAGTTGGAAGCATCTCTTTCATGAGAAATACGATAAGAGATTTACTTTTTACTCGTAAATCGCATAGATTGCTTCCATTTCCCGGTCCCGTGTCCCTTTACCCCAGTTCGTAGGAGCGCGTAATGAATTAACTCGGGTGCTTCGGCTTTGTTACTTGCAACTTACGAAGCCTCTCTTTCGTTTGGTATTTGTTTTTGGGGTTGTTTTGTTTATCTTTTTGTGTTCTGTTTATCTGCTATTGCTCTTCTAGTAACTATTGAATTGAATTGAAACCATCTGAATTTGTGCATCGGGTTTTACCGTTCAGGAGAAATAAGACAAAAGATTTACCTTTTTCTCGCAAGAAAACTGGGGCAAATATCTAGGGGCAAAGTTGTTTCTACTTATGTTTTTTTTTTCTAGTAGGTACTTATTTAAGTGTATTCCATTTTTAAATTAATGTTAAAGAGGTGCTTCAAGCGCCTTTTGTTACCAAGCCCAAGTCTAAAGACTCGTCTCTTATACCCGTTCTCAAATTCTTGAATAAGCTCGGGTGCATCGATTTTATTAATTGCAAGAGAGCCTCTCTTTAAACAAACCAACTTTTGTTGGATATTGGTTTTTGGAATGGTTCCGTTTATCAATTTGTGTTTTGTGGATATCTGTTATCGCTATTTTTAATAACTAGAAGCGGAACCTTTTTTTAAAATTCCTATAGATTTAATCGTTGAACTTCGTTGAATGCATTGATTTTGTTACTACATACCACGAAGTTGCCTGATGTTAAACTACTATGCGGTCTAAGATGGAGCGCACTTGCTTAGAAAAAACCCGTGAAGAGCCCTTAATTATAATGGATAAGAAAGACTGACTCAGGTAGAGAGTTCCATTCCCGCGAATCTCATGAGAAATAAAAAATAGAAAACTTGAGAAAAGTTTTTTTTTTTGTTTGCACTAGAGATATTTTATGAATATACTTTTTAGTTTGTCAAATCTTTCATGATATCAAGCCGTATCAAATAGATTGAGCGTAACTGGGGCATTGCAAAATTAAACTTTGAATCAAATCTTGATAATATTAACATTTACAATTACTAATTGAATTTGAACACAAAAGCAGTAAATTACCTACAACCTATGAAGTTGTCGCGATTAAAAAGGCTGTTATTAATTCTCCTCTGCAATATCTCCAGGTAAATGGCAGATAAAACGGTGCAACATTGTTTTGTTTTTGGTCACAACCGGTAGAAAATGCCCACAGGCAAGGCTAAGATTCTGTAAGTAATAAATTTACTCTTAATAGTTTATATGCAAATAAGCTTCTGATAAATTGTGGTGACTTATCAAAAATGGCAAGAGACCTTGATATAATATCAGAATTAGTTTTGATCATTGCACATTTTTTCTTACCTTAGAAGGGGAGGTGAAGCCTTGAGTTTCTTGCGGCACTTCTTTCCTCAACAGGCCATTGACGACAAAGTGCTGGTAGGGAAAAAAAAAATTACGTGCAAAAGTAGTTTTTTTTTTAAATCTAATTCTTTTCATTTCTTGAGAGTCTAGTGGTTTTAGTACTGGGTCGTTAATCGTCATATCTAGGTAATGGGAATCACAACCCGGGGCAAAACTTTGTGTCTTCAATGCATGTTTAGCAAGCGATTATTATTATGAGATTCAAACATTACTTTACCTTTATCACTTTTGCTTGATGCTTCAGACACAGCTCCGGTTCATACATGTTTAGCAAGCGATTATTATTGAGATTCAAGCATCACTTTACCTTTATCACTTTTCAACATATTTTTTCTTCTATTCCATCCTCTTACCTAATTTCCAAAAACGAATAAATCAATAGCTCAATTTACAAATTTCTATTTCCAAAATATTAATTTAATGGACCCATTACACCACACACTGATTTAGATAAAAACAGATTATCTACACGAATTATTATAGTTTGACTAATTAGTCCACCGTCAAACAACTTTCAATCTTAAACCCAGCCCAAAAAAGTACAGCATGAGCAGTAATGCATACAGCAGTTGATCTAGAAACATATTCTATCAAGTATAATGTAGGCACCGGCGACAAATCACATGCATGATGTCCAGTGGCTGCGATTAGGTGTTCCTCCCGACCTGACCTTCAGGATGCAGCCAACGGCTAGCTCCGTCCTTATCTATTGCCGGCGGACTTCTCCTGTTTTGTACGCTATCATTGTAAAAAAAAAAATTATATTAAATCTGATAAGAGGAAAACAACTTTAATCAAATAATACAAGTATTAGATCCTACTTGCTCAACTTCGACCATTTTTATGTGAGGTAGAGCCATGCTGTAGACAGTTTGTACCTGTCAGTCGAAATGAACCACTTGGGAACTTGGGGATTCTCAATTCCCCTTTTACAGAAGATCGACGTATTAGTAGTAATAGCTTTAGTATTGCGCTTCGTTTGGTAATTTAACGTGCCGGAAGCCTGAACTAATTTAATGATCTGTGCCTGAACATAGAAAGAGATGGGGACGCCTTCCTTCTTCCTCCATATTCTTGTCTCAAAGGCAAAAAACGCATCTAAGACGTTAGTAACTATTTAGTAATCTGTGTCTAAGATCAAAGTCGCAGGTGATGCATCGGACAGTCCTTCTTCTCCTTCATAAAAAAGTTATCATGCAACAGTGTAATTACACCAAAGTGCTTTGCAGACGATAAGTATCACGTTATTATAATCGATGGTAGACAGAATATCCCGCAAGACCGTAGGCGGTCACCGCTGCCTATTTCATTCACAGAACTAGCATACTACTAGCAAACTAGCAGCAGAAAGTAGGTATTACAATTTTATGACGAATGGTATGCTCGAGTATCTACCATTCAAGCGAATTACATGTAAACTTAAGTTTAAAACAACCTAATCATAGTAAATATGCAAAAACAATCAATTAGAGTTAACCAAAGCGCATTCGACCAACCCCATACATAATGTATGAAACTTAAAGAAATGCAATGAAATGATCGCTCCATTGTAGATAAACGGGCGATTTCCAGTCTCACAATTGAATGATGACCATCCATTGTGACTATGTTTAGAGATCCTGCGTCTAATGCCAGGATAGGTGCTGTGACGATTTCGACCACTTATGCGTTGTATTATTGTAGTTTATTGGGTCAGTCGTATGCTGATATGATAATGGGGTTTACTTTGCGGCAGATGAGCGCTGTGGAAGATTTTAGTGCACTCGTCCTGAGCTATACATATAATGCCTAACTGGTGTAACGGTAAAATATCGCTTTGTGAACTCAAATTCTTAAAAAAAATTCTGAGAAGAAATTTTGACTTTGGAATACAAACGACACTATTTGATTAACTGATATTTTTTGTCTGTGTCTTTTTAGTGTGAGTTTACATTTTCCTTCAATGCCGCGCCAGAGACGACCACCGCGCATGATTTTATAAGCTGGACGAGTTTTTACCAAACCACATAATACAGATAGCCTTCGCTAAGGAAATGCGTAAGTTATTCTGCATAGTTCTTGGTGTCTATGTATGGTAGAAAAATTAATAAACTCTTGTATATGCAGACTTACCTAATAAACGATGCAAGTATCTAGATTCTAGTCCCCGTGGTACAAGGTTTTGTTCGTCTAGGGAAAAGTTGGAAAATGAAACTTAACGATTTAAAGTGCTGCAACTGGCTTGTCTTTTAACAATAGTCTTAAAAATTTGCAATTGCAGCAAACCTAAACGTCTGAAGGCATCACCCGACAATCAGTCACGTAGCCCCCACATCCGCATGTCTGATTAGTTATCACCGCTGACACAAAAGTGCGGGGCACAGAGGGTACGCCGTTTAACCCCACGCGGGGAAGCGTTCGATACAACGATATTAAAATTTAAATTCGTTGGTTCGATATCGGAACGAGAAAAAAAACCGCGCCACCCTCCGTAGGCTCGCAGAAACAGACAAAAACGTAAGCGGCGTAATTTAAGCGCCGTGCCGGTTGTCGATAACCGAACTAGCTAGGTATATGTTAACTAGAAACGTAGATATATGATCGGGCATCCAATAACTATACATTTGTCCTATTTTTTTTTGTTTTGCCCCTGACAGATAAGATCATGATAATTGATCTGTTAGATAACTTAGATAAAAGAACAGTTGTTAATTTTTAAAAGAGACAGCATTATCAGCGGTAGTTATCAGTGGTGTAACTGCGCCGGAGGCTTGAACCCTACCTTTCCCTCCCTCCTCCCCATCGCCATTAACCATGTCCGTGGTCCGCAGTGATCACTTTCTATCAAATTTCAAATTGCCCATTCTTTAAAAAAATTGGTCAAAGGGCCGGATTAATCTCCGGAGTGTAATCTAGAAGTGTTCCGATCCGATTAACCCGTTCTCCATGTTTTAGTAAAGGGGTAAGCTAGACTTAAATGCTGACTTAATTTGTGACAGCTTCCCCTTAGCATAAAAATTAACCTTACGTCAGCACTTCACTCTAGAAGTTTTCTATGAAAGGCAAAAATTTCGAGTTTAGGGGAACAAAAATCATTAGATCTTGAGAGTATGTAGTTAAAATATTTCCTTCCGATAGTATTTGAATGAACAAGAAAAATTGCGCCATCCCTACTTGTAGGCCTGCAAAAATAGACGAAAACGTAAGCGACTTAATTTAAGCGGCGATCTGGTTGTCGATAGCCGAACTAGCTATATACTGAAAAAAAACGAGCAACACATAATACATTACATAAACGACCTCTGTAAAAGTGTCAGCGCTGCCTCTTCATAATTTGTTAAGTTGTCGTTGGTAGCATTATCACTCTTGCTTGACAACAGTGGATTGGAGAGAAAATGTTGATCAGGGTCATTGAACTGTTCATTCAATCATGATACTATTTTATAAAGTAGATTTCGAAGAAAAATCGCTACCTAAACATAGATTAAAGAAATAAAATATAGATAGAACGTTCGGTTGTCAAATCAAACGCCAAGGTGTGTCCAGAAACGCTGCGTGCCCCCCGCACCTACCTCACTTTGGCCCCGCGTTTTATTGCCAGGTCAAAACTCGGGCAAGCCGTTTCCCAATTTTTTGGGGTAAATGGATACTGTGGCATTACGATAATAAGTAGTTGTTAATAAATAAAAAATAGTCCAGTAAATTAAATAAAAATATTTTTAATATTATAAAAATAAAATTTTAATAAAATAACTTATTAAGCAAGTTTTACTCGTCAATCTTTTTTACCCTTTCAGCACTTCGACGTCAATTACCTGTGAAGAAGAAGTGCCGCAAGAAACTCACACTTTGCTTTTTATAAAAGAATAATAATAAATATGTAATTAAAAATCAAAAACATTTTAACAACACAATAATAATTTTATGTCGATATAATTAATAATGTCATACATAATGATATCAATACAAGGAATCAAAAGAATAATGTCAATGAAATAGTTTAATGAAATGAAATAACGTTCAGCCAATAGAATTAAAAAAAAATACTTTTGCACGTCGATCTTTTTTTCCTACCAGCAAGAAACTCAACACTTTGCCTTTTTTACAAATAATAAAGTACATATCACAAACATTTTAACAACACAATAGTAATGTCGAAATAATAAATTATGATATCAATACAATACGAAGGGTAATGTCAATACAATATTTATAATCAGCCAGCGCCAACTATTCGCATCTACAGACTTTTATCGTTTAAATAGTTTTCCATTTTATTTTAACAACACAGTTCATAACATTCCTTTTTTTAGAGCAATATCAGTTACTACAATATATTAATGGTAAAAAATTTGGGGTACTATTTTTTCATTTACTGGCAACACTGTAAGAATGAGTGAAGTTTTTTCCTTGATAAATTAGAAGAGGTTAAATATTAAATAATAAAATGAAGGTGCTGTATTATCGGTTACTTACGTGTGAAACGTGATCCCGTGTTCTTTTTTTGTCAGATTAGGACTGTTTCGGCAGGTGGGAACAACGCAGGACGGCATGTTTATTTTTTTTTCGCACACGTGCAATACGTCACGATCGAAATGTCACAAACCGCGACTGACGGCGACTGAGCGAAACTCTACGAAAATGTAGAGTTTTCACTGCCCCAGGTTTAGCGCGCGTCACTCCTTCTGTATTATTCCTACTTCTATGTACCTAAATGACATTCAATTAGTAAAGACTTGTTTGGTGCAAGATCATCAAGCGTTGAAGCGTCAGCAAAGCCAAATGGAATTTATTGTGAATTTATTATCAATTTATTGTGAATTTTAAAATTTATTGTAAATTGGCCACTCTGAATGTAGATCGTTTAATGTTCGATTTAGTGTGATGGTTGAGAAGTTGGCTATTAGATTTGAAGGCGCGGGTTCGATACCCGCTCGGCATAAACGTGTGTGCATAATAATTATGTCTGTATGTAGCTGGATGTTGTTTTCACAGTAATAGTATCAGCTATGCTTTTTGTGAGGCCAGATGGACGCGTAAAGACACGTACCTTAAATTGATTGATTTAGCTCTTATAAGAAGCCTAAAGTTAGTGAAACAGTTACTCAGCTCTAGTCAACCTCCGAACTACTAGTCTAAGCGCAGAACATACCCCAATTTTATGACAGTACAGTGCGTCTAAAAAGAGTTCATTCCGCTTTATTCCATTCGATATCGGTACGAAAACAGCGCGGTTTAGGTTTTATTGCGTAGACGTAACGCGGTTCGATCGCTCGCACAATCTGACCCGGGCGAGCAGTGCCTAGGCACTAGTGCCTCTACACATTGACAGTTGCCGGGAATAGGGGTGACGCTTTCGGGAAATTTAAGGTATTTAATTGCCGAATATTGCTGTACAATACAAACAATTGGGTGTGCCGAATCTCAGCGCACACATGGTTAGTTTTCGTTGTGTAGGTATGTGTAGTTTAATCTTAATGGTAAACGACGAAAGAAAGAAATTAATTGCTGATGGAAAAGCCTGCTTATTTATTTTTTGTTATAATTATCAACGGTTTTGTATTCGTGATAGAAGTAGTTAGTTTTTCATTAGATTAAAACCTATGCAAAATTAATTCTTTTAAAATCAACGAGTAACGTACAGCGTTTTAAATTTCGTTCGTCTATTGTTTTTTCTGTGGAAATTTTAATAATAAATTTTTAGTGGCACTGATCAATCTTTTCAAAAGTATTCTATTATAATAGTTGACTGAACCAGCCCATTCTTTTGCAAAATACCGTTCGTCGCATATCCCACCGCTCAACCTAGTGCAAGAGGTGTTACGGCTATTTAAAGTCTTGACAAGATGAATATCATAAACCATGTTATTCATTTTTAAAGGAAGCTTATTATTATATCACTACTAATGGAAAAAGCATCCAAAAAAAATGAAGAACTAATGATATTATGAAGAACTAAGTTCTACCTCTTGTATATCTCATCAAGCAACCCAATAAAACCTTTTAAACCCGTCGCCTCGAACCACGAATTTTTCCACCGAATGATACATCACCGTCCATAACTCTAGAAAAGTGTTTGTTTTAAACATTTTTCTTTCAAAATAGACCTAACAGATGCTTCGTTAAACTGTAGTAACATAAAGCGTTGCAATTAATAAACGTCGCCGGTCCCCGCCTTAACTGAAGCAGCCCTAGTACCGACACGCACAGTGTAGGTACTATGACAGTAGCATCCAGCCTCCCTAGTATTTTTTGGTTGTTTTGCTTAAGGGTACAATGCGCGTAGGTTGCACATCGCTACTGATGGTTGACTTCTAGAACTCTCAAAGATCATTTAAGTTTGGAGGCTTTTCGAGTTAGTTTTTCGATACAGTTAAGTACTAGTGCTGCAGTCCAAGGAAAGCCTTATTATCAAAATGTGAGTAATTGCTACACCAATTTCAGAATGCTCAGAGATAATAAAGTAAGACTTGGATAAATAGTTAACACCATAATAAGTAATAACTATAAACACCTAATAAATATTCACCCTGCGCCATCTAGTCCAAAACTAAGCATAACTTCTACGGTGTGTGCCAGACAACGGATAAACATTATTACCTACTTTTTTTTAATGTTTGTTCCGTGCCAGTATCAAACCCACATCCAATATTGTAATAACTGATTACTCAACAAACACACCAAATAAGTCGTCAAATGTATGTGTAAAGAAGGCTTAAAGAAAAAAAAACACGTTCCTACAAAATTCCATTAACAAACCTTACTCGCAGCCCTACGCGAATGTTTTCGCCAGCCCTACTCACCAACACACGCACAGT
Organism: Mecyna flavalis; assembly: GCA_949319885.1. Lineage (NCBI taxonomy): Eukaryota > Metazoa > Arthropoda > Insecta > Lepidoptera > Crambidae > Mecyna > Mecyna flavalis. The sequence goes on from OX439436.1 coordinate 9,435,781, forward strand.
AGCCGTCACCGCAGCCCGCCTTATTAATAAACATGCGCTAACAATAAATAATTGTTTATAATGAACTTTATAATATATTAGTGCAGATACTTCATTATCTCCGGGCGGCACGCACACATCTGCGTTCGTTCACGCAAGACGCAAGCGCATCTGAGGTTAGTGATGGGGATTATATCGATATGAAGATTATTCTTATTACTAAAATTGGAATGAAATAATATTGCATTACATACCGATAGTATGTGGGTCACACATAATATACCTTAAACATAAATATTCTAATTAGATTTGGCCAGCGAAAGCAAAAGATCGAACTCTGGAAAAAGTGGGAGGCCTTTGCTCAACAGTCGTCGTATCATGTAGGCTATCAAAATCATAATTTGATTTATTAAGGGAACGGTTCGAATTAAATAAAGTTTAGCTATTTCATTTTTATAATGTATAATACTATCGGCTAAAGTTGTTTAAATAAGCGCTAAATTATAGCAATAAACGTATCATTTGCCCTATTTGGCCTATTGGTTGGCAATACTTTATGGGGTTTAATTTAAAAAAAATGTTGCAGTTTTGTCGGTAATGATAACAGACGTCAGTTTAATTATTGATCTATGTACGTAAATAGTCAAACGTCATTGGTAAATAGGAATCAACTTTCCTAACAAAAACCTCGAATACAAAATATAGAATCGCCCCTATTAGACGGTAGCTGCAACTGTCAAATCATGTTGAATTTAGATGGCTGAACCCCTAACCAATTGTGCAATATAGTCGATGAATAAAATTTATCGATGTATCCATTAATACAAAATCATCACGTCACTACTCTGCGCAGGAGCTTCGCAGCTCGCATTTTCTTTTATCGACGCATTGATTAATGCAGCTTGATTTGAATAATAATTTTCAGATACAAACGTTATTGTATGATAAATTTAGTGCAAATTGTAACGTGAGATGAATTGTGAAATACGAGTTTTAACTAAGTTTCTTGTTCTATTACTATTCAGAATCTAGTTGCAGTGGGCATCTCAATAATTTTAGTTAACGATCGTAAGTAATAGCACTACTTTAGTAGTTGAGAAAGTGATAAAAATGGTCATAAAGGTGTAATTTTGAGATGAAATGATAACAGAAGATGTAGAGATAAGGAAACATATAATTTTTGCCAGCCAGTACTTTTTAAATTAACTGATAAGTAGGTATTAGGGGAGTTTAGCACATCCGAAAATTCGGTATTTAGACGTTGCACTTGCACCTTCTATCCCAGCATCTACTCTTTGGTGGAGTGCGTAGACTTGACTTACTGATCTTAATAATTCATTCTTCAATTTATTACTTCAATAGGTACTAACATTATAAAGAGAAAAGATTTGATTGTTTTTTTGTATTGAATAGGCTCCGAAACTGTTGAACCGATTTGAATAATTCTTTTACTGTTGGAAATCTACACTATTCCCTGGGTGACATAGAGAAATTACAAAGAGAAAGAATCTCTCAAGGAAATAAGTTGCGGTGGCCGCTTACCAACAGAGTGGGTATGTTACAAAAATAAAAAGCAAAACTAAGTTTCGTTATTCTTAGGGTAAAAGTTTTGATAGTTACCTAGGGGAATAACTAGGTTTTAAATTATGTTGTCTTTGAATAAAACAACATATTATTTAAAACAAAACATGCTGTTAAATGTTAAAAAAAAAGTCTTTGTATGTTATTTTAAGGTACCTAAAAGTAATGTTTCTTAGTAATTTTTCTAATTTTAAACCTCCTTGTTTTAAAATCTGTTAAAATCTTATTACATATAACATATTTGGTGACTATGTAGGTCTTAACCAGACTTAATTATATAGCCATAAAGATAAAGATTGGCTACATAAGTCTGTAGTCATAATCTTAACAGGCAGCGTCTAGCAAACAATCGTTGAAATGCTAAACTAAATCCAACGTGCATTTTTTCCCGCGTTCGCAACGCCAGCGTTATCACCGGACGCTTTCAGACTAACTCTTGTAGAAACAATGAGGACGCCCGAAGCGATACTGCACTGTGACTGTTCCCTCATGACTAATTCCTCGCACTGCATTGCACTCGTCTGCTTGCATATCAAAACACGCACATTTGTGTCAAGACATTCTTTTGAAATGGTAAGATGTTTTAAAACGTTTTGTAAGACGGCATTAGACGGACTTTAACAAGGATATTATAGTAATTTAAAAAGAAGTATTCGAAGACCACACAGCGCCATCTAGTCCTAAACGAAGCAAAAGCTTGTACAATCAGCGGCACATGAACTTGTCCTAATCTATTAAATTCATACAACTTATATATATATTTAAATTGAGACGTTTAAACAGATTAGGGATGATTTATGTGTCGCTCATTGTACAACTAATATACTAAAAATAACCAACTGTCTCGTCAAGTGAAGAGACTTAACTCTTACGTACTTTTATGTTCCCCTCCTAAATTTAATACAAAACATGCTTACACTCTTGTCTTCCGCACACAACCAACCATAAAAACTTACAGTGTAAAAGGAAAAATAATGATGCAACAAAGCTTTTTTCATCCCACCATCTCGGAAAGAGTATTTTTAATCTTCAATATCTGAGTGGAAAAGCCGTTTTTATTCTCTAGAGGATAAAGTAAATTGAATTTAGAACATCGTGTGCACTAAGTTTGTGAATTAAAAAAAACATTAAACCTATTTACTGCTACATACCTCTATGGTGCCGAATATATCCTAATATATCATACAACTTTTTTTTAATTTGTTAAAAACTCAGACTCGGAACCTTCTTGGTGTTCTTTTTTCAATTTGCTTTTTCCTCGCTGAGGTGGAATGAAAAGTTACGTGTTGCACTCGAGTGCAAAGATTTTTCACCTCGTGCTCTTTTGATTCCCTCGCTAACGCTCAGGATTCTAATTTTGAATCACTCGCTGCGCTCGTGATTCAATTTTAGAATCCTTCGCTTGCTCGGTCATCAAAATTGAACACGCGGTTAAAAAGCAACTTTGCACTCTTGTATAACAAATAACTATTATTTCACACAATTACTGCGATATGTGGATGAGACGAGTCGTGCTGGCATTCCATACTTGAACACGTTTTGCCGACCCAAACCACAGAGTAAAAAAATTAGAAAGGAAAAATTATAACACTGGCAGCAGCAGAATATGAAGCTCAAAACATTTTTTGGGCCGCTGCGTTCAGAAAATAAGTGTTACAAATATGACAGCAACCCGGGTGGCACGGCGCTGAAAGTAGTAGGAAAAACAGCCGCCTAGTGTCAAGTGTAAATCGCCTTGTTAATTTCGCTAGCCCTGCGGCGAATTTCGCCGAGGACCCATTGTGTACGCCGGCTTTATGTCGCGTCTTTCCGTTGTCTGTACACGGCTTTAATTGCGCGCGTCATTGGCGCGCTTTTTGAAAAAAGAATGACGTGTAATTAACGCGCGAATATGGGACGTGACGACGCGAGTTCTGAGGGAGATTTTTTTTTAATTTTTTTAATTAGGCAAGGGAAGGGTTTGGCACCGCGTTTTGTTTTTGCATCACCTATGTTGTCGAGTGTCTGTTTGGTAGGTAGGTACTTTAACTGGATACGCACGGAACGTGTAATTATTTTAGTTTGTTTCTAACCCTTGTTATTGTCACGTCGTTCACATTGTTAAATTCATCATTATTGTCAACACGCCATCTTAAAGAACAATGGCAAAGTCCCATACTACGTTATACCTGGATAAAAATTGGGGCGTCTATGATTTAAAAAATACTTATACACTAGCAATTGCATTACATAAACATTTCCAAAAAGAATTTTAACAAACGGTGGTTGCAAAAAAAAAATATAAGCATTTTTGTACTTTGAGGTTATGTTGGTAATGAAACAAATCCTTGTTTATTTTCTTCTTTTAGTAATTATTAAAATATAATTATTTTTTAATAATAGTCATCTTAGAAGCAGTCAGAGGAAAAATAAACAGTCTCCTAAAACATTTATGAGAATACTGGACCTTTTAAATATCGTCAGTGGCTAAATTACAAACCGTACAAAGCCAAAACCTATAAAAAAATAGACTGTCAAACAAATTGCTTCCTGCTGTCAAAATAACGTTGGTAGCAGTGTTGCAATTGGCAGATAGTTAAATATAACACGAGACAGCTTTAAAAGTTACATTTTTACCAATAAAGAAACATTACGCTATTTTATGTACGAAAGGAACTTCCACTGTGCTATTTTTAATGATATATAATTCTAAGTTACACATTGCATTGAAATAAATTATTTTTATTTACCCTTTTTCTTATTATTGAAAAAAATATAAATGTGTTATTTTTTCTAAAGCGGCAACACAAACGCGTAAGATATTAATATTGTAATCAACTGAGAGGTTTTTATAATTCATGATTTAATATCAGCCTTTAGATTCACTGGAGGGTAGGCGATGGGTCCACGCGTCTTTTAGTTTTAAATCTTTTTATTTGTGATCTAGTGCAGTTTGGTGTTGAAAAGTGGTGTGATTTTCATTCAGTAAAGTGTAACGAAGTGTCATAAATAAGAAAATTGAAACAAATTGACTGAATGGACGGGTATTGCGTGTAGTGTGTCTCATCGGTAGATGAGACGCTCTTACCGCAATGGCGTCCATTCCCCCGTGACCTTGAAAGTATCCTCCAGTGTTTCCATGAAGCGTTAAAACATCTTAACACCAATGTTTTAACGCAATTAGAAACTCTCAACTCACTTGACATTGGCAGAATCACCGCGCCGCAAACAGGCGCGGGAAAGAGGCCATTAATAAAAAAAAAAAAAAAAAAAAAATCAGCCTTTAAATAAATAAAAATGTGATAATAAGTATAAATCTTGCTAATTCAAATAATCCTTTTTGTATAAGTCAAGTTTTAAGAAAGACACCTTAAAAACATGCAGGTATAAAATTGCCATTGTTCTTTAGTACTCATAGTAAAACAAAGTACCTAAATCCGAAATTATAATAAAACAATACAGAATCGAATTATATTTTATATTACGAATAAATATGTACTAAAAAGGGTTGCAAACAGAAAATAGACAAGAAAAGTTCCAACTTGGTAATATTTGTTCCATACTAGATGTATGTTGACACTATGGAATACTTTGTGGCCACAAGAAAGAGAGATACTCAAGATTTATTTTCATAATTAAAAACTAGGTTAAACTACGCCATATAATTTGGCTGGAAATCTCAGTGATAGTCCGGGAACAAGCTGTCTGCATTATACCTATACTCGAAAGTAAAAAGCTGAACTTGTATGTGACACTTTCAAAAAACACCTCGATATTATTTACCTGTTTAGAAACACTGGATCAATACACAGGTATTCGTAAATTAATAAGCCTAAACCAGTTCACCCCCGAGCTGCGAATGATGCTGCCATCCCTTATCCATCATTTTTAATTTCACCCCCCGCAATATATTACGCACACTCACCTAACACATGGGATACGCTATATTTTACGTACTTATTATGAGTATTGGACTAATTTATAGACAGGTGCATAACAAAGGGAACAATGGGTTGTTTCTCTGCAATATAGGACGACACAATTTAGAAGTTAAATGGATGTCAGGGTTCCCGATTACAAGAGTCGATGTCTCAGACTAAAAGTGAGCAGGTCAATACTTGGATTTTCCTTTATTCGTCAATATATCATATATCTTGTGTGTAAGCTATGGTAGCTGAATGGGGTGAAACGTCATTTCACATGCTCGAGTTGGAAGGTTCGAATCTACCTCGACACGCACCTATGGATTTTTCTATGTGCGTTGACGGAAAACATCATCAAAAAGCGAGGGTCGAAGAATCCTTAACATATCCAGTACAGGAAATGAACACAAGTCCTCTAATGATTAGGCATTAAACTAATAGACATGGTTTTTCAATGAAATCATTTCAATCATAATCTTTATAACAAATAAAAGTTCCTTACTGAGAATCACCATTCAAACCTCTTTTGAAACGCGTATAACCAGATCAATACGTTAATTATAATTTGCTATGAACGCTGTCAGGTATGTTATACGCGTGTGTGTAACGCAACCCGCGTCCACATTCGCGATACGAGAACATTCATAATTGAGCATTTTTATCGCGCCCTATCATTTCGTCCGCTTTTCCAAATAAGCTCATTTATAACGCGGGGGCTGAACAAAAACAAAAATTTGAATAAGGAGGGCATTATTTATCACCGCCCCAATGAACGCCCGTTAATGTGATTTTTTAATAAAAAAAATACACGGGCCAACCAAACGAGGATCATGTATCATCGCGTTTTCGGACAGTCATTGTCCGCTGAGAGAAAAAAATAAATATATTTTTTTATTTACTTACAGGCCAGCGAAAGTGTACATCAAATTAATTACAGCCGTAAATTTTTTCGAGCGCACTTTGGATTTGAATTTGGAATAGTTTTTTTTTTGTTTGTCTTTTTTTTTGTTGTTGACTCAGTTTGTGAGTGGTTAGCGATATAATAGAAATACGAAAGAAGAAGAATTATAATTAAGTATGATAGAGAGAGGAAGTATACTATCATCAGACTATTTTATCAATATTACTGTATTTATGTCTCTCCTTCCATTCGAAGATATTATAAAGGCAGCACATTTACCCTATACATAAATAGGTATCATCACTATGTAAAACTAGTTATCTGAAAAGCTTAATAGTAAGATTTTAAAGTCTTGACCAGAGTTTTTTTTAAATATAAAGGGTAAATATATCAAATCTATAAGGTACTTACCAAAAAACAATCAAATAACCTTACAACAAATTCCTAACTTTGAAAAACACAAAATACAAACTTCTTCAATCCCATTATTCGACATAATAACTGAATTTAAAATACGAATTTACAATACCTACATTAAGCGACAAGAAGAGTAAGGGCTTTAACATTGTATTAAAAAGTTACGGAAAAACTCTTCTGAATTTTAAACACTTTGAGTAATTAGAATTTTTATTGCGCACTCCGCTAGCAACCCCATCGATAATTCCTTATGTAAAGACATTTACATACAATCTGAAGAAAAGAAATCCACCCCGAGGTTGCCACCCTCTTGGAAATTAACAGAAACCTCTTTAAATAAGTTGGCAATTAGGGGTAACATAAAATTTACATAATTGTGTAACTTGTGTACTGTTTATGTTTTGACAATGGGATTTATTTAGTGCAATGCCTGCGTTTAATCACCGCTGAATTTGGCTCAAGAAAATAACGGGAACTAATAAACAGACGTATAAGATCACATTTTGGTGACTAGATATGATGGTGAAGCAAAATTGATTGCAACGACAAGAGAATGCACTTAAGGAATCATCGCGTCTATATTAATTTCTAAATAGCGTGGCCGATTCATGGAATGCAATTAATACAAAATGTCAAATTCAAACAATGGTAATAATAATTATACTTCCGCAGCACATTTTGAAGAATCTCGAAATGTCTAATCTATTTACGGTCCTTAGAAATACGTTATTCATACGTGCTCAGGCAGGACCAAAGGGCAGGACTATATAAGACGTTTGTCTCCACTACCATTTTTCCTCCCCCAGTTTACTCTTCACACCCGAAAGGCATGTCGAGCCAGTACCTAACTTGTAGCTACTGACCGGCCCTAAAAATGCAACCTACGAATTTATAACAACAACAAAATAGGTAGGCATTAACTATTTAACTGCCCTCAATCGAATTCAAAACTTCTCAAAACCGGCACACGTGTAAGAATTAAGACTCGCTCTTATTTTATCGCGACAACAATCAAAACGAACGCGCCAGCCGCAAGTTTAATTATGCAAACATCAAGCCGTTGCCAGATTTCTCATTAGAGCCAAGATAATGACGGTACACACTGTCGCAAAATTAGATAGCAAGCACGCACCCAAACAGATATACGCGGCACATTAACATAAACCGAATTTGCATGTAAATTACATTTTACAGCATCTTAATTAAAACATTTTGGCATTATAAATGATCAAGGGAGGTGGGGTGTGCTCCTGACCTTAGGGGGCGAGATAGTTGGGCGGTGAATTGAGATTTTGAATTTGGAACGTTGTGGTGAAACTATTTCGAATTTGTTTTTTATTTTTATCATAACCTCATAACCAGTGATATTCTATGTTATATACATTTTAGGGAAGGTGGGTATGTTCTGGATTAATAATAATAAATCAACTTTTCAACTAATGTTTAACTTAGTAACAAGTTTTTGACGCTCATTTGGTAATTATTAATACAATGTCCACACATAAAAAAACGTTTTTTATAAACAGATAAAAATACTTACTCAAATGAAATAAATATTTTTCTTCTTTGGAATCTTTAAGTATACGTAAGTTTCACATATTGTTTAAAAATCTGTGTACAGCCCCAACCCAAGCCGTCTTACAATGCGAGACACCACAATTCTCAGTATGTCACATTAGCAATTACAAAGCTATTATTCTGATGAATAAAATAATTTAAAAAAAAAAACATTTTAACGAATTTATAAAATTAAAAAGAACCCATCACTTACATAACAATCCGCGCAAATTATTCAAATTCATCACCCTCAGAACTAATTCAAAGGGTTCGACAAAATCTTAAATTACATTTCCCGAAAATGAAGTGTAGAAATAAGGCAGGCGAATTCTCATTAAATCAATTAATTAAAGGAAAACCTACAGAGTCCGACGGCGATGTCCGTAAGACGTTCATTAGCCGGCGGTACGACACTTGTTCAGTTCTATAAAAACGATAATAACCATCGGGATTTTTTGTACCTATATTTTTTTTAATGCAATGTGTAACAAGACGAGCAGATCGTACACCTGATGGTAAGCGCCACGTCTTCCCTTAGACAGTTCAGTACCAAACAGTAACTAAGCAGTTACTGTCTGGCACTGCCCTGCGCCCGCCACACCGAGACGACAGTTATTAGGTCTCATATACCCAGTAATTTCACTACTTACGTACTACTACTAACTACTTCTATGTCAACATAGCTTAACCATGCTGTTAGCAGTTCCTGGCTATCAGTCAAATTGGGCCGGCTCGACTGGTGAAGTATCACTCTCTCGTAGAAGACTAGAAGACCGATATTATTATGTATTTGTTAGTTTTTCTATTGTTCTATTGTTGAATGGAATCTTGGTAGTATTTGAAGCATTTTTTGGAAAGGTGTCTAGATTGATAGCTCGTAATCTTCGTCATCATTATCATCATCATCAGCCTGTAACAGTCCACTGCTGGACATAGGCCTCTCCAAATGCTCGCCACGCTGATAGTTCCTTGGCAACTCGCATTCAGCTCCTGCCAGCCATCTTGCACAGATCATCGCTTCACCTGGCCTGAGGGCGTTCTACACTACGTTTCCGATCAGATTCGTTACGATTCCGATCGTCATCTTAAATTACTTAAACCGTATGATTTGCAAAAAAAAATAAAGTAATTATGTAGAGCTTAATTTAAATGAAGATTATTAGGAGAAGCATAATTGAAACGACTTAAAACGTGATAATGAATGCGTATTAACTCAGTAACTTAATTTTTCTTTACATTTCCTTCAAGCTAGGGTGTGTAACCCACTACGACAACAACACTTATTTCAAATAGGTACAACAGAGTGCAAAAAACTCCCAAAGCGATCTCCCGAGTTTGTTGTGTAAAATTCTATTTTTCGCGGCAACCCTTCCAGCGAGATTCAATTCGGCTAAATAAACTGAATTATATGCTACTTAAATGAGTGTCAAGTCGTCCCGGCTGAGGGCCACTCGCTTCCGCACCTCACCCCGACATTCTTCCGAGACCGAGGCCACTGCAAAAAGTGGCGTAAGTCGGATATTTAAGTTTTTAAAAGTCAACGTATATTTTCGGGAAAGTTTCGGGAAGTTAGTTCCCTGAATTACCATGATGATCCCAGTTCGACGCAGTTAAAGTCAATTCAAGAATTAGTCTAAGAATATCCATGCAGAGCAAAGGTTTTCGTTATTTTAATATCAATCATATTTTATAATGACGAGCAATAAATAAATGTTAATCCGTAAAACATTTTGCTAGACCAGGGATACCAGGGACTGAAGAGATACAGATTTTTAATGATATTTCATATGTAGCAACGCAAATCGTGCTATTTGTCTAACATTCCGAAACAGCCTTATTTAAATCTAGCCTAGCTTAACACCTTACAAAAAGCTTAGTAACCCAAATGAAAAACCCGCCTTCTAAATTAATTTAAACGAAAATCAGTGCCGTAAGTACGCATTTCCGCTGTTATTCTTATAAAACGTATTTTTTTCTTATAATCTGGGGGCACGGCAGTGCCCCCGCCAAGTCGAGCGCGAAGCAAACACTGCCGTACCATCCTTTACTGGAACCATTTCGCCGCATTTTCAGGCCCCTATTTGAGAACCTCTGGATAAGACCAGAACGCTGAAATTTTCGTCATCCAGTAAGCTATAATCACATACTTGAAATCCAAAATTTCAAGTCTGTAGATAATTTAGTTCCGAAGTTAGGCGAAAGCAAAGTTTCGCATTTATGACAGACACTGACTCACTCACTCACTGATGATCATCATAATAGAACTAGTACTTCCCATAAACTCAGAGAGCTGAAATTTGGTACGGAGTTAGGGTTTAATGGCCACATAAAGGGAAAACTATAAAAACTAGGATAATCGAAGATCTGGAGTACCTGGTGATGTTTAATGTCTGGATGTTTGATACTCAATCACTCCTAAACGGCTGAACGGATTTAGATAAAATTTGACACACGCACGTGTATAACCCGGATTAGGCCATAGGCTATAAAATTCCCACGGGAAGCGTCTTGTTCCCGCGGGAATAACAATTTTGAAACGGCTAAACGGATTTAGATGAAATTTGGCACATGCATAGTTTATAACCTGGAATTGGGCATAGGCTTTAAAATTCTTACGGTAAACGTCTCATTCCCGCGGGAATAACAATTTTGAAACGGCTGAACGGATTTAGATGAAATTTGGCACATGTATAGTTTGTAACCTGGAATTGGGCGTAGGCTTTAAAATTCTTACGGGAAACGTCTCATTCCCGCGGGAATAACGATATTAAAACGGCTAAACGGATTTAGATGAAATTTGGCACATGTATAGTTTATAACCCGAATTTGGACATTTTATTTATTTATTTATTTATTAGGTCTACCAACGTTATACACACTAAAATCAGCATAATATCAAAGATAACATGAAAAGATATAACATATAACATAGTGCGATAATCAATTACAGGTAAACACCACTTGACCAATTAAATACAATTGCTTAAAGTGTTACAAAAAATAATAAATCTACAAAGACACCAAAGAACAGTGCGACAATCGCATTTTACAATTATTATAATATATCAACCTTCTTACCTATAAACTTTAGCAAAAACAATCATAAAAAAAACCAACCTAAAACAAAACAATATTAAACGAATATAAAATAAAAAATAACATAAAATAAAACAAAACAAATAACAATATTGGCAATAGGCATATATTGTTATCTGCTTTGTTAGGCACAAGCAATAGAGTAGATAACATAGAAGGAAATAAAACTGTCAAGCCTGTGCATGACAGTTCCCTCCACACAATCTCCTTTCAAGATGGTCCATCAAATACTACGAAACTATCCTTTTTACCTTGGCAAGCGAATCAGCATTGAGGTCAATTAAGTCACTCCAGCCATTAAAAAGCGTGCACAACCTTGAAACTGGTGAATTAGAGCCCAAAACAGTCCTACGCAGGGGAGCGCACAAAGGTGTTATAGGCGCGCGAGGTATCCGACGGGGGACGCGAAAACTAAATCTATCCAAGAGTTGCGGGCAGTCAATAGAGTTAGTAAGTATTTTACTAAGAAACGAGATATCGAGAACTTTTTTCCTGTTTTCTAAGGACATGATTTTAAATAGGTTAAGCCTTTTTCCGTAAGATCTGACGCTTCTTGAAATCCCACTGCAGTAAGCCAAACTGGCCACGAATCGCTTTTGTATGCGCTCTATCCGTAGTGAATGTGTTGCATAATGGGGCCTCCAAACTACGCTGCAATACTCTAAATGGCTTCTAACGAGATTGTTATAAAGTAAAATTTTGATTTTATTACTTTTAAAGACCTTTGCGTTTCTTAATACAAATCCCAAAGCTTTTGAGGCCCTTTTTATGGAAAATTCTATGTGTGGTAGAAAAGTTAATTTTTTGTCGAAAATCACACCCAAGTCTTTTATTTCTTCTATCTTTTTAATTACAGCTGATCCAATGTTGTACTGAGAATCTATTTTCTTAGGTTTCCTGCTAAATTTCATGTGATAACACTTATCAGCATTTAGATCTAAACCATTATGGTTACACCATTTCTCTAACCGGTTTATGTCATCCTGAATTAGCTTCATGTCCTCAGCTGAATCGCACCTACCAACTATTTTTATGTCATCGGCATACATAAACGGCTTTGTGTTAATAAAACAGCTAACTACGTCGTTAATGAAAGCGTTGAAGAGAATGGGGCCCAGATGCGAACCCTGTGGCACACCAGAGGATACGAGATGTTGCTTTGACTCATAACCATTAACCACGACATAAAAATTTCTACCACGTAAATAGGAATTGATCCAATCCAGAAGGGAGCCGGTGAGTCCGTATATTTCTAGCTTAGAGATAAGTTTTTGGTGGGAAACTTTGTCAAAAGCCTTACTGAGATCAGTATAGATCACATCCATGTCCTTACTTTTATCTAGCGCCTCTATCAAATTTTCCGTAAATAATACCAGATTTGTTTTAGTGGATCTACGTTTCACAAACCCATGTTGACAAGCGGTCAAAAAAAGATTTAAGTGATTCTGGATGTATGGACAAAGCAGAGACTCAAATATTTTCGCGAAAATTGAGAGCATTGAGATAGGCCTATAATTATTTACCAAGTCCGGTTGACCTCCTTTATGAATAGGTACTACCTTTGCAGATCTCCAGATGCTTGGGAAAACACCGGATCTCAGTGACTTATTAAATATTAAGTACAGAGCTTCCGCCAACTCATCAGCACATGCCACAATGAAGGATGAAGGGATGCCATCGGGTCCAGGCCCTTTACATGTGTCTAAAGATTTTAACTTATCCAAGATATCTTTCTTATCTAAAAGAGGCGCAGAGAGACTGAGACTACTGTTTTTTAACGATTTCCAATATTCTGTGTTAACATTCTGTCCCTCAACTCTGGTAACATTGTATACGGATTCAAAATGAGTGGCGAATAATTCACAGATATCGGTCCCATTTGATGAGGATTTTACACCGTTACTCATAGTGTCGGGGTAATTACTTTTGCCTGATTTCTTGGCCTTAACAAAAGACCAGAAATGCTTGGGATTTTTCTTTATGGATGCTTCTACAGAATCAATATATCTTTGGTAACTTGCATGAGCAAGCCTGCCACAACGTTTGCTTACGAGGCCTAGTTCGATTTTGTCTCGTGGATTATTGTATTTTTTATACCGGCGTTTTAGCAAAAACTTTTCTTTTAAAGCTTTTATCAAAGTTTTATCGAACCAAGGAGGGTAGTACTTATTTTTATTATTTTTCTTGGTCGGAACGAATTTTTCTATGACCGCTTGTAGTTCAGTATACAAAGAGTCGACCATCGCATTTACATCGTCTGAGATGTTGAATAAAGCTCCCCAGTCACAGTTCTCCAAATATTTACGTATTTTTTCATAATTAGCCTTGTTAAAGTTACGAGTTTTATTATTTTCATTATAGTTAAGACTACTATTACTAATTTTATTAATAGAGATATCTAAGGGGGGGTGCAAATGGTCTACATTACATAAGTTGCAAATGGAGTGTTCAATAGTACACATTGAAATCGGTAAATTTGTCAAAACGATGTCTAAAGTTCTACCTGATCTATTGCGAACGCGATTAAGTTGGCTTAGTTTATAAAAGTAAATCATATCCAAGAGCATATAATGACCTCCAGGTGGAATGTAACCTCTTGATGGATCGCTTACCAAGTCCCAGTCTACTTTGCCAAGATTGAAATCACCTACCAAAAAAGGACACATATTTTCGTTGAGTCTTTCTAATGCTTTGCCACAACTTACAACAAAATGGTCTAACATTACAGTTCTTACCGGAGGAGGCAAATATACACAGCAAAGAGCTAGTTGACACAAAGATGTACTTAACGGCAAATCTACAATGACCCAAAGATCCTCGCAGCCACTTTCCCAATCACGTTTACGCCTTGAATTAATTGTCTTTAATATGGCAATGAGTACGCCTCCTCCATCTTTATTTCGATGAAAATCAGAGCTTTCACGGTCTCTTCTATACACTGTATATCTTTCGTCAAACAGCTCCTCACTAGACACATTGTTATTTAACCACGTCTCCGTCAGAATAATAATATCATAGTTACAACAACACACTTCCCTATAGAAACTGTGGGTTTTCGTCCGCAATCCGCGACAATTCTGATAGTATATCTTAAAATACATATTAAAAATTACAATAAAATAAGATCATGCAAACAAACGTAGTTACAAAAAATCTTAATCTAAACTATTTTATCCAGGTCAGAAGTACTTTTTATAACCAGGTATTCTGACTCATCATTCTTCCTTATTAATATTTTTCCATTTCTGACCCATACATATTTATAACCTCTCTCTTTTGACTTTACCCTAGCCATAGCATGTAAAGCTTTGTTCGAGGGTGAGAGATGTTCTGTTACATAGATTGGTGAAATTTTGCCGGTAAAACCGATGTGCGAGCCATTAAGTTTGTTTTGTGGGTGCTCCTTATTATACTTCAAACATGATGCAATAAACTGATCCCTGCTTCGAGGAGATGATACTTGAACCACGATAGATCTTGGTCTTCCACTATTACGATTTATTTTTGCTACGCGCGTACAATTTAAGATCTCCTTCTCCGTAATTTCACAGGCAATTACTTTTCCTATTTCCTTTACAATTTTTATGACATTTTCGTTTTTGCTTTCAGGAACGCATTGAATTTCTATATTGCTGGAGCGAGCCGTTTGTTCCAGTTGGGTCAAGCGAGCGCTCAAATCATTGATTGTGGCTTTTAACTGATTATTTTCTGTGTGTAGCTCATGCACTATTTTGTTAACATCCTTCTGTTTTACCAACAACTCCTCATACTGATTGCTTAAGAAAGTCAAGGAATCTTTGAGGTCACATATGTCACTCTGTAATGGTTTTAACTCTCTACCTATAACTGCTGCCAGGTTCGAATTAAATTTATCCAATATGTTGTCTGTTTGGGCCTGTGTAATCTCAAGAATTATGTTTCTCATGTCATCTCTAGTAGCCGGCACCTGGCTGACTTCTGGTGGTGAATTGCTGGCTGGTCTTTTATTGCCTCTGCCAGTAGCAACACTGCGAATCGGCGTACTATCATCCTTTCTAAAAGCTGGTTTTTTATTTTTGCATGTAGGGCAGGTCCAGGTCGCTGGTTTCTGAATTGAATTGGCTGGTATTGTGAGGCAAATGAAGTGATAAGCTTTTTTACATTGACAGCACAATATATAGATATCGTCTTCATTCTTATTTAAGCAGCAACCCCAGGAAATAGTAGCCATCTTCCAGTGACCACGGTAAATGTATCGTAGCAGAGTAAGCGAAAATGTAGCAATGGAACACCGCTCAAAAATGTAAATAAAAATGAAGGTAGATACAAAAAGTTTTTGATATTTGTCAATTTCGTTTTATGATTTTTGATGTTTTTGGCACTGATTCGGTTCACAATACACAGTTATTCCACTTTTTGGATAGTACACAATAGGTTTTAAACTATCCCGCAACTTTCTGTACTGGAAAATCACTTTAAACGATTATAAAAATTATTTAAGTCGGAGCTAACTTTAAACACACTTGTACGGCTCGGCGGTCGTGTTCCTTTTGAACATTCTTTATACGTTAGTGGGTACAAGTTAATTTACCTGGTTTTGTACCCTTGTGTACCCTTCAACGGCCAAGTCACACAACATTAACTATAATAATAAAGAAATCGCAGTAAGGAACCTTAGACTTGGCACGACTTTGTCAAGATTTCATTACTTTTTAGAGATAAACATCTCCATCGAGACTTGGCCAGTTTTTTTACAGAATGTTTTTGGTGGGATACTAACTTACCCAGTTCCTCGAGGCGGCATCCAACACAAAAGTAGGTGGGCGCCCTCGCTGGAACGAATAGGCCGGGCGGCGAGCTTTTCTCACTCTCTTAAACGACCGGCCCGACTGCGACGACTTGATACTTGTGACAGTCAAGTGGACTGCATCTGCTTAGATAAAATTATATTATGAAAATGAATTTGTATTTTCTTTTAAATATTCGTTTAAGTCCAAAAAAGGTATTAAGGAAATGGAAATACGTTATATATTTTTGTATCATAACTATTTTATTTTATACATAGGACACACATAGTTTCACAGGTGAAATATATCACCATCGTTGTTGACACTAAATAATTTTATTATAATATGCGTAATTATTTTAAATTCATTTATCACGTCACTATGTATTAAGTTTAAAAGAACCATGTTACAAGCATTTCTTGTCTGTCTGTCAAAATATGTATCGGCCGGCTCAAACGTGAAAGTACAGTCAAAAGCACGTCAGACGTAACACTTTGGACTTTGTACCGCTCTTATGTCGGGGGCATAAGTGCTATTATCGAACTGCAAGTGTTAACTGTGATGTGCTGTTGACCGTACCACGAGTAGTAACTACGCTATTGAGATTTGTTCAGTGACTGAGAGTGCCGGGAAAGCTGATTTGGACTTTTAAAGCAAATTAGTCTAGACATATTCAATAAGGTATGCCTACAATGTATGTCAGATTTTCTTATCTACTCGTATACTAATATTATTAAGAGGAAAGATTTGATTGTTTGTTTGTTTGTTTGTTTGTATTGAATAGGCTCCGAAACTACTGAACCGATTTTTATTTAATAATTCTTTCACTGTTGGAAAGCTACACTATCTCCGGGTGACATAGAGTACTTTTGATCCCGGAAATGTGGAAGAAAGAAGGGTATTTGAAAAAAGAAATCACGCGCGGGTGATGTTCAATAATAATTTAAATTGAAACTTGTGAAGTCCTGGATGTGTTTTTTCCTTTTCTGAAACGAAAGAAGCCAAACCAATAGAAATTACTCATTATAATATTAGATATAAGGCAATAAGTCTAGCATCTAGTTAGAAATATTTGTAAAAAGTATCAAGATACATAGATCGCGCTACAAGCGACAAGTGTAGCTGAGAGGCGCCGCGCCGCATTGTTGCAGCGTGTATCGCTAATATAATAATGGTTATACATGCCTTCATTATGCGGCCTCATTGTCATTATGGCGGAAAAATGTTACGACCTCTTTTGAAGGTTTCGGCCAGTTTTTCAGTTAGGAGGGTGTGCCCGAGCTTTATAGGTAATAACTACTGTTTTATACTAGTATATTAATACATACTTACCTTTGTTGTTTACATTTATATAAATCGAACGAAGGAGCGGGCTTCTCCTAACACAGGTTTTTATAAACTTAAAAGGAGATGCCCAACACTTGTAATAATGTACCATTTAAGCAATAAAGAACATTTTTGATTTTTGATTTTTGACTGTTTTAAACTGTCGTTATACAGATTGTATTAGAGTATGATTGAAGCATGGAAATAATTAAGATATAAGTAAAATTAATTGTTTTTAAAGAATAGTAGAGAATACTTAATCTTTGGTAAGAAAAGTAAATAAAACAAGAACCGTAGCTTTTTAACACGCTTAGAGATTCGTCAAAACTTTTAAAAGTCATTATAAAAAAACCAAAAAGATTTCGGGAATCTGAGTAATTAACAATTACAATATATCCTAAAAGCTCTCCTATTGATAGATTAGAATTTTGTGTATTGCATCATTAAAACACAAGTTAAAATGTAAAAATAAAAATTCAACAAAATTCGAAAACTAAATACGAGTAGTAAACTACTGACCACTACAAACCGGGGCTCGAACAAAACACTGTACACAAAAATAGATAGGCACAAATATACCCAATTGTCCTGATCAGTGAGTACCGCCAACCCTTCGCTCGCAAAATTACAGTGCAAAAAAATAAAAATCTCCGAACTCCATTAGAAACAAAAATAAATTGAATTACAACACGATCGACATTTTCGATTTGGAGGCCTAACTCAATTAGACGGGGAGCGCTGATGGAAAAATAAAATAAATACGGGGAACAAAAAAAAAATTAAAACAAAAAAGAGTCCAGATATAATTTGAAATATCTCCGTAAATGCAAAGTGCGAGTGCTGTTATTTTATTCAAATGAGGACGAACTTTTTTTTCAACCCTTTCTCTCGTCGCCATCAAAGTGGCCTGATATTCAATTAAAAAAAGAAGAGCGCCGGGCCGCGACTGAAAATTAATCAGAAAAAATGCTTTTAACTAGATCTACATTTTAATGAAATTATTATTGACGAGTATTACACAAATGGTGTGCCCTTTCGCGAGATTGCGTCACTAATGCCGAAAGAGATGTCGTTTTCGCCATTTTATTTCTTGTCGGAGAATGGAAGAGTAATTCTGTTTTGTTTAATGACGGTTTCTTTAAGCAAATATGCTAATGCAAGATAATGTTTCCAAATGATGATGATTTATTATGCCAATTTTGTATTTAGGCTAAGTATTTTGGCCATAAAAAGATGTTTAGGACTTAAATCCAAGTCCCATCTACGA
Organism: Mecyna flavalis; assembly: GCA_949319885.1. Taxonomy (NCBI): domain Eukaryota; kingdom Metazoa; phylum Arthropoda; class Insecta; order Lepidoptera; family Crambidae; genus Mecyna; species Mecyna flavalis. The sequence goes on from OX439436.1 coordinate 9,454,573, forward strand.
CTATGTTTTGCGAATGACACTGGGTAATATTCACATTTATCTATCTATATGTTAATGTATATCACATCATTAGGGTAGGGCTGGGGTAGTCATGTGAGGCCAATGCACAATGGTTTGAATCCATAATGTCAATTAGCTCCCATTATTTCAGTTATTTTTACATAGTCATAGTTTGTTATTCCTAAAATCACATTTGAAAGCGCAGTAATAAACTCAGTTTGATGGGTAACTGGCTCAATGAGTAAGCATTATTCAAAACAAATCATCAGTACTGTTACGAGAGTACAGTTGTTGTTTTCGACATTTTCGATTACAATTAGTCCGAATATGAAACAGTTATAGGCCAAACTTTTTCTTTTTAACCGACTTCAAAAAGGATGAGATTATCAATTCGGGTGATATATTTAATTTTTCTCTGATATATAACTTCCATGACTTGCATCTTCCTTCCAATGTATCAAGGCACTAAAGTCAAAACACACTTTACTTATTTAAACTCTTATTAAGAACTGGCTACGTACCCCTATATGCGAAATCTGCCGCCGTAACAGCTTTGACTGTGTTCCGGCAAATATTGAAGCCAGGTAAGTACACTTAAATTCAAAGGCTCGAAGAAGCTCGATGCCTATTGAGCGTGCTCACTACATAGTAAAGTATCCCTCAGTGGAACAGGCCGCAATGACTGCTGATCCTCAAATGGGCTACGGGCATATCTACCAAATAGTCACAAAGAAAAACAAAACTGGCCTAAAGGGTCCTTAAAAATTATTTAATCGCTTAATTTAACATTAGTAGGTATGAGGAACGCAATATTTTTTTCTTCTATATGTAGGTATGAAGTCTCTGCACATTTTAATTTCTACCTGTGCCTGTGTTTAAGTATTTCCGGTATTAAAAAGTCGGCTTTAAGTTTGAATAGATATTGTCCCTAAAGGCAGGATTGTAAGCATAGAAAGTCTATAGGTACGATTTATGACTATAGTGTTATGGATAATAATATTTACATACCTGGTTTATTTATAAGACGATATAAATAAAGATATTTTTTTTTTACCCACATTGTCTTGAGAAGCACCACTGTTATCGGTTTATTTAGGCTTATCTCGCCTCATTTGCGTTAATTAATTAACGCTTAAACCGCTAATTAGGTTGCCAGTAATTAGCCCCAACCTCTGCCGTAACATATATAAGGGAATGTTTTAATTGCCACCATTATACAATCTATAATCAAATCACAGGTTCGTCAGGATTTCCATGAAGAATATAATCGTTGCCTGTATTGGTCCCGATCTAGACGGAGCACATTTGAACTATAATCAAAGATTTGGTAAGCGTGGTGATTTAGCCAATACCTACCATTGATGATTTAGGCCTTCGCTCTGCATATTTGTAAAAAGGCCGATATTTTAATTTTTACATTGTGCCGTTTTAACTTTTGACTGCGAAGGATATACCTAATTATAATATCGCCGTCCAACAGGAAGGAACATGCTTATGCGGGTTCTAAAACATTCCCACTAAAACAACTCACCCCTTTATAATCTGGAGAAATACTGCAGGCTAGCAGAAACTTCCAAAACATAATTAACATGACCAATAAAATCCAACGTTTCAATGTATTTTAACGCTATCTCAGTCACTGACATCGCCCACAAAACCAATTGACAGTGCTACATTAGCCAATTCATTATTTACAACCGAATTATTAGTCAACACCGAATCAGATAACTATCCACGCGGATTGCTCATCTAAAATGTATGGATCCGGATTAAATTAGGTAAGCAACAATTATTTTAAGGTCCACCGATCTGCCTGACATTATTCGTCAAGCATGACACATGGCATAATGGATTCACCACTCCATGATGCGTCAAATTAACTGCATGCTATATCTACGTCAAAACATTCTAAGCAGCATAATCACATCACATCATTTCAATATGCATATGAGGTCATGAAAAGTGCTTTTCCGGATACAGAGATAGGAATTAATTGTTGATCTTCATAAATTAAGCTGAATGTCACACCGTTGCGTGGCGATTTGTACGTTTATATAGCTAATCATGGTGTTCCTTTTTTCTAAACACATCCAATATATTCGCTCTCAAAAATAATAATGGATATTAGCTTTTTTAAATAGACGACAACTTTTAATTTTTTTTTTTTTTTTTTTTTTATGGTATAGCGGGCAGACGAGCATGCGGCACACCTGATGGAAAGTGACAACCGCCGCCCATAGACAACTGCGAATCATGTGGAATCACAGATGCGCTGCCGGCCTTTAAGGAAGGAATACACTCTTTTTTTAAACAATTGCAAGTCGTATCTGATCGGAAACACCGCTGATGACAAAGAATTCCATATCTTGGTCGTGCGAGGCAGAAAATTGCGCGTAAAGCGTACAGTTGTGGACTGCCAAGCATCGATATGGTGGGGATGAATTTTTTGTCGCGAAGATCGGTGACGGAATGCAGCGGCAGGGATAAGCTCGAATAGCTCCTTGGAACACTCCCCATGGTAAATTCGGTACATAATGCAGCATGACGCCACATCTCTCCGTAATGCCAAAGGATCAAGCCGGTCCGAGAGTACCGGGTTATTGACGATACGAGACGCTCTACGTTGAATTCGGTCAAGGGGGAGAAGCTGGTACTGGGGAGCCCCCGCCCACAGGTGAGAGCAGTACTCCATGTGCGGCCGAACTTGAGCTTTATAAAGTTGCAGGCGATGAGCCGCAGTGAAATACCTGCTTGACCTGTTAAGCACACCAAGCTTCTTAGAGGCTAGTTTAGCCTTCCCCGCTATGTGTCCCCGAAATTGAACGTCGCTTGAAATGTCGACACCCAGAACCCCGATACTGGCTGAGGCAGCTATGGGGGTGTTCTCAAATCGAGGCGACACGATGAAAGGCGTTTTTTTGCAGTGAACGCGCAAACCTGTGTCTTCTTGGGGTTAAATTCGACAAGATTAAGTCGACCCCAAACGGAGACCTTGTTTAACAAAGCCTCGACTTCAGACACAAGGTTATCTCGGCATACCCCGGTGTATTCCTGGGAAACATTGGCGCGGCCGGAATATACGGCATCACCCGTGCTATCATCTGCATAACAATGAATGTTACTAATTTGTAACAAATCATTGATATGCAACTTTTAATATGTATAATTTCTCTATCATACAGAATAATTAATAATATTAATAATTTCCTTTTAAATGTGTGTCCTCTGTGTCTGAGAGATTTAATGGTAAGTAAAAAGTGGAAAATCTTCCTTTGAGCCAAGTGTTTTTTTATACCACATCAGTTGGCAGACAGACACGCAGCCCACCTGATTGGTAAGCAGTCACTGCGGCCTATTCCATTGAGGGACACTTAATGTGCTGCCAGACTGTAGGCTCAAGTGTAGGTACTGGCTCCCACATTAATATTGCCGGAACACAGCCAGAGCTGTTAAGGCGGCAGATTTCACCTGTAGGGGTTCGAAGCTAGCCAGTGGGATTCGGAAAAAGTCCTACCACCAACCAGACCCATGGTGGGAATCGTACCCACGAACCCCGGGTTTTTATACCCGAGCGGCTTAGCCACTGTTCCACAGAGACAGTCATAGGTGGTCTGTGCTTGAAGGCCAATTATGTAGGTAGGTAAGGTGTGTCGTATATTATGTTGTGGGTAGCAGGCGACAAGTACTTTTGCTTGTGCGTTGCAAGACTTCATTCTAATACGTAATCGCAGGTCAGTGCCCTCTGTCATCTGTTTTTGTAAATTAGGTATGTAGGTTTGTTGTTTTTTGATTAATATCAGAAATGTCTCTACATTTCTTTATTAATCGAAAATATCATACTCTGATAAGATTATTTTAAATTCTTTGTCGCCTGTTACACTTCGGTGTAAAAGCCAGTATCTGTAATTCGCGAGCGGGTTCGTCCGAAAGCATTATTATTCACCGACGGCGCAAATGAATTCGTTTTTATTCAAACGCCAGAATGATATAATTAAAATTTGAATACAAGATTAACTCGAGAAAAATTCAATATCGAATTTCGCTATGGTGCGAGGATTTGACTAGCCAAAGGATTGGATGTTGCTTTTTATTATTTAATTTTAATATTGCGTTGATTTTGATTTAGTATTTTTGCTAATTGAAAGAGGAAGAAGGATTATGTATTAACTATCTGTTTAATTAATAAAAACAATATGCCCATGAAGATTAGGCGCCATAGCTACGATGTCGACTAATAGGTAATGCTCAATATAGAAATTGTGATCTGTGAAGATATTATTTTGTAACGCCTCGCGACGGTCTAGTGGTTTAAGTGCCGGGCCGAGATCTCGGGGTCCTGGGTTCAATCCGCGTCAAGCCAACTTTGCGTCGGTTTTTTCGGACACAGCTCGGGTTTGTGATCACCAACCCGTATTTGGGAAGCGTGGTGATTAAGCCAGTGTCTATCATTGTAACGATAGCTTGATTTCAAGGATGGCCTTTGCCCTGCAGTGGGACAGTAAATTGGCTGATACTTTAAAAAATTTTCTGTGAAGATTAAAACAATATGACGGAAACGTTTGTTTTATGCGGAAACCAAAGCCGTGCCGAGTAGGTACTTCGTAGAAAATATTTTGAACATTTAAAACTGTTGTCAAATCCTTGGACAGCTTAAAGTAATAGATTTTGGTCCATCGAAAAATAGATAGGTAGAGATTTAAAAACGTATTTGAAGCACATTCCAAATATTTTAGGGTAAGAATATAGGACTTGTGAAGTTTCTCGGGTAGTCATAGAAAGTTTGTACCATCTTCCATACACTTATTTTTCGCTTTTTACTGCACTCAAGTCATGTCTTTTCTATAAATGTAGCTGTCTAAGCTTTTATATAACTGTTAACCTGTTGTGGCGATATATTCAAAATACCAATATCCTCAAAATATGTATGCAATGAGAATATCCATTAACCACGTTGTATTTCAAGCCTACAAACGCACGAGATATCCCTACACGCAAATCACTCCCGAAATTACCGACGTCCCTATTTAAAAGCCGTCCAGCTATCCGAGATCAAAACAGAGCGCACACAACGAACCAAGCTGACAGACGATACAGGCCTTATTGGGATGCACCGAAGATACACACCGCTATTACTTTATACAGTGCACAAAACCTTGTGAGACCAGAAATCTATGCCTACAGAGAGGCTGCGTCGAAAATTATAGAGGGGGGCTAGTTCCCCCCTTCTAGGAGGGGGCTGAGGGTGGGCTAGCCGTCGCCGCCCTGATATGTGACCGGAGAGTCTTGTTCAACAAACGATGACGATGATTTAAGCCTAGGCGTTTTAAGTGTATTACGGAGGTAGAAATCCGGCTTTCCAGGCTCAGGCATAGATTTGAGTGAGCCGGCTATTATGGCTTCTCGATTTATGCGCAACGTCTATTTGGTGATAGTGTCCGGTGTTGATGATTTTTGTGAGACTAAAATGTGGAATGTCTTATTGATGATGAAAAAAAAACGAAAAACTGAAAAGATCATCAAAACACGTAAGTTATTTAGAGAGATAGATGATAAGAATGATGATTCAACAAAATTAAAAAATCTACTGCGTGTTTTTTTAGTCGTTGTTTTCCCGCAGCAAAACGCTTCGCCTTCAGTAGTACTATTGATTTATGCAAGTAATTTTTTTTTTTTTTTTTTTAACTTTTTTTTGATTTTTTTTTGAATGTTGATGGGAAAATGAAAACCAAATGTGAGTAAATAGTAAATAATCATTTTTTTTATAAACGCGAAGGGCAATGACCCCGGCCAGAGACCGTCCGTGACGCAGCTAGTACTATTGGTTCGAGTTTCGTCTATCTTAATCGTAAAACTTTTGATTTAAGTAAAAAAGAACTTTATTATTCTATTTTACTACTAAGATAGAATCATTTTACTGCGGGAAAACAACGACTAAAATTCCACGCTGTATATTATGCACGCCGTCAAGGTTTATGCACGTCGTGATGTGATAAAAGAATTTGACTTACACGGTAATGAATATGAATGTTGACATGTAAATGAAGGAAAACCGAAAGATATTGAGATAATTGTACGAAGAAGCACAATTATTTCAGTGTGAGTGCAGTAGATGTTGAACTGACGAAGTAAGTGAGAGGAAAAATCATGTTTGGCATCAAAATGTGAGGTAACATAAAGTGCGCATGTCGAGGGCACCATAGAGGCTAGCTAACATTATAACAGCACATTATCTTAGGAGGACAAATGCATATCGCAAAGCGACGTGGGTTCAGATTTCTTGTTCTGTGGTTCAGATAATTAAAAAGGTACATAATTATATGGAAATTTAAAAGAAAATAAGGCATTGTATATGAAACTCTAGGATATTAATCGTTGCGAGACTAGTAGTTTTTTAATAAATCGATAAATAAAGTAGAAATGTATAATTTTTTAGAAAAAGATTATTAGAAGAAAAATTATGGGTAAATATTTTAAAGAGATTCATAAGTTTAAGAAATGCGCCGATTTGAGTCAGATTTGAGCTAGTCATTATCCCGAAAAGGTATCGCAAGATGGAGTTTCTTAAACTACACAGATCAATAAGGAAATTAACTATGTACTTAATACTATATTATACTTTGACATGAAATATTACATATATATATAAAAACTTGTATTGTGACAGTAAAATAAAATCATGACACTTTTCAAATAGTTCAGTAATGCCAGAATGCTAATTTAATACACATTTATTTCTCAATAAAATCTTTTTACAGATGTTTCGTTTTATGAATACACATCAGGCAGGATGACGATACATAACATACTACCCGAATTGAGACCCTCTTCTTTTATTGAAGTCGGTTAAAATGCAGTTCCTATCTTCGTTCCATAAAAGTTAAAACGTTTGGGGGCAGTAGTGAATGAAGTTTCATTTAGTCAGGGCTGTCCCTCTAATTAAGGGCTACGGCCGATGTAAAAGCATTTTTGTATAGGGGTAGTTTACGCGTTAATCAATGTACCGCGATTGTTATTGTTTCTTGTCTGACGTCAGCATTTCAGCAATGTGTGTAAATTGTATATGCGAATACCTGTAAATGGCTGAGTAGTTAAAATTTTAGTCAACTTTTTTAAAAAAATTGCATTGACTTGAGCGCTTTGTCACAATCTAATCAGGCCTCGCCTTAACTATGGTTTAAGATTTGGAGCTCATTCCTATTATTCGTACTAGTCTTAAGTCATAGAACTTATAGAATCCCCACTGATCCCAGAAGTCAGGACAATAGAAAAAACAAATAGGTATAGAAAAATTTTTTCTTAATTAATTTTAACAATTTTATTGCTTAGAATGTTATTCCGAATGAACGTCATCTGCTAGACGTGTGTATGGTTTTCTATTGAGATTTCATTTCACCAAACTTGTCTTACAATGAAAATTACATCTAAGAATTATATTAAAACTAATATATTTCTTACGTAGTTCATTCCAAGATTAAGATTATTAGGTAGCGATGATTATACTGACAAATCTTTAAAGACCGTGTACATGTAGCTTGACTTGAATATTTGATTTTGATGTATTAATTTTCAACGTATTGCGTATTTACAACAGTTCGGAAGTAGGAGAAAACATACGAAGGAACCCGTTTTGAAGAAGCGTTTTACCTTTCTTTAGGCGCATTTGGTCCAATTCGCGGTTGGGCCAATTCATGTTATTCGCGGTTGGTCCAATTCTCGGTTGGTCCAATTCGCAGTTAGTCCAATTCTCGGTTAGTCTAATTCGTGATTGGGCCAATTCGCAGTTGATGCAATTCGCGGTTGGTCCAAAAATATTTCTAACCGGGCCTAAATCATTGCATACCGCTTTTTTCAATAATTTATCACTTAAGGGACAGTACTAGCGATATGGTTCAAGCACCGTGTTCCGGCAATACTAATGTGAGTGCCAGTACATTCCAAATTAAGAATCCACAGAGCCAACATAAAGTTAATTAAGTGATGTTTCTTGCTAAAATGTCCCTGCGTAATTTTGAGTATGATCCTATATCATTTGAAGGGGCCGAGATTTGAAGGCAGTCGCTGCAAAGTAATCACTAATCATCGAAATAGCCAAATTTTAATAACGAAATCTAAGCATACCAGAATGAAAATTAGATGATGATCTTTCTTACTATGATTTTAATGATAATATTTTACATGGCATTGAGATTAATAGGCTAATACTTTCATCGTGTAATATATTTCATACACCCGTAGCACCATTCTAAGATTTCCAAGGGACAAGTATTTAGGGCAGGTTTTTAAACATATTATGCAAAGCCAGGGAAATCAATGGCGGTCTCTTAGAAATTTATAAACTCGCTTTTTGAACATGGAATGAAACTTGTATACAATATGAACCGTTAGCTGTTTTATGGCAACAGATCGAGTATTTATATAAGTTGACAACTTCTTTAGTGCATTGAATAAAGACCCTTGAAACGGAGAATTTTCCGAAAATAAACATTAAGCAAATATTTCATAGTAACTGGCTCAGTATTGTTCAATAAGACAGATATGCTTTACTTTTACCGTTTATCGGAGAGAAAAATTTGCAAGCCAGGTCACAAAAACCGCAAGTGTGCAATAATTTTTTTTTTTTTGACAGAATAACAGTTTTGTTACGAAAACACAACACATCGGTGTCATAGCACCCTCACCGGTAATGTCATCATCATAGAGATGAAGTTCAAAATTCAAAACAAAACTGTAGATTACTGTCATCAATAGCTACAGTTCAACGGGTTATACGAAACACATGTGTGTCTAGCATAGAGAAATAACATTTAGTCTGTGGTGTCTAGTCTCGTGTGCCCAGTTGATAAATAACCAAAACAAAAAATTATTTTAACAAAACACGCTTGCAACACGTCAGCAACAAAGCGTCGAAGCAGTAACTTTGTCGCGGCGTCCATCGGGTAATTTATTTAATTCGCCGGCCGCTGCGTATGCGCTGTTCTAATTGCTCGGGTGCCGTTCGCCCACTTATCATAATGTCTCGCAAATCACGACACTGCGGGAATAAATCTAGCGTCGATAGAACACGGGTAGGGTTGCGAGGTCGTGGTGGACTGAATATGCAAGCTGGTTACGGCGATTAATTTTCGACTATGTGAGTTTGTGCATATTGCCGAAATATCGGGAGTTCAATTATAAATATTCTTGTGTACCTCACTGTTAAAGTGGAATAGAAGTACAGTACAACCGCCAAAAGCTTGCTGATTCTAAAGTAAATAAATAAATAATAAATAAAAAAATATATAATAATTTTTTACACCCCCATGTAGAATTTCAAGAAGTTTTAACAATTTTATAACAATGGAAAAGTGTGCGAAAAATTAGGTAATGATTGTAATCTGATCAAGATTTGTTTTTTTTTTTATCTTCTTCAGCAATGACCCATCTGGACAAGTTTCTCTGTTAAGGGTTACGAAGGTCAGATGGCAGTATCGTCAATGTAACAACTGAATTTGCTAAATTTTGGATCATGTTGCAAGCATAGGTCTGATCAGAAGAAAACGCACAACAGGTTTCGTCTTCTAATCTATTTTAACAACGACCTGTCCTAAACATTTTTCCATTCTATTCTAAACTTTTCAACCCTGACACTTCCTACTGCGCACAAAAATGGAGCTAGCACGCGAATTTCCAACATAAATCCGGCGCGACGTGCCATCGGCGCACGCGCACCCACTCTGTCCCGCGAATTTTATTATGTACTCAGCGGAGTTACTGCGCGGGCGGCTGCGAGCGGCTTAATTGAAACTGCTTACTCTTACGCGATTAGCATTTATGCTACTAGTGTTAGGAAGGGTCTGCTTTATGAGTAAAAGTTGGAATATTATCTTCTCTCTCTTTTCATCTACATAATGAATATTTATTATTATATGTAGGCGTAGGCTTAGGGAGTAAAAGCCACTTAATGTGTGTACATAACTTTAAAATAGGCTGGTCTCCCAAAATATACAAATTCGCTTACCTACTAGTATTTGAGTTTTGTTGACAGTTGGCAACAGACCGATACAAACAGACATGTTTAATATTTTCATATACACAAATATCTGTAAAGTACACCCGCGACCTCTGGTTATTAGACTTTTTCTCAACAATCACACCAAATCGATCGTCATAAACGTACTATAGGATCTCATGAGATGTTATTTGACTAAATTCATCTAATGACAGACATGACAGTGCACAAACGTACCTGACTCTGTTTCTTACCTGCTTTAATACAAGACGAAAGGACATTTGCATTCATTGATACTGTTTACAAGATTGCTCATTACGCTTCTGATCGAGTCTATTTGCATTGATTATATTATGGCTTGAATTAACTCTGATATTTTATCATAAGATTAATATAAGGCTAGTGGAGAAACAACTGGACCGTTTGTGAACGTCCAGGGGGCTTAGACAAGATGACATCGCTTCATAACTGGTGAATTTCGCTAAGTCCAATTTGTATGGATTTGACAGATGCCATAGAAAAGTCACGTGTTGAAAGTATGGGATGGGATTTGACATTCGCTATCGCAAATTGAGCTATAACGAACGTCATGGCATAAATGCCGCTTGTCTAGGGGGCCAGGTTACTTCTGATCAGAGGTATTACAGTGGCACTCAACTGAATAGGTTCCTGCGGTAGTAGAACGGTGCATGAGGGGTGACAAGTGACGTAACAGATCTGTCATACACGTGATAACTAGTGATTAAGATAACCTAACGGCATTCAACATAAAACGAAAAAAAAGCTCTCCCACCCCACACCGCTTCAGCCTTCAATACAGCAGGTATCTACTATGTAGTAAAGCGCTTCGCGCTTGTTAAAAAAGTTGTACCGTAGAAGACTTGTTTTTATTAAACTTAATTTTATTTTTGGAAAGAAGTTTTTATTTCATTTTAATATATGTCAAGATCCAGTAGTCGAGCTTTTAAATATTGTTACAAAATTGTATTCGTAAAATCCAAATATGTCAGAAACCGACTTGTACTTATGTAGGTAGTCCGAATCCGGTGGTAGAGTCACTTTATAACATAGATATTGACGATTCATAAATGCATCATTAAAACTTACGTGAATTAGGAATATTTTGATTATGATTGGCCACTATATGTATCACGTGTTAGACGAAGATAGCAAAACCATAACTTCCCTATCCATTGACAACCTTCTACAATCCTATCCCAGTGCTAAAACGGTAAGATGCATAAAGTCTTAAAGATATTTCTTTTAAATGCTTTCCAATCCCAATTCCCATTAATAAGTGGATTATGTAGGTATATTTTAATTAAATTGATAGCCAGTGCAGGGCCGGACTGGACTGTCTTGCAACGAGTAGAATTACGTTGGATTAGCATACGTAATTACGCTCGCTTATCGCCCTTAATTGCTCTGTAATGAATCAGCCCATATTGACATGCCGTTTATTATTTTGTAATGCGATGTAAGACAACGACGGCATTTCTTATTCTTAGATTTATCTTGCAAAAAGTTAATGTCAGTGCCAGTTGGAATAGAAAAGGTGGAATGTATGGACTAGTATTATGTTGGGTGTTATTTTGTCTTTGTGTTTTGTTTTTGTTCAATCGGGATAGGTCCTTAGCTATTGTTTACGTAGCGCTGTAAAACAATACATTATTATACATGCAAAAACCTTGACAAACAGACAAGTAAGTTCAATCACACAAATGTTGACCTCTAATAAAAAATAAATATTAAACATCATTAAACGTTGATCTGACCACAAAGTTGTGTCAAAAGTCTCAGATATATCTACATATAACGATGAAGGTACCAAGAATATAATCAGATAGAGAACAAATCCAAATGTTCATCACATAAATGTTTCTCCTGGGTGGAATTCGAACCCACGGCTCCTAGCGTACAGGTCAGGGTCCTACCAAATGTGCCATCGAGCCATCAGCAGACAACCAAAGCAACAGAGTAAAGCGAAGTTTCCTGGTGAAATATATATAATTATTTAAGGTGGACTGCGTACCTACGAGTACATTCTAAAAAATATACACAAAACCGGTTATATCTGAACGTGAAACGCATTTAATCTTATACTCAAACGCAACATATCCATGCACTTAGTCATAACACAAACAGACCACTAATTGACGCAAACGTCGCGACAAAACTATCATGTTCCACTCAATATTGCCGTAGAAACTGCAACCGATATCCATTAAAAATTAACAGTTATGTTGTATTAATACACCTCAAAGCACGATCAAGCGGCCAGAAATAAATTGGGCTTCAAAATAAAGCGGGGGCGTTTGGCGACGCGAAGAAGAATGTATTGGCATTAATGTATTTTTAATTAATAATAATATCAGACATCTTTTATACAGCCTCATTTAGGCACAAATAAAGCAAAACTATAATGGGTAGTTTTTTAAGACTGTGGCAAATACTGGAATAGCATCGCGCGCGATTGACTGCTGCTAAAAAAAAATCATTGCAGCTATATTAATTCTTAGGCAGCTATAATCTGCTTACCTGTATGCGAACAATGATCACTACGGTAAAGCATTGACGGTGGATAAAAAAAGAGCATTGACGGTGAATAAAAAAAGAGGAAAAATCGCCGACGACAATTTTCCTATAAGATATTTTCCCCTTGTTGATTCTGACACTTATTATATAAACACAAAAGCAACTTTTTTTATCGCAACTGATTGTATAATAAGCAGCACATGACCTACCCTAGTCTGTCAAAAAGTCACGATTGAAATAGACCTCTATTCGATGGTCATAAAGCTAAAAATTTCTTCATCTTATACCAATAACACAACGCATACGCGTTGCCGTCAAGTAGAGAGGGAATACGCTGTCCTAACGCATCTATGTATCTATCTACTAAGGAAAAACATTATCGACACAAGTGAAATTCACCGCAAGTACCCCGTTTCATCCATTGGCAACGCGCGCGTGTGTCCGGCTTGTAAATCCGCGGGTTCCGTGCGGCTAAGTGGCAAACATTGGAATCGCATCGCGCGCGATTGACGGCTGCTCAAAGAATTCATTACAGCTCTATTAACTCTCAGCCTGCTATTTTGGGGATACATCCGCTATTGAATATTGAGCACTCAGCATTGTCAATTTTTAATTAACTTTATTTATTTTTTGTGCGGGATTGGATATGACTTTGTCGGGTATCAGTGGGAGGCGGGCGACCGCAAATAATTATGAGACACATAGATCTGAAACAAATCAAAATACTTGAATACTTTTTAATGCTAATACATTTCGTATCTTGGAATAGAAAACACCAGATTTTTCTACCATTACATTATCTTTACCCGAATGATATGGTAAAATGTATAATGGATGTCATTATGTGTAAGGGATTTCGAAAACGACCCAAACACCTTTATGGAAATCATAATCTTTCAGAAAATGTTCCACTGGCAAGATTATTGGTCACCTACTTGTAGGATCTCCAAACGCCGAAAAATGATAGGAAAGACTATTAATAACAGTAACTATTTTATACAAGATTCCGAAGAATTCGAAATTCGCACCATTTGTTCCATGAAAGACTTGGTGTCTAATTTAGGGAAGCTGCCGTTCAGTATTTAGCTCATAATTAACTTACACGTCACTTTTATTTTAGTTTTATATACGTGAAACACTAGCCCAGTTAAATATAAACTCTTTTTCTAATCTGTTAAATATGTCTCTCATTTGTTAAATTAAAATTTCGGTTGCGCATGTGAAACTTTTGCATCATAGGCCCCACACTAACATAAAAATTCTCAGTTCCTAAGATATTACAGCTACGTACCTATCTCAAAGAAAATTGTACTACGTTACTATATTGCGTAGAACTACCACACAGACCCTCTACCAAAGAAGTAGGACTACGTGAACCACTGAAATAAGAACTCTTATAACCCTAAACTACCTCTAATCGAACCCATTTCGCTTGTGACAAAACCAAATATCAATTGTGACGAAACCAAAGTCCCGTCACAGATTTTATGATTGATATTCTCAAAGTATGTGATAATCAATCGTCCCCGCGCCGACTGTGCCTGACGTTGTTTGGTTTTAAACTTAATTATTTACAAAATATTGAAAAAGTACGCAACGAGCGAGGACGGGGTGGTTGTGATACTGTGGCAGTTTGGATTCGATTTCTGGGGTGAATCGAGATTTGTGGTAGAAAGTTTTGTGACGAGTATCGTAGTATCGTAATCACAATCCCTAGAAAATATTTTTGAATTTTTTCGATGACTTGCTATTCCAAAAACATTTCGAGGAATAGTCAAAATCAAGCCAGTTAACCATAAATTATAAGTTTAATGGGAACTGAGAGCTCACTTACACTGATCCGTCAATGAAGAATTGACGATTCGTGTTTTTTCACGAATCGTTATTTTGATTTGTATGGCGACTATACATTTTAATGTCCATGTTCACACAATCCGTAATTTTTTCACAATTCCGTGATAGTGAAAGAAATAAAGTTTCTTCTGACAAACTTTCTGCAAGAGAACATTATCTCGTGATTCAAATGAAAATGTGAAAAGGAACAGTTAAGCGGATTTTTGGTCTGATACAATACCTAGATATGTTCGACTTTTGCTTAAATATTGGATAACATCACATACATTGATCTGACCCCAAAGTATAAGCACTTGTGTTATGGTTGTCAGAAACAACGAAGGTACCACAAGTCCGGCCCACGATTATAACCCACGACCCCTGGCGCATAGGGCAGGGTCAATACCAAATGCGCTATCGGGCCAGTCAAATAGACTTTGATCAAAGTAATACAACCACAGAGATAGACTCTGTGAATACAACAGAGCGCTATGCTTAGCCCTGCTAAATAGACTGACAATGGCAAACCTTCTACATTTAAAAACGAAAAAAAAACACAAACACTACATTTTCGGCCAGTGAAGCTACCTCGTAAACATGATCGTACGCAAATGAATGATAGTTATTTTATTTTTCAATTGCTCGCTGCGGTCCGTCGTGTTCGGACGTCCAAGAATTAATATCGCCCGCGCAGCTCAAACCGCGCCAATCTCTGCCCTTTTACGCTCAACAACGTTTTTGCAATTTTTTTTCTATTCGGCGATAGTTTTTTGCGGTCGATGACCGTTCCCGCTTTTAATGGAGGACGGAGTTTTTTTAATGGGATGCGAGATGTCCCGTGACCTTTTTGATGTTGCAAACGATTGCGCTTTGAGATCAAAGGTTTGGTCGAATGTTTCGCGTTTTTACAAGTTGCCAAATTTTTTGTATGTTCTTGATGTAACACAACAACCTTGCGTATTCGACAGGGTTAACTCGAGGATATTGACGAAGAAGCATTATATTCGAATCGAATAGGCATAACACGATCCTTGCAAATTCATATCTACGTCAGGAGGAACGCAGGTCCCAACCCTTAGCCCTCAATTTTGTAACATTTTTCTTTTATCGTGCGTGTTATTCTATCTACTTGGTTAATTTTGTATTCTGGTGTTAGTGTGTTTCTATTAGTACCTATATACATGCTCATAATTTTTTTTTAACTTTGGACATTGATGATTTGTTATGCTTTCTGAATTCACCACCAACGGAATGTTTTTCTTTCTCAAGAAACTATATTATTATGATACTGGCTGTATGCGTCGTCCAATTTGTCTGCTTCCCTTGTCAAGGGTGAGATCAAAAAAATTTAACTTATAAAACCTGACTGGTTGAATCATTGCTCATCTTGAACCAAATAAAATCAAGTTACTCACAATTCACTTAGACCAATTTGAAATTGGGTTTGAAGGTAAAGGCATGAACAATGCTTTTTTCATCAAAGTTATCTTTAAGTTGTTTGTGTCTAATACAAAGTATGTTGTGACGAGTTGTATCAAGAACAGTTTCTTCAACAGTTAAATAGATAACTAGAACTGGAAAACATGAATGACAGCCAGGTTAAGTCCAAATGACCTCATTAAGGCAGGGAGACTGGTTGCAAACATCGATAGTGGCGCCATGAAAGAGTCTACCCGACAGTAGAAAATGATTTATTAACCAGATCTTTGAATCACATAATTCATAACACACTGTAGGTAATTACTAGAGATCGATTGGGAAAGGATTCTAAGAAGAAGCGTAGGATTATATTATAGAAATACCCTTGTAACGCTGTGGGATTAATGGTGATGTTAAATAATTAGAAAACTATTTTACTAGTGTTAAATTATTTAACACTAGTAAAATAGGTTTCTAATTATTTATAATTATTATAGTACTAGCGGGCGCCCGCGGTTTCACCCGCGTGATTCCCGTTCCCGTGGGAATATCGAGATATCCTTTCTTAGCGGATGCCTACGTCATAACATCTACCTGCATGCCAAATTTCAGCCCGATCCGTCCAGTGGTTTGGGCTGTGCGTTGATATCTATCTATGTCAGTCAGTCAGTCAGTCAGTCAGTCACCTTTGAGTTTTATATATATAGATGGTTTATATTTATATCAATAAGTCTTATCGCAAATAGAATTAATGAAGCTTTCACTGTCATCAGGTATTGATTTGAATTATAAGAATCACGCAAACACCAGTTCCAAAATGCTACTAGTATACATTCTTCTAAGTATCTCATCTTGAAATGGATGTATGTAATGTAATGTATATTTGAACATACATTACATTACATTACATACATTCATCCATTTAATAAGTTTTGTCACAATTATTTATTTATTATAACAGCCAGACAAAATCACATTAAAACTTACTCGATCAATCACATTTTGTATATCATGCATATTGCCTACACAAAATACATATGGTTAAAGATATATTATGTTAGTATCGTACAAAAAATTGGAAATTTATATTAGACACGTACAGTCGGCGCCAAAACGATGTGAGCATTCAAACCTACCAAAAATCTGAACATTTGACAAAAATCACCTAAGCACACTACTTTTAGGTGTAAATATCTTTTGTTGTAATTTTTGCTCAAACAACAGATGAGAATGCACCTTTACGTCTTAAGGCGTAAAAGTGCATTGGTGTTCAGATATTTTTGGTGATTTTGAACGCTCAGATCATTTTGACGCTGACACCTTATCAAAACAAATAAACCAATTATTAGACTTATCATAATTCATATTTAGCCCCGCGCCGGGTAACCGATTTTGGTATCTATAGTAATCATTACCTTTATGGTATTGAAACTATGAAATCCAATTTATATATTTGTACAGGCTCAAACGGGACTCGGTAAGTGCACTGATTATAATGAATAATTCAAACTGCAAATATCTTTACACAGAGAGAGCATTTATAAATTGCGTGGGTCTGGTTCATTCAAATTCAGCCTTATTAGAGTTATCTTTGCTTTTGAATTCATTAAGAAAACTATCTTTAATTAGGGATCCGTTCGGGAGGCGTGGTGGTGAATTTCTTATTTTATTTTATGATAAGATTTTGTTAATTAGTGATTCATAAGAGCTCGGGAGGAAGCTGTGGTTACTACATTATTTGGGTTCGGCGTTAACGAAAATAATGAAGGTTACCTATATAGGCATACATATAAAATGCATTATTTTATTACAGAGTCCACACTAACTTGTTAGATGCAAAAGTAAATCTTGTCTGTTTGTCTGTGACGCTCGAAGATCAGATGAGCCTGCAGTCTGGCAGCACATTAAGCGACGCTTCCAGGTGAAGTGTCCCTCAATGGAATAGTCCGCAGTGGCCACTTACCATCAGGTGGGCTGCTGACCCAGTTAAAAAACACTAAATTTAATTTAATTCATTATCTAATTCCGTACAGACACAGACGTGAATTTTTGGTATGGGAATAGTTAAAGAATTGTAGTACAATTAAGGCTACATTTTACGGAAAATATATCTCCTTCGGGATTACGTCGTATTGTCCACTCGAGCGAAGCCGAGGGCGGAAGGCTAGTATTTCATAAATCTGCAAAACGCGTCATACTTAACAGTTATCGTGACATACATACCTAATGCTGGCTGTATAACCCGGTCTCGTTCCTCTATCGAGAGTTGCAGAGATATGACGGCATCCGACCTATAGCAGGACTTCCTAAATCTTGGATTATAGTCGTAGCATACCCAAATGAATGACCTACTAAGTTACAGTTTACAGGACTTGGGGTTTTTCAGTTATTCGTCGACATAACTATACTGGACCGCTATTTGCTTCCTCACATTTCGTTTATGCGAACTTACGTGAAATTGGGAATCTGTACCGACAATGATTTCCTCTATCATTATTATTAGTAGTTACTTAATTAGGTAAATATGTTTCATAGGCGGCAAGTCTAATAAAGCTCACTTTTAAACGCAATGTTACATGAAAATTTACAATCATTGCCTATGTTACGATTCAATCAAACAAAAACAAAAGCAAACGCACGCTTGTAACTACTGAAAAAAGATCAAATTATTAAACCGCAAATACCTCTCAAATCGAATATGCACACAAAATAGTGGCATCGATACAAAAAACTGATCGTGACTTATTCATACATTGTCGCAAACAAGCTGTGTCTGTCAAGCAAATCTGTCACTTATTGCTGAGGGACAACCGCTTTCGCTGCATTAACATTTTATTAACATTTCCCCGGCATCATTAGGGTTGATATTTGAATATCTTTGGATCGGAAATGCACAAATTAAGGGAGTGATCTGTTGGCCGTAATGAGCCCTGGTACGTAATGACGGGACGAGAACAAAACAACACTCTTGCTTACCTCAGCGGTGCGGTGTAACGAACGGAGGCTACCTAACAAGGAGTAGGCTTCTGTCTTTAATGACAAGCCTTTGTCTATACTCTCTGCACTACAATAAAATTGATTTAACAATTAGTAAACAGTTACCAAAGACATTGCAGTATCTCGTGAACTTATTTAAAGCAGACAGTCGTGTTGATTAACGGCAGACTGCTGCGACCTATTTGGACCAGGAAACATTGCAGAATATACTGTTAAATTGTAGTTTTCTCTAATACTTCTCTAAACCTCTTATTTTAAATCTAGGCTTAAGCCTTTGGCTCTAGGCTTTGCATACATTTTCCCGAAATAGAGTAATTTGCAAAAAATATTTGTGACCACCCATCTTTTTTTTCTTCGACGCCATTGGCCTCTTATTACGAAGCACTGCAAGAAACTTATCAGTTAGTCTCTATTCTATTGTAACTTTGGGGTCTTTATTTTGTTTGACTGTCTCGAAGTGACCAAGTTGTTACCTTTGTTAAAGTGAACAAGTTCTTACTCTCCGATGTAAACCTGTGCATTAAACATGACGCCAGATTAACCAAAAAGTCTATCTACGACAGCGAAATACTTTAACTAATTTTAACTAATAAATAAAAAAACTATTGGACAACAAAACAAACATTGGTAGGTTAAGCACTTGTGTTATGGGTATAAAAACAACGAATACCAAGACCTCTACAAATAATATAAAGTCCGTTTCCACTCTACCGGGCCAATACTCCTTATTAATAAGGAACGGTAGCTCCCGGCACACGGACAGACGGACGGACGCGGACAGGGCGAGCGACATTTGTAATGATACTATACTGATGTCAAACGCTCGCTGCCCTCGGTGTCATAAACCATCCGTGCGCTAGGGCGACCCGTGTGCGGTGCGTCACTTATCGATAACTGCCCGCTTTCTTCCAGTAAATCGTATCGACAGCGACTCTGATTGGGACGACGATTAGTTACAACTTAATTTGAGTTTATTGTTTTTTTTTTATCGCGGTAGCCAATTTCATTCAGCATGATATTATGTTGTAATAGGTTGATAAGAAATTAGTTCAAATCTATTATAAATTTTTATGTAATAACTATAAGTTCATTGATTTCATTCATTTTAATAAATTTAATTATTAAATATTTTTGTCTTTATTATCCATTCCATACCTTTTCTTGTGGTAAAAAATATTTATACTATTAATATCGACACTACGCTGGTGCTACACTACGCCTCCCCATTAGACCTGTAAGTGCGAAAGAGAGATAAGTAGTACTGTCGCAGTCCCACATTTTTATAGCCCCGCGGGCAGCGAGCGTTTGACATCAGTATAAATAGTTGCGCGCGGTAGGTGCCCTGCGCACGAGTAATGCGTTCACAACTCCGCTGGGGACGGCGCCATGCGGTATGCACACTATTTATTTGGTGCATTCTATTCACTTTTTTTAGGTTTGAGGAGAAAGAGAACTTGTTAAACGTGATGGTAAGTGATTACTACCGCTGATAGACACCTGGGCGGCGGAGAACGAGTTTAGGTAAGCAATGTCTCGCTGTTAGCTAGCATGCGGTTATGGATCCGCAGGCTAGCGAAACACTGCTTGAAGCAGTGTGTGATATGATCGTCCCTCTACCCATTAAACTCTCCCAATTTCTCCTTCACACTCAAGAGGGATGAGCCTAGGTTTAAGATGCGTTGCCCGCAAGAAGGGGAATGGGTCCCATAACATAAAAATAACTCGCACATACATACGTGTGAGTAGAATCTTTGCTATTAGCACTCCGCTTGGAGAGATAGTGCCGAAGGCGCGGGCTGCACTTTTTCCTCTCTAGTCGCTCTATATTCTTCTCTTCTTCTTCTCGGAGGTTCGCAACGCCCTAGTCGCAGGTGTCCATGAGTGGCAGTGACTACTAACCGTCAAGGGACACACCTCATTGTTTGTCTTCAGGACATTGAGAGACGGTTCCTGGTTAAGTTTTCCTCAATATGATTGGCCACAGTGGCTACTTACCATCAGGTGGACCGCATTTGTTTACCGATATGGCATAGAAAAATCTTGGAAAAAAAACATTCGTCCAAAGAATACGTCCATAGCGCACAGCGCGGTCCAGCCAATAAGTCAGAAGCACCTATCTGCGTAATGTCTCGGGATCATTTACATATTTTAATGAGCTCCGCGGCCTATCTCATGGCCTAGGCGCGCTAGATACCCCAGGCTCGGCCTGTGCACCGTATGTTTGACGAATGGATTGTTTTAAGTGGCCACAAACGGGCGAATTAATGAGCGTGCTGATTTCGAATCTGGTACTCGTACTTTCATAATGAAGGGCTGCAGTGGCTTTCTTTTGAGGCTGATGGGGAGATTGGACGACATAGGTTTTAGAGTCGAATAAGTTACTAATGGGGTTGGAGTTAAGCAAATATTATGACAGTGTAGTGTTTTTATTTAGAGGCGGAGGGAAGTCTTAATACTGCAGCCAAAGAGATCTTTAAGCTCCCCATTACAAAAATGTGATATGTGGCACAAGGCGATAAGATTTGTAGACTTGTCTATTCAGTTAGATGTCCATTATGTGGCTAGCACTTACACGAATGAAACCAGACGCAATCATTTCAGAAATATTTATGAGATCAGACACAAAATGCCGCTTGTTGAGCGCTGCTTTCTAACAAAATTACCTTCTTTGGGATGATAGGCTCTGTTAACTTCTAACCATGAGAATACATAACTTGCTTCTTGCTAGGTTTTTTCCTGAATAGCCTTTTGGTAAGATTATTTCATCTGAAATAATCTTACCAAAAGGCTAGGACACGGACCGACAAACATGTATGAGAAGGTTATTGAATGGTGAAGAGGTGAAAGGTGTTAGCCGGGGTCACAGAAGGATATGATCTCTGTCTACCTAAGCTCTACGCGGAAAAGGGATAAATTGTATTCATGTCTGACACATACAGGAGGATTTTAATGGGTCAATGAAATAACTATCCAAGATAGGAAAAATTGAGTACCCCGATGGCGCATTTGGTAGTGACGCTGCCTGTGGGTCGTGGATTATTCGAGGTCAATTTTTTTTGTATATTTTACACACCTAACACAAATGCTCACGCTACTTTTCAGACGTTACGTTACTCGTCAGAGTAATGTATGTGATGTTCTTGTAAAGAAGGCACAGAAGGATTCTGATGGGTCAATAAGATACCTACGCACGATACAACCATCCATATCCGCTGGAGCAATCTAATCGTCACCTAAAATTACCCTCGGCCTTGGCCAGCGAAACTTGGTTGCTGCATGCTAAACTTAAACAAGAGAACGGAGTGACTAAACGCTGGCGCAAGACAAAGGCCGGCTAAGCGCGCTCCTGCGGCCGAAGACTTGCCATCAATTAGGAAGCTCTAATTATCAGCCGTCGTGCGCCGATGAATATGCACGAGTCCACAACCGGCGCCTCCAAGCACTTATGTTAATGCCGGCCCGCGTTTAACATAATAGTTCCACATAATATGTGTTACTTCTATTGTGGATTAGGAGGAATCTGAGAAATTTTTCAAAAAATGTTTGTGACCACTGCTTTTTCGGATCGAAATGAGAGCCTCAAAATGGGTTATTCCACAAATCCCCATCGGAAATCCCCATCAATGGGGATTTGCGAAGCGAGATCATTTAAATATTTTGTCATTTTGAAGTAGGTAGGTACACAGGGATATAAATTGGTCGCATTCGTTTTTTGATAAACGATATTGTTTGGATATACTCCATTCAGTTTAGATCCTACATACTAGAAGCAACCCAGCCACAGTTCTGCGTCACTCACTGACCACCACACCCAATACAGGGTGATAAATTCTAGCATTCTCAGCATACCCGTCTTCCTAAACACGGCGTACATGGAATTCATTAACAAAGCTGCCTAATAACTCCCCCTTGCGGCCACGTCAGGGGGGAGGGGGCTGACAAACAGCACCCTGTAATGTGCTGCTGTTGAATAGCAAAAATCTCATTATGCTCTAACTGTCGTTATAGGAGTAATTAACTGCCGTGGATAGGGAAAGGTGTGGAGTAGTAGTGTTGTGAGAACTTTTTTTTGGGCGTTTATGATTCTGTATACTTGTTTTAATTTTTAAGGATGATTATACATAGTTGTAGTACTAAAAGTTGCTTATTACTAGATATCTTATCCATCTCTTTCTGTCTATGTGCCTATGTTTAGACCGGGGTTATTAAAAATGCGAACATTTACGCTGAAGCAGGGGGCGGGGGGGGGGGGGGGGGGGGTCCGCCCCGGGCGGCACAATTTCACAAAAGGGCGGCAGAATTGTCTTCCACCGCCCCCCCCCCCCCCCACCGCTGCGTGTCTGTTGCCAACTGGAGCAGCAAAAAAAAAAGGCGGCAGAATTGTCTTCCGCCCCGGGCGGCTGACACCCACGGTACGCCACTGGTACGCTATCAAACATCCTGAAAATAATAGCTGAAAGATTTTATAGAAAATAGACAAGCAGTGTCGAAGATTATCTCACCTTTACAATTATTGTACAGAAAGTTATTCATTACGTCTTACTTACATCAGATAAGGCCTGTATTCACTTTGACTAGTGCGAGTGCAGGTGATTAGTGATTAGGAGAATATGGTGTACTTTTGCACTAATCACACTTTTCTCCTAATCATTAATCAGCTAAACTTATTACTAATCAATGAAATTAGGCCTTTAGATACATCGACCGACTCTACTGGCGCCCCTGTGCTGCGGTAATTGTGTTTCGTTATAACGAGTTTTTTGGCGTCGTCCGGTTGCACGCGCCAACCTGCGCTGCAGTCGCTTCGCTCATTTAACGCTTCCTACCTGTGACGCCTCGGACTATCCCAGTTCCAGAGTGTGGTTTAGTATCTACTGTTGGACGTGTTCGATACTATTTAGCAGATTTATGGTGCAAGATCTGGGAGCTACTGCTTTAAGTTCAGTAACTGAGCCGAAAAATCACCCCAAGGCGGGCACGCGCTCTTCTTTCTTCCGGTGTTTAGTAGGTTGCTACATCTCTAGAATCCCACACACGACCGCAGGCCTTCCTAGCCCGCGGTCATGGTACCGTAGTAAATCTTGCAGTTAAATCAATAACTTATGTATCGAATATTTGCCATTTGTTAATAATACAACGACGTCACTAGAAATGTCACTGTGACAGGTCGCAGGAATCATTGTAGATTTTACTAGGTATAAACATAAATTCTTCTAGAAAAAAAATATTTTTTAATGTTGTGCCAGTTGGTAGACAGACGATACACTATCACATCGGATAATATGGTAAACGCCCACTGGTGCCTATACCATTAAAAACACTTAACCAGGAGTTGATCAATGTGCTGCAAAACTTTTTTCGAGTTTTTGGTTTTATAATCGAATGTGTTGTTGTTATTCAACTTAGCCAAAAATCAAAACTTAAAAAATAACTTCATTCATTACATTTAGGCAACCTGGAGTCTATCTACATAAAATGTAACTACCTACAGGCTAAGAACAATCTACACTTTACTACACTACTTTATTAATGAAATAAAACCCATTATCCAAAGATTAGACAGAAATGTATTCCAATAACCAAATAATAAAGATACTTACTTAAATCTAAATCACGCTCAGTCACTCAATCAAATGTCAGATCGATAGTATCGTCTATAACCATATCTTCGAATTCATCTGGCTTAGCCGTTTCCTTCGCAATATCCTTAGGTTTGTCTGAAGCCTCCTCCAATCTAGAAGATGTGGCGCCATCGTTAGGTTTTGGCGTCTCTTGTCTTGCTGCCGGTAATGCGACCGTCTTCCGTCGCTTCTCTTTCGTGACTGAGCTTGGAGCGGGCGCGATTGAGTTTAGGTGGTTTTTCTACAAAAAAAAAAGATGTGTGTTACTCAAAGCATAAAACAAAATAATTAATTATTTCATTATTATTTCATTAGAAATCACTGCTGGCAGATAAGTTCGTGATAATGTATCTGTAAAAATCAATAATGATTTTTTTTTATACTAAGGCAGTGGGCAGACAGATACGCAGCCCACCTGATGGTAAGCGGCCACTGCGGCCTATTCCATTGAGGGACACTTCACCAGGAAGTGTCGCTCAATGTGCTGCCAGACTGTAGACTCATCTGATCTTCAAGCCTTTGATTTCAAGTGTATGCTGTCTTCTTATTGAAAATTAACAAAAGAAAAAGCATCTTAGTTATCTAACAAACAAATTACAGGAGCTTGTCTGCCAGAGGTAACAGTGGCCTCAATGATGTTTCTTAAAAACGTCTTTTTCTAAATGGTTTCGTGGTAAATATGGCCTTCAACAAGTTCATCTCAGTCAATAAAGGCAACAAGTTCATCTCAGTCAATAAAGGCAAAAGCCTAACCGAGAAATTGAAACCAAGATGACCTATTTCAATGGTCAAGTATTAACAAGCCCACAGAGTTACATCTATCTCTGTGAACAAGCCCTAAATAATGCTTTCCAATGGATAATGTTCCCGCTTTATAACCGGTGATTATTTATATAGCTTCTCAAATAAATCATGCGCATTGTACTGGCGTCAAATAATTGGGGTTTCGTGAATCGTATACCAATTTTAATTTAAATTCGATTCTGAATCTTTAAATAGACGGGTGATAGGCTGTTATTTATGCAATTGCTATTTTCAACTTAAATTATGCATAATTGTTTGTGAAATACATGCGGTATTAATTTGGGGTCAGACTAATTGAGTAGAAATGACTTTATAAGTTAAATCTACTACCGGAGTAATATTGTAAATGTAAAATAACCTGTGTCCTCTTTCGACGAGCCGTTTGGTGTATGGTTGAGAAGTCGGCTTATACATTACAGGTCGCGGGTTCGATCCCCGAACATTTGTGTGAATGAACGTGTCTGCTTGTATCGGTCTGGGTGTTCCTATGTATAATATGTATGTATTTACAAAAAAAAGTATACTGCGTGTTTTTTTAGTCGTTGTTTTCCCGCAGCAGAACGCTTTACCTTCAGTAGTACTATCGATTTATGCAAGTATTTTTTTTTTCAATTTTTTTTTCAATTTTTTTTTAAACTTTTTTTTCAATTTTTTCTTAAATTTTAATGGGAAAATGGATACCAAATGTGAGTAAATAGTAAATAATCATTTTTTTGATAAACGCAAAGGGCAATGACCCCGGCCGGTGACCGTCCGTGACGCAGTCAGTACAATTGGTTCGAGTTTCGTCTATCATAATCGTAAAACTTTTGATTTGACTAAAAAAAGAACTTTATTAATTTATTTTACTACTAAGATAGAATCATTTTACTGCAGGAAAACAACGACTAAAATTGCACGCTGTATAAGCAATGTTTATCCGCTGTCTGGCACCCATAGCAAAAGCTATCTAATGCTTAGTTTGAAGCTAGATGGCGCTTGTGTGGATAATGTCCAGAGATATTTATTTATTTCACATTTAAAACACTAATCTGATCTTGATGAATTTGGTACAGACATCTAGAATCTCCTTAGGAAAGGATTTATGCTACTTTTTATTTGGGATAATCACAGACATAGATAGAATATCTGTGGGGTTAATGGTCAGTTCCCATGGGAAAACAGAAATAGAAGTAGTCTAGCGGTTTAACTAACAGGCCTTGATCTTGGAGTCCTAGTTTCAATTCCCGGTTCACAAATTTTTTTTGGCGCTTTTCGAACAAAGCTCTTGGAGAATCCTGGGAGGAGTCCCAGGCGGAGAAAAAATATACATTACTGTTACTTTCTTACCAATGAAGGGTTTCTTCTGGCTAAAAGTTTGACGTCTTCGGAGTTTATCGTAGTGCGCTTTGCATGTCTGCAAAACAAAAATCAATGACTATTAAAGGCCATGAAATTCTTAAAGAAACGAGCATATTTCTTGCTTAAAGGCCGGCATCGTACTTGTGACTCCTCTGGTGTTGCGGGTATCTATGGGCGGCGGTGATTGCTTACCATCAGGTGACCCGCTAATTCGATTTCGACTTGCATTATAACATTAACAGTTAAAGACTACGGGCCAGTTTTACCACTGTCAAAAAAGTTTCTAGTTAATTATGTCAGATATCAATGAATCTGACTTCTCTTTTTGAAAACAGAAAATAATGACAGCATCAAAGATATTTCAAAGACAAATTATCAGAGACTTGTTTGGCAGTAGGTATGGAAAGTTGGAAACTTTTTTTTTCGGAGGAGAATGTGTTTATGCGCCATAACCGCAGGCTAGCTAGACCTGCGGCCGTGTGTGGAACTCGAGACTAAAGAGTCCACTACCCACTAAACTTACAGACGATAACCAACAACAACCCCCGGTTTCTCATTCACACCCGATTGGGACGAGCAGTGCCAGCCTTGTAGCTATTGACCAGCCATACAGTATGGAAACTGGCTTTTTATGCGATTACACGGTGGCCATGATCTCGGGGTCCCGGGTAAAATTCCCGGATTGAGAAAAATAAATAAAAATATAAAATTAAAATAAAATACTTATAGGTATCTACCGTTCGATTTCATCGTAAATAACTTCAGTTATTCGACTCCTTTGTTATTCAAACCTTTTGTTAAGAATATTATTACTGGCTCCTTAACCTTTTTTACGGGGAGAATACGTTTACGCATCATAACCGAGGATTAGCGATACTCAGGCGATAACGATAGCGGAATCGGTAGTAGAAGCGTTCGTATCACTACCGACTCAACTGCATTGCCTTTCACATTCAAATAGGAAGGAGCCATCGACCACCAGTATACCTATTTAGGAGACCAAAACACACTACTATCAGATTCAAATGCTATTAGGATAATAGGTACCTTTTGGAATGGAGCGAAAAATTACGTCAACTGTGTGATGTGATGGATGACTTACCATTACCACTGACTTACACTTAGGTACCTATACAGATCAGTTATTATTTTGCGATGCTAACGCTACGGACAAGCGCAGTTGACGTTATTTTTGCTCCATTCAAAAAGGTAAGTACCTATTATCCTAATAGCATCTGAACCGGATAGTACAATATAATACCTACAGTGGTCATCCACCTATGAGGCTTCCTATCCTCAAATGTGTGTGAACTACCCTCTGTTACCCAATCAGAGTCTTTTAGTCTAACTAGACTGGATGGAATCGAATCCACCGCCTTTTTACAGATCTCTGTTAACCTCTTCAACATAATGTCTATTTCTACGTGTTTAATTTATAAAGTGCTGACAACTCACTTAGCAAAGGCTTCTAAATCTGACCCAAATATATTTATTTTCTTGAATACAAGCTCAGCTATAATTTCCATTGCTGGCTTTGTTATTTCCAAACCAAGAAAATGACATGTCTCCGCACAAATGGACCGAACATCTCGGTGCAAAGTTGCACGAATTCGCTGAAATCAAAAATAATGAATATAAATGCCATCTATCACTATCAACTTGTACTTTGTACAAAGCTAGAAAACCAAGAGTCTATGTAGCGCCATCTTTTATGCTTTGTATTAACTAAAATGCTTTTGATTGTAGTTCATTAACAAATTCATAGATGGCAGAAGTTTTTAAAATATTTTATTAATCCATTTTTTATAATATCTACTACAAAACGATTCCTAGGAAATGTAGAATTAAATACATTTTAGACTTACGTACTGCACTAACCTACCTGGGCTTTTGATAAACCATCGAAACTGGTCATCCTTATTTATCCGTTGCGTTTTTGAATAAGCGTTTTTCAAGTCCTGTTTGTTTATTTTACAGAAGACTTTATTAATACAAGTTAAAAATTATTCCAAGTGAAAAGATAAAGCAAATTTGGCATTATAACGACCTACAAGCGATACTTTTTGTAAATAAACCAACAAAACAAACACTGCCTTGCCGCATTTCCGTGACAGTAGGTTGTTATGACATTTTACTTCTTCTTTTATTAACGACTTGCCTAAAGGCAAAGACATCAAGTGTCTGTGTCACAATTACTTGTAATAAAGTTCTTATAACAAATTAAACCCTTTTGTAGCTCATGACTTCCATATTTTTTGTAATGCATGGATATGATATTCATTTTAGATAGAATTACATGGCTCGAAAGGTGATATATTAGAAATTACTTTATTTCATAGTTTGGAATTCGACCTCTGTGTGGGGCATAAGGTAGTAGGGTCCGTAAGGGTCAAAAAAATTAATAATTTAAATTAATAAAAATGTGCTTTCCTTCCACGACATTGACCTGTAAAATAATAATTATAGCCCGAGGGCCGAGCAATCTGAGCATTCAAATAAAAACCTCGGATAATAAGGCTGTTCCCCGAGCAAGTAAGGGGCATTAAGGCGGTCCAAACTTGGTCACAATTATGAATAATAAATAATCCTAACTAGTCTGTGAAATAATCCATAAAAATCGATAATATGTAGGTTATTGACGTGACAACGTCTTATAAATTGGTTTGCCGGGCAGGGCCCGGGTGACACTTCAAGAAACTGCGTTACGCTCCGCTCACGTTATGCGCTCACAATGAGAGCGAGTGAGAGGCACGCGTCCCGCCTAAGAGCGAGAGAGACAGACATAAAAAGTCGTTGTCACGTAAAACTTTCGCCCGTATACCGACTTTACAGGCAACCAATTTTTGTCAATTTTTTGCGGCCAATTTATTAGTTTTTTACATTGTCTATCGATTCACGATTAGTCATAGATTTAGTATATTCGATTAGTGAAAGCCAAATTAAAAAAGAAGAAATACATACCTACACCTAGCTAGGTACAGTCAAAAGCACGTCAGACGTAACACTTTGGACTTTGTACCGCTCTTATGTCGGGGGCATAGTGTATACCGTGATGTGCTGTTGACCGTACTTTATAAGGAGATGCATAAAATCTTCATAATTTAAACGTATTTTCAAAGTCAGATAACGTAGTTATAATGGTTTATTCCGGAAATCCCCACCGACAAATCCCTATAAATAACGATAAACACTAAACGAGGAATTTAAAGATAAAACTACAAAGATTATGTATTTACTACGTCTTTTTTAAATAGTTGTACATTTTATTAAGGGGCAATATTTTATAAGAAAATCAATTTATGTTATACACACACAATGCATGATATATTGTTTAAATATTCCTAATAGTTTCATTTTTAACGTTTTCAAACAAAAAAAATCTAATATTTTTGGGAACAACCTGTGTATGAGATGAACTTTGCATTGGGCTCGTTTTCACGCGGGTTCGAAAAACACGCTCCGTGAAATAACTTCAAAAATATGCCATTGAATTGCCATGTTTTTGTTTCATTATGTACTTAGCCTAATTATTTATATGACGCAAGCAGTAATATTACATTATCTGTTAAACATTTCAGACAATATTGCAAAAAAGTCCATATTTTCATTTGTGGTACGTGGTTCCATTTCGGGTTGTTCATCAAAACATATTTTTTTTAAATTAATTCCTAAGGGAAATCTTAGTTTTTTGTTTTCCCCTAACACTTTGATAAACGTATAGTCAGACAGCATCTGTAGTTTTAATAAGCACAATCTAGAAATATAATTTCCCGGGGCTTTAATGTGCGACCCCGTTTTTTTCAATCATTAGTGTAGACCATATATAACTGTCCATTTACAAACATCGTGTTGGTTTTCTGTGGAACCTTCCATACAACCTAGTACAGCATCAGTCGCACTCGAAGACACCTAGATGACGGTACGCGCCACGCGCTTCATTTTGCTAGGATATCAACATTAGTTTTGATTTCAGTGTTTAGACAAAAAAAAAATCATTCGTGTTTATTATTACTATATTAAAAGTATTTTAGCTAAAACTTCAATTCTCAATAATGTGAAAATATCCTCAAATTACTGACCAAATAGCCATCAACTCAATTCTCTGTATGATAATGGAGCGCATAATTAATAACCGCTTGCTTGCTTATTAAGGTAACGATCTCCTGGTGATTTTCAATTCGTGTTGGATAAGTAGGTCTACAAGGGACCTTTTTGTTTACGCAACGCATTTATGAAGCGAGAACACGGTAAGGCCATTGCTGTCCTTGGACATATCAAAGGCCTTACCGTGGAGGACATATCAAAATTAAATAAGGTCTGGCACTGAGCCCTTATTAGCAAACCTCCTTCCTATGGGATCCCCGCTCCAGTTTATGTTTAAATCAAAGATTTTCTGACTGGACGTCGCATCAGAATAGTTGTTGAGTTCACCTCCGATTTAAGTACTTGAAATAAATAAATAAATTGTCTCAGGCTGGGTAGATGTCAATTAGGTCAGCTTTAACCATCAAAACACAGACATTATTGCATGCATGATATAATTCTACCAGCTACAATACATTACCGAACGACTAGCCACGGATAGAGACCCCATCTTTGAGACTTCGGTGCTCTGTCGAATCACCCCATTTCAGATTCGATCCCTCAGAAAAACGGCCTAGCGCTCTCCATAGCCCGCTGAGCGACTTTAAACTAGTGGACCAGCCGTGCCGTAAGTGTCCACGTTTCTGCTCCGTATGTCATGAGACGCAGGTGTTATGCATCGTTTTCATGTCAAATTAAAGTACCCACGAGAAACAATTTCATTAGTGTAAATTTGTATTTCATTAGTGTTACTTAAAAAATCGACACGAATGAAGCGACACAAATGATATTTTGACCGAAATCCTAAAGTTTTGTTTGGGGAATTGTTTCAATAGCCAACAGAAAGTATATCGAAACATGCGTGTTTATGTGTCTAACCATCAGGCAATGAATTGAAGTTTTAGCTAAAATACTTTTAATATAGTAATAATAAACACGAATGAATTTTTTTTTGTCTAAACACTGAAATCAAAACTAATGTTGATATCCTAGCAAAATGAAGCGCGTGGCGCGTACCGTCATCTAGGTGTCTTCGAGTGCGACTGATGCTGTACTAGGTTGTATGGAAGGTTCCACAGAAAACCAACACGATGTTTGTAAATGGACAGTTATATATGGTCTACACTAATGATTGAAAAAAACGGGGTCGCACATTAAAGCCCCGGGAAATTATATTTCTAGATTGTGCTTATTAAAACTACAGATGCTGTCTGACTATACGTTTATCAAAGTGTTAGGGGAAAACAAAAAACTAAGATTTCCCTTAGGAATTAATTTAAAAAAAATATGTTTTGATGAACAACCCGAAATGGAACCACGTACCACAAATGAAAATATGGACTTTTTTGCAATATTGTCTGAAATGTTTAACAGATAATGTAATATTACTGCTTGCGTCAAATAAATAATTAGGCTAAGTACATAATGAAACAAAAACATGGCAATTCAATGGCATATTTTTGAAGTTATTTCACGGAGCGTGTTTTTCGAACCCGCGTGAAAACGAGCCCATGACCCTATTTTCATTGATGAATTATTTAAAAATGGCTTCTATTTATCGCCGTTCTCTTTCTTTTTAATCGATCCTCTCTCTTTGCAAATGTCATTTTAAAGCGGTTATACTTATCGCCGTTTCTTTTTCTCATTTCATTCAATAAATGTTACCCTGCACACACTACATAATACCCTAATATTGAATTTTTAAATTTTATTTTGAAATATGACTTACCATCACGTTTTTTTAAGTTTTGGACTAACAATTTATTGCACTCGTTATTTAGGTATACGAGTATCATTAACGATGTCTAATAAACGATGTTAAATACAAAGTGATCGATTTAAAATAACAATGTGCATTAACTTGGCATGTTTCAAAGTCAATATTTACAATTCTACTATTTAAAAATTTACTTACTATTTACAACAATTGTTGAATGTGCCGAGTCCGACCTCCATTTGCTACACACAATCTTACACAATCTGGCACGATCAACACAATGCACAGCAGTTAAAACCTCCCGGTCACTCGTATATCATAGCGTCAAACACACTTACGATTCGCGCACTCGTCACTGCTTTACGAAAATATTCGACGAACTGAACGACACTCCCTTGTAGTCCGCACCTAAGAATGTTATGTAGAATATGTAGCGCATCCGGACGATACGACATTTATTTCCATTTTCAAAATAATTATTACTGGCCAGAATAACACAAGAAAAAAATAATCAAAATGTTGTATGTAGTACATATCCGCTGCAAAATAAACAAAATTAGACAGAAGGCATGTGTAGTGATGTTTCGGCGGCACTTTGTGCAAATGTCGACACTCCCGAACCTGGCCTTTCGACTTGCCTCTGGGCGGCTTCTTTAAAAGAAGGTATGACTCAAGCTGGCCGCTAGCGGCGCTTGAGACGACTCACAACTACGACACACGAACAGATCAGCCCCCAGCATTAGTGCTGTGACCAAAAACTCGATACAATACTTTCACACCGATATTTTTTTACTAAGAGGATTAATCAAAGCATTAAAGAGTTTGCTAAAAATAATATAAGATACACCCCGATGGTCTAGTAGTTGGTACCGTGTTGAGATCTTGAGGTCCTAGGTTAAATTCCCGGGTCGAGCTAACTTTGTATCAGTTTTTTCGGACACAGCTCGGGTTTATGCGGACAATAAAGTAATTTATTTTTAGCTGAAAAAATGAATTAACATGTTAGGGGTTTAATCAACTATGACATTTGAGCATAACAAAAATAATAATTTGTTTAATTTATCGTATTATTACTTTATTAGCAATATCGTAGTAGGTAGTATGTTTTTTAAACATAGAAACTAAATAATTTATCGAAATATCTTCATTGGTACACAACACTAGTGTCCTTCCGATAAGTTTCTTTCGGCAATTTTAGTTATAGTCCAGTCAACGAAGCTGTAACTTTGCCATTTTAGATGAAAAGCTGAAACTGGTGCCAAAATTTTCGCTAAAGACTCCGTAATAACATACTAAAAATGCAGGGTCGTGAGTCACCGGGGTCATACGAAAACAAAAATGGAAAAGGGTGAAAAAGTACTTTTTCCTAAAAATCTCGAAAACTAACAAAAATATGAGAAAAAGTTTCAGACAAAAGATGTAGAGAATTACTTTGTCTACAGAAAAGATTATTATCAATTACGCGTATCGCGCACCGTTTGCTAGGATATCGAGTACAAAGTGCACTTATTGATGTAGAATCAAATTAATAAAAAGAAGACGGAAATCTCTTTGAATGCATAAAAATAATTTTTAATTGAAAAATTTGTAAAAATTCTATTTAAATGAAAAACATTGTTTGTGCGAATTTTCGCACTTTGTACGCGATTTCCTAGGAAACGGTGCGCGATACGCGCAAATTGATAATAACCTTTTTTGTAGACAAAGTAATTTTCTACGACTTTTGTCTGACACTTTTTCTCATTTTTCAGTTAGTTTTCGAGATTTTTAGGAAAAAGTATTTTTTTCACCCTTTTCCATTTTTTTTTTCGTATGACCCCGGTGACTCACGACACGACCCTGCATTTTTAGTATGTTATTACGGAGTCTTTAGCGAAAAATTTGGCACCAGTTTCAGCTTTTCATCTAAAATGGCAAAGTTAGAGCTTCGTTGACTGGACTATTAATTCGGTCGCGCGCGAGTCTTCAAATGCGCTATTGTTTTTGGGATTTATGCGATTATCACGGTGTACTTTGTTTTGTAGTGAGGAAGAATTGATTGTGAGAAGTGTGAAAATTTCGTACTATTTATTACGGTCGCAGGTGCGACAGCGAACAAATATCTACAGTGTTCAGATTTCGATGGCTCGGTCGGTGGGATCAACGCATTTTATTACATCGATAATTTGTTAGTGCGATGTAACGTTTGTGCGAAAAATCTTATTGCGAAAAACCATACAGCGATTGCTCATGTCACCCTTGCTCTGACGCGACAATAATGTGGTTAAAATAAACTGAGTGTGTGCATGAGGGAACTATGGAGCTGGCGTTTCAGAAAACTTTGCTTTTAGCGCACGAGGAGAGAGTCAATTCGAGCTCTCCGACATGGTTGGTATTAGAGACCACCACACAACGACGACAAGTAGGTAAGTACTTAGCATGGTAGTCAATCAATGAAGTCACGAACAGCTGAGAACACGTTGTTTGTGTCGATCTCACACAAACAACACTTGCAGTTTTAGTGCGCAAGTGTGGGGAAGTAGGTACTAAGTAATTAGTGCATTTTAAATTTTATGGGTACGTTCAGTCATAAACTACCATAGTTATTGGCCGTAGTGCCAGTTTGCGTTGCGCGGAGCTGCTATTTGGTTACCGTATAGGTAACCACTTTTAGACCGTAAGTGGTCATCCTCACCTATGCTTTTATAAGAAATTCTACATTTTGAAATGAAGACAAGGTTGAACTATTGTAAATTACCCTAGATCTAGCGACAACTTCCCACGGTGGTAACCCTAATGGAGGCCGGCCATCAAGTGTGAGCAAGAGCGCTATAGCTAAAGAGCGAGAAGGCAAGTAGAGAGGCGGGAAGACCCGCAAAGTAGTTCCATTGAGTAAAGTTGTTTGACATTGACTTTTCTAGTATCGATAGTAAACAAGCGTATTTCACGTAATACACAGGTTGTAGTATTTGACTATTAAAGCAAGATGAAAGTCTTCGTTTTTCTCGAAAACTATCGTATTAACAAAGAAAATATACTGTATGAATATCTTTTATTTTTAGTGTAGAATCAATTTTTAAAATATTGCCCCTTAATAAAATGTGACCCTATATATGCATCAAATAAGGAGTAGATAGCCGTTAAAAACAAGACTTTTTTAGGATTGGAGAAATAATTTCTTCAAGTGGCAACAATCACTATGATGTCATAATAAATAAAATTGGTCTTAAGGCTTAGAGTAGAACACATGGAGATGCCCTAAGTAGGTACAAAACGTGTATACCTAAAGTTGGAACACAAAATGGCGCCACCAATGATAGCGCCCGACCGTAGTGCAACCAATATTGTATATCGATATATTTATCGATACAAGTTTACGTGTCGATCATAAATGCACATATTTTGTTAGAAATCTATAAATAGTTTCTTAGTTTCCTATCACAAAATAATGATGATGCAGTGCCTTAATATAACAATAGGTTAGTTATATTATATTATTATGGAAATTTCAACTTCACATGGTTAATAAACCTATTACATTTTTCCAAAAATCCTAAACAGAAGATAAAGTGAAGAAACTGTACTGTTTCATACTACCATCACGTAATCTTGTTATGTCGAGAGTTCTGTAAAACCAGTTTTCGTTGAAGTGTAGCGAGCAAACGTGCCTTATTTTATGTCGCGGATTTATATTTTCCCCACCTATTAACTCTATCTATTTCTTCTTTAATGTTTCACTTACAGGAAATCTGCAGAAATATACCATGCAGAATATAACTATCTAATACGTATCGATACATAAAAATATTGTGCCACATCACTAGCTGGAACACAATATGGCGAAACCGGCACGCGTCAAAAACTGTGTGACGTCACTAAAAAGTGCTGCCAAAATGGGTACAATGCAAAGATATCTGTCTCTTTTTTCATACGCAACAATCACTTAGATAAAAAGAGATAAGTATATATTTGTAAGGCAAGTGTCGATTCGATGTATATTCATATAAGCAATTTTTTGTATAGATCAATAGGGCATCTCCATATGTTCTACTCTAAGTCTTAAGGTCTTAATCTTATTTTTCATACGCAACAATCTTATAGTTGAAAAGAGATAAGTAAGTACCTATATAGAGTTAATTCCATGGTATATAGTGTCGATTCGATGTATATTATCAACCAAGCGTTACTATAACCATAGCTAATGTGGCGCCTCCAGAGCAGATTTTTTTTATATTTTCTTGGTCAAGCTTTTTATTAAATTTATTTGTAAGTATGTAAGGCGTACATAATGTAAGCACATCAAACATTTATGATTGATGATGGGATATGTTATGAAAGAACAAAGGGGAAATAAAACAAAGCTTTTTTTATTTTTTTAATTAGCATTCTGTACAACGCTTAACATTCCAGCTGAAGGAAAAAGAGCAAACTATTTTGTAAAAAAATTGGTATTTTATTTCTTTTGTCATATTATACATATATAGTGCCCGGCAAACATCTTGAAATCGAGTTGGGATTGCGCAGAACGGGAATTTTGAGATGTGCGCGCGCTGTTGATCATGCTTCCATTTCCCTCGCTTCGTCGACCGAGCGTCAAGATGTTTGCCGGCACCTATAATACTACTATCCTAAAAATAAGAAAACGCCTTAGGAAAACGCACAAATTGATACATAATATACATAGTATTATTATGACGCGGATTTTAAGACTTACATAAAGTAAATGCAATTTTTTAAGTCATAAAATATTCGTTTTGTTATTTAATATAGGATGTATTTTTGTTTCCATTTTAACGATAACAATCAGTGCATTTGATTTATCTGAAAAAGTTTACCTACTTTTATATTTTTTCAATATTTTCTAATGAATTTCGAATATTGAATCATCATTTGGAAATATACAAAATGAATGTTTCATTTATAAAAAAAACAAATCACTGGTAAAAAATAATGTATACCTACTATGACAACCAAACTTACATTTTTCTATGAAGCCTAACTTAAACTTTGAGCAGAGAGGACTTTGGTTTTAAAGAACCATAGTTAAATGATTTAAATTTCACACATTAATGGTCACACAGCACTGAATTCATTTAAAAGAAATGAGCTTCACACATGAACTTCAGAGGAGTTAAAGTAAAATACGAGTATTATTCTTTTTCAGACAATCAAAGCTACACATACTTAGTATACTTAACGGTTCATTTCGCTTCGTAAAAATATACATACATACATATTTCAATACATAATAATAAAGTGTAATTTACACTTTCTTAACAATTTGGACGACATCTTCATCTGCCAACACATGCTCGATACCTACTTTCTGGGGCTGATGCTTCACAGAAGATCCCCACACTAGGGCACTGGAAATTAAAAATTCATTATTAAAATGTTATTCCCATTATCTTTACATATTAAATATCCGATGATAGACCTTGCTATATAATATCACAAATTAAATGGTGATCATGACATGAGTAATGTCAACCAAATCTAAAAGTGAGATAATAATAGTTCAACTTTAGTAGGTACTCCAATTTGATAGGCACAGATCACAGAACATAGACTGAGTGTGTGAGTGTCCCACTGAACTTGATGGTGGGAGAAACGGGAATAACCCTTTCTCGTGATACATAGTATTCATAAAAAAAATAACATGATCTATAAAATATAATCTAACATGCTTAAAAGTAAAAAAATGTCAATGTGAATGCCACAGATTTCAACACAAATTACTATTAGAATATGATGTCATAGATATCATATATTGGCATACACAATATTGTTAAGACTCGATCATTAATCATCTTCAGCTTGTGGCAATCCGCGATGAACATAGGATGCTGGCAAGCATTAGAAGGAGCTGCCCAACATCGCCACCCTGGGCAACTTGGGCAAGTATTATACAGCGTGTAATTTTAGTCGTTGTTTTCCCGCAGTAGAATGATTCTATCTTAGTAGTAAAATAGATTAATAAAGTTCTTTTTTTAGTCAAATCAAAAGTTTTACGATTATGATAGACGAAACATGAACCAATAGTACTAGCTGCGTCACGGACGGTCACCGGCCGGGGTCATTGCCCTTCGCGTTTATCAAAAAAAATATTATTTACTATTTACTCACATTTGGATTCCATTTTCCCATCAAACTTTAGAAAAAAAATTCAAAAAAGTTTAAAAAAATTAAAAATAAAGTTTAAAAAAAAAATTACTTGCATAAATTGATAATACTACTGAAGGTGAAGCGTTCTGCTGCGGGAAAACAACAACTAAAAAAACACGCAGTATATAACATTTAAGCAATACTTACTACTTGAATTCCTTCACAATGGACCTATGGAGTTTGTTACAGAAATCTTCAATGGAAGTTTTATCAGCGTGCAACACAACCGGAGCGTTGTAGTCAGGAAGCTGGCCCTTAGGCTTCGTGTATATCCTGATCAGTTTGAGATATTCCCACATCTTCTCCAATAGATCGTCGAAGTTCCATTTGTGGTGGGCTGAGATTGGGACGCAGTGGGGAATTTTGTAAATAACGTCTAGTTCTTCTATGCTGATTTGATCTGTAACAAGAAATGGCAGTATTGTAAATTAAAACGTCACAGACAGGTATCACATGACTTTTGAAAATCGTGATGAAGCCACTGGCTATTTAACCTCTTCAGGGGTAGTAGTTAAAATGGGATCATGACTACATAAAGAATCGTCGGTAGGTACAGGTTTCCTCACTTTGTTTTTGATGTTGATGATGATGATGATTGATGTCACTGACGAGCTAGTGGAAACACATACATAGCAAAATCATTAATTGCAATCCGAAATATCTCCCTCACGCATTTAAAGCGACGTTCCAACTCACTCGGCTACCATGGCTCTTCACATACAAGAACTACATATTTAGAAAGAGGTAAGATAACTACCTATCTTTCTGATAAAAGTACCAGGAAATACCTACCAATCTTGTTAAGCAAGTAGATACACGGTACATAAATCCTGTTGCCCTCAATGACGTCGATTAGGTCATCACTGGTAGCATCGTACCGCAGCGTTATGTCAGCGTTGTGAATCTTGTACTCTGAAAGAATTGTCCTCACTGTTTCCAGATCCAATTCACTTTGGGGGCACTAGAAAAATAAAAAAATGCAATAACATGACATATGTATTTTTAAAATTTTTGTTCATGTACCT
This sequence comes from Mecyna flavalis, assembly GCA_949319885.1. Taxonomy (NCBI): domain Eukaryota; kingdom Metazoa; phylum Arthropoda; class Insecta; order Lepidoptera; family Crambidae; genus Mecyna; species Mecyna flavalis. Next base: position 9,494,080 of record OX439436.1, read on the forward strand.
TGTGTAGGTGCCCCGTTTCGGGTATCCAAGACGAAATTACTTTGCATTATAACACCGAGGGCACAGTTTTGTTTTATTTTTGCTTAACTAAATGTAGACTGTACCAATATTTTTTTTTGTCCACTTTATACTATCCCAACAGACATAATATACCCATAAGACACTTGTTTCCAATGCTATTAAATTTAAAAAAAAGTGGTATGTCATCAGTGTGCATCGTAAAGACGCGTAAAAGCCGTAGCGCTTTGTCCATGGCACGGCGCCGGACCCACGCGACGGACAGGATGACACCGGCCGCGTAAAATAAATTTGTTCTGGAGTTAATATTTCTAATATTTTCATGCGTTTTAACTCACCGTAATGTTCAAATTGATTCCACCCTTATCTTTTTTCCTAAAGTGTATGTTTGGAGGTTGTTTGTTTAACCGGAGACCGAAGCCTTCCAACTCATGTTCGAGGAGTTTTTTGTGCTGTAAAGGTTTTAAAACGTCCAATACTATGAAGATCAGACTGCATGTACGAGCCACAGCAATGACTTGTCTACCTCGACCTTTACCATCCTTTGCACCTTCAATGATTCCAGGAAGATCAAGTAGCTGAAATAAAAATATAAATATCATGATTAAAATGATAACAATATCAGTAATCAATTTACAGTTTTTATTATATTGATCTATGTAATCAGGGTAATAAATAATAACTTGAGTATTGATTGTTATTGTTTTATAATTTATTATTTAATGTTTTTAATTATTGATTGTTATAGTATTGTTGTGTCTTGAGTTTTAATATTTAATTTGAATAATAATAATAATCTATACAGAAATTATAAAGAGAACATTAACACTTAAATTTCCCTTTGGCCAGTTGAGCAAATGAAGTGTTTAAGTAAGACAAACTTAGGCTCTTGGTGTATGGTATTGGGACAATGAAATATCAGAAATGGATTGAGTATGATATGCAGCTCATCTCATGCATTGTAAACTTTATTAAAAACTAATGAAGATGATTTTTCATTCCTTATTTCATTATTAAATAAGGATCAAATGGCAGCTACTTAGCTATCCCATGGCCCTATTACTATTATAAAAAATATGCTAACATACCTGAATTTTAGCACCTTTATACTTAATACAACCAGGAACAGTGGTCAGCGTTGTGAACTCATATGCTGCCACCTCAGAGTACACTCCTGCCAAGTTTGATAGCAATGTGGACTTCCCCACTGAAGGAAAGCCTACAAAACCAATACGAGCATCACCAGTTTTGGCGACATCGAAACCTGGAAGCAGATAATAATTTATAATGAGTGTTAATAGGGGCAGTTTTCACCACTAAGATATTAGTTTATGATAATTTAACTGTCAAATAATGTACTGTTAAAATTTGGTACAAGAAAAAAGCACCTTATGATAGTTCTCTGACAAATAAATTATCACACTGATATACATAATGATGATCTGCTCAAGATGGCTAGCATGAGCTGGATGCGAGTGGCCGAGGATCGATCAGCATGGCGAGCATTTTGAGAGGCCTATGTCCAGCAGTGGACTGTTACAGGCTGATGATGATGATGAGGTATTAAGATGGTAAAGTATTTATGTCATTTATAATAGTTGACTTCAAACATAAAATGCTTACCTTCTCCGGTCGCACCACCGCCACCTTTAGGCGTGATTAGTTCTCGTCTCAATTTCGCTAATCTAGCCTTCAATATACCTAAATGAAGGGCTGTGGCTTTATTTTTTTGTGTCCTGGCCATCTGTAATGCATTTTTATGTTTTTCATTACTTATTGACAATATACAACTTTTGTATTAACCTATAGCTATATTTTCATGTAGTAAGATTTTTATTTAGTCAGGATATATATTCCAATATGTATTTCTCTTTATTTTCAACGTAAAGTTTAAGTAATTATAACCTCTACTACAAACCTCGGACTCTATAGCCGCAATTTTCTCCAGTATTGTACTCATTTTTGCGGATTTTCTGAATCACTTTTTGTTGATACACAAATAAAGATATTAAATATGAAATAAATTAGTCGATAAATCTATCGTTTTAAAATTAATTTGAAAGCGTGTCAATCTCGGTCGTTCGTGGACACTTTCCAGAAATCCTGATTTGACAGCGCACTTGACATTGACACTACTGACTGACAGAACTATACAAAAACAAATTCGTTCGTCCGTTAATTTTTTAAAGATAATAATTTTTGTTTTTTACATTTCATGCGTTTTTCTACAATCTATACATAGTGGGTATATGGTAAGGAATTTATTATGGTTAAATTATTATTGTACGAATCAATCAATCATTCACAAGATCTGAAATCTTAGGTTTTTACTGCCATCTATTGAGCGTTGTCGTAACAAGAAAGTTTACAAAACAAGATCGTTTAAATAAAAGTCGCTAGATGGGGTTAAGCTAAGTAAATTAGTTATAGCACCACCCGTTAGATGTCGCTACACAGAATGTGAGCAAATGAAACAAACCACGTGGAAATGCTTTCCCCGCAGGTTTGCGCAACGTAAGTACAGAAGAAAAGGAACAGTGGAAAACTGTTTGCGGGTATGTTTGATACAGTCATGCCTCAGTACCACCTTGGGTGTCGATACGAGAGGCAGTCTTGTTGGCGTCGCGTCACTTGCCTTCGCTAAGTTTACGATCGTAGTATGAAAATCAGAAAATATTCAGATAGTGATAAACAATATTACTGAGTCATAGAAGTAGGTTAATCTATGTACGGAGTGTTCTGTCGGAGAATTAAGTTAAGTTTTCAGTGTAAAAAAACTTTAAAGTTAGTTTCAAGTGATATTTAAATTAGTTGTAGCGTGTAAACTCGTGTAAGTAGGATTTGGTTCGTTCTGGCATAAATAATTTAATGTAGGTACTTTGCTGTTAGTTGATCAACTTACTGGTGTTGTAAAAATTTAAGGGTAAGTTTTTAAAGTTTTTTTATTTGTAATCTAAAACAAATAAAAAAGTAGACAACTATTTTAAATGTTTTATTAAGTAATTATTTATTAACTTAGATATAATATAAATAATGTATTTAGAATGAGTCTTAAGAAAAGTAAGAAAAAACATATGCATTACTGATTGATAGGCTTCCGAGCTGGTAGATACGAGCCCCTGAATTTAAGTGCTTTGGTTACTTTAACCACATTAATATTGGGAAGTATAGTTAAGCAAAGTTGAGTTTTTAAACTAATTAGGACAGTAGACTGGTTGTTATAGTACTTATTTTTCTATTAGGTGATGAGGGCTCTATTATTGAAATCGAGTCTTTAGAATTTATTATACCTTTCGCTTTTAAGTAAGTAACAAGATGACTAAATTACCAATAGTTATTTATGTGACTGTTGCATAATGAGGGTCATTAAAATACGAATGTGGTTTTATGAAATGAACGAAGTGAGTTTCATAAAAGGATCACATGAGTATTTTAATGCCTAATTATGTACAGTCACATACATAACTTTATCTTCATTCATACGATAAATGTCTATTTTAAAGTCAGGATCGATGTGAAACCGCGTGGAATATAATCCGTAGTACCAGGAGAGCAGAGAAGAACAAGAAGCTAGGCTAGCTCGCGTCTTTCAAACTCTTTGATTTAATGAATAGTTACGCTGCGGATAAGCTCTCCTGGTACCTTTGAAAATACATCAAGATGTTTTGCTTACATATTATGTTAGCTTCAAATCCATTAATTATTACTTTTTAAGAAGACGTTCGAAATTTGAACTTAATTAAAGTATCGGTTACCGATACTAAAATGTAAACATTACGATGCAGCCACAGATACTTATATCTAAATGTAGGGAGTTTGCTCATCGCTCCTGACTATAAAATAGACATAATATTATGGTATGGATGTAGATAAACAGATATATAAAAATTTTAACGTCTAGCGGTTTAAGTACTGGGCTATGATTTTGGGTTAGTATCAAGTTTAGGGACACAGCTCGAAATTTTGGTCACCAATCCACATTTGACAAGCGTGGTGATTAAGCTGGTACCCATTTCTCTGATGACGACCTTTGCCCTGCGAAAGTGAAATCAAACAAAATTTCGATTGCTTAATCCTACATAATATGTAGGTATTATAAACGCGAAAGTTTGTAAGTATGGATATGGATGTTTGTTACTCTTTCACGTAAAAACTACTGAATGGATTTTAATAAAACTTTGCAATAATATAGTGCTTAAACATCAGAATAACACACAGACAACAATTTATACCTAAAGATATTGAGTTCACGCGGGTACTAGTATTATATTATCTGTGACGCGGGTAAGGCCGCAGGTGGAAGGCTAGTCAATTATTATAAAATTTAAAACTAAAAATATTTTCTTACTGTCAAGGTAAATGAAATATATGTAGTCTTACGGCTTAAATTGAATTCGATCATGTTTCTATGTGAAATGTGATTCAGAGCAATGCAAATGGCAGAATTTTACTTTTAATTATTTTTGATCCGGGCATTATCATACCCACCTGTTGAAATTGATTTTATAAATACTTTTGCATCTGAATATTACCTATAATGCGGATATGGGGATACAAAATTAATACAGACATTCTGAGGTTTCATCCACAAGTTATTACATAATTATATTACTTCGTGATTCTTTGTGATGTGAATTTGGCACCACCAAAAACATTTTTATGTAAAATGTTGCCAAGACGAGACCATAATTATGACTCGCATCGCACTGTCAATAAGTTAACAGATCTTAACCTATTACTTCCCAATGCTGGTTAATAAACCTCCATAGCCGTCGTTGAAATGAAATCACAATCGCATAGAAAAATGACATGGTATTGTTGTAGGCATTTTCTTATAATGTCCAATCATACTCGTATTTTAAATAACCTCAAAACTTTGGCTTATTCCACAAATCCCCTTAGAAGATCCCCTTCGCAGGGGATTTGTAGACTTTTTGTCCAGAAATCCCCTTCGTATTGGTCTAAGGGGATTTCGAGACTAAAAGTCTACAAATCCCCTTAAACAATATTGAAACTTAGTTTTTTTTTAAATTAAAAACAGTTTGTTTCATAATCACATTCTTTATTATTTTGGAACATAATGTACGAGTAATAAATCAAAACAGAATAAACACCTTCAATAATTTTCATCATTATTAAGAAGTTTCATATAACTTAAATTTCTTATAATAATATTCCTACTTGCAATAATTAAAACATGACACAGATAATCATATTTTCACATTAATCACATAATGTTTGTACAATAATGATATACCTAGCTCCTTAATACTTGCAATAATTAAAACATCACAGATAATCATATTTTCACATTAATCACGATTGTTTATTTACTTAAGAATTAGTTATGTACCTATAATCGCCATAAGGCCCATGAGTGAGAGGGAGCGCGGTATATGCTTCGCTATGCTCGCACGTTTTATTGGCCTGCGTGCAGCGAGACATTGCGTTTACTATAGTGGCACCACGAATGGATACAGAAATATCCACCTAAAGGCTATAATAATACGATCCATACTCCTGTACAATACACATTTTGTCGGCTTATCTGGTTCTCGAAGGGTTTTTGTCCATTCTTCTATGATTCCTGGAACTAGCTGGGGAAGAGTTTACAAATACAATTTGCAATTTTTATCAGTTAGTTCAGTTAGTTGTAACATGTCAGTGAGTCAAGTGCGCTGCGATTTTTAATCTTTAATATGGCTGGTAGTTCAAGTGGTGCTGGTGGTGAACTGGAGTACATTAAGAAAAATAAATCTACGATACTTTTACACACTGGACATCAGTACTGTGTAAAAACCAGGAACAAAAATAATTGACTGTTGTTTATTATGTTACAACTAACTGAACTAACTGATAAAAATTGCAAATTGTATTTGTAAACTCTTCCCCAGCTAATTCCAGGAATCATAGAAGAATGGACAAAAACCCTTCGAGAACCAGATAAGCCGACAAAATGTGTATTGTACAGGAGTATGGATCTTATTATTATAGCCTTTAGGTGGATATTTCTGTATCCATTCGTGGTGCCACTATAGTAAACGCAATGTCTCGCTGCACGCAGGCCAATAAAACGTGCGAGCATAGCGAAGCATATACCGCGCTCCCTCTCACTCATGGGCCTTATGGCGATTATAGGTACATAACTAATTCTAAAGTAAATAAACAATCGTGATTAATGTGAAAATATGATTATCTGTGATGTTTTAATTATTACAAGTATTAAGGAGCTAGGTATATCATTATTGTACAAACATTCTGTGATTAATGTGAAAATATGATTATCTGTGTCATGCTTTAATTATTGCAAGTAGGAATATTATTATAAGAAATTTAAGTTATATGAAACTTCTTAATAATGATGAAAATTATTGAAGGTGTTTATTCTGTTTTGATTTATTACTCGTACATTATGTTCCAAAATAATAAAGAATGTGATTATAAAACAAACTGTATTTAATTTAAAAAAAACTAAGTTTCAATATTGTTTAAGGGGATTTGTAGACTTTTAGTCTCGAAATCCCCTTAGACCAATACGAAGGGGATTTCTGGACAAAAAGTCTACAAATCCCCTGCGAAGGGGATCTTCTAAGGGGATTTGTGGAATAAGCCAAAACTTTAGCTTCCCCTTTAAGGTTCACAACCGTAAATAGAATTAGGCTCAATGGATAAGGCATAGTCTTTTACGCTGTACAATAAAGCGACAAATATATAAGAAAGGCTAAAAGGCTCTTACCTAAAGCGAACACTCTACATTACTCGGATGCTATTTATAAAAGTCTAACTAAATATTATACTTTTCTTTTGTTTCAGGAACGTCCCCGATGCTGTATAGAAATTGTTAGAAGTAGGTCGCGATGTTTAAATAATTGAATTCCATTTTTTTTAATATAAAGTAAACACGGTGTTCGTAGAGATGAGGACTTTAAAAAAAAAATGATTAACTGGTGAGGTGGAATTAAATGGCGGGTGAAAAAAATAAAGTTTGAATTTCAAAATGTCATCTGAAGTGTCATTGGAAGGGCGGGAACGGCCGGGATTGGTCAGCCGGGGGGCAACAGGGCTGGCACGCATCGCCTGCTCGCAAATAGGGTTGGTGGTTCTAGTGGTGGTCTACGTACTGTTGGGAGCAGTACTGTTCGAGTACTTAGAGTCGGGGCCTGAGGTACAGAAGCGGTCCGCGATACAGCGGTCGCGAGAGGAATGCTTGAAAGAACTCTGGGCAATAACAGGTATGTGCCATTTACCTTTGACACCTTTTTTATGCTATAATTAACAGGAAAACCTATATGACCACACGGTTGGACGCGCCTATTGCTAAGAAGCAATAATTTAGCCTTACTAGGACATATAAAAGGGGGCGCTGTTGGTGACAGTGCCATTTAATTTGTAAAATTTCAATTTTTTAGCCTGTTGGGAAATTGTATGCATCCTACTTATATGAAATACAATAGCAGCATTAATGTTGGTAAAATTATGCTACATATAAAATTTATGATTTTCCAAAAGGGAGGAGTGTTTATTGAAAAAATAACTTTTTTTTTACCTAAATGAATCTTATACAAAAAAAATATATCTGGTTACCATCATCATCATCATGTCAGCCAAAAGACGTCTACTGCTGGACATTGACTTTTTTCAAGGATCTCTAATTCGTTTGGTCCTGCCCCACCCTCATCCATTGTATTCCTGCGATCTTTATGAGATCATCGCTTCACGTGTCCACCACTCAAAGCCCTGGCCGCTTCAACGGCCGTCAGTACTTCTCCCAAATGGGTCCTGCTCATACTGTCACTTAAGGCTCGCAATTCTTCAGTGACGTTGGTCATCCTGCGGGTTTCATAATTTCTGATGCGATCACGCAACGAGACCCCAAGTTAAACTGAGTTAGTCTGTTAAACCAGTTGGCGAATGCGGGGTTATTCTGAGCAGACCATAGTCAGTCAGGGTGTAAGAAAATGTTTGTTTATTAACTGCAATATCTTTCGCAGTGCTTCACATGAAAACATTTTGGTTGGTGGTAGGACTTTTTCAGAGTCCAGCTGGCTGAAACCCCCACATGTGAAATCCGCCGCCATAACAGCCCTGGCTGTGTTCCGGCAGTATTAATGTGGGGCGAGTTCATTTGAAATCAAAGGCTCGAATGTCAGATGAGCCCAATTTGACCACGTAGAGCGACGCTACCTGTTGAAGTGTCCCTCAATGAAATAGGCCAGGGTGCCCCTTACCATCAGGTTGACTGCGTGTCTGACAACTGACGTATTAAAAAATTGTTATTTTTTACTACGTCTTACTTACTATTATTATTATATGTACCTTTATCTGTCGTGGAAAGGTAAGCCATATAAATCAATCAACTAATTATTTTAATACTTAATAATTCATTGAACGCGGAAAGGACGATGGGCGGGTTCGTCCCCAGTGGTCTATAAAGTTGTGATGTATGTCAGTTCTAAGGTCATAATAGCTTTGTTTTAATGTATGTCATCAATATGGAAATTCATTCAGGGAGAAAGCTATAAACAAACCCACGTTACTTTTGCACAGGGCCCAGGTGTGATGTAATAATACAGGAAAGTTACTGAGAGAATGTTCGAAAACAAATGCATCTCCTTAGTTCTATATCTAACTATGTTTCCATCTACTAAGAAAATGGATCGCCTAAATGTATTGCACAGAATTTGATAAATATTAATATATTTTGTGTCATCTATAGGACAAAGGGCTATGCAAAAGACTGGGCCCAAAAAATTTTTTGTCAGATTTGGGACATAGACTACGAAGTAGATCACACCTTTAACTTTTATTATGGACAAAATTGGTCCTAGACAAAAAAAGTATAATATGTTTATAATGTTAATTATTATTTATGTTCATATAAAAATAATAAATTATTATGGGCGATAACTTTTTCCCCCTGGGACCGATTATGGTGTCATCATAATAAAAGTTGCCGGTGTGTGTGTGGTCTTTCACGTAAAATACTGAGCCCAAGAACAATGGCAAGTTTTGCATTCTCCTTTGCATTTAGGTATTGTTCTTAATGATTAGATATCAACGATTTTAATGATTTTGTTTATTGTTCTTCTAGTTTTTAATGAGAAGGAATCTCCGAAATGCATGTTTGAATCAAACCCGCGAATAAGTGTAAGTTCTAATAATTATTCAGTTCCCAAAAATTCGATTCGTCGAAGATTCGCTACGTGGACAATAAAGTCCTTGTAAAAAGGCTTGGCGTTATTTCCCTGTTTGGGAATTATTTTGTCCGCTGTATTTTGTTCGCTGTATGTGTCGCATCGTTAAAAATATACATAATTCAAATACAAAATATATTGATTATTACGGTTTAATCGGTATCGTTTTGTACGCCTTCGAAATGACAGATCAAAGCTTTAAACCTCGTTATGTCCATTTAGATTAATTATTTAATAGATACTTTTTAACTAATTACATCTACCACTTCCATTTAAAGGAAAAAAAAGTTCTTAATTAGGCTGTTAAGTTCCGTGCTTTTAAATATTATTTCATTCTTGCTGTTTTTTTATAATTATATCCTTAAAAATAAATATAAAATATTTTGGAATAGGTATACTATGGCTGCAGCAGCCATAGTATAGCCATAGATAATAAGCACCTTATTAACGGATTAACTTACTTTTATTTGTTTTACAAAAAAAAAGGAGACAGCATCATTGTAACCTAACAGATAAATGTTCACGAACTAATCTACTTGCGGTGAAACCCTAGGTTTATAAACATAAACAAAGTACGAGAACGGATTTTTTGTCCCTAATGTATGGCACATCACTAGAACACCAGATTTTTCGATACGGGTTTACTTGTACCCCAGGGGTTCTGCGAAATCGACGGCACTTAGATTTACGCAATATTGATAAATAAAATATCTCTGGACATTATTCACACAGCGCCATCTAGCCCCAAACTAAGCATTAGCTTGTGCTATGGGTGCCAGACAACGTATAAACATTACTTATATACTTTTTTTTTGTAAATACATACATATTATACATAGAAACACCCAGACCGATACAAACAGACATGTTCATGCACACAAATGTGTGTACCGTGCGGGGATCGAACCCGCAACCTCTGGTGTAATAACCGACTTCTCGACCATTACACTAAATGGCTCGTCATGATGTATAAAATATATCTTTATAAATAAAAGGAACTACTAAGGGCACAGTAAAGACATAGGTAAATATTAATTTCGCGCGTAGTTTCCAGTTGAAAAAACTTAATAGACTTCTCACAGGAATACTACAATGATTAGACCAACGAGGCTTTTCCTTAGAACAATAAGTTATTGTTCTGAGGGCTTTTCATACAGTTTGAATGTCGGAATGTCATCTTTTTTTTAAACTCCCTCAAGGGCTGTGGTGCCCGCTGTGACGATTGACCGGCTAATACACAGTTTTTTGATTTCCATACAAAAATATTATCATAAAAGGAGAACGAAAATAAGTCATTGTCAATTTCAAAAGTACAAAAGCGCGGTCAGCGTCATCTGTCTCCCGCCATTAATAACTTGCTCGCAAATTGTTTTCACCTCGAATATAGAATTCAATTAATTTGAATTTGGAACGCTGCGCTCTCGACCTTTTCGATTGGTTCGTGGCCATTGGTTCAGAACTTTTGATACTAGGTGATAAAAGTCGAATTAATTTGTATTTTGGGATGAAAACAATATTAATATTTATGGATATGGGCTTAACCACATTCCTTAGATGGGTTTATAATATCTGAGTACATAAACGTAGTTTATTTGAAATCTGTATACAGTAGGTAAGAAGATTATATTATTATTATGATGCAATTTTTGAATAAGGATCCATTTATTTAACCTGTATAGGTATTCAACAGCCTTCTAAAAGCTTATTTCGTGAGTACTTAGAAACGAGTTAGGAAACATCTCTGATGTTGCTTTGGCTAAACAGGTACGAGTATATTGGCCTCTCAATTTGTCGCACTTAGATTCCGTCTTGGAGGAAAAAAGGAAATTTGAAATTCGAATGCACAAATCCCTTTTCTGTTTAAGTGGGTACCTCCCATATAAGGGCGACTCTGACAACCCGAGCTTATCGCCCAAGCGACTCCGGTATCCTTATAGGTTTTCTCCTCTTTAAGAAAGTAAGTACACCCCACAGAACTTATAGGTTCCTATTATGAGTTCTGTGGCTCAGTCATTAATGTATTTTGAACACTCTATAACCTCTATAGGTATCTTTCTATATCGTAATAAATATCCAACCCGAGTAACTCGGGTCCACTATAAGTATAAAATGATCGTAAGATGCAACGATGCGTAGTTCCGTACCCTTGCGTCCCAAAATCCGTCGCGAGCGAACTGATCAAACCCGCCCGGCCTGTCGCGAGGAAGCGGGAAAAGCGGGTGGAAGCGCCTATGCCTTATTGTGCCTTAGTCCCTGGAATAACATCTGTGAGGTCATCTGGATGCGGGTAGGGCTGCCTACGACTCAAGAAGACATTTTATACTACATCACAGATAGTGTCTTTTTCTACTACTGACTATAATGTCAAAACTATTAGTACCTAATAGGGCCTCTAAGGCCTCGGCCTCGAATTTCGCGGCAGCGGAGCAGGGGCGGCAGCAGCAGCGGCGAGATGTTTTGTATGGAATCCTATAGACCCGTTCTCTAACACAGCGGGGCGGGAGCGAGAGCGGCAGCGCACGCAGGCGCACTGCGGTTCACCGCTTGACAGCGTCGTACCACTCTTGATGGCTATATTTCGAATCGAACACTTCAGAATATTCACATCTTTCTGTATCGCAATAAAAACTCAACCCAAAGGACAGGGGTATAAAATGATCGTAAGATGCAACGATGCGGAGTTCCGTACCCGTCCCGGAATCCGTCGCGAGCGGACTGATCAAACCAGGCTTGTCGCGCGGAGGCGGGAGCGGGTGGAAGCGGGTCTGCAGCGTAAGACACTTATTGTGCCTTAGTCCCTGGAATAACATCTGTGAGCTCATCTGGATACGGGTAGGGCTGCCTATGTCTACGACTCGAAGAGACCTTTTTGAAACAAAGATCTTACTCTGAGTTACATATGTAGAAACGGCACGGGTGCTGACCAAAACATGTTGCCACCGTGCCGGATAAAGTTCATCATCATCAGCCTTTATAAGTCCCACTGCTGGGACACTGGCCTTATCTCAAGTGTGAGACAGTGTGGGCTATACTTCACCACGCGGGCCCAGTGCGGATTGGTGGAGTTAAAGTTATAGTATAAAAAGGTCTTGACTAATCTGGTTAATTTAACGGTAGATATAACTACCAGCTTCAGACCGTCGAACAAAATGTTTGTATTTTTTGGAAAATATTATATTGATCGGGTGTGTGACCATAGAAATCCTACTAATATTATAAATGCGAAAGTCTGGATGTTTGGATGTTTGTTACTCAATCACGCCTACACGGCTGAACGGATTTAGATGAAAGGCACACGTATAGTTTATAACCCGGATTAGGACATAGGCTATAAAATTCGTACGGGAAACGCCTTATCGGGCATAACAATTTTGAAACTACTGAACTGATTTGAATATTTCTTTCACTGTTGGAAAGCTACACTTTCCCCGGTGAACATAGGGTACTTTTGATCCCGGAAATGTGGGGGGAAGGGGGGATATTTGAAAAAAGAGATTACGCGCGGGTGAAACCGCGGGCGGAAGGCTAGTACTCTATATTGAGTCAAATACCAAATACAATACAAAAGAAATGTGCTATAAATAAAACATAAAATGTCTCAAGTGCTCATAAATTGAATTCGTTATTTTGATGAAAATATTTTGAATGTTGCATCATTTTAGTTGTAAGAAAATTTAATAACTCTGTTGTTGTAAAGTTATGTTACAGTTAAAACCCATTTTTCGTTAGAACGCGTTTTTCCTTGTTAGAACTAGTTTTTACTTAATGCCTTTGTTAACACTAGAATTGACTGATTTCTGAATCGAATATCAGTTAAAACGCGTTTTCCCGAAGCGAGTCAGTAAAAACTGTTTTATACGCACACTCTTGGATAAACTGGTAGAGGGAAATCGGCTCGGATGGATATAGGTTAGAAGGCTAAGGCGGGAGCGAAGCGAAGCGAGCTCCCGCCTTTAGCCTTCGTGGTTATTTTTTTTTAAACCCTGAAAACCTTTTTTTATTTTCACTATATAGTGAAAGGTGAAAGGTTATAGTGGGGGCTTCGCTCCCGCCTTAGCCTTCTAACCTATATCCATCCGAGCCGATTTCCCCCTACCAGTTTATCCAAGAGTGTGCGTATAAAACAGTTTTTACTGATTTGCTTCGGGAAAACGCGTTTTAACTGATATTCGATTCAGAAATCAGTCAATTCTAGTGTTAACAAAGGCATTAAGTAAAAACTAGTTCTAACTAGGAAAAACGCGTTCTATCTAATAACTAGTTTTAACTGTAACAGTTACATGTTTCGTTTCTACATTAAATTTCAGTTAATTTATAATTTAGTGCTTAGAAATAGAATAACTTTATTTCGCTCACTTGGGCGATCTTTATTATATTTTACTTTTTATATTGCGCTCAGTGCTATGATTTGAATTAATAAAACACCTGTTTTATTTGCCGGACGAGTATGTGTAATTTAGGTACCATAACTGAACTTATGGCCAGCGAGAACTGCGGCCGTGTGTGGGTCTTAGGACAAAAAGTGTTCGTATCACTATCTTACTAAACTCCGTCGGTTTCCCCTCCAAACTTGAGCCAGACGGGCCGATGCAAGCATGATATCTGACCGCCTCAAACCACAAATAATACTTTACCTATTACTTTTTCCAATGATCAATAGCTTAGAGAAATCTTTTGACAGCCCTACTAGTAAGGGGTTCCTTTTGTCCCGCAGGACACAGGGGAAATTATATGGAGTACAGCCTAACTATCAAAGGTCAGTTGTCAAAGGGAACACAAAAAATGTTCCGCTTTTTCGATGGAACTAAGACAAAGCCATTATGTAGATGGGTCACCTCACTGTAACGAGCTTTCCGCAATTCGATTTTGAGATTTCACCGTGTTTGTGGAACGGAATCGTATTTTCGTTCAGGTTATTAAACCAAAAAAAATTGATGCTGGAAAAATAGATGGTTACTTTTTTCATTGGTAATGGTGTTTTGGTTATTAAAGGATAGTGTGCGGATGATGGAAGAAGAAAAACTAACACACACCGCAGATTGTCAGAAGAAAACAGAAATACAACAGCACAAAAGAATACCACAGTAGATCAGACTTGCATAGGTGGACTATACAGAAAACAATATTGATTAAAAATAATTATTAATATTTATAATTTTTGTTTAAAAAATTTAAAAACGTCACGACGTTGTTATCGTTTTAAATATAGGTCATCATCTGATTCATCACTATAATTCCGGACTCTGATCAATCCATTACCATTTTCTAAGGCCGACGAAATGTAGTCCACTTGCTTCATCGGGATTGTCGCAAAATCGCGCATTCCGAGGTTTGCACTACGCTACATAAGGATACTTGTATATTGTGACCACAGAAACTTAACCATCTAAAGGATAAAGGTAGTCGAAAGTCGGTAGAACATGTCACCGACCGTCAGCCCCTATCGAAGTTTCCGTTCACAGACGATGTATCTAACCGTCAATAATCGAGAGCTGTTGCGGGACTTGCATCTGATAGATGCTGTCGATATCGATGTAAGTTTAGAGTTTGATGGTTTTAAGTGTTGTTCAGTGTAAACTTCCGAGGAGTTAAGGGTAAAGGAGTCTATGCAAATACCTTTGTTGATGAGTAATGAGTATGCTTATGACACTTTACAAGATGGTATATACGAGTACACTATGCATTTATGAGACTTGTTAGATGGTATTAATTTTCTGTTACGGCATAACAGATGAATTTTACCTAGCTAGCTAGCGTAATAGGGTAAAATACTAAAAATAAAACAGCTCACCTGAAAAACTTGCACCAACCAAGCATATCTTAAATGAAAATCGAGAAGGTGCTCTCCGCGGAATCTAATATAGTTAACGAAATTTCTGCTGGGCCCACAAAAAGCTATTGTTTCGGATTACAAAGGAAATGTCTTACGAATACGGCGGCGTAAGATATTTTGCATTTACATTAATACCTAAGAGGAGATAATGTGTTCAAGGTAGTTGACAAGTTAAGATAGAGTGTAAGAGAGATGGAAGGATAGTAGGTTTCGGAGGTAAGAGTCAATAGAACATGACGTTAACCATGTCAAAGTTTCCGCTCATCGACAATATAATATTTAACCGTCAATAATTAATCGAGTGCTGTTCCACTCCGGAGCTTGCATCAGATAGATACCGTCATATCGATGTAAGTTTAGAGTTTGATCGGTTGAAGTATTGTTTAGTGTAAACTAACTAACGAAGGGTAAAGTTAAAGGGAGACTGCCAGTCGTCAGTGCAATAGTGAGTGTACATCAGAAACTTCACGAGGCAGTACTATATATAAATAAGATAATGTTATATACTGATAAAATTGACAAAAATGCAAATTACAAACGTTGGCAGATAATATTCCTTGCAGTTTAGTATATTTATTGAAGAAGTGTAGCTATACAATCACTATATTTGTCATCATCACAAATACACAATATTGTGATACTTTTAGAACACAAGAGTCCAATTTAATGTTCAAATTGTTCCAATCGCATCGAAATCGCTTTAAAATAACCCATAACGACAGTCATATTATCGGCAATAACTCATCTCACTCGGTATAAAATTCGACATATTTCAATGATAATTTCCATTGTTTGCCTCAATATCGCTCGAATGATAAATTGAAACCACGCCAAACTGGTTAATGGAATACTTCAGGGACATTTTCAGTGCTTATGCTTACTTAGACTAAACCACGACTAAACATTGAGGCCATTAATTTGGAAGTAAGTTCATCATCGTAAATCAAAGTATGGCGTCGGGATGCGGGCGCAACTTGGAAGGTTCTAGATACAAACTAAATCTTGAGTAGTACAAACTAAGGCTTGAAGATCAAAAGGGCCTATAGTATGGCAGAATATTGAATGAAAGGTTCAAGTGAAATGGCTGTCTTGGTTGCTACCCAACAAATGTTTGGGGCACGGTAAGGCAGTGTCAACATAAAGGATTCTCTGCTGTACTCGTACCTCGTTGTTGCGATCAGGATCGGGTTTTGTTAAGTATTCCATCCTTTCGCTAATCTTACATGACCCTCTTCGGTTGCCACATTACCTTAATCTAAAATGATATGTATATCTAAAAGCATTTCCAGATTCTGTCTTGTTTTTTTTTTCTATTCTTATCCTCGGGCATACTCGACCGTCAAAACATAGGGCAACAACAAGTACGAAACAAAGTTCAGCAAAATCGAAAAGACCAATAAAAATTCGAGCTTCATTTGTACTTTTACAAACATCGTTACAGAATTCCATATTCATCTAAACATGCCCATAAATTGTCCTGATTTAATTTAAACCTCCAGGTGCCAGTTTTTGAACGCTGTCGGATTAAGTATTTAATTCGATAATTTAATCAAATACAAACACGAGAATTAAATTTCGCGGACTGTTCGCGGTTGTACCGAAATGAAATGTGAATTTAACTCGTTTATTACTTTTGTGCATTCGATTTATTGGTACAGCCGGCTGCGATACTCCCGGCTAATGGGATTCGCTTATTTTATCATTGTTATGAAGACTTATAACACGCAATTATGTGTGTTTGTATACGATGGTATTCGTATTTTTTAAAATAGGCATTTATTGATAATGAATTGATCTGTATTCAAATCAGTAGAACGTATTTGGGTAGAATATTAAAGCGTTTAGGTTTTGAAAATTGTCGTATTTGTATTATTCACTATAGGAGGTATAGGAAAATCTCCCTTTTTAAGATAGAAAGTTACAATGAACAAATATTATTTTGGTGATATGCAAGACTCGCATGGGGCTGGGTGCGTGTCGTGTTAACACGACTTTGGCATGTCTATACAAAAAACTTAACTAAAGTGGTTAACCATAATATTTAATCTAATCCGTCGTTAAATCGTTAAATCTAAATATGTGGTCAATCTTATTTATGGATGGAGAGATATTAAACTCTTTCATGCAAAACTACCGAACGGATTTAGATGAAACGTAACAATAACATAGGCTAGGTACTTTATATTATTGTACACCTGTCTCGGTTATGCTAAGACTTGGTTGCTCCAGCTTTATATTATTGTACCAGACTGGCAAAGCTGCTTGCGGAAGCAAGTATTAAAAATACATACAGTCGAACACATAACCTCCTCCTTTTTTGAAGTCGGTTAATAATACCATTTCGTAAGACATGGCATAAACTTCATGACCCTTTTAAATTATGTTTATAAGAAGTGGGACACGTAGATTAACTCTTAAACACCCGACCGAAAGCCGGGTGTCGCGTAAACAATAGATTTTCTATTGTGTCTGGTTTTCCGGGGCTTGATGGATTAAACACGTGCTATTGATCAAAAGCAAAACTTTTTGTCGTAAAAAATATTTCAAGGAACATTTAATAAAAACACAATGAAAATACCTGCAGCAACGTCATAAATTAAAATAAAAACACTGATCCCCGAATGGAAAAACAAAATGTCCCGAAAATTTCGATTAAAAAGCCGGAATACTTGCGCTTATAAATCATACCCCGCCGAAGCCAGGGTAAAATGCCCCGCGATATTTTAAGGTAAAGGGTAATAAGATTCCGCGCCAAGCCAACCTTTCGGAGGGTCGGCCTAACCTTAGATAATAATTTAATCTGTTCGTTTTGGTTTATCTCGCTTCGACACCGCATGGCTCCGGCTGTTGTTTCAACATTCCGACGTTCCCTTTTGAAATTAAAATATAAAGTTTCAGTCTTTGTCCCACAGCAGGATAAAGGCCTGAACATTTAAAAAAACAGATGGAACGTGTGGTTTATTTACTTATCATCGATTGAAGTGCGGTAGAGACAAGATAGGCAGTTCCTGAAGGTGGGTCTATGCTTACGAGCCGAGCACGAGCCGCGCACTAGCGGAGCACGAGCCGAGCCGCTCTGCTCGCGTGACAAGTGTGGACACACAACGAGCCTGCACTGCGAGCGCGATGCAAATCTCTTTGTGTTCGTCAAAAACCCGACAATCGCGGAGTACAGTCGAACACGAGCCGAATGCTCGAAGCGCGCTCGTTCGAGGCTCGAAGTCGGTCCACAGTACACGAATTTTGGATCGGCTCGTGCTCCGCTCGTGCGCGGCTCGTGCTCGGCTCGTAAGCATAGACACACCTTGACGGTTAGTCGGAACGGATCGGCTCGACTGAGGCAGTACCGCACTCTCACAGAAGTTCGAGTAGCTTTGCTCTTGCGCTCCGTTTGATGAGTGCCGGAAGCCTAAACTCCCTATTATGATAAATCCCTGCCTATTTACATCAAGGCACCGTTATAGAAATGCTGGGTAAGTTGTTTAATCACTATTTGTAGAGTCAGAGTTAATGTATGTAAGTTATAATGTATTTCGGAAAATTCAAAATGTATCCATGACCAAAATGTCTTGGTGGTATGTATTTTTTATATTTAACCTTTATATGACGAGCCATTTGGTGTAATGGTCGAGAAGTCGGCTATTACACCAGAGGTCGCGGGTTCGATCCCCGCACGGTACAAACATTTGTGTGCATGAACATGTTTGTTTGTATCGGTCTGGGTGTTTCTATGTATAATATGTATGTATTTACAAAAAAAAGTATATAAGTAATGTTTATCCGTTGTCTAGCACCCATAGCACAAGCTAATGCTTAGTTTGGGGCTAGATGGCGCTGTGTGAATAATGTCCAGAGATATTTATTTATATAAATTCATCGCTTTTTAAGCAGAAGGGATTAAATAGTTATTTGCCCAATTTCGCACTTTTGAATCTAACGCGGTGATTCTGGTTATTTCTTTGGTAAATTTCACAGTACTTTTATTAAATACCGTAACTGGTGTCATTCCTGCCCCTGTTTTGGTTGTTCAAGAAGGGTGTGTAAAGATTTTTACAGGGTCGGTTCAGGGTGAGGTTCTAAATTCTTGTCTAGTTTTATTAATATTGTGAAATATGTTTTAATTAAATATGCCTGGCCTGAAGGGGCGTTCTAACTCAATGCTGACAATGACAACTGACAATCCGTATGAATAACTTAGTCAGCACAGCAAACCGTGTAATCCAATCGATACCAATTATTATTACTTAACATATTGACGTGTATAATTTAAACTGTCTGTCTGTCCGTGAAAACGTTCGGAGTTTATGATATTTTATCTAATAAATTAATGTTCATGTCAAGTTTTTGTTTGTATCCATTGAGCTACTATTACTACGTAGTACATAATATTTCTGTTTGTATCATACAATTTTAATAATAGACTTCTAAATTCGTGCAGGAAATAAAACAGGAACCATTTTTCATATTATTGTAATTGGTAGATTTTAATAGTCACTGAATACCCATTTCCTGTGTTTGCGTGACGTGCAACTTAGAAATAAATAAGCAGCTTTTTAAAAGCAAAATTGCAACACAAAATTATATTAATACACACAGTAATAAATAAATAATAGTATATAAAGCAAATTAATGCCTAACTAATCTTATGCTATAACGGTCAAGTGATAGATAGATAGACATTAGATAAATAGGCTGATAATTACTTTTTTTTTACCCTTTAGTTACTCTGTTATTACGGATCATAAGGTTTGATTAGTTATTTAAAATAAATACCCAAGAGCCAAGCGGCAGGTTACAGACTCATTTTATGTAAATGCAAAAACAAAGTTATGTACAATTATATCATGATCCAATTTCGAAATTGTTTGTGATATAAATTAATCAAACGAGGCGTGAATGTTATTTCTCAAAAGTGTGATTATTTAAAGAACGTTTCAAATAAATACCCAGGAGGGAAAGCGTTGGTTTTTAAGAGCCATTTCACTGCATGCTAGCGCCGCCATTTAAAAGCAAATTGCGTTCTATTCATCTTCTACAAAAGGCAATACATTATGTTTTTTATTAAGTGTGGTGGTGTAGGCCAGTCAATTACTGTTCTTATATATTAGTCCTTGTTTGAAAAAACTTTTTACTGTAATTCGGCACTCTACCAAACTGAGCGGAATCCTTCAAATCCCCTTCCTCTTCAACATCCCCATTCCTCATAACCCTTCGCCTTCCCCCTTCTTGTATTCTTTCAAAGGCGAAGAACGTATCTTGGACCTAGTCGCAGGTGTCCATTAGCGGTAGTGATCCAGCACCATCAGGTGTCCTTTTTGTTTTTTGTTTCTTTCTTTCATGAAAAAAAAAACATTATCAACATTTCAACTGTTGCTGTTTTCTCAAATTAAAAAATTAATGCCTTAAAAAATTCGGCCTATTTTAGCGGACCAACGATAATAAACTGGAACATGAGTTATGACAACATGATAAAATATACGTTATACCTTTTGTATATTAAGTAATCGAGCATATTCAAAATACTATTTTTAATATTTTTTCTTGATCTGTTTTATATTTTATTTTATTTACCTACTAGTATAGTAATTTGTCTTAACTTGACACTGGCTAAATGCACAAGCCGTGCAAAGCCAAAAATTAAAAAAAAATTGATAAAAATTAGCAACGCTATTGTGCGGGGAAACGGCTCTTTACACATTTCAGTGCACGCAAGAGCACCTATCAATATCTGCCAATTTTAATTTTACAATCCAATTTGACCGTTCGTAACTCTATTAGTGGCGGCTCGTATGATGCATGTTCAAGCTTGGTAATTTTACAGCCCTACATTTTGATACTAATTAAATTTACCAACGTACTCGCAATAAAATAATGTGGCGTTTTCATTACAATGTTTGCGGTTTAACTCATTACGTTAACCACTTTCTGGTTAGAATTTTTTGTCGGTTAGAATTTCTTGCCGGTTAGATCGTTGTTTCGTTAATTGAAGATGCTATTTATCACATTTAGTTGTTTAACAAAATTTTAATGATACTTAAAGTAAATCCCTAGACTTATTTACACAACGCCATAAGCAATTTAAGCATAACTTGTGATCTGGGTGCCAGACAACTTAGTAAGACAATTTTTTCTTTGTAAATGGATACATAGAAATATCCGAAGCAACAGACATGGTCATGAATACAACTATTTGTACCGTGCGGGGGTCGAACCCACGACCTCGGATGTAAAAGCCGACTTCTCAACCATAACACCAAATCTGTCGTCTGTCGTCTCTTAAGATATATAAAGAAAAGTAATACTCATTCCTCTTTCTCTATCTAAGCTCGTAAATTTTAAAACATTGAATTTTAAATAAATGTAGATCCCCAACTCATACATTTGCGTAACTCGGCAGTAGGAATCGTATTACACAACACATGTTGCTAAAACTCGCAAACAATAAGAAAAACAAACGTCGTTTGTCTACGATCTCATTACGAGAAACAAATATTTTGAACAACAACGAAAACTGAACGTAATCTGAACCAATGCTTGCTTTCTTCCAAACCTTTTTCCCCAACCCTTAACGAGTATTCCTATTGGTACGTCATTCATCGCCTTTTACCCTTTACTACTTAAAACCTCTTCCGCATAAAACAGTCAATGAACAACAACCTTTGAAAACAGACTCAAAGTAAACAGTTACTTATTGAAATGTCGTTCGCGATTTGTTTAATATCTCGTAAATCTTTTTATTTTAGGGAAACGTCGTGTTAGATTTGTTTCGTTTCGATTTAGTCATTCCCTCTGTTTAGCATTTCGGAAGTTTCTTCGTAACTCAGATTGGATTACAGAAATTTATACCCGTTTTGAGGGAGGTATTTCAACAGGGCTCGTTCGACTTCACTCGTCGTTCAAAAGTGTTTCATAATGTGCTATAATTGTATGTGATATTCAAATTCTAAATATTTTTTTCTTAGGCTGTGCATTCAAATTTTTGAGAGGAACTAGCTTTCAGCTTGGTACTTCATCAAATTATAAGAAGTTCTTTATAAGTAATTACTACTTGCAAAAAAAGAATTTTTATAGTTTAAGATTTAAATTCTGAGTATTGTACAAACTAAACTCATCATTTTAACGTCTTTGACCTCTTAAAAAATGACCTTTCTTTATTTACGGTTTAAAATTTAAAGTTCATAGTCCTAGTAGATTGGGCGTTGATGTATCAGAAAGTCATTTAGCGATTTTCCTTCTTTTATATTTTTTTTAGATTTCTACTGTAGTTGAGCTCTGAAATCGTTGACATGTTGTGCATTTTTAACTCTGTATTTATAAATACAGCTGTCCAATTTTAATTTTAAACTTTCAATATCCAATTTAAGTTACTTTGTATAATTTCACTGTGGATTCATGATTAAATCGAGTTGACTGAACTTATTTATTGCCAATTAAATGTAGTCATTTACTTTTGTCTTTTGTCTGTCCTACTGCTAGGTTTAAAGGACAAATGTAGAATTTCTTGTTTTATGATATTGATTAAAATATTAGTAAGTATTTTCAGTTAATTGTGTACTGTAAGCACTTCATCAAACTTACCTAATCTATCAAATTCCTATTATCGATTTTCAGCATAAGGTCCGCCGCAACAATTTCAACTTTAAGACTTTTAAAATCAAAAATAAGATTTTTATTGGCGGTGTCAAATGACGAAGTCGAAAAAAGTTATTCCCGCTTGGAACCGCGATATTATTAACGGTGTCAAACGGCCAATTCAAAAAGAGTCCTTGTGCGTTTGACACCGCGGTGTATTCGGGACCGGGGTCAAACGACGAAGCCCCCGTAGTAGGTTGATGTGCTGTTTATTGCTCCTCGAAGTAAATAGTAAATAGTATTTACGCAATACGCATAAAATAGGTACTGTTAATTATTGCAGCTTAGCTTACTCTTAGCACAATAATTTGTTAGTAATTCCAACTTATTTATTCTTAGTTTTTAATGTCGCTTTCTCGTTGTTTCCATGACTGCAACATAGTTTCATTTGTATTTACATTTTACGACTAAACAAATTCATGATTTCATCAAACATTCGAAAGGCAAGTTAAAATCACCCCTGTTCGTCGTAAAACTTACACTTTTACGGCATTCGGAAGAAAAAACAATTAATTTTTCCTACATTTTAACAGCGGGAACGGTGGAAATCACAGGTTACGTGATTTTGCTTCGAGGTACTGTATAATTATGCGATGGCGCGAATTTTACAACCGCCATAAAATGCAAACCCATAAAAGTACACTTTCGTCTGCATTAACCTTTGTTTTGGGGCAGGTACCGTTCGTGTTTGACTTTTGAGCGTCATTAAGCTAAAGATAAACCGTTTAATACTAGAATTATTAATATCTGTGGCTAAAGTATAGTTATAGTTCCAAATAAATGGACCACCTCTATGGAACAGGAAGTGGGTCATAACACTTCCGATTTCCTCCGTGCCTTGGGTCTGGTTAGTAGTGGGCTGGTAAATAGCCGCAAAGCTGACAACGGTTCGTCCCTATACGGTAAAGGAGAAACTGAGGGAGTTTAGTGGGTAGTAGGATGAACGTCTTCAGTTCCTAGGCGCAAACACGGCCGCTAGTGTCGCTAGCCTGCGGTTATGGCGCGTAAATGCGTTTTCCGCAAAAAAAGGTCTGGTTCGTGGGAGGACTTTCTCAGAGTCCGACTGGCTCCTCCCAAACAGATGAACTCCCTCACCTTCTCCTACCCCTTCCCCATCCACTTTCTCAATAGCCCTTTACCTTCCCCTTCCCCTTTCTTCCATATTCTTCGTATTTTAGACCTTGTCTCTGTTGTTGGGCAGTAGTAATCACTTACCATCAGGTGTCAGACTTGATTGTTGAAACCACATTTTCCTTGAAAAAAAAAGTAAAACAATACCAACTAACCAACAGAATAATGGCCAGCACATAAGTTACTTGAAATATAATCTGCGCTTGAATCCAAACGTACAGAATTATCTTTTATCTCAATCCGCTTTAAATTATCTTCTCAGATAACAGTCTATAATTTAACTAATGCCATTTTTTAATTAAAAGCCAAGCACATTTTTCTATGCAGCAAAAAAATATCTGCTATGCCTGCTATGTCGCACAATTGTTGTTGGCCGTGTTAAATCCACCCGTACATATTCATGTACATAATTTTTAATGTAATTACTTGGTTTCATGTCGCCTGACAGTGGCGGCGCGTGTAAAAACATTCGCCCACCCACTACGATTAGGCTGGCCATGTTAAATAGAAAAATAAACAGGACGAATTAAAAGAATAGATGCGTTTGATGGCGTCATACAATTATAATAGAAAAAGTATTCTAATGATAAAAAACAGAAGTTAAATACATTTATTAAATATGTATAATGTATAACTAGCGAAATGGTAGGACTTGTATGATTTTCATACACAATACATAGAATAACGATACTAGACATAATTATTATATCATAATGATTTTTGCTAGTATGATTTTGAAACTTTCTCATTTAAAAAAGGTATCGCTATTTTCAGTGTCCTGTGCTGTCAGCGTAGCTATCCTTATAAAATTAAAAAGCATCGTCACCCTTATACCTGGCTCCAACTAACGCCTTCGAATTGGGCTTCTGTTTGTTTTCATATCGATTTTGGACACCCGCGCCGTCCCAGGCAAATATACCGGGCCCAGATTTGGATAATGAAGCTTTGTTGTTTAAATATGTATTAAGGTAAAAAGTAAGCCTTGTTTCAGGGTAAGGCTGCGTTCACATTGTAGAATTTTTTGTAAATGTCCTCATTTTTACGGCTTTTTAATGGACCCTATACATACATAAAGTATCAAGGTGTTACTTACATTATTATTCATTCCAATGTTTGCACTCGACCACAATTAAAATTAAATCAAAGCCCAAACTACGCTAACTAACATATTTTAGAGACATTATTAATTGACTTTCCTTGATACTTTATAGACAAGAGACACCACGGAAAGATAGATCACTATGGAGTATGGAGATTACTATGGAGTACTGATTACAGTAGTACCTATATGTTTTACAATATATTATTACATATTTTTCTATCGTTGGCCTCCATCATTGAAATCCTAGCCATCGTCAGAATGATGGGCAATACCTTATCAACACGTTGGCCAAATGCGGATTAGTAATCATAAACACAAACTTTATTCGTAAAATCCGACAATTTGTGTCGGATTGCCCAGGATGAGCTGACCGATTTAAAATATGTATTAGGTCAACTCATCCCATGGAATGAGTTCGAGTGGGATGAGTTGACTAAAGAGCCTGGGAAGTGATGTCAAAAGACCACGAGACCATCGAGGAGTTTTCTCAGTTCATTGATTTAATGTCCAGAGATATTTATTTGATGTTAGCAGCAGTAGCACTTTGTAAGATTCAGCAAACGCGTTGAGGCGTGAAAACGTACGCACGTCAACTTTTTAATCGCATAGGCGGGTCCGAACTACTTACTATGCGGCGACGGACACGCGAGCTGCGAATAAAATAGCGATAAATACTTCCAGTGTGTCCCTTGCTTAGTATTATGCGTCTCTGCAAACGATTTATGCATGGATTTATAGGGCGTATTTTTTACGCGGATTTATTTATGAAGAAAACAAACACGTGTTAGTGAGATGTGTGTGGGTTATTTTTTTTATGGAGGATGCGTGATGGGAGACCTGCGGCAGTGTGGGATTTGGGACTTAAGCGTCCCACTAGCTAGCCATAAGCCTGGAACCAGGTCGTCCCAATCGGATGTAAAGGAGAAACCGGGAAGTTTAGTGGAGCGCTTGAGTCTCGTGTCCCACACATTGCCGGCCGTAGGTCTAGCTGGCCTGCGGTTATGGTGCCTAATTTCTCCTTCGAAAAAAAAAGAAGGTTACTAACTGCATAGCACTAGACAGAGAACTAGACCAATGCCAGAATATGGTTAAACCAACATTGATCTCTAACTGGGCCGATTTCCTTACCGTTCTTTAAGTTGTTTGTCCGTCAAACGTAAAATTTAGGCGGTGCGCAGACATAGACACTTTTATGTCTTGTGCTGATTCTGACTGACTGTGGCCCGGATAGTGGCCACCAGTGACATATATAATCAGTCCAACGAAGAAGAGTTTTTGTGTTTTCTTACTTACATACTATGTAACAATTGGACACCGTGTCGGCAACTAAAAGTGTATACCTCTGCGAAGAGCCTTGCTTTTCATAGTAATCATTATCATTCATTTATTTTATTCTTTTTAATATTCTATTTAATTGTTACTTCAATCCAGACATTTCATAATAGGAAACCAGAGGAAAACAATTGTAAAAAATATGCACGATTTGTCTTTCCCCTGTCTCCCTCTTATCAAAACAACAGCGTTTTGTAAACATACAACGTCAATTTGCCAGCGGAAATATGCAAAATGAACAAATAAATCCATCTTAATATCCTTCCGAAAATACGTGTACGCGTACAAAATTGCAACACATACGTCCAAGACAGAGCAATTAATCATTTCAACTTGAAAGATTCGTTTAGCTCACACATTCACACGTGTTGCCATTTTATGAGAACGCGTTTCCATATTATATGAAAAATCGCAACTCCGTTGGAGGTTTCGAAGCAATTTCCTCGAAGGTTTTTAATATTCATATCTTATGGATAAGGTGGTTATCGCAATGTATCAAGAAAATTGTCAGTAGACTTGTTCGGAACGGAAATGGCAGCGAGAGAACCTATTAGCTCCCGGCTTAACCCGCGAGCTAAACAAATAGGAAATTGTGTTTGGGCGATGGAAAGACTTTATCATAGAGTTAGATTGAATATGAAAGACTACGATTTAGGATAGAAAGGTGTTCTATTTTGTTTTAGGATATCATTGATGTAGTCAAATCTAAAAACCTGGTAGTCATTGGTTCAATTCCCACCTCAGGGTTTCGCCATGATTTTGCCTTGCCAACTGCGGAATTGTAAACACAAGTCCTCGAGATCACGGTCCGGTACTTAAAATGGGATATTAATAGTCTAATACTAGCGGCTTGTTGGTCTAGTGGTTTAAATATCTGGCCGTGATTTTGGGTTCCTATGTTCAATTACAGCTATCGTAAAAAAGTAAAGATAACTTCAGAACAAGACTCTCAAATACAAGATTCCAATATTATACAATTCAGAATTATGAAATACTTTAGGTACTTTTAAAGTCCCAGGTACAGGCACGAGCATTATTCAGGCTCATTCAAATATGAACCTAATCGCAATCGCATAAGATGTCATTCATTATATTTCACGTGACTGTACATTCCCTGACCTTTAAATTTTATAATTTTGTAATCGAATTCTATTCTGCGGACTGAGCTAAAATATAGTACAAGAGGCAGGCGCAAACTTGCCCTCCGGCCAGCCACAGACCGCAAACTAACACACTGTGCAAATACTCGCCACACGAGCTTGAGTTAGGCACATCAAGCGACTCACTGCATGCTTCGCTAGAGGCGTTTATAGAGCACAAAGCAATGGCTATTGTTTAAAGTAATAGAACCAAAAGTGACATTGCTTAATTTAAAGTAATACTTATTATAATACAAAAACACTATCTTATTTTATTCTGGCCAGTGAGCTCAACAATGTACAAGAGGCATAGTACAATTTAAAGAAATAGGTATGTTTACAAAGACAGGATTCTAATCTATCAGCGGTTAGCAACACAATATACAAAATCCTATGTCAAAATTGACATGCATATTTATGTGCACTTAAAAACCAAGCAAATACTTCTCAAAACCGACTTTAAATCAGATTATGGCGCTCGCTAGGGGCTTGTAAGTCGCCCGAGTCATAAATATTAAATTCTAAACATTGTAAGTAAGTTTAAAAAGTTTCGATAGCGCAAATGGATTTACAAATAAGCAGAAACGTGAAATGTTTAGAAGTATGTACATTGTACAATACATATATAAGTGGTGTTTCCAATAGCCAATAACCCAATGTTTACCCCCTATTACGCACATAAAAGCGGTAAATCCCGGACCGCATAATAAAAAGCTGGGTGACCGTGTAAATTTAAAGTCGCCCTATTTTATATAAAAGCTTAATACACGATACCGCCGACACAACCGCGATTCAGGGCTGACACAGAGAATTAAAGTTTATTTTTTTATACATAAATGTTTAAATAGTATCAATCAATTATATTTTGAATAGACTTTTGGGCAAATATTCTAATTTTATCATTGAATTATAGCTATAACTTTAAAGACTGGTGACGATAAACCCGAGCTTTCTACGATATATTAGAAACTTTAACTTGACACGTGTAAGACCAAGTCAAACTAAAAATTGGACTAGGAAAACAAAGAAAAACTTAAGAATGGGCTTATAAAAATTAAGGCCGTGTCATGGCTTAAATTTGAGAATGACAATAAAAATAAGAATATTTAAATGTATATTAACTTAATAATTAATTTTATTTGTCCTGTTAGCAAGCTACCGAACCCGTAATTAAACTCTGTGACCATTATACCCGACCACTACCTATGTTCCGGCAACATTAAGTGATCCTTAAGATCAAAGGAATCAACAGCGTGGCAGCATTGAGTAAATGTTCCTGGTATAGTGTCAGTTGTCACTCAATGTACCAAAGCTTTGGGCGCTTTGGGCTCTGTCAGGTAAGTAACTCAAAGGCAAATGTTAACAGTACAAAAATATTGAATAACCAACATCATTTACACTAAATAATCACAAGGTAAATAACTTTTTTATTTGAGTTTTGAATACAGTATACGATTTACATGTTTATTTTTAATTTTTAAGCGCCTTTCACACAATTTATTGATATGGGAAAATATATTATCAATAAAAATACTTTGTTATAAACATCCCTATTTTAAGTCGTATTCATGAAGCGGTTATTTCTACTAATTTTCTGTTTGTACAAAACAAACAGAAAATTGGTAGAACTTCTTAATCAATCAAATAAGTACCTAAATATTATTTAAAGATGAATTTAATTACAACAAGTCATTAGGTTGTTTTTTTGGCTGATAATAAAATTAGCAGGAGAAGCCAATATTACGATTTACTTGCTTTAACGGAGACATCCTTGGTACCTATAACAAGCAGAAGCATAGGTAATGATAATTCCCCAAAACGTTAAAACATTGAGATCATATGCAAATGTAACAGCCTTTTGTATTTAATCAAAGGTAGCAGCAATTAAAGGTAAATAAATAAATATGTACGAGTACTCTGACAGCCCTAGCACGGCCATAAACTGTAAACACAAAAGGTCCCATTTACATTTGCTGTACGTACGTTTCACATTTTTCAGCGAGACTCTTTGTCGATTGTTGTCGCGGCCCGTGGTCGGAGGACAAACGGCAAATGGTATTGTGTGTTCAGTCACAATCCCAACTTGAACCACATTCTAAAAATAGTGTTCCTATTCCGTACTTGAGAGTATCAGGTAGCTTTTCCCAATCATGTTTTTTCGTACCATTAAGATTTTTAGCCTTCAATTTAGGTAAATGAATGTTTGAAATTGAGCCTGCGTG
Organism: Mecyna flavalis; assembly: GCA_949319885.1. NCBI lineage: Eukaryota > Metazoa > Arthropoda > Insecta > Lepidoptera > Crambidae > Mecyna > Mecyna flavalis. The sequence goes on from OX439436.1 coordinate 9,523,683, forward strand.
AGCAATTATACCTTCTATTTGTGTTTATAGTCCTTATCTACAAGCTACTAATATGAATAAAATTACCCTCTGAACATTCTCGAAACCGAAGCTAAACGTTCAGTTGGTAAAAATCAGCGATCTGGTATGGGGAGTCTGGGCGCTCTGTACTGTACTTTATTGGCGTAAAAAATAAATATGTAGCATATATCTAACGGCGAACATAGTTATTAGATATGTTGTGTTGTGTGCATAGCATTTTTCTTATAAAAAGTTCCGAACAAAACTGCAAATACATTGACAAATAGCCATAGCACGAACGTCAAATTTTAACTTGAGTAGATAGAATAAGAACCCGAGGTCCAATGTTCACAATTGGGACGATTTCGAATCATTTATATAACAATGTCACAATCTCTGTGATACCAGCATAAACAAATTATTAATCCGAACATAAAAAGTGTGTATGTACTTAGCACAAACGCCTTGTCTACAATACATTTGAACAGTCAGCAATACATTTGAACAGTCAGCAATTGTAAGACATAAAGATGACAGATGCGAGTAAGCAAAATAATCGAAATGAAGACATCATTATGGTAGCAAATTAACCATGTAAATATGAGTAAACATGAGCATTAATCAGTGTAGACTGTAATTTCCGCATGCGACCGTAACCTGAATCACGAAGAGACGTCGCTAATGCCACAGTATAGATATAAGGGCAGAGAGTATATCAGTGTTTTTAGGGGAGTAGATATTTATGTCAATTGGATTTTTGTTACTCCGTTAAATTGGGGTAGGAGGGTAGTCTCCTGTAGGGACTTGGGACTAAAGTTTGTCTCATTAAACTTTACCTTTTTAGAACGAGAATTCCAAATTCGAACATCAGATAAGCCTACAGAGGCGGCACATTGTGCTACGGTTCCTGAATGGAATAGGCCGCAGTAGTTGCTTACCATCAGGTGTGTATCTGTCTGTCAACTGTCCTAGCATAAAAAAGTGGTTTGTATTCTATAAAATGTTATCCGAATTTAATTTAGGATCAAGTCAACGTTTTTAAAACAAAATCGATTTGCTATATTTCCTTATAGATCTGACGTATGGTTTTAATAGTTATCACTTTACGTCTAAACACTGACATCAGATCAATTTACTAAATAAGTTGTAACGAAGAAAAAAAAAAACAAAATTTTAGGACAAAAATCAGTAACATTTATTTGTCAGGGAATACTTTCTACTTCCTTCTACTGTTGTTATATCTGTTCTAACTCTAGCATTAGCATACTACCTGGGTTTGGGGAGAAAAAAAGTGAAAAAGGCTCGTAGCATGGTTTACACAAAGAAACTGCTAAATAGATGAAAAGCGATTCATCAAAATACCTACGTTGTAATCGCATAAACAAATAAGATTTCCATTCCTTCTAAAACAACTTCGGATGGCCGACGGGTACTCAATCATGTCTTTCTTTGAACTATCTTTGAAGAAAAATATTTTATCTAGAGTTCTAATAATAGAGCAAGTCTATGGGGAAAGGTGGAAATCCCCGAGATTTAACTTTGTAAAAATCTGCATCCGAACTGGCATCAAAAACCGATCTTTATTTAAAAAAAAAACACGTTACAAGCGAATCTTTTCCTTACCGTTAACAGATTACGTCACAATTTGCTTGGCTGTCACATCTACGCATATCTTGGTTCAAGCGTTGATTGTCGTTCCACGGGCCTGAAAGTTGACGCGCACAGTCTTGGGGGACAATGGAAGTGAGGACAGGATACAATAGACCCCATTGAGTCAAGAACATCGAGAGCGAAGGCCTTTAGGTTGGATGGGTTATTTGATAATTGCGAGATTATGCGACTTAAGATTTGTTAACGAAGCATTTACACACATTTTGTTTACAACATTGACCGATGATTTTGAGGGTTTTTAAAGCGTTTTTCTTCGCTTTCAGAACCTCTCAGAACTTCAGAACTAAATATAATGTCGAATTGCTTTAAATTATTTTTCGATTTATACTTACATACCTAATTTATTCTACTTCGATGACAAATTTCAGAAGAATGTTAACTAATTTTGATTATTAGCACTCCATATTCTTTGTAAAAAATAAAAAATACTAGTGAAAGAATTACTTCGATACGTCAATTAGTTTCCGATTTAGAAGTAAAACAAGTTGTAACCGCACGCGCGGGCTGCCGGTGCCGGTGTGACGTCATTGTACAACTCGCTCAGTCTGGCGCACTCAGTCCGCTAGCGTTCGGCGCCCGTGCCGTCGAAATTAAACCTAAATACTTTTAAAAATGTCCAATCCAAATACTAGGAAATCATGTGGTGTGCCTAAATGTAAAAATACAACTACCAATTCGCAGGAAAAGTTGTTTTTTATAGTTCCAAAGGACGTTGAGGCTCCTCGCTTCGACGATGTAGCCACATTAAAAATCCTAGTATGTTTACAGCCACCTCTGCTGGCGGCACAATCTTCGCAGGTTACATTTAAAACTTCTTGATCCTTATCAGTTTAGAATGCAATGATAAGGTGTGGTACGTATGCGGTGTTCTGGCGTGATTCTACATTACATACATCACCTAGGTAGGTCTTTTTATTTGAACATGACTAATAGCATCATCGCCATAGCTGTCTCTTGCTGATCTGAAATAAGCTTCTTTTAAAAATAAATGGCCTTACGTATTTTGTAAGTAAAAAAAAATACAACACTATATTTACTTACTTACATCCTAAGAGCGCTTATGCACTACGTCCGATCCGAATCCGATCCGTCTCCGTGAAATCAAAATCACAAAGACATTCGGATGACGGATCTAGTTCGTAAATCACTAGAAATACTCCGGACCGTTATTTCACGGAGACGGATTGGATTCGCATCGGATTCGGATCGGATAGTGCGTTACCTTACCGCTCTTATTCCTAGGTACTATCCTAGTTCCTACTAATATTATAAACGCGAAAGTTTGTGAGTGTGTGTGTGTGTTTACTTGTTATCTTTCACGCAAAAACTACTGAATGGATCTGGACGAAGTCTGGAATAACATATAGGTAAGTAGGTAGGCTACTTTTAATCCTGGGAAAATGTACAGTTCCCGAGGGAAACGGGGGCGAAGCTGCTGGCGGAAGCTAGTTTGCAATATATCAATGTACCTATGTAGGTATGCATTTATTTAAATTTACTAAGAAGAGCGGTACCTATACATACGTACCTACTTACCTATAGTTACAAAACTATAATACCTACATTTTTATTTGTTGTCTATAACATAAACATTGAATGGTAGGTAGATACTTTTACTATTTGATGTTCCTCGCATTTCGGCGGCAACGAAATCACTATTTGTTGTTAAATAATGCGCAACCATTAATCCATCTATTTTAGGTAGATTATATTATCCGATTGCCCTTTTTCGTCCATATGATTAATTGAATAATATTTACTATTAAGTCTATTAACGAAAACACAACAAAATACTGCACAAGCCAAGCGCAAGCTATGCAACTTGTACTAAGTCGGGCTCGGCCCGCGCGGCGGGTTGTGATGTGACGTCACAAGCGGTCACGTGACTGTTAGCGGGACTCGATATTTTTCGAAACTTTGAATGCCTATAGAATCAAAACTACTAGGTATTTTTGATTACAACAAAAACTAGTGTATTTGTATACATACAGGCATTACTGAGACAAAATTTCAAGCGATTTGGCATACCTAGTAACATTCTCCATTAGTCTACAGTTAGCTACTACACCAGAGGTCGCGGGTCCAGTCCCTGCAAAATATGTACATACACGAGTAAACATAAACATTAAACATGCCAATTTTTAAACTGCACAACCTAACCAAAACTGTGATACTGCATGTTACAACTGTGTTTTAATAGGTAGATCACTCAATAGTGTATAATCTACCTATCCAAACCTAACCACAGGGCAACCCTTAACTTCAAAAATATGTGCTTGATTTAATTTTGATATCATGTAATTAAAACATACCTTAACTTATTCAAATACGTATCTCATTTGATTTCCATACGACCTTACCTGTATATCATTGGGATATTATTCATTAGGCAGCGCACTTGACCAATAGCCGTCGAACGAAGGATGTTTTCATTAAAATACAGCACCGTACCTTGTAATTTAGTTGTCCGTGCCTAATGTATGGATACCGGGTTTCTGTAAGCAATAAGATATACGAATAGTATATTTAGAATTGTTTACTTAAATTAGGAAAGGATTTAAACGAAATTGTGTTTACGAAAAAGTTTATGTATTTACTTTTTTTGTAAATACATACATATTTTATGATACAAATACACGTCCAATGTTCATGCACATAAATGTTTGTACCTTGCGGGGATCGAGTTTGTGAGCTTTGTAGGGCACGAAAAAGCCAAAAGAGAATTCCAATCGAGAAAATATTAGAATTACAATTTTAGTGGCGCCACTGCGGTGAGTATCGTAACTATATTTCCATACAAACCACTCGATTGTTTTTTTTTTCAATTTTTGATGGTTTTCCGTTCTAACTGCGGCGTTTCCTCAACCACGACCCCAAATCAGTCGTGAAAAATGGAAATTTTTTCATGAAAAATATTATGGTCGATCAGAATCGCCATTATGACTTTAATCTAATTGTATAGGTAAGGTAATTAGGGCTTTACAGGTATTCAAAACAAAACAAATCGCTTTACATACTACGTGTTATGCGTCATTGGATATTACGGAATAATAATGCTGTCATATATTATATTCATGGATTAAAAAAAGGATACCTAAAATCTTTTGTACGTGATTTGCTTGCAAAGTACATATTACGGTTTTTAAGTATTTGTTTGCTACCTTTGTTGGCTACAATCCCGTTATGTTCAAAGTCAAACCTGTTTAGTACGGTATTTACGAAGCTGAAAAATGAAGTATTAAAACGTGTAGTACGATATTTACGATGCTGATATACGTGTTATTATTACTCGTATGTCAGCATCGTAATGTCTAAGAATAAAATACATGATATACCTTTCCTTTTTTTTTTTCAAGAAAATAAATCTGTTTGCTTAAATAAATTGAACTCATCTGAAACAACGTTTTACTAGACCACATTGTAATGTAGTCCATCCGTTAGTAAAGTTGGTTTTACATTCCGCCCAACTTACCTACAACCTACAGCCATGTTTAATCCATCGAAAGCAAGCATGTTCTTGAAAATAGGCAAACTCATCGATAACTTTTGAGATGTTGCAGATGCAACGGCTTACTTACCATCAGGTGATTTCTGTGGGTAGGTTCAGTGAGATTTTATAAATATAAATTGGAAACCACTTTGTATCCAAACACATCATTCAACATTTAAACATCTTTGTAACATAGAGTATAACCGGCACACTTCAGATTAAAGGTACGATGATCAGACAAGCTATCAGTATGGTACCACATTGAGCATGTAGACGGCCAGGCCGGAGAAGGCGTGCTCACTTAGCACGCCTCCTCCGGCCTGAGGGTTGACCTGCGGGCGGGGGTAGCCCCCCAACGTCCGCATTGCACAGGTCGCCCGAGCCAAGTCTGAGGGTCACCTTGTTTCTCGGGTGGCCCTCCCTAGGCGCCACCCCGACTTGAGGCCTCTCAAGTTGGGGTACCCGGGGATGGGCTGGTCAATAGCTATCGCTGGCACCGGCTCGTCCCAATCGGGTGTGAAGGGGAACCGGGGGAGTTTAGTGGGTAGTGGACGCTGTAGTCTCGAGTCCCACACACGGCCGCAGGTTTAGCTAGCCTGCGGTTATGGTGCATATACGCATTCTCATCCGAAAAAAAAAAAAAATGGTACCACATTGAGCGATGAAAAGCGCTTAACACCCAATGAGGTTAAGCGTTTTGCCCCATAGTTACGTTATTTACATACCCAAATATTGCTAATCATAATGATGATGCGGTGCGGCGGGCGGTGTGGAAGAAAAGCTCATACTTTTATACGCTGATATGGTAAGTCGATGGGTCAAAGTGGAAAGTGGAATAACCCCACCAGATGTTTAGTGCTCATCATCGCTCAATGTGCTATTATACTGATAGCTTGCCTGGCGGGCTACGTGCTTGTATGCCAAATGCATCAGTATTACGTTGGTAATATCATTCACGTGTCGCTTGGACATGACATCCGACAAAACTCGCAACTAACAAAATACTTACATACAAAAGCGCGGGGTTCATTTATGCACGCCCCAGATTTCAACATGAAATATCTTAAATCCACCATGAATCATTCTCTGAAAAAGTCCCGGCTGTTAACAAGACCACGTTCTTTTGAACGCGAAGTGTAACGAGCCGAATTATGCTTTGGCACGTTAAGAATAGATTCCCTTTTTGACTGGAGTGTATCTGAATAATCCTTTTGCTACTACAAAGGGTTCTGTACGTAAAGACATTCGCTAATGCTACTTGTTTGAAGTGATTTTTTCGCGTTTCGAAGACGTTAGTCGGAACGAGTAGTGCTGTTATTACTTAGCGTAATTTGAGGAGGACGTAGTTCGAAGAAATGGTATATTTACAATGACGTAGGAAGAGATAACGAGTATCTTTTATACCTGGTAACGTGGCGTAATAATTACAATAGGTTAGGTATACATCTTGAACGTCATGTAGAGATAATAATTTATGACAGCTGTTTTTTTGTGTTTTAGCAACCATGTCTTCATAAGTTACATTATTATACTCGTATGTAGACTTTTTTTACCTGATTCCTGGCTTGCGTAAACTCTTGAACCAAAAAAAGCTGTGTTGGATGCCAAAAAAATAAGTTAAACTAATTTCTCATTTCACGAACTTTGTCTAGTAGAACCTTGGATAAGGACGCGACGACTCAATCTGAAATAGATTCAAGTGACTAATTTTCTTATTTCTTTTATTTTGTTTTTCAACCAATAGGCCGTTAGTTCGGCCTAAATCATAGCCGTAGTTGTGCTTAGCAATTCATGCTCAAGGTTTTTAGTTCAGGAAAAAAAGCCAACAAAATATGTACGAATTTGTAGTATTGGTAGGTACTATTGTGCACTTAGCAATTGCATTGCAACTCTCAACTTCAACTAACCGCATACCGCAAACCTTATTCCAAACTCGATAGAAGTCCACGCAAGTCAAGTCGCTTGTTATTGGCGTACAAAGGGACTTCCATTCGGCAAAGAGTCTCATTAGTTCCTCATGGTCAGACTTTCTAAGGATACCAAGCCTCGCTTCACCCTTTAATGGTGGGAACTAAATAACATTAACCCGTTTCCATACATCCTTTTTTATTTCCACGAACCAATGTAGTAAACTTAATCACTGAAAATGCATTTAAAATTGCATAATACCCGAGCATTATTTGAAGTAACGTACTAGCTAAGGAAATTAAGTAACATGCATTCGTAAGGCGAAACCAAGGTTCTTGAAATGAACATTAAATTCATTAAAGCAGTTGTAATAATAGATTTACTGTAATGAAACGAACAATTAGGTTATTACAGTAGAAATACTTTTTGTGAGTAACTATTTTTTTCTGGATCCAGGAAAAATATAAACTTGTTAGCTTATGTAATGTGTGAAAGTTGTAACCATCAAGTACCTAAAAAATTTAAGTCTTATTAGGTCTAGACATAGGTAAAAAAAACACGTTTTATGATAATGATTTGTTGTTATTCCTTCAAAATCCAGTTCTTTAACATATCATACATAACCCTACTAAAAATATACGCTTAGTAATTGCTTTTTTGTTATTAATAATCCGAATTCGAAGCACGAATTCGAAGCGCAAAAAATTGCCATCAAAATTTTCTTAAACATTTCTTTTTGCAAAATACCAAAGAGAAATTTTATATTAACTTCAGTGATTCGCTCTTGAACTTAGGCTAAATAAGCATTTTAATATTATTTAAGACCACGAGGACGCAGAAAACAATAATTTTATGCATTGAATTTAATGTTGGTGAGGTAATTTAAATCACATCCGGGGTTTTGTCGGGAAAAAATAGGGGGAAAGTTTCGGGGAAAATTTTTCTTCCGCCAAAAATAGGGACCTATGATAATGAAGCTGGAAAATAACAGTTGAACGTTTCGGAATGTATTCTACAGAGGATAAAGCAATGGTTTAAAGAGATTCGTAATATTAATTTATCTATACTATGTAATATATAAAGAGGAAAGATTTTGTTGGAGACTGAGGGAAACACAGGTTGTTCAGGAAGCTTCTTTATTTCTCCTCTTGATCCTATTTTTATGGTCGTACACTAAGGAATGCCCCCTTGGCCAACCCACATCACTTAAGTACCTCGGGGCAATACCTTAAAGAGAGCCGCTTAAAAGTTACATAGTTTCGAGGTGGTCCCATTGTCACCATGTCAGGATCTGATGATGGGATCCCGGAAAAATCAAGGGAAAACCTCAAATTTTATAGGCTGCGCCTACGCGTTACTTGTTTTTTCTGAAGCCATTCAAGTTTTTGCGTCCGATAGACATCATTTTATGTTGATGAGCTGATGATGGAAGGTACAACTCCTTAACGGTTAGGAGTTAGGGGATAATTCTTTCAGTATTGTAGGAATATGTGGACCGTTAGTTGTATTTCATGTACTTTTGCAGCTAAGGTGATGATGGAAAGTACAACTCCTTAACGGTTAGGAGTTAGGGGATAATTCTTTCAGTGTTGTAGGAATATGTGGAACGTTAGTTGTATTTCATGTACTTTTGCAGCTAAGCTGATGATTACCCGGGGATGGGCTGGTCACTAGCCAATAAGGTTAGCACTGGCTCGTCCTAATCGGGTGTGAAGGAGAAACCGGGGGAGTGTAGTGGGTAGCGGACGCTTCGGTCTCGAGTCCCACACACGGCCGCGGGTCTAGCTAGCCTGCGGTTATGGTGCATAAACGCATTCTCCTCCTACCCATGGTGCTGAACACTTAATGAATACCTAATATTATTATTTATTATCAAATAATACAATTGTACTCGTATTTTCGCTATCATTATTATGAAAGAGTTTTACTCACTACCAACGTGTTATTCACACTAAAAATAGAAAAATAAACAAACTTTTTTTAAAAAAAATTAAACCGACTTCAAAAAAAAAAGAAACAAAAAAAACTACCTAAAAAACTGAAAAGCAAAAAATAATTTTAATAAGACATTCATCAAATGCGCTTATTGTCTAAGCCTATTAATTAAATTGTATTTTACGTGCTAGGTAGGTACCTGCTAATCTGTTTGAAGTCGGTGCCAAGCCAAAGGTAATAAAAAATGATATATAATAATATTATGTATTATAAAGGGTTACTTATTAATCCGCGGACGTAGGTACGTAATCTGGGTACCTACTATTTGGCTTGGCACCGACTTCAAACAGATTAGTAGGTACCTACCTAGCACGTAAAATACAATTTAATTAATAGGCTTAGACAATAAGCGCATTTGATGAATGTCTTATTAAAATTATTTTTTGCTTTTCAGTTTTTTAGGTAGTTTTTTTTGTTTCTTTTTTTTTTGAAGTCGGTTTAATTTTTTTACTTTGTAGGCTCACATTATTTGCTAATTTTTATTACTAATCCAATTAGAAATTACATGTTTCATACATGGTCTTAAAGTTTACGTTAATTCCAACTAGAAACATAACTTATTTACATATTTTAACCATTATTCTTATTGGAAATCTAAAATCTCCGTAAAAAATTCTTATCAAACTACAAGTCTTACATATTCTACGCTTAATTCCTATTACATTTCTTAAGTTACTAATAAGATTTATATTTATTTTACATATCCATGATAAATCCTACGTAACTATATACATTTTAATCAAATTAAAGCGTAAATTAACTGGTCGTCTCCGCTGTCCTTAACAGATTTGATTGTTTGTTTGTATTGAATAGGCTCTAAAAAAATACTGAACCGATTTGTATAATTCTTTCACTGTTCGAAAGCTACACTATATATTTTTTATCCCGGAAATGTGAGGGGAAGGGAAGGGACATTTGAAAAAAGAAATTACGCGCGGGTGAAACCGCGGAGGCGGCCGCTAGTATGTAATATAAAGTTATTATTTTTGTTTGTAGTTAACTACTGAAATCAAACTCAATAAACACCAGTAATACGCAAAAAAAGAAAATGTTTTGTTGATAAGTTTTTGTTATTCAAGTTATATTTAGTAAAAAATTGAATTTTTCTATTTTATAACATAATACGAGTATATTACTTATTATTACTATTATTAATTTGTGTTTATAGTAAGACTGCCTCCTATTTTTAATTAAACTATCATAATAAAAAATAACAATAAAAGACTATTTTAACTCGAAGTCATGATTAAATAGAATTTCAACTTAAATATACACCAATTGAGAGGATTAGAAATTGCAAACCCGGTTGAAAAGAAAGGTGATTTGTCAGATGTTTGGCTGATGAGGCACTGGAGACAACATCAGGATACGGCATCTGAAGAAAAAAAACAATATAGAAAAAACTTGCTCTTTTTGTAAAGTAAAGATATAGAGAAAACTTGCTCTTTTTGTAAACTAATTAAGGACGCTTTAACCTTTAATGTTAGTGATTGTGTTAACATTGAAGCGATCATCGGTAATCCTCAACTTATGGCAGGTTAACCTCATGCCCAATGGGATTATGGTTACTCGGCCAGTGAAATCTGTATCATTGTCTTAACTGCCCAAAAGAGATTACGCATATTGTAAAAAACTACTTTCAGACCGCTGATATTATGTCAATCAAGTATCAGTTACAAACCACTTCTCTGCTACAGATCCTGTTTATATGTTTTGATAATTACATAAACAAAATAGATTTTGGCGAATATAATTGCCTAAAAACAAGGCAAAAGGTCAATTCAATACTCTAAGTCTAATACCAGATAAAAAATAGGAGTCAATGAACTTATAAGTCCCTTGCGAGACTAGATCTTCTTATGTAATCCCATTTCTAGCTAATACTTTGGCTTGAATATTGCTCTTCACACAAGATTTGCTTGTACTTTTTATATTGGCTTGTTACTATAATCGAACATTAGTGCTGTGTTGATTTGGGGTGAAGATAATTAAACACTGCTAGGATACACGTCTTGTATGTTGTTGTTTCCAGTAGCTTGTAATTTTTATATTCGTGTCATAATTTTCTATTAAGGAGACTTCTTTTCTTCAATAAATATTTACTCGTACAAAACGTAAAAACTAAATTGATTGTTTGAGAGTTGATTTTAACGCATTAATATGCGATGTATTTACGTGAAAATTCAGGAAAATCTTTTGTAAATACAGTACAACTACGATTTAATAAAATGTTTATTACTAAACATTACTTTTACTTACACTATAGAATACGATTACTTATTTGTATATCAAGCCAACAGTGCGCATGGTTTAGATAAATAGACAAAATAATATAGAATGACCTGGGCACCATCAACAAAAAATTATATTCGTTTTACAAGATTAACGATTTATGGAATTAAATTTTAAATATGGTCTATGGTCATTACGTTAGTCGATACTTCTTCATTAATTTTCACTTCAGAATCAGTTTCCGGTAAAACGTTTGTGTCTATTACTGTAGTGTTCACTGGTACTGTAGATTCAGACATTCTGTGTGTATTCGTATGTGCGGCATTATGTTGTTTGACAGATTTCGGGTTGGGATCACTTACCGCAACAACATTCGTTCCTGCCGCTGCAAACACTGGACCTGCATCGTCTGTATTATCGAACACGATATTACGAGATGTGATGTTCGTTGGTGCTGGTGCGATTCTTGGTATCTGCCGCACTCTCACACATCCTACTGGTTGAGTTCTTCCAAAACTTTGACAGATCAGTCTCAACAGCCTTGCTGGATCATTTGTGAGCACCTCTCTTCTTCCAATCAGCACGAGTGGAGTTTGTTCAGATATCAACCTTTCCCAGTCCCACTGAGAGTTTTTCACGTAATTATGGACACGTCTGTTCAAGCAGCGGTTGTAGGTTCTCCTGTTGATGGGTGCCTGGTCTATACAAGTCAGAGTTGGGTTTCCACGAGCTTCGCATCTCAAATATTCAGCTTGCATATACGTATTTGTCCTTAGAGATCTTAAAGCGCATGCTGTGGGTCCAGCACTCCTTGCAGTGTTTCTGAATCGATAATTTATCCGTAGGTAAGGTCCGATTTGATCCACAAGCCAGGGTAGCACGTTTTGGAAGAAGAAGCGGTCAGTAGGGTTGTCGAAGTCGGAGAAAATGGTTATAGTTCTTGCGCTGTCTCCGAAGATGGCCCGTTCCATCTCTCTTGTGATAGTGTTGTCAAGTAAATTTTCTGGTTCGTCATCTTCGAAATCTAACTGGGCTGCGGCGAACACGACTAAGCAGAGCAGTGCTAATAGTTTGACCATATTGCAGTTCGTACAAGCGTGTTGTGCCGACCGATCCTTGCGTACGATTGCATCGGAAACCGACATCCAGTCATTGACCTAGATTTTCCGATTTGCAATCGGGTTTTGTTAATATTTCATGAAACGAATTCTGTTTTATTGATTGACTGCTCATGTCATAGACGAGGTATTTATTGATACTATAAAAGAAAATACAACGTACAAGTACCTATTTAGTTGAACTAGATAATTGTAGATTACGAAAACTAATGAGTAGAAAAATAGTAATGAGAAAACAAAACAAGATAGAGCTGTTTTTAAAGCCTTCACTACACTCTATTAAATACAGCTTACGTTAAAATATAAAATTTTAAGATTGGTCTTTCTCTATTATTGTACGCAATCGGTTAGTCCTTTTGCTAAATAGAGAAATGAAGATGACAATTAACTTAAATAACTGCATTCAGTTGAGTTTAGCAAGAGGCCATCGTTTAAATACAAAATATTGTATTGTAACTAAAATTCCCGATTGTGCCTTTAGAGATACATGTTTCATAATATTATATTTCTGAAACACGTTGCAATAGTTGAATGTGGATTTATTGTCAACGCTTAATATTTATTTACCTTTTATCGTCTGAATAAGGAACATTAATTCATTTAAACGTAAAATATATTTTTTATTAATTAATTCTTCGAAAAGATCGTGCTTACAAAATGTGACTCTTCGAATAAATTCTTGTCATAATGTTTCAATCTCTTAGGTCACGTTGAGATTGGACACTCGAAAATTCATTGAAAAAGTTTTTAAATAAAAGAAACTCATCAAATGTCCTTATGACATTGGAATAACTTTTGCTCTCCAGCCGTATGTATAGGATCTCATAAATCCAAGAACACAAAAACCGTCTCGATAAAGTCGAGACTACATTGTTTGAGATTGGCGTGTAACTATAAACTAGACGAGAACATTTTAATAGCACATTGATTTGCCTAAATAAATAGCTAAAGTAATTGTTAAATTTTTTTCGTGCATCGAGTCAATATCTGATATCTATCATGTTGATAGTAGAACTTTTCAAATAGAAAAATATAATTAATGTAATTAATGATTGAAAATGAAATGAAAAATTAATGCCTTCTTTTAACTAAAGTATTTTTAATTGTTTTTAAAAAGGCAAAAGATATTTGTCCCTTGAGCGATGCTGCTTAGAGAAGTGACCCTGAATAGTTGATAAATGGATACTTTCCAAAGAGGCTACAACAGTCTTATCTGTAAACTGAAGTATTAAAAAATCTTACTGCATTTTTGCTTACACTTCTGCTTAACAATCTTCAGTGTGATCTTGACCTTAAAGAGGAACCGCAATCCTCTCAAACTGAAGACAACGGTAATGAGTCATCGTCAAGTGTTGCCGTTCTTTAAAAACCGTTACGACGATCCCGTTCTATTCTCAACCTTATCTCTTACATGATAAAGATGATATCTCGTTCGATGGTGTAGTATTTTATTTTAATCCGGCTATTTTTGTGGAGTGTCAATTTTTGAAGGCGGTGGTGAGCCATCCTAATTCCTTGTTTTTGCGAGGGAAAGCCCCCATCTGTGTCTTTGATTATTAGCATAAACGTCAGAGTATATCTGAAGATTACATATTTATATGGAAACCATTTGAATTTATTATTATCGTAATAATTTCTAAAATATCTTGCAAAGTAAAAGTCAACATAACTTGATTGAAAATACTTCTTTTTCCTTCTTTTGCAATTTAACTATTAAATAATAATGTTTTAGGTATTTCATATTGTTTATATAAATATGAATATACATAATTTGTGTGTATTGAAATCACAACACAAACATTATTTACATTGCCATATAATCGTTCCTTTTCATATTTTTAATAGTGCTAGCGAGAAAAGGTTGGTGATATCTGAAGTGTACAAATTGGACAGGTGTCAGAATTCATTCGACGGAATGCTGACAGCTGTCCATTTGTTACACTTCAAAAATCAGAGCATAAATACTACTTTTTATAAGCATAAATGATCAAATTGTACTGCATTGCTTAACATGGTTCATAAATTATTTTATTTTTTGTTACAGGTACAAATGAGAAATTCCTAATATTGCGTTTCCATTAGGTGAGTCCTAACAGTTGATTTAGAAACACGAAAACCTTTTTTGATTTACGCAAATAGCATCAAAAACTATCAAATCACGCATCTGATTATAGAAACGTATTTTTAAGGAATATTAGTGGCTCCGGATCACGAATGGCGTCCATTCATTTTGTGTTAAATTATGATAATAAAGCCATTATAATATGCAACCCCGTGGCATGACTGGGGAATATTTACAACTCGCCGAAACGCCACGTATCAACGTTAAAAGCGGATCTGACCGTTAGTAGAGTTTTTTGAGTTTACTTTGTATTTTTGTAAATTTATGTTCGTTGGTTGTCAAAATTTAAAATAGCTTTTGTAGATTAAAAAAAGGCAGCGTTTCTTTTCTGTTTTTCACCGCTTAGAACTTTGTTCTGATGAAGTATGTTTCGATTTTCTCGCACTTTTTCATTGTGATTTAACATATGAAATGCAACGTTTTATCTTATCAATTTTAGAGAGACGTAATAAGTATTGGTATATCGGTATTCAGTAGTAATGGTATTTATTTGTTTTCGAAAGAAAAAAAAAGATTAAAAATTATAATAAAAATAATGTCTAACAAAAAAATTTACGTTACGGTTGCATCCGATGTTTTCCTATGTTTATTATGTATCTTTAAGTACAACATTTTCATTTTAGATCTGGGAACAAAAAGTAGGCTTTTAAGTGCCCCATCGAGATAATCATAACATTAAAAAAATAGACTAATTAATTTAGCAATATACTCGTATTACTCGTATACATCCGTTTATTCCGCATGTTTTGGTTCACGTCAATTCGTTTCAAATGAGCCTAATTGCCTATAATACAATTCCAATCCAATTAAAATGATGAATGTCTTTGATTACACGGGTTAAATTACGTGTTTGAGTATGTGTTACGAGATGTTATTACTGGTCACAGTTGGTCACAGTGTATGATACATTGAACATGAGATATAAATTATTTCCAATGTGATCAATTTAATTGTTTAGAAATCATAAATAATTTTTAAGTTGGCAGCAAAATAAATGTTTTTCTCGTTACTAACACGCCATGCTCCCCCAATTAAACTCTGGAGACTTTACTCACAGCTACATAGCACAACAGTTATCAAGCGCAACTTGACTGTGGTCTTCTCTAAGGTGGAGGCACTTCCCCAGACGTTCCCATTTGAGTGGAAGCTCTACTATGGTCTTCTTATTTACTTCTCTTGAGACTGTAAGACGTAGTTATTTGCTAGGGTTAATGAGTAGGATAGGCTTATCAGTAGGCGGATGGAGAGCACCATATCAGATGCATTAAGGGGCATTAGTGTTTATGTTTGCTCGGCGCGATCCTTACTTCTTAATGGTAGCACATTATTTATATCTTAACTTAATCTTAAGTAACTAAATTCGTTCTATGTTTTGATATTATAGTGACTTTTATGGATTAAGGTAGATATTTCGCCAACTGGACTAAACAGCTATCTTCTATAATTGTGCGGTTTACACCTACTTACGGCACTGATTATAATACACTTGCGGTTTAAATCTGGTAAATTAAGATTTACCAACTTCACAAAATATTGTACTCACCTTTCGTTCGTTATATCAGTTTCGTATTTTTTGCCTGAAAGAGTGTAAAAATATCAATTCTCACTATTTTTGCATTTATAATATTAGTAAGCATACGCCAACTAAAGCAAGAAGGATTCATAATAAATAAGATTCCATTACGCTTACCACATTCCACATTCATAGCCATATCATATTTATCATCAATTGAGTCATGGGATGTCCTTCCTTTCCTCAGTGACCTTCCTAAAATCCAAAATTAAACCTATAGAAAATAGCTCTACAGGGTGGCCCTGAAAATCGTGGATCAAACGAAACAGGGAGATAAAGGGGGTTATTACCGACATAAACCCCTCAACAGTATGACCTCACATCGACTCTACAAAAAATTAAAGCTATTTTTTGTTTTGAAAAAAATAATGCCTTATTTTGTAATCAAATGGCAAAATAATGAAAACATATTGTTTTTTCTTTCTTTTTTTTGTGTTCAATTATTGTCAAAGAAAGCATCTTTACATAAAAAGTATCTTTATCACTGTGGGAACACAAATTCGTGAGCAATGGCGACTTTCTTAAAAGAAATTAAGTTTTACGAAAAATCAATTCCAACTTCAAAACAGTACTGTGAAAAAAAAATGTATGACCGACAAGTGACCCTGTATCAAAAAAATTAGCCTGTTTTATCACCATTTAAATGAGGTATAACACTTGGCTATTTGTAGCTAACTTATTTTACAAAACTTGTTTATTGGCGCCAAGTCTAACTTTCAATAAATTGAGCGATCAATAAAAATCGTTATTCGCGTTGATTATTTTCACTCTTAACAATCCTAGAGCTTTAACATTGGAATAAATACCCGGTATCTTTTGTCCTTTTCACACTCGGGTCAGGTACGTACCCGACTCGGGTCGTAGGTACATACGATCCATTGTTTTTTGGCTCAGGTACCTAAGCTTGCGCGTACGTTTGGCCCACCGCTCCCGCCGCGGCGGCGAATCAGTGACTCGCTACCTGCTTGTTATTACGCACGTGTTCTGCCGGTTTGCTCTTCAACGTCTCCTGAACGGACTCGGATTTCTTGTCTAACTGTGATCTAAGCTTGCCATACGGACTGTGAGTCTTGCCAAACTGTGACCTAAGCTTGCCATGCGGACTCTGTGTGATTTCTTGCCAAACTGTGACCTAAGCTTTCCAATCGGACACTGATTCTTGAAGCCTTCCCTCGTCAGCGAGAGTATGCTGACATGCATTACATCTACGGCTTTTGTAATGGCCACTGTAAGAAGAGTGGAGTACAGTCAGCTGTACTCCACTCTTCTTACAGTAGCCATCTGGCGTAGCGTAGGTCATAGTTAGGCAAGAATTAGTGTCCGATTGGAAAGCTTAGGTCAAAGTTTGGCAAGAAATCAAACAGAGTCCGCATGGCCAGCTTAGGTCACAGTTTGGCAAGACTCACAGTCCGTATGGCAAGCTTAGGTCAAAGTTAGACAAGAAATCCGAGTCCGTTCAGGAGACGTTGAAGAGCAAACCGGCAGAACACGTGCGTAATAACAAGCAGGTAGCAAGTCACTGATTCGCCGCTGCGGCGGGAGCGGTGGGCCAAACGTACGCGCAAGCTTAGGTACCTGAGCCAAAAAACAATGGATCGTATGTACGACCCGAGTCGGGTACGTACCCGACCCGAGTGTGAAAAGGACAAAAGATACCGGGTATTTATTCCAATGTTAAAGCTCTAGGATTGTTAAGAGTGAAAATAATCAATGCGAATTACGATTTTTATTGATCGCTCAATTTATTGAAAGTTAGACTTGGCGCCAATAAACAAGTTTTGTAAAATAAGTTAGCTACAAATAGCCAAGTGTTATACCTCATTTAAATGGTGATAAAACAGGCTAATTTTTTTGATACAGGGTCACTTGTCGGTCATACATTTTTTTTTCACAGTACTGTTTTGAAGTTGGAATTGATTTTTCGTAAAACTTAATTTCTTTTAAGAAAGTCGCCATTGCTCACGAATTTGTGTTCCCACAGTGATAAAGATACTTTTTATGTAAAGATGCTTTCTTTGACAATAATTGAACACAAAAAAAAGAAAGAAAAAACAATATGTTTTCATTATTTTGCCATTTGATTACAAAATAAGGCATTATTTTTTTCAAAACAAAAAATAGCTTTAATTTTTTGTAGAGTCGATGTGAGGTCATACTGTTGAGGGGTTTATGTCGGTAATAACCCCCTTTATCTCCCTGTTTCGTTTGATCCACGATTTTCAGGGCCACCCTGTATAAATAAAAAACTTTGACGGATAATAATCGCGGTGTAAACTATATTTTCTTAAAAGTTTTCGTAATAACAATTTCGTATTTACTTCTGAAGTAGACCTGATTTTAAATCTTCCAAATTGTATTTAATGAGCAGTAATAGCACAGAATATAATAGTACTAACGTAGTGATAGCGTAAACATCAGAGATATTTTAGCTCAGTTTACTTCCATAATCTATAACAGTCCAAATAAAAAAATTAAAATTGTGAAGAAATTCTTTGGAAACCTCGCGAGACGCGCCTTTCCTGTTTTGCCTCTTCATTGTTTTCTAGGTCGTGTGAGACCACAATATTGCATTAAACAAAGAAGCAGCGCTCGAAAAGTCATTTTAAAACAAATCCCGGTGAAAATTGGGGAAGTCATTAAGGTGTTCCGAAGGGGAGCAATTAGGAATCTGGGGCAGACAGAGATAGAAGATCAGGGGCTCGAGGTAAAACGGGACGTGCGATGTTTTTGTTTTAATTAACAAGGATGAATTAGTGACAGGTAGCGGCTTATCCTTGAATGTGACAGGCGTTGTATGAGGATTTCATTTTACTTATCGTTACAAAAGAGAGTTTATGGTACTTATTCCTGCTACATACATTTAACAGTATTTTGTCATGTTTATACTCATATATTTTGAATAGATAGTTAATTAACAGACCATATTAGCGTCTATCTATACCTATTTAAAAAAAAGACAAGAACAGGGTATATGACTCATGAGCCATGACTTCAGAACGACCTCACCGAATTAAATATTTTTTGTATAACAAATTACTGCTCGTTCTAAGGTGTTAAATACTCACATTACTTAGGTACTCAGAAACACTATAGTGGTTTATATTTTTTGTTTCAGAGTTTCACAACTAAAACATCTGTGTAAATAACAAATTGCTTTGAATTGCCGCTTCGGATATCACGAATTTCAATTGCTTTGACTCATTAGATAGGTAATACAAATATTTACGTGGTATTTCATCCCTTTGATATAGTTCATAGAATATTTAAAAAGGTAACCCTTCTCCCTTTTTGGGTCGTATTACAACATAACATTAAGTTTCCACAACTATTTTATACAGGGATAAAGTGTGCCCGTTATCCAGCAAAGCGGACATCCACCAAAAATTATATACATATATAATTTTTTGTGGATGTCCGTATATACATTTTACTACTCGTATATCACTGATACTACTGATATCACATTATTAATGTCCCACTGCAGGGCAAAGACACATCAGTACAATGATAGGTACCAGCTTAATCACCATGCTTAACAAATGCGGTTTGGTGATAAATTAACCCGAGCAGTGTTCGAAAGAAACCGACACAAAGTTAGCTCGACCCGGGAATTGAACTCGAGATTTGGGCCCGATACTTTAACCACTATCGAGTAAATAAATAATTTCTTTCTAGCCGTGTTTTCGCTACAGCGATCAATCTTCACGATCTATTTCATTATGTTTTATTATGTATAAAGTATTGTTAATTGTCACTTAGCCTCGGTGAAAGCATTGCACTGTTGATCCATTGTGACGTCATTAGAGGCAGCAGCGTTAGACAAGTACGTAGAAGGGTAGAAAGAAATGCCTACACATTAATTACAATATACCATATTTATTGATAAGAATCAATTATAGCGGTGTAGCGGGCGCAGGGCAGTGCCGGACAGTAACTGCTTAGTTACTGTTTGGCACTGAACCAACGATCTGCTCGTCTTGTTACACATTGCAATCAAAAAAAATATAATCCCTATTTGAGATATGGTGTCTGTCGACGGATGGGATTTAACTTTGTAGAGCTATTATAGATGTTTACTACTGAACCGATTTAAATAATTCTTTCACCGTTGGTAAGCTACACTATTCCCGGTGAACATAGGATACTTTGATCCCGGAAATGTGGGGGGAATGGGGGGGGGGAATATTTGAAAAAAGAAATAAAGCGCGGGGGAAACCGCGGGCGTAAGGCTAATAGGTCCCGAATAAATGAATTTTATATATTATACTATTTTTAAGGCTGTTGACGTTTTTTGCTCTCACTATTTCTTTCCAGGAAAGTTTTCAGGGGCAATGTTTGTCGCACTATCCTGTGTTTGTCGTCAATGCCCACAAGAACTGCCGGCTTTGGAATAAAGGAAAGCCATTCGACTCTGAGCGCTAAACAATGCCTTTAGATTTGATTAATTATCGTGAATATGAAAATAGTTGGGGTTAGTATAACTTGGTATAACTCAATGATGCGCTGTAACTTAGAAATTCTATGGAAGCCAGGCAACGGATAAACATCACTTATATACTTTTTTGTAAGTTTGTTTGGAAGGGGGGATAGTTGAAAAAGATATTATTCGCTGGTAAAACCGCTCAGGCGACCGCTAGTCACTCATATTTAAACACGAGTCACTAGTATTACTTGAGTCTAAGACATGACTTAATTTATCGTCTTTATTCAATAAACGATGTTTTTAAATGGTACTTCATTAGTAAGGGTAAGAATTTCTTACTTTTGACAGTTTGTTATGTCTTTGACTCAAGTAATTACTTTGACTCGTATATAGATACGCATGTATGTGTGTCCCTGTTTCGCAACAGCACTAACTGGCTCACTATAACACAAACATTACCTTTTCCAGGTTAAGTCCAGCGGCCGCGAGCTCGAGAGTCACTTATGCTATTTCCGCTCCCCGGTCTTGACCGGGGAGCGGAAAAGCGTGGAGCCTTGGCTCCACGCTTTTAAATGTCATCAAGTCATCTAATATTACTTAGGATTACGTAGGATTTTTGAACCTGTAATTATCTTATATATAAAAGAAAGTCGTGTTTGTTACAACACTTATAACTCGAGAACGGCTGGACCGATTGCCATAGTTTTTGATTTGTTGGATTTGTTTCCGTCCCGAATAGCAGAATACATCTTAAAAAAGAAAGGATTTTGATCAATTCCCACGCGGGAACCACGCGGGTGATACCGCGGGCGGCCGCTAGTATTGATTAAAACGAAAAAGAAAATGGTTTTCTCTCGACTTGTCCTATCATATTTACTGATAGATTAAAATATATGATGTATTTTGAATTTTTTAATACATAACATTATTTTGCATTTTCCCTAAGTTTCAAACCACTTAAGAAATAAGTTTTTACTTAACACCACATTAAAAAAAAAAATTACAATATGAAATCATTGAAGTCAATCTCGGCAGATATAATAAAGTTGTCTGAAACATCAATAGAATAAAATAATTCTATACCAATATTGTTTCAGATTTATCAATACATATTTTGTCCATTCGTTTCAATAAATGACCTATAATGAAATAACTAAATAAACTTATTCCCAGAACTTTTCGGCGAACATCTTACTTATCTGAAGACATTAAAGTTGGAAATTACTTAAATATTATGTTTTTATATTTTTGTGTGGTTAGAATAATGCTTTTTTAGGCATCAAAATTTCAGGCTAGGAAAAATTTTAACATAAGATCTCGTGATCGACGACTAAAACAAGCGCAATCTTAATTATTAGCATTCAAAACTTTTATTTGAGCTTGCATCAAAGCAACTAATTTGTAAAACCAGAATCCCTATACCTCGAAATAAAATCTTCTTTAATATTTGATAGCGTCGCAACAGAAATATCCACTCAACGCTAATGAACTGAGAATTTTGCTAAATAACTTATTGAATATTCCATTGCTGGTCCCAAGAAGTGGTTCAGATGCGAGCGGGAATTAATTCACGTCCATTTTTTCAGTAGCTCGTTTGTAAAGGTGAAATGCTAGTACATTTGTTACGTGACGCCATTTGTTCGTGGGTGCCTTGCTTACTAAATTAGCAGGAGCGGTTTTATCGCTCCAGGAATTTTTAAGTTATCTATCTTACGCTTATTTTTGTTTCTTTAATAAATTACGATATACAGTCAAGAGCAAATTAACCTAGTCAATTCAGGCAAAAAGTTTCAGTACAGTCAAGAGCAAATTAACCTAGTCAGTTCAGGCAAAAGTTTCAGCACAACATAACATAATTTTTTATTGCATATAAAAAAAATAAAAATTACAATAAGAACGTAAATGCACAAATAGGCGGTATATCGCTAGAAACGGTCTCTACCAGACAGCCTCCAAGTAAAGGCAATTATAATATAAAAATATAATATAAAAATGGAATTTTGTGCAGATTAGGATAAGTTATTATGCTACTGACTGTACTGAATACTTTCTTGGAATTAATGTACCTATGAATAAGATACGTACCAGCCTGTTAATGTTGCACCGCGTTTAGTGGGTATCCTTCGTGCACCAGTCTTTATAAAGACTGGGGCATGAAATTGCACGAGTCCCACACACGGCTCGCCTTCCCAGCATTCCCCTCCACAAAAAAGGGCACTCAAATAGAAAGACTGAAAGCTCAGAGGAGCTTACAGCCTACAGTGTGGCAGCACATTGAGCGAGGATTCCTAGGTGAGTCCCTTAACGGTACAACTTACTTTCGATTGAAATAGCGTAAAGAAAATCCTATGAAACACTACTTCAAAGGCGCTTCGTTTATGAAAAGCCCCGTCACGATTTGTGTTTTGACGTAAAGATGCTAATTATTATAAAGTAAGCATTAAAATTTGAGTGGCCATTTTAATTTGAGCTTTAGGAAAATGTTCAGTATAAATATTTTTCTATATTTTCTCTTTGAACAATGTTAATGGTGTCCAAATGACAAGAGATAAATGATTTAGAAATGTTTTCATATTTTAACAGAATTTATAACAAATAAGATAAAGACATTATGTACACTTAATATATGTATATATTATTGCGTTTATACAAATTTTTATTAAAAAGATTTATAAGTAAAAAATACCATGGAAACTTAATAAATATGAGAAAACATTTTTAATATCTGATCCCGAATAAGTTTAGTTAAGTATTAACAAAAGTACCACAAATAAATGTAAACTATAAACTAAAGTATATACGAGTACCTATTCAAGCTAGATCTTGAATATATACATACTTTAGTTTAGACAAAACAAACACAGATGTTTAGACTAATTGAGATTAGAGACCATGGTCTGGTGCTCAGGAATGGGCATAAACAATCAAGTATGCGTCATTAAGTACGTAAAGCGGCGCCCTCGAGCAGAAATTCCGCTCAGAACAAACTTTCTTTTTAGAAGAATGCGTTTTGGCACCTTAGCAGCAGGCTAGTTAGACCTGCGCGGCCGTGTGTGGGACTTGAGCGTCCCTCTACCGATTGGGCCGAGCTGGTTCCAGCCGTATGGGTATTAACCAGCCCAGGCATTTATCGTTTGCACACTTTGACGCTACAAAAATGTTGAACGTCATTGCGCTACAACGATGTATTTTTTAGTCACGACTGTCATACGAGTAGTCTAAATTAAGATTGTTCTATAAGATTTTTGTCAAAATTAATTTTGGCGCAATTTTATTATATTCAGAAAGAATCCAAAATGTCAAAAATTGATATCTATTACAGTGGCTATTTATTTTCGGAGGAGGATGCTTTTATTCACCATAACCGCAGGCTGTAGCCGTGTGTGGGACTCGCGAGCGCGACTAAAGCGTCCACTACACAATAAACTCCCCCGGTTTCTCATTCACACCCGGTTGGGACAAGCCTGTGCCTTGTGGCTATTGACCAGCTCAATTACAGTGGCAACCATAGTATATCAGGTAAGTTCAGGTAATTATTTTTGATGATAACAGGAGCAGACCTTTTGTATGTCTTTTTTATTCTGTGCTATCATCATACTTTTAGATATAAAAGCATTTCTCTTGTTAATTACAATTTATTATACTTTTACAATATTAGGAATTAAGTAATCGGCTATATACATTGCAAGCGCGGTAAAATCTATCTGTCAATCTCTCGTCTAGTGCGGGGCACCCTACGCAGTGACCATAGTGATGTGTAATTCGATTCTACCAATTATTCGTCTAACAATACAGTATGTAATTTCAGCAGCCTTAGCATTTCCATATAGTCATTAGGCTAACGTAAGTACGTTTATCATTAAAATTGAGCTCGAAGGTAACTCAAGGACAGACAGCTCATTTTATTTGTCATTTCGTCCCTACTCCTAATTCATGAGTAACAATTATCTAAATAATTAAGTGCTTGTCTCATTTACCTAACACTACAAATGGTTGGCTTAATTAACAGTTTAAATGGTTTAAATGGCCTATAAATTTGTAATAAGAACCATTAGATGTTACATGTCAAATACTTCGGAGAACCCATGCCATTTACAATTTTTTTTTGACGTCGGCATGTTCTTTCAGAACACATTTCGCTGCTTTGGAAGGATACTGTCGTAACTCAAATTGAGTGAATTTTTCAGTAGAGAACTTTAAAGTTTTTTAAAATCTTCAATGCTCTATTGTTTATTTACTGTGCAAAGGATGTTGATGAAACTTGAATAAAAACACGAAAATATATTACAGTTTATGTTAATTAAATGTTTTTAAGAAAATAATACATATTTAGTTTTAAAATTGAAAATGACTACTAGGTCTCCGACTTATAACAAAATAACACAGACAAACTTATGAAGATTACTGTCACATTACAAAAAAATACTAGAAAAACATAAGGTTATTTTTAAAAACAGCGGTGTTTCTCAAAATAAGACAAAATATGCCTTATGTTTTTCTCAGTGATATTGTTACATTTTGAATTGTGACATCTTAGCATTATTTATTTTAAATTAAAAGTGTAACAGTACCAATTCAGTCGTTATTTTACAAAAATGCTTACTGTATGTAACATGATTTATGGAAAAATAAAGTATTAACTGGTTTTACAACAAATACTAAACATACTAAAATTAGAGAAATAATAGAAAATATAAGAAATTATAACATCCTTAAAAGTAGCTTACGCTTATTAAGTACCTAATTGTTGTAGCATAGAATCCTTTAATTTTTGGAAACAAAACATAAAAATTAAAAAAAAAAATTGCCATAAAGTTGGCAATCAAGCATACGGCCAACCTGATGGTAAGCGATTACCGTAGCCTATGAACGCCTGCAACACCGGGGGTATCACGTGCGCATTGACGACCAAATAAAAACCTTTTCACGCCCTTTTTGAAGGACCCCATACTGTAGTCTTGTGGAAACACCTCGCCAGGGAGCTCATTCCACAACCTTAGCGTACGCGGCAGGAAGTTTCTTTCAAAATGCACAGTACGCGACCATTTTGGTTCTAGTGTGTGTGCATGAATTTCCCGCCGATGGCGAGCGGTGCGATGGTGGAAAGTGGCTGTAGGCATCATGTCAAACAATTCCCCGGAGCACTCCCCGTTGTTTAAACGGTAGAACACGCAAATGGCGGCAAAGTCCCTCCTCAGACTAAGCGGCTCAATACGGTTTGTGAGCAAGGGATCGTCGACCATTCTCATAGCGCGTCCTTGTCAAAAGGACCCAGCTGGTACCGAGGTACTCTGGCCCATAGATGAGAGCAATACTCCATGTGTGGCCTGACCTGCGCTTTGTAAAGCTGCAGTCTCTGCCTAGGAGTAAAGATTTTTTTTTGCTCTATTTAGCACTCCGAGCTTTTTCGATGCCAGCTTAGCTAAATGACTACAGAACTGGACATCTCTAGAGATGTCGACACCAAGGATCCCAATGCTCTCAGAGGTGGTAAGAAGAGTGTCCAGAAATCGTGGAGCTACAGTGAATGGGGTTTTCTTAGCGGTGGACGCGCAAACTTGTGTCTTAATGGGGTTAAACTGAACCAAATTTGATTGGCCCTGTAGTGTATGTAAATAATACTTAAAGAAGAACTGTCGTCTCATGTCTACGCGCCGCATACCTGCGTAACGGGGAGTGGGGGTCTATACTTATAAAAGGGCACACAGCCCGTCCCGTCAATGTTCTCTCAATTTCAGACACAAGTCTTTGACGGCTTTCTTCTACTTGGGACCGAGGGAAGTTGGCACGGCTCGTATAGTTTGTGTCCACAGTACTGTCGTCCGCATAGCAATGAATGCCGTCAAAGCATGTCATTGATATGCAGCAGAAACAGCTTTGGAGACAACACCGACGCGGGACTGCGGGACGCCAGCATTGATGTCCATGCTATCGGAGCAGCTGCCATTAACAACGGCTTTTAAGCTTCTGCTGGACAAAAAGCTAACGATCCACTTGCATATACCCTCGGGCAGTCCATACGATGTTAACTGTGCCAGACCCGATCGAACGCCTTCGCTATATCTAAGCTAACAGCTAATGACTCTCCTTGACTCTCAATGGCTTGCGCCCAGCGGTGTGTGAACTAGAAGATCGCCGGTGGAGCGGTAATAACGAAAGCCATACTGTCGGTCGCTAAAGAGTTCGTGATCCTCTAGGTATCTAAGGAGTTGAGTGTTTATCACTCGCTTGATCTTCCTGTAACATAGACAAAGCATGAAAAAATATCCAATAAAACATTTTCTTTTACCGTAGTAGTATAATCTAGGTGCCTAAAATATAGCTACCTAGAATCTAGATACCTAGAATGTAGCTAACTAGTAACTAATTACTTAGATTTGCGTATAAAGGAGTGGACAGATTTAGGTACCTCGGTTGCACTATAACGGACACTAATACAAGGGAACAGGAGATAGATATTCGGATCCAAAACGCCCTCCGTTGTAGTGCAGCCTTACACAAGGTTCTGATATCTAAATCTCTTAGTAAGCGCACTAAAATACGTATCTATAAGACGGTGATAAGACCGATTTTCATGTACGGCTATGAGGCCTGGACGCTCACTGTAAAAGAGGAGACCAAACTCCTGGTGGCAGAGAGGAAGGTCTGGAGAAGAATTCTGGGGCTGACAAGAGCGGAGGATGGCACCTTGAGGAGAAGAAAGAATTCAGAATTGGAAGATCTAGTGGCCGAGCCAAATATCATCGGTGAAGTTAAAGCTCACAGACTTCGCTGGCTCGGCCACCTGGAAAGAATGGGTGAGGATCGGGCGGTGAAGAGAGCTTACATGGAACGACCGAGTGGTCGACGACCGGTTGGTCGCCCCAGGTACCGCTGGGGGGACGAGGTGGAGAAGGACCTGCGCGAGCTCCACGTCGAGAATTGGAGGGAGGCGGCGCAAAATAGACCGGAGTGGAGATCCTTATTGCTGGAGGCCAAGACTCATTTTGGGTCGCTGCGCCATGTTAGTAAGTAAGTAAGTAGATTATTTTAAGTACCTAAGTAAAGAGTTAACAACAATACTAGGTACCTACTAAAATATTAGGTTCAGTAAGTTCAGATAGAGGTATCTGACATTTAAAAAAACATGCGTTTTCGAGTTGCTTTTTTTTGTGAAATACTGTGTCAAGTACAATAATACCACAAATTGTTTAACAGATAAAGTCTTATTACGAAATATACTATTACAATCGCTAAGTTATTTCTCTAGAAAAACGTTTTAATTTTTATTAGACAAATACTATCGACCCTATTTTTTAATAAAAACAGTAATATCTATATTTAAAACATTTAAGTTATACTTACTTTTTGGAGAACAACGTAGTTATCCCGAATGATACTTTGTTTATGAGAAGTGTCTAAAAGTTCTTGTAGATTTTTTTAAACAATACTGTCACATCTCGTAATAATGCAGTGTTCTGGATAAATGCGCACTCAAAATCTGTATTATTTTGTCATATGACCATATTCCAGAAAACCGACCGAGTGTTCACTTCTAACGACAAGTTGCAACTGGCGATACAACGCTATCTATAAAAAATGGCGGCAAAAATTGACCAATGGGATACAGTCTTTCAGTGGCGCTACGGCCGTAAATGTTGTTATAGAAATACGATCTTTACTGAGTATACAAAACGGATCATTTTACGTTGAATGGTGTAGGAATCTCAATTTTGTAGTATTTGGTGTTATAACGCTATTCTTCCAAAGCAGCGATTTGTAGTCTTTCAGTTTGCAAAAGACATGTAGGAGATCTAAAGCTTTCTTAAAAGTGGAAGATCTTCCTCCGAGCTAGATCGACTGTGCTCGGGGACCAAGGTCCAATGTACCATCTTTGGTTTGTTGTATATATGCTAGCGGGCTGGAATAACTCTACTAGCGCGATGCAGGATCCCATACTAAATCGTGTTCCTAAGTTAGCGCCTTCTGTTATCAGTTGGTAGAACTGTTGGTGGCGAGTTGCTTGATGTCTGTTGATCAAGTTAGACGTCGCCACATCACTCCCCCACGGAGACCGGAGGTCCAATGTTGACCGAGGCTCAGCAATCTGGACGTCAGAGCTTCGAATGCCAGTGAGAGTCTCAATTCCACGGTGAGTTGGGAAGAGAGCGTAGAAGCGGGTGCTCGAGTCCGCAGTGAGTCGGGACGAGCTTGAAGATACTCGAGTCCGCTGTGAGTCGGGACGAGCTTGAAGATACTCGAGTCCGCGGTGAGTCGGGACGAGCTTGTAGATACTCGAGTCCGCAGTGCGTCAGGACGAGTGAAGAGATGCGTGCTATGCGCAGGCTGCATGGCTGCCACGACCGATGAGCGCCCAGAGAGTCCGGACTTGGGGCGGTGAAGGCTTGGTGGGCACGTAGTAGCTGCCAGGGAACCAGGAGGCTGTTGCGTAGCTGCGGTGGTTCCGTGTGGCTGGAGGCTGGCTTGCTGTGACTGACTGCTGAAGTCCTGCTGGGGGTGAGACGAGGCTGAAGGGATGCGAAGAACCACTGAAGGCTGATGCGATGTTCACGGAATGTGGTGGTCGCCAAGGTATGAAGCGATTTTGACCACATGATGTCGGGATGCTCACTAGTATGTGGGGTCGCCAAGGTGTTAAGCGATCTCACCCACATCACGTCGGGGACACCACTGTAGGAGATCTAATGCTTCCTTAAAAGTGGAAGATCTTCCTCCGAGCTAGATCGACCGTGCTCGGGGACCAAGGTCCAATGTACCATCTTTGGTTTGTTGTATATATGCTAGCGGGCTGGAATAACTCTACTAGCGCGATGCAGGATCCCATACTAAATCGTGTTCCTAAGTTAGCGCCTTCTGTTATCAGTTGGTAGAACTGTTGGTGGCGAGTTGCTTGATGTCTGTTGATCAAGTTAGACGTCGCCACAGACACGTGGCGAGAGGCCACATGGAGGGCAGCTACATCCAGATTTGTATGTAATGACTATAAAATTATCAGTTGTTGTTTACCATGCAAGTGACATTGTAACTATTTGACTAATAAAACGTTATTTAGTTTTATATATTCAATGCGTTTTGAATAGTATACTATTACTTATTACTATTGACTGGTAGTGACCTACAGAATTTCAGGTGAGCGCCTAAACTTCGCAACTTCTTCTTTCCGCACCTCACGAAAACGCTTAGCGCCATTTGTAGCGTACAACGGAACGTTTCAACAGCGCTCTACAGATAAAATATTATTATGACCCAAATGTGAATGTCAGATACGGAACGTACCAACATTATGCCTATGAGCTTCGAAACTTGGCCCACCGCCAGCGGCCTCCATCGAAACCGAGCTGTAGGCTTTTTCAAATATCGAATGGGTGTTCTAAATTTAAGATTGCCACAGATTATATAATGTCCTTTCAAACAGTTTTTATGTGCACGCTAACTTTTTATGCAATGTATTTACGTGGAAGGCTGAATTGTTTTTCTTTTATTATTTATTTTCAGCCAGTATGTACTTATTACATTATTTAGATTATTTCCTTTTTTGTTTTTCTCAGTTACAGTCAATTTATAGTTCCTATCATATCGCCACTTTAAAGGATGCAATGAAATCATTTAAATCATAATAATGTGGCCTAACACTTGTGATGTAGGTAGCTATTTCAAATTTATTATTAGATATGGCGATCTGATATTCATTCATATAATCGATCTCAAAGAGCTTAGACATTTATTTCGAAAATGTTTATTTTCAATAGGTACATATTTTATCAATTATGTAGGTTACATTACGTATTTAATACATATGAACATACCTTCTATATTATATCTATGTGATAACGTCGACACTATAAAAACTGTTTCTGCTGCTCAAAGTAATGAACTGGAAACTGAGCCACAACTTTGAAGATCGCAATATACATTACGGAACGGGAAGAGCGTAGTAGTATACATGCCCTATGGGTTCCGTTTATAATATATTGCCATCCTCTTATGTACGTATGAAATGTCAATTTGTGCAGTAAAAAATAACAGCTTTATACCCGTAGATACTAAATACATCTTACTTATTCAGCTTGTTTTTTGTTTTTAATCTAAGAACAGTATTTTTTATTTATTTAATAAGCTTGTGAATGTCCCAATGCAGGGCAAAGCCCTTCATCCTTGAAATCAAGTTACCGTTACAATGATGAGTACTAGCTCATCACGTTGCCGATTGTAATCACAAACCCGAGCTGTGTCCCAAACAAACCGACACAAAGATAGCTTAACCCGGGAATTGAACCCAGGTTACCTAGATCTCGGTCCGGTACCTAAACTACTAGACTGTCGCGGCGTAAATGTTGTTTTCCTTGTAATAATGGTAGACGGTAGCTAAGTACCCACTTTGACTAGACTAATTGACTTACTGAAATTCGTAAATTACAGGTAAATTACGCTTAGAAATTTCCTCTAGCAAAATAGCGGATTAGAATGAAGCACTAATACCTCAGTTTAACAAAATCCTGGCTTGGTTATTAGGCTAGGTTTTTCATTTTGCGCTGCTGTTATTAAGTGTAGTTATTATAGTTTATCGGATGATATTAAATAATAGAATTGAAGAATTAAGCATACGTACGCTTTCATACAAGATTTAGAACAGAACAATGATAAGAAAAATAATGAATCTACAGAATGAATTCAAAAAGTATAATCCCCATTCCAATGTCCTACTGAAGGGCCCCAAAAAGGTATTTAGTCATTTTTGTAAAAATAATTTACTTTAAAATGAAGTTATGATAATGTGGTTCGGTACCAAGGTCCAAATTATTATCTGGTTCAAATGCTATTAGGATGCGACCTTACTGACCAGTTACTGACTTACACCCACACAGATGAATAATTCGTTGCTATTGGTTGCTATCGTTACGAAAAAGCGTAGTTGACGTCATTTTTCGCTCAATTCCAAATATCATTTGAATCGGAGTATTTCGGAGTACAGTATTCTTTGGTCTGTCAATGTATGTAGCGGTCGAAGATTAATTTGCATTTGCCAAGAGATGAGGATCCTTAAAAATGAGTGATGTTACATTCTATTGAATTATGATTTATCATTTCGGTTGACTTGACCGAACGGATAGTTCGGTCGTTAGATGACAAGACGTTAGCTTTTATTTAACTTTTGGCCGTATTCCATCGAAAACACAAAAAAAAATCTAGATAAATATTATTTTTGAGATAGTGGTAAAATAAAAAAAAAGGCTGAGTTAGATAAATCATTTTTAAAACATGAACGAACATTCGGTTGTTGATACTGAATCGTGACAACAACCTGATTTCAATGATGGTGACTTTTGTCCTACAATAGGATATTAAAAAGGCTGTTAATAGTATTAGTAGTACTAGTACTATAATATTATACCCGTTCGTCTGTGGAATTCTTTACCACCCTTGATACGTCAATCTGAGTCATTGGCTATTTTTAAAGCACGAGTTAAAGCTCATTTCCTTGCACTCTGAAACTTTTGCTGTCATGTTTTTTCTCTGTTGCGTATTTTATGATATGTAGGTTTATGTATGTTTATTATTGTATTTATGGATACATATTATGTTTGCATTTATTTATTTTTATTTATAGTATTTATATATATTTATATATATATATATAATATATTTTTTTTGTTATTTAATTTTTAATTAAATAATATTAACTTTGTTATTATTATTCAAATTGCATAGTTATACCCATTCTTTCAGTTATCCTTTACTTCGGGGTTGTCTGGTAGAGATCGCTTATAGCGATAAGACCGCCTATATTGTGCGTTTTTGTAATTTTTTTTTTATTGTATTTTTGTCTGTTCTATGTGCAATAAAGAATATTTATTATTATTATTATTATTATTATTATATTTTTAAATGAAAATAAAAAGCCTTATTTTTAATCAACAACAAATGCATCAAGTAAGATAACTGTTTTTGTCGTGTTTGTTTTAATTAGGACAAGGTTTGTATTTAAAGATAATGGGATGCTTTTCAAGAGCTAGAAGTTAATAAAAAAATGACTCCGCAGGTAATGACTTCGATTACCAAACCACTTAATAACGGGCTATCGTTTTTTGTAAAGAAGCAGTCAGGATAACCTCACTCCACCTGATGGTAAGCGGATGTGAGGTCCAAATATAAGGTTGACTGGCTCAATAGAACATAGTACCCATTGAGCCAGTCACCCTCACCCTGAAGGCCAAAACAAAGGTCTCTACGGTTTTATATTTCAGTTGTTATTAATTATTAATTCTAGTCGCGAGCTCTTGTTTCCGTATCATTAACAAAACATCCTGTCTTTCTCACGGTCGCTATTACTCATTTAAGGAACTGATACAACTCGTGGTTAATTGGTCCAATTGGAATCAATGCGACCCCATTTTGAAGATGCTTTTCTCCAAAGGATATTCTCAAGAAAACTTTGCGCATTAAAATTATACGAGTAATAATTTCTTTATTTAGCATGATATTGTGCTGTATTTATCTTTAAAAATATTTTGTAGTTTTTAGCTCTAAACAGATTTATATAAGTATACTTCAATGTGGCCACAGTAATGGCTAAACTGTAGCAAAACCATTATTAAACGCTGATCCATGCTTGAACTAAAAAAACAACGACACAGTCAGTACTTAACAGTAGAACTAAACTAAAAAAAGTCCCGCAGAGACGCGCGAAGCGTGCCAAGGTCGAAGCGACTCAAGCACCCTCCACGAAGGTGACGTTACCAGCCCTAATGGCTCTTGGGATGAGACAGAAAAAAAGACGTTGTCAATGTCAAAATTAGCCATAGAACACTCAAATGTTCAGGTTTAGTTAGCCGGGCTTTTGACGACATTAAACATATCGCTCCAAGACTTTATATCTGACTGGTCTGATGACGCACAATCATAATATATGTATATAATGAACAGTGTGTTTGTTCTGTGTCCGGAGGGTCATTTGTATAGGTAAATTTGTGATACCTGGGTTGTTTCTTACACCCATAACACAATTGCTTAACCTACTTACTTAATAATATAGGCCATTTCGTCCGTTATTCATTATTTATTTTTTAATATTTAGGTATAGGTATTGAGTATGTCAAGATAGTAAAAATGCAATATATAAAAAAGAATACAATTTTTAACAATTAATAAATGTTTGAACTAAAAAAAAGTCTCGCAGGGTTGCGCGAAGCGTGCCAAGGTCGACCGCGACTGAAGCACCCTTCGCGGAGATGACGTTACCAGCCCTAATGGCTCTTGGGCTAATTCGGACAGAGGAAAACTTACATCTCAAATTGTTGTCACAGAAAAATAGAAGAATTTTAAGCTTTCTTAACATAAAATGCTGGTAGTGCAGTGTATTTTTATTTAACATCCCTTTTTTATTTATTTATATTTTATTGCACAACACAACGTTACAAAACGGATAAGCAGAAAGGAATAGCATGTAGTGCTAATAAATAAAGAAAGCGGAAAAAATACTTTAATACTTTCTTCAAAAATCCGGTTTTTAGTTGGTGGTATTTTATCATTTGTTTTCCACTTAAAGTTCAATAAGATTTTCTACGTGTTTTTTTGCATAAGATGTTGTATTTACAGAGTAAATTAAAATAGCTTGAATTATTTAAGTTCAATGTTTTTATTAAAATAAAACAACTTTAAACGGATGAAAACTCGCGTATATTCTACATTTTGAAATTTAAACCCGACGTTTCGACTACTTTTCAGTAGCCGTGATCACGGTATGACTCAGGTGTTATGCGTCAAACAGTTATTTAAATTGCTATTTCTACCTTCACTTTATAATTATTTTAGAATAATCAGCAACCGTCGTCTTCACTATCATTCAATACGTTCCTATCCACGCAGTAGGAGCTGATGGTGTCTTGAAGCTGCACAGTATTGTGATGTCCATTGGAACCCATTAGATGTAATACTGGGTCCCAAGTAGGTGGTACATTCCAACCATCTTCCCTATTGAAATTAGGATGTTTTTTAATTTCAATGGCCTCGCGTAGCATCCTGGGTATATAGCGATTTTCTCTGGCAAGGACCTGGGGTTTATCAAAGCGAATGTAATGGTTGGGCTTATCCAGTACATGTTCACACACTGCTGACTTCGTTGACCTCCGGTGTTTCATATCCGCGATATGTTCTTTTATTCGCGTACTGATACTCCTTTTGGTTTGTCCAATGTAAGAGAGCCCACAGTCACAATCAAGCTTGTATACTCCTGCTGTTTGTAGGGGAACATTACACTTAACTGGTCTTAAAAATTGGCTGATCTTCCTAGGCGGCTTGAAGTAGGTTTTAATTGAAGCACGCTTCAAGATGTTACCAATCTTGTCAGTGACTCCCTTCACATATGGTAGAACAGCAGGTTGACGCTCAACTTCAATGTTTTTATTATTTTTATCAACAGAGACTAATTATTGGGCGACCCCAAACTTAACTCAAAGTTGATAGCAGATGGAACATAATCTAAGTTTTGGACTTTTAACAAAGTCAAAATATAAGTTAGCAATTTCAAATTGCTTTGAAAATTCAGAAATTCCTTTCAGATCTGTATTTTAGACGCTGTAAATACATTTGCCCTTTAAGAATGTTTTATAATGGCAACAAAATCAGCGTAAATTCTTTTAACAAAACGTAACTCTATTTGCACTGAGATTACAATTTTCTTTACACTATTAAAACTTGTGAATGTAATTAAAAACCCGTTTAAGGCTTCTTTGAGAGCCTAGAAAAACTACGCCTGAGTTTATAAACTAAGGAAGGGATGACCGCAAAGAGGCGCAATAACAATACAGTTAATTGATGCTTCACTCAGCAACTCGCTTTAACTTTGTTGAAGTTAACTATAATTTTTAATTGATATTTGCAGGCTATTTTGTGTGAAAACAGCGGAAAGCGCTACTTAAAAGCAACTAAGCGCTGTGCTGCTTTGTAAATTCTTTGCTCTATCAGAATAATATTTTCTAATTTATATTAAATAGGACAACTTGAAATAGTTCATAATTGCGGTTTATTGCTAGATTTATAAGATCTTAGTCTTTCAAAGACCAGATCAAACGTGATCACGGAAAGACTAAGATCTTATCGAGCTTTGTAGAAATGTACTATTATACTGCGATTTAAATCCGTCTTGAGTATTTTATTAAATGAGTAGTAATCGCGTAATATCAGGAACCACTGTCCCAAATTCAAAGTATGCTTGAGATATGCTTAGCACACACTCTTAATAGAAAAGCAGACTCCATAATTAAATTTGTGTGTTATTATCCATAATTATCTTAATTAATGTAGCCGATTACTCCAAAGGCTAAGATTACAACTTCTAAGAATCCAGTGGTGACAAAGCCAGTGGTGATGAATGGGAATAGACGATTTCAAACCAATTACCTATGTACGAGTATCTTGTTACATGCTATTTCAAAGGGGGAGGCCCCACAGCGCAGAAGTGTCCGATACGTCCTCGTCGTCTCCCCTGGCTCTCCCAGTCCTGACCCCGGTAACGCAGGTGGCAGGCTGGTGACCGAACTCGGACACTTCGGGGCAACAAAGTGCACTCTCAGCATTTTGAATTGCGCTAGCTGCGATCCGCTGCTAGTTTTCCCAGCTCCCTGGCCGTCGAGGTTCTCTCCGGTTACAGGTTGAGCGGGCACCTAGTGTCTTTGCGGACTTTCTCTGGTTTTTGGGTTTTCCCTTGTCAGTAGCAAGTTTCTCCCCAGAATGGCTACTACAGTCTCTGATATGGCGTTTGACGATTTGACTGTGGAGGAGTCGGCTCCGAAGGTCGTCGTCACTACAAACGACTCTGGCGCTGGTTCACCCAACAAATTATCACCGGTCTCAGGCAGCAAGTTTTTCTGCCATGGAGACCTGGAAGTATCGGATACGGACGACACCCTGAAAGGGATGTCCGACGCGGACTCGGTCGCCAGTGGCTCTGTCGCTGGCGGTCGCTCCAGGTTTTTGCGGTCGCGCAAACGACCCGCTGATGAGGAGCCGCGTGTTTCTGATTCACAGATCACGCCGGTTAAAAAATCTTCGGCCAAGCGTGGCCGTGGCCGTCCGGCTTCCACTGTTCATTACATTGGTTTGGCGGAGGCAAGGGCCAAGGCGGCGACGGCTAAACGCGAACTAGCCGCTGAGCTCGAAGAGCAAATCGCTGCTCGGGAGCGACGCCGGAGCGAACGCAGGGCGACAGCCGGATACGGTGTTCCTATCATCGATTACTCGGCGCAGTCAGTCGCTGATTTGGAAGCTCTTGCGAAACAGGATGCCGAAGACATAATCGGCATCGCAAATAAGTCAGGCAACCTTAAGGGCACATTTCAAAAGGCCCTCAAAAACCATGCCCTATCATTTCTGGCTGTGGCGGCGGAAATGAGCAAGCGGAGTGCCTCCGAGGAGACGCAAGCTTTGCAAGCGACGGTGCGTCGGCTCTCTGAGGAGCTGGCTAAGGTCTCGGAGGAGTTGGCAACCTTGCGGGGTAGTCAGGCCGTTTTGCCGGCCCCTGCCCCCGCAACACAAGTGGCGCCTAGGTCTGCCACACGCAGGGCAACAAATCCAGTTCTGAATACCACAGACTCCTTTGAAGTGTTTGAAGCCCGCATTGAGGCCCTTCTCAACAAGAAGGCCGCGGAGGAGCGTGCCTTCACTCGGGCCTGCATTGCAGGCATCGAGGATCGCCTCCTCCCGGAGGTAAGGGTGCGTCCGCCGCTCGCGGCAGATAGGAGTAAGACCGCGGAACGTGAGACAGAGACTTTCAAGCCTCCTCCTCCGCCCAAAGGTAAGGGCAAGGGAAAGTCTTCGAAGGCTTCCAAGGCCCCCATTACAGAAGCATCTAACGTCGGGGTTCCTTCCACCTCCTCGGCCCCGGTGAACACTTTGGCGCCTCTGACGGCTATAAATGAAGACGTGCTCCTCCCGTCAACCACTCCGGTCAACGTAGGGTGGAGCACAGTCGTTAGAAAAAAGACGAAAAAGGCCGCAAAGGTGCAGTTGGATTCGACAACCTCTGCGGCCACTTCCTGTGACCAGCCGAAAAGAAGTAGGCAAAAAAAGACGAAAACAGCCTTACCTCACCCGGTCGCTAGACAAGCTGCCACCAAGAAATTGGCCGCCCCCCGAACTTCCGCCGTCGTCGTCACTCTGACGGAGGAGGCAGTGAAGAAGGGGGAGACCTACGAGTCGGTGTTGAGAAGGGCTCGGGAGGTTATCGGTGACGCCACAACTATGGGCGTCACGCCGAAAAAATGCCGCTCAACGCAGACGGGAGCTCGTCTTTTCGAGTTCCCGGGAGTGCAGAGCGGCACCCAAGCCGACACGTTCGCGGCAAAATTGCGTCAGGCGGTGGCGGGCTCTGCCACTGTAGCCTGCCCTGTAAAATGCGCCACTCTACAAGTGGCGGATTTAGACGACTCCGTCACCAAGCAAGAGGTGGCAACGAAGGTGGCGGAGATCGGCGACTGTGCGGTTGACTCCATCAAGGTCGGGGAGATCCGCACCGGCCGTGGGGGCGTTGGGACTGTCCGCCTTCAGTGCCCCGTCGCAGCTGCCAAAGCGGTACTGACTGCGGGCCGCCTCTTGATCGGGTGGAGTTCCGCTTCTGTGCGCGTACTCGAGGATGAGCCGCTCAGGTGCTTTAAATGCCTGGGCACCGGTCACACCCGAATGCGCTGCCCCTCCTCCGTCGATCGCACGGAACTCTGCTTCCGGTGCGGAGTCGAGGGGCATAAGGCAGTTGGCTGCACGGCCAAACCCAACTGCGCCGTATGTGCCGCTAGCGGCCGGCCAGCTGGGCACATTATGCGTGGGAGGAACTGTAATCCTCCCCCAAAAAAGGGTAAAAAGCCGGTTGCCACTCGCCCAGCTGCATCGGCCACTGAAATCTCCCCAGCGGTCGTACCCATGGAGACATCTGTAGCACATGATGCCCCAGAACAAAATTAGGGAAGTGCTGCAGGTGAACCTAAACCGCTGCCGCTCGGCCCAGGACATGATGTACCAGGTCGTGGCCGAGTGGCAGGTGGAATTGGGAGTGGTGGCGGAGCCCTACCGTATTCCCGACCACTGGCTGGGAGACGAAGATGGTGATGTGGCAATTTTCGTGCGGGCCGGGGTTTCCCCCCTCTCGCTCCTCGAGAGAGGGTCGGGATACGTGGTTGCAGCCTGGGGTGACCGGGCCGTCGTCGCAACGTATTTCTCGCCGAACCGCCCCTTTTGGGAGTTTCAGGAATTTCTCGACTCCCTCGAGGCAGCGTTGGGCCGGGTGGAGCCGCGGCAAGTTCTTCTAGCGGGAGACTTGAACGCCAAGTCAGTGGCCTGGGGTAACTCTACCTCCTACCAGCGTGGCTTAGCACTCCAAGAGTGGGCGGTAGCGAGAGGTCTTACTCTCCTTAATCGGGGGGCGGTCCACACATGCGTGCGGATGTTGGGTGGGTCTGTGGTGGACGTCACGTTCGCTTCGCCCTCACTCGCTGCTCGCGTAATAAATTGGAGAGTGGACCTGACGGAGTCACTCTCGGACCACCGGTTCATCCGGTTCAGTGTCCGCGAGCAGCCAGCCCTTCCGAGATTGCCGGATGTAATAAGGTCACCTTTCCCAAGGTGGGCCCTGTCCAAACTGGATAAGGGCCTCGCCAAGGAGGCGGCCTTCATCCAAGACTGGATACGTCCTCCCCTTCCGGAGAATGTCGACGAGGCTGCAGTTCAGCTGCGTAGGTCCCTAACCGAAGTATGCGACACCAGCATGCCTCGATCTCGCCGCCCCGAGCCTCGGCGCGCTGTCTTCTGGTGGTCGGAGGAGCTCGCAGGTCTTCGAATGGCATGTTTCGTCGCTCGGAGAACGTACATGCGGAGCAGACGCTGGCGGCGAAGAGACCAAGCCGAGGAAGAGCGCCGATATGAAGTGTTTCGGCAAGCGCGGCACACCCTCAAAGTGGCAATCGGGGAGGCAAAGGACAGAGCCCGGAAAGAAATGCTCGAGGAGCTCGACAGAGACCCGTGGGGGAGGCCGTACAAAGCGGCGCGCAAGAAGTTGCGCCCTATTGGCCCCCCACTAACAGAGACCCTCGAGCCGAGTCTGTTAGACGAGGTGGTGCGAGCGCTTTTCCCTGGTCGCACCGACTTTGTCCCGCCGGCGATGCGTCCCCCTCCCGGACCGGTCTCAGAGACGGATGCCCCTCCGACAATCACAACAGAGGAGTTTGGGGCGGCAGAGTTGCGTCTGCGGGGTAAGAAGACCGCCCCCGGGCCGGACGGCATTCCAGCCAGAGTCCTGGCCATAGCCCTATCGGAGCTCGAGCCGCGCGTTCGGGGCCTTCTCGACCACTGCTTTGCGGTCAGGAGGTTCCCAAACATTTGGAAGGAGGGCCAACTAGTGCTCCTGCAGAAAGAAGGACGCCCGGCGGAGTCCCCCTCCGCCTACCGTCCTATAGTTTTGCTCGACGAGATGGGGAAGCTATTCGAAAAAATCATAGCCTCCCGCCTCGTCGAGCACCTCGAGGAAACTGGGCCGAACCTCTCAGAGGCTCAGTATGGGTTCAGGGCGGGGCGGTCAACAATCGACGCCCTGTCCCAGCTCCAAAAGATATGCCAGGAGGCCGCAAGCAGGGGTGAGGGAGTGTTGGCAGTCTCTTTCGACATTGAGAACGCCTTCAATTGCCTCCCCCATGTCACTATAATGGAGGCACTAAAATTTTTCCGGGTGCCACCATACTTGCGGGATATTATAGCGGACTATCTTGCCAACCGCGAGGTGGTTTTTGTCGATAGCGACGGTGTTCTTCGGAGAAGAAGAGTCGAATCTGGGGTTCCGCAGGGCTCGGTTCTTGGCCCTTTGTTGTGGAACCTCGCATATGACTGGGTGTTGCGGGGCGCGCTTCTCCCGGGCATGGATATCATTTGCTATGCAGATGATACTTTAGTCACTGCCCGGGGGAAAACCTTTGCACACGCGGCGCGTCTTGCCGGGATCGGTGGCGATTTAGTTGCCGATCGGATTCGACGTCTGGGTCTGGAGGTGGCCTTCCATAAAACGGAGGCCATCTTTTTTCCAGCTCCCAGACAGCGGGCACCCGCTGGCGCTCACATCTGCGTCGGCGGCGTGCAAGTGGCGGTTGGGTCCGAGATGAAATACCTCGGCCTCGTGTTGGATCCGCGTTGGCATTTTGGCTCCCACTTCCGGGGGATGCTGCCGCGGCTCCTGAAGGCAGCAGACTCACTATCGTGGCTGCTGCCGAATTTGGGAGGGCCGAGTGCTAGGTGTCGGCAACTTTACGCCGGCATTTTGCGCTCGATGGCCCTTTATGGCGCTCCCATCTGGGCCAACGCCCTTGCGAGGAGGGACAACGTCGCCTTACTTCGCAGGCCGCAACGTGTGATCGCGCAAAGAGTCGCGAGAGCCTACCGCACAGTAGGCTTCTCGGCGGCCTGCGCCCTGGCCGGCACCCCTCCGTGGGAGTTTGAGGCGGAGGTCCTTGCCGCTGTCTACGAATGGACGGCGGACAAAAAGGATAGAGGCGACCCCTTTTGTCCCACAGAAAAGGCGGCCGTGCGGCGGGAGAGCAGGGAAGTGCTGGTCCTTAAATGGCAAGACGACCTCTCTGTCTCTCCCTATGGGCGTCGTACTCTGGAGGCGCTCGCTCCGGAACTAGACCGGTGGCTGGAGCGCCAGCATGGCGTAGTGTCCTTCCGGATGGCGCAAATAATGACGGGCCATGGGTCGTTTGGCGCTTTCCTGCACCGCATACGCCGGGAGGACACTCCTGTCTGCCATCACTGCGGCGCTGCGGAGGACACGGCACACCACACACTCGCGGTGTGCCTAGCGTGGGCTCCGCAGCGTAGCACCCTCACAGCGGAGATCGGCCGGGACCTGTCCTTGCCCAGCGTAGTCAAGTCTATGCTGGACAGGGAGGAGGCCTGGGCGGCCTTCTCACACTTCTGTGAGGAAGTGATGGTAGAGAAGGAAGCGGCAGAGCGCGCGCGGGAGAACGACCCTCTCGCTAGCGCACTCAGGGTGAGGAGGGGGAGGAGACGTCGACAGACCAGACGTCTCCCTCCTCTCCGAGGAGGTGGCCGGCCGGTCGGTGGAGCGGGGGCTCCACCACCGGCATTGCACACGGCTCCTCCTCTGCCTGGTGGGGATGGCTCGGCTCTTCCGGCTATCCTCACTCCCCCTCTCGGTAACGGGAGGGGCGTAGCCGCGCCCCCTACGTAGGGGGCCCCGCGCGGAGAGGTTTTCCGGGACATAACTAGGTAGATTCCGGGATTCCTCTCCACTAATGCAGACGGGAGAGCCGCTGTGGTTTTAGTTGGTAGGCCCGCCAGGTTCGAATCCTGGGGGAGAGCCCAACACTACCTTCCGAACCCCCGTCGGAAGGTGTGCTTTAGGGTACCGTGCAACTCGCGGTGAGGCCGGTACGCGTCTTCATCAGAAACGACTGGTGAAGGCGGCATTTCCACAGCGTAACAAAAAAAAAAAAAAAAAAATGCTATTTCAAAAACAACATGAATATCTAAAGTTAGGAGTATGTAGGTCATAGAAAATATTAGCTCAATGATGTAGGTACACTTTATGTATCGTAAGAGTGCGATTCATTACTTATAATTTTTTTTAAATAGGTAGGTACGTTAGAAAGATTTTACATTGTTTTCAATTTTGTTTAAGATTTTTTTCGTACACTGATCAGATTGAGGTGATTTCCAGTACCTATTGGCCTAGGGAAGAGGAAGATTCCATGAGGAAGACATTGTCATGAGACAGTATCGCTTTAACCCAATAACATCCATTGCTTCATTTAGATTTCCTAGAAATATGTTTACTAAATAAACAGTTAAGATTGCCTTCATTCGCTGTTATAATGGTAGTTTAATTGATGGCAAAATAGGGCACTTGTGTCGAAAATTAATGCGTATTTCATTCAAGACATGTGTAATCTATTTCGACTATGTGCGGTGGTATTCTATTGATTTCCTCTGTTATTACGCGTGACTTACCAACATCCTTTCAATAATACGACCTCTCCTTGCTAACTTGATTTCTGACACAGTTTCTAAACGATTAACTAACTCTAATATTTGATAAGTACATGTCTAAAACTTCTGAAACTTTGAGTTGACAGACCGGCGAGCGGCAACTATGGTCAATTACATTGAGAGACATGTGCTGCCATAATGTAGGATCATATGATCCGCGAACAGTTTGAGTTCAAATGTTCCTACTGGTTCCTACTTTAATATTGAACATGGTAGTAATATCTGCACTTGTAGGGAATTAGCTAGGCTGTCTACCTCTGAAACCATCTTACCTCCAACCAGGTCCGAGGTAGGACTTCAACCCACGACCTGTACGAGTCCTACAGGTTGTTAGGTCCGAGTAAAGTAACCAGTGTTTCACGAAGAGGGCCAGAAGTCGGCAGACAATTGAACATCGTTTAAATTATAATATGTATTGTGAAAATTGGGGATGGCAAGTAAACGGTCAATGAGGTGTCATGTCAGCTCTTAAGTTTTGTTAATTGTGACTTTTTAGTACAATATGTTTTCGTTGATTGAGAATAATGTTTCGATTCATAGTATCGATAAGAATAAGTAGCCTAGCTTGACCTTTCTCATTTCACAGTTACTAACAACGAGCGAATGCGCCGTTTCCTTCACAATATTTACTTAATTGCTTAACCCCTAATATTTCATTTCTATTAACGTAATAAAGAATTTAATAACAATACAAACACTCCCAACGACTGTACTCAGAATTGAGAATCAATTATATTCCGAGGCCGTTATATTCGGGTCGCCCGTTAAATCTCTCGATCGGTTCAAATTAGATAATTTCAGCTCGTGAAATTATTTATGACGTTTCAAATACATTGGTCGGGATGCATCGCTTTACTAAATTTATGTTTTGATTTCAGAACCATTGAATAAACCTGTGGTTTGGAAATGGGAGTTCAAAATTTGTTTATTCATTTTAAATCCAAATTTATTACCATAAAAGTAAAATAGAACCCGTAGTGTATTTGCGGTTTCAAATTCGCATTGGTTTGCCTTTACTTTGATTTACAAGTCTATTTTCGTAAGTAATGTTTTTATTTTACGATCAATGTTTCGTTTTTTTTAACGAAATTCATTTTGTAGATTCCGGTTTTTTTGAAATGGACTAATATAATAGCAATAATTATACTTACTATCCATTTACGGAAGTATCATAGATACTCTTGAAAAATGCAATTCGTTTGCGCTAAAAAGGCTAAGTCTTAGCTTAGCTGCTCGTTTCATGGACCGGTCACAAGGCGAGCACCTCTTCACACTCGAAAGCTAAAGGGACGAGCCCTTTCGAGTGTGAAGAGGAAACCAGGGGAATTTAGTTGGTAGCCATACGACAGATTATTAAATAGTTAGCCATACTACGAACGTCTTTTGTCTCGAGTTTCATAAACAGAGCAGGTCTCGCTAACCTAAAATTTAGTTTTTTAAAAGCATTCTCGAAAAAAGTACCTAGTTTCGTGATTGATTGCTTACCATCAGGTGACCCGCTTGCTCGTTGCCTCACTCTTACATAACAAAAAAAAAAAATCGCTCGTTTCATACAAACTTCAATTGGTGTTGTTTCATAACTTGGCATTGAAACAAGAATGCTAGTTTATTAACTATATCCTTCCGCCCGCGGTTTCACTCGCGCGTAAAATCTTTTTTCAAATATCCCCCGTTCCCCCCACATTTCTGGGATCAAAATTACCCTATGTCAACCGGGGATAGTGTAGCTTTACAACAGTGAAAGAATTAATTATTCCAATTTGTTCAGTAGTTTCGGAGCCTATTCAATTCAAACAAACAAACATACTAACAAACAATCAAATATTTCCTCTTTATAATATTAGTACAGTGGTACAGTGGTAAGAGCGTTGGGCTCTAATACCCGGAGGTCGTGGGTTCGAATCCCACGGGGAGCATCACTTTGTGTGAATGTTTCCAGTTTGGTTAGGACATTGCAGGCTTGAATCACCTGAATGTCTGAAAAGAATGATGATTCCGTGCTTCAGAAGGCACGTTAAGCCGTTGGTCCCGACTATGTTCCAAGTAGGTCTGGTTTCCCTTGTAGGGTTACGGAGGTCAGATGGCAATCGCTCCATTGTAATAACCAGGCTTGTCAAATCTAGGATCATAGTCGAAGCGGACCCTGAGCTCCATACTGGATGCAATCGGGAATACGCTAGGATGAAGAAGAAGAATATTAGTATAGACCAACCTGTTAAACTATTCTCCCATCAGGAAATTGATCGCTAAGGGAAATGCTTAGCTTTGCGTTTGCCGCTAGAGACGCCAGCTTATAATTAATTAAAAATCCCAAAGCTCTAATTGATTCTAATGCGATTAA
Source organism: Mecyna flavalis (assembly GCA_949319885.1). Taxonomy (NCBI): domain Eukaryota; kingdom Metazoa; phylum Arthropoda; class Insecta; order Lepidoptera; family Crambidae; genus Mecyna; species Mecyna flavalis. The sequence goes on from OX439436.1 coordinate 9,568,600, forward strand.
TGATTCCGACACTAATGATGTGTTTTGCGAAAATAACTAAATTCAGTTTGTAACAAAATTATCTTTATCCATAAATCCGCGATTTATAACAGGATCCCGTTCATAGGAATATCTAAGGCGAGCCATTTGTTTCCGGAGTTACAGCAAATGCTGATAAATGTCTGATATTAAGCCTGGATGCCGTTAAAAGCAGATCTTCTGTGATATCTAATGCATCCATTTGTAGATAAGAATTCAATTCAAGTAAAGCTTATGCTAGCAAACATATAAGGAAGCATCTCCGAAACGTTTGTATGTATGTATTTGTATATAAGGTATGTGCGTATAACATCAGAACGAACTTCACCAAATTAGGTAATTATTTTTTTGCTACTTCCATTAATGTTAGGGCAAGATTTGAACTTTTTTACTCGAAAGCCTAGGGCAGGCAGTAAACGTACAATAAAAGAAAACTTTATATTCGTATCGGTCAACTTCTATAACTTTTAAATTTATATGACAAAGACCAAAAGTGGAGTTGTAACTAAAATCTTTATTTAGTAAAAATAGTAAAATAATTGTTTGAATATGTACTCAAAGCTAAAATTCCCCTACAGCTTATAGCATGAGCCACAAGCGATTACTATTATTATCTATTTGGAACATCCATGTAATCCCTAAGTTGTGTCGCACTGTACTGCGTATAATACTGATGTCGGTTAGTGTACATTGAAATGTAAACCTACATAGCGTAAGTGAAAATCGATTTTACGAGCCCACAATCAAGGTCAATCGTTTACAAATCTCTATGTGTATAATCACGACAAGTTCTACCTTACATTTAATCTGTTGGATTGTTTTTTCTATTATGCAAATGTAAATTAAATAAGTAAGCCATCAAATGCAATTCTTCACTAAAGATTGCATAGCTATAAATTTATTGAAGAGTTTTTTATATTATTACGATTACACAGGTGTTATTATATTCTTAATAAGTTTGAATAGGCGCAATAGCTTAATAAACTGGTTTTATATGTATGTTTATGACATTCTAGGATTTTAAAATGTACACTGGAATTGTTCAACTGTATGTATTATATTATTAATAAAGACTTTTTGAAATTGAATTGAATTGAATCACGACAAGTGCACAAAAATCGCGGTATTTGGCTTGACATTTCATAACTGTATTCGATTATAGAAAACATAGGTATATAATTATTAAAAAACATTAAGAATCGGTTCAAAATCAATTGAGTTACAAAGAAATTATTTTCCTGTATATGTGTCTCTTTCTAAAACAATTTTTTTTAACAGCGCGTGTATGTTGCTACAAGGCAAGTGACTTTCCGTGCTTGTAGCGCTCTCCTTATCTAATCGTGAAGTATACAACTCTATATCTCCGAAAATAAAAATAAAAAATTTCAAATCTCGGTGTTTCTTATTCAAGAAACTGTATAAAAAGCAAATAAAGAACGTGTTGTCTAATCCACACAATCGCAGTGCGAAGGGAGACAATTCTTTTCCCGGATGTCTCTACTCAATTAGGCCTAACAGAGTTTGATTGATGAACCCGTCAGCTTACAACGCAGCAGTCTTTACCTGCCCACATCCATCACTCCTAGTGTCTGATGGAATACAAATTTCATCTTGAAAAATTGTAGCAAATATGAATGAGGCACTTCGTAATGCACTGCTTACAGATACTTAAAGCGTAATACACAATGCGTAGCAAAATGGAGCAATAATTTTACAATTCAGGCTATTGAAACAAATTGTACCTATTTGTTTATGAATCATTGGGTGTTGTTGTATTTTATTAGGTTGACGTTAGAGTGTTGAAATGAAATAATTTATTCTGCAAATAGATTTTAGATTTTTTTTTTGTTGTAATAAGAAAATTGCTTTTAGTGCTTTAATTTCAACTGGATTATATTAGATATAAATACCTTAACATCTTTTTAGAAATTACTTATATTATTTGGTTTCCTAAAATCATATAAACGGTGCAAAAGAAAAAAAAATATCTACACATAGTCACATAATGCAAAAATAGGAAATATTAGATAGTTACAAGAATAAAACAGAAGGAAAAAATACATCTATACTAATATTATAAAGAGGAAAGATTTGATTGTTTGGTTGAATTGAATAGGCTCCGAAACTACTGAACCGATTTGGATAATTCTTTCAGTGTTGGATAGCTACATTATCCCCGGTGAACATAGGGTACTTTTGATCCCGGAAATGTAGGGGGAAGGGGGGTATATTTGAAAAAAGTGATTACGTGCGGGTGAACGGGGTAGTACATAATAATTATTTATATTATATGTGGCAGGCCCCAGTTTAAGCTGTAAGAAGACTGTTCCTCTAAATCGCTCGTAATAGAATCCTCAAGATATAAAAGCGATTCTCAATGAGATTCTAATACAGTTTGATTGATGAACGTACGTTAGTTTATAACCTCTCAAGTCCCACCTGACGATATCAATCATTCCTGATGGGAAACAAATTTCATCTCGTAAAATGTTTCTTCTTTTATTCATGAAATATCTAATATTGAATCACAGGCACTGGTAACAGAATTTAAGCAACGTGAAACTTATAATAATGGCCTCCTAGCCGAGGTTTCGGCTACGGCGGTCAATCTTTTACGATCAGTCAACTACGCGGGATATATTTTAGTGCACAAATGAGTGCGCAAGCATAGCGGCACTCCCCATTCCCTCACTATCATAACACGGTGAGACAGCAGTCTGACACGACCGAAGAGAGATCAGGCGAAGGACCAACGGCTTAACGTGTCTTCCGAAGCACGGAATCATCATTCTTTTCAGACATTCAGTTGATTCAAGCCTGCAATGACCTAACCAAACTGGAAAAATTCACACAAAGTGATGTTCCCCGCGGGATTCGAACCCACAACCTCCGGGTATTAGAGCTCAACGCTCTAACCACAGAGGCAGTAAACCTAAGTTTTCCCAATATATTTCTATCAACTGCAGAAGATTAGTTGAGGAAATGTGTATTTACATTCACCATACACATTTGAATGGATTAACATTATAGGAGTATAGTCGAGTTAAAAGGATTAGAGAATCCACTATGACAGCCCATTGCGGTCTACTAGTCCATTTTAATAAAATTAATGTGGTACCACCCAATAGTAAAAAGTTGTTTTCATGTCATGGTAATTGGAAACCTTGTTGGCTATTCAATCCAGATTCATTTCATTTCATTTCATTGTTCAGCATTCATTGTAAATTGTTTTGCGATAGTATTGAATATTGCAATCAAAAGATTTCAAGCAACCTACCCACGTGGCTATAATGCCGGAAAATAACCAGACCTAAGGGAATGATGACTGATTACTTTTATTTATCCATACATAATTATTCAATAGCTGCAGAAAGCCAAGAGGTGATCTCAGAGTCTCTAGGTAGAACCAATTGTTTTGCCACGTGCCGTCATCGACAATAGACTCTCGCAATCCGCCAAGATATAAATACATAAATATACGTAAGAGCATTAGGCGACTCGTAGTATTCGAAGTCGGCTTTAAACATTTATCACTCCAACCTGCAGCTATGCTTATTATAAAAGTAGAGTGACTGCAGGTTAATTAAAAAAATAATGGTAAAATCATTCTGAACCATCACCTGATTTTTTAAGTAACTTTTCCAGTGGTACGTATTTTAATATCGCTTGAAATACATGTTTTGTGGCATCTTTTCTGATGCCCATAACACCGGTTTTTAACTATTCATTAAATCTTTGAGATGTACGATATTAATATAGTTGTTTATAATAATACTCACTAAATAATTATCTTGTGGCGATCTAATCTCCACGTCATCTTCATAATTAGCGGCAGGTAAGCAAATTAGTGGCTCCTAATGCATATCTTAAGGGACATCAAAGCGGAAGTAACAGGGTTTGATGTCCGGCTCTATTAACTCGTCTTTATACAATACGTGAGGGGAGATGTGCGTAGATAAGGGATTAAACTTAATATGTAGTTTGGGTTAATATTTTAACAAGGCGTGAGCCTTGCAACCTTATACATACACCACATACATAATTATGTGAATATTGTGTTGGAATATGGGTTCGAAAATCTATACACATTTCATTGAATAATAAATATACTGCAAAGGCTACTTTTATTTTGAAATATTAACCGATTCAAGGCAAATGGGCAAAATGGAAGTTAGAATCTTGTAAACTAGTCATTGTCTCATAGTTATTATTTATGGTTTTAGTAAGTTGTTATTTATAAATTTTCTTTATTAAAGTCAAATTTGCATTAAAAAGTTTCTTGCAGCAAATTATTTGATATTCGAGTGAGGCAAACGAGTGATAACTTCTACCTATGGACACCTGCATCACAAATGCGAAGCTTGCATTTGATGATGCAAAAAAAAAAACGATGTCTTTTCGTGTTTTTTCATTATAAAATTCATCATCATCATCTCAGCGTATTCCCAATTGCATCCAGTATGGAGCTCAGCGTCCCCTTCGACTATGATACTAGATTTGACAAGCCTGGTTTGACAATGGAGCGATTGCCATCTGACTTCCGTAACCCTTACAAGGGAAACCAGACCTACTTGGAACATAGTCATTATGAAATTAATTTTTTATTATTTATCTTAAAAATAATCGCGTTCCATAGGTACGGGCCGTGTAGAAAACTAAAATGTCATTATAGATTAACCAAGTGTTTTCTCATAAGATGAAAGCAATGCAAGACGACAGTGCTCTTCCTAACTCTCAACTACATTCACGCAGCCCCAAGCATTCGTGTAACTAATACACCTGTCTCGCGGTAATCCAACCTGCGCATAATCCTCATAATTAGCAGGTAGGCAAACAAATTACTAGGCACTAATGCACATCTCGGAGGAGCATGAATGCGAGGGTTGCGGAGGCGTAATGCCCGGTTTCAATTACCACTCCGCACAAACGGAGTGCTGCGAACTTGTCAGGGTTAAGGTGTGGAATCTTACAGACGTGTTGGAGGGTTTCATAGTAAAGTAAAGTTCTAGCTTAAAAATGTATAAAAAATACAAATAAACATTCAGACACAGAACCTCCAAGTGGGATTTGAACAAATGACTTCTGTAGCATGGTCACTTTCAAATGCGCCATCGACCCACTCGATACCTTTCAAACAATACAGGGTGTTCGGAAGAACGTTGAACATACGACAATGGGGGGTAGTTGGGGTGGTCTGTTAACTAACTAGCTCAAAAGATTTCACCTAGGTCTCAAGATTTTTTTTTAACTATTTTTTTTATAAATTTCTATAATTTTTCGGTTTTGCCTCCACACAGAGTGAAAGAGAGAAAAGATAGCCGTTATTTGTGCAAGAGTGAGAAAAAATCTACCTGCTTTATGTCACTATCCCAGTAATTCGTTATTTTGACCTTTGCATTGACAAATTTCGCAAAACATTTAAGTTTTCACATAAGTAGATTTTCGTCGAAATGGTCCGCCTGGGTAGAAAACATCAAATAATTTTAGTTACAAAAAAGATATCAAAACAAACGACATATCGTTAGAAAGCTAACACTTTGGAGATGTTTTTAACAAATCAGAAGTCATCCATCCCTTTTATTAATTTTTTAAATGCTACGCAAAGTTGAGATTCAAAATTTGTTTCAACTCTTATTTTATGTTTGAGGGCCCATAACTTTGTTTCTAGCCATGTGCAATTTACAACTGTTTATTTAAAGGAACCAATCAATCACTAAGATTCCAAAAATGAAAAAATTATTTGGATCTGGTCATTAAAAAAAAAGTTAGACGGGTTTAAAGGTACAAAACCGAAAAATTATAGAAATTTATAAAAAAAAATAGTTAAAAAAAATCTTGAGACCTAGGTGAAATCTTTTGAGCTAGTTAGTTAACAGACCACCCCAACTACCCCCCATTATCGTATGTTCAACGTTCTTCCGAACACCCTGTATATTAAACAACCGAAAGGAAACTTCCATTTTTATGATAGCAAAACGTCCTATCAGTTATCATAACGCATTGACCCGTTACGCCCCTTTCACACGGCAGTGCAGGATTCCGTTTTGTGTTTATACGCCGCATGCGGCGTGCTCGTGTAAACGCTTGCATTACTGCTGTCTGAAAGGGGCGTAAGACGTTTCTTCACGCTTCGTTTAAAGGAAAACAAGTTGCAAGACGAGACAAATTGTTTTGAATTTTTGCTTCAAAATCGTGGCCACCACCGATTACGATCAGGTGGGCTGCGTGCTTTTCCCTCTATCAACTAATCTAACAAAAAAAGTTGGCAAGTGGATCATCCGATGATAATGATCACCAATTCCCATGGACGTCTGTAGCCCCACTCTTTTCACAGGTCAACAAATGAATGGCCCTGCCTTTAAGCAAAAAGCTCCACTTCTAAAATTTTGCACTGTTTCGAACCCTATAACTATAACTTTTTTCCACCGTGTCGCGTTTTTTGTCGCCACTGTCGCCGGCTACTATTTTCATGTTTACCTTTAGCTATAAATCTTCAAGAACAGACTGTCGTTTTTAGACAGCAAACGGTGCTGACTTAATCCAAGCTATTAACAACAATTCCCCTCACCTATCTCCGCATACGCCGTAATCCAGTCTGTTATTATGACAAATTGGACTCAGGATCCTCTTATAAACTACGGAGGGTACAAGGAATTTTGGTCGACATTACGTTATAAACAACATTTTTTATCGTTTCTTAGTCTCTTAAGAACAAACAATCAAATTTTTCCTCTTATAATATTAGTATTAGTATAGCTAGTTCGCGTAAGTTGGTTGATCGTACCGATTGGCCGCCGTAGCCGCAATTCGATTCGGATGATATTGTAAATCTCAGTCGTTCCACAACACATAAATAAGGTCCCAACAAAAACATTGGCCGAGGAAGTCAACACACCCATAAAGTACGTCCACATCGATCATGTTTGCAATCTGTTCCTTTAATACTTGCAAGGCGCCCGAATAAATCAAATCCGGTACGCTCCTTTCGTTCATAAATCCATCCCTTATTATTTATTGTTGTGCCAAGATTGATGTCGTTTGAATCTGTTGGTTCGTCAATTAGTTTGACTTGCGGGATGTATTATTGACAACGGTTAATTTGCGAAATATTTAATATGACATGTGAAAGCCAGTGCACTTAAATTCAAAGGGCCGAAGATCAGATGAACACATTGCGACGCTTCCTGTGAAAGGGTGGATGCAACAATGGGTTTAGCTGCAGTCACGGAACAGAGAATTCCGTGGCTGCAGTAATGTCATATATTCAATATGAAATATCATAAAAAAGGCTGAGGTCACATTGTTGTAATGTAGTGTAACTAATCCCTTTCTTTACAGCCTCTCATTTCAGCGCTACACTATAAATTACTCTGTCTATGGCTTATAAAGTGTACAACGCCGCCAAGGAAGTTTTCACTTTAAAAACCTAAGCGCCCATTATTTTGGCATAACCTTATGCCAGCAAGCATAATTAATATCCCGAAAAGCAACAAAAGCCCCACAAATCGCCCCCAATGAGGCAATTATGTTCCGTTATGCCATTTCTCCCAATCCCGTCCTAATCATTAATATGGAATTTTCTGGAGCACACTTTGTTCCAATTTCGAGTATAGCCGCTTGCAAATCAAATATTTACCCAGATATGCCTATTAGCGAACTTTAATTACCTACTTATGCTTATGGGAAGTTTTGTTTTGCTTATTCTAGGGGAAAGTTGGGAGGGAAAAGTACACTCTTCACTACGTTTTGCTTTAATGGTTGAGATTTTTTTTCAGACAGTTTCCGTCTTTCAGTCAAAATAAGACGGCCGAGCCAGGAAAGTTCCACGGTGACTCGGCCTTGAATTTCGAGGCAGCGGGGCGGCAGCGTGCGTCGCCACTCCCGCTGCCTCCCGCTGTGTTCGAGAACGGGTCTATGGGATTCCATACAAAACATCTTGCCGCTGCCACTCCCGCTGCCGCGTTTTTACGAGAAAATAGACTATTCCTACTAATATCATAAATGACTGTGTCTGTTTCTTACGATTCCACTGCTAAACCACAAAACTGATTATAATGAAATTTTGAACAGGCCTTGGGAAAAGACTAAGGCAGTTCCCTTAAGGTAACAAAAGTCCATCTTGCCGCGGGTGGAGGCTAGTAGTATATAATCCCTTTTTTATCAATAGGATAAGATAGGATTATCTAAACACGATATTATTATATTTAGAACCAATACAAAGTATTAATTTACCCTGGGTAAGGCAATGGCCTCATCCTGTTTCACGGTTTTCCCTAATCTGTCCCAATCCCGGACAACCGGACAAAGATATATGAATGCTTAGATGAGTTCCTATTCTCAGGTGGGTAATCCGTTTCTGGACCACTGGCCTTTCATACATACCGTCGAATTGAAACGAACTTAACACAATTCTATGAAAATAATAGAAATAATTAATTATATTTGAAGTCCTCTGTCTGTTACCATGGATATTTGGGTCTCGCTTGCATACTCTAAAAAACAATGGAGTTACGTTTATTTTTATTCGGACTGGCCAGACATTTGCAGAATAAAGTACTGCTTTATCTTAGAGAAAATATCAAGTATTCTAGCTACTGTTTTGCTATGGATTCGCCTGTTTTTCTTTACGAAAAAAAACATCGTGTTATTCCTACTGCCTCAAACCGCCGTTTGGTGTAATGGTCGAGAAGTCGGCTATTACACCAAGGGTCGCGGGTTCGATCCCCGCACGGTACAAACATTTGTGTGCATGAACATGTTTGTTTGTATCGGTCTGGGTGTTTATATGTATAATATGTATGTATTTACAAAAAAAAAGTATCTAAGTAATGTTTATCCGTTGTCTAACACCCATAGTACAAGCTATGCTTAGTTTGGGGCTAGATGGCGCTGTGTGAATAATGTCCTGGGATATTTATTTATTTATTTATTTATTATTGATATCCTAAGTCTACATATGTTACGTCTTGTACTTTTATAATATGCAAGCATTCACACAAGTTCATCATAAAACTAATTCGTTTAATAACAAAAGCCTCATCTAACCTTATAAGTCCTTGTTCCTAACTAATCCCGTGCGGTCACGTTATCTTCCCCGGTCACCTTAACCATATGGATATGGGTATTGGCCATCCGCAAATGGAAAGATTAAGGTGGCTGACCCTGTTTGGATTGCAAACAAGATCGCATGCAGACTGTTTTGATAACGGCTGTACAGTTTCTACATACGTGATGAATCAGATCGGCTTAAGGCAATTTGAATATTTACATAAACCTATTAGACGTGTACAAACAATACTGTAAAGGATTTATATTTGTCTGCCGTGTGTTATGTCGTCTTAGAGCGTTGTTTGACTTATAAAATTTAGGACTACAGGCTTTGTGTTTAACTGAGTAGATTTTTGCGGTATTTTAGCGGGGGCGATAGGGGTATGTGCTTGTTGCAGAGGCGGCAAATGAGCTAGCGGGTCGCCTGATGGTAAGCAATACCGCCGCCCATGGACATCTGCAACACCAGAGGAATCGCTGATGCGTTGCCAGCCTGAAGGGGGGGAGGGGCCCGTCGGCACTCTCACAAATCAGACGAAACACAATAGTAGTCACTATTATTTCACGCTGGTGTTAGGTGAGAGGGTGGTACTTCCCCGGACGAGCCGGCCCATTCGTATTGTAAAACAGCATGGCTCTACCACTACAAAATCAAATGCTGCTAAACTTCAGTCGGGTGGTTATCATCGCTATTTATCATGTGTAGAACATCAGATCTGTACGGTGAAATGTCACTTCTCCCGCACCGCTCTGCCACAGAATATTATTAACTCTGGTACCAAAGGAACCAGTTCAACGTTATCTTGAAGCCTTAAGTTTTAACAAGAGAGTTTAGCATAAAACTTAATATTTATTATATTTGGGTCGATCTAATCAGGATACTTTAATTAAATAATTCAAAACCATGAAACTTCAATTAGAGCCATTGCTATTGGACTATTCTAACTTTTAACAGTGAACCAATTGGATCATCTTTAAATATTTTATTTTACAATAAAATAAATAAAGTAGTAAATACGCATAAATGAAACCACTGGTGTACGCTAAGATAATCATTGCCCAAATCCATGTAATTTAACTAAAGCATAACAATTTTGTATCTAAGAGATTCTTCAAGATCAATAACCCTTATAGAAGGGAAGTATCGAAAAAACAACAACAATCTGTAATTTCACAGATTTCTAACCCTCTTCACAATAACAACAATGTCAAGAAAGTTATAAAGATATTGTTTCTTTGTATCAAGGGGATCGATTTGACCCTTAAAGTTACAACTTTAAGATATAAATAAATAATTTAAATATGTTACTCAAGAAGACTCAATTAGAGTAGAATGTCTACAAACAGAAAGGAGATCATTTTTTTTGGGCTTTTTCTGAAAGTGCCGGCCAACAAAAAAAATTGGTACGTATCGATAGAACTAGCCATTTGAAGCAATAATTAATATGGCATGAAAGTTGTAGGATTGCTCTGAACCAAGTTGTACAAGTTCTAAGATTCACTATTTTCATACATTTTATTGATTTCTGAAATTGCCGGCCAACAAAAAATAAGTAAACACGTTGTTAGAACTAGCCATTTAAAGCAATAGTTAATATGGCACGGAAGTTGTAGGATCGCTCTGAACCAAGTTATACTAGTTCGATGATTTGAGGGTTAGTTTTTCATACATTTATTGATTTCTGAAAGTGCCGGCCAACAAAAAATAATACATATTGTTAGAACTAGCCATTTGATGCAATAGTTACTTGGCACGGAAGTTGTAGGCTCGCTCTAAACCAAGTTATACTAAATAGAAATGGGCTAAGGGTGGATCCCTAGTGGACTCCGAAAGTGGTGGGAAAAGGTTTTTTGTCCCCAACAGCGGTTCGAACTGCAGAAAAGAAATCGCGGTACATATAATGGATGATGTCAACATTGTCAACATAAGTTTCAGGAACCCCCTTGGATCGCAATGCACACCAGATTATCGCATGAAAAACACAGTCAAAGGCCTTCTCCATGTCTAGAAACAGGAGATGTAGAGGCGTATCCCTTGTTCTATATCTCTCCATGGCGATCCTTATTGCAAAAACGGGATCCATGGTTCCTCAGCCGAGGTTGAAGCCATATTGCTCTCTGAGAATGTTCACACCTGCCGTACGCGACTATACGCTTAAAGAATTCATGGTGTGGGATATGACCTTAATGCCGCGGTAGCTGCCGCACTCCTGCACTGATCCCTTGCCATTAAAGACCGGGGTAATGACACTCTGCCTCCATTGACGAGGATCCCCTCGGTGAGCATACGGTTATAAAGGGATTCAGGGAAAGGTCAGGTGGCTGTACCCCTTTGTGCTGCTTTTTCAGCAGTTCATGGTAATATGAGCGACATCTCTCCTTCATCACGAGGTCCTCGCATAACAGAATATTGCGAATTGGTAGCGAATTTGGTAGTGTCCTGTATACTTTGACCCTAGAACTTGACACGTTCTAGGGTAAATAAGCTTCCGCCCTCAGACGATTCCAGCTTATCATATTATGGCGCGTGGCGGTTACTATTGGTATCGCCTAGCTCCGGCTACAGCTTTCTTCGCGGCACGCTTAGCAGCTCGCACGCATCTACGCATGTACGCATCGCAATCTAAAAGAGATTTGGACACTTGCCACTTCTTGAAGAGTTCTTTCTTACCCCGAATCTCCACGTGTACTAAGTCGTTCCACCACCAAGTCTCCTTGTCAAGTTTACTTACGTCCACCTTGACACGTGCCAAGCACCGCCTTTGTCGCTTCGGTCATGGCGGCTTGAATCCTATCCCAGTGGCTCTAAACTGGTTCACTGTCAGCTCCGGTGCACAGTGGGTTCGGCTTGAGTTTAACGCACAGATCTATGACAAGTGGACAGTTTTATGGGCCCCCAGTATGAAGTTGAATTGAAGTTGGCTACTTTTTCAATGTGGTGACATCTGATAAGATTAGTTGTAGCCATATTAAACATAATTCTACGTTCCCAGCACTTTCAGAGATTTCTGAAAGTGCTGGGAACGTAGAATTATGATTAATGATTAATAATTATGAATATTGATTAATAAATATATGAAAAAATAATCATCGAACTAGTATAACTTGGTTCAGAGCGATCCTACAACTTCCGTGCCATATTAACTATTGCTTCAAATGACTAGTTCTAACAATGTGTAATAATTATTTTTTGTTGGCCGGCACTTTCAAAAATTATTAAAATGTATGAAAATAGCGAATCTTTTACCTTGGATAACTTGGCTTAGAGCGATCCCACAACTTCCGTGCCATATTAACTATTGCTTTAAATGGCTAGTTCTATCGATACGTACCAATTTTTTTTGTTGGCCGGCACTTTGGGAAAAGGCCCAAAAATGTATGGAGCCTGAATGATCTCCTTTAAGATGTAACTACTGATATCCTGTTTGTTCAACAATTTTTTTTTCTGGTTTAATCTCTGAACCGGAATAAATAAATATCAATAATAAGCAGTTTAACTTTTAATAATTTTAAAGTTTATCACTATTGTTGTATGTTAATTTGTTATTATATGATGTGGACTAAGACGGGCTGATGATGATGATATACGCGTAGTACGGATTGTTATTTTTTTATACTATGGCAGCTGGCAGACGCCTATTCCATTGAGGGACACTTCACCAGGAAGCGTCGCTCAATGTGCTGCCAGACTACAGTCTGGAGTCTGAGCCTATAGGCTCATCTGATCTTCGAGCCTTTGATTTCAAGTGAACTGGCTCCCACATTAATACTGCCGGAACAATGCCAGAGCTGTTATGACATGTGCCTAAACTCATGGACACACAACTACAAACTACAAATCGTTAATATTATCTGGTATTGGCACTAAAATAGTTATGTCACCTGTCCGAAGAATTTTCAATAAATGACCAATTTGAAGAATTCCAAAAGGTATTTCAGGCTTGAAGAAACGCTTAGCATTTGTCCCACACGTCCGAGGGTATTATCTAGTCCCATGTAACCCATATTCCGCTCCGGCCGGTCCTCTGTGAGATTACTATTAGAATTGCACAACTATCGACAGTTCCGCTATCGATAGTTGACCTTGAAAACTAGTAACACTATCGATAGTATCGATACTATCTATAGTGTTACACTATCGAATATGATATTGATAGTTTTCATAAATAAATTGATGAAAGTATACTGGAGCTAGGAGACTATTCCCAGCCCTTATAATAACTACAAAGTTATGCATACCCACACTTTTGTTGATTTCTCATGTATGTAACTGTTTGGTTTTTAATCATCAATACTAGCGACAAGCTACCGATACTATTGAAATAGACAGATAAATTGCCGATAGTCTATCGATACTTGACTATCGATAGGCAACTCTAATTACGACCGGGGCTCAGTCGGCTCCTCTAATAAATTTGATTTCGAGGTACGTGAAAATTCAGCCGTCCACCTTGCTCTGTGACATTCCTATAACAAATGTTATTGGATTATTTGGGATTATCCTATAAGTAGCTTCGATGGCAATCGTATTTACTACTGTTTTTACTTAACTAAGGATTTTATTACCGAGGAGTTCTTGCCGGTTTGTCGGATGTCAGATTTATATTTTGTTATGTGGAATTCGAATTGTTGGTAGACTTGGATATCATATAACGGGCTCGATAGGGTAAATTTGATTTAAGACGTTTAACATTAACGTTTAAGTGTGACGGTAACCAGGAGAATGATTTGAGGTAATACCCATTATTTTGAGATAGGCTTTTGGCATCCGCTGGGGAAATCAATTTATTTTAGAAAAAAAATACCTTAAAAATTATCATCAGAAATGAGAAAAAGTCAATATTGTGACACGACTTTACACTGTAGTTGTAAATTGAACTCGACTCTCGTATATAGGGACATATTACCAAATGCGCTTTCGAATTATAACAATTAAAAATTAAGTGTTTTACATTGTAAATGCCACTTTACTTAGTATCGATGAAAATATTTTTAAGTTCAGCAGCATCTGTTGGCAGATCGCTATCATGACCTTTTATATGTAGTGGGTTGAAAAAAACTTCTATAAATATTTGCATACGCAGATAAACTTTTAAAGTTTTACCTACTGGATTTGCCGTAAGTCTGGACTTGTCAGCCAGACGCAAAAACATAATCGTTGACTTCCATTACAATTTTAAAAGTATTATAACATTCTTTGTGACTAAGCTGATTAATTAAATATCGATACCTACTTTTTTCATGGCTTCGATAGCCAAAATGTGTTCGTGACCTTTATAATTTTTTTTTCTCTTACATTAAAATAATTTAAATGGAAAGCTTATTATCTAAATTTTGAATGGCAGGCTTATTTTAACAATCGTAATTACATTGGTGCAATCGGTCCAGAAGTGATATGATTTAGGAATTTGCACGATGTGTTTAGAATGCATACCTAAGCTTTATTGCATTTATGCAAATACTATTTGTACACCCACGAGTGTATAAAACTTTGAATACTAAATCATAGTCCGGAGTCTGAAAGTTGGCATAAAACACCCCCGTGGCTCGGGACTGTTGGTCCTGTGCCTGATCTTTGATTGGTCGGAAAATTCGGCTAGGAGGACATTATTATACTCTTTAATCTATCCTTGGTTGTTTGTTGAACGATTGCCTATTTAAACCTAACCTAGGGGTCAGGTGGAATCGTAGAATCATTTAAATATTTATTTCATTACTACAAAGCTGATGCTTGAGTCTAAGTAAATAGCTCGTAATTCAACAAGTTTACGTCGCTTCGAGTCAACGTCGTTATTTTGAACGGCGAGACCATAAATTTTGTCGCAGATGAGTCTCGGCTTGGTATGAAAATTTTGGCAATTATTCAAATTATGTTTAGGATTTGTAAACTGTCTTCTTGCTTGCTCGCTGTCGTGATTACAATTTCTACGACGGGATAACCCTAGAGTATCCATTCCGTTAAATATTATTTAACCCATTTTGCTTCTACCCTTTGTAAATGTTATCTGAGCGTTCACATTCAAATACACCACCAAGCCAGTTTAATCGTACTTATACGTAATACGTAAAATAATACAAATAATAAAGGCGAAGCCGTATGCAGAAGTCAATATTAATATAGACAGGGACAGGGACCACGGGGAATAAAGGAAAATAATTTTGTACAAAACTTACGCTACGAAAGTAGCTTAAAGATTGCGGCAGTGAGTAACGTAACCATTTATTTACGAGAATACCTAAATAATACCTATATAACGATTTTAGCTCTATTCATCTCTCAATTGGAACTAACAAAGCATTCCTATGCCAGTTTCCTTTTGTGATAGATATTCTGGCCCACCTACATCTTTGTTTACATAACAGAAGGCAATATTTTATTCTGAACAACTCGTGAACTACAAAATGCCTAAATGTATAGCCTGTTAATATTTTTTCATGGAACTTGAATCAGAATATTCTTTAGAATTATTTCCATATTATAAATTACTAGCCTTCCGCCCGCGGTTTCACCCGCGCGTAATCTCTTATTTCAAATATCCCCCCTTCATCCCACATTTCCGGGATCAAAAGTACCCTATGTTCACGGGGGATAGTGTAGCTTCCCAACATTGAAAGAATTATTCAAATCGGTTCAGTAGTTTCAAAATTGTTATTCCCGCGGGAATGAGACGTTTCCCGTAGGAATTTTATAGCCTATATCCTAATCCGGGTTATAAACTATACGTGTGCCAAATTTCATCTAAATCCATTCAGCCGTTTAGGCGTGATTGAGGAACAAACAAACATCCAAACATCCAAACAACCAAACATCATAACATCCAAACATCCAGAATTTCGCATTTATAATATTAGTAAGATTCCTTCTGAAATGTTTGGGTAAAAATATGATGACTGACAATTGCGTCATATTCGTAAACAGGTGGCCTAGACAAAGTAACATTTTGACTTCGAAATTAGCTAACTTCAAATTGTATGGATTTGACAGGAGCCTTAGAGAAGTCACGTGGTCAACCTATATTGAAAGTGAGTGTTTCGACATTCGCTATCACAAATGCAGCGATAACGAACGTCATTGTGCCGCTTGTCTAGGGCCTCAGGGCAACTTTTGGCGCCTAGTCGGCTAAAACCCGATCTACCTCTGTACTTAACTTTTATTACTCTACTTTAATAGAGAAAAATCTTTGAATAAGTAGCAGTATTTACATGGAAATTTTATTGATAAAATATTAAAAAAAATATTCAGCATGCCAAAGCCGATAGTAAAGTCACTCTGTAACATTAATCATTATCAATGTCAATTATAATTGACAATACATTATAATAATTAAAGGCTTCCGGTGTGAGGAACTGGGAGAAGGCCAAAAACAAACTCGATTGGAGAAAAATACTTGACCAGGCTAAGGCCCACGCGCGGCTGTAATGCCTTAGATATATGATAGATGATAATGATACATTAATCAAGAATATTTTCATCTTGGTTAATTTTTAACAAAGTGCTTCTAATGACGTTTTCATATAAGTTAAAATAAAAGGCTGAGTTCTTAAACGGTCAATAAACCTGCCTATAGCTGCCATTCGGGTTATTATTCTTCGAACTTCTTTTGAAAGAATTTAGTCTGTATTTTTCTTTTAACAAGACTTGGTAGAATGGACAAGACAACAATTTGGTTTCAAGTTTGGTAAGAATAAAATATTAGTAGTTATGTCGTGGAAAGTTACTAAGTAAGTGAAAAGAAAAGATATTTCGCTAAATTTCTATTCCCGAAATACAGAACTTGTTGGGCTGTTTACGGCTGTTGTAATTTAAACTGTTACACACATATTACTTGTCTTTATACACATACGAGTATCTCTGTGATGGCTATCTCTGTGATGTTAGCTGTGACAAGTCTTGTAGCTGATTACACTTAATGTATGCGCTGAACTGTTATTTGTGTCATCACTTCATCAGATTGCTTATGTAGCTAACCTTATATAAAAATGCGTTTCCAAGACCTATTTCGTGTAAACATTAGCGATCCATCGGGCGTGAAAGGTACGTTTTTAATCTTTAACTTGTGATTCGTATTATGTAATAAATTTAATTTCCTATAACTGCCAAAACTGCTTTACACAGGATCTGTAATGTAAATTACCTAGCAAAAGCTGGATATAGTTCCAATTAGCATTATTTAAAATTCCGCGCTTGAACAAGCAAGAACCGTTTTGTGGGAATGTGCTTTGCATTATACATGGCTAAATTTGAAAAAATCTGCATTAAAAATGTGCAGCGGTACCTATTATAAATTTTAGTTCGCTGATTATAAAAATGACGACAGCAAAACGCTTATCGCACTTACTCAGCTGGCTTAATATTGTTTGATTTACAAAAAAAAAATATGATAGATATGAAAATATGATATGCATGCAGCAAACCATCGTTTAATTGTGCCTATATTGTAGGCTCCTCAGGTCCCTCTTAACCTTTGATTTTCATGTGCACCTCTACTGTTACCCGTAATCACCCGTGGACGCTGAAAAATTCCTACGACCAAAGGCACCAAACAGAGTCCAAACACAAGGCGGGACTTTGGGTTTTTAGACTCGAAGGTGGTCCAGCACCTAATCGCTTAAGTATGGATTAAATCAATTATTTGAATTTGGAGGAACTTAGATCTTATTCGAAATTGATGGCGTGTGGTTCCTAGAGAAGTGTTAAATGTTTAGTAACCACAATAATTTACACGGATCACATCAATTTGACGACAACATTTTATTGAAATTCAAGCTAGCTTTGATTATAATTTTCAAAGAATTATCATAAAAGTTTACATCCTTTCATCATTCCTCAACCTTGTACTAATTCTTTTGTTATAGACTACCAAATTACTTGTCTGTACATAGACTTGGATCGATACTAGTCGCAATCAACTATATGAAGCTTAACCACTCCATTTATCATAGTTGTGGGGATTACGACTGAGTGGAGTGAGATATTTCTGCGTTATTAATACCGAAAACGACTGAAATTCGAGCGAATATTCATCATTCCTTGTTTGCCTTTTCGGCCTGTGGTGGTATTAAATAAAGTCATAATATTTGACCTACCTTTGTGTTGGTACTTCATAAATGTAAATGTATAAATTAAAATACATTAGCAAAGGCGTATAAGACAGGAACTCGTCAACTGTCAAACAATAGGGCTCCGACAAACAAAACGTGAAAAGTAATTCGAGAAAAGTGTTATTTGTATGAGAATTCTATTAGTAATAACGCTCCATAGTAAACAACGATGCCGAAAAAAATCTCCAGCACATTAAACAGCATATACACCAAAGTATCTGATTCCTACTAGTTTAATCTTGGTTTCAAAAACAGTAAAGTGTTCTCGAGCGTCGCCACAAAGTAAAGTACCTACTAAATCGTCAAAGTGCGGGGGGTTAGTTCCGCTATGGTACTGTACCGGTATGGCACCCTCGCAAAATACCTACCAAAAAGTCCCGCTATGGTACCCTTCAGTTTTTCGGACTGGTGAGAAGAAAAGTTTTAGTGTTTTATAAAACTAACTTACTCGTTAAATTGGGGAATGGAAGATAAAAAAAAAATAACCACGAAGGCAAAGGCGGGAGCAAAGCTCCCGCCTTAGCCTTCTAACCTATATTCATCCGAGTCGATTTCCGCCTCCGATCGTTCTTTTTTTCTTTTGTTTCTTAATCAAAGTCATTTTTTTGTGACAAAATAGTTAGTCGCCAGTTAATTTGTTTATCGCCCGAAAAATAATAAGCTATAATATATCTTTAATTAAATCATATTAACAGTTGCACTTTTCGTTTCAAGTGTACCTTATATTGTTTGATGTAGATTTAAAAGATAGGTACCATAGCGGGACTTTTTGGTAGGTATTTCGCGAGGGTGCCATACCGGTACAGTACCATAGCGGAACTAACCCAGTGCGGGAACGGGGTCGGCACCTCGCCGCGGGAATAGCAAGCTCTCCACGGGTTCCGCACCAGTTAATGATCGCCACTCTTACTGGATTTAACTGAGCATTCCCATCTTTTACTAAAAATTTGGAAGAGGTTGAGAGTTGTGTGTCCACAGCTTTAAACGGAATTTGTGGCGCGATCGACATTGGTGTTTAAAAGGTCTGTTAACTCTGGTGACAAGTGCTTACTGGAGGTTGGGTAGAAAATAAAACACCTGAACACGGGCTTAGGATAAATGAAGATAGGGATAAGGAAAGATTAAAAGAAAACTATTGCAACAAAGAAAGAACATGAAATGTGTACTCAGAATCCTAATATCTATCTATTGTGTATTTCTTTTATAATAATTTCCAACGTCGGGAAATTATTATTCTTAGCAAAGTCCTAACCCTAAGCCAGCTTAGTTTACAATCTTATTGCGCTGTTTTGGCATAATATGACAATAGTTGTTTATGTTAAAATATTTCAAAAAGTACAAACATACTAACCTAACATTTTGTCTCTGCGCGGAGCAAAATGTAAGTATACACAAACCCAAAATTTCAACCCAAGAGACTGTGGCAAAAAAAAAAGTCAGTGCAATCTATTTCTGCCAATTAAAATGATTTTCTTATCCGGTTTTCTTAATAATATTATCATTAAGCATATAAACAAGTCCAACCGCATCTGTAAGATTAAAAACTGAATGTGAATTTGTAAATTAAATCTTTTGAAACATAGTAGACAAACTGCACTGTTTCATTTATTTCTACAAGGTTCATCTTGGTTTCATGTGAAAACGCGATTTCCGGTAAACAGAAAGCAGCTAACACGCGGAGAGCACTCAACCGCCAGAGCACAGTACTAAGCCGTCAAAGTGCGGGAACGGGGTCGCGGGGACCTCGCCGCGGGAATAGCTCGCGAGCTCTTCACGCCGGTTCCGCACCGGTTAACGATCACCGCTTATACTGGATTTCATTTTGGGATGTTTTTAAGTGTACATCAAAAAAATACTGAAATGTACATCAAAATAACTAATTGCACACCAAAGGTTAGGTTAGGTTAGCAATTCAGTTTTTTTTTGATGCACAATCAGTATTTTTTGATGTGCAGTTAAATACAACGCTTAATTTTTTTTTGTAGGTACGTTAGTTTATATAGAGGTTCATTTTTATTAAAAAAGAGGCAAACGAGCTCGCGGATCACCTGATGGTAAGTGAACATTTAAACGCCAGAGGCATCGCATACATACTCGTATATAACTACATATTTGTGTTCGTGGCTTAGCCGGAAGGAATGATCTCTTTTCTTGAAGGTTGCTTCTTCATTTTATCAAAATTCTGCTGAAGGTTTACATGCCAGTCAATTACTACTTAGAAAGGTAACGGTAATGTTATGGAGATTAAAATTATACCGTTCCTAGGCACTTAGACTAGATATTTTAAAAGCCCATTTTAGGGCTTTAGGCATTTCTGCTATTTATTAATTAGACTTCTTAGAATAACAATCATTTAAAAACTTTTAAATTAATCTTCAAACAAACCCGTATAAATCGTCTATAAATTATTGATTTAAAAATCGCAATGATTTATACCTTTCTAGATTGTAAATTAAGCAATCCGTCGACCTTTCGTTGTCATGACCGCGTCGTGAAGTCCTTGGGACTGTAATATTTTCTGCTTCGAAGATAAGTAATTCGGTCCATTAAATTGGATCTTCTATTTTAAAGTTGTTCTTTGAATTTCTAAATAAATTAAGCACAATTTCCCGTGTTTCAGTTAGTCTCTTGAAACGCGCTCAATTTCGTTAGATGTAACATCTAAGAATTCTGTCTTGTGTCTTTGACTTGTCAATTAATTTTTTAATAATAGTATTTTATTATGTTAGTTTTCTTGCCGGTTACTTTGATTTCAATTATGCCTTGTATAAGGTCTTATAATGATATTGACCAAAAACCCTATCAATTAAATTGTAGGCTTTGATTTTATTGACTTTAATTAAAAAACATTTTGTTTTTGAATAAGGTACCGAGAATCTATATTATTAAATTAAATTAAGGTTACTATCGTGTATAGTACCTAATTGTACAAAAAATAGTGATGTGGGGTTTTATATAATTCTAAAAAGCAAAAAAATCACTATTAAACGCATGAGTTTTGAAGCTGATTTAAAACATCAACGCATGACGTGGAATAATAGTCATTTTAAGGTTACAAATACTTTTTAGTTAAAAGCTATCAGATAAATGTCAGTTTCGCGTGTGACTAAACAAAGCTGAAATGCTTACACGCAGATGGAGTGATTAATTACAGATGTTATTTATTTAGGCGACGTTCACTGTCTGTAGTCAGACTTGGGCCTTATTACCTTGCTTGTGCTCTTCATTACAACAAAAGGTCAAGTATTCTATTGCGTACTTTCTGCCTACCTCTTTGAGATACAACTATCGTTAATATAAACTTGACGTTACAACTATGGAAATAAAGTTACGGTCTCGAGTTACTCTAGCGCACGGTCGTATCCATGCGGCCATGGTAGCGCCACAGATAAATAATACAGTAGGCGGCCATGTTTGCATATTTTTTTACCATGAGGGTGGCGCTCGAGCCTATGGCCCGCCTTATTAAGGCATCAGCTTGAATTTTGTGGCGGGAGCAGCAGTGGCGAGATGTTTTGTATGGAATCTCATAGACCCGTTCTCAAACACAGCGAGGCGGGAGCGGCGGCGCACTGCGTTTCACTGCTTGACAGCATCGTACCGCTCTTGACGGCCCGCGTCAAGTGGTGACCGCAGTGCGCTTGCGTGCCGCCGCTCCCGCTGCAGTCCCGCTCTGCCGCGAAATTCGAGGCTGAGGCCAAAGCGGTCACTGTTGGTTATGGACTAGCGTCCTTACTAGCGTAACAACAGAAATGCTGATATCGCTGGCGCGTCACTGACCAAGTTATTTAATTTAAAGGAAAAACAACGCTGGCAGCGAAGGGCAAAGGGTTCTATCCACTCAATGCGAGACCCTAGTTGCAGCAACGCACGTGTGTCTTTTTTCTGTGAGGTGAATGCGTTTTGGCATCATAACCTAAGTTGCCGTTTGTTGTGGGCCTCGGAACCAGATATTATCGTCTCACTATCCACTAAACTTCTCTGGTTTCACATCCTAAAGCCATTAACAGCTTTAGTCACCGGTGGCTATGGGCGGTTGTGTTCACCTACCATCAGGTGCCATAATGGCTAGTTTACCTCTATCTTAAAAAAAACACTTGAGTGCCACTTGCTTATTACTCTAAAATGCTATTATTTAAAAAAAAATGTTACCCTTCTCGATTTCCTCTAATTGATTACATTGTGTTTGGAAAATGTGTTTAGTTTAAAGTGCTATAAAGTTAATAAAAGGCTGGAGTAAATTTGTGTGATGTAATTGATTTTGCGTTGCGGTAACGGTTATATTGGCTAATTGTTCCGGCCTAAATGGCACATTTCAATTAAGCGAATTGTGGAGTATTTTTGAAGTGAAAACTTCTTTAGCGGCGTTGTGCACTTTTTTTGTATGGGGAAAAAATGTTAAACTCGCGTCAGGATTTATGTGTCACGTGACCTGATCGAAAATCCATATAAAATTTGAAGTCCGGACACGTGTTTTCTACAAACTTATCTGTTCCGGTGGCCAAAATTGTAACTACGTGAAATGCAATGCAAAAACGATATTTAATGACAGTTTTAAATAGACAGTAGCGACGCCGCCACCGGAACAGATAGTTTGTCGGTCTATAGACAATAATGGTTTTTTGTTCAATTTGACAGCTCATTTATGCAAAGAAAAGTGCTTCTTATGTACATCAGGAGTAGAGTAAATAATTGTATTAATAAGAACTGATGTTGTTTTATTGAGTTTTATTCCTTTAGCGTAAGGTATATATTTCTTTGCATAAATGAACTGTTAAGTGTGACCTCTTCTACTATTATAGCCGCAGTGCGGTCGCTTCCTATATGCTTCCTATGCTACAAAGTGACCACAAAAAAGACCTTAATTTGATACCCTGCAAAATTCAAAATTTAATTGCCTTAATAAAACATTTAAAACGTTTGGAATATCTTTATTCGCCGGAATTACAGTATTTTGTGGAAATTAACACCAATTCTCCGCAGTCTTTGGATCCGCTATGCTGCGGAGCATGCATCAGGTCGTATGAAGTTGGAAATGCTGTCCGATTTCCTGCGACAAGAGGCTCGTTCTCACACACAGTTTGACTTGTTACCCCAAATTCCCAGTGAACATCCTCGAAAGCGACATGTTGATTACTGTAACACCACTCGTGTTATTAACGATTCGGGAGTCTGCGGATTCTGTAAAGGGAATCATTTCTTGGCCGATTGCTCCAAATTCAAAAGTTTATCCGCAGATTCCAGTATGCAATTAGTTGTAAATTCCAAACTTTGTTTTCGTTGTTTAGAAAATAAATAGTTGTCAATCAAAAAAGTATGACATTGACGGTTGTCAATCATTTTATCATCGTTTATTACATGGCGTTTCAGTGTCACAGCAAGGAGTTTCTGATAAGTCTGAAAAAGTTTCTGATTACATTAATTCTGAGAGATAAACTTTTTAATGTAATATAAATTGTCATGTTTGTGTACGATAGCGCAACAAATAAATATTGTATTTTACCACATAAATGATAGTACTTTTATACCTCTACCAATCAATTAAATCCCTAACCATTCCAAAATACATATCAAAAATGCACAACGTTAATATTCAAGTTTTCACTTCTGCCGGCACTCCCGGAGTGCAACCCGTCGTTTTTGTTTAATATGATTGACTGATGATGTGTGTTTATAAATGCCTCAGGTACGTAAAAAACTGATATAGTAAATCATCGTACCTACTCGTATAATAATGTCCACCATGATTATTTGCTACCCTGCTTTGGCCATCATTTTAAATTTCAAACTGTCGGCAGCATGGCTCTGCTACACTTAAATATAATATATAACACACGTAATAAACATCTATTTACAAATGATATAAGTACAGTTTATCAGTTGCCTGACCCACATTATACATAGTAATTTGGGGTTAGACGGCGCTGTGTGTGTTAATTATGTCTAAGTAGGTATGTCAATTTATTCAGGTCTAACTACAACTCGAAACATATACTAAAATAAACAATGAACCTTGGTGAGCCGGTGAGCCACGCAAACTACGTTTAGAACAATGACCGATCAACCCGTCAAAACTTTTCGTCCGGTAGATTTTCGTAAACATCCTCTCGTCCGAACAATTAACTTGAAAAATGTTTCGGAAGTTGGTTAATCGAAGGGACTACGGTCCTGTGCTTATCCGAAAATTGTTTAGTGTATCGGTCTGTGCCGGCCACTAGGTAATTTAGCCTGTAATGAGAAACGACTTTTAACGAGTGGGATAAGACTTTTATATTAGTTTTCATTTTCGGTAAACGCTTGCGGGAAACAGCTTCGAGATAGAATGAGATTTGTCCAAACACGCGATTAATTGTATGTCATACTTTGTTTGTTAATTAAATGTTTAATAAAATATTCGAAAATCATACACATTACACTAAGGCCTCGGGCTCGAATTTCGCGGCAGCGGAACGGCAACGGGAGCGGCAGCGCACGCAGGCGCACTACGGTCACCGCTTGACGCGGGCCTTCAAGAGTGGTACGATGCTGTCAAGCGGTGAACCGCAGTGCGCCTGCGTGCGCTGCCGCTCTCGCTGCCGCCCCGCTGCCTCGAAATTCGAGGCTAAGGCCTAGATGATGCTTAATGACGAAGTGTCAATGGATGCATGGAATCCGTATTAAATATGTAAATAGACAGTGACATTATTGAGTGAAGTTATAAAAATATGAGTACCGATATCTACTTTTCCCATAAAGTTTAAACAATTACATTTACGAGTAATAATGTATGGTGCTTAAACACTGTAAAAAATTATGGTGCTAACAAATTCGACCATGAACAGCTTTGACACGGAAAAAAATTTTGGTGTTACCAAAATAAATTCGATTATAGGCGGCTTAAAGTTCAAAATTAATCCCACAGCAAAGTAAAGACTCCCAGCGTACTGATGAGCGCCGCAACACGATACCTATCGCGGCATCGTCCACACTATGATTAATGCCCCGATGCGACAGCTCGTGTAAATCAATCAGTGACGTCACAACATCTGCGCCCGAACTTGCCCCACATTAATTTTAGCCATGGTTTACTTCAAATAGGTCTGGGATAACAATAGTTTCCACACCAAGCGCGACCTACTAAACTTAAGAGGCAAGGGTGAGCATACAAGCTGTATAGCGTAAGTTATATTGCAGTTGGAGTGGAAGATGCATTTTAGCGCGATGGCTTTTATCGGAATCAATCAATTGGAAATGGGGGCTTTCCTTTTTTTACAACAAATTTGCTGCCCCTCTGTCCCAATAAGAAACGCTAAAAAGGCATCAGACAGGCCGACTCGTTCGGTGATTCGTCCCACAACAGGCCAATGCGGTGCCTAACTAACTAGTTAATCTTTCTTACATATATTATTAAGTATAAAAATATCGACCAAGTGTTTTGGAGTGATCTATATTATATTATGCATCTGTTATTGTTACAGGTACAGACTTGATGGTTGGCGTAACATGTGAGCTGGATTTTGTTAAACAGTTGTATCACCTTAAGTTTCAAAATAAATACGCTAAACATCATATTATCTTTATATTATCAGTATGCTTTGTTCGATCGTATCTTATTATATTTTGGAACTGACCCAATGTAGGGAAAGTCCTTTATCTATCCTTGGTGGATTGGATATTTTTTCAGTTCATGCTTTGCATCGATGAACTGAAACAAAAGTGTTCATTATAGAAGTTTGATACAGACGCATCAGATGACAAGGCCTCTCAAGTGACCTACCGGCTGTTATTTTGAACTTTTGGCAACAATCATAAGTCATAAAAACTCTGTTAAAAGAGGGAGATAGACTAGTACATACCCACCTGTCATCTCAATCCACACCTCAGCCTCAGACGCGTGTCTCAAGCTCGAGTCATCTACAGGCTGTTTGATAAATGGGGCCCACGCCCGCTCATTTACACGCGGCTTGATTGATTAGTTCCGATATTGAAATTTGCAGCCCCTGTGTACCGAGGAACGCTGAACAGGCAACCTGTAATGCGGTGGCTAACTAATTTAGGTCGTTAATCTTTTTCACGTAATTATGAGAGGTTTTACCGAACAAGTGTTTTAGGACTAATAGCCAGCTTCTACTGTATCTAAAGTAACGCGAGCTGTTTAGTGATTAATTTTTGTCAGCGGTAATTTTTTAAACAATATTGTAAATCTTAAAGAAAAGAGCGCATTCCTTACTCAAAAGCCGGCAGCGTATTTGTTTATTGTCTAGTTTTGTAGATGTCTATGGGAGGCGATTGGTACTAACCATCAGGTGTTTCGCACGCTCGTCTGCCCGCTTTTTTATATAAAAAAGGCTGTGTTGTTTGTTGCGCAAAATAAGAGCTGGTTTCTATAGCAGTATTTTATTTACCTACTTATAATGTTGTAGATATAACATCATCATTTCTTCACAACGGTTTTTAGTACCGCATCAAACACACTTAGACTTTATTACTAGTGCTTTATATATTTTTCACAGTGCTCCACATTAAGTTTAAAACAAAAATCTAAAAACAATTTTAAAAATTACGTATGCAAGTTTATCTTTCCTGCAGATCCTTAAGTGCCTACGTAAAATTATAATTTATTGTTATAAATTAGTATTAAAGTATTTAATCTAAGCCAAGAATTACGGTCACGTATGATTTAGAAGCCGCCATATATTCCACGACCGTACCTACTTCATCGCGTGTTTAATAAATAATGTCTAAAGAATTTTAACACTAATAAAATTTTACACACCCTATTTGTGTTTGTTATAGTGTTGTAACGCAGTGGGTGATTTTGTCATATTTCGAATTATAAAATACTTCCCTTCTACGGAGCTGTCATGTAGTTTTACAACGACTCTTTACGAGCGTGAGGTCGATAGTTTGAATCTATGCAAGCGTCTATAGATTTGATTGTAATCATCTGATATGAAATTATGAGCAAGTATTAATAGGAAATTAAATATGACTGGCCCTATGGCGCCTTTGTTAGTGACACTGCCCTATGCGCCTTGAGTCATAGGTTCGTATCCCCAATGTTTGCCATGTGTAGGATCCAAATCTCCAAAACCCTTGACGTCACCCGTGGGTCAGTACCCTACCTTATGCTAAATAATTATGGCCAAATTGGTACTGAACAAGGGCGCCATTTGGCCAGTCATATTGAATTTTCAAATATGTACGTATCCAATGTTTTGTAGTAAGGGATTGTTCTCAGTATTGTCGCGTCAACAGAATGTCCTTATATTTGAATCCGGGTTATTTAGCACAATGGATTTTCTTAAAGCGTCTTCGACTTTTTCAAACTCAATCTAGTTTGTTCGTGTAATGGCCTCCAAGGGCCAATATTCGGACCTTTCCTCAAATGAAAAGATCTAATCTCACTTTTTATCCAATTCTTTACAATTCAGTTAGGATTGCCCTTGGTTAAAAGGGCAATTGCGCGACGAAAGGTAGGAAACAGGTCTTGTTTCGATTTAGTTTTCCAATATACGAAATGGAGTCGATCTTGGAGGTAGCTGACTTTCCCAATAGTTTACGTTTAAAATAAGGTCCTGGGACGGTCATGATTTTTGTTTTCGTTTCGAACGAAGGAAAGGATAGATTCTTTAAAAAATACTGGGTTTCACTTTAAATCTCGTTTCACGTCCACGTTTCTGCTTATGGCCCCCTTGAGTCGGGTCCAGCTATTGTATGGTTTAATTGTGAACTGTGAAATGAATTCGTATTTTCACTTCATTTATTCTTCATTGGATCGATTTAACATTTTGATTTTTTTTTAAAAAAGGCGATGACGCTTTAACTTATCCTTACGAGGTTTCAAAGAGAAGACAATAAGCATTCAGGAAAAATCTGCCTCCATAACAGCTCTGGTTGTAGTATGGCAATATTAATGTGGGACACAGTACACTTGAAATCAAAGGTTCTAAGATCAGACGAGCTTACAGTGTGGCAGCACATTGAGCGACGCTTCCTGTTGAAGTGTCTCTCGATGGAATAGGCCGTAGTGACCGCTTACCATCAGGTGGGCTGCGTGTCTGCCAACTGATCTAGTATAAAAAAACAGTTATATTAGCGAGATAGAAAAGTACTAGGTTCTTCTTCATCCCAAGATGTATCAACAAAAAGGGTCCCTCAAAATAAATATTCCTGTTAGATAATCGCGCAAATGGAACACATGTCTACGTGTGTAATATAAACCCACGTCTCTGACGAGTCTCGGGCATTTCGTCAAACATTTCCGTGATTCGATTCGAACCGAGCAGAGCCCATTAACCTGAGACCCGACTGACTCCATTTACGGTAAATTACTTTTTCAGCAAACTACCGTCACAGAGGGATTTTTAATGGTATTTCCATTAAAAATCCCTCTGTGACGGTAGTGATTTTGTACATGTGATTTTTTGTACACATAAATTCTTCTGTTGGCGTCGTAAAAAAGAATAGTTTATCTTAAGATCAGTTAACGGAGTGCAGTTATTTAAATACTCAGTTTACTTACTTTGCTGTGAGTTTCTTTGTTGCCACAGTCGCCATTTTGAGAAGTGTTAATGTGCACATTCATTCTTTAGTACATAGACAGAAACGCTTTATCCATAATAAAGATGGTTATATTGTGTAGGTACGTGCATATTCTGAACTTGACATGCATTTTTTGTTTCTTAATTATAGTTCGTTTGGAATAGGCTAAGCTACGAAAAAGAGAAAGGGTATCGAAATAAATATTTCGCGAGAGACGAGAGCAAAGCTCTTTAATGATGATGATAAATTAAAATTCTTGTATTGACAAGACTCACATGATT
Organism: Mecyna flavalis; assembly: GCA_949319885.1. Classification (NCBI taxonomy): domain Eukaryota; kingdom Metazoa; phylum Arthropoda; class Insecta; order Lepidoptera; family Crambidae; genus Mecyna; species Mecyna flavalis. The sequence continues at coordinate 9,597,573 of OX439436.1, forward strand.
GTCTAAATTGTCTTATTAACTTTGCTCCCAAAGTAATTTTTTTTTCATTATATTTTACAAAAACTACTGAAAAAAAATTCTTCCAACCCATTTCACGTTAACCTCGAAAATATTTATTTTCCTAAACTTATCAATTTTCCCGACGTTTCCATCTCGAAGCGATTTCTTGCTCAAATCTGGGGTCAGCCGTCGCAGTGCGTGAAGAAATTCAAAGCCAAATTAATGACGTCACGTCAGTCAGCCATCATTCACGCAGGATGTAGAGATGTGCCAAGTCACTCTGACTCGAATACCTACCACGTACTCACGTTCTCGAATACAAAATACTGTATTCGAATCCACAATACTCGAGTATAGGTTTCGAGTACTTGCGAGGTATTCGAATCGTACGTCGTTTAATTTAATAGCAACCTTCTAACTTCACTCATTGTGAACGTGAATTTTAAAACTGAAGTTACATAAATATGGAACTTCTTCGTATTAACATGATTTGTGATGTAATAATAAGTAAAAGCAAACTACAAGTTCGATTCAAAAAGTAGGTACTCGGGTCAACTGAAGTATTCGAATACCCGTGCCAGTACTCGCATACCTGTTAAAGACTCCCGAATCGAGTACTAATTCGAATATATTTTTTTATAGATACCAATATATTCGAATACCAAAACTAGACGACTCGGTACATCATTAGGTTGCGCGGTATCGTGCCGGTCAGATACGATCCGACAAAGGAAAGTGACGCAGCGTATGTGCGATGTGAAATTAAATTACGATATCCACTTGTTAACTTATGTGGTTAAGTTTAATTGAGCCAAGTTTGATTTCAATAAAAATGCAAACGTTCAGCAGAAATAACGTAGGTATGTCTAAAATTATCAGGATCTTAGATTTATGTCGAATATAAACAGTTTATCCTCATTAGCAAAGGAGTCAAGTAAAACGATTCCACTTTCTTGATTCTTTATAATCGATAGCTAGACAGCTTTTTTTGTATTACACTTAGATCTTAGACTACTTAGATATACCGCAGCCCATGAAATGTGATGGTTTTGTTGAGAACACTTTAAAATAATTATTTAAATAATTTTTACTGTCATTCTAAAGTCGAAAATCAAATCATTGATTCCAGTCTACGTTTTACGTTAGCGTTAGCGTTTATGTGAACGAAATATGTTCAAGACGTTCCAGGAAATGTCGCATTGCCGGTTCACGATTTTTTTTTTCCAATTTAGTTGTAAATCAGAAGTTAATTACTCTGTAATACTATTTTCATAATAATTTATTTACCAAAATGTTCTGTAAAGTATTTTCCAAAATGAGCAAGAGACGAGTCTTATCATGAAGAATTTACTTTCACCTTTCTTCATTAAGGAAGTTTTGATTTATATGAACCTGTGAATTGGTAATGTAGGGATCTTAGGTTAATTTATAAAATATTTTGTACATTAAATTGTATAAATAATGAACAGTAAATATTAGTACAATTTAATTATTCAATTAAGTTATGAAATTATATTATATTATCAAATAATTTATTTTGCAAATTGTTAAAAATTGCTTTCTATCAGCTACTCTGTAATACCCAGGACGAAACATCACGAGATGATTAGGACGATTTAAATCATAATTAAAAGTACTTTCAGTAAATTTACAACTCAATGAATTATAACTTGATTTGCCTTTGGAATATTAACGTAAAACAGACTCTGTAATAGGGAATGAAAATTAGAATTGCTCTTAAAAACACTTAACGCTAGTGAATTCGGACCATTAAAACAAGAGCTCGCTCGACCTCTTCTCTCTATCCCTTATTTGTATTAACAGCTTTTTTATCGCTCATTTTCATTGTTTACTTCGGAAACGCAAGATAAATGGAGGTCCCAAATTAATGAACGTCTGCCCACAACAGTAGGTCACTTGACAAATGTTTAGAATTTGTCCAGTTCTCTCACCTCTATTATAATGCCGTCTTGGACGTCAAACAAAATTATTATCTGCAATAAACTTTTCGGTGCTACAAGCTACAGATATTAATAAGAAAGGTTCTTAGCCGAGATTTATCGTTGGAAAAACTGGGCATGTCCCTCTTGAAGGTGAGACGGAGAATAAGAAACAGTGAAGGATTTTTCTTGTTTTCTATTTATAGCAAATAAATAACATAAACATTAAAATAACATGTTTTCAGCCAATAATAATTAATGTAAAACCTTATAAAATTGTTATGCAAAATAATTTACATATTGCATTTCAATTGGGATGCAGGTCTATGCGAATAGAATTTTAAAACAAGATTTGTTAGTGACTAGTGTGTGACTAGTTCGTGTTTACTTCAATTTATTGTAATCTTAACAAGGATGGGCTCATAAATCAATTTAGAAGAAACACAACCCCAAAAGACCAGTCTTTCCTTAAAAAGATTACATCTTAATTTGCCTCGTGCTGAAACATGACGCCTGGGTATTTTGGACCCTGGCTAAAGTGTATGGGTCTTAAATGACCCGTATAAAAGAACTAGCACGAGGGTTTACTGCAGATTGCTTTGGATAAACTTTGGGAGTTTCCTCCTAAAGTTTTTTACGGGTAAGTAAAAGTTACGAATGAGTTTTTAAAAGCCGATTTAATTTTACGTTTTAGAACGTTAGCACCGTATAATTTTGCGATAGTGTTCAAATTATTTCTAATCACTTATCAATATTAAGAGCATTAGCCAGAATTGTAGTAATGGAGAGGAGAATGCATTGTTTCTGACGTGATGAGATGCGGAAGTCTCACTATTCGTCTTATTATTATTGTGACGCGTGATCTTAAAGGTAGAGACGTTTTCTCTAATATGATAGTAACAGAAGTCAATTAACTGCACGGCAACAAAACTTTAGTTACTTTGCAGTTAGCATTTTTTATGTAGCGGAATTTATAGCAGCCCATCCCTGCCTCTATCTTGGAAATGTTTTTTTAAAAGTGTTACACCTTTTAAAATAGTGAAGCTTCTATATTTTAGTCCCATTAACCATGTGCATCCTTTTGACAAATCTTATATTAGGTACTTTATACCTGTTTATCTTTTTCACCAATACAAAGTAGACAGATGTGATGTTACTTGATCCTATTGCTCTTTTCAACATTTAAAATGCCTTGAATAAACTGTATCGCATGTTCGTTCACATTCTGAAACGATCTCAAAGAGCGAAAAGACTTTTATCTAATTTTATTTCATCTCTTTCGAATAGAAGTATTTTCGTTACCTCCAGATAAAAGGTTTTGTTAACCGACAGCACCTGCGCTCGAGAGAAAACAATATGTGCCATATAGCCACTTTGTTTTGTATTTATTTTGTCCTTTATTCGTGTTTCTCGATTCTCGACAATTATTATCAATGAAAATGTTCTTCATCCATTATTTTAAAATGTTATACGATATGCCTGATTATTTGTCTCTTGACTCAAGTTTTTTTGTTCTCTTATTATTTATGCTATTTAAGTAAGCACGCAGCAGTTATGCAGGCCACCAAATTAAATGGTAAGCGACCGTTGCAGCTTATTCCTTTAGTAAAACTTAACCAGAAAACAACGTTTTTTATGAACCACCACATTGCGTCCACGTATAACTAGGGTCACAGAGTACAAAGTAGGGAGGGCAAGAGGGTCCGGGTCTTTAGCACTCTCTATTATTCCACAAAGTGCAATTGCAAAACGTAATATGAGAATTATCTTATCATACACAAAAACTGTATCACTGCTATCCTATTGAATAAATAGCATTCACTTTGCTACAATACAGTATAAGCTTGCATCTTGATCTTCGCATTACTCCTATTAAGGGTCTATCTCATTTCCTTAAAAAGCAATGTACTCATACGTCTAAGAAATAAATAAAAACAATGTTCTAACAGCTCAGTTATGCCATTGGGATTGAAAGTTGGTTTATTTACATATAGTTCTTCAGTACCATGTTCCATTCTTTTATTCAGTACATATATTTTCTTACGTGAGTAGAACCAATTCAAACGGAAATGGAAAACTCGGTAAAATTTTCGTTTCTATTTTTACGCTATACATTTATGTGTTGAAGTTATGTAGGAATATGTCGGAATAGTTTTTTTCCGAAAACTGTAAGTGGATTTTTTATGCTAAACTTGCCTGTAGAGCCATGCTGTTTTACAATACGTCCAAGTACCACTCTCTTACAAACATCAGCGTGAAATAATAGTGATTACTATTGTGTTTCGTCTGGTTTGTGAGATCGCCGGTGGCCTACAACCCCCATAGGCCGGCAACGCATCTCCTGGTGTTGCAGTTGTCCATGGGTGGCGGTAATTGCTTACTATCAGGCGACCCGCTGGCTCGTTTGCTGCCTCTGACATAAAAAAAACACTTGCGGTTTGCCTGTTGTAACGTTGCCCTGTAGGAATAAGTTTTTTATCTGGGATATAAATTAGCCTTCAGACGATACCTCCAATGAACACTACGCTAACTTCAAAAGTGCAGGTTTACAGGAGGAGCTCTTGAAAGAAAAAAGTTGATAAAATCTTTATTTTTGTAGTTATTTTCTTGATATTTTTTGTGTGAGTAACTAATTTACTGATGCTTAAGATCCGCATAGTAACATTTAAAAAAACTTATGGGTTTTTTAATTAGCCTCACTTAGCGGGATGTAACGCAGAAAGCTCTAATTTAAGATCGGGATACACTCCGCCAATCCTAAGTTAGCGGAATATATTCGGGAATATTACAGGCTACAAAATAATAAATTAAATGTATACTATATAAAATAAAATTAATAATTACATTTAAAATCGACTTCATTACCAATTTAGAGTATTTTGAACAATGTTTTTATTATAATAAGATCGTAATTTATGAAAAAGAAAAGTTAGCGTTTTGTAGTAGGATAAGCCGAAAATCGTTGAGCCGTTATACAAGCCGCTAACAAATAAATAGCGTAGAGTATCTTAACTGTGTCATTACTTAGCGGCCTTTCGTCCATATTGGTAACTAAGCTTATGTAACCAGTTCCAAAAAATATTATTTTTTCGTTGGTGTTTTAAGTAGTTGTGAGGGAAGAATTATTTTTCCACTTCGTAGATTAAATTATTTCCATTATAGTAACCCGAGACATTGTGCAAAAAATCCCGATATGATGTGGGATTGTTGTGATATACAACTGGCTCGGTGTAGTTGATTTGAATTAAAACGTACTATGCAAAACACTTTTAAATCATTTATTAATACTTAGAAAAATTTTAGGCAGTGGCCTACTGTAATATCTTAAATTTTAATTGCTGAATAGTTGCACTTATTTCTGTGTCAATATCATCATAATTATTTGGTATTTTGTCGTTTTTAACTGCTGAATTTATTTATTAAATTTTTGTTTCCTTCATTAGAATGCCCAACACTTATGCGATGGATGGGTTATTATTTTCCACAAAACGATAAATTCTAGCATGCCATTCTTCCAAATGGCTGCCATCCTTAATACTGTTTAACTGTTCCCCTTCACAACACCAGATTTTAATGAATCTTGTAGCCAGTTACGATCGAAGTAAAAATTTAATTGTGCTATTAGATCAGCTAATATATTTTATAAGCAATTGGGCCAAACCTGCACATCTTGCAACATGCCGCCTCTGAGCTGGCTTGATACTTAGCTGTTCCGCTTTTTTAAAAAGACTTTGACTAAAGTGGTTAAAACAATCTTTTACATCTGTTTGAGGATATGGTTTCTGAATGCCATTAAAAGCAAATCTTCAAAAGCAACAAGCATTTTACGTGGTTTCCAGAGAGGAAATTTAGTTTTGATTATTTGTAAAGGATTTTTTTTTCTTGTCTTGGTTTTGGAGGATGGCAAAAAACAATGGTACTATTTTTGGGTAATAACAATATAGCTGTGAATGGTAAAGTAAAAAAAATCAAAAGTGCAAGTAACAACTTTTTAGTCAAAATTCTAATGTCATTTTAATCAGCCAATAAAAATATGAAAAACAATCGTTTCCTCCATTACTAATAAAATTCACAATTATTAATATTTGGTTTCCTTGACACCCAACACATAGTATAATAAACAATCATTATAAATGACTGTAACTCATTATAATTATAATTATTTTCAGATAGAAGTGGCCAGTCACAAACATTTAACGTTCATAATAGATAGCAAAAAGTTACAAAAATGGAAAAATTATTCTTCTTCCACAACTAGGTAGTTACCAAACAGCAAAAAAATATATTTTGTAACTAGTTACAAGCTTAGTTACTAATATGGACGAAGGGCTAAGCGGTTCGTTTTATACTAGAAAACAAAACTCTTGTATTATAATTGTAGCATTTTGTACCGGACGGTACGTGAGTGCTGGGTTGGAGTGAAGAAAACGCCCGTGGTAGATCTTCTATGTTCTTTATTGCGGGTGTACTATGGGTGAGAGGCAGGCTTCCTCTATGTTTCGCCGTTAGAGTGTTCCGTCGGTTGGGAACTATACTCTATGTACTATGGTTGGGAATGTTCCCTCGGCGGATGCGCAAGATGCAGTGCCTTTGGAGTGCCTGCTCCTCGCCTTATATCCCTTTTATTTTTGCCTGCGGCCCGACGCCACCGCTCGGTAGCGTCGGCCGCGGTTGTTACAAATTACCCTTCTGTTTTTTGCCTGGCGGCCGGCCCGGGTGCCGGCGTCACCCCTCGGTAGCCTTTCTTAGAAAATCGTTTATTACTCCACTTGTTATTGTAAGGCCGTCAAGGGTGCGTTTTTACATTGACTATAAATTAAGCTATACAATACAGTCTTTGTTCTCTAAAATTCGACTCTGGTGTCAATTTACGATGCCCATGCGACCCATGGCGCCTTCTGCAGGCCACATGTTATAATTGCTTCTTAAACTGACTATAAATTAAGCTATACAATACAGTCTTTGTTCTCTAAAATTCGACTCTGGTGTCAATTTACGATGCCCATGCGACCCATGGCGCCTTCTGCAGGCCACATGTTATAATTGCTTCTTAAAACTATCCTATTTGACTACACCTACCTAAGTTATTTATAGAGACAAATGACAAAAAATTATTGAACAGTGGACGTTACAAAATTAACACTAATAACGAATCTATCTATACCTATATATTATATTATGTCTTATTGTCTATCACTATGGTCGTCCCGCACATTCCTCCCGCCGTGCATCGTCGGCCATGACGTTGCAATCAGGTTGGAGGGCGACTGGATCCGTAGGAATGACGACTAGCTTCTTGGTAGGACGCCGCAGGGTGCCGCCGCTGGTGCGAACGTCCGCCGCTCGGACAACGCCGTCTGACCCAGGGTATGTAGCTGTGATTATTCCTCGGGGCCAGGTGTTACGTGGTAGCGTGTTGTCGACTATCAACACGATGTCACCTATCTTCAGTTTGCTGCCATTGCCATGGGGCTCCCGCCGGTTTTGCAGTTCTGGCAAGTACTCGCGTACCCACCGCGACCAGAATATATAGGCAAGTCGTTGAGCCGCGCGCCAATGCGAGCTCTTGATGAGGTCGCGGTCTGTGAAGGTGCCAGGTGTGGGTACGCCGGCTGAGCCGCCGAGAAGAAAATGATTCGGCGTGATGGCTTCGGGATCCTCGTGACATACTGACACATGTGTCAGAGGGCGGCTATTCACACAGTACTCTGCTTTTGCCTGTATTGTGATGGGCGATGCGAGGCCGAGTGGGTCGTACAGCGACATGACTATTCTTAGGGCTTCCCTTTTGGTTGGAGTGTCGCGGTGAAGGGTCTCGTCTGGGACCCGCGCAAGGTCTAAATTGAAGGTGAGTTCGTCGGTCTGTGGTTTCCAGACGAGGCCGAGGACACGTTCGCTGTTAGCGCCGTCGGTGAGTTGTTTAGCCGCTATCTGTGGTTCGTCTGCGATTAGCTCATGGAGCGTCTCGGGTGTGTTGGAGGCCCATTTGCGTAGTTCGAAGTGCGCCTCGCGGTGGATATCTCGTACTTGTTTCGCTATGCGCTTGGCGTCTTCTATGCTTTTGAAGCTGTCGAGATAGTCATCGACATAATGATTCTTTACTATGGCCGCGGCTGCTCCGGGATGCGTTTTCGCGTATTTCATCGCGTTTAGGTTCTTCACAAATATTGCTATAGACGGCGAACATGTAGCTCCAAAAATTAGTAACGTCATTCTAAATTCAGACGGGGGGCCGGTGTTGTGGTCCTTTTCTCGCCACGGATATCGTAGAAAATCTCTGTCTTCGGGTCCTAACTTGACTTGCATAAACATTTCAGAGATATCGGCTGAGATTGCAAATCTATGTCTTCTGAACCGCATCAGTACGCCAGGTAAGGATTGTAGTAAATCAGGACCGGTTAGCAGCTGGTCGTTGAGTGATTTTCCTGCGGTTCTAGCGGCGGCGTCGTGGACTATGCGTATTTTCTCGGGCTTCATAGGATTCGTGACCGCGAAGTGCGGCAGGTACCATGTCTGACCGTCTGGCTTGAGTGGCGGCGCGGGCTCGGCGTATCCTTTTGTTATTAATGCTTCCATTTGCTCCCTGTATTTTTGTTTGAGTACTATATTCTTCTCTAGTTTTCTTTCAACCGAAGTGAGCCGGCGCAGTGCGTTTTCATAATTATCGGGCATCGTAGTTTTGTTGGTCTTCCATAATAAAGCTGTTTGATAATTGCCGCTATCTGTTTGTATTGTATTATCTTGTAATAACTCTATGGCGCGCTGCTCGGGATCGCTTCGTGGTTTCTTTGGTTGTATCATTAAGCTATCAATGGCAAAGTGCAGTCTCAGCTGTTCGTTCATTCTGTCTTCTTCGGTTTCGGGCTTCATAATATGATGAACATAATGAACGCGCTGGCCTAGAGTTCGCGCCTGCGCGCCGTGTAGAACCCACCCGAGCGGCGTGCGAGATGCGACAGGTTGATCTCGCCGTCCTTTTCTTACTTCGTTCGCCAACAGCAAATGCCAGTTGTCTTGGCCTATTAGCAGTTTAGGGACCGCGTTTAAATACATCAAGTTATCTTTAATGTCTTCCAGGTGTGAGCAGTGTTCTAAGTCTTCTTCCGTCACTTCTTGTGGTGATAACCGAAGGTGATCAATAGTGCGCGCATGAATTCTGTGGGGCTCTGTGGTGCCGCGCAGCGTGAGTGTCACCCGTCGGGACTTTGAAACTGCTAGCTTGCTATCTGTTATCGCTTCTATCTGTAGCAGGTCTATCGGGCCCCTCGCTCCGACTTGTTCGGCGAGTTCGGAGTCTATTAAAGTGACGGTTGAACCATCGTCGAGGAGCGCCCCTGTTTCTATTTCTCCCGCCGGTCCACTAATGCGTATGGGTGCTATCTTCAAATAAGATTGTGTTTTCTTGTGTGTCCAAGTCGATGTTACTGCTTCTGTGTCTATTGTATTTTCTTGTGCAGCTTCGTATTTTTCTGTTTTTTCTATGTCGTTCGTTTGCGGTAGTTGTGATGAACGTTCTGTTAGTAGAGGTTTCTTCAATGTACCAGCGGGTGGTAATACCGGCAGCGTGTCTTGATGGGACGCAGGTATCGCTACTTGACGAGACTTGTTTGTTGGCAGTATCTGTGGTTGACTATCGATGAGCCACGTAGACACTCGTTCGTGTGTTCTGTCGTCGCTGATTGTAGTGGCGGTATCGTTGTCCTCGTCTTCTGCTTCTATTCTGGCAATGCGGGCTGCGGCCAACTCGACTTGGAGCTTCAGAAGGTCTTCTCGTGCCCGCGCGAGTCTAAGCGCTCGGCGTGACTGGGTACTATGACGCGAAATGGTTTTCTTGCCTATGGACTGCGGCGGCGGTACAGCGACAGGTTCTATGGGGGCCGCTAGTACAGCGACAGGTTCTATGGGGTTCGCTAGTACCGCGACAGGTTCTATGGGCGTCGCTGGAACGGCGCCGGAGCACTCCGCAGTCGATGTTGCTTCTGTTTGCTTCATTTCGACGTTACTTGTACTATGACCGACGGCTTCATTGTCTATATTTTGCCTCTTCCCGCTGTGTGATCTTGTGACTGCAATGCGGGCTGCGGCCAACTCGACTTGGAGCTTCAGAAGGTCTTCTCGTGCCTTCGCGAGTCTAAGCGCTCGGCGTGACTGGGTACTATGACGCGAAATGGTTTTCTTGCCTATGGACTGCGGCGGCGGTACAGCGACAGGTTCTATGGGGGCCGCTAGTACAGCGACAGCTTCTATGGGGTTCGCTAGTACCGCGACAGGTTCTATGGGCGTCGCTGGAACGGCGCCGGAGCACTCCGCAGTCGATGTTGCTTCTGTTTGCTTCATTTCGACGTTACTTGTACTATGACCGACGGCTTCATTGTCTATATTTCGCCTCTTCCCGCTGTGTGATCTTGTGACTGGCATGACGAATTCTTCCTCAAATCCGGCTCGAAGGACCAATGTACCGGACGGTACGTGAGTGCTGGGTTGGAGTGAAGAAAACGCCCGTGGTAGATCTTCTATGTTCTTTATTGCGGGTGTACTATGGGTGAGAGGCAGGCTTCCTCTATGTTTCGCCGTTAGAGTGTTCCGTCGGTTGGGAACTATACTCTATGTACTATGGTTGGGAATGTTCCCTCGGCGGATGCGCAAGATGCAGTGCCTTTGGAGTGCCTGCTCCTCGCCTTATATCCCTTTTATTTTTGCCTGCGGCCCGACGCCACCGCTCGGTAGCGTCGGCCGCGGTTGTTACAAATTACCCTTCTGTTTTTTGCCTGGCGGCCGGCCCGGGTGCCGGCGTCACCCCTCGGTAGCCTTTCTTAGAAAATCGTTTATTACTCCACTTGTTATTGTAAGGCCGTCAAGGGTGCGTTTTTACATTGACTATAAATTAAGCTATACAATACAGTCTTTGTTCTCTAAAATTCGACTCTGGTGTCAATTTACGATGCCCATGCGACCCATGGCGCCTTCTGCAGGCCACATGTTATAATTGCTTCTTAAACTGACTATAAATTAAGCTATACAATACAGTCTTTGTTCTCTAAAATTCGACTCTGGTGTCAATTTACGATGCCCATGCGACCCATGGCGCCTTCTGCAGGCCACATGTTATAATTGCTTCTTAAAACTATCCTATTTGACTACACCTACCTAAGTTATTTATAGAGACAAATGACAAAAAATTATTGAACAGTGGACGTTACAAAATTAACACTAATAACGAATCTATCTATACCTATATATTATATTATGTCTTATTGTCTATCACTATGGTCGTCCCGCACACATTTCATGCAGCTAATTTCGATTTTAATTTACTACAAGTTAGTGAAAATTATTAAACTTAGTAATGTTTAACTCTGATTTACACTACGTTATATAATAATTTGTTCAAAAGTGCATTCAACGGGCGACACACACCGCTAACTGTCACATGAACAAATACTTTCCCGCGCAACACCCCGCCAACTCCTAGTTGGCGGCGTATCTCCCGCGGGCCGGCAGTCGCGCTAGCCGAATACACACCGCTATATTAAGACAGCGGCTTGTCCACCCCGTAATTGAAGAAAGTACCTTTACTTGGCGTTATGTAAATCTGAAAACTTTTTTGGTTTTAAAGATTTTGTCATGAAAATTTGGGGGCATAATATTAGTAAAAAAGTGGGTCGATTTCTATAAAAAACGAAAAATGGCAAATTTTGAGTTAGCGTAGTGTTCATTGGAGGTATCGAGATAACAAGCAATCCCTCATACCAATAAACACTCTTATCCGTTGCTTTGAAGCGACTTTCCAGAAAGACAAACAAAAAACCAATTGAGCATTATATTACCGGGATAAAAGGAGCCTTTTTCTAGTTCAGGTCTGTACAAAAGTAGTAGTAAAACCAGATTCCAATCAAATTTCCAGTTTGGACAAAAAAAAATCTGTTGTTTTTACCTTAACTTTTTAAAGTAATTGAAATTTCCTACCAATAGAACGCAGGCCCAAATGTAAATTGGCACAGATAACTTTAATCATTGATCGTTTCAAACTTTCCGATAAAACTCCCGCACGTTTCAATTTAAAATATTAAGGGTAACGTGTCATCGATACTAGTCTGGCGCCGGTGCGGTATGGTCGTGACATTCATTTAAACCCGTTCAGATAAATTCGACAATACACCCGTGAAATTCACAATTCATTTCCACCTGTAAATTCAAAATTGTCATACATCAGGCTCTAGCGATATTGAATTTTGTCCATCTTTCTAGCAATAAACACTAAAACGACCCTGGTCTGATTGCGACTGGCCTGATGGCACATTTGTTAGTGACCCTGTCCTATGCTCCAGTTGTCAGGTTCTAATCCCAGGACAAACATTCATGTGATTAACATTTGTGTTTGTCCTATTTTTTTAAGAAGAAGAAGAAATAAAAATATCCTTGGGCACTAAGCATAACTTGTACTAAGTATGGGTGCCAGACGACGAGTATACATAATTATATTGATTTTTATTTCAAATCTATACCTAATAATAAACAACCTATGAACATGTCTATGATCATGAACACAAATATTTGTACCGGGCGGAAAACGAACCCGCGACCTTTGCTTTTTTGCTTTGCATTGCTGACTAATTGCTCGTCTAAATAATAATAATCCGTTGTCTATAGTTTATACCAAGCTATGATTGTTGGCACAGGGAAGTTTTGATTTACAATTTTATTTAGTTTTCTGTGATATCAAATAAGTCATACAACAGATTTTGTAATAGTTATTAATGTATATTTACCACATTATTAGGTTTGAACAGTGTGAGTTTTAATTTAATTTCAATTGATAGACAAACACTTTATTACACCGTAAAACCTGATGTGAAGTTAGGTTGAAAGTTTATTTATTTATCTCACCTAATTCATAAATATACAGCTCCATGCAAAACACTAAAGAAGTGAACTGCCTACAATGTCCTTACAAAACTGAAAGAAAATTAGGCCCGCCTATGAAGAGATCTGCGAATGTCGGTCGTTACGTCCAAACGAGCGATTTACTCCCAGAAGCGGGCAATAAAATCACAAGGGAATCTCGTCAGTCTTATTAAATAGGCCAGCTCACTCATTACTCTGTTTCGGCGGAAAATTAAATGAGTACGGCGTGTTTTACGTCTCGAAGGCATGGTGGTTGTCGGGGACTTGAGATCTCCGATTCGGATAAGTACTTTTTATGGGGAGGAGAAAACTTGACACGTTTTTAAAATCCGTAGGTCGAGGTTGCTAAAATTTTGTGGAATACCGCGATTCTTCTGAGGGAAAATTTCCCGTTTCGAAGAATTAATCTTTTAACGTTTCTTGATGAGATGTCATATCGGAATTTCCAATCGGAAGCAGATTTTATATTATTAGTAATTCGGGAGAGAGAGCAATGTAGGTACTCGTAAAATTGTTTCGCATTGTAGTATCATACGTATACAGTCGTACATGTACTAAATTATAAAAGATTTTTGTTTTTATGTGAACATTTTGCGACACCCCTATTGAAGATTATGGTGATATTAAAAGTTCCAATTATTGATAACTTAATCTTGGGAAAATTGAAAATGCCATGGGACGTCATTTTATTAATTTACTAGTACTAGTATCAGCAACATAAAAGACAAAACCTGTTATTAGAAAACAAAGTATTTCTCAATAAAATAGTTTTTTTCTATTGGTTGCAGATTGAACTTAGCAAATTATGCACTTACGATGCTGCACTACCTTTGCTTTTCAATTCAAATTGCTTCGTTGAATGCTAATTTAAATTTGCAGCGTTGCAGTGTTCAGTCTACCAGTTAATAAATCCTACAAACTGACTGACATCAAGTGTTGCGGTATTTTTAAGGCTCTTTTACTTATTGGGATCTATTTTTGACATGCTATATTGTTAGTCTGTCGCACGTGTGATAAGAATGTCTGTTCAAGGAAGAATATTTAAGTATGAAGGCAAAATGTTTGTAAATCATTTTAATAGCATGGCTTTTTCTATGATGCTTCCTGTACTTTTTACCATATTTTTTAACCTATCCCTGCATCTGATTACCAATGGTAACATTGTTAATAATTTATGACCGATGTTGTATAAATAGTCACTCTGTTTTGTTATGTCAGTTTTCTCATTGCCGTCTAACACAAATATTATTGTTTGACCTTGCCGTTGTATCTTTGAGGTCAAATATAAATTACTGTACAAGACTTAGTGATTTCTCATTTTTATCGGAGCAGTGAATATCAATATATTTTAAGAGTCCCTATTTGACTAATTTTAATTCTGCAACCGATCCGTGAAAATGGACTAGACAAATGGGTTTCTCTTTTTATATTAGTTTTCAATTTAACTCTCAATTTTGCAATCATAAAAATTAATATAGATAGAATATTTAATCAAACAATAGATTAGTTCGAAGCGGCTTTCATTGCTGCGGTTGTCTGCTATTTTATTGAACGAGTCGCTGATTCCCGTGACTTTGTGTGAATCAAGCCACAGATACGACATAACGGTTCAAATCTTAAATCAAAATTGTAATATATTAAAACAGATATGACTCATATCTTTCTCAACGTGATTGGACAACCTAAAATTTTTGTATTCTAGTTCAATTGGCAGATAGACACGCCAGCTTACTTGATGGTGGTAAGCGCCACCTGCAGCATATTCCATTGAAAGACACTTAACCAGGAAGCCTCAATTAAACTCAGTGAGCTGTCTTACTGTTTCTCTATCTTCGAGCTCTTGATTTGAAGTATACGGGGACACCAATTATTTAGAATCGGTTTTTGCTTAATCATAAGCCACAATTGTCTTAAATATCTGCAACATATTTTCCTACCCTAAAAAATATTTAATCCAGAGCATTATTGAAAACAATGAATCGTAACTTAAAGTAGGAATTCAATACAGGTACATTACTCATATTTATAATAAACAATAGAAAATCCATCCAGTTACCCCCATTATTTGTTTCTATTAGCAATTGTAGTAGCATAAACACAAGAAAACAATATTTGGAGGCTAAATTTGTGAATCCAAGGCTTCGTTTGTTTTAACATGGAATGCCTTTTGTGTCGTGAATTCTTTATGGAAATCAGTCTGATGTCTAATTTAGTTTTTTCTTTAACATTTCATAAAACCGTGATTTAATCTCGGAGACGTAGGGCATTTGGCAGAGACAATGCAGAGCTTATTTTATTAAATCACGAAGAATGGTGGGGAGGGGGGAATGAAAGCAGCCAGCAATTGAGCGTTGTTACACCTTAACCGACGAATATAGCGCCCGTAAACAGATTGAATTCAGCCTTTTGTCTTGGCTCTAGTGGATGTAACGACTTTTTTGATATGTCTTAAAAGTGTCTTTATTAACTCTTTTTATTTTGGTGTCAAGTGACATATTTAATACGATACAAAATAGTTTTGCCAGGTTAATTCGAATGGAACTAAAATTGTCAATCGGATTAAAAATATTCACTCGTATTTTTTATTTATATACAAACTAGCGGCCCGCCCGCGGCTTCGCCCGCGTGAACTATAGGACGTTATCCCGCGGGAATTGAACTATAGGACGTTATCCCATGGGAATATCTTGTAAATTGTAGCCTATGTGTTATCCTTATGTATAAGCTATATTATTGTAAAGTTTCATTAAAATCAATTCAGTCGTTTTTACGTGAAAGAATAACAAAAGTTCATCCATCCGCTCCCCGGCCGGTACCGCCGCAACCGCTATGTCCCTGCATTTTAAATCTGTAATATCTTCGAAACTATTCATTTAAATTACATGATGTAAAGGGCCATATTGATCTATATTACATGCACAATTTATTTATGGTACTTTATTGGATAAGGATTAATACTGTATTGCTTAAAATCACTTTTTCGTAAATAAGCCATTATTTTATCGTAATAAGTAAAGGAAAATGGTTATTGTGGGTTATCCCTAAGAGATAGACATATACCATCGCGGACTTTTTTGTAAAACTTTTTAAGGTGTACAATAGTGTAGTACATTATTTTGATCTATCTCGTAGGGTTCAGCCAGCGTTTGCAATGTAAGCGCAAAAAAATGCGATTATTTACGACCTTAAATTAAAAACCTCTAAAGTTGTCAGTGTTTCTCTACTATATTATGCATGTATTATACATATAAACCTTCCTCTTGAATCAGTCTATCTAATGAAAAAAACCGCATCAAAATCCGTTGAGTAGTTTCAAAGATTTAAGCATACAAAGGGACATAGGGACAGAAAAAGCGACTTTGTTTTATACTATGTAGTGATGTAAATAAATAAGGGAGTCGAGCTAAAATAAATGGTGCAAGAATATTATTTTGAACGTATTCTCCTAAAACTGTGTGGATAAAAAAAACATTATGTTTTTAAAGAGACTTCCAGCTAAAAGGGGCACGTGAAGCGATACACTGAGCAAACAGCAATGTATAATTTACACCTAACAAATAGAACTAGAAAATCCTGGCGCATTTTTAACAAAACAGGGCCTAAATAAACACCCTCCGTACATCATGTCCAATCAGCGGGACCCGAGCCATTTTATTCAACAATACAACGTCCATGAATTCTTTTTTATTGAAACTTGCTCGTAAAATTGCGTGTCAAATGGCCCAAGGAATCAGGAGGGGTCCCTATGAACTTTTCTCACCAGTAAAAATCAGAACCTACTTATCCGATCGAACGTTTCGAATGGATTTTATTTCTTTCAATGGTGTATTATGTAAGGCATTCCTTTATCACTGCTACGCTCTTCCTATACAAGATTCTTGCACGGGGGGGGATACGTTAAGAATTACCGAGATTTTTTTGACGGGAACGGAATGTTTTTGAAGTAAACGGGGAATCATGCTGGGGATTTGAGTGATGCCTTCTATTTTGTTTGGGTAACGATCAGCCTCGTTTGCGTATGTTTGGAAGGTTCAGTGGAATGTGTCAGGTGATTTTGGTAACATTAAATGATATAAGGGGCTTTTAAGAAAATATTTTTTAAACAGCTATAGGCATCTGGTTTGTGTCATTCTTACTTTAAAGCACGCCTGCCTTTGTGTTAAAAACCTTCGCAGGCGTAGGTACGTAGAATATAGCATCAAGACATCGTTATAAAAGCTATTGTTTATAAGTGCAAATATACATAAGTAGGAATAATTGAACGCACAATAATAATATAGTGATATTTCGTACTAATCTGTAGGTTTTAGGAAAAGATCTCAGCTGTTGTAGTTTTATAGTAAAAGTATATAACTTTAAACATTCAGGTTACATTTGCTGTAAACTTGAGAGAAGGACCTGAAGTTCAGGTTTGGTTCCCGTCTCAAGTTTTGAGGAGGTTTAACAGCAGTCACTTTAATTCATAACTACTCGCCAAATTGTTGGCTCTTAGCATACTCCGATTACGTCGGAAACTCGGAACAAAGCAACAAAAGAAAATATTATTTCTCTGAATTCTACCATTTACCTGAAATTCCGTTAACAATAGGAATAATACATTCAACTTTTCTGACGTCTACAAAAAAGAAAACGAGACCTTTTAAATTAATATCAAAACAGAGGTTTAGACGCTCTATCTTTCAACAGGCACTTTGTTAACTGAAAATTGCCATTACAATCTACCACAATGCTAAAAGTTGCAGACTTATGTCAATATTTCAGCACTCAGGTAAATTGAATCGCCACCGGCACGTATGCGGAAAACTCTATAACCATTTTTCGTATTTACTGCCTTGTAAATTAGGTTGAAAATTGAACCGCAAGATGAACAAAATACCAGTTAACAACAGATGTAATGTGCAACCGCAGAACGCGTTAGTGTCTCACCATTAAATCGTGCGTTGTGATTTAACTTCCATTAGACGATGGCACCTTATCTCGGGGTAATAAGGTATATATTTTAACTGAATAGGTTGTGTGATCTGAGTAACAGGTCTCAGGTTGTTATTTATTTCACTTGATGCAAATAATGAACGGAATTAATGTAGTAGCTTTGGTTGTTAAGGACAGGCAGTTTCCTCTCTACCAACTTCATTCGTGCAGTTTTCCTAGTATGAAGTTCTAGGATTGTGACTGCATTATTAATCAACTTCAAATGATCAGCACTTCAACACGTGGTTTAGCTGATTTTAAGTATAGCTCTGTTTGTTGCCATTTGGTAAGTTTCTCTGGACTATCCTAGAATTGATCCTCGAGCTGGAGGAGGAATGAGCATTATTGGTGATTTTATACCCCTGTCATACTCTGACATAATTATGCACTCTGTGGTCTTGGTAACTCATGTCCTATCGGAACAGGACACCTAGATGATGGAGACTTGATACCCTTGTCATAGGACATAGCTCTGTGGTCGTAGTAACCTATGTCCCATAGGAGCACGACACCTAGGTAATATAGACTGCAGCTACGTTTATGCATTCACTTGTGCACTATTACGCAGTGCCGGTGTAGTTGGCTAATCGTTCAGATTAGTCGCTGCCGAAATTCGGCCAGAGCCATTATTGTTATTGCATCTGATCCGTCCGCCTACACAGTCAGCGTCAGATGTGTGGTATATTCAGTTAACACGTCAGGACGCTATTAGTTATGTGGAACAAGAAGCGTTAACTTAATGTCGACAGATTTCTATTTGGTGCTAATCTCTTCTGTATAAATGGAGACTTGTTCATTAGAACTAGAATCATAATACATGCATTGACAACTTCGGTCTATCTATTTATCGGTACATTTACATTTCAACAACTTCGGTATATTTCAACCTATATCTTCACATCACATAACTTTATTTCCTTAGTAATACTAATACACTTTCCTGTCTCAATATGATATAAGTTCTTTCTTGCCACTTAGTATCCATTCGCGAATGGCAACTAAATTAATATGTACAAAAACTCATCACTCTTCATTCTTCCCGGTATCACCCCAAATAAACTCTCGCTCTGCCTTACAGAGGAAAAAAAAATCTGACAATACTGTCACCAAGGACCTGAACATCAAACTGAAAATACCCTTTTGTTTAAATGGATTAAAACTAGAACTTAATAATGTAGTAGTCGACTGAATGCTTCTTCACGCAACTGGAATACCGATTTACATAATTTGGCCGGAATATTTTTTTGCTTCGGTATACATAAACCTAAAAACAATCAGAACTTATAGCTAGTACGAGTATGTTATCCAAATTAATTTTGTTGAGAGCGTAGAGAATATAGAGACGAATCCTTTGAAACACGGGTGGATGGATCCGAATTTGGTATCGTATGTGGTTGGAAGATTTGAAGATTTGCAATTATTTTACAACGTGGCTTGGTGTAACGAAACTAGTCTTAATTTTCTGAGCATTTTGCCCCAATAATCTGGCCATGCTTGGATTATCCAGGATTTGGCAATTCTAGTTATTCACTCACCAACAGATTACTTTTCATTAAAGGTGAATCAAAAAAAGATTTCCATTTTGACGTGAATTTATTACTTATGTTTATTACCCTATAATTGTGATCTGCATCTATCAATCATAAAAGCAAATTAAATGATACATCTCCTGACAATAACTTGAACGATTATTGATTCTTTTTTCACCGTTTTGTTTAAGCCGGAAAAACATTTTTAACATTTTTATTCGGCAAATAAACCAGTATTAAAATAAAAAGAATTGGAGACGTTTTTATTGTGTAACTTTGCATTGTGTAACTATTTTGTGCTCATGAATAGTTCTGATTGAGGCTGTGGCTTGTCTAATACCCATGTTAAAATCTTTACTAACTAATTAACTTTACTACGAGTCACAGCTATGTGAAAAATCTTAAAAGATAGTTTTAGGTAGTTTTGTAGCGTATAGGTATTTTATGAAAATGTCTATCTTAGGCGACAAGATAATCCAAAATGCTGGGTGTTGTTTGCTATTCAATAGGAACTGTTAGCAGGATAACCCGAGATAAGTCAGAGAACAGACGTCTCGGTTCCATTAATATGCCCGTTGACAAGTGGAATACAAGGTATTGTGTCATACATCGTACTTGCTACGCTAGGTATATGCACATTACGGAGAAGTTCATACTGCAAAGGCATATACAAGCCACAAATGTAGCTTAATTCCCCATATTTGCTAATTGTGGGCTATTTAGAACCTAAGCTTTGTTTGAAACATGACCTTATGCTAGGTACTTAAACTGTTGAATTAATTGGTCTGATACCGCATAAGAAAGCGGTATTCAAATAAAATTACAATAAAAATTATGGATTATTCTCACTAGTCCCAGTCAAAAAAGTTCCGGCGGAACTAGTGATACTTTTTCCTGGAACTAGTGAGAATAATCCAAAATTATTTCCCTTTCCTTCCCTTGCTGCGATGTGAAAAAAGGACAAACAAAAACAGTAAACACTTCTAAGTCAATTATCCCATGGGAACTGAGCATTATCCCAAAACAAAAAGAAGCCTATGGCTTTTGCCAATGTCTAGTCTAAGACTTTACTCAATTATATTAAAATCGGTTTACTGGTTTAGATGTGAATGCGTAACAGACAGAAGCGCAGAGTTACTTTCGCATTTATAATATTAGTATGGATTATTCAGATGAAATAATTTATTGTTCCTTCACAATATGACATCACGGTATGAGAATATGAATATGGAAATGACGAAATGAATATTTATTAATAAATTAATACCATCGGAGAGGCGACCAAACAGTACATTTTACGAATACCTAATTGTGTAGGAATTTTTAATATAATTTTTTTGGAATTTCCTTGCAGGAATCGCAAAAGTGCTTTCCAAAAAACAATGTTATTTGTACGTCAGATGACAAAAAGAGAAAGAGTTTCATTTAA
This sequence comes from Mecyna flavalis, assembly GCA_949319885.1. Classification (NCBI taxonomy): domain Eukaryota; kingdom Metazoa; phylum Arthropoda; class Insecta; order Lepidoptera; family Crambidae; genus Mecyna; species Mecyna flavalis. The sequence continues at coordinate 9,618,347 of OX439436.1, forward strand.
TTTATCAGTGTCAAAAATATAAAATATGCAATGATGTAGGACTATATACTTTGCCGTTACGAAAGTTATTGCACAAACAAACTTATATCAGTTCAACCATTCAATCACAGAATTTATACTAACGTAATTCAATTTCATAAGAAAGTATTTTCAAACCACTGCTATATTCCATTCATCAGTTGCAAACTTATATCTTACCAGTTACTCCGATATTATTTTTGCCTATGCTCCCAAGGAAGGCTAGAAGATGGATGAATTGCGTGATAATATAAAAGTTTATGGCTTCTTAAGAGGGATAAGCGAACGGCGAACCGCATGTGTATCGAGCTAAAGTGCGAATAAAACAGGGTGAAAGATAGCTATCGATAAACTGGGTTTCTACAGCGTTTCCTTTGACAGTTTTAGTTGCATATTTTGATATTAACATAATACTTAAAAACGTATAAGAATTATTTTTATAATTTTTATAGCATTTTGCCTTCTTAATGACGCTATAAATTTATTTGTCCAGGTATCAGGCGGGGCTTGAAACCAGGAACTCGAAACTATTACTAGTAAAGTAAATTACCAGCCTTTTCAATGTCTCTCTGCAGAGCAGGGCCTCCATCGTGCTAGTAGTTGTCTATTTATTTCAATTTACGAAAATAAGTTCGTTTTTGTATCCTTCATGATGAGACATTCTTTTTTAAATTAGCGTTAAGTAATTACTACATAATATCCTTTACTTCGTTTCGCTTCATGCATTTCTGCACGAGAAAAAAATGCTAACTAATTCCAAGCTTCTTTGAAAGACGCCTCCAAAGATTAATTTAGCAAACTTGTCTCTATAGATCCAGTAGGGCTGATATTATTTTTGCTCCGTTCCGAAAGCAGGCTAAAAGATGGATGAATTGCGTGATAATATAAAAGTTTATGGCTTTTTAAGAGGGATAAGAGGGCCGAACCGCGTGTGTATCGGGACATAGTGTGAATAAAAAAGGCGAGATGGAAAGCTATCTATAGATCGATAACGATACATTATCTTGTAAGATCACTTGCTAATATTGTACACTTTTTTATCAGATAAACTGGTGTTTTGCTCTGCAATTCACTGAATTTTAACCCTAAACGCAAACACGAAGCAACAAGATTAATGATATAATTTATTTTGCAAATAGATCCATAAAAAATCTTAATTGCCGCAAGGCAGGCACAGGCTGGGCCCTCTTGGTATGAAAGGAAAAGCGGACGAGTTTAGTGAGTAGTGGGACGTAAGTCGCTAGAAGCGAATCCACCACGACTTCTTCTCCTGCCCTGTTCCCTATTTATTTGGGGTCGGCGCAATATGTTCTTCTCTTCCATTCATTCTTGTCAACGTGGTATCCACTCCTTTTTCACACATATCATCTTTCACGCAATCCATCCATCTCTTTTTCGGACGTCCTCTTCCTCTCCATTCACTTACATTCATATCATCGTTCTTTTCGTAACGTGCCGTTTATCCCTTCTCATCACAGTCATGCCGATTTCACCACGGCTTTTGCCATATAATAGGTTCACCACGAAATGCAGTATAGGGTCTATAGTCAAACTTTGATTCATAATATAATTATCATACCGGATGGAAGTGCTTATGAAGAATTTCAAAGTCGAAAAGGCGAACCGCAATATTTAGGCTTTTGGGGCACGTTACGATGACAATCGCCGGGTGCTCTCGTGAATTAAAACGCCTGCCGCCAACCACAGTTACATAATAACATGAAAGTATTTATCTAGAAGGAGCCGTCTTTACTTCTAAAAACTTCATAAATTTAATCATAGTTATTAAACAGCAATAAAATTATTTCATAGCCATAGGTGCTTTCCAAATTTCTTGTACAGATTTGGAGAGGTATATATTTTTTGTAACATTTCGTGTTTTTTTAAGCACTTATAATCCCAAAAAATACAAACAAACTTAAAAGTTAATCTTTGTTAGTAACTATCATCATAAACATCTCAGCCGAAAGACGTCCACTGCTAGACATAGGCCTCCCCCAAGGATCTCCAAACCGGTCACTTAAATATTATTTTAATTTAATAATATTATTACATGAAAAACCTCATTATTTTCCAGCTAAATAAAAAAACTCCCATTGCAATAAACTTAAACCATTCTGCATTGGGTGAGCCAAATGAAACTAACATTAAGCTAATGGAAAGTAATGTCAGGGGTATTTGTAACACCAACTTACCACCATACGGAGAACTACAAAAACAATGGTTTCCATGAAGGGTCACCAGGTATTATTAAACATCATTTAAATAAACGTGTTCGACATAACACTTAAAAAAATACTTCAGTTGGTATACAGGCACGGTGCTGACTTGATGGCAAACAGCCACTGCGGCTTATTCCAAAACGTCGCTTAATGTGCTGTCAGAATCAACGAAGGCAGTTAAAAAACCAAAGGCAAAAAAACATTCAGACAAACTCTAGACAATTAATCACATGAAAATGCTAGTTTAGGTATTGTTCGAACCCACGATTCCAAATTCGAATGCGCCGTTGGGTCAGACAATGATATCTAATAAAAACATAAATATTATGTATTTAAACAAATCAATAAGTGATGTTAACCTATTGTCCAACACAGTAATACCCATGCTTAGTTTTAAGCTAGATAGTGCGGTGTGTGTAATGTCCCAGAATATTTATTTGTTTGCATATAATCATGTGCTCATCTTAAATATCCTTTCCAGGCGCGTATATCTGGGAACACAGACGTTCATACTGAGGGAAGGAAACGATTTACGTACAGCTACGTGTCAGCACGCGATCCGCAGATTCGTTATTTTTAGAACGAAGGCGAGATTTCACGACGCACCTGAAATATAATTGTTTTAAATGTATGGTGACACGTGCGGATTATACATAAATTGCGACCACCTGGGCTAAGAGAGCAGAATATTTTTTCTTATCTGCCATTGTCTGTTTGTATTGTATTTGTTACTAGCTTTGTGAACGCAGCTTTGCCCGCGTCGAATATACGACGATATCTCGCAGAAATGTGATATTTTTCCGAGATAACAGGAATCACGTCAAAGAAAACCAAACAAAAACATGCTATTTTTGAGAATTTAGTATTGTCCCAGCATAAAAAGTGGTCTTTATATTTTTCTAAGTCCTAGTCTATGTCTGTCAATGACGTTCAATTTGATGTCTGTACATAAAATAATATCATTAAAATCAGTTTAACCGTGAAAGAGAAACAAACAGAAACATTTACTTTTGCATTTATAATAATAGTATTTATTTATATTTCACTTCATAATTGCACATCAATTTGAATCCTTGGAAGAATGCTCAATAAGCGTAAAAGGAAAAAAGAATTCGTCAACATCGTTATTTTGACGGTTCTAAACCGTTCAGTTAAATCGGGCAGATAATTTATATCGTGCATTCTCTGGAAATTGGCAGTTTGTAATTAATTTTCATGGCGTTAGCAGAATTAGACCACATAAATATCTCTGGACAATATCCACACAGCGCCATCTAGCCCCAAATTAAGCATTAGCTTGTATTATGAGTGCCAGACAACGGATAAACATTACTTATACCTACATATACCTACTTTTTTTTCTGTGAATACATAATAATAAATATTTATACGTATCTCTCTTCTCGACCATTACACCAAATGGCTCGTCACCATGTCTATCAATATTAGAAAAATTATACAGTTTATAACTGCCTCAGTTTAAAAAAAAATTTAGAGAAAAATCATCGATTTGTTCCACAGGTAAAATCACATGACTACTTCAGTAAATATTTCCTCAATGTAGGTAAAGCTCCCCTTTGCAAAGGTTGTGGGTTCCCGCACCTCTGATTATTATCTGGAGATGAAAGGGTCCTCTGCTTGTATACTTGTGTAGTCTTCGTTGATTATGCTGGTAAACAATCTCAGTACCTACATTCGAAGTCGTTCTGTATTTTTTTTATATTTCGCATTTGAGCGCAGCTGTTTTGGAATTTGGAAAGTAAATCATTTTAAATTAACAATAGAAAGGAGCATCTTAATACTTCAACCCATTAAAGAGCGTGCAAATATATTTTAGACGTTCTAATATCTAATGATAACGCACCTACTCAATTAAAATTAATTGCAAGTTACTCAATTTACTGGTTTATGTTTAGAAATTGAGAACGGTCTGGATATCTAACAGAAAGTAATTTATATTTGTAATTGAATACTCTACTATTATAAAGCTACATCATTAAATAAGGTTTCATGAAGGCACGAATTAAACCGTTCTTAACGCTGTGATAAATTGATAAGTGGCTATTAAAATTTATGCGACTCTAAAATTCACATCAATTGGATTCGATTGGTCTGAGTAGCAAGATTATTTATTATTCAGTTTGATCGCTTTAGGAATCTTATTGCACTTTAAATAATTAAGTAAAGTAAAGTATCAGCCTATCAATGTCCCATTGCAGGACACAGACCCCCGTCATTGAAATGAAGTCATCGCTTTAATAACTGCCCCGAGCTGTGTCAAAAAAAACCCGACACATGCTCGTTTTGAAAATCGAACCCAGTTCACCGAGGTCACGCCCACCACCGAACTCGTAAGTTTAAAACATAGTGGGAACACAGCATCTTTATTTCTTTTTTACCTTTCCGTATTTTGCAAACGTTTGTTATTGAATTTGTTGGCTGGGTATTGGTGTTTTCGAATCCATCAGCGCTTTTAGTTATGATCAACCATTTGCCGCTCTGTTGCCCAATGGTAAGTGATAGGTATGACGATACACATTCGAAAACCCTTTCTTCTTAGGCCTCGGCCTCGAATTTCGCGGCAGCGGGTATCCCGACTTGAGAGGTCTCGGATACCCAGGAATGGGCTGGTCAATAGCCATAAGACTGGCACCGGCTCGTCCTAATTTGGTGTGAAGGGGAAACCGGGGGAGTTTAGCGGGTAGTGGACGCTTTAATTTCGAGTCCCACACACGGCCGCAGGTCTAGCTAGCCTGCGGTTATGGTGCATAAACAAAAAGTCATTGGTTTTATACAAGAAATTTCGTCATACACTATACTAGCGGCACGCTATGATGGCCGTGTTGATCATTAACTATTATTATGTACATCAACTATTTGTTGTGCAGCAGTTTAAGTGCTGTTTTTAATTTTAGAGCCGTTATTTAAACCGTTGTTATGGGCTTTATTATACTGTAAAACCATGTATTGTAATAATTATGTCAAAACGGTCATCATAGCGTGCCGCTCGCTAGTATAGGAAAGAAACATTATATCAAATTTAATTTTTCGCCCTTAGCAAGCCAAAGCAGCGAATGTCGCGGCTCGAGTCTCCTCGGAAACGTTTATCCGACCACGCTTTATTCTGAAGCACCAGAAGTGCTGTTCAAACGGTGTATTTCTTGTTTGTGTTTGCATATATTTTATTCGTAAGTACTCTGGTACTGTTCTTAATGTATACTTCCATTGTTGCACGGTTAGGAAGTATTTCCTGAGTTCTTTTGTTATTTAAAAAAAATGTTTTGTAGCAGTATTAACTTGTTCGTGTTGAATAACTCACCCGATTGAACTTTCAAAAGAAAAAAGTCATGTAACGTGAAAATACTGGATGAAACCCATAGAGTCTAAATTTTAGGTATATTATTGCATAGAGTGAGAAAATGACCGAAAATTAATGATTGAACAAAGTTTAAACATGTACGTTCTTACGGCCATATGCATGAGCCAACTTTATTACCCGCAAAGCACGTTCAAATACGTGCCTTCTTAAATCAAATATTATTTTAGAATCTTCCATTGTAAACGACCCGGCCAGAGCTTAGCGCGGAAGCGTTTAAATCATACGACTGACCACGTGCTTTGCGACTTTGAGTGTACCTTTGTCCGTAAGCCACGATAAGCGCACAATAGCCTTTTGTGGAGTTTTAGGTTTCGTCATATTATTTTCAAGTCTTGGAAATTTGAATTTATGGAAGTTGACACGATATTTTCTTGTAGCAGCGCTGATTCTCTGCTTTTCAAAGGATATTGATTTTCTATGTGGTGCCTATATTATTGTCTTTGTAGATCAGGGTTAAAAATAATATCTTGAGATATCAAAAGCAACGAGTCAGTTGATATTGACGCACATTCAATGTCGCTTGGCAAATTTCGTTACACACTTTTCAATAATGTCAATAAATTGTAAGTTTAAATTACTTTTTAAGTGTTCTTTATTTATTATAAGTTTTATTTGTAACAATATATCGTCTCTATGTTGAAGCACGCAGTGTAATATACCTTTAATTGATTGTGAAATTAGATTTAGTTGTTGTAAGCTATTTTAATTTCTATGTATAAGTTGTAACAATCGTTGGTGTACCTTAATAAATAAATAAATAAAAAAATATATTTGAGGTCAGTAGTTGGCTAGCACGGGAAAAACCGAAGAGTGAAAAGTAATTCAAATCTAGAAATTAGTTCGGGAATTTTGGCAGTACCACATGGTGACGAGTAGCGTAAGTAATCGGATTCGCATACAAGTTACTTGATTCAAATTTCTTTTTACTTTACGAGCCATAACTGCGCCAGGTTTTTAGATTTAATAATATGTTCCAAAAATTCTGATGTTTATTTACATCACGAAACATCATTTTCGAAATGCGAGAATAAGTTGTATTTAGGAAAGTTGTAGCTTTGACACGTTTTGTGAGAGAAATAACACCATTAGGTACTGACATAGGTACTTTATACTAATACAGGTGGGCTAAATAATGCTTAATAACTTCTTTGCTACTCGTGCTATACTCTTATAAAATAAACATTTAATTCTGCTTAATTAAGTCATTGTCGTTTGACAGCAAAGCCGTTATTATAATCTCCTAATACGCTGTTTCAATTAGTAGTAAGATTTCATGTGTCAAATCTAGGATCGTAGTCGAAGCGGACCCTGAGCTTCATACTGGATGCAATCGGGAATACGCTGAGATGATGATGAGTAATAGTATATTTCATGTATCAAGAGCTTCGCTGATACCCGTGTTCCCCCAAGGTAGGCGATGAAAGAGTGCCACGGGGATTAGTTGGTCAACCCCTAGAGCGACTTCTGTCTTTGGCCCAGAAGCAGGACCTTTTTTTTATTGCAATGTATAACAAGACGAGCAGATCGTACACCTGATGGTAAGCGCCACGTCTGTCCATAGACAGTTCAGTGCTGGCACTGCCCTGCGAACGCTACACCGAGACGACAGTTATTAGGTCTCATATATCCAGAAATTTCACTAGCCTCAGTCCAGTGCCCTTTTCCCAAAACACAGAAGTGCTTGACACACTTCTATTTCACGGGAAAATATCTGGCACTGCGGTGGTACCCACCTAGACGGCCCAGTACAGGAACCTACCACCTGGTGAAACCACCTTATTAGGAAGGGGGTTCTACACACGGCCCTATCCTTTCCCCCAGAGATTACAGAGCATAACACATTACCCGTGTTAAAAAATAGTATAAAACAAAAAATCGCTCTATGTAAAGCAGCCACAAACGGCTCAGCCCGGAAGCGTTTATCTGGCGACTGACCACACGCTTTGTGCGACCGCGCTGTTCTCACAATGGCTTTTTTCCCTCCATTGGAGCAGAGTGGGTCTGATAAGACTTTACATGAATGTTTACGGAAGGGCGGAATGACGAATTTTACGTTCTGGACTCGCTGACTCCGAAAGATTTGTGACGTTTATTATGTTTGTTTTGTAAGGTTTACGCGTATTATGTTGAAATGATTTCATAGAAACAACCCTTTTGTGATAATATGAACAGTTACAAGTACGTAGTCTTTAACTAGTGAATAAAAAAATATAGCCAAGTTTTTTACCCATTGAAAAATGCTTTGTTACAAAAGCAACTTTATGAAAATGGTAATCACACATTATACACAAATTAAGTTGTATTTGTTTACAATTTAAAGGTTAAAAGAAAACATAATTTAAAATATTATTTAGTATTTATTTTGAAGTCCCTATGTGCATTTAGTAAAGTGATAAAATTATGTTATAACAACTTTGAATATAAAGAAAAAAATTTACCATCAGAACAAGATGTTAACCTATTTCACTTTAAAGCAAAGTTATACTGAAAATACAATGAATTTTGATTTCCCATACATAATTATTAAGTTTCGACTTCATTATATCTAAAACTCAACGCAAATTTCCCACATGATTGAAACTTCAGCCTAGACTTCATAACAAGTAACATTTGCGCCATGTTACGAACTTAAATTTTAACGAAGCTACATGGCTTAGTTTGCTCCGGCAATTATAAAATACTGGGTTTTATCCTGAGGATTTTCTATTTCATTTTATATGAAATGTAAATCTATAGCTGATACAAGATTACCTCAACTGGAAATAAAAAAATTACGACCCTGATAAACTCTGTTAATCCTTTAAAAGGCACAGGCAGGAATTTTTTTGCCACGGCGCCACCATAATAGTTATTTAAATATTGCATCAATCGAATTAAAATATTTATAAAAGACAGACATGGTCTGATCAAAAACTTTTAATATTTATGCTGATAGATCCATTTTGAAATTTCTAATTACATTTCAATTAAAACTTTTAATAACTGGATTCATAATGAATTTCGAGCCTAGGCCGATATTGTAAGTTTTAATTACGGCTGAAGTCTTAATAGGAACATTCTTAGACTGTTGAGTGAATGGTTCTCGTAAAGTAGCCTACTCAAGATATTGTATTGGCGGCGACAGCCCGAAATTGATTTTATACAACAAGTAAGTCATAATAGGTTTTTTTTTTATGTTAGAGGCGGCAAACGAGCTAGCGGGTCGCCTGATGTTAAGAAATCACCGCCGCCCATGGATATCTGCAACACCAGAGGGATCGCCGATGCGTTGTCGGTCTTTTAAGGGGAGGTGTGGGCCTCTGGCACTCTCACAAACCAGACGAAACACAATAGTAGTCGCTATTATTTCACGCTGGTGTTATGTGAGAGGGTGGTACGGTCAACAGCACATCACGGTAAACACTTGCAGGTCGATAATAGCACTTATGCCCCCGACATAAGAGTGGTACAAAGTCCAAAGTGTTACGTCTGACGTGCTTTTGACTGTACCTATTTCCCCGGACGAGCCGGCCTATTCATACTGTAAAACAGCATGGCTCTACAACTACTAAAATTTAAACCTTAAAGCCAAGTTTCACTATTGACAGATTTTGAGATAATTTATCTACATATAAGGTAGTTTAGATGCTATTTCTTGTGTAGATTGATTTGCTGCCTACTGTACTGTCTGTCTATTAAAGTAGACAGTTAATAGGTAAAATAGGTACGTTGGCCTTTCTGTTAAATAATCTTGGTTCCTTGACATGAGAGCTTACTAGGGTTGACAATATTTTTGGCTTTTATTATTATATTTTTTACGGCTTATTTTGTAACACGTATAATATGTTTTACATATTTCATTTAATAAACTAATAATTGTTGTTTTCTTTCCAGGTAACATGAGTGGCTGATTATGTGTTAAGTAGTAAGTAACTAAGAAAATAGCTTTTTACTTAAGGGCGACATTTGATAAAGTTATTCATAGAATATACCTAAAGTAATCTATAATGGATTTTGAATATCGTGTTATATCTATTACCAATAACAACAGACCATTTTAGTAGAGATTAATGCTTTTCATGACTGGATAACTCCACCTGGGAGTAAAAACGTTGTTCCATACTATCATCACGTTTTCAGTCACGTGTGCGAGAAAAAAAACTAAGCTGAAAATCCCTAACGCACTGTTTGTTCTTATTAAGGGAAACCAAGGTGTGCGTGTGGCTCCCTTTTCCTCAAAAGAACAAATCTGTCTACGGAGATAGGGGCAAAACCCATTACACACCGTAGTGCACTCGTAACGGCTCAAGAGGTTTACGTCGATTTAACCTTTCTTTTCCGGGGAATGCATTACGCACCGTCACCTTCAGTAGGGGTGAACGGATGTTGTGTGGGATTCCCAGTGCCGTGAAAAGGCAGAATATACTATCGGGTGTTAATTATTAAACCTTATGATAATCTACATTTGCGTTGACAGCGGCATCAAGGGCATCTTTTTTGTTTCTGGCAAGCTATTTCCACAATATTCTCAATAAGTTCAGTGAAGTTCTAAATTAAAGAGGCGCTTAACACAAGCGGCACAGATTTTGCTGTATACTACGAGAACAGGTGTGTATTTGACCAAAGAAATATCTGGCTAAACTGCCAGCAAACGACGCCTACCCCCTGACGTAGGTAGTAATGGGATGGACGGAAACGATTGGTAGCGTCGAGTTGTCCGTCCATAATTGGTGAGAAACTGTGCAAACCAGGTGGTACCCCTACACTTTGAGTCCGCTGAGCCCCTTTTATTGTCAATTTTATCTACTACCACTATTACGTGGACTGTGAGCCTAACATTTAGCAATATTAATATTTGCAAAAAAAAAAAAAAAACAACGCTAAGTTCTTACCACTAAATGTGAACAAAGAAACACTGCCATTTGAAAGTTAGCACGTGACAGTCTTCATCCAACAAACTTTGCCCAACAAAAAGACGATGAAATTCCCAATCGATACCGCTACAGCTGCCAATTCCCGAACAATATCCCTTTAGAGGCAAACTGCAGTACAAAACTGCACTAATACTGACAATAATCGTAAAGATCTTGGAGAGAAACAAGTATACTTATCACTTTGTATAAGTGATATTGACTTTCAGAATGTAATGGCATGTTTGAAGTTTTACCATCCACGGCAAGTTTAGACACCTGTCCTTCTAAATATTTTCCTGTATCAGGCTATTTATTTCTCTATTTGTCTTATTTATTACAGATTCATAACGCGACACTCATACTCAATTACTTTTCTTCTACAAAATTGTGCCAAGTGTAAAATGTTATGTGGCATTAATTCTCCCGTTTGTTCATTTTTTTTTGCTGTGAAATAAAAATGATATAAACATATTGAAAATTGTATAACATTACACAATATAATAATGACTTGTTAACAAATTATTATTTTTACTACAGTCAACTGGACACAATATTACTAGTATAATTTATCACTCGGATAAAAAGGTTATTATTCAAGTGTAAGAACGTTTGCCAAGAGTCAGAAAAATCCCACGATCTACAACAAAAGAATAGAAAACATTTCGTACACGTTATATCTTAAACACAGCATTGAAAAGAAACATAGAGACTGAACGATTCTCATTCACAAGTAGTCGGTCCCGGTAAAACAAATACTTGGATCGAACAGACTTGAGCGAAGTGCACGAGTGATGTTCCTCCGCTGAAGTAAATACTTCTTGATGTTGGAACTTAAATATAAATGGTTTTAGAGGTATCAACCTTTCTTTTGAGCTGATGGGAACTTCGTAATATATTTTTATAGAGTTACTACCTGAACTTCGTATCACTTACCTCTTCATATAAACCATATTTATTTAAACCTTTTTTTTCATATTTTCTCATCGTTTAAACCTTCCCTGGACTTCCACGAATATTTCAAGACTAAAATTTGTCAAATCGGTTGTTTAGCTGTTCTCGAGTTTTAGCGAGATTAACGAACAGCAATTCATTTTAATTTATATAGATAAAAGATTGGGGTATTGGGTATTTGTTTTAAAATAATGTAAAAATATGAAGAGATAATATGTATATATTTCTGATTACTTACATATACCTACAGCAGAATAAAAACGTCGACGGCCTAGTAATGGCAGAAAGTTGATCTGAATTTTGGATGAAAATCCAACTCTCATGTAAGTACTTGTAACTTAGTAATGTTAAATTCAACACTGAACCGCATACGAGCTAACTTTACACGAAGCACGCTCAAGGACTACGAATGTTGTGCTTTAATTCACCTGCGGCTACGATTCATCTAAGTGCTACGAATTGCTACGACTTGTGTAGCAGATCATGTATGTGCTACGAATATATTTCAATGATAAAATATTACATCAATTTCTTCTTGTGTATTTATATTGTGTTACATCCATCTATGTATTCATCATTTCTCGTACAATAACCATCTGTGTATAAACAAATTTGTTCAATACTTTTAATGAGAACTAGTACTCTACTCTCTTTCTCCCTTACTACTACGTTCTGTCGTTTCTTACTCTTTCCGGAAATCTAACACCTTAAGTAGCTCGGCCTTAAGTTCATGGGGTTTATTTTACCATGTCCGTTTTGACGTTATGTACATATTAAAGGGGTTTGACATGTGAACCTCCATCACCTGATATTTTTTACCCATTATCCGAACCCTTTTGGTTGTCGTGGCCATATATATTATAGGTATTGACGTTAATATAATATCAATAGGAAGTTTTTTTTTATTTATTTTTTAACGATTCTTTATTTCTATTCTTAGTTCAGTGACTTTAGAATCCATTATCATATTGGATAAATGATTTCATCCAACACTGTTGTAAACATTCACATTCTTAAATTAAATTTTACTGGCCGAGTTTTATAAAATCTAATGAAATGTGTTTATGATGGCTGACCTGATAGAAAAATTATTGATTACTCGTACAATAATATTCCAATAGACACCAATAATTTATGTATATACTTAAATATACACGTATTCAGTAAAGTGGTCTATTTCGGGAACGTAACCTCTATAGTTTCGAATAATAAAGGTAAGAACAAACCCCACATTTGTTTACAAATCATTAGGCATATTTGCTATTCGATAAACCAAATTCCCTCTTTCTAACGATAAACCTTTTTGTACGTTCAATGCAAATCCAACAGCTTTTATTTCTGGCCTAACATCAAAGAAATAAACTTTTCTGTGTTCATTGTTTCACCTCAATATCATTATTCGAATCTGAAGTTTATATACATATTACCTGTAAACAAATAAATGGATTATATTCACTTGGGATTTGATTTCGTGAAGAGCAGCGGAAGTACTCTATGTAATGACTTTTAATGTTTAATATTATTAAAAGAACTCGGAGCTGTCAGAAATAACAGTAAAAATGTGGCTAAGCCGCTCGGGTATAAAACCTGGAGGTCGTGGGTTCGATTCCCGCATAGGGTCTGATTGATGATATGGCTTTTTCAGAGTCCGACTGGCTCTACCAGCCCCACAGGTGAAATCTGCCGCCATAACAGCTCTGGCTTTGTTCCGGCAGTATTAATGTGGGAGCCAGTACACTTGAAATCAAAGGCTCGAAGATCAGATGAGCCTACAGTGTAGCAGCACATTAGGCGAGGCTCTCTGGTTGTTGGAAATATTACTTCTGTGGACTGTATGGGTTGCGGGCTGATGTTGAAGAGTTGCAAAGTAAACACTTTTACTTATAAACCACTTTAATTTAATTTATTTATGGAGCTCACATGCTTGCTTTTACAGTGAAGAGGAACGAGAGAGCGAGACCGCGATACATTTTTTAATGGTTAATGTTGGGGTTGCCAACACTGGTGAAGTGTCCCTTAATGGAATAGGCCGCAGTTGCCGCTTACCATCTGGTGGGCTGCGTGTCTGTCTGCTAACTAACTTAGTATAAAAAAAGAAATATTGCACTTATAACAAATTGAAAACATGAAAGGTACAATTTTGTAGTAGACACTTCTTATTCTGACGACTGATTTGATGTAATGGTTCAAAAGTTCTGTACTACCATCCAGACGTAAGGCCGGAATCAAACCCACGCCCTCTTTGAACTCTGCAGCGATATAACCACTGTTTCACGGCGGTAATCAATAAGATTAGTCGCTATACTAAAAACTCAACTAAGAAACATTGTTACCATTTAAGACTGAAACAGAACAAAACCCTCTGAATATAACATCACTTCTTTCCACACAACCCGCTCACGTTAGTAATGTATTGTGCTCGTACTGTTTTTAGCTCAACCTGCGACATTTATGAATAGCTCACATTGTGTCGCACGTCCCCTGAACTCAAACCACGCTACGTGTTGAATATTGTGCCTGATGTAGTGTTGGTAATGTAACGGAGCTGATAAAACATGATGATAGTGGGAAGGGTGATTCTGTTTGCTGCTGGTATTGTTATAGTACCTATACACATTTGCATCTCTTGTTTTTTTACGCTAAATCAGACAGGCGCACAGCCCATCTGATGGTAATGGGCCAGTGCGTTAACCTTTTGAATTGTCAAATGTAAGGAAAAATACCAGTTATAGTTTTAAACATATTTATTTCATATTTTAGAGGCAGGGTTTTTGTCAAGTATCGACGCAATTTAAGTTCTTCATTTTTGAACGGTTCAAGTTGTCCTTTCATCTCTTATTTTTTTATCATTTATTTATCAAAGAGAGAGTATATTACGTAATTATCTATTACGTAAGTATATTATTAAAAAATTGTATACCTATTGACTATTAAAAAAATATTATATTTTATACTAAAATATTTTATAAAACTGTTTTTATTTATGCGAATCCGTAACTGTAACATCTCCCATCCGAAGTGCCTGTCATGTATAGTCTGTCCCGCGAGTTCCCCAAATAAAATATAGAACATAGATATAATACATTCATATGAAAGCATATTTTTTCATTCTGAGAATATACACATCATTTTACCTTGACGTGTTTTATTACTATTCTTATTCTTATGTCAAATGTACACATGGTTCACGTAACAGCATAGAAACTACAAAGGTAATACGACAAAGGTAAATACGACAAAGTGTGTAAAATATGAACGAATGTATATGAACGAATGTCCTTTAACGGAATCGTGAGTATCTTTGGACCCCACAAATGATACCATCATATTAAGAAAAAAAAAATTGTTCAGGCATAAAGTTACAGAATCATACCGCAAGAGACGGTTTCCTTAACATTTTATAAGCGTTAAGAAATACCGTTACTCTCCCACTTTACCGACTTTTACAGAGTTTCCTTCTGAGGTTTGGGATTTGCGTGTTTTTATTAATGACTTGCTTTGTGACCCGTGCGATGTGGGTAACGCTCCATGCATTATTTAGTGGCCCTTGTTTCTATGATAAAAATACCTTTTCGACTTTTAACCTTATTTCCTTGTACAAGGGTTTATTAGGTGGGCAGGTAAGGTGTAGTCAATTTTTGTTACAACAATAAAAATAAGACGAAATTTTTCATTTATTAACTCACAAGGATAAGTGAACTCTTGTTATAACTTGTTAACGTTAAGCAAGTTATAGAGTTGTGAATGTTATTCAAACATTATACATTAATGAACTATGTATTGCATGTACAAATTATAATATGTAAGTGTGCACAACCAAATCATAATTATAATTTCCATTTCTTTTACAAAAATATCAACAGCTGAAAGATGTTTTATTCTGGACATAGGACTAAAAACTAAAATTTAAAAAAAAAAACTTATGATTTTATTGAAGCAGCATTTGCACAAGCTTAAAAATTTGCAATATGAACTGAATCCTTTAGCCTTGATTAAGAAAAAGTTCACCATAACAATATCATTGTTTGTATTATTATTGTAGTATTTCCAAAGTTTTAGCTACTACAACATGTGGTACTAATTAAATCGATTCTTAAAAGTTAATAAATTTTTCAACTCCTACTAGGTCAGTGTCAAAACACAGTGGCCAACGATCTATAGATATTCAGGACTATTATAGCTAACGGCGCCAATAAGAAATAGCTACCCAAAGTCTGACCTCATAAGACTGCTTACAGAGTAAAAGAGAGATCGCGGAAGCGGACGCGGTCGCGGGTGGAAGAGAGTTGAGCTATCCAACTAATAATTATAAATGTTAAAGTTTGTGAGGATGAATAGAGGCGGCTTGCTGAATGAATGTTAATCTCTTGTGCAAAAAGTAATGAATGGAAATAGATAAAACAGTAAAATAGCTTAATCAAATTAACACGGGCTACACGCACACGATGCCGCGAGCAGACGCAACTTATAACTACACACTACTTCCCCTTAGGAAGCTCGTAAAGCCGAATCTCCGTAAAGTAAAAAAAAAACGCAATCTATATATTTGTATCTGGATATTCAGGATTTACAGGAAAATAATATAAAACTGTATATGTTGGTGTATTGATATCCCGCCGAACTTATTCTTGGCCCAGGTATTAGTCTGACGCATAGGCTACATTATTCATCGGTTACATTTTAATCCATTCAGTAGTTTAAAAAAAACATTATTAATTTAATATTAAATAGGCGATACACGTAACGAAGTTGTAAAGTATCTGTAAAAGCAAAAAAGCAAGCAATAGATATCGCTTCCGCTCATTCACTCTGAACAGAATGTCAGGGTCCGTTATTTCAATAATTGAAGGTAAACCAGGGAGTTTGACGTAAATTAACCCCTTAATATTATGAAGGCCCTCTAAAATTGACAATTATATTAAACGAATTGTGTAACCGTTGTGTTCAACCGTTGGGATTGGAAATTCGGACGTTTCGTTTATTGATTCAGTTTAGTGAATTCTGGCCAGTTCCAAAGGAAACTTAATAATTGTAAAGCGAGTGTTTGAGAACTGGGGTTAAATATTAGAGTGATACTGTAACATTAATGTCACATGTCATGTTATTTGGTGCCTGCATTTTTCCTTGTGTGATGTTCAGCTAGATAATAAACCTTTTAACCTTAACCACAGAATTTATTATAATAAACCAAGTAGGTCAAGCGATAATACTTTGTGCATCTAATTCCATCCCAAAATGTAGATTCACTCACTTTTTTAATTTTTCGATTAAAACCCGTCTATCTGATCTTATGCTAATGTTATAGGGTTCATTTTAGAATAAGCTAGTGTATATCGACCTGTACTTATTTTTTGTCACACAAGGGTTTTTATTACCTTCAATTTTCAGACTAAAAATAAAAACTCATTACCAAAAACTTAGTACACATTTTCACAGACTAAGCACGAAAATTATTTATCGGCAAAATTTAAATTCCCTATCAACACACAATTTTCTCTGGCGTATCCTACAGGATTCGATTATGCATACTAGACTCAAAAAGATATCTGACCATTATTCAAACATGGCAGGACGGAGCTATCTCAATAATTAAATCAACGATTCATAGCATCCGATACTCTTGGGCTCATGAAAAATGCAACGCCGCAATTTGCGGGATGGTCCCAGTGGCGGATAATTTCAGACTTTTTACGCCCTTCCGAGCCCATTGGCTGTAGGACTTGGACACCACAGTTTAGCTGTAGTAAAATAAACAGGTCATGATATTCCTTTGACTGGCAGAACAAATATTGAATTAAACGTGCTTCAAGTTCTCACAATTATGATTGGTAAAGTAGATTGAGACGAGAAGTTTTAATAAAAGTTTAAGGATAGTTCCAAGCTCATAATATGGGTCTTTTGTAGTCCTTTTGTGGATGTGTGTGATGAAGTGTTTCTTATTCTGTAAGTTTCAGAGTGTATTCGGGTACTTACGTGGATAATTTGTACCCATTAATATTTTAATAATTGGTTTAAGTAATTATATCAATATATACTATATAATATCGGTATGGTAGGTAGGTAGTACCTTGTTGATATATTAACATAATTGTTATGTAAAAATAAATGGTCTTTGGGAGACAAATACCCGTACTATTTTTGCTTCTCTTCTCTTCTGCGTGCTTACAAATAGGAATATAAGAAACTACTGCTTATTGGGATATGTTTAATTCCCGTTCGGCCTATTCGCTTTGATGGTGGAACGGAGGTAATTCAAAAAAATTAATTTCGTCATAGGTAGAGCAAACTAAAACAATTGAAATGGTTTTTATGCCACCGAGAAGATATCAGCAGAAACTCGGTAAACTCCGTAAGATATGGTCACATGTAAATTTGAGATAAACACATATGTGCCTTCCTGTATCGCAGTAATGAGGGCCCAGTTGATCAGTATTCAAGGTTTTTCCCGACCCTCCCTCAAGCGGTTTGTTAGTTACACACAAACTTGTATTCTAAGCCGGACCTTACGTAATTTAATTAACCCTCGTATAAACATTTTTGCCGGTAATTTCTTTTTGTCACGATTAGTTTGTATCTAGTTAGGAAAAGTGATGCTATGCGCATTCAAAAAAAATCCTGATATCATGTTAGCTAATTTAAATATTGTTGCTACTTATGAGAATAGAGTCTGCCATAGTGAGTAATACACTATCCTAAATACATATAAGGGCTTTTTGGTAAGTTTCTTGCCAGGCCGGCGGCAGTGCATTTGCGATTCCTCCTATGGGCGGCGGTGGTCACTTACAAACAGGTGTGCCGCCGTTCGATCGATATTTCATAAAAAAGAACGTTACAATAAGTATCTTAGAGCATTCTTATGGTTAGCTTCAGAGGTATCTACCAACTTTACTAGTTCCCCCAATAATCTTATCTTAAACATTGGCTAGTCATGATTATACCCAGGTTAGCTTCAGAGGTCGGAAGTGCAATTCGATCTGCGCGAGTTCGCAACTAATAATAATTGTTCGAAGCCAGATACTCGCGTTAATTGCATCTGCAGTTGCATAGCTGCCGCAAGTGAATTCACTTTTGAGGACTCCCACCTCGTTTCCAGATAGCACTAGTTTGTTTTGAACAGTGTTTATTTAGCCTTTCTATTGCCAATTGGCGTAACACCGTAAATAAATATCGTGTATGGTTATGTTACGTCTGTAGTAATTCACACGTTTGACTGGAGAGAGTACTGCATCATTTATTACAAATCAAGTTATCGCTGCAATGATGGGTGTTGGCTTAACCACAACGCTTGCCAATTGGGATAAGCGATCACAATCACGAGCTGTGTGAAAAAGTAATATTTTGCTTGACCCGGAAATTGTGCCCAGGACCTCGAGATCACAGCATGGTACTTAAATCACTAGACCATCAAAACATCGTAAAGGAGGTGGTATTATATTCATTTATACCTCTATAAGAAACCATTTTAGAACTTTCCAAAATATTATGGGTTAAAAAAAACGTTTGTCTCCGCTTATTGGTTTGTAAATAACGTTACTTTTCCTCCGAATTACCTTTATCAAACATTGGCTTGAGCCAATGTTACTAAGGTTACACTCAAAGGCGGGTGTAACTGGATCAGCGCGCGAGTTTGTAACTAATAATGGTTCGCCAAGCTCGGGCAGGGAGATACTCGCGTTATTTTGTCAGCAGTAATGATAGTTGATACCTGTGGACCAGCTTATGAAAACTATCACCTCATTGCTAATATAAGTTTCGCTTTTCGCTTTTACGTGAAATGGCCTTGTCAATTGGCAAAAGGACGGTAGCGGCTTGACTCTCTCGGATGTAAAGGAGAGAGACCGGAAGACTTTTAGGTTGACGTTTTAATTTTAGTACCAAGTCCCACACAAGACCGCTGGTCTCGCTTGCCTGCGGCTATGGTGCATTAATGCATTCTTAGGTTCTTTTTTGTTCAGAAAATACTCAGTTACTGTTTTCAATCAGGAAGTTGGCAATGGAATACTAACGTTTATTGGAAAGCACGTGAAACCTTTGATACTGCGCTTGATCTCTTTAAGGTCATGTCAGATTGCCGCCTCACACGAAGTTATGACAGGAAAGAGAAATAGAGTGAGTTTATAAATATTTACAGATCTCTAAAAATAAAAAATGTTAGTAAAAGACACATCATTAAAATCAAAATCAAAATCAAAAATCAAAATCAAAATATTCTTTATTCATGTAAACTTGTATCAAGTATTTATGAATCGTCAATTACAGAGTGACTCTACCACCGGTATCGGAATGCAGTCATCTGCCGAGAAGAACCGGCAAGAAACTCGACAGTTACTCTTTTTCATCGCCATGTTTGTTTACAATTTGTTTGTTACAATTACTGATTAGTTTTAGAATACCAAGCCATACATTTCAAAAATAATAACCACGGTACATAGGTCATTAATAATAAGATACTTACAAATTATTAAAACAGTCAACATCCTGTACAAAAACCAGAGGAATTCGTACAATTCTAAGCAGTCGAATAATGACAGTCGTTCTCATAGCAACAGCAATATTTTCAAAAGCTACTCGGAGAAAAACAATTATCGGTAAATGATTCCGTTCTTATTACACAATTGAATTCAATTTCCCATTAAGGTAAATATTCACCCGCTGTTTTGACTTTCATTCTTTTAGTGGAGTCAATTAACTTGCATTATTGTTGGGCGCCCTAATAGCATTCCAGGGGAAATATTCAGAAAACTTTCGAAGCGCCTGCTTTATTAAAACGTTGGAGATGTTATTAAAATATGCTATTAAATTTTGTCTTGTTTTGGGTAAGCGTTTTCTTAATGTTATATTATCAAAATATTTTTTATTTCATATTTTCTTGTAGTTTATTGTAATCAGGTTAATATGTTTAATAGTTCTTTATTGTATATAAAAGAGATTCTTAAAACTCGTATTGGTATCATATTCCAAGCCGATAGGTTCTGCGCCACCCGCATCCCAGTGAATTCCCGCGATCCTTACGAGATTATCGGTTCACCTTGTCTACCACGGTACCCTTTCCCGGTACGTGGCCACCACTCGAAGATCTTTCTAAAAGCCGTGTTAGTCCTCCTCGCAAAGTACCCTGTCCACTGCCAAGTAAAGTCCGCAAGGACGAATCTCTTCTTTTTATTATAATATCACTGAACCAAATCAAAGCTACAGACTGTAAGCGTAAATCTTAATGTTTTATTTTACTTCAGCTCAAGGTATCAGCTCCGTCGACCGGGATCAGATTTGTTATGCATTTCCTCCGAGTCTGAATTTCAAATACGAAACTCCTGTGAGCTCACGCTCGGTAAGAACAAGGATTTTATTTTTTCTCCGTTCACGGCCCATTTCACCTCTTTTGTGTTAAATTCGTCGACAAGTCATGGATGAAAGGAACGGTTCATTTTCGCCAATAGCTATTGTCCCGGCGCAAATTTTGCTTTATATAGTTTCAAGTTATTTGCCCGAGATTTCTTTATTTAATTGTACGAGTTTATGTCATTCATTTTGTTACACTGTCGGAAATGTTCTTTCGACAATTTTATTGCCTCAAAATAGGCTTAATCGTGGACTTTTATAGTTCACTCTTTTTAAAATGAAGTAGATTATATAATGACTAAGATACAAGATAGTAGCTTCATACAAGTATCTTATTTTATTTTGTAACCTACCTTTATTATTTTGGACAATAATTTTGGCACGTATATAAACCCCAACAAATTGATTTTCCGGACTAGTATGGCGGTTAGTTAGTTTACTGAGGATTTTCCGCACTTATCCCAAAGTGGGTCATTGTGCGTGCTTATAGCATTTTGTATTATGATAGGAAGCTGCTGGTATTTTATACATTGAACTGTGCTTCAGCAAAAAAAAAATCGTTAAGTAAAACTAAAGGTATTATGTTTGGAATTGCGAATATCACATCAGAGGCCGATATGTTTTTACGAAAAAATAAGGGATAATAGGGGATAATGTTTATCCGTTGCCCAGCACCCATAGTACAATCTTAACTTAGTTTTATTACAAACAATGAAATATTAATTTACCAATATCAAAAAGAGAACGATACGACCATTTTTTTAAAATCCAATATGTTTCGAGTAAGTAATAGTTATTCGAAATTACAACAGCATGAGCAACGGTTATTCGATGGATAAATTTATTTGATTCATTCGTAGCATTTCGAAATAAATTTGCGGTTTCGTGCACATTTTGAGAGTTATTGTTATTTTTTTTTATGCATTCGTAGAACAGTGAACTACAGTCGGGCTTATGAACTTGCAGGTCTTGGAATTGATTCTCATGTGGTTTCACTGTCAAAATTACCGCTTATTACCTCGCTCTGGCTATATTCACATATAATTTTGATCGCCTCCGTGGCGATCAAAATTCTATGTGATCAAAACACGGATAAAAACACGGAGGTCGTGGGTTCGATTCCCGCCTTGGGTCTGGTTGGTGGTAGGGCTTTTTCAGATTCAGACTGGCTAGCTACCACCCTTACATGTGAAATCTGCCGCCATAACAGCTCTGGCTGTGTTCTGACAATAGTAATGTGGGAGCCAGTACACTTGAAATCAGAGGCTCGCAGGTCAGATGAGTCTACAGTCTGGCAGCACATTGAAGGACGCTTTCAGATGAAGCGTCCCTCTATGGAATAGGCCGCAGTGGCCACTTACTATCATGAGGGCTGCGTGCCTGTCTACCAACTGACTTAGTATATAAAAAAATAGACATGGGATTCAATTAGAATAGAGAATAGTGCAACAGAAAGTAGTCGCTTGCCTTTCTGAAAACTAAACTTTTCTAGTAGTAGTAGAGCCATGCTGTTTTACAGTACCAGTAATAGGCCGGCTCGTCCGGAGAAGTACCACCCTCTCACATAACACCAGCGTGAAATAATAATGACTAGTATTGTGTTTCGTCTGGTTTATGAGGGTGCCGGAGACCCACACCCCCCTTTAAAAGGCCGGCAACGCATCAGCAATCCCTCTGGTTTTGCAGATGTCAAGGGGCGGCGGTGATTGCTTACCATCAGGCGACCCGGCTCGTTTGCCACCTCTGACATAAAAAAAACTGAAATTGTAAGTAAAAAAATTCCAAACATTTCCTACGCCAATGTAATATGCACCTCGACTTTCCTAAATGAGTGCTGAGGTTACCCATAACTCCACATAATATATCGCTCAAAAAGCTTTATAAGGGGTTATTATGTAAATGCCGGTTACCTTCGATTAAGGCATTTGTGGGAATTAAGTTCCTGGACTATAATTACAGTAATTCACTCCTTTATAAATGATGGTATGGTAATACGTTGTTATTTGCGCTAATCCGTTGACGTGGCTTGAAGGATATATTGCTGTAGTAAGGTAGAAATATATTCTTGCCAAACAAGCAATTTTCTATAGGATTTGTATTAAGTAATTAAAAAGTATAAAAGTAAGAATACATGATAAGTAGTCAAGGAAGTTTTTAATGACGCTCGTGGCGCAGCTGTGACAGTGGTTCGTAAAAGATAACGAAAGTCAAGCTACCCACGCCGCGGTCGGTTAATGAATGGGTGACCATTCTGACCACATTGTAGTGACATTGATTTCGAGCATCTCCGTGCTTCGAAAGGCACGTTAAGCAACAGCTTAACCGGGAACCGGGAGGAAATATCAGCCGGGACTAACAATGTCCTGGCCAATGTTTACTTGTAAGTCGTCAAGCCTAGTCAAAGGGCCATTTGGCGGCTTAATAACATCTGACATTAAGGTTGGTTCACTTGCCTTACGCACCCCTCCACCAACCCTCACTAGGCCAGCGTGGTGGAGACAATATCTCACAATTGAGATAGGCCTGTGTCCAAGCAGTGGGAACGTATATAGGCTGATGATGATTGTAAAACGAATATTACTATTGTAGTGTAACATGATTTTTGATTTGGTTTAATGGTTGAGAAGACGCATAACCAAAAATCATTGCAAGCTTTATACGTTTATGTACCTATATGAAAAAACATGCTTTTTTATAGTTTTAGTATAAATAAATAATAAATGATTGACGTTATTTTCCCTCATAGTACAAGCTTCAATGGAGGCTACATGGCGCTCCACAGTGTTCTAAAAAGCTCGATTTAGTTAGAGAATAATGTTGAAGGATATTAAATATTTACTCATTTATTCTTCATTCGTTTATATCTTTTTAAGAAAATAAATTATTTAAGAGAGTAATTAATCATGTTTTGAAAAATTTGAATGATACCATTATTTTAATTGGTACCAGTGCGTTTGTAAATATTGAATTGGTATGTAGAAGTACCGATTAAATATGTAAATATAACAACATAAGCAACTTTAGCTTTGCTAAAGGATTTTATTGTATACTAGCGGCCGCCCGCGGTTTCACCAGCGTGGTTCCCGTTCCCGTGGGAATTGATCAAAATCCTTTCTTAGCGGATGCCTACGTCATAACATCTACCTGCATGCCAAATTTCAGCCCGATCCGTCCAGTGGTTTGGGCTGTGCGTTGATATCTATCTATGTCAGTCATTCACCTTTGAGTTTTATATATATTGACTAGCCTTCCACCCGCGGTTTCACCCGCGAGTAATTTATTTTTCCAAATATCCTCCCCTTCCTCCCACATTACCGGGATAAAAAGTACCCTATGTCACCTGGGAATAGTGCAGCTTTCCAACAGTGAAATAATTATTCAAATCGGTTTAGCAGTTTCGGAGCCTATTCAATACAAAGAAACAAACAATCAAATCATTAGTATTAGTTTATTAAAAGTAGAAAGTAATCATCATCATCATCATCATTTCAGCCAAACGACGTCCACTGCTGGACATAGGCCTCCCCCAATGATCTCCAAACCGATCGGTCCTGCGCCACACGCATCCAGTGGATTCCGGCGATCTTTATGAGATCATCGGTCCACCTTGTGGGAGGCCTACCACGGCTGCGTTTACCGGTACGTGGCCACCACTCGAGGACCTTTCCGCCCCAACGGCCGTCAGTCCTCCTTGCAATGTGTCCTGCCCACTGCCACTTAAGGCTCGCAATTCTTCGGGCAATATCGGTGACCTTAGTCCTTCTGCGGATCTCATCATTTCTGATGCGATCACGCAGGGAGACTCCAAGCATAGCCCTCTCCATTGCCCTTTGTGCGATTTTGAGCCTTTTTATGCGGCACATTGTAAGTGGCCACGTTTCCGTTCCGTAAGTCATCACTGGCAACACACACGTATCAAAGACTTTCGTCTTGAGGCACTGCGGTAGTCGGGCCGAGAAAACGCTGCGTAGCTTCCCGAACGCTGCCCAGCCGAGTTGGATTCGTCGATCGACCTCTTTCTGGAAGTTGGACTTACCAAGTTTGACTTTTTGTCCCAGGTAAATGTACTCGTCAACCACTTCCAGTGTTGAGTTCTCAACTTTTACAGGAGTGGGTACGACATGGGAGTTCGACATGATTTTTGTCTTTTCCAGTAGTAAAGTAATAGACAATTTAAAATGAAGCAACTTATATAAATTTACTAACACTGATAAAGTGGCCATTTAGCTATTAAGACGATGACTCAAAACATTTAATCCCTAAAGTCCTGTTAAGGCCAAAAATAATTAATTGGTCTGCGTTTTAATAAAATAAGGCCGGTTAGGTTAATTAAACCTTTGCCGGGAATATCTTTCCGGTCCCTTCCCGTCTTTTGGTTAATTAATGATATTTTTCAGGATTTTAGCAAGGCAAGTGCAAATAAGCTCTCAAAGAGATACTGGGATGCAAGGATAAAGTTAGTATTTTGATAGACCTGGATCTAATACATGCAAGGCCTAGAATTGAAAAAAAAAGGATTTGGTTTCTGTAAATTCAGATGAAACTTTTTTCAAATTTGTAAATCTTCAAGTTAAGTTAAATTGTTTTAGATCTGACATGAAGAAAGTCGCTGGGGGAGCCCACATTTTCTCACATTGTTTTCCTTCACCACTGAGCTAGTGGTAAATACCCACGATCGACCTTACATATGTAAAGCAATGTTACGACTATATTCATTAGTATTCATAAAAATCGAAGAAGAGCAGCAAACAAGATGCCAACAAATATTAAGCGCTTTTAAACATATATATAATTATGCTAAGATTTTCTTAATTTTCTTCGTTCCTGTAACGAACGTTTTATCCTTTAAATTAAAAATAATTACGCAGCAGTTTGCCTTATAAGGATTAGAAAAGGGAATTCCAAATTCCGGTAACCCATTGTTTTTTCTTTCATTTATGTTTTACGACACCCATGGGAAAACACAGGGTAAGCTTGGCTGAGAATTCACTTAATTGCAAATTAAAATCCATAAACAAAGATTTATAGGCTTCGATTTTAGCTGTGCACGAGGCATTTTTATTGTTATTACTTGAAAGGTTGAATTTTCAGAAGTTTAAAAAACGTGATTCATAATTTTTAACCAACTCCTACTTTTTTGGAGTGGAAAAGAAACTTTTTGGGCTCTATAACCTCAGGCAAGTGAGAGCTGCGCCGTGTATAGGATTCAGAACTATTTATACATTGTACGAGTACCTACCTACTGAACACCCCCTTAACACTCAAGAGGGATCAGCCATCAGGAAAGACCAGAGTACTAATAATTTAGTTGACTCAATAACATCCGTAATTTTGATTTTATACAGGAGACTTGCCAATATCCTTATAAATAGCTTTTGCAAACGTTTCCCGTTTTTATTGTGATTTTAATAATGTTCCGAAATAAACGAAGTTTAGCAAATGCAAACAATGTGAAGTCAACAAAATTTAATATCGTTCTGAATCAGAGAATAGAAAGAAAAAATGCTGCGAACTTTATTGAAACGATTGTTCGGATCAGAAGTGTTTTTTATTCATTTTTAACTCTGTGTTTATTTTAACTTTGATAGAATCTTGCCTTTGTGAAACATAATAGCGCTTAGGTATGTATAATGTTTGATATGAGCGGCGCACATAGATTCACGTTCTGGCGATTAATTTATGTAAAAATAATTTTTACTTTTAATAATTATGCAGAATAACATACTTTGTGGTATCTATTGATACAATAAGGTGTATAATGTAGTTTGTAATCAATGCAATTTTGCAAATATTGCATGCATTTGGTGTAAAACTTATTTTGTATATGTTACATTCCATAGCCGGTCAAAACTACTTTCAACTACAAAAATCTGTACCAGTCAAAACTGTTTTTGACCAAGGGCATTAGTCAAAACTACTTTTGCCTGATTTTTGCAGTCAAAAGTAGTTTTGACCGGTTATGAGTTCTGACTGTAAAATATAGACTACAAAACTGGAAACAGATTTTCATGCCGTGAATTTTTTTGTATTTATGAAAAAGGGACACAAATAAAACTGAGGGAAACTTATTTGACAAATGAATAAACATATTTCACGAATGAATGCACTTTTGCTACATCAGATAAAAACATTTTACGACAACCTGACTTCTAAAACCTTGATAAATTGTAAACTATTCTTAATGCAAACGAAGTTGCTTCTATGTGGCCGTGTCGTTTGCATAAAACGTAAGATTCCGTCCCTGTTTCGCCCTGTTAAGTAAATTGTAAAGGGTAAATCGCCAGCACATTAAACTGCTTTCCAGTTACATTTTCCCTCGCACTTTTTCGAGTTAAGCATTTCGCAAAACCGTCGACAATCTAACTACAATAAACGCCCCAGTTTCGCATTCATTTGCACCAGGAAAGTGTTGACGTGGCAGAAACAATGGCAGGACTCTGTAGCGTCAGCTTCGCGTAGTTTACAATACATTGCGGTGTATTATGAAACTGGCGGAAAGCAGGTTGGTGCGCGCGCGACAATGGACGCTGCGGAGTTCTGATCACACTGGCAATTGTGCCAGTCGATAGACTCGCCGAGTATAATTCAATAGTGTTTGTTAGAATGAAGTGACAGCCGAGATAAGGAAAGTTGTGGTGTAATGTTGTGCTGGTTACATGGAAAAAATATAATATATGGATGAAGTTAGTTACTTACCACCTTATGCGAATCATTTATTTATGTAGCATGCAAGCCCAGAAAATGTCAGCAGGGTAACTTTTGACGTCAAACCCTTTTACAATAAAGCTTATTCACAAAACCTTACAAAAGTAAAATGACATCCCATTAGCTAATGTAATGACTAAAACATACTTAACTCTAACATAAACAATTAACTTTATTGCTTCCCCGACTTTCATTTATTTTTATTAGTCTTAATTTTATGGTTTTTCTTCAATGACGTTCATTGTTTTTCTTTTATTATCTTGTACATTACTTTTTGTTGTTTATTATGATGTGTCTTTTTTGACTTATAGTTTCTAATTTTTATGTGAATTACACTTACAGTTAACTGACAATTTTTGTAGTAAATAGCTAGATTCTATTATTATCGCCGTGAAAATACGGGATTCGACCCCCATCTGATACCTGCGATTAGTTTATTTTTTTCTGATATAAAGTAACAGGCTATTTTAATGTCCTACTGCAGGGCATGGGCTAAAGGGGAAAGAAATCAAGTCTTCGTTGAAAATGATGGGTACTGGCTTAACCATTGCGTATGGTTAAGCCAGATGGCGAATTGGTGATCACAAACCCGAGTTATTAGGAACCCAAGATACTTAAAACTAGACCAGATTAGACTAGAGGCGTAGGCAGGTATAATGGCGCTAATCTGGGGGCCTAGACGAAGTAACATTTTGACAGCGATAGCGAAATTGGCTAACTTCAAATTGTATGGGTTTGACAGGTGCCTTAGAAAAGTCACGTGGTCAATCGATATTAAAAGTACGGGTTTTGACATTCGCTATCACAAATTGAGCGATAATGAACGTCATAAATGCCGCTTGTCTAGGGCCTCGTATAATACTTCAAATATTGTTAGAAATATTTTTAATATTTTAACTGGTAACATCAAATATAAACCATAGAGTGTTGTCTGTATGATTGTCTATGTCAACACACATCCGTTCTCCATTGCTGTAATTGTGACTGACTGAAATAAAACCATGATTTTCCCCGATGCAAGTGCAAGTCGTTTTATTAGGTTATGGGCCCAGACATGCCATTAGGGATTAAAAACAGTGTTAAGAAGTAAGGATTAGCTAGCATTAGTGTAGACAGCGTGTTTGCAAAAGGCGATTGGCGTTTTAACAAGAATGGCGACCAGCTCATCGTTCTTAGCTAACGTCCCCAAGCTAAAGGGACGTGAGAACTACCACGAGTGGGCTTTTGCAGCGGAGAATCTGCTTATATTGGAGGGAACAGCAAGTTTTATTAAGCAAGAAACCACTACCAAAGAAGCAGCCGCAGATGATGCAAAAACGCGGGCCAAGTTAATTCTCACAATAGATCCGTCATTGTACGTCCATATCAAAGATGCAACAAGTACGAAGAATTTGTGGCATAAACTGCAAACTATGTTCGATGATTCTGGGTTTTCAAGAAGAATCACACTGCTGCGGCATCTTATATCAATTCGCCTCGACAGTTGTGATTCGATGACGAATTACGTGACGCAAATCATGAAGACTGCTCAGAAATTGTCAGGAACGGGTTTTGCCGTGAACGAAGAGTGGATTGGCTGTTTAATGCTGGCAGGATTACCTGAAAAATACTTCCCTATGATTATGGCGATAGAGCATTCGGGGATCGCCATAACCGCTGATGTTATAAAAACGAAGTTGATCGATCTTGTAGAAAATGATGACTCGGCGGCAGTAGGAAGCGCTTTCTGGAATAGAGGGCAGCACCATCGCCATTTTTCGCGAGACGCAAAAAATGACGGCTCAACAAGTCATCATGGCGGACAGTCTATGTCAGAATCGAATTTCAAGAAAAAGAAGAAATCGGAAATTAAATGTTACCGGTGTAAACGTACGGGACATTATAAATCACAGTGCAAGCAGAATGATCAACAAGAAATTAAGAAGACAAATGCTTTTACGGCTGTTTTCCTGAGTGGGAATTACAGTAAACAAGATTTTTACCTGGATAGCGGCGCGAGTGTTCACATGACGTCAGATGTAAACATGATGCAAAATACATGTTACAAACCGAACATCAAGGAGATTATTGCAGCAAATCAAAGTGCAATGCCAGTGTTGTGTTCCGGAGACGTTGAAATTATTACAGTTACGCCTAATTGTAAATATGAAGTTATTTTAAAAGATGCATTGTGCGTACCTAACCTCACAACCAACTTGATATCTATCAGTCAACTTATAAAAAATGGAAATAGTATATCTTTTGAGGACAAGTGCTGCTATATCTACAATCAAGACAACTGCTTAGTAGCTGTGGCTAACGAAGTTGATGGCGTCTACAAAGTCGACATAGAACGTAAACAATGTTTGTTTACATCTCCTTCAGCAGCAGCAAGTAGTGAAGTATGGCATAGGAGGTTGGGCCATTTAAATATAAATGACCAGAATAAAATGAAGGATGGTGCAGTTACGGGAATATCATATACAGACAAGACAGTGATCAACAAAAGTACATGCACAGTATGTTGTGAAGGTAAACAATCACGCTTACCATTCGGCCACAAGGGGACAAGGAGCAGCGAGCCACTGAATACAGTACATGCTGATGTCTGTGGACCAATGGAGTGCAGCTCGATTGGAGGATCAAGGTATTTCTTAATTTTCATTGATGTTTTTTCCCGTATGGCATTTGTGTACTTCCTCAAAGCCAAAAGTGAGACTTTTAAATATTTTAAAGAATTTAAAAATATTGTAGAAAATCAGAAAGGCAAAAAGATCAAAATATTTAGGACAGATAACGGCTTAGAGTTTTGTAGTAATGAGTTCGAAGAATATTTAAAAGATGCTGGTATAGTTCACCAGAAAACTAATGTGTACACACCTGAACAGAATGGTATGAGTGAACGCATCAATAGAACCATTGTTGAGAGAGCACGGTGTTTATTGTTCGATGCAGGATTAGATAAGCGGTTTTGGGCAGAGGCAACAAATACCGCTGTCTATCTTAGGAATAGATCTGTTGCATCAGGGCTAGATAATAAAACTCCATATGAGCTCTGGACAAATAACAAACCAGATTTAAGCCATGTCCGTATATTTGGCAGCCAGGTGATGGTTCATATCCCAAAAGAGAAACGTCTCAAGTGGGACAGTAAGTCAAAGAAACATTTATTTTGGTTGGTTTCTCTGAGAATGTCAAAGGCTACAGAGTGTATAATCCGGTCAAGCAATGTGTAGTAACAAGCAGAGATGTGATAATTCATGAAAATATTGAAAGTAAATGTATAAGTAATGCAGAGGTGTCAGTTTCAGTTGGGGAAATATCAGACCAGTCAGGCAGTAATGATATAGAAGAAATTAAGGATTCTAATTCTTTGGATGTGGATGTTCCTTCAGTATCAGGATCAGATTTCTTGAGTGACCCCGTGGCTGACTTAGATTCCTCATTACAGCAACCAGATGAGCTTGATGATGATGAACCGGAACCAGAACCAGCTCCAGCTCCTCCAGGACCTTCCAAACGTGTAAGGAAGCCTCCAAATCGTTATGGCTTCTCCAATTTGTGTACAGCATCAAGTCCAGATATCATCAGTGATCCAATTAGTGTCCAAGAAGCTCTGGATAGTCCAGATAGAGACTATTGGATTGAAGCGATGAAGGATGAACTGCAAGCATTTGATGAAAATGAAGCATGGACTCCAGTAAGTGAGTTACCTTCAGATAAAACTTTAGTGTCGTGTAAATGGGTTTTTAAAAAGAAAGTGAACAGTGACAATAGTGTGCGGTACAGGGCACGACTCGTTGCCAAGGGCTTCACTCAGAGGCCTGGTATAGATTATGATGAGACTTTTTCACCAGTTGTTAGACATTCTACACTAAAATTATTGTTTGCATTGTCAGTTCAATTAAATTTAAATGTCACCCATTTAGATGTAAAAACTGCTTTCTTAAATGGTCTTCTCAAAGAGGATATTTATATGTATCAGCCAGATATTTCTTGTGATAAAAATAAGAAAAATGTAATTGTTAAATTAAATAAAGCTATTTATGGGCTTAAGCAATCCTCTAGATCTTGGTATGAAAGAATAGAGCAATGTTTATTAGAATTAGGTTTTAAAAAGAGTCTATTAGAACCTTGTGTTTTTACTAAAATTAATAAAGATATAAAACTTGTAATAGCTTTATATGTCGACGATTTTTTTGTTTATTCTGATAATCAGCAAGAGACTGATAAATTAATTTCAGTTCTGAGTTCTAAATTTAAGATTAAAAATTTAGGTCAGGTTCAGCAATGTCTCGGTATGAGAGTTAAAGTAGATAAAGAGTCCAATGTTATTACTTTAGATCAAGAACAGTATGTTGAACAGTTATTAGAGAAATTTAAAATGTTAGATTGCAAAGTGGCTAGTACTCCAATGGAATGTAAATTGGATATTAATAAATCAGAATATTGTGATAAAGACATTCCATATCAACAATTAATTGGAAGCCTTATGTATTTGTCTGTACTAACAAGACCTGATATTTCTTTTTGTGTCAGTTATCTGAGTCAATTTAACAAATGTTACACTAATGTTCATTGGAATTATGCTAAAAGAATACTTAGATATCTTAAGAAAACTAAGAATTATTGTTTGAAATATGTTCAACAGGGAACAGCTGATCTTATTGGTTATGTAGATGCCGACTGGGCTAGTAATACTTTTGATCGTAAATCATACACAGGATTTTGTTTTAAAATGTCAGGATCAGCTATTTCCTGGGAGAGTAAGAAGCAGAGGACTGTGGCCTTGTCCAGTATGGAATCAGAGTACATGGGCATAGCTGAGGCATGTAAAGAAGCTATATACTTAAGATCATTATTATGTGAACTTACTGGTAATTTATGTACTGTACAATTGTACAATGATAGCCAAAGTGCGCAAAAGCTGGCAACTAATTATAGTTTGCATAGAAGGAGTAAACACATCGATATTAAATATCATTTTGTAAAAGATGCCGTCAAAGATAAAGTTATTAATCTTAAATATTTGCAAACAGATGAGATGCCAGCTGATGTGCTAACCAAGGCTCTCAGTCCTGCTAAACATTATAATTGTGTGAAAGGTGTAGGTCTTGCTGAAATGTAAAGTAATTGTTTTATTTGATGTAGTTGGGGTGTTAGAAATATTTTTAATATTTTAACTGGTAACATCAAATATAAACCATAGAGTGTTGTCTGTATGATTGTCTATGTCAACACACATCCGTTCTCCATTGCTGTAATTGTGACTGACTGAAATAAAAAATATTATAAAAATAATACTATACTTAGATACCTACATTTTTAATACTACCGCATAATGAAACCGCTTCAGATGCAATCTCGGCTGATGCAATTGCTGCATGTGACACCCATTTTGCGCCGAATTGGTATCGATTCATTTTATATTGAAATACCGGCGGATCTGCGCAATCATGCGTGGTCTTGTGCCAATTGGTTTTACCGCTTAGATCCGTCTGTTTACCTGGCTTTTATTGTTCAAAACTTTGTTCGAGAACTAGAAATGTAAAGGAGAAAAAAAAATGTTTAGACCTTAGAAACTGTAGGTAAACTTTATCAATTAAATAATACTAAAAAAAATGACATCCATATGAACGTCATTGCATCCATACTAATAATAATGCGAAAGATGCTGTCTGCCAGTCTGTTTTACCGCCTTTACTGCTATTATATACAATTTTTATACAGTTTAGTACAATGTGGACTAGATATTGGGAAAGGATTTACACTAATATTTACTACAGCTCCGATGGGATAACCAGAATGTTAGAGATTTTTTGGTCCTTCTTTTACGTAGCAACGGAGTCAGAAAGTCTAAAGGATAACTTTGATCATTAAATCTAAAATTACTTAAAGCTCGCCTGCACTGTTTTGTTATAATAAAATTAATAAATATACGACTCTATATGAACCCAAAAATAACACTCAAAATTCTTTTGAACATAACTAAAATAGCTATTTCTTTATAAAAAAAACTCTCAACTCTAACAAATGCCTTTAGAGACCTTTTAAAATTAACAATTATAAATGCTACGGCGAAATAAAGTGTTATCTGCTTCTGAACTTAAGATACCACTTTAGCCTGCGAGAACAACAAGTTAGTAAAGTTGCCATTGTATTAAAGTTTGCCAAATGCACAAGTCAAATAAGTATGGCGTGAACTCTAGATAATGCCGATGTAAACGAGACACCAAGTGCAGTGTTGTTAGTTTAGTGCTAATGATAGTGTGCACTGTAGAACGGCTGAAACCATGAAACCATGATCCAATTTGTCTAGTTCCCTTGTCAAAGGTTACGGAGATCAGAAGGCAGTTGCTTAAATTAAATCTTTGATCATGATGCAAGATCGGTACAGTACCTTAATATTTTGCACACTCTCTCGTATTCTTGTTTGTAAGACATGGCTACTAGCAAGTGTAAAGTTATCAGTCTTATTTCTCAGTGGTATGACGATTTCAAAATAATCGATATATCCATTGAATTTTTGTATTTATTTGTTTAATGTTTTTAACATACATACATAATTTATTATAACAGAAAAAATATAGATTGCTGCTAGTCAGTCACTCATTCTCCTCGCCTCTCGTTGGAAACTATGGTGCGAGCGGTGGTTGCCAAAAGGAGAATATGAGACGGCCATCTCCTTTTGCGAGGCAGTAATCTCACAAGAGCAGACAGTGAAGAGGGCCTCTTGTAGCCCCCTTCGGCAATATGTTTGGATCGGAGAAGACGTAATCCTGTAACTGCAAGCAACGTAATCGTCTCAGGCTAGCATAATGGACGACAAAGAGAAGATGGCACACCGGACCTTAGTCCCTGAGCACAGTGAATCGAGCTCGGGGACATATCTTTCACATTTAAAGGAACATCAGATCTTTTTCATACCTATGTACAGAGGGAATTAATGTACAAGTTAACACAACAAAGTTGCTAAAGTTCCACCCAATCCACAAGTCGGGCGCTCAAGTGTGAATCCGAGATAATGCCTCCAGCAACGACGACACGATTACATTGTCGTGATTAAAAGTATTGTGAATTCATTCGACTTCGCTGCGGCGTTTTTGTTCTAGATATCGGACGGAACAATAACTTGATGGAGTGGATTTCATGCTGAATGAAACTTTCTTTTGAATTTGCATTTCGAACGGGGTTCGTTAAAACTATAGTACCTACGATTTGATTTGTTAGCATTTTTTTATATAAAATTAGATCCTATTTCAATGCCATATTTTCAGTGGCAACTGTTAGTTTTAGTTAGGATTGGTTACTGTTATACTTGCCTGGGAATTTTTCACTCACATATTGTAGAACCAAGAATGATTATCAAGAAACAGTAATAATACAGAACTTTGGAATTTAACAATTAATTATGAGTGGTCCAATTTTCCTTTAAAACATATTCCTAGCTGAATATTCAAGGTTATCTTATGACGAAGTGAAAAAGTAGTCTAAACATGTGTTAAGTTCATTATAATTATGTAGAATGGAGCTCTGATTAGGATTTACAACTCGAAACGTAATATAGTTGAACGCTTGATTGTGGAGTGATTTAAGTGCCAGGCTGTAATCTTTGGTCCTTGGTTCATGTCCCAGGTCAGGCAAAACTGGTGACAAATTTTTCGAACACTGTTTGAGTTTGTGATCACCAATCCCCATTTGGCCAGTGATGATGACGTTCTAATTAAGATCAGGTAGTGGCCAATTTTTTTTATACGTTTTGTCAAATTATTTGCTAACATAGTTCGGAATTATTCAATATGGCTATGCTAATGAATATTGTATTCTCTTATCAGAGCGGTAAAGTCCAAAGAAAGCTCATTTGGGACACCTTATCACCGTTAGGTGTTCCTTCGCTCCATTTAACAATTACAGACCAAGAACGCTCCTCGCCTACTCGTACTTCTGAGAATCGAGCTCGCGATTAAGAAAATGGCGCAGTAAGTTTTAAATATTGCGTTTTAAACTTAAATAGTGTTATTAATTCTTAGAATGTTATTGAAATAACAATTTTTCGTGTAAAAAAGGTATTATTCAAATTGATGTACCTATTCAAAGTTACGGAATTTCAGAAACTTATTTTGTTTTTATATAATATATCCTTAGCTATATTATAATGCGAAAGTTTATACACTATTGGGTGACAAAAATATCAAATTACTATGGCATAACGTCGTATAGTCCGCGAAGTCGCAGGCGAAAGGTTGAGTGGGCAAGAATAGGCCACTCCCGACTATCTCACTTTTATAGCACAGTGAGACAGCAGTCTGACTCAACCGAAGAGAGATCATGTTTAGAACCAACGGCTTCACGCGCTTTCTTAGACTCGGCAACTTCCAGCCCGTGATTGTGATTGAGTATTCAAAAGAAAACATCAATTTTTAGTCCTACCCGGAATGTAAATCCAGTACCTACCCCTGGCCGACTTTTTGACGTGCGATTTACAAGTCATTGCAGAACAGGGGCAGAAAAAACAATGCATTTATAAAGCAGCAATGTAAATGCTAATGGTTACATTGCATTCTCCCTAAGCGGGAATTCCAATCAGAGTCTAAAAATCGTTCGCATCAAGTAAGGACGTGAGCAGTGCCGTGAACAGAAAGAGATAAGCAAATATTTTTCATTATCTACTCTATACAGTTGAAACTGAATAACGTGATTGGTGCAGCGCCCGAGATACGAGATTAGGCGCATACAGCAGCTCAGTAATAATAAATAAATAACTCCCTGGACATCATTCACCCATATTTTAATTTAAGAAAAAAATCGTATCATAGTAACGCTGCTTTTATTTCACGATAGAAATAGTATATTAACTATTGACTGGCTGTACCGATTTTGATGATTTTAAATGTTAACAAAATCTACTCGTGTTTTGGTGTGACCCAATAATGCATATTTTAATTAATTATTTGATGTGTATAAAAGGAAAGTCTCTTAAAGACAAATTAACCCAAAAATAAAAAAATAGATGGCGAACAATAAGATAATCCCAACATCAGAGAAAAAGGCTAGAATTTTATTTCTATATTTTTTACATTTTGTCAACCTACAAAAAATATTTTTATTGTATGTACAAATCACATTATTAAACTCTATCTTGGTGTTATAGAACATTAAATGATCGTATGTATATTCTATCTTGAAAGGTATTATTTGTGGCAATATCTCTTGAACTCATTTATAATGGAAACGCAATTCGCCTCACTTCCTTATTCCGTCCGGTCCGTCGATCGCACCGGCTTGTTACAATGAAGTGCGAGTATTTCCACCCGTAACTAGATGGGTCGGTCTGTCGGGACAATGCGCTGAAACCGTTGCAAGGAGAAGAATGAAAGAAAAGCTTAATCGACTATCACATTAAACTAAGAATCCTGAACAGAGTTGTTTTGTTGCAGTTATGAGAAAAATATAATTAATCCCAAAAATTCCTTCCTTGCCCAAGAGCTGCAATATTTAGATGGTTAAGAACCGCACCGTTTTTGTGGCAAGATCAATGAGTGATAATTCATTATTGTTTTATAGTCATTTCATCAAATAAAAGAGCACAAAACAAAAACTACAGCTTGCCACATAAGAATAAGAAATATTGGTAAGGTAGAGACATTAAGACATTCTAATCTAAATCAAACTAGCCGATACTTGAACATTTTGTGATCTTTTAAAAGATCTCGCTATTCGAACTTCTTCGTTGAGAAGTAACATCTCTAGAATTCATTTATATTTGAAAGACAATCCACTTCCCTATTCCGTCGGGTTCGTCGATCGCACCGGCTTGTTACAATGAAGTGCGAGTATTTCCACGCGTAACTTAGATGGGTCGGTCTGTCCGGACAATGCGCTGGAACCGTTGCAAGCAGAAAGAAAAGCATTTATCGATCACATTCAAATATTAATAATTGTGAAAAATAAATTACGGAAGACAACACGAGATGAGATAACTTGATTCTACGTCTGCCGTAAGCTCTTTATTTCATGAAATAACTTTTGACAAAATCCCGTTCGAATAGTTAGTTATCATAATAATAATTATTATGACAATTTTTTTTAATAACCACCTTATGGAAAGCGGTCACCTTGGCCACACTCATTGACAGAAAAATAATTATGAAAGGTACTTCCTTCAACGAGCGACTTATTCGATTGGAAGATCCACTTTGATCTACCTTTCTTTCGAAATTGATGCATATTGTTTATTTATTCTTTATTGCACAAATGAAAGTACAATTGGCGGACTTAATGCCATATGGCATTATCTACCAGTCAACCAGCGGATGATGTAGAAAAATTGTTTGGCGGGATGAATTGCACTTAACACACTAAGCATATGTTACATACTATTAAATTAATATTTAATAAACAATAATTACACCCAAACAAACAACATTAACATTATTAAACGTGTTCTCTGTAGAAACGAAAACAAAACATAATAATATTTATCTTTTTGCTAATGTTGACATGAAAAATAAATCAGGTCTGTTTATTCTCTGGAATTAATTGACCGATTTCGTCTTTGTAAACGATCTCAAAAACAGTAACAACTCCAGAATTCATTTTCTATTCGTAACACAATTCCGCTCAATTTAATTTGCCCGAACAAATTCTACGGTTTGTTTTCATGAAGTGTGAAAAAGCTTTTACCTGTTACTAGGAAACTTGGCAAAACAAGTAAATAAATAACCTTTTACTTCATTAATACAGTGCCATCTGTGCCATATTGTGCCAAACTAACCACAGCTTTTTATGGGTTCCAGACAATTATTTACGTTACTTATTTTATAAACATGAAATACATCAAATACATAAGAAGATTTTGACCAAAATAAACAAATTGTTCATGCACTCAAATGTTTGTGCTGCACCGGTCTGCATCGGTCGTGTCAATCGTGACAATTGGGTCGAACCAATGCGAACAATTAATGATAGACAGAAAAATGTTCATCACTATTATTACTAAAACAATAAACAAATTAATAGAAATTTTGAATAGTGTTCAAATAGAAAAATGTAGAGTGTAGATGTTTTTAAAATGTAGAATATACGCGAGTTTTCATCCGTTAAGTTGTTTTATTTAGTGGTAAAATAGATCCTAGCGTATCAATTGCTTTAGTGATTCGGACCACAGATTCGAGCAACCAAACCACCAGCGTTAGTCTTCTGCCAGGGCTCAGTGAAAACGAGCTATTCTCAATGTGACAACCGTCATTGCCCCAGATTGTAAGGTTAACCATTGATTTTTAGGTTAACTATAGAGCGTAATTGCTAGCTCGGTCTTTTTCACTGAGGATAGCTCTATGTAGCAATATAGAGCTGACCTCAGTGAAGAAGAACGGCATTACGGCATTACGCCATTTTTTTCTTTATACTACATCATTTGGCAGATGGGCACGCAGCCCACCTGATGGTAAGCGGTCACCGCGGAAGCGTCGCTCAATGTGCTGCCAGACTGTAGGCTCATCTGATCTGCGAGCCTTTGATTTCAAGTGTAGTGGCTCCCACATTAATACTGCTGGAAAACAACTAGAGCTGTTATAGCGGCAGATTTCCTGTGGTAGCTAGCCAGTCGGACTATGAAAAAGCCCTACCACCAACCAGACCCAAGGCGAGAATCGAACCCACGACCTCCGGGTTTTATACCCGAACGGCTTAGCCACTGTTCCATTGAGGCAGTTTTTAGGTTAACTAAAGAGCGTAACTGCTAACTAATGCTATAAAAAGAACTGTGACAAAGCGTCCACCTGTGACTTGGACAGGTGTTGTCGAGACAATGCGAGCAGTCGGCGCGAGGTCGAACAATGTCCCAGCGTAGCTCACGCTCTTCAATGTAAACTTTAACAATGCAAGCTGGATGTATCGTTGTCGCGGCACGCAAATTGTCAACTTAATGCTCTTTGAATGTCGCGTGTACTGAATATTTTTAAGTTTCGAATTCGCGAGCGTTTATTGTTTGAATCGTTGTTATATCACAGAATATATAATAGTACTAACTTATTACATTCTCAAGATACAAGATACGACTGTCATCAAATTTATAGACGTAGAAAGTGACGTGTTAAAAATCTCAACACAAAGTTATGTATGTCTTTTATTCTGTATTAAGTATCTAAATGACCCACTGATTAAGAAACGTAGAAATAGAACCTAAAAATATTTAGCAAGTTATTTCAATAAATCAGTTAATCAAAGCATGATGGCTTGAGTGCTTTGTCAATTGAGCCGCGAAGACCTAACTTTACCTGTTTTTCGTAATGAAGAAACCGATAAATAAACTTTACTAAAGACAAAACCGTTCAAACTTCCATTAGCGATAACGCAAAAATGACCTTTTAAAATTTTTTAATTTTGCGTTCATGAAAATATCCGGCAAAAGAAGATTTTGACATGGGCAAATTGACACAAGTTACGGATGACCCAAGAAGATCAGCCTTCATTAATGATACATTCTCGACGAATTCCCCAGAACTTGGTATTGAATCAATTGACGTAAGATTAAATTAAAGGTACATTACGAACCGGTAAGTAGATTTGAGGGAAAGTCGATCGTCGTTTCTTTCTCTTATTCCGTTTTCACAAGCAATTTCCATAACCCACAGTGGAATTAATTCTTTTCTTTTTTATAAAGATGATGGAATATGAAATCGTGAAAATTATGACATAATGGCGGTTCTTTAATATTTTAGTAAATAAAAATAAAAGATACATTTGATATAATTTGTGATGGTAGTTAGAGAGTTTATTCGGGTCCTTATTCGTTTACTTACAAAATAAGGATTTGGCTATACCAAAGCAGAGTTTTAAATAGATAAAATATATGTATTTGACCAGAAAATAATCTTCTTATTGGAACTAGGGGTTAATAAAACCATTGAAAACAAAAATGCTATTGTGATATGAGCGGACATTCAATATATTATTCTCTTTTCATTAATTTAAACTTTTTAAATAAAGTTTTATCTTGGTTGAAAGCTTTAAATGAATACCTTCCGTTCAGACACCAGCGCATCATTTTGAAAACCATTGTTCTATCTTCTTCCCGAGTATAAAATACCGCTTGGAATATATTATGTTTTGTCTTCTATCACAAAAAATAATGAGAATTCTATTCACTCCAGGTTCGTAGTTTTGAGAGATCCAATTGTAATTATTACAGAGCTAATTCAATCGAACCGCTGAGCAAACATTATAGGAAAAGCCAAAGGAACCGGCTGAGTACCCGAGTAGAATATTTTGTTAGCCCTTTCCACTTCATTTTGCTTAAAGTTAATTTCCTGCGAAATAAATTATTTGGTGTCCCTTTTGACCTATTTATCAATTTGATCGAGAATAAAGTGTCTTTAAATGGTTTTCTGCTGAAGACACGTTTTCGTTTGAATTGTTTTTGGGGTATTTATTTTTTTATTTATTACAGAATAATTCAAGACTTAATGGACAAGATTTAGGCAAGAGCTCAGTAAGCAAAAAAATTTGTTGCAATAATGCGCACGTTGCGTTGAGTAGTAGCCGTCCCAACAAACGCTTGCACAAGGCTATTTCATAAATAATAATAATAATAATTTATTTCCCAACATAAGATTAACACTTTACAGAGGTATTCAGGAAACACATTACAAAAGTCATAGCATAAGGTTAAAAATATTTGCCGGCGGACCCCAAACTAGGGAAACCCTATATCTTGGGGATCCTGAGCACGGTTTTTCCTACATGGATGTGTAAAGTTGCATAGTGATTTTGTAATTAAACTGCACGTGTATGTGAGTGAATTTGTATCCTTGTTTTAGTACA
Organism: Mecyna flavalis; assembly: GCA_949319885.1. NCBI lineage: Eukaryota > Metazoa > Arthropoda > Insecta > Lepidoptera > Crambidae > Mecyna > Mecyna flavalis. The sequence continues at coordinate 9,659,656 of OX439436.1, forward strand.
GTGTGTCACGAATCCGTGTTTATATAAGATCAGCTAGTTTCTCGGGTGGTCCTTTTAAGCCGCCTACACCAGACTAGGGTCCACGGATATGGGCCGGTCACCACAAGGCGACGAAGGACAATTTCCTCAGCCGGGGTACATAACTAAAACTGTACAAAGAGTGATTCTCAGTGGCCGAAGGGATCATTGGAACACGTATAGAGTTTCTGCTTTTCTGCAAAAAACCATAATATTTATAAACGGAATTGACGTTCACGAAACGAACTCAACAGTGCAACTCCCCGATTTGTTGAGGTAATTATAACTATTAAAAATACACACGAGAAGCTTACAGCAAATCCTGAGTCTAACTCAGGATTTGCTTTCCGTCTTAGGAAATGTAGCCACTATTTTGGGACAGGCAATGAAAACGAGTCAAGAGAATAGAAGATATGGAAATCATGGGCCACGCGCGTTATGCTAATGTGTTTCGGACAGACTAAGTTACGAACTTTGGTTACGATACTCGGGTGAACAGTGTTCCTGCGATAGTGATATATTGGCCTACATATCCCTAAAGCCTCAGGCCCTCTCACACTTATGACATTATAGTAGTACTATAGATAATGGTCATTCAACTGTGTGGATATGAATGATAGACAACATCTGTGAAACAGAAAAGCCACATGGGTTGTAAACCTTAGTAAGTGATTTCAATTTAGGTCTGGTCTGGCCGCCTTAGGTCTGTTGGTGGGACGTTTCCAGGGTCTGCGTAGCTACTATTACAATAGTTCTGGCTGTGTTTCAATGGGTGGTAAAATTCATTATATTCTCATGATGAAAAGGCAGTACTAGGCTCACTTTACCGTAGACCGTGTGTTTGTCCGACTAAAGACTGGACTCTTAAATACAAACGTGTATTATTAACTTCCATTCTGCCGTCTATAAGAAAAAAGGCCGCTAAATGACATTTGACCATTTTTCACTTTTTAATACCACTATATTTAAAAAAAAATTCTCTATCGATCTATCTAGGAACGGTTATTCTATCTTTCACCGTTTCCAAGATATTTTTTTTAAAAAAGCAGCTAATTACAGAAATAATATATTTTTAATCGCTTAAAGGTGGCAAAACAGCTTTACTAGATTAGAAGGTAGCTAAATTACTTTAACGTTTGGATCGTCTGAACAATTTTACTATCAATGCTTAGCTAAAAAACAGTTCTAATTTTGCAAGAAGCTAAAAGGCAGCAAAGTATTTTTAGCGGCTTGCTAGCTTGGTAAGGTTCAAGTATAAAGAACCTTGCTTAAATGAATAAAAAGCGGCAAAGCTCTCTTAAATAACTAAAAGGCAGTTAGAATCATTTAGCGGCCTTTAAGCTTTGCATTGTTTCTACTTTTACAATAAATAAACTAGTATAAAAATCCATGTTAGTCAGTACGCAAAGTAAAATACATAATTTTTACAAAGCTTTGCTTAACAAAAAAGCCGTTAAATAGCAGTACATCGCTAAAAAGCAGCAAACTCACAAGCCCCCGCACCCCTTATAACGGGCACGCTAGGCTGGCGGGGTGCGGCTGTTTAGGGAAAAATAAACTATACACGGATGAGGAAGTTCGCTGGTGTCGCGTTTCCCGCTAAAATCGTCACTCGACATGGCGGGAAGGTTTCCAAGGTACGTATTTTATTTAATCTTTCGAGCCCCGGATCACCAGACACAATAGAAAATCTATTGTTACGCGGCACCCGAGTGCCGGTTCGGGATTGAGTGGTTAATTAACGAAGTTATTAAAAAAAATTATAGCTTATAATTGCGTTTCTTTTTGTTTACTGCAAAATAGTATCGAGCGAGATCGACAAGCAGGCGGCTTATGTTCTTGAGTCAAGCTAGCCGTAAAATTTTTCTATGAGCTAGCCACTATGAATTGAAAACTGAATGCAGTCGAACAATATATTATTTATCTACATCCATACCCTAATATGTCTATTTTATAGTCAGGATCGATGAGCAAACGCCCTATATTTAGATATGAGTATCTGTTGCTGTATCTTAATGTTTACATTTTAGTATCGGTAACCGATACCTTAATTACGTTCAAATTTTGAACGTCTTCCTAAAAAGTAAAAATTAATAGGTTTTTTCGATTATCGAATTAGTCAATTAGTAATTTTATGTTCCATTCCTATACATTTAATTCGATGCTGAAATTATAACAATCGATTTGAGAATCGAAATCAACTCGAGTCTAGATTGTTTATGGATTTTAAAAACTACAAACGTCAGTCATTATGACAGTACTAACTTTTACATACAGATTATGTTGGTAACGTACGTTTGCTCATCGATCCTGACTATAAAATAGACATTTATTATCATTATGAATGAAGATAAAGTTATGTATGTGACTGTACATAATTAGGCATTAAAATACTCATGTGATCCTTTTATGAAACTCACTTCGTTCGTATCATAAAACCACATTCGTATTTTAATGACCATCATTATGCAACAGCCACATAAATAACTATTCGTTCCTCAGTCAGATAAGACGTATTTTTAAATATAAATAAGGTACCTTAACAAAGTTAATTTACTTATTTATGTTAGATGTAGATATTTTTGAGGTCCATTATTTACGTTGAAGTACGGTATGTTTGCTCGAATTCATACATTATTTCACAGCTTATTAACGACAGACCTAATTGAACGGCCTTATTGGGGCAGTAGCTAAGGAATGTTGCTTTTGAATGGTGTGATTTGGTGTATTTCTTTTAAATTATTTACTTACTTAACTTACCGTATCTGATATAATAATAAATTAATAACTTATAAGTGGTTTATGTAACACGAAACAAAACGTTAACAAAAGTTAATTCTGAAATTTCTGATAGTCAACATTCAAGTATTAATTCGAAAGACCACAAATTTTAAGGTGTTAATGAAAGAGTATACTGATTCTCTTATGTTGTGTAATGATTTTCTTTAATATTAAGGATGAAGAATATCTTTTTTAAATATTGGACAACATCACATACATTGATCTGACCCCAAAGTAAGTAACGTAAGCACTTGTGTTATGGGTATCAGAAATATATACTTAAATACAAATAAACATCCAGACACAGAACAAACCAAATGTTCATCACATAAGTCTTTGTCCTGGGTGGGATTCAAACCCACGACCCCTGGCGCATAAGGCAGGGTCACTACCAAATGCGCCATCGGGCCACTCAAGCCTATTTACTTCGTCTTTTCAGAGTTCATTTTCAGCCCTACGCGTAGTAAAGCTTGGCTTAGGTCGCTAAGCATATTCTTAACCTGCTCAAATGACTGTGCGAGGATCACGATGTCATCCGCAAAACGGAGGTGACTCAAACTCGGTTCACATTTATACCTTCATATTTCCAGTTCAAAGTTTGAAGACGTCTTTGAGTGCATTAGCAAAGCTTTGGTGATATTACATTGGCGTACGCCACTTTTAATAGGGATAGTTATAGTACTACCTTGGACTTGGACAGACATAGTCGCTGACTGGTATAGGTTTTTAGCAGGTAGATGTATCTATAGGGGTGTTGGCCCAAAAGGAGAGCGGGAACGAGGATGAGTCGTGTGCGCCTGGTGTAGCGCAATCGTCAACACCGAGTGGACCAGATGTGGTTACCGCACGCGAGTACGGTCTTAGGCCCAGGATTTGTTGTAAAAACCTTAGTCAACACCGCAACGCTGTAGTGAATCAAAGACAACTCAGTGTTCTACCCAGTCGAACGCTTTTTTGTAGTCTTAGAATGCAAGGTAAAGAGGTCGGTTAAACTCGCTGTTTTTCTGTATCACCAGCTGCCTTAGCGTGAATATGTGGTCTAACGTGCTGAAACCACTTCTAAATCCCGCTTGCTCTTTAGATTGGTGTTCATAGGAAGAATACTCGTACTTTATAAATTTGACTTAGTAGTGGTAGCGTCTACTTTGAAGGTTTTGTAAATAAATAATGATGATTTTGCTAGCCTAAATAGCAGTTATATGAAAGGGTTTGATAATTTACCGCTTTTTAGCTATGCACAACTGTAATAAAAAATATAAACACATAAACTTGGCTAAAAGGCGGCTATGTGTAGTTAGCTGCTTTATTGCTATGAATAAGATCAATATAACTGCTTTATAGTTATGTAAATGTGGCTGTTTTCGAAAAATTCACAACTATAAAGCAGTTAAAACCTTTTAGCCGCCATTTAATTTTGTACACCTTAAGTTATTTTTAAAAGTTTACAAAATTGAGGGGAAAATATGTGTTTAGTTTAAAGAATATTACCAATTGTCTAAATCAACAAATTTCATGTGAAAGTTGACAAAAAGACCTTTCTTTTGGTGTATGACACACATTTGTACATACTTTTATTAAGGAGTAGCATCGATTTGAAAATTTTGCCGCTTATTTGCTCAATAACTCAAAAGTAGTTTTTGTCATTTAGCGGCCTTTTAGTTTATAGACGGCAGCATTCAAACCTTTATCATAACGTTTCAAAAAATTCATTAACTCTTATCTTTACAGTTTTGTTGTTTTGTAAATTCCTTAAAGGGTGCGTGAATAAGCATTTTGTAGGATAAAAAAATATATAAAAACAGTAAGGACCATGCAAAGGAGCGTCCCCACCCACCAACAGATTTCAAACGTATCTTTATTTATACCTCTTTTCATACTGATCTTTTTTTTTGTATGACGACATCCGCCGTAGGAATGGGGATTTCACGCAAATCGAATTTGAATGTTGTATTTTTCAACTATTTTTTTGACACAGTTAATTGTGAAAATAATGTGCAGGCGATCAAGAGTAACCCCCCTGGCCTTAATAAAAGTGTTCAATCAAAATATAATCTTAAAAAATATTTTACAGTCGAGTCTACTTGAAGCTAGACACTTACAGCGCAATTCTGAATCTTAGGCGTACGGCATAAGCCCGGTTTTATTGTTTTTGAATACCCCGTCATTTTTTGGATTAAAAATGGTTATTTGTCTATAAATGGAATGTCATAATAATATTGAAACTAGTGCCAAGTCTGTTGGTGGGTGGGGACAGAGCCCATACAACTTCTTGCGTTGTCCTTTCTTGCAAAAAGTAAAGAAAAGGTAATTTAATTGTTGGCAAAATTCCATTGTTGGAAATCTTGGATCTTCTTATCGTCGAGCAGTTTGATATTATCTATTTATGTGGAATAAAGTCCTCACGTGAGAAACTCCCACAGAACAATATAGAATTTAGCCCACTAACTCAGGGTAAGCTGATCCGAAGAGGTCCAAAAGCTTTCCAGCCCTTGAGACGAAGAATGTCTCGCATTTTCTCTTCTAATTCGCTGCATACTGTAACGCTCAATACATAAGTATACAAAATCTGCTTCCCTCAAGACAAGTCCACGCCGCAAACTCGACTCGACACCAGCGTAAACATAATAATGCTAAAGTAGATATGACGCGCGTTAACAAGTACTTACAATAATTCACTTCGCGGGGTAGGGCGTTGTGGACACGACAAATATTGTTGTAACAAACTTAGTTACTCTTGTCAAACGATGTTTCGTAATGAGGTCTCCGTTGAATGACACGTGTTTAACTTTGGCCCTTTTAGTTTTGTTTTCGATATTTTATCATTATGCGCTAGAAACATTGATTACCCTTAGATCCAAGTTGCTAATTCTACACGCTTTTTTTATGCGGAGGACAATGCATTTAGGCACAATTAATGTGTGGTTAAGGCATGCTGAAATCAGCCCCTGTCTGTCAGTGAAAAGAGAGCCATCTTGCCGGGGAAGTACAGTCAGCGCCAAAATGATTAGAGCGTTCAAACAAATGTTCTCAAACAACAAAATGAAAATGCACCTTTACGTCTTAAGGTAAGGTTGATGTTCAAATGTTTAAATATTTTTGGTGGTTTTGAACGCTCAGATCATTTTGACGCTGACTGTACCAGCCTCTCATAGAAGACCAATGTATTTGTAGTTGCTTAGCCAATGCGCTTCAAATGCTGTCACAATGCAGGAATGCAGGAGGCACGGGTGTAGTACCGTAACGAAATGTACTCATACTGAAAGATTCAAGTTCAAGTCATATTCTGAAGTAAGGTTTGATTACTTAAAATACCATTGTAAAACAATGGCATTGTACACCGTGAATTCTTTACCATTTTAGAGCAGTGGCGTGAGTCAAATCAAATCAAACCCTTTCATATTTTGAGGTACATAAGGTATTTTTAGGTTAATAAAAGTTAGTCAAATCATGTAAAATTAATGAGTTAAATCGTATATTAAACCGTTACTATGCGAACGCAAGCGACCAATAAATAGTCTACTGCTTTTAATCGCATTCTTTTGAATAATTTTCGATTTATTGTTTGTATTTTAGAGGTATTATTTTTTACACTTTAGTTTCACTTGACTGACTATACTATAGGCTTCGGTTAAACGTGGAAAATTCACCGAGTGTAATGCGTTGTAAGGCACTTCAAAGATTACAATAATATAGGTCGACCAATAACATGTGTTTTCGCTGTATTTACGAAGCACTCTCTCAATAAGTTCTAGAAATGCCCGCTGAATCTCCTTTCAGATCAAAGTTGCGAGTGAACGCAACTTTTATTGCTTCATTAGACGATTATATACTTTCTCAATTCTTCATAAAGATCATTTCATAATGCATTACTCATGAACTTGCGTCGTTTTGCTGTAGTCCAACGTTTGGGATTAATAGAGTTTCCAAAGTTACACGATGCAGCTAACTTTGGATTGTATTTATGAACAAATTCTTCAACAAGATAATGTTTGGCAAAAGCAAACTGTATTATCAAAGGGGTAACCAACGTATTTCCAAGGTCCTTTAAAAATCAATGACATTTACAAGTAAATTCCTTGAAATAGAATAATTTTTAAAAATAGCATACATCGAATACTTTGCGACAATTCTCTGAGGCATCCTGTCTAAAAACGTTGTAGTAACGACAAAATAAAAATGTAAGACTTTCCAAAGAATAATATTATTATCTCATATTATGACTTTACGAGTGAATAAGCGTTACTAAAAGTACTCAAAGTACTTAAAATAACAAAAAAGATGAGAATCTAAGTTCTAACTAACAACTAACCCAAGAAACTGTGTATACCTACAGTGTAATCAAACATTATGATACTTTTAAATTGTGCAAAACTACTTATTATGATTCATATGAATAGCTAGAAACCCACACCACTTCACAAGGCTTCACAACTTACTACAGCCACTTTAATCACTTTTCCGAATGTTTTTAATATTTCAGGTAAAAACCTAAAATTCCAAAATTAGGTATTAAGAACACGAAACATTTTTATCGTATACACCATTTTTGACTGTTGATGTTATATTTTCCCTTGAACATTAAAATTTGATATACATACAAAGTTTCATTTAAAAGAATAATTTTCTATTGGCAACACTGTTCCAACGGCAAGTCGTCCCCGCCATATCACAAATGGCTCGCGTAATCTTCACGAAATGACATCCCAAATCTGAGTTTATTGTTTCAAACGCTATTATTTAAGAGATTAGACGGGTCTGAGAGTGGATCGTGGGGAAATTTCAATTTGCAGACTGTATACCCTACATTTTAGAGGCACATTTCGCCAGTGTCTCACCAAATAGGTTGTTATCGTCGGTTTTAATCGAATTAAGTTTCGCTTTTTTGCGGGAAATGCTAAGTGCACTTAGTTATTTAGGATTCAATTAGTGCGTGCAGACTTGTAGGTGTTGATTTTTCTATTTAAGTATATTTTACCTGTTCTTGATTTCTACTACTACAGTTATCGCATTTATAAATTACTTGGAATATTAAAAAAACAAACTTTCTTTGATCAGTTTTCGAACAAAATAATTTCGCTTTAGTTTTTAGATTTTTTACATATTTTTTTTCTACAGTGTATGTATTGATAGGTCGAAAACCCAGGACTCAGATCTAGATCAGGTATCTCAAACACCTACTCAAAAAAAATAATTGAAAATTTTAGTTTAGGTACCTATAGTTCAAATCACGTAATAAATAATTATTTATGATCTTAGTCTTAAAAACGAACAAAGTGAACAAAAAAAACGAATGATTATTTTTGGTGCCGTCCGGCTAAGTTTCCGTTATATTTGCTAGTGGTGTTTCGTCGCTGTATGTTCCGAAAGGGCAAATGTCACGTTTGCCATATGAACATGATTGCTGTATTTGTTATCCGATCAGCATTGGTAAAATACATTAACACTTCACATGTAAATTTTCTCGTGATCGAATTTTCTCGAGATCTTTATAGAAAGTAGAAGTAAAAGCGAGTGAAGATCAAAATTACTATCTTATTGGAGGTCATTGTGTAATGCTAAGCTAATAACAGATATTTGTAACAGGCGGGGGTCGAACACGCGACTTTGGTGTAATAGCCAATTTTGCAGCCATTTCATGAATCATGAGTGCAACAAATACTTTGACTTTAACCAAATCGGTCGGCAAATTATATTATGTGTATTTTTTTCGTAGTTATAAGTAAAACTGCAAAATAAAAAGCATACTTTCTGTGCACGCTCACTAATCAACCAATTTACTAATTATAATATGATGTACCTATATTTATGATATTGAAGTGTTGATTACATAATATCGACAAAGTGGATGACAGCCGCCGTAAGAGCAAGTTTAGTAACAACCTGCGCCTGTTTCTGAAGCGAAAGACGTGGCTGGGACGGATTAAGGGCCTATAAGACATATAATTTTTATTTAACCTCTAAAACAATACGGTTCTAACTTAAAGCTACCGAAAAAAAAAGTTAAAATATCTTATTAGCGTATTTTCGGTCAAAACATTTTTTTTTGCTAGATCAGTTAGGAGACATTGCATGCCTGTCTGCGACCATGGAGCCCTGGAGAGTTCCATTTTGGGATACTCATCAAGAAACTACGGTCAATGTGCTGCTACACTGAAGGCTCCTCTTATCTTCGAGCCTTTGATTTCAAGTGTCGACTAAAATCTGGCAAGTTGAAGTACCATAAATCAGAAAAGATGAATCAGTGCTGTATATCCCGCAATACTGTATAGTAGTCTTCTTTGATCTTCTATAAATAAAATAAACAATATAAGGTAATAAACGAAATGAATGGTTTCGAACAGAACTGTTTTCCGCTCGCTGCACTAATGGCATTTATTTCCTCCCTACGTGCGGGCAAAACTTGGTATAAGTAGTAAACTGTTTACGCGGGAAGTTTCCTTAGGATGGGGAGATTATGAAGAGATGGTGAACTTTTCATAGCATATAAACTACTAGACACGACGAACGGGAAACTATTTTACGATGCTTAGAATACAGTTATGAGGGAATCTTATTTAATTTGCTACAGGGATCTTTTGTAGAATTTTACAAGAATAAGTAACGGTATAATTTGTTAGGTTTGTTTCTTAATTATGAGGTAGGTAAACTATATGACTCGTAGCTAATGACTGTCAAATACTTCTCAGAAACATAAACTACAATATTCATTCACAGTAAGGTTTCTCTGCAATAATTTTGGCATAGCTATCACTGTTTCTGACCGATCTGGTGTAATGGTGTAACGGCGCTAAGTAAATAATGTGTAAATATTTATTAATTTATTAAATAAATAAATATTAATGCATTTCGTATCGTAAATTGATAATTAATTTCAAGACATTACATTGGTAAATACGTCAACATTCGTTACGCAAAAACCAACCAGCTGTTCAAATACGTCTCTGTTGTTGTAATAAATTCGTCGGGGGCGTAAACATCACGCGCCAAGAGCAATTTATCCGCCGTTAAATAATTGATATCGCGCTTTCGTCAATGCTTTTTGATGCGGAAAAAGGAAAATAACAGCGCAAATTCGGCACTGATGTCAGAAAAGTTTTTGTACACACGTTAGTTATTGGAAGATGAAGCTGTGGTGGTATATTTTAGGGGGTATTTTATTCCACGGTTTAATTTACAACATGACATAATCGTACTTTTATAAAAGTAAAGTTAAAAAAGTATTTCAAAATTTTAATCTGTACGTATCAAGTAAGAACTGTCTCCCCTCCATTTTAAGTAAGGGCTTTATTAACCCAGATATTACTGAAACTATTTTTCATGTCGGATTTTCATAATTTTTACATATGTTGTATAATTGTAAAGAAGAATCATAGGAAAAATATTAAAAAAAATATTGATGGTCTGGAAAAGCCGGAAAATGAGTGGCGTTATAACGCCCGGTAGTAAGATCGGCTACCAAAAAGTTTTGTTTGTAGATATTTTAAAATCAAGTAAAACATGGACATATCGAGCCTAATTGATTTAATTATCTAAAAACTCTTTTATATTTATTCAAATATAATATTGCTTCTCCTTTATATAACTAGTTTTTCCTATAAATATAGGACATTTAACAGTTTAGGGTGAAAATATAGGACATTTTCGGCACATGAGCTTGTTTTTTTTTATAATAGTAGGTACAACGACTTTGGGTATCTATAATAATTATATTGGATCAGGTAGTCAATGTGATCATATATCGAAGTTTGACCATAGTTTCTGGATAAACAACCAGGTCCTCGTTTTACTTGGAGTAACAGTAGGATTCAGCAAAGAACTGCTTACAAAAATGATTTGAGGTAAAAGTTGTTGGGGTGAAGGTATAAGTTGATGGGGTGAAAGTAACAGTATTTTGAAGATTCACATTATCTGGCAATTATCAGCAGTAGGTACATATTGTTTTACCTAAATACTGACAATAATAAATCACCTTCAGAATCCTCATTATATAAAAATGTATCAATATAAACAACCTCTGCTAGAGCTCTCAGCTGGGAACCTAAAAGGAATAAAACATTCTAATACATTGTAAGAAGTTGGTAGTCACCAGCACATAATCATCATCGTCATCATTATCGGCCTGTTTCAGTCCACAGCTGGACATTGTACGATTTTTGACAACTCGCATTCAGCTTCTGCCAGCCATCCTGCGCAAATCGTCACTCCACCAGGCCTTAGGGCGACCAGCACATCAAGTCACCTTATTTATTGTTTTATATTGAGGACCATGACAATCGTGCGTCAATAGGTAGATTGATGTAAAGAATAAATTACGTAAAAATAATGCTAAATAGGAGATAAGTGACAAATTCTTCAAAATTAAAATATTCTTCCATTACTTTATTTGGATTTTCCGGTGGAAAATGCTTATTTTAGTAAGCAGAGCTTCATATAAAACTATATTGTGTAGTTCATCAACTATTTAAATGAAATTCAAAGCAAATTTTGTCAATAGTGTAAACATACTAGAAATAATATGTAGACGTCCATTTTACTACCGGGTGTTATAACGCCACCCATTTTCAGATACGATAATCTTCATGAAAAACCAAGAAATTAGAACTTATTTTTGTCTTACATTATATAACAGTACCAATACTTTATGGAATCCGATGTTTTAGTGTTCATTATTAGGTTTATGTACTTTAAAAAAATTGCTTTTTGAAGACAAGTCGAAAACCAATCACACTGTTACATTTAAAACACGTATGAAATTCAGGAAACCGCACACACGGTTACAAATAGTAGGTGCACACTAAGGCAAGACCTTCCAGATTACGATAATGTTAGGTGATCTTTATTTTTTTAACATTAAACACATATATTTGGCCGGTGAATTAAACTCTAATTTCGTGGCGTTATAAAGGTCGGTAGTAACAAGTGGGTTAATACTGTATTCTTTGGGAGTCAAAATAAAACAACCTACACGGATTCTAGAGTGAAGACTGCGTCTAGGTGAACTTAGTGTAGGACGCCCTCAGGTCAGGTGGAGTGATGAAGTATTGCAAGATGGCTGCCAGATGCTGGATGCGAGTAGCCAGTGGACTGCGACGGGCTAATGATGATACAAGTAGTGGATCGATTGATCATTGCGATGGCCATGTTATATATGTATATACCCAGGCATATAGTGATATACCGGCATTTCATGATCTGCCTGGGCATATTGAGATATGCCCTGTAAGAGAACAAAGTAATTTTCGCTTTCTCCAGCTGAATATTCTGATGTATTTTTTACAAAATGAAACCAATTAGTTTTCCGTTATTGTAACCCTGACCTTTCAATGAAGCCTGTATCTTAACAATAACAGATTGACTTTACTTTCTATTCAAACGAAAAGAACAAAGAATAAGGCAGTATTTATGAGTCAATATTTTAAGTGAATTTGCAAGTTGAAGTACGGGTCGGAAATATACCGAAAACCAATAGTTCGGTCGACCGTTGGCTCTGCGAAATATGGCCTCAGCTCGATTGTGCGTAATGTACACGACGGTATCTATGGGTTTGTGAAATGTATGATATTTGATATTGCTCTTGAATTGAGTCACAGTGGGATAAGAGGCAGTAAGGGCATTCAATGAGTTTGATAAATGAGAACGATTACAGCTTACGTTTTGTATAGTAACTATAATTTAGTTGGCACATGTCTCTCGACAACATTAAAAAGCATCCAGCAATGATATTTAAAGTGCTTAAATCATATGCTCGAAAATCAAAGGAGCCTATGGTGCTTAAGCCTAAGGTGGCTGCAGTGGCCGCTTACCATCAGGTGAGTTGTGTATCTGTCTGCCCACTGATGTAGTATTAAAAAAACTAACGGCACAATCTATGAATCTGGGGGCACGGCAGTGCCCCCGCCAAGTCGAGCGCGAAGCAAACACTGCCGTACCATCCTTTACTGGAACCATTTCGCCGCATTTTCAGGCCCCTATTTGAGAACCTCTGGATAAGACCAGAACGCAGAAATTTTCGTCATTTAGTAAGCTATAATCACATACTTAGAATACAAAATTTCAAGGCTGTAAGTCATTTAGTTCCGAAGTTAAGCGAAAGCAAAGTTTCGCATTTATGACAGACACTCACTGACTCACTCACTCACTGATGATCATCAAAATAGAACTAGTACTTCCCATAAACTCAGAGAGCTGAAATTTGGTACAGAGTTAGGGTTTAATGGCTACATAAAGGGAAAACTATAAAAACTAGTACATTCGAAGATCTGGAGTACCTGGTGACCCTGATTAGAAAACACAAGAGCCCAACCAAACTATTAGAGATCGACATATACCGCCTTTACAAAAAATACTCAACTTAGTGAGCCGCTTCATTTGGTGGTGGTGGGGGGATGGGAGGGAAAAGGGGGATGGTAGGGGTAGGGGGAGGGGGGAAGGGGAGGGTGAAGGGAGATGGGAGGGGGGACGGGAGGGGTAGCTGGGGGGGTGGGGATAGTATATGGGAGGCGGAGTAGGGGGGATGGGAGGGGGAAGGGGGATGGGAGGGGCGATGGGAGGGGGAAGAGAGATGGGAGGGGGGAAAGGAGATGAGAGGGGGGTGGGAGGGGGGATGGGGATATTAATGGGAGGGGGAGGTGGGGGGATGGGATAGTACATTATCAATCCAATCCACATGAAATTTGGCACAGGTATAGTTTATAACGTGGAACGGGACATAGGCTAAAAAAATCTCACGGGAAACGTCTCATTCCAAATAGATACAAAATAAATCAATATGCCCACGTTCCTACAAAAAGAAGTGAAATCCCACCAAAAACATTCTGTAAAAAAACTAGCCAAGTCTCGATGGAGCTGCTTGTTTATCTCTAAAAAGTAATGAAATCTAGACATAGTCGTGCCAAGTCTAAGGTTCCTTACTGCGATTTCTTTATTATTATAGTTAATGTTGTGTGACTTGGCCGTTGAAGGGTACACAAGGGTACAAAACCAGGTGCTCCATTACTCCATTGCACCAATCTGTCATTGTTTATATGTAATGTTATATCTGTTGTAACTACCTATGTTTGTTAAGCGAGATAATAGCCCATACTGGTATTGGTAATTGGACGCTAGTGTCTCATTTGGCCCTTCGAAGTTGAGTTGCAGGTCCGTTTGGCCGTCTGGCCCTTTAACGGCCAAGTCACACAACATTAACTATAATAATAAAGAAATCGCAGTAAGGAACCTTAGACTTGGCACGACTATGTCTAGATTTCATTACTTTTTAGAGATAAACAAGCAGCTCCATCGAGACTTGGCTAGTTTTTTTACAGAATGTTTTTGGTGGGATTTATCATTTCAAGAATATTAAGGAGTCGTTGCTTCCCAGTTACATTGATAAATATTATTTATTCCAAATAGACCATAATGTGTCAGGAAAATTTACCCGCTACGGACGTTCATAACCGACTCGTAGTAGGAGAGAGCAAACAAATTTTGATCGCGTAAATATTTGTACTCTTTCTACGGTTGGATGCATTTGTTAATTGTTAAAATGAGTTGCATTTACAATTTAAACATCCAAAAGTCCTTACCGAAAACAAACACTATCTTTGAATTTTAAAATGTTCATCTAAAATTAATATACTGCTTTCGAAGCTCAGTATCTCCATTGTTGATTGTGACTAGATTGTCAGTTTAAAAGGTTTCACCATGATCTTTTCAGACGGAATCTCCAAAAACTAAATATCTGTAGAGTAGGCATCACGTTAATGAAAACAAATGGAAAGAACGATGATTCTTCTTATTGTCAAAATCACATTTCCAATTGTTTTCATTCCTAACATAGCATCATGTTAGGAGTTTTAGAATGTTTGTATTCTCTTTTATTTAATAAAGAATGGTCGAGGTTTTCTATAATTTCTTTTCCTAAAGTGTAGCCATGAAACAGCAGAATCAGATGAAAGATGACGTCACGTCTTTAGATACTTTTTGTAATCGCATGGCGGTGATTTGCGTTAAAATGTGACGAAGCTTTTGAGAGAAAATCTGCTTTCGACGCCTGGACTCATACTGAATCAGAATTTTAGGGCACATTTTAATTTGTGGAAAATTTCGCTAACGCCGTTCACATTACTAAGGAAATACCTGCATACTTATATCTACTAATATTATGTTGAAGCGCTTTTCAATTAGTTAATTACACTTTTAATCTTAAAACTTGCTCTCTATTTTATGATGGTTGTAGGAATTGATTTGATTTTACGTAAATATTATGGCGATTTAAAAAAGTAGTCGATAGTTTTATAAACCGGTACTGGTTGACACTAGTACCACTGTAACATATATTTTATAATTATCTTTGGAACAAACATGCATCAAGAATATTTTGATTTTGGACCACATTCAAAATATTTTTATAAAATAACATCGATCTGCATAATTAAATTATATAGGCTTCATTGATATCTGGGTATTTTATTTCTAGCGTGTGGGTTCATTACTTTGTTATTTATATAATTTTATAAGCTGTTGCTTCACTGCTCCACTATACATTGTGGTGGTGGTTTGTGAAATGTACGATATTTGAAATTGCTCCGTTGAAGCTGTGAGTAGGCAGAGCGCAGTGTAGGGTGACCCCACACAATCATGGGAAGCCGTCTATGCGACAAGATTTACAATGGCATTCATGTGCTGGTGGCATTATGTCTGTAAAGGGTATGCTTGAATCGATTCGAATTGACGCTTTGAATATTTAATCGAGTATCAAGTGATATTTTATTTTTATTACCTTTTTGTAATCCTTCTTCCCTTAAGTTGTAATAATGTGAATAAAGATATTTTAATTATTATTTTATTAAAACATAAGCAGATTTATTAATGATATTTTAAACAGTAGTTAAAGTCGACGAGCCATTTGGTGTAATGGTCGAGAAGTCGGCTATTACACCAGATGTCGCGGGTTCGATCCCCGCACGGTACAAACATTTTGTGTGCATGAACATGTCTGTTTGTATCGGTCTGGGTGTTTCTATGTAAAATGTATGTATTTACAGAAAAAAAGTATATAAGTAATGTATATCCGTTGTCTGGCACCCATAGCACAAGCTAATGCTTAGTTTGGGGATAGATTGCGCTGTGTGAATAATGTCCAGACTAACTTGAAAGTGAACTGTCTTGTGAGTTTCAGTGCTTTGATGACGTATTTGTAATACAATAACATTTAGAGTCACTTTAACAGTGCCCAATGCTAACGGGCTGTAGGATATTCTATAGTTCCTATAAAAGCAGAAGATCTTCCTCTGAGCTAGATAACTGTGCTGAACCATGGTCCAATGTTACTTCTTTCTGTATCTTAGAAGTTTTAGTATGTGCTAGCGGACGACGATTACTTTGCTTGCGCGATGCAGCATTCCATACTAATTTATAATTGCAAGCCAGCACTTTCTTTGTATGTAGTACGTAGATTATCGTACAGGCATAATATTTTCCTAGTTATTTTAATAAAACTATACGACGAAAACACACCAAAGTAAAATATGAAAAGCAACATGTGTATGAGACCAAAAGGTGAACAGGTAAGCATGACTCCAAAAAGTTTTCGTTTTCCTCTATCAGATACGATTCAACTTAAAGGTATTATTATTTTAACCTTCTAAATCGTATTTCTCTTTCCTTTAAATAACTGGGGCCAAACTTGACTCCGTTCAAGGGTCGCAGCCAATTTCACTTTTGCAAACTTTCCGAGATGCCACCTGTGATTAGATTTGGCATCCCCTTATTGATTCTGAGGTGGGAGACGTCAAATGGCCGCTTCTTTTTTAGGGTTCCGTAGCCAAATGGCAAAAAACGGAACCCTTATGGATTCGTCATGTCTGTCTGTCTGTCTGTCTGTCCGTCCGTATGTCACAGCCACTTTTTACCGAAACTATAAGAGCTATACTGTTGAAAATTAGTAAGTAGATGTATTCTGTGAACCGCATTAAGATTTTCATACAAAAATAGAAAAATAATAATAAATTTTGGGGGCTCTCCATACTTAGAACTGAAACTCAAAAATTTTTTTTTCATCCAACCCTTACGTGTGGGGTATCTATGGATAGGTCTTTAAAAATGATTAAGGTTTCATAGATCATTTTTTTCTAAACTGAATAGTTTGCGCGAGAGACACTTCCAAAGTGGTAAAATGTTGGTCCCCCCCCCTGTAACTTCTAAAATAAGAGAACGATAAATCTAAAAAAAATATATGATGTACATTATTATGCAAACTTCCATTGAAAATTGGTTTGAACGAGATCAAGTAATTAGTTTATACATTTTTGGGGCTTCCCATACTTAGAACTGAAACTCGAAAAATTTTTTTTCTTCAAACCCTTACGTGTGGGGTATCTATAGATAGGTCTTTAAAAATGATAATAAGGTTTCCTATATCATTTTTTTCTAAACGGAATAGTTTGCGCGAGAGACACTTCCAAAGTGGTAAAATGTTGGTCACCCCCCCTCTAACTTCTAAAATAAGAGAACGATAAAACTAAAAAAAATATATGATGTACATTATTACGCAAACTTCCATTGAAAATTGGTTTGAACGAGATCAAGTAATTAGTTTTTTTTAAAACGTCATAAATCGTAAACCGCAATTTTCCTCTCATTCAATCAACTCAAATATAAAAACGTCGATCAAACTTACAAAGAACTACAAGAACTTTTATATTATGATGATACTTGCTGCTACGGAACCCTTCATGGGCGAGTCCGACTCGCACTTGGCCGGTTTTTATCGTTACATTGATAATAAGACTAACGCAAATCAAAGAATTGTTTTGTTCGTAACCTTTGTGAGCACTTATGATTTAAAACTAGTAAACGTACATAAAACTAATGTTGTAATAAAAATATTATTCTTTATGCGAGTGTATTATAGTTTTTATTTTGTTAAATCATTGTCTATAAGCACTTCCCACAATTCCTTGCCGCTTAGTCCAAAGTGGACTGGTGGAAAATACAATGTGGCATAAAATGCGCCTTTTGTAAGTATATTTATTTTGTTGTGCGGTAAAGATTTAGAACTAAATAAACAAATAACAGTATAAATCAGTGCAAATAAAAAATAACTATGTATTTATACAAGAAGCACTAATAAATAAATAAATAATAAATAAATGTCTCTGGACATTATTCACACAGCGCCATCTAGCCCAAACTAAGCATTAGCTTGTGCTATGGGTGCCAGACAACGGATAAACATTACTTATATATATACTTTTTTTTGTAAATACATACATATTATACATAGAAACACCCAGACCGATGAACACATACATAACAGAAATTTCCGCTAACCGATTCGGAATGTGGTTTCTTCTGAAAAAACATCGGCATAATATTATTCGATCGTTATACTCTTTTTTATATTAAATAGAAATAAACATAATTCATGTTAAGTGATAACAAATTATAGAATTTGTAGATAAAGTAGACGAGATCTAGTTGAGGTTGCCTGACTCGATGGCTTAGTACTAGAAAGAACATCGTGTGGACAGGTTTCAATCAACATTCAAAATCAAATATTTACAGGTAGCATTTTCACACGCTGCCAACAATTCCTGTTAGTTTGGAACAAACAATTGTCCATTGAAAATATTTGAATTTGTTTTTTTTTTATGACAGTCACTGTACGTGTCGAAAATAGATGAGCAAAAATATATTTCTGTATGGCAACACTGTATCGTATGTAACTGAAGTAAAGCGTGTTTGCTTCCATTTTACTGCTGTACCACCTGCTGCAAAAGGGTTCATGTGTTGTTCTTTAGCATTTTATTCTTAGTGAATGCTGGTCTTAAATTTTTTGGTTTATTATTTTAGGTAACGTTTTTGCAGCTTTTTTGTGTATATTTTAGTTCCAGCACGATAGTTCGAAGTTCGTAGATTTCGGTAAGAATTCCCTCGATTTTTAGGACGAGTCTAAGCTTTTTAATCAAACTTTTCCATTTTTTGTGTTGTACAGCCTGTGCTACTGATTTGACTTTTTTGTCTGTCAAAAAGGGTTGGTTCGATCGGGAAAGTATTTTTTTTTCCATTTGCCCCCCTTAATGTATTGCCTTCTTTTATAAAATAAGAAAATCAATTTTTTTACAAACTCTTAAATCAGTAATTTTCATACAATATTTTAGATTCTTTTCCCAATTTCTTTCCACTATTTATAGGATTGTTTTGCAACCAAACAAAAAACTTCCAAGTTTGCCCCAAAAATTGTTCACACTGTGGTTCACACAGCAACATTTTCCGTCACGACCCGCAAAGCTTACAAAATGACATTGCAAAGTAAAACAAAACAATATCAAGAGCTGTCTGAAAAACGAACTTCTTAGCGAACTGACTGCATAATAGATGATTCCGCATAAAGAACCAGTTGCATACCCGACAATGCTTTCTTCCTTCAAATATTAACAGTAAGAGTGTACCGCCACTGCTAGGACAGTCGGCCACAGCGTGGCTTGAATAAAACATAAGAGGACCGAAACAGGGCGATTTGGTTTTACGGGTAGAGAGCATTGTGTGCTTCACTAGGTATTTAATGGCCAACTTGGTTTGTAAACTTTTAGTCAACGTGCTTAGAGGAAAGTAAGAACGGTTTTTCGTTTGCATAATTAGTAGTTGCAATATAAGGCAGTAGCTGGAATTGTGTACTTGTATGTTAATTCAACAAGTTCTAGTAACTTGTTGGTTAGCTCGATCTGATTGATCCCACACGCGAGAAGTTGTGGATTTGAATTTCAATGGTTCTGCCATTGATGTAGATGGTTCTGCCATCCCTAAACAATTGATTCATTTGTATTAAACATATACCCGTATGTGGACTCGTGATTCTAGTAGTACTCAAGCAACTTACTGTTGTTAAAACTTGATATGTTAAACTAACGGTCGCGTCAGGGTTCCTTGGTTGATGTCATGAGTCGAACAGAAAAGGGCATGGTTGAAAGTCTAAGAACCAACACATTTAAAAATTACCAATATTTTTGTTTAGTACCTACAAGCTATGATAGATAGATAGCGTATGTGCATAGTGTCGAAGTATATTGTTTTTGATAAGTATCTATTGATAAAAAGAGTTGGTTTTCGGCCCATCCCTAAACAATTGATTCAGTTGTTGGAGCTTTCAATTAAAACAATAGGCTAGTTGACAAAATTTGGAAATTCGTTTAAAACTATAGTTTACCTATCTATTTTACCACAAATATATATTATTTTTAGAAAAATAGGCCTACTTCATAAGTATTTTGCTTTTTTAGAAATAAACTTAAAATTAACTTTGGAAAGGCCAAGACTGTCATGGCGTCTTGAATGACGTCTTTCCTCGCGAAACAATCGAGTTTGTTGATGTCAGTCGACGAGATCATTATACAGCTGCAACCGGTGTTTTGCGAGGACTGACGTCACGCTTCTCTGATTGTTGTTTAATGTCACGTGATTAAATAAGTAATTTTGCCGATTTTAATTTCCAAAAATATTTGTAATCTTATATTATTTTAGTAAAAAAGTTGTCTTTTTCTTTACTACATATCATGATTAATCATTAGAAACTCTAAGCCATCCGATTCATTCTTAGTGGAAACAAGCCTATTTGTTGCCTAAACCGAAACCGGCTCCGTTTCGATCGGTGTCCGTTCATATGACAAAAAACGAATGACTTTTCATTTGACAAACAACGTTTGACAAAATTTTACTTGATAAATTTATTATTTTACAAACTTTTGTTTAATAAACTACGCATTAGACAATCTGTTTACAAAAAAAAAATGTTATGCCAAAACATCAATTTACAAATTGATTATTTTCTAAACATGTCACTTGGCAAAACAACGTAAAGCATAAATAACATTTGACAAAATGCATTGCTTGGTAATATTTACGTTAATACAAGGTAGTTAGCTAGATAAAGTACGTCTAAATTATTACTTTATAAAAATAACATATTTAATTACACGTATCGAATATTTTACTTTAAGCACGAAATCATATAATATGTGTAGGGTCAACTGAAACAATGGTCGGTTAGGTTAGGTTAGAACTGCGAGCACAAGCACGAGCCGAGCGAGCGAAGCGAGCGTGCCGCGGCAGCGGCCGGCGAGTGCCAGGGCCGAATTCTACTTATTTCGCTTAATTCAGGCAGTGTCTATTTTTTTTAAAGACTAAAGTTTCTATGGAAAAAGTATTAATACAAAATTATTACTTGCCTATAAATAATCTGTCCAAGGTGAAAATTGCATCCCTGCAATTTAATATTTTCAAAACTTGATTTATATATTTGAAAAAATAGTTATTTTTAAAAACTAATAATTTATCTACTAACTTTTTGTAAAATCATCAATTTGTCATACGAATTATTTAGTCATGTGATTATTTTTAAAATAAAACTTTAACAAATTAATAATTTAATATTTAAAGCATTTGCGAAACCTGTATTTTGGCAAATGATTGTTTTTAAAGTAATATGTTTGCGAAATGAAAGTTTGTCAAATGAATAGTTTTTCAAACGTTGTTTGTAAAATGATCGTTTTTACGTTTTTTGTCATTCAATAGTAAACCGTTTCGATCACCTGGCACGCAATTGGTTCACCGAACCAATTTGTTTTATTATTTAAAAAAAATCATGTATAATATCGCTATCGCTAACGCCTCGATGGTCTAGTGGTTTAAGTACAGTCAGCGTCATATAGTTCGTGATACTCAGGGTACTCTAAAAAATAGGCGCAACCAAAAAGTCGATAATATCGGTACAAACAAAGTTGTCTTATTGTTGTGAACAATTTTGTCGCTCAAAAGGTCGACACACTTAAAATGTCATTTAATTCGGTTCAGTCAAACTGCCATAAATATGGTTACAGTCATCCCGCCAATGGTATCCAAACATTCTAAGTGTTCAAAAACATGGAACACATTAGAAAAATAAGCTAGCATAAAACCTCATTACGCAATCTTGTGTTTGAATGTAATTCTATTATCTGTCAATGCATGTCATGTCAAATAACCATCAGCATCAGTCGTATTGATTTGTCATTTTCTTTCCTATTATTATGCGACTAGCCTTCCGCCCGCGATTTCACTTGCGCGTATTTTATTTTTTCAAATATCTCCCCCTTCCTCCCACATTTCTGGGATCAAAAGTACCCTATACCGGGGATAGTGTAGCTATCCAACAGTGACAGGATTATTTAAATCGGTTTAGTAGTTTCGGAGCCTATTCAATTCAAACAAACAAACAAACAATCAAATCTTTCCTCTTTATAATATTAGTGTAGATTTGCTTTTTATGAAGGGTCAGTCTTTATGTACGTTCGAACGTAACTTTATCAGAACTGCTCAGTTTATCGTTAATACGGAATGTGTTCATTTCAGTTACGTACCCAAGTAAAATTAAATACGAAATATACCTAATAACTCATATTCATTCATTGAGGTTAACATCTATTTAGCTGTACCTAGCTGTTTATTGCTTATATTTTTTTAACATAATATCTTGAGACATATCATCCGTACTGAAATACTGAAAATTCAAGCTTCTAGTTTTGTCTAAAACGAAGCTATAGGGGATCGAGAATGGCCTGCAAAGAATGGTACGGCCGTGCCGGCTTTTTTGCTCGACTTGGTCCTCACCACGGCCGTGCCCCCAAATATCGTAAATGGCTATGCAAGAAATTCTGAAATTCTATCCAAAACAAAAGAGAAGACGTCGTGCTTAAAATGAAAAGGACAGCAGTAGTTTCTATCGCTTTCACTTTGTGTTTAATTTTTTAGATACTTATTGATGAGAAAAATAATATTTTAAATATTATAGCCGTAAGGTTTATTTTTCTAATGTGTTCCATATTTTTGAACACTTAGAATGTTTGGATACCATTGGCGGGATGACTGTAACCATATTTATGGCAGTTTGACTGAACCGATTTATATGACATTTTAAATGTATCGCCCTTTTGAGCGACAAAACTGTTTACAACAATAAGACAACTTTGTTTGTACCGATATTATCGACATTTGGTTGCGTCTATTTATTAGAGTACCCTGCGTATCACGAACTATATGACGCTGACTGTACCAGACAGAGATCTCGGGGCCCTAGTTTCGATTCCAAGGTCGAGCTAGCTTTGTGTCGGTTTTTCGAATAGAGATGGGGCTTGTGATCACCAATCCGCGTTTGGCAACCGTGGTGATTAAGCCAGTACACAACATTGAAACGTTCTTGATTTCAAGGATGGAGACAGGCCTTGCTCTGCAGTGGGACATTAATAGGCTGATCTAGCTAAGCAGGCTGAAATAGCTAGCATCCGGGACAAATATATATAATATATTATGATTGCCAAATCTAAAACTCACGTCTAACCCTCAAACAGCCAAGCAATTTTGTGAGCAATAAAAATCCGCGACAGTTCAGTTCATCCCTCATATTTTTACGTCACCGCATCGTCGAACTTTTGTCTGCCAGTGAATCCGCCATTATTTTCTTGGGCGATAAAAACGTCATCGAACGAAAGGAGTTATTTTTATAAGCAAGCGAACGACCTTTATTTGTAAGGCTGTTGCCATTTAGTATTTCTTGGATTATGATTCGCGGGTTAAGGCGATATAAAAATAAACTAGGCTCAATACAATGGAGTAGTTTGATATAGCCAATTTCAGGAATAGGTATATTTTTCATATAAACAGTTCAATAACTGTTATTGTTATGATGTTAAAGTAAAGCAAAAGGTAAGTATTCATCATTTTAATAAAGCCGTCGTTTTAATGACGGAATTCAAAACAAATTCTGCTCGTCCCAAGTATTTTACTCTGGACTCCGAGGTGGTGCCCTGAAACCACTGAACTAACGAGAACGAATATGTCTTAAAAACTCATCTTGGCTAGGATATCACGACCTCTGGTCATACAATTTATATAAATAAAAATGAATAGCTGTTTGTTAGTCTTGCTAAAACTCGAGAACGGCTGCACCGATTTGACTAATTTTAGTCTTAAAATCTTCGTGAAAGTCCAGTGGAGGTTTAAACGATGAGAAAATATAGAAAAATTGCAAGGAAAGTACTAAAAACGACAATTTTATTTTACCTGTCAAACGAAGTGATACGAAGTTCATCGGATCAGCAAGTTAAAAATAAAATTTATTTTAAAGTTCCTTTATACAAAAAGAAACTGAATAAAACACAAAATTCAAAGAGAACTTTAAGTTAAACGAACTCGATGAATGGGCAAAGAGTTAATTACGTAAGTACCTACAAGTAATGACATTTCAAAGAGTTCCGTGTTCCGGGTTGAATGGAATAAAGTTTGCTGTTTAACTTCAATGTGGAGGCACAATTGAAATTCAATAAAGGAGTTTAAGGCAACGGTGCTATAAATATTTTCCATCTACAACGTACCTTTATTCAACTAAACGTGGTTTCTTTTACTTAAATCACGTAATATAAGAAAAGCACTTCTACAAAAATCTAATATTATATTTTCAGCAAATGTTCTTAATTTGGGACATATCGACAGACTCGCGGCTTTTAAAGGTAGATTGTAAAAAATAAGGTATAGCTAAAACCACTGTGGCAAATACAGGTACGCACTGGGAACCAAACTCATACCCATTGAACTTTGAGTGGTAGATTTCACGGAGGTGAACCAATCCCAGTTGAGTTTCAGCTACGGCGAAAAATATCTTTCCGATTAGCCAACTACGCGAGAATCGAGATGCACAAGTGAATGCGCAGGTACAGGTGCACTACTTAATTCCTCACTCTCATAACGGTGACAGCAGTCTGACACGGCTGAAGAGAGATCTGAGAACCAACGGCTTTACGTGCTTTTCGCCAAATTCCAGATTTCATATAGCGCTGAAAGGGTTGCATCAATAGGCTGCTTACTTAACCAGAAACGCTTTCTGTATCATATATTTACCATCCAAAACAAACACTGCATATCAACCTAAAAAACCAGACAGCCCTTCCATGTCGTCTTTCCACATTTATCGTATAAAATAACGGGAGCATGTTCGGGTCCAAGAGACCTGATTGTACCCAGGTCAACGGGCCGCAAAGGGCGCGGACAGGGTTAAATAGTGCGCGTATAACAAGATTTCATATCGCCGCCCTTTAACGTCGTTACGGCCTAGAGATAAACCTATTGAAACGGTAAAGGGTTAACAGATACTGTGCGTGGGTATCTTTTTAATTTGAGGCTATTTGCTCGACTTTTGGAACGTAGAATTTAATGGTTTATTTATTAATCTTTTTTTTGGCGATAGGGATGGGGTCCTCAAAATGTGATCGAGGAAACTTTTTTTTGTACTCCTTTTAGGAAAAGTTGAGTGATCACAATATCGGGCTATGTTTTTACAAAAATCACACTTTTTCTGACAAGATCCAAGATTTGGCAATTCCAGTTAATAATATATTGGAGTGACTGCCATCTGACCTCCAAACCAATTAGATCATGGCTACACAGCTATTCAACTGTGCAGGTTTCCTCATGAAGTTTTCCGTCACCGCCGACATGTAAAATACGCACATAGACAATTCATAGATGCGCGCCGAGTTCATGGAATTAATATTATCTGCCGAGTTAGATTCGAGCTATCAAGCTCACGCATGTGACGTGACGTTTCATATCGATTACCATACAACTTTTAAACTTTTTCTGACCCAAGAGTGGAAATTTCACACAAACCGAAACATAAATCAATATACGATCCAATCCTTAGTAGTTTATGAAGTAAGTTTAATCGAGTAATTATTAATTTACTTTTTGTAATTGCTGGTGGAATCTGAAGTTAGAAATGCTTTATCTATCTATTTTTTTTTTTTGTGTAATGTTTTAATAATTGTAGCCATTTGTGTAACAGCCGATATTATGATGGCTAATAAATGTTTTTCTTTCTTTCTTCTTTCTTTCTTTCTTTATCTAAGTAATACATTGAATCACTTCATTTTGAATGGTATATTGGAACTAGTGTACACAAGGATGTCTGAAACTACCCGCCAAAGACGACGTACGATATGTCTTATTGTGGTTCGATCTTATAGATGCTTAGGGTTGCTACAACATAATTAAAGCTCCTGGATTTTTTGTAATCTTGTAATTTTTGTAACCTCCATCAAAGACCATGGAAGGAAAGAGAAAACAGATTTTAATTGATATACTCGTAAGCGCCGCCAGTTAAACATTTAGTAACTCATAGATAGAATCAGGTTATGTAAATAAAATAAAATAAAAATGTTCAGCTAAATCGTGAAAAAAGGAGTTGTCTATTTCAATGCACGATTGAGCTCCGGTCACTCAAGCAAACTTAGTGTGTGTTTTTTTTTACAATGGTTTCCAACACATTCAAGTATTGCCACGTATTCAATTATCCATTTCGGCATTGTGGCTAAAAGGTTCAATGTAAATTCCAAGCTTTGATCTCTATAGCTGAACAATAACACTTATAACTCAAACTATTGTTTCAAACCAACTTGAAAATTGCTATACCGCTTAGCAAGAGAGGGCAGTTCAAAGCAACATTTCACTATTAGCTACCCGAACGGCGCTACATATTGTTGGGGCAATTTTGCGATGCATAACAACATAGTACAATTAACGTATAAGCTGTTAGTACATATCATTGCTTGCTCCGTCCACCGGCAATATTTAGGGCTGTGGCGACGCCTACGCCTGATCAACAGACATCAAGCAACTCGCCACTTACAGTTCTACCAACTGATGACAGAAGGCGCTGACTTACGAACACAAATTAGTATGGGATCCTACATCGCGCTAGCAGAGTTATTTCAGCCCGCTAGCATATATACAACAAACCAAAGATGGTACATTGGACCTTGGTCCCCGAGCACAGTCGATCTAGCTCGGAGGAAGATCTTCCACTTTTAAGGAAGCATTAGATCTCCTACAGTGGTGACCCCGACGTGATTGTGTGGGTGAGAACGCTTAACACCTTGGCGACCCCACACCAATGAACATCCCGACGTATGTGGGTGAGATCGCTTAACTCCTTTTCGACCCCACATACTAGTGAGCATCCCGACATCATGTGGTCAAAATCGCTTCACACCTTGGCGACCACCACATTCCGTGAACATCGCATCAGCCTTCAGCGGGTCTTCGCATCCCTTCAGCCTCGTCTCACCCCCAGCAGGACTTCAGCAGTCAGTCACAGCAAGCCAGCCTCCAGCCACACGGAACCATCGCAGCTACGCAACAGCCTCCTGGTTCCCTGGCAGCTACTACGTGCCCACCAGGTCTGCACCGCCCCACGTCCGGACTCTCTGGGCGCTCATCGGTCGTGGCAGCCATGCAGCCTGCGCATAGCACGCATCTCTTCACTCGTCCCGACGCACTGCGGACTCGAGTATCTACAAACTCGTCCTGACTCACCGCGGACTCAAGTATCTTCAAGCTCGTCCCGACTCACTACGGACTCGAGCACCCGCATCTACGCTCACTTCCCAACTCACCGTGGAATTGAGACTCTCATTGGCATTCGAAGCTGTGACGTCCAGATTGCTGAGCCTCGGTCAACATTCGACCTCCGGTCTCCGTGGGGGAGTGATGTGGCGACGCCTACGCCTGATCAACAGACATCAAGCAACTCGCCACTTACAGTTCTACCAACTGATGACAGAAGGCGCTGACTTACGAACACAAATTAGTATGGGATCCTACATCGCGCTAGCAGAGTTATTTCAGCCCGCTAGCATATATACAACAAACCAAAGATGGTACATTGGACCTTGGTCCCCGAGCACAGTCGATCTAGCTCGGAGGAAGATCTTCCACTTTTAAGGAAGCATTAGATCTCCTACAAGGGCTGTCACTTAAAAGTGTAATTTTTTATTTGCTCTTGTTTTTAATTTTTCAACATTTCTTTACTCAATTTTTATTACAATTATGGGTACCTACTGTATCTCTTATTATAATGATTTGTAATAAATTATGATGAATATTATGCACCGAATATTTATATAATTCAGAAGATATATTATTAATTAAGTTCTTTGGATTATAAATTTACCAATAATACAATTATTTAGAACTCGGATCCTAGATCTAAAACATAAGTGTCTCAAATAAAAGATAACTCAAACAACTTTGTAGTAACCCTCTTTTTAAGTTGCATAAATTATACCGCATTTTTATATTTACTTTATTTATTTATTCTCACTAAAAAAATCAAGTTATTAAACTCTATAGTTACCGCTATGTTTCGATCAAATGTCAGCAAAAAAAAGCTTTGATTTATGTTTTTTTATTCGGAATTCATTCGGCAAAGTTAGCAGCCCTACGTACACATGTCAGACAAAATCTTAATTAAGCCAAGTTCAAAACAGACAGGGATGTAATAGAATCGAACACGAGACGTAATCTGCACTATTTCGTGGAACCCGATGGTCTGACGAATCCTTGATCAAAAGATCTAAATTGTAGTAGAGAATTAATCAAATTGATTGTGCCTGTTCCTAACTACACTTTTTATCGAAATATGAATCGAGAATAAGTTTTATTGTTCAAATGAATATAATAGATTAAACATGATCATTTTTTGTGAAAAACTTTTTCTTATTAGAAAGTAATAGTGTAGAAAAGTGTCCTACCACCCATAGACATTGCGACTAAGGGACTCAGATGTGTTGCCCGGCATAAAAAATATTTTGGGGAGAGGGTACTGGGGAGGTATACTATATTATGGAATGGTATTAGTGAATCACTAAGTTACCCGTATAAAATGGTGTTGATCCATTATCGAATACAAGCTTTATTTAGTTTAAGGATCAAATAACTACATGAATATTGACGTATTTCCTTTATCAATTGTTAAAAAAGTGAAAAGTTTCAGACAGCAATCTTTTAACGTTCATATTATTTTATCAGCACCAGTTCTAATAGAGAACGCACTGCCACCGTTGTATCAACACGTCCGATATTAAAAAGCGAGTAAAATATAACATAAATCAAAGCTTCAAGTTACGAAACGATAGGCTAAATCGTTAGTCCAAACGTGTCATCGGCAATGGGTACAAAGGGACATCGAGTGAAAGGCCGCCGGGTTGAAGAGTACATCTATAGGGGAATGACTGAATGAATGGACAATGTGTCAACGCTGAATGGTGATTAATAGTCGAGTTTGATAAACTGTTTCGTTTGCTTTTAGTACACAGTTACGAGTAGGTATGGAGTGTTATGTTAATATTGACAGAGTAAATTGTTTTTGTTTTGGGGCAGTTACATCGAGCCGAAAACTGACGTTCAGGAACCATCAATATTATTGTATTTGTGTTGTTACGAGTAGCTGTAAATTACTGTGTCTCTATATGGTCAATAAATGTTAATTTTTCTTTCTTTCTTTCATTCTTTCAGATAGACCTCCCCTATCTGACAAATAGCATCAATTAAATAGAACTTCTGTGAAGTGGACATTAAGTGAAATTGGGTGAAGTTGATGTGCTGCTGACTTAATATTGACATGTTTGACTAATAAGTAGATCGAAAGATGCAATACATCCGGCGAGAAAAATGATGGCTATAGATTTAATCATTGGTCTATTTAATGTCATCCTCAGTAGAACGATTTTGCAAACCCACTATTATAATTGAGTACATTAAGACGTTTCCAAATAGTTTAATTTGGAGACATGTTTTGATGGAGGTTTTCAATAACAATTTTACAAAGTCACAATACAAAGTACTAATTTTCTTATAATTTTTCATTGCTCTTATTGCGCATTTAACGTTTAAACTTGTATCGCAGTAAATAAAATGGCATAAAAGTCCACATGATAATGAAAATAAGAATCATTGATTATTTCAAACGTTACTTTTGCTGTCGACTACAAATACTAGCGGGGTATACGACATATTCCACAACTCACAGCCTAGGGAGCAAAGTTAAACCGGCTAAGTTTGATGCGTTCGCTCGTTAGGAACTGGAAAAACACATTGTTATGATAATTACTACTCATTTCTGAGTTATAATAACTTTAACGAGCATTTCGTGGCATGGAAACATATTATACTTTTTTAAATAAATAATTAATAAGTACATTTGAATACATAAAACAAAACTTTTTGGTTGCGAATCCTGTGGGTGTTAAGTCGATTTTTTTCAATGAAAAACGGTTAAACGGTAACGGTAAGCAATTGTTTTTGTTACATCTGCTGGTAATAAGTTATCTTTACTGCCCATTACCAACTCCGACTAGGGTGTCAGATGCATTGCACGCAAATAGATAAGAATCAGGAAGTGGGGATGGGGAGGAGAAGGAAGTTCGTCATTCTGAAATCTCACTCACTAAACTAAGGGCAATCACGAAGCTACTACTAACACGTCAGTCTTCTGTTAGAGGATGGTACAGTCAACAGCACATCACGGTATACACTTGCAGTTCGATAATAGCGCTTATGCCCCCGACATAAGAGCGGTACAAAGTCCAAAGTGTTACGTCTGACGTGCTGTTGACTGTACTTTCCTGGCGGAACAAGAATAATGCGTCAATATAAGAATTTTCATAGGTTAATTTAGTTGCTGATTTATCACCAGAGAAATTATTCTCATTTCTTATTTCTCTTATAGCCATTAGGCTCAATTTGTTATAAGAGCATTTCGGGATGTGGCGCCACCCTTTGGTTTCTCTGCTCACCTGTCTGACCCATACAAACTCCGACAATAATTAATCTTTTAATTAAATTTCCGAACATTTCCCGCCAACCGATTGAGTGAAATTTACGTGCAAGGGAAGGTCTAATCTCATTTGTCAGCTTTAAACAATGTTAACAGCTGTTTATATTTTACTTAACACTGTCTTAACTTGGCGCAGTTCATTTGATTGATCTAATAATTTCACTTCTAATTAAGGGAGCACGATTTTTAGAATTAGTTATATCGCTTAAGGTGACCACTGCACTAGGACTCGCCGAATCTCACAAAGATCGCGGTTATCTACTGGACACAGATTTCTTAGAAATGATCGGTTTCAAGACCCTTCGGACCGCGATCCCGCGATCTTTGTGAGATCATAAGTCCACAAGGTGGGAGGCCTACCATTGCTGCGTCACTCGGTACGTGTTTGCACTCGAGGACGTTACCGCACCAACGTGAAAACTTTCATCACTAGCAGGCAAGACCAACGAATTAGTTTTTGGATGCGAAAATAAATAACACAATTATTCCCATCTATTCATCCTTACAAACTTTTGCATTTATAATTTTATAAAACAATGATTAAAAACATAAATATTTTAAACTAAATAATACATAGTTTACCGCCAGCTGTGGGTTCTGTTGCAACTTCCAGTGCACTATAAAATAACGAGTAAGCGGGTTGTCGATTTATCTCCTCCTCGTTCAAACAACTGGCAATAACTCCAGTTTATCCGTGATCATAGTTTGCAACAGGTCCGTAAATATCCCGGCGAAATTCATTTTAAATTGTATAGGAACATAATGTTTTCAATACTAAAAAATACTTGCTTTAAATTTAATGAAAGAAGTGGTAACTTCCGCGGCGGGCGTCGGTAACCCGCTCCACACCCGCGCCCGCCATAATGGGTCAGCCTTACTTTTTTTACTGGAATACTCAATTCTCACAAATTTTTGGGCGCATGAAATTAGTCCCGAGCTTATTCTCAGTTTCCATGGAATGACAGAAATAGAAGTATATTTGTTTGTCCTTCACATCGCAATGGAGCAACGAAACGACGTAATATTTAGTGTGGGCATAGTTTATTAGTTAGAGAGAGACTTAAGCTACTTTTTTTCTGGGAATTATTTTAATTATCCCTGCAGGACACCGCCGTATAATCCACGCAAGTAAAGCCGCGGATCACGATTATAATTTCCTATTCCTATAAAAGTACTGCATGCTTCCGCTGCATACGTTTCTGAAGTTTTACATTTGAAATGGAAATGTTACCTTCAGTCGACGTGAGTTGCAGTCCTCGCCCAATCATAACTTGAGCACACGGGTACATATGCACAAAGTAATTTAAACTCACTCGGATCCAAGCTCTGTTTTACGCTCAGGATTGTGACACTTCGATTGTTGTTCGCGTTACATGTACTCGTACCGCCCTGCTTCGATGTTTCTTGCCTCTTAATAGGAAGCAATGAAGGGAAAGGTTAGAGTTTGTTCATTGTTTAATAATTATTATTATATGATAAAAATGGAAATAGCAGACTTAAATTATTTGAGCAATGTAGCTGTTATTTTGACATCAAAAGTTGCTCCAATGTCGGTTGTTTACTAATTATATATTTTTTTAATCCTGCCTTCGCTACCCTGCCTTATGGTCCAGGGATTTTGTGTTAGAATACTACTATTAGTTACTACGCTCAGGTCAATAATCTATGTAATAGTAATTAGTGTATGGTTTGTGTTAATATGTATATATTTTCGTTGATTTTGATATCCATAACACAGGTGCATAAAAAAGCTTACATCGGGGTCAAATTAAAGGGAGGGGATATAATATGTGAAGTTGTCCTATGTCCAATACAATCATGATCAATCATGAAGTAAAGTCCTTTACTCTGTAATGGGACATTAAAATTTTACAGGCTGCTACAATACTGCAATTTGCCTACCTTTAACATTTTACCTCGCTGGACCCGCACCCGGTATCGTCTTTGTCTTGAGCAATGTATCAAAGGATTAATCCCACCTGTCATCAAAGGATAAAGACAGCCCTACAAAGTCCAGTTCACAACTATAATTATAACAATGAGATATGTGACTTGCGTGTGTCAGCATTTGTCATTTAATATAGTTGTTGTTTCGTGAGCCTTCGGGATTTGACCCCTGTTTTGGTACGGACGGCAGCAGATCAACCTACCCCAATCTGACGAAAATTCTCAATTGAAAAAGAACTCTATTAGAAAAGAATAAAGCTGAATATTGGTTGTAAAAATTTAACAGATTAGGGTAGTCTGATGTGCTGTTGACTGTATTATTACAGATGTAATAATTTACCTGTGATATTTTTAACAACATTTTACGATTATGAAGATGATTTATGCTTTTTTATTAATAGATAGTTATGAACAACATATTGGTCAGACTACAAAGTAAGCTGGAATACAAACATTTATTATTATAATGAATTTTTGTAAGTGATGCCACCAAAAATATCAGACACGTAGGGTTAGGCGTAACATCTGAGCCAGTTAATATCTACTAAGTTTTTTTATATTATAGTATATATTCAGTTATTCAGTTACATAGAAAATCAGCACTACCGTTCCCACAAACATGACCTACATAATTATCTGATACCATCCAAAGGGTTAACATTGCTGTCAGCAGTAAAACTCTATAATCATGGACCCGAATCCCGCGAGCCAACCGCAAGACGCTTTACTTATTATCCCCGCCATATAACGACGTCGATCGAAATTATCCCTAACCGAAAATAGGATACAACCAATAAATAGCAGATTAGGGTATCGCGAATATTTAATATAGGTATCACACGCGCGAATTTTTCTTTTATTAAATATCCCCCGGTTCACCGGGGATAGTGTACCTTTCCAACAATTAAAGAATTATTAATCTAATCGGTTCAGTAGTTTCGGAGCCTATTCAATACAAACAAACAATCAAATATTACCTGTTTATAATATTAGCATATATTAGTATAGATATAGAGACACTTTCACACAATGACGTCAGAATAACAAAACGGCTGGTTCTACAAACAATTTATTTAAAATGTTGACTTGTAACAATCATAAATGTAGAAAAAGCAACCGTTGTGTCAGCAAGGAAAGAAACCGTAATAAAACTAATGGCAAGCTAAATAGCAAAGTTAATCTGCATCCGACAAACCTCGGCAAACGTAATTTACTACGCTAATGTAATAACCTGATTGAGTTGGAATTTCATAGAAAAAGTACGCTTACATCGAAATTTGTATTGTTGGAAAATCAAATTAAATGATGGTAACATCTATTGAGACGCCTCGGCTTCGAACGTATGTAATAAATAATTGTTTTATTAGTGATGCTTATACTACTCGTAGTGGTTCCTGGGTGTCTCAGCAATAATTTGAGTGACTTCGTTAATTTCACAAAAATATCAAAAGAAAAGTCTTCACACAAAAAAGGCCCAAAGTTTTTTTTTGTACCACATCTGTTGGCATACAGACACGCAGTCACCTGATGGCAAGTGGTCACTGCGGCCTATTCCATTGAGGGACACTTCATAAGGAAGCGTCGCTCAATGTGCTGCCAGACTGTCTAACTAATCTGATCTTCGCGGCCTTTAATTTCAAGTGTACTGGCTCCCACATTAATACTGCCGCAACACAGCCAGAGCTGTTATGGCGGCAGATTTCACCTGTGGGTGTAGTAGCTAGCATGTCGGACTCTACTCTGAAAAAGTCCTACCACCAACCAAAAAAAGTAAACTAATGATAATTATGCACATTTTAAAGTTGGTCTCGTTGTTGGTTACGATGGTACGTTGACGGGTATTTATTTATAAATTATAATAAGTACACTAATGCATAATCAGTGTGCACTACATCCCCTCTCCGATCAGGCAAGACTACTTTACGTGCTTACATCAAGAGTCGCGGGTTCGATCCCCGCACGGTACAAACATTAATTGTGTGCATAAACATGTTTGTACCGTGTAAACCTCACGGAGGTGTAGACCGGAAACTTCCAGACTTCACACCGTAACTAAGTATTACTGAACAGAAAATCCAAATACTAATTTTCGTTCCGATGTAAATATTTACAAAGAATTTAAAACTGTCGTGCAAATTTTACGTTAAATTAAAAGTCGAGAAGTATTTTAAAGAGAACTTGGTCCTTACTTCATAAAATGGCGCTATAAACTTAAGGTTTTGTGGTTATTAAGAAAACCGTCTACATCGTTTTGTTTTTAAGTAAACAAGTCTTCTTTAATTGGCTGTTGCAATTAATTTGACGGTACCTAAAGCCATTCAGAGTAAAAGTAAGAAGGAGGATAATTATAAAAGTTCTTTTGAAATTACCCCTTTCAAACCTGTGTCAAATACAAAAAACGTGAGCGTGATTTTGCTGTAACTTAAAATAAATATCCCTGGACATTATTCACACAGCGGCATCTCGCCCCCCCCCCCCCCAAAACTAAGCATAGCTTGTACTATGGGTGCTAGACAACGGATTAACTTTACATAAATATGTTTTTTTTAAATAATCTTTGATGCATGTAATTTTAGGGCATTCTGCTCCACCAAAAAAGTTATCAATGCCGTAATAATTGGCCACCATTAGAACCATTGATTCTTTAATAATCTCTTTTACATAAAAATAAGAAATTTTTAAATGATTGTGCCACATGAAAACTCATAAATCACATTCTCCGTTATCGCTGCTAATATAAAAAGAAGCGTAGGACGAAATAAAAAGTAATAATTAAATTCTTTGCCGAAAAGAAAACATTTTTAACGAGTCAAACGGATAATGAATTTGTCATTTCACCTTAATTAGCCTTGTTGGATCTTGGCGAAGTTTTTATTACGTCTGCTCTACCGAAATTCTGTGAGTTTTCACAAAAATCTCGAGTTGTCGTTAAGACTTGACTTTCCGTCGTGTTAAAATTATAAAAACTTCGTCTTTGATTAAACTTTGTACACGTTTTGCTAATAAAAGCCAAATGACACTCCAATTTGATTAAAAAGTTAAGATTTCAGTTCTCCTCACGACGTAGGCTGTGTAAAGAATTGTGCTTATAAGATTATCTTTTTTTTACATTGATTTATATTAAATGTTAGAAAATATTTAAAGCAAAGTAATGGCTGGCTCATCAGAAATGATGAGATCCGCAGAAGGACCAAGGTCACTGACATTGCCCTAAGAATTGCGAGCCTTAAGTGGCAGTGGGCAGGACACATTGCAAGGAGGACTGACGGCCGTTGGGGCGGAAAGGTCCTCGAGTGGTGGCCACGTACCGGGAAACGCAGCCGTGGTAGGCCTCCCACAAGGTGGACCGATGATCTCATAATGATCGCCGGAATCCACTGGATTGCGGGTGGCGCAGGACCGATCGGTTTGGAGATCCTTGGGGGAGGCCTATGTCCAGCAGTGGATGTCGTTTGGCTGAAATGATGATGATGAATGGCTGTTACTCTTTAGCTCCTAAACTCTTGTCACACAAAAAATATCACGTCAGTCCGTTGCAACATGAAAGAACAGTTTTATCTCTATTGTTTTCGTGATATCTTTGTAAAGACCCTTAACATCACTTAGTATAAGTAACACTAAGAGCACAAAGGAAGACCTAAATAAATTACTTTGTGCTCAAACAAAAGCCTACGAATAAAATAATATATGTTGTTAAAAAAACATACACTTGTTAAGTTCCAGTTGACCAGAAACTTGGCTAAAACCCTCCGTGGCAGCTGACGATCAAACGTTCTTCCAAACTATCAAACAGTTGGTTTATTTATGTATGATTTCGAGAGCTTTGACACTACCCAATTAGTCAGTAAAGTAATTCGGGTCGTTGCTCAACTTGTTAGCTTAGGGTTGTTTTGTTAGGATGCTGTTTCGGTAATTGTCACCGTAGGTGTTTCACGGCGTCGCTTTGAAACTACGTAACTAGGTTGTATCTTGACATGTGAATATCGCTTGTTTGGTGCTTCTTCATCTATTTCAAGTTTGACTTGGACTATTTTCTACTATTGACGTTTTATTCGTGCTAGTTTAAAATCAGGTTTATTTGTGAAACTGATCTTTTAGGTTAGATTATTCGTAGTATTGAGTGTAGTAAGAGGCAATCAAATAGTTTCAAGGGTTAAAATCTTGGTGTGTTTTAATTTCACATGATCTTCTTATAAAGTCAAAATCAAAGTATTTATTTAGGTATTTTAAATTTGATTTACCATGAAATTCTTTTGCACTTCAAAACTTTTATAATATAACGTCTAATATAACCCGAGCGGTTGCTTATTATTGAATCTTAAATTAAAACATTTTGTTTATCAAACATTTTCCTTACATAACTGAAAACCGCGAATTATTAGAACAATTTATCAGCCCATGAAGGATCATCCCTCAGGGCTCCAATTTATCCCCTCTCTTATTAATACTATATAACATTTTTTTCTATGGGCCAAATTGTAAGACATCGCTAATAATATTATCGTTCCAATACGTCATTTTAGTTCTGAGGTCGCTGTCACCAAGCAGTGCACAAACTCCCATTTACATGACTAATTAGTTGGCAGGCTGCCAAGACGCCGGAGGTGCTACAATATGTGGTGTTTCCAGTGTGTGCATAGAACGACTTGTCTTAAACGACAATCAAAGCCAGTTTAACATGATTTAGTAACTATGTAGTTCTTTTAAGATTTTTGTTGTATTTCTTGCAAACTAAAGCAAACATAGTGAAGAAACTTTATTTCGAACTGTCAAGTTTCTTAACTTGGCACCGGATTTATAAAGAGTGAACTCATCTGTTGGTGCAATTTTGTCAGATATCATGTTGTTTACATTTGTATCATGTTGAAACATAAAAATGTTGTTTCATCATAAGTTTTATCGTGTAATGGAAACTCATTTGTTTTTAATACAAATATATTAGAAAAAATTCAATTTGTCCAGGTATCAGGCGGGACTCGAACCCACGTCCCTCGCTGTCCGGGCGAGTGCACTACCAACTATCATTTGTTTTTGTTTTTTTTTTTTTTTTCATCACCGAATTTCACTTTATCTCGTGTTATATGTTGCACAACTCTACAATCAAAGTGACCAATTTAAAATCCATGAAACTTATTTCCGTTAAAAAACCTGAATATAGTTTTTAAAAAGGATGTAGTTGAAAATTTACTTTACTTAAGCAGGTTGCTTTTTTCATAAGGCTCACTGTAACTTTTCTTGAATTTTGAATCTAGTTGGACCTAAAATAACACAGCACTGCACATATGGAGATGTCCCAAACTTTACTGCTGTACCCTGTCAACTCCAATTAAGGCGTGAAAACACCTGAGGGATCACAACCCCTCCATTTATTAGGCTCCCCTGGTAAAATCCACCGGGGAATATATTTGGATTTATTGGCCACACAGATTCCCTCATCAATAATAATTTCCTGGGGGATTTATTTTGATTTTTCCTGTCCTACCATTTCGTCTAAATAGCAGAACATTAAGTACTCACACGCAATCCTTAAGTAAGATGGGTAGTAGTCATAAGCATTTTTATACAACTTCAAACAGGCATATATAATATAATATATTTGTTCACATAAAGACTAGCAGCTTAATTGATTGAGTGACAGTTTCCTGGAATAAATAAATAATTTGAGAAACTTTCTGTACTGCGCCATGTAGTTGACAAACTTCTACACAATTTTGTTTGTGGTCAAGCCATAATACTGCGGAAATTTCCTGACTGTGACTGAATGGGAAGGCCCGACTTGAGAAGTACGAGTCACAGAAGACCAATGTATGAGTAGTTGCATATTAATTTTATCCCGTCGGGTTTTTATTTTTATCCTGACCAATTCTGCTATTTCTTTAAAATACTGAGTCATGATAATAAAAGAGTGGAAGAATATCTTGTATTTTTGCAATTTGCGCGATTAAGCGTAAACTTTTCGAAAAACATCTTCTTCTTCCTCCTGCCCTGTTCCCAATTTATTTGGGCCTGGGGTCGGCGCAATATGTTCTATTCCATTCATCCCTGTCAATTGTAAAACATGTCAGACATTAATTTAATAAAGCCATAATAATAATAACCTATCAATCAATGGTGCCCTTTGTTCCAAGTGTTAATGTGTTAATTCTCCATTCATATGGCTAATCACTTGGCGTTAGGCCAAGACATAGAGAAACCATAATTACTGTGTACCTACATGCGATCTGGTTATTAAGGTGTACAAGATTTAGCACTCAAAGGCTACAATTGCGCTTAGAACTAAGACGTTTTTGACATTCGAGGTTTCAAGTCAAGTAATGTTAAAACGTGAGTTAAAATGTTTTAGGCAGCATTTGCATTTTGATGTTGAAAAGTTAGAGCGTAGAAATGATGTTTTATGTTTTTGCGCTCCAAGGCTGTTTGAAATTTGGCGGAATTGTTGGGGGCCACCCCCATACGAAGGTCACATTAGACACAGGCAGAATAAAATAAAATTTAAGTTAATAATTTTCTTTTGAATATTACGAGTATAAGAGTACAATTATTTTAATAATGGTTATTATATAATTATTCAGTTGCTTGTGGTTGGTAAAAGATTTATCATGATTGAGTTACGTTCTATTCAATCTGATAAAATAAATACTTCATACAATTA
The DNA here is from genome assembly GCA_949319885.1 of Mecyna flavalis. Taxonomy (NCBI): domain Eukaryota; kingdom Metazoa; phylum Arthropoda; class Insecta; order Lepidoptera; family Crambidae; genus Mecyna; species Mecyna flavalis. The sequence goes on from OX439436.1 coordinate 9,698,739, forward strand.
AACAGGTCGTTGACACACTGTTTCAGAAATTAGTAATGGTTTAAACGTTATGGATGGAGATTTTATGCCGTGAATAAATGAAAGTCAGAATTGTACATTACCTAAATTCTACTTCAGTTTAATTAAATTATATTTAAATTGAGACATTTTATGACCTGCTGCTGACTGTACCTATGGTGATACAAAAGCAGCAAAAAGTATGATTATTTTAACTTCTTCTGTATTATGTTATACGTTGTGATGTTTGTCCATCAGCACAAAAACGACAACCTATGGAAGAGAGTTTGTTATTTTCTGTAGAATCCACTAACCAAACTCTAATGGAAATCTCAGGTGATCGAATAGCTTGCCTATTTTATTTAGACAGAGTATTCTGACCACCAATCCGCACTGGGCCAACGTGGTGGAATATGGCCCACACTATCTCACAATTAGACGTAGTTAAGCGAAAACGTTCCAACCCACAACCCAGGTGACATGGAATTGAACATGTCCATTTTTGGGAGTAGTAGAAATTCTCACAGTGTAAACCAATATCTCTGTTCTCAAAGTAAATCTTTAAGAATATTATTATTGAACATACCATAAACAGAACACACCCAGAACTAATAGGTTAAGATTTCACTTCAAGAAGTTGTCGGGTTTTTTCAAAGTTTCCTACCACTAACTAAGACCAAAGCAAGAATTTTAGGTCGTCTGTAATCATAACATTACGAAAACATTATCAATGTGTCGTGGGATATTAAGACTGCCCCTAAATAAGACCCTACTCTTAACTAAAAACCCTTCCGGGACTGGGGCGACTTAATGACTAAGCCTATGGGAAAGCTTACATCGTACAAACCACGAGCATACCCTTGCGTTTTTATGAGTTTTTATGGGACTTTAGCATAACAACCAACATAATAATTAAGAGTATTTTTATAATGTTACTGCTACACCGACTTCAGAAATAACAAATATTTTGAAGATAAAGTTTGTAAAATACCATATTCATATTATTTATAAATGAAAAATTTGCTCTGTCAGATTGTTACTACTGATAATAAATTAATAACTGTGGGATAATAGAAATGTTTTTTTTTGTCCATCTTTTATTTCGCAGCGGAACCCAGAGAGACCGTTTTTTTGATGTGAGGGTAATTTGAGAATTGGAAAATAACATGGGCTACTTATTATTCCGGAAAATTAACATCCTAGAGGATAACGTCGTATATTCTATTGTGCAAAGCGAAAAAAAAATCCACCGGCCAATCTATGGTCAAATCAGTTTAGGATAGGATCTTCGGATAGGCTGTATTATTGTCAGGCACCTATTAGATATTCCAGTAAACTCTATCTTAAACAAGCATTAAGGCCTCGGCCTCGAAATTCGCGGCAGCGGGGTGGCAGCGTCAGCGGCAGCGTGCGCAGGCGCACTGACGCGGGCCGTCAAGAGCGGTACGATGCTGGCAAGCGGTGATTCGCAGTGCGTCTGCGTGCGCTGCCGCTCCCGCTCCCGCCCCGTTGTATTCGAGAACGGGTCTATGGGATTCCATACAAAACATCTCGCCGATGCCGCTGCCGCCCCGCTGCCCTCGAAATTCGAGGCTAAGGCCTAAGACTTTACATTCCAATTCCCAAACGCTCCAAACACGTTTAAGCACCAGTATTACGTATTGTTAAAGCACAACATGAAACGGAGTGTACTTGGGCAAATCTGCGCCGAATTAGGCCACTTCTGAGACGAGTCCTCGCGAGCGCTTGTTATTGTCCCGGTACACAAGGACGCCGCTTGCTTTGCCGAATGAAGGACGATTTTCGTACTAGAAAAGTAGGCACGTCGTTTTGCCGTTTCGGAATGTGTTGACAAATTGAACAAGTTTTTTTAAATCATGTACATGTAGGTACTTAAGTAAGTTAAGTCGATACTTACGTATTACATGGGTACAAGTGCGTTTATAACTTCTGAATATTCGAATCAGATCATTAGATTTTGGTTATTGTTGTTATTAACATAAAAGAATATGTTCTTCACTCTTTTACGCAAAAAAATATCAGAATGTAACGTAGGCTGTAGCCTACGTATGTATACGTGGGCAAAGATCCTGGTGGAGGCTAGCAAAATATGTATAAAAGTAATTATTACCATAGCGCGTATATTGGGTTCAAATCCCAGTTCACTTTATTCAGGGAAAACTACCCGTCATTGTGACGATGACTTAATTTCAACGATGGAGGATTTTTCCTATTATATAGATAACGTTTACCTGTAAGCGTGTACCTTTTTCCCCTGACTCATGCATTAATAGTTATTTATGTGACTGCTGCATAATGAGGGGCATTAAAATACGAATGTGGTTTTATGAAACGAACGAAGTGAGTTTCATAAAAGAATCACATGAGTATTTTAATGACTAATTATGTACAGTCACATACATAACTTTATCTTCATTCATATGATAATATGTCTATTTTATAGTCAGGATCGATGAGCAAACGCCCTAGTTACCAACATAATCTGGATGTAAAAGTTAGTACTGTCATAATGACTGACGTTTGTAGTTTTTAAAATCCATAAACAATCTAGACTCGAGTTGATTTCGATTCTCAAATCGATTGTTATAATTTCAGCATCGAATTAAATGTATAGGAATGGAACATAAAATTACTAATCGACTAATTCGATAATCGAAAAAACCTATTAATTTTTACTTTTAAAGAAGACGTTCGAAATTTGAACGTAATAAAAGTGTCGGATACCGACACTAAAATGTAAACATTTCAATGCAGCCACAGATACTTATATCTAAATGTAGGGCGTTTGCTCATCGCTCCTGAATATAAAATAGACATATTATGGTATGGATGTAGATAAAGACAATTTAAAGTCCCCTGTCGAGGTAATTTATAATAATGAAAAAAAAGTATTTTCGATTTCTTCCACTGCATCGTCTCTCATCATTTATACACAAAGTTGTTCCAAATGTTAAAATTCTAATAATAATAGTTTTGATTATCTAAATATGGAAAGGTTTTAATCGAGTTTCGCTGTATGTCGAGCACACGGGCAAATATTTTAGCATTGTAGAGAACTTTTTGAATACCGAATGTATCTAAATATATCCTTAATTGTTTTGAATATCATAACAACCACTATTGTATGTTAAAACAGTAGGTTAATTTGAATTAAATTTATATTTTTGACGAAATTAATTTTGTTGCCAAATATTTTCGTCAAAATGTTTGTGGTTTGCGAGTTAACTTATGCCTTCCAAAGGGAAAACCACTTAATGCTGTAAATAGGAAAAGCTCAAATAAACTATAAATAAATTGAAAGTAGACTTTTACTATTGAGTATTGAACGTCAATGTATTGAGTTCATGAATTAGTCACAAACTGTCTTAGTAGAATGGAATTTATAAGTCATGACAAGTCAACGACTTGTAACTATACATGTTTCCTCTATGCTCTTATGCTATAAACTGCCTGTACAAAGCTAGTAGCTCTATTCAAAGTTGCATTTTAACTTACAACCTACTTTGCAGAGCGAAACTTCGAGTAATACCGCGCCGTATGTAGGTAAATCCCACTGCTGCACCGTATTGTATTGCATCAATAATTCAACTGGCTATACACGGTAACTTACATACAACTCTTTAATAACATACTTGGTTTATGATCTTAAAATATCCAGGTTTAATTTATTTATAAAAACTTTATTGACCACACAAATAAATTGGGAACAAAAGGCGGACTTAACGCTAAAAGCATTCTCTGCCAGTCAACCTTTTTTTTTTTCGAGACTAATGTCACCTTTTAATTGCCAAGCTTTCACAATATTTATTAACCTAATCTCAGCCGAATTTTAACAAATATTTAAAACTAGTCAGTAAAAAAGTTGTTTAAAAAGAGTTTTTACTGACTTAACAAAATCGACCTCTGCCACAGTAACCCACTTCCAAACAATCGTAATACATCAGTGAAAAGCCTCCCCAAACATAATCTTCAACCACACATTCTATTGTATAACGCGAACAATTTTCATTTTACCTATTCAAACTGGCAAGCTAAAATAACAAAACAGTCTACTGACAAAAGCTTTTAAAATAGATCCTGACAACAAAAGAAGTTTCCCATTTGTTCTAGTCCCAGTTTTCCGTCAACCCATCGCATGCAACCCAGCAGTTAAGGCGCAACTATTTATTCAAAGCAAGCCCTGAAATTTGGTAAATACCTAAGGCGAGTTATTATGCAGACAAACTGCAATGGTATGCGACTAGAAATAACTAAGTGAAATCCCGGGATATACTTTGTAAAAATGGTTTTATTTCATTTGTCACGAGTTGTTTGAGATTAGGGTTCGCGTTAAAATAGTCCAGTTTGCGTCCATTCATAGTAAATAAGTTTTTTTATATAAAACTAGCGGCCGCCCGCGGTTTCACCCGCGTGGTTCCCGTTCCCGTGGGAATTGATCAAAATCCTTTCTTTTTAGGGTTCCGTAGCCAAATGGCAAAAAACGGAACCCTTATGGATTCGTCATGTCTGTCTGTCTGTCTGTCTGTCTGTCTGTCTGTCTGTCTGTCTGTCTGTCTGTCTGTCTGTCTGTCTGTCTGTCTGTCCGTCCGTATGTCACAGCCACTTTTTACCGAAACTATAAGAGCTATACTGTTGAAAATTAGTAAGTAGATGTATTCTGTGAACCGCATTAAGATTTTCATACAAAAATAGAAAAATAATAATAAATTTTGGGGGCTCTCCATACTTAGAACTGAAACTCAAAAATTTTTTTTCCTTCAAACCCTTACGTATGGGGTATCTATAGATAGGTCTTTAAAAATGATAATAAGGTTTCCTATATCATTTTTTTCTAAACGGAATAGTTTGCGCGAGAGACACTTCCAAAGTGGTAAAATGTTGGTCACCCCCCCTCTAACTTCTAAAATAAGAGAACGATAAAACTAAAAAAAATATATGATGTACATTATTATGCAAACTTCCATTGAAAATTGGTTTGAACGAGATCAAGTAATTAGTTTTTTTTAAAACGTCATAAATCGTAAACCGCAATTTTCCTCTCATTCAATCAACTCAAATATAAAAACGTCGATCAAACTTACAAAGAACTACAAGAACTTTTATATTATGATGATACTTGCTGCTACGGAACCCTTCATGGGCGAGTCCGACTCGCACTTGGCCGGTTTTTTAAGATGTATTCTGCTATTCGGGACGGAAACAAATCCAACAAATCAAAAACCATGGCAATCGGTCCAGCCGTTCTCGAGTTATAAGTGTTGTAACAAACACGACTTTCTTTTATATATATAGATATTGGACAACATCACATACAAACCCAAACTAAGCATTACCTTGTGCTATGGGTGCCAGACAACGGATAAACATTAGATACTTATATACTTTTGTTTTTGTAAATACATACAATACATAATTATTATACATAGAAACACCCAGGCCGATACAAACAGACATGTTTATGCTCACAAATGTTTGTACCGTGCGGGGATCGAACTTGCGACCCCTGGTGTAATAGCCGACTTCTCGACCATTACACCAGATGGCTCGACACCAGTTCATCGTAGGCAGTTGCTTATATTTTTCTTCTGGCATGTCAGGTTTTTGTTAATCATAAAGATTAGCTTTTGTGACCGAAATTCCTACATAAACAATTATTATTACTACTTGTAAAATAGGGAATTAAGTTTCTGTTCGGGTCGTGCGGTTATGTTTTGTTAGGGCATCCTCAGGGGCAGATGTTACAAAACTTAGGGATACAAGATCCGTTTTGACCTAAAGGTCTGTATTTACAATTCCTTTGAGATATTTGGTTTCTCTTGTACTGTATAAAATACAGTGTCGTCATTTGTTATGTCATTTGATATTCATAAACTTTAGGTATACCTATACCTTTGTTCATTCATTCACTTTTATTTAGTTAAAATTATTTGATTGGACAACATTATTTTGATCCCAATGAAATTATTTTTTGTTATAAATCAGAACTAACAAAGGTACTCGTACTTACCACAAAAAATATAAACTTTAATAATAAAGTTAATGTTCATCACATAATTAATATGAATATTAATTGACCTTCTCGGTGGAACAGTGGCTAAGCCGCACGGGTATAAAAACACTTAGGTTGTGGGTTTAATTCCCGCCTTGGGTCTGGTTGGTGGTAGGGCTTTTTCAGAGTCCGACTGGCTAGCTACCCCCACAGGACCCAAAGGTGAAATCTGCCGCCATAACAGCTCTGACTGTGTTCCGGCAGTATTCATGTGGGAGCCAGTACACTTGAAGTCAGAGGCTCGAAGATCAGATAAGTCTATAGTCTGGCAGCACCGCTTTCCATCAGGTGGCCTGTGTGCCTGTCTGCCAACTGACCTAGTATAAAAAAAAAGTTTGACCTGGGTGTTATTGAAGCGTACGACCCCTTCCAAAAAGAGCATGATAAAATAGCCATTTGGGTACGTATTTTGTTACAAACAAGTAGTTACCGTAGATAATTCTATAGAACTATACATCATAATTTGACCGTCCAATCGGAGTCTATGTAGTTATGCCTAAATCGTGGACACTGGACAATTTCATCGTCCGATGATCCTGGCAACTGTACCGTGTAATCCAATTTTACTATGTTAATAATTGTAGGTATTATTACATCAAGTACGGGCAGTTGATTCATTTGCTGCCAATTTTGACGTAAATGATCTCTAATATTGTAAGCGTGTATGTGTTTTGATAGATGGAAGTTTGTTACGAAGAAAGTAATGACAAAGTTTTAATGAACTACATAGTATATAATTATACCGATATAACATACAGACTAGCTATAGTACACAAAGAAGGAAATAAAGTCTCACACGGAGAGTAGTAATTTCATAAGGGTAATATAAACAATTATAATAATACCTAAACGAAATATGAATAGTTCAAAGTTTACGCCTTTTTGGAAAATCCACCAATAACACAATATACTCATACGTTTCTGTAGTTTATGTCACTCAAAAACAAAACCAACGATAAAAAGCAGTATTGAAAAAATAAAAACATAAACAACTCGCCTATGGTTTTACAGTACGTTCGTAGAGGTGGTTGAACAAATGAAATAGATCCTGATCCCAAACAGTCGGACCAAAATTTTCCATTTCGAAATTGAATCGATTCTGTAACGTACGTGTTTCGGATAACACGCGTCACACAATTCAACGAAACGGAACGTCAAAATCTAATACAGGTTTTCCATTGCACGTGCGCGAAAAAGATAAAAAGACGCACAGTGGTTCAGTTCAGACAAAACTCCGGCACAAAACTGATTAAAATTTCAGCACACATCAAACGCAGCGGCGGCTTTTTTTCGCGGACCAATTAAAAGTTTGACATATCACAGATAGTTTTAAACTGTTCGCGCGCTCATTTGTTTATTGAGCTGGAAACAGTTTGGCTAGTTGGGTTTGATTGAGGTAATAAAATTATCCAATCGGTATCGGAATAGTTAATGAATCTGTTAAATTAAATTGATTTAAGAATCCCTGCTCATAACAGTCTCCTTTTTTGAAAATTTAATACGGATATTTCATCTTTTATATTCATAAAAATTTTGATCAATTTATTAATTTTTAGAAAAACATATTTTGTAAAACTCGCGAAAAGTTTTTTGTTATTAACTACGTTATAGACACGTATGAAAGCTTGTGAATAGCAGAAAAAATAATAATGATAATAGCACTCGTAAATGCGAAAGTGTGTTACTTTATTTGCTTCTTAACACACATCAAAACAGATGGACGTGGTATTTTGGTATTAAAGACAAGGCTTTTATCATAGAAAAATGGGATAATATTATACAGTACCTACACGCGTGCGGAAGGCTAGTTGAAACGTAATAACTACGCACTACTACTGTTTCGATAGGATTTAAGTTATTTACAAAATACTAACGTATTCTACGTAATAACTAGCAAAATATCGTCGCATGTCAATATCGCAGCGCCTAATAGATAGTTGATGACCAATTACCATGTCCATAAGTGCTCATATCCTGCGCTAATGAGGCGTGCTCGCCTGGCGAAAAAGCAATTTCAAATTTTTAGGTATTGGCTGTAGAGCGACGGGGAAAATCGTCACATGAGATTTGAGTAATTCGTTTCAACCAATGATTTTTTGAAGCAAGTACAACATAGATAAATACGAGTAAGTGTCAAATATCATCATCAGTCTGTTGCAGTCCACTTCTGGACATAGGCTGGCCACTTTACTCGATGTATCAGATATATTAATTAACATCAAAGGGAAAAAATCTAAGCATTTGTGTGGTTTGTTATATATTATCTATAGTAGTTACTCGTATATTGGACAAATAGCACATGAGTATTTATTCTAGGTGGGAGACAGCAAAATTTTAAATGAATGGTTTCAAAGATATTCATGACACTGCTACATTAACTTTTTTATTGCTATTTTAGTGAGCACACAAGCATACACCCCACTTGATTAAACAGCTGCTGCGCTTTTGCATTAAAGGCTTATTCACAAGGAAACTTTGCATGGAACGTTGAATATATTTTTTATGAAGAAATATGCTTTATGAACATCATGCCGCCAAAAGAAATGCGACGCGGTTATATGGAACTCAAAAGCCATTAGAAAAATCTTTTTAGCATCAGGTAATGCAAGAAAAAGCCATACTTATAATTGGGAAAGTAACTGTGTATGTCTGTCAAACTTTTATATCTAAACCAAGTAAGTAATCACTTTTGACAGTTTGGTACAGAAATAGATTAGACCTTGAAAAGGACGTGCTCAGTTCTCTTTGGATAACAGAATAAGTAGAGGTTTCGGTTGTCCTTTTTGCCCGCCGCAACGGAGCAACGAATCTACGTTTGAGTTTTGGTAAAAGGAGTAACATACTACTTTTTGCCCCGGATAAATAACACATTGTATAGTGCACGCGAACAAAGCCGCTACGTAAAATAAATACGCCTAAAACGTTGTACAATGATAGGCTTTCATTTTTCATCAAAGCAAAACCAATCTATAGGTAGGTACACCGTATCTCGCCAATTTGGCGGTCACGCAAAATGCCGCTCGATCACGCCTGTTGTCGTTGAAAACTTTGTGTTTTTACAGAATTAAGCTAATAATTTTCTTAACGGAGTTGTTCCATGTAAACAAACCGGCCAAGTTTATTCTGCCATCCAATTTTCTACATCGACTCGTTGAGTTGTTTTTTTTGACTTACACTTTCTTGTTGTAAGATGAATTGCCACGTAAACAAGGTGTCATAGTTTCCTTAAGCAAAAAAAATATTAATTTGTAAATGATATGAAGCTAGGTAAATAAATACGTGTTTGATGGTCTAGTGATTTAAGTACCGCGCCGAGATCTTGGTGGGGTCTTGGGTTCAATTTCCGAGTCAAGCTAACTTTGTGTCGTTTTTTTCGGACACAGCTCGGGTTTGTCATCACCAATCCTTTTTCCACCAATTATGCATGCTATCTTAAATTGTTGCTGTCTAAAAATATGAACGCAAACTTCTTGGGCTTTAAACCTCCTGGTCATTATAACTTTATGGTGAGAATTAACCTATTATATTCTATGTAGCAGCAGCATTTTATGCAACTAACATTTGCCAGCTTCCGAACATCCGCAGTTTCGAACAGATTTTTATTTTCAATCCACTCAGCCGTGGGTGGTAGATAAGCCCCAGATATTTTTATATGAAATCCCACAACATGGTTAGTAAATCCGCGTATATCAAATTAATTTAATGCGTTCCCGTGTTTTTTTCGAACGTGTATTATGGAATACATTCTGCGGGTTGTATTGCTAACCCTTAGCGGGGGTGAGATACTCTTTGGAGTAATGATTGAAGGAGTAGGTAATCGATTTTACTTTAGCGCTACGCTAATGGGATTCTCTATCTCTATTTTTTGAATATTTTTTATTTGTAGCTATTATGACACGAATTTTAGCGTAAAAAAAATTACTTAAGAGCGTATCTATTCTACATTGGGAAAAACAGACAGTTAGGCCATTTGCTGTTAATTTGTGTAGGTATTATAATTCTGTTTAAAGATATTAATTTATTTATTATTATTTTTACTTAATATTATAAAGAGGAAAGATTTGATTGTTTGTTTGTTTGTATTGAATAGGCTCCGAAAATACTGAACCGATTTGAAAAATTCTTTCACTGTTGGAAAGCTACATTATTTCCGGGTGACATAGGGTACTTTTGATCCAGGAGGCGACCGCTAGTTATGTAATAAACGTTAAGTGTTTCTATCATCAGCTGCAAAAGTAACAGAGAGCATGTTTTTAATGAGTACATCCGTTGAATATTTCTTATACTTTTATATTAACAAAACAAGCCGCTTTCCTGTACTATTTAAAGATATATACTAGTATTGAAATGGATTTTTATTAACTACAGAAGTACTCGTAATTGCTGTTTGGCGTGCAGCTACAATTGCAAAATTTATATTTCTTTCCTGGCAACTTTTACTCATATTATGAGCAGCGGAAGTATTTAAAATAAGTGATTCTACATTTCACGGAATGTACTGCACAAGTAATTTTAAGTAATTTTTAAAATATGCTAATAAAAGCCGCATCAAAATCAATCAAATTACAGATCAACAACATTCACTCACTACAAATTACAATTTTATTGAACCAAGCGACGTGCGACTCTATTGATAAAATAATCATTTGGTTTTGCTCGTTGGCTTTTCGTAAATTTTCTTTGACTTTAAATAAAATCTATGATAGATTTTTTATTTCATCTTTCGAGTTTATTTTGGCAATAAATATTAGGTATAACGCTGTTGTTGTTTATCATTAGACACAGAAATTTTATTTAATGCTTTATGTTCCGAATTTAGAACAGCTACTTATACCTGTTACAAAATGTTCCAAGAACCATAAACATCGGTTTATAGGCCATTCGTAGTATTCTATTTTTCACCGAAGCGTTTTCAGTTTTATGTCTATTCTCGTAAAACGCAAGATGTACGCAGATTAAATTTAACGTTCCGGTTTCGCGTATAAAATTAATATTTTTTGGGTCAACATTTAGGAAAGAACAGAATATGCTTATTCAAATTGGAATATCATTTAGAAAAGGCTACAAAAAGTTTACTTAAGTATCTTTTTGATGATGGCGTGATTAAATAAGTAATGGAGTCTGCTGTGCTTGAATTTATTTAGGAACAAGATTGTAGTTTAATGGGAACAAGCTGTATACGGGGGTTTGCCTGTGAAGAATTTAAAACCATCAATAAGGGGTAGAGATACATTTATATACTTCGCTAATACAACATTTCCAACTATCCCACTCCAGATTTGCAATGTTGATGAAAGAATAAAAGAAGACCTCGTTCTGAAAATAGCAAGCACAACAAGAAAATAATTATCTGATTTGGTGCAGTCGTTTGAAATTTTATGCGCGTACATACTATTCGACAAATAGTTTTTATTTAAGGGTTTTTACGTAACTTTTGGTACTCTGTTCAAATGCAATAACTATTGGCGTGCTGAACCACAAGCGAGAGTCCTCAAAGCCATCATATTTGAAACTGTGAATATAAAAGCTTGGTTAAACACCGCGTTCGAAAGTCAAATTAATTTCCCGTCAAAAAACACACAAGAATTATCTTTACACACTCTTTATCGACGAGATTCGAACCATCCAATTACCGCTAGAGATCCGATCGTGAAATTGGGATTTTCTGTAAAAATTCTCATACACATTGTGGACCGTCACGTCGGAGTTGCCCTATCTCGATCTGTGCACGGCTCGCAATCGGGAACGACAATTGGGTTCGTGATCTCGCATCCATCGGGACACCGCAGCAACACGTGCTACCAAAGAGTGTCGAGGTAGTTATACTGGGATCAAGAAAACAGTTGACAGTTTCGTTGAGTGCTTTTAAAAAGATAAGATTTTAGCCTACGCAGATTCTTTATTGATGATTTATCGATATACTCGTACCGTAGGAATTCGTTATAAGGTTTCCGCAGCAATACGTGCGGCAAAAATACTGTCTTTAAAGTTTTATTGGGTCAAACAAAGTTGAAAGTTTATCGTAGAATGTTTTCATATCAAAATGCAGGTTCGTAACTAGAAAAGGAACTAACAGAGAGCAGACAGACAGAACATATAAGAAAATATAAACAAAAATCAGTCCATCGCCTCCAACCTTGGAGGTGGATGTAGCTCACGTAATATAGTACTACTTGATGGCAGAAAGTCGTCTACTACCAAGGATGTGTTTAATAATATTAAAACACCAGTATATAAGTACATTTGTAATTTGCGCTCAAAAAGCAGAGAAGAACATAGCACAATGATATTTCCAATAAGGTAATACTAGAAAGCACCGGCTGTCTAATTCCGTAGTTCTGAATCCAGATAACCAAGGGGAAATCATAGGAAATAAAAAGTCTGTCATTTATTTAGTGATAGACTCGCGGTCCCTGTTAATTGCAATGCCTACGCTCAAATTGTTCAGTATCCCTAATGAATAAATTTACCAAACCAAGTTTAGCCGAAGAAACCATGATTTCAAATCCGGGCCGAATTCCCGCTTCCCTGAATCACATCCAAGCGAATTATTTAATTAGTCCGTTTTGGCGTCTCGAAATCTTTTCTACGTGCTCAGTCTTTTAAGTGCTTAATTAGAAATTCCGGCAGATTATTCTGTAAACAAACCTCAGGATGCTTCATTGGTCTTTGCGTTAATTGGATTTCGCATCCTGTGTCTGGGTTAATTGTGGATCGCTTTTTGTGATGTCAGCACGGTTTGTGGTGGTTAATGTCCTCCCAGCCGAGTTTTGGGTTACAGTGGCCAGTCTTTACGAGAAACTAACTACGCAAAATGTGTTATTTATATACGTAGGGTACAATACAGTGCACGAGTGAAAGAGCTCAAGCACTGATTTACTCCCTATTCTTTCATTTATTGCACGGTGCGACAGTAGTCTGACACGACCGAATTAATCTATTCCTTTCTTATACCAAAAACTAATTTGCGCAGGTGTGCTTTCCGAGGCACGGGACTATTTTACACGGCGATCTTCCAGACCTCACACTGTAACAAAATATTTTTTGAAAATAATAAAACCCCATCACAATTTTTAATGGGGCTATACTAAGAACAACGCAAACGCCTTGTCGCTTTCAAAACTTGCAAAATAAATGACCAAGGTGCACCGTATCAAGAAATTACTGTAAACACATTACTTTTACAAGCCTTACATGGCCCTTCCCTTACTAATACATATAATATTTAAGCTGCCCATTACCATTGTTAACTAAAACAAATCAGATAAAAAATGTCTGAAAAATTCTTTGCATGTCTAAATCGTCCTTGGCAAAAGTCAACGCTAGAAGCTGAGCCTCTTAAAAGTTAAATGGCTCTTTTCACTTTGATTAAACTAAACAGAGCCTCTGATTGCGGCCCTCATTAATTTGAGTGTCAGCTCATCGGAATTATAATGGACTCTTTTGAGAGAGATCTTGTTGCAAGCCTGATAGACACGGCGTGAATGATATGACGTAATTTGTTGCCAGATGAAATGTTTTGTTGTGTTTACGTTCAAGATTTTGGCAGACTACGTTGCCATAAGTCATTTTCAAAAATATAAAGAGGTGTAGGTGTAAGTGGTAATATCTTCTTTAATGTACATTATGATATGACGTAATTTGTTGCCAGATAAAATGTTTTGTTGTGTTTACGTTTAAGATTTTGGGGGCCTGCGTGGTAATATCTTCTTTAATGTAGGATAGACTGCATTAACTACCAAATCCATTATGAAATAAAACTGCATTATACATAAATATTCCCGGACACTATTCACCTAGTGCCGTCCATCTAAACATTACTTATGTATATACTTTTTTTTGAAAACATACATATTGTATATAGCAACACCCAGACCGATACAAACAGACATGTCCAATTGTCCATGCACACAAATATTTTGTGCGGGGATCGGACCCGTGACGTCTTGGTGTAACATCCGACATCTCAAGCATTATACCAAATCGATCGTCTAGATTTGTAGACATTTCTCTAAGAACACCATCTCCTTGTTCCAGAACGCCTAAACGTCCTCTACGAAAGGAACTGGACGAGGCTGGTGCACGAGCAGTTGAGGAAGTTCGAGTCGTCAATAGTGGCAGCAGCTCGACAGTCTCCAGAAGCCCAGCCGCCAGAACTGGCCCTCGAATCCAAGTGGACCTTCTCCGGAGCCCTTATATATTGCATCACTTTAATTACTACTATAGGTGAGTGTGGAATCATTAAGAGTAAGATTTCGTTGGTTTATTCGAACGTCTCGTTGGTTTATTGGTACCTGGCCGTGATCTTGGGGTCCTGGGTTTATTTCCCAGGTTGAGCAAAATTTGCGTGGGGTTTTCGGATAAGGCAAGGATGTGGCAAGCGGATGATTAAGCCATTATTTGAGTTCTATCAACTTGAATCAGTGGAGCGTGCACACACGGGCTTTAGTCGGGAGGCTCACGGAGTTCAGCTTTGTTGCTAACCCATGGTCCCCATGGCCAATGGCTGTTAACTATTTAGCGCCTAATTAGGTGACGAGAGAGTACCGTGGGGTTTAATTAGTGGGTAAGCTCTTGGACATTTATAACCCAGTCCAGAAGTAGCATAGCTTCCAGGGCTTCAGGAAAAAAGTTTCACGTTTTTAACGTCCACACTAATATTGAAAAATATTCCTCAGGTTATGGAAACGTTTCACCTCGTACCGCAGCAGGAAGAGCAGCAACGGTAGCCTACGCGGCAGCTGGCGTGCCTCTCACTCTGGCATGCTTGGCTGGTCTGGGAGCTTCGTTGGCGCGACTAGCAAGGCTTGCATGGCTGAGGGCTACTAAAGGAAAAGTGCCTAACACGTGGCGTAAGGATGGAGAGGTTTGTCCGTTTTAAATTTTGTAGGTCATTTATGATGGCCATTATTGATTTGCTAGACTAGTACCGCCAATAGGCTACTTACTTGAGGCCAGTCCTTGAAATTTCAGTCCTTGAACTTTTGTTTAATTTCAACCATCCGTATTTAATTCTTCTGGGTTTACCTGTTCTTAGGAATATATGCTCGTTGTTTTACTAACGTTGTATTTGTCACTAACATAGCATAAAATTAAGACAGTCCTCTAGCTTACAGCAAATTATGTTTTAAATTAACAATAATAGGTTAGAGCGTGATAGTTTTAATGACTGTGACAATAGAAGGCGAATCGTCGAAGAACGGTTTCTTAGCTCAAAAATTTTATTTTTCCATCCAAATCAGCTCGAAAACCTGCAACTGCACGAGCAACAGCGCCTTTTACCGCAACCGACAGAGAACAACCAGTACACATCGTTTCCCCCCCGCTCACACCGCTCCCCCGGCACTGTGAGGGCGCGGGCCGGCGACCGAGGTCAATATTCGCAAGTATTTGAGCGGGCCTCGCCAGGCCCCCGAGCGGCCACGCTCGGTCGTATCAAGCGCAGTGCCTTGGCTGATGGTGAGCTTATGTTTTGTGGCTTTAGCGGGAGTGAGAGAGATGGAAGAACAAGACATAGTAGAAAGAGTGAAACAGACTTCTTCATCTTCAAACACACCGCGTGCAGTTTGTATTTGTGCGTCTTAGCTTTGTGTCGCCGCACGCAACTCAAACAAAATCTCGACCCGTTTTTCAGTGCGCACAAGGTTCGCGCGGCACGGCTTTTTAGAACCACTTTCGTTTAGCTACAAGTGATAACCCTGAGACAGGCGAGTATGGTCGGTAAATATGAACACAGAACAAGAAAATTTTCTTATATGAAGTATTAACACTGAATACTCTTTCTACTATGGATAAGACGTAAATTACATACACATAAATAGGTAGATGATAGTGCTTAAGGCTTAAAAGACCCCGCTGAATTATTATTTTTTTCTTTTTTACTTATTCTATCTATTCTATCAGGAATTGCGAAATGCCGTCTTTTAAGCCTGTTTTTAATTAAATTAGCTTTGTAAGAAACAATGCTACTACAATAGACATTGTGACAATGTATTTTCCTATTGTCTCGTCTGTTTAGTAAAAACGTGGTCGTGCTACAAACTGTGACAGGTTATTTTTATAGCAACGATAATATCAAGGTATCATTGAAATAATTTTAAGGTATGTTTTGTGTGATAAGAGGTAATTGTTTTATAGTGAGGGCTACGAATAGATTCATTAATTATAAAACAAATACTATCAAATATGTACAGGAAACTATCTCTGTAATATCGTGAGTATGTAATGTATTATAATTATATTTACGTAGATTAGAAGCAATTTATATTACTAAACACACGATGTTGAATCGAAACGGAATTTGTAAAGCCATTGAATGTACACATTTCACGCTAAGTAATTATAATCCTGCATTAATAATTTCTAAAGGATATTGAATATATTGAGTTTAGTTTAATCGAACCAAATTATAATCAGGAATGAACACCAACTGTAAATAATGCGGTCGCTGCTTCGCAACGCTTTCATTGTTCCGCCTCTTCAATTTACCAATGGGATGTGTGGAAATTAAATATCCATTAAATGGCAAATAACTATTGTTCCTTGAAGTAATCAACAAAAAGGTTAAAGTCATAGTCATAATGTATCGATTGGCAATAACAGCTACAAGGGGCCATCTAGTGGAAATTTAACATGAGCCAACCCATATAAAAATGCATGCTATTGATGACGTAATTTTCATCGACAGAACCACATTCTTCATCAGCTCTTCAAACACAAACGTTAGACCGTAAGAAGACGGTGGGCAGCATGAAGTGCCTGGCCACAGTTCACGGGCCAGGACGAGGGAGAGGTAGGGGGACTATACAGAGGCCAAGAGGAGCTGTTATAGAACAGCTAATAGCTGAAGAGTGCGGGGAAGTGCCGCTGAATAGAAGTCAAGAGGATCTCGACGATTCAGAGGATCCTGACGATGTGTAAGCGTACAATGATTTCTATTTAGTAAGAATCTTTAAATGTACCTACAGCTTTTTCTTTGATTTACTTCTAACTTAATATCTGCTAGTTTCTTATGTGCACATTTTGTATATGGCTTTGAACTTTGAACTTTATGGTTCTATGCATGGTAAGAAATAGTTGGCAGAGGACATGATAATGGTTTCACTCTATATAAGTGTCAATAATGAGGAAAAATATATTTTGCCAATTTATTTATTCTCAATTCAAATTGTTTAAATCTCTGCTACTGTTGATGATGATAACAATATAATGGTGCTTTAGAATTATACATTGACGGTTCACATTTTTCAACAGGATATGTCCTCACGACACGCCATCAAGAGTGCCTTTGATCTGGAACGAGGGGAGCCACAAAAAGAGCTGTCCTGCCCCCAGCAGCAGCGCTTCCACAAGTGTCCAACACCACGCCCACGTCGAGCACTGCCACGTGCCAGTGGGCATCGTGCTCTTCCTCCTCCTCACGTACGTCTGCGCCGGCGCCGCCATCTTCTCCGCCTGGGAGAACTGGAGCTTCCTCGACGCAGCGTACTTCTGCTTTATCGCCCTCGCCACCATCGGCTTCGGTGACTTTGTCCCCACCTCCTTCCTCACCTCTAAGCAGAGCACAGAAAACTCCAAAAGCGAGTACATACAAATGGTCGCGTGCTGCGCCTACCTTGTCTTCGGACTAATTCTCATAGCAATGTCCTTCAGTCTTCTACAAGATGAAGTTGTCGCTCGATGTTCCCAATTAGCCAACAACCTGGGACTCTCGCGTCAATGACAGTACGAGAAAAGCGATTGTAGCTCCACAGATAATCATCTGAGGATGTTATGATCGTTGTTGTAGAAAGCAAGAGAATCCGCATTTGCTGGATCTGTACTTCTTAATATTGGAATTGTATTTCATGTTACCCTGTATAAATAAATTATTTTCTCATATCAGCATGATTGATTAATAGTGAAAAAAAATTGAAACTTTTTACGGAATTTGTACTCGAAATTGAATGAAGTTTGTGGTGTAAATAATGTATCATATATTTATAAAAGCAAGGCTGAAATTGTAATGAAACAATAAAATTGTGTTGAAACGTACTCTTATGTCATTCTACTAGAAGCACCTGTTTCAGATAAACCTATGGAGACCTAAACAATCAATATAAAGAAATACTTATCCATATTCACATTCTAAGAAATAGCAACATAAATAATAATTTTATAAACAAGAAATATTTCCAAATTAATATTCTAGTCATGATTTCCGACAAAAACTTTTGTCCAGTTAATTTGGAAAAGTTATTTCGACCCAAGCCCAAAAGTCATGATCGGAAAATAATTTCCTTTGACTGCGACGATTTTTTAATTATAACATAATAAATATTTTATAATTTCAATTTATCCTCGAAAGCTGATCTAGGGGTTTGAAAACTTGGAAGTGATTGCCAATGTACATACAAGTAAGTACTTAATAAAAAGTATTTTTAATAATTCAGCTATGCTAATTAAAGCTATGCTATAATAACTAATATCTTAGTAAAATCGGTTATAGAAAGCTAAAAAATAGTAATTGGCAACAGCCACAAAAATAAACCATTTCTGTAAACTCTGTAAGTTTATTACATTCTGCAGTGGCAGTGTATTTACAACCTGGCTGCATTAAGAGTGCATTCACGTAGAACTGCGTACAAAAAACAATAGCCAATTTAACACCCGCGTGCAGATGAAACCACGAATTTGCATTAAAAACAGAGTCATTATTTAAGCGGAGCACGGGAGCCCTCGAGCTCCAATACTGCGGGATCATACAATGCCATGTTACACGGGCTAAACGGATTTACATGATTCGACGCTAAATCGAAACCATGAATGAGAGATTAAAAGTCTAAAATATTTCATATTTCGTAATTCCGTTTAAAATATTTACTGATATATTTTAACCTTTTTATTAGGTAGAATATGTTTCAATACGAGGTTTGTCAGGAACGTTCACTACAAACAAACTGGCTGTTGCTTCGAAGCAACTTGACAAAGCTCGACTTTATCCAGATCACAAATTCATCCAGATTACTATGCATTTTAGAAATAGGTGACGACACTGATATCCAGTTTACAGATCGAGCTGCTGTGGATGCTGAATGAAACCGGCGAAGGAAGCAAGAAACACAACCAATAAATAAATAAATGTCGAACCTCATCACATACCACACCACCACAAATATATACTTGAATACAAATCTGACCATAACCACGAATATATACTTAAAAACAAATAAACATCCAGACACAGAACAAACACAAAATTAAATGTTCATCACATAAGTGTTTGTCCTAGGTGGGATTCGAACCACGACCCCTGGCGAATAGGGCAGGGTCACTACCAAATGCGCTATCGGGCCAGTCGTAATAATAATGATGTTGCGAGTATTTGCGTGTATGAAACTATTTAGGAATAGGTGACAAAGCGTTCTTCTTCATCCTAGCGTATTCCCGATTGCATCCAGTATGGAGCTCAGGGTCCGCTTCGACTATGATCCTAGATTTGACAAGCCTGGTTATTACAATGGAGCGATTGCCATCTGACCTCCGTAACCCTACAAGGGAAACCAGACCTACTTGGAACATAGTCGGGACCAACGGCTTAACGTGCCTTCCGAAGCACGGAATCATCATTCTTTTCAGACATTCAGGTGATTCAAGCCTGCAATGTCCTAACCAAACTGGAAACATTCACACAAAGTGATGCTCCCCGCGGGATTCGAACCCACGACCTCCGGGTATTAGAGCCCAACGCTCTTACCACTGTACCACGGAGGCAGTAATAGGTGACAAAGCGTTAAAAGGACAAAGCTGATTGAATGGAATCGACAGATGTAAAGTTCACTTCGCGTGGTCAATTCCCGCGCGGCAGGATTACGCGCGGTCCACCGCCGGCCTTGAATTACTACGGACTGGACAGTGGACACGGTCCTTCGACGAATTCAGCCCGATTTTTATACATTTGGGAAATAGAATTTATTTGCCCAGGTGACGAGTTTATAGTACGAGAGAAAATAATGTCTTATATTTGTAGCGGTTATTAACTTCAAGTTTAAGCTGGACAATTTTATTGTTATGTAGTTACTTTGAGAATTTGGTTCTTAAAACACATTAAGACGTTGAACTATTAGAATTTATCTATCTAACTAGAGTTATGAATATTTGGTTATAATCTTAGTCTTGGGTTTGAATCCATGCCGAAAATAATAACTAACTCAAGTTTTTGAAATTATCATTAAATTTTGTTGCGGGTACTTTGGATGCTTGAACTTTTGGAATATTTTCTTTTTATATTTATTTACCGATTTCTCTAGAGTAAATTAATCTGTTGGCGCTCAGAATATACCTACCAGAGACACATATTTTATGTTACAGACTATGCAACATGTGTTACCACGCTCCAATTGATCTATCGGCAGTCATGTAACAACTGAACTGGCCAAATATTTGATAATTGTCCTACTGTACCCCAATTAGACCGGGACAAAGCGCTCGGCTAATTAGTCCATTAATATAATGCAATGTTTTGTCAATACTACATTATTATGCCAATAATGCACACGTCGAATTCAATCCAAATTAACAAGTATTTGAAGTACACTCTGACCGCCTCCGTGGAACAGTGGCTAAGCCGCTCGGGTATAAAAACACGGAGGTCGTGGGTTCGATTCCCGCCTTGGGTCTGGTTGGTGGTAGGGCTTTTTCAGAGTCCGACTGGCTAGCTACTAGCCGACCTCCACAGGTGAAATCTGCCGCCATAACAGCTCTGGCTGTGTTCCGGCAATATTAATGTGGGAGCCAGTACACTTAAAATCAGAGGCTCGAAGATCAGATGAGTCTACAGTCTGGCAGCACATTGAGGGACGTTTCCAGGTGAAGCGTCCCTCAATGGAATAGGCCGCAGTGGCTGCTTACCATCAGGTGGGCTGCGTGCCTCTCTGCCAACTGACGTAGTATAAAAAAAAAACTTACCTACAGACAGTTGGTAACTACCAGACCCATAGATACTGACAAACCTCTATCTAATAACTATGATTTTACCCTATGCATCAGAAGTCGTGGGTTGGAATCCCTAGGTCAAATTGTATGATGAGCATTTGTGTTTGTTCTGTATCTGGAATTTAGACGTTTATATTATTACAGCAGCTTCTTCGTTATTCGTACAATTGCTTCCGCACCTAACTATAGGATCAAATCCTTTTATATGTTGTAATCAGATATTTTAATTGAACAATTGAATTGAGTTTAAAAAAGAATGTTAAAAAAATAATAAAATTATCTTTTCTATTGGACTAGTAGGTATCTGAATAAACGCTGAAAAATACCCACCACCAATCAAGTATCCATCCAATCTTAAAATCAAATACGTTGTATTTTAAAATA
This sequence comes from Mecyna flavalis, assembly GCA_949319885.1. Classification (NCBI taxonomy): domain Eukaryota; kingdom Metazoa; phylum Arthropoda; class Insecta; order Lepidoptera; family Crambidae; genus Mecyna; species Mecyna flavalis. Next base: position 9,720,163 of record OX439436.1, read on the forward strand.
AAGCCAGTTATCGTATATAGCGATGCAAATACACGACTGTAGGTAACACTATTACGCGAGCTCGACGCGGGTAACCGAGTCAGTAACACTCGGTTATCCCGTGGCTACGTGCGAACGCTTAGCTCTCACCACGGTTGTTCCTACACATGTAGGCTTCCAATATAAACTGAATAATGAATTGTGCAGTGTTATTCAAAGTAACATTTATTTGTAAGTGCTTGCATTTTGTGGAAATTAGAAGATACGAGATGGCAGACAAAAACGCAGTCGACTTGCTAGTAAGTGAAAGCTTTAATTTTAATCGAGGGGCATAAAAGTATCGTTTTCTCCGTAACAAAAAGATAAAATATATATATATATATAAATACGAATAACAGGAATCCAGTTTGACGTTGATAAATACCCACTATCATTCCAATAGTGTATATTACGAATATGCATATTACACACTAATTTTACACATACATAGGATAGCGGTTGCTCCAATGTAACAATTACCGCATAATATCCGCTAATAATATGTTGAAGCTGTTTTAATACATAAAATATACGCTGAATTCAGCTTAAATCAAATACCCTTTTTTTTTAAAAGCAGTCAGCCAGTGTTGCAAATACACGACTGGTAGGTAACACTATTACGCGAGCTCGACGCGGGTAACCGAGTCAGTAACACTCAGTTACCTCGAGGCTACGTGCGAACGCTTAGTTCTATCTAACTACTAGCTACGGTAATTCAGACACACGTAGGTTATGTTTATCTTACTTTATTTTATATCTACTTTTGAGAAGAGGAAACGTAGTCAATTTGATAACAAATGATTTGACTTTGAAAAAATCGTTACTAGCCTGCAGTTTTTTTCCTAGTGGATTGGTGGCTATATTGGATTAGCTAGACTAGATTAAATAGTTCTACCACCACCGATAAAATATTGTACCCTCATATTTATCTATAAATAGTCTGATAGATGTGACAAGTGTAATAGACGAATAAGTTGAAGCAATATGATTGGCAAACTTATATTATTATCAGTATACATGTCGAATTCAGTGCAATCAAATACACAGTAAATTGCGGTACAACACTACGGTTGCAGGTAACACTATTACGTGCGCTCGACGCGGATAAACGGGTCAGTATCACTCAGTTATATGCCAGCTAAGTGCGAGCGGTTAGCTCTGACACACGTAGGTGACGACTATAAACTGCACTACGATTTAGACGAGAACAGTGTATGCCAAATTATGAGCAGTCGACCTGTTGAGTGAAGTTTATGGCTTCGTTTGAAAAGACGAAATGTTTAGTTAATTTTGTTATACATCCAAAGTTGCCAAAAATATTCTTTAAATTTGACGCATAAAGATATTATACCTGCAGAATTTCCTAAGGAGACGAGTGGATATAAGGTAGACTAGATTTTGAAATAATTGAATAGAGAACACTATATGAAGTCGGTTAAAAATGGCACCAGCACAAGTAATGCTTGCTTAGTTTGGGCCTATAGATGGCGCAGTGTTGTATAATTCAAATGTGGAAAACTTTTTTTAGTATTTTTATGTAAGACAGAGGCAAACAAGCAAGTGTTACAACCAGCTTTGTGGTTACAACTGATCATTAATAGTAAGTAATCACTACCGCCAAAGGGTACGTACGATTAGGATTTCAAATTTTTCCTGCCTTTGAATATTTAAAAATGCACCAAGATATTGCCTAATTTTCAGATTTATTTTCAGATGTGTATCAAAGTACACATTTGCTGACCAGCCAGAGAATTTGGTACTTATTTCCTTTTGTGGTTTGATAACATTTCTTGGAAACATCCATTAACCTATCTGTTACTGCTGCCCATCACCTAGTTTCACTATTGCAGGCAATAGTGTAAACTTCATCTTCTGTAAACAAACTCCACTTCATCTTTCAAAGTTCGTATCGGATAAATCTTCAAGTAACTTACCGTCTGTTCATATTTTGTTTGAAATAAATACACTATCTACCATCAGGGCTTCGTGTTTGGGATCAAAGTTAAAAATTATTTTAATTTTATTAGGATTTACTTTTGAAAGTTAAGCAAGAAAGCGGACCCCGGCACTAGGCTGGGAAATCGCTAGGACGAAGAAGAAGAAGAAGAAGAGGATTTACTTTTGAAGTTCGCCTTTACATAGAGGTACATTTAGGTAGGTAGGTACAAAAATAATTTGATAAAATACTTTGTGTCATTTATAATTTACAAAAACTTGCGTGCCTTACATAATACAATTCAGTTGGCAGATAAGTTAAATTACAAACGTACAAATTACCTACTATTAAAAATTGTCAATGATATACATGCAATACCCGATTAGAATTTATTTAGAATTAGAATTAACTTATGGTAGCGATTGTGTTCACGGATCCCATCGGTTGGAATGTTTTGAGGTCATACTTTCTCAAAATTCTGGTCACAAATGAACAACACAGTAATAAAGCTAAATAAACTTTGCTATGCATGATTAAATAAAACATGAAATGAAATAAAATGAAATAGGTAAAATTTAAATTTATTATTAAAATTAATTTATTGTGCTTGATGTTTATGCTCGACTTGACAAAATGGACATCGCAATCCAATTTAAGCGGGAACAGCAGACCTAAGTCACACCAATCGCTACCCAGAGTTGGTACTTGCCTATTCAAACTAGTTTGCAAATTCCGAAATATTACGACGGAGCGGCGCCCACCTGTTTCCACTACGCCTTTGACTGCGGAAACTTAATAAAACTTCTGAATGCAACCTTTGGCAGCGCGAAGTTTCGCTGGAACACCGAAGAAAGATTGCCGTGATTTACACCTACAATGTGTTGTCACAAAATTGAGTTCTGAAAGGGAAGTAATCGCAAGCCTGTTTCGAGGTTATTTGCCCGTACAAAGTCGTAGTTATGGGAAATTGTAGCAATAAAATAACGAAATAGCACAAACATTGTAAGACGGAACCGAGATAGAATTGGCGAAATTTACGAGCCCACTTCCGTATAAAGTATAATTTCAAAATAATGATAACTCATATTCAAAGATGTGATTCTTATATTGTATCGTTCTATTTGGGCGACGAATCATAAAAAGCAGCAGATCTATTGGTAAAAAGATCATTGAAATTTTCAATTTAAATAAAAAAAAAGAAAACTGCAGAAATGTAGAAACTTTTCCACAAGGAACAGTCTTAATTTTCTCTATTTTGAGCTCTCCAGAGGTTAAACAACTTCAACATTTAAATTTAGTTGTAGCAGAATTATTGCAAACAATATTATTATAGGAGGCCGCACCATGCCGTTGATTGAAGTTCTGGCATTCATCAAACGAATTCGAAACAATACGTGTGCTTTAGAGACCCTCGCTTACATCATTAGGCAGTGATTTTACGTAGACTCGTTGAAATGTTGCTACGTTAATTAAATATAATTATAATAAATATAGTAACGTAAATTGATATGAATGTGACAGTACACTTGATATGAAATCCTCGATGCACTGACGAGCGTAAAATATTACATTAGGGTTTCTTTCGGATGAGATGTCCAGAAATGGTTCGGCTAAATATCTGTCGGCTGACCGAAATACAATAATCGTTCTGTATACAAAGAGCTATTATGAATTTGACCTGTAGCGGTAAAAGTCCAGTTGGTCTCAAAATCTTCTGTCTCGTAGAAAATTTCCCATAAACTATTATGTCCAAGCTACCAGAAGCAGATTCAGAAATATCCAAACTTAATGAACATGGAATGAATCTAAAACTTAAGTTTACAAGTCAAGTTTAATTGATACACATCCCTGTGATAACATATCTTGCTAGCTAAATCTTTGCTAACTTGCTTGTTACTCCGATTTCTAATTAACCAATCGTTCAAAGATTTATGAAGTACGATCTAACGTTTCAACCTGAGGTTTCAAATAACCTCCGTCAATATTATTTGACGCAGTTGACACTAGCTCATTTGAATATACATCAATTCCGGTATTCCGGTAATGATATTCCTCCGAGCTCCAGCCTTTGAAGATGATTCGAAGGCCTTTAGGCCTAAGATATCAGCGTCGCATTCATTAGTCAAATCACCGAGCCATTTAAATATTTTAAGCACTGAAATTCTATAATTAGAATTAGATTTATTGCATTATTTGCATTTTGCTTCCACTTACAAGCGATTTAAAAATTTGTACAGTGAAATGTTTTGGATCAACCTGTAAAAAAAGTATTAAAATTGGACGAATCCTCAATAAAAACAGTGTTTTCTTACTTTCATCTGAGCTGCGTGCTGTCTGGAAGAGAAATGGCATAAAAAGGATAGATTTTCAATTTTCTTTATAATTCGATGTTTAAACTTGTGTTTCACTCAAGCTAAAATCATACAATCAAGTATTCAATTCTTTCAAAACTCAATTAAGTAAAGACACGGAGTCTTCTCGATCCTGGAGAAATTAATTGTACCCTAAAACACCATAGACAGAAAAAAGTGTTTCTATCTTTGTCTCTAAGTATTTGTACATTTGCAGTGACAGTAGAGTCCGAAGGGCGAGATGGATTGTTTTGTTTCTCATTTGTCTTCTTCTCAAGTCTTGCAAAAAGGTTGATCGATGTGAGCCTTATAAACACCTGTTTTGGAGTTTTTCCCGGATAATTAATGGACGTCTGTCGAAGCCTTCAATCAGTGGGCTGTGAACAAACAATTTAATTATTGTGTTAAAAGGCGCTGTGATAAAAAGTAAGCTATACAAACTTCTTAGGACGACTACCTATTAGTGCAATCTGATTGTTTTGTTTGTGTTTAGTATAGTCAGTTTAGCCTAGTCTAGTAAATATGCAAATAGGTGCAATCTGATTGTTTTGTTTGTGTTTAGTATAGTCAGTTTAGCCTAGTCTAATAAAATCCATAGGTGCCCGCCAAGACTTGGAACCATTCAGCAAATAACATCTGACATTACGCACCCCTCCACCAACCCGCATTGGGCCTGCGTGGTGGAGTATGGCCCACACTATCTCACATTTGAGATAAAGCTTGTGTCCCAGCAGTGGGAACGTATATAGGCTGATGATGATGAAACTTTTTTTTTTTGCAATGTGTTACAAGACGAGCAGATCGTACACCTGATGGTAAGCGCCACGTCTGCTGTCCCGCACTGCCCTGCGCCCGCACCGAGACGACAGTTATTAGGTCTCATATACCCAGTTATTTCACTATGTTCGTCTATCATAACATAATACTAACTGGTTTTTAAAGAGATAGAACGTTGATGGCCATTGAAAATAAACTACATGTTATAAACATGATATCGTAAGCATTTTCTACAACAAAATTTTATCACACATCACTTAACAGACTCATATATCAATACGGAAATTCTAAAAACTTACACAATAGAAAAAATGGAGAAACCCACAATCCCTGTCTATTTATGAGCGGAAGGATCACAATAGATCAATATCTCGGTTATAATCGGCTCGAATAGATTGATTCGAATACGTTACAATATTGGGAGAAATTGTGAGATATTGTGTTTGGTCTACAGTCATTATAACTATTGTTGCGTAAGAGGCCTAAATTATTAGATGTATTTATGTAATCAAAGGATATAATTAATAATAACAACAACGTTATGTGTTCAAAATTCAACACGGAATCTCATATTTGCGTGTAGGAATTGTCACGAAGCGTTGAAATTAATTTTGCCGGTTATAGGTTAAGAAGTCGCGATATAACATCAGAGGTCGCAGGTTCGATCATAATGTCTGTTTAGACCTGTCTAGATATATCCTATGTTTGATTTGTATTATTGGCATCTAACAGATACATGAACTTGTCTGACAGCAGTAGAGCTGGCCCTTTATATGTGACTTCAGGAAAGGAATGTTTATACAAACAGTACAACTAAGTTTTTAATCCAATCTGTATGTGCTAAGCTAAGTTTAATCAAGAAATGATGACGAACATTGTTGCATATTACTTAATTTACGCCTCTATAACATTAACAAAATTACCTATTCGTTATTGTTGACTCTTAGACCAACGATTTAAACTACAGCTTTACCAGTTAATCCAGACATTATAGTAAGCCTACTGCTTATTGCACCTACTAATGACTTCTCAGATTTAAAACTGAAGAACCCTTGACTGTCCCCGGCACAGTTTCAGACGCGAGCAAAAAATACCCCAGTCATTGTTGCCTTCCCTAGGGTGTGCTAATGAATTCCATTGTCAAAGCACAAACGTCGCCTCATTTCCTATTCGCTGCCAGCCCTGCTTAGGGTTGACTCGGCTGCTCAATCAAGCGTGGTCAGTGCGTAAGATCACTATTTATTGCTAACTAGCCTTCCGCCCGCGGTTTCACCCACGTGTAATCTCTTTTTTCAAATATGCCCCCTTCCCCCCTTACTTACATAGAACATAGAATACTTTTGGTCCCGGAAATAAGTTTCCGGGATCAAAAGAACCCTATGTTCACCGGGGATAGTGTAGCTTTCCAACAGTGAAAGAATTATTCAAATCGGTTCAGTAGTTTCAAAATTGTTGTTTCCGCGGGAATGAGACGTTTCCCGTAGGAATTTTATAGCCTATGTCCTAATCCGGGTTATAAACTATACGTGTGCCAAATTTCATCTAAATCCGTTCAGCCGTTTAGGCGTGATTAAGTAACAAACATCCAAACATCCAAACATCCAAATATCCAAACATCCAAACATCCAAACATACAAACATCCAAACATCCAAACATCCAAACATCCAAACATCTAAACATCCAAACATCCAGACTTTCACATTTATAACATTATAAGTAGGAAAGTTGATTCTGCTTTACAGGCACATTATAAAATTCACGATAACAGCTCGAGCCGGAAAGTTTGTGATTGGGTCTTCCGTCTTAAAGTCTCAATACTCAGTCACAGTCTGGAGTCTGGTAATCGGCGAAAACAGAGCCTTGGAAAGCACGTAAAGCCGTCCAGTCGTATCACGCTGCTATACCATCGTGCTATATGAATAATGAAATAGAGAATGCACACATTATACTTAATGTACCCTACGTAGTAGATTAATCGTAAATATTATATGATGTAACTGAAACTCGACTAGGAGGATATTATTTTATACCAAATTAGAAAATATGCAATTGGACATAATCACGTGAATTTTTATATAGCAGGGTGACTACCAAATTCACGATACATTGCCAGTCAATTTCAATAAACAGGAGAATAAAAAAATCGCATTGAATTAGAAAATAAAAATCACTCACTAAGTTATTCTCGCTCGCTAGGAATTGCATTGGAAATGGTGCCGCCCGGATATCGACGCGACGTTCTTTACATATTAACTTCCGATTACAACTTTATGCAGTTCATAAAAGTTGATTGTTGGACGTTTGTTATTTGTTTCTTTGATGGTTTTTCCGTTTTTTACGTTTGAAGTCTTCGTTATGTCTCATCTTTATTTATATTGTAGTGATGATCAGTAGAGTCTGCTGTATGGTAATACATTCCTAGCTAAGCATCACTTAAGACCTCAAAGAATACCTTGTGTTCTTTGTACCTTTTGGTAAGGTATTTAATATTTTTATTATTGCGTTGTGAAAACAGGTCTCAAAATTTTATGTATTCGATACAGGAACCAAAAGTGTTACTAAAGTTTAAGTGTTACAAATCAATAATATAATACCTAATTGTCTTAGTTGCGTTGGCAACTGACAAAACTCTGGGCCTTTCTATGAAAGCGCGACGTATTATAATGTCTACATTACAAATATTGTTGGCTAATAGACAAGTCCGTATACCCAGTCAACCCTATCTTTAGCGCAACAGCGCGACACAGCCTAAAAACAATTCCCGGTGCCAGTCCGACCACCGCGGGCTCCTTTCATTTTCCAAGCGATATATTTTAATCTGTGATGTTTATGCAGGGTCGAAACTTTTCCAAGAGCTTGTTAAAAGCGTGTCTTTTGTAATTTCGCTAAAAGGGTACGGCGGACATCTATATGTTAATTGTGACTTGCTCTAGGGAGCGTCACACATGTACGGAATTAACCATGAAGGGACGGGATAAATGGGCACCTACTCATTTGGTGTAATTGAATAAATGTCACTTTTGAAGGATTTTGGCTTTGTAGGGTCAAAGAAAACTGGATAGTCCTGACCGGTTCGGTGTTGTGAATCAGAAGTCGGTTTTTATATTAAATTTTGGTGATTCGGTTCCTGCATACCAATAATTTTTGTGCCTTGTTTTCTTTTTACATCGGTCTGTTTGTTTTAAATTGTATTTTAAAATATATTATTATAGGTATTTGCACCAAAAGTGTTTGTTTATCTGTCATATAATTTAAAGTTTAAATACTTAAATAGATTTGGTAAATCGAAATTTGTGAAAAGCTTTGTAGGAGTAATGATATATTACCACAAAACTTTGTGGATGACACGCATTTTTTTTTTTGTAAATCTGAAAAATACCAACTGCTTTTCATAAAATAGACCAATGCCGTTCAACGAGGCGTTTAAATGTCAATAAAAATCTCATTACGATAAAACACTAAAAGGGCTACGACATTAATCTATTTAAAAATCAAAGAACTCATTTGAGTGATATAAAGCACTTAAACGGAGGGTGCCCGCTTAATGAGACCTAACGTGCGCTCTATTAATACTAATGGCCTTTGCTCCACGCCAGGGCTCTTCAACCCGCGGCCCGGTGATCTTTGTAGTGCGGCCCGCGGCCCGCCTGATATCCACTGTGGCAGCCATCGCATTCATTGAGTTTTAATTAGGGAAAATATTTAAAAAAGATTAACGTTATATTCCCTATAACTCATACTGCTATTACCGTGTGCAGCAACATGTCGCCATGCTTAATTGACATAAAGTAATCGTTGCAATTATGGATACTGGCTTAATCACTAAACTTGCAAAATGCGGATTAGTAATGATAATCGCAAACCCGAGCTGTGTCCGAATAATCTATCTAGGTATATAAATAAAAATTAATTGCTGTTCGTTAGTCTCGCTAAAACTCGAGAACGGCTAAACTGATTGGATTAATTTTAGTCTTAAAATATTCGTGGAAGACCTGGTAAGGTTTAAGAGAAAATGTGGAAAAAATGCGAGGAAAATACTATAAAAATAATACTATAAATATTTTTCTCAGGTCATAAAATATTGAATATTGTGCAAGATTTAGTTCTCCTTTTAAAAAGGTTGAAGACCTCTGCTTCCCGCTCTTGAGATGGGGGACTGTACCCGTACGAGTTTTAATATTTCAATTCTGTTTGGGAAATTAGTACGTGAATGGGTTAAGGCTAATTCTAGTTTCATTTGGCAACTGAATTCAGATGTGGATTACCGTGTTAAGCCTGGCTTGACTTAATATGTGAAGTAGAAGCTATGTTTAGCTAATAGATTTACCAGTACCTAACTATTATTCACGTCACAAGAAAAAAATAAAGTTTTTGTCAAGTATTTGTATCGAAATAGTCCAGGCAAATAAAAATATCTTTGGGTATTTGATCCAATAAAGATCCAAGGCGGCTTTGGTAGGTATAGAAAATAGACAAAACACGCTAGGACTACGTGTGTGTCATGTTTTCGTGTAGGTAACTCATCTAAACACGTCACGTTTAACCTCATAACTTGCCGCGAACTGGCCAGTCACTGCAGCCCACCTCGTCCCGTCTTGCTGACAGGGACACGGGGAATGACTAATGGCCTTAGTTTAGGGACAAATATTTTTACCAACAACTTACCTTTATCGGTAAGTGCAAATATTTTTACCTAAAACTAGCTTATACGGTAAGTTGGATGTTGATTTAGGCTTGTACCCTCGATCACTGGAAAAGAGTGTATTGACATCTGGCAAGAATACCGTGTAGTAAAAGAAAATTGCATAAAAAAAACTAACGGATGAACCTCAGTGTAAAAAAACATAATTAAATAAACCCTCAGAATCAACATAATTTTATGCAACACGTTCCTTCTGCGTGGAAAGGAACGTTTCTGCTGATATTGAATAAGCGGTGGTTGACCCTAAAATGGAAAGTAAAGTAAAGGAAATCCAGGTGAAGCGTCCCTCAATGGAATAGGCCGCAGTAGTGAGTGACCGCTTACTATAAGGTGGGCTGCGTGCCTGTCTGCCAACTGACCTAGTATAAAAATAAATAAATTACAAAGCTGTAAAATTTCATTTTATGGACTTCACAGCTTTATAGCCCACATCACAGTCAATTGTGGTTATTTGTAAATATGTGGATATTTCAAATGTCTCTTTATTAAGAAGACATGTAGCCTGCCTAGCGGTCACTGCAGCCTATTGAATTATGGGGTACTAATGAAACATCGCTTAATGTACCACACTCTAGGGTCCACGGATCTTCGTGCCTTTCCCATAATAATATTGCTGGAACATAGACAAATATTAGGTATGGGAGCAAATTTCAATCGAAGCATAAATTAGAAAAATGTTAGATAACTTTTTATCCAACAATTGAGATTTTATATAAGTTATAAATATACATACCTATGTATATTTATAACTTCAATAAAATCTCGGGCACACGCGCCTTATCGTAAGTCTTCATACATAAAATAATTTATTCTATTATCCTTATTCACCCAGTTACAGCATTTCTATACTTGTAGCCGTCTTAACAAATCGCAAGTTCCCCACCTTGATATCCATCAATCATCTATTCATTCCGACTAAATAGACACGTCACACTTTGTAGACTACCTTACGAACAAACAACACTATTTACTAACCAAAACTTAACTGCCACGCGAATTTCAATCTAACGACCCACAAAATACAATAGGTATTATCTTCCATAAAATATTTCCGCTTGGTCGAACTTTTTTGAAACTGATTTAGAGGTCCCTGGCTGACATATTTTTTGACATTACGGAGGACAGAGAGGAATGTTTTTGTATTAATCTTTAACAAGTTCCGGAGCAAAGGAAAGGATGTTTTCGCATTACTCCCGACATTTTCTTAATTTTTCTCGTTACATTTCAACAACAATTTTTTCACTAACAAAATCTTTTGTCGCCTTGTCACTTACATGTTAACATTTTCTTAAATACGCGTCAAATATAGGTCCTTTTCCATGTGTACTCGTGATTTTAAAAGAGGGCAAACGCTTGTCTGGGTTTGATTCTGGTTCAGTACAAAATATGTGCAAAAACGAAAATGAATGCAAAATATGTTTAATCTACATCTGCCCTTTAAAATTGTTCATCCAAATCGGTAATAAGATTATGCAATCACATCTTTAAACTCAAATACTTATTTATTTGCACACGAAATGCTAAATGTTTATAAAGGTAACATTTTAAATTTCATCGGGTCGAATTCAGACAACTTATTCCTCATAACTTGTTTGCACTTCAAGTGCAGTCGAGTCGATATATTCGTTTCCGCAAACGTGATATAAATCGGGGCTAAGGAGAAATAAAAGTGGTCGTGTACTCGCGTATTCCAAAATATGTTCCAAGCCGAAGCGTGTTCTAAGCAGAGGCATGTTCCAAGCCGAGGCATGTTCCGTCGAGCGGAACGAAACCGGGCGATGAAGCGTGCACCTTGGCGATAGTGTTAGTGGTGCTTGGTGATAGTTTACCTTAGCCTCCTATTGCTGTTTATGAGCTTAAAGTGACGGATTTGTTGGAGATAGCTTGTTTTGTACGGCATTAGATGCATCATATCGCAATGTCGTGGGCACTTATTTTATGACTTGATTTAACATTCGCCTGTGGGCACTGCAGGGCAAAGGTCTTCTTCATGAAAATTAAGTCATCGTCAAAATTATGGGTACTGTGTTTATCACCACGCGTTTTTTTCATTCGTCATTCGTCTTTCTCAAACTGAGAACTGAACCCAAGATCTAGAGACACTAGCCCAGTACTTAAAACAATTAGGCCGATTTTATCGAAGAGGCATCCTACTGTAGAAAAAAACAACACGGAACCAATTGAAAGTTGCTGAATCAAATTTTTTTCTAGTTGCAATGTCACACCATTTATACATTGGCCGGACCAGGAAATACATTGAATTGTTAATATCAAGTTCCCTGAGCCACTACCACACGTGCCTGCCAATACGCAAGCAAATGTATTATTCCCGTAGTCCGTGACGGCTCCCGGCGATTCCTCACACGTCCGCGGGTACAAATCTATCAGAGACGGTGTAGACGAGAATTACGAAGGGCCTAAGTTGATTTCGAAGGAAAAAGTGCTCTGAAAACTGTTTCACTGTTACCGTTTAGCATTTTGATTATCACGTACGAGCAAAATTATGGAATCACAATGGTTTATTTTTAACCTATTTTAGCATAGAATTTAATATGGATGAATAAATGATCTGAATCTTTATAATAATACTAGCCTTCCGCCCGCGGTTTCACCCGCGCGTAATTTCTTTTTCCAAATATCCCCCCCTTCCCTGCATATTTCCAGGATCAAAAGTAGGTACCCTATGTTCACCGGGGATAGTGTAGCTATCCAACAGTGAAAGAATTATTCAAATCGGTTCAGTAGTTTCGGAGCCTATTCAATTCAAACAAACAATCAAATCTTTCCTCTTTATAATATTAGTATATAGATAAGTCTTTGTATAGATTAACCAGTTTTTAACGTCAGTTAATTCAATTGTTAAAAATGTTAAAACAAGCAATGTTAATTGCTACATAATACGTATACAAGCTTAAATATTGGTGACAGAAAACAACATCAACATCTCTGTCTTAGCTTAAATAATACTCCTATTAATTTTAGTGATAATTCCTTGCTACAGACTTGGCGACCAATTTGGTGTAATGTTCAAGAAGCCGAATATCGTACCAGAGGTAACATGTCTGTTTGTATCGGCCTGTTATACAAAACAAAACAGAATTTAAGTAATGTTTATCTATTTTATGGCACCCATAGTACAAGCTAAGCTATAATTTGTAGTTTGGGGCTAGATGGCGCTGTGTGAATAATGTCCAAGAATATTTATTTATTCATGTTTTATGGAAATGTGGTGTCGTTTTCGTATAATTTCATGACTTTTTGGGCTTACAGTATGCCGAGGGCTCCCAAATGTTCCATCAGGCGGAACGAGCCCGTCAAATGGAGCGTGGACGATACCGCCTTCTGCCGACGCGATGTGTGCGAACTCGACAATCATCAACATAAGTGCTTATTGTGATACTTTGAAGAAGGAGATTATTGTGGCAGAGACACACTCATTATCACCTGCTCGAACATTAGGCTTAGTACCAAGAACAAGAAGACTTTCTTTCGTCATCCTATCTGAGCCAAATTATTATTTGACGATAAGATTTTAATAAGGAATCCGTACAATGAGTCAGCAATGAGCTCAACTTATAACAAAATTTATTAACCATATGATAGTTTTTGCCTATACTATTAGTAGTATTCAAAGTCATTTACAATTAAGGTTACACAAACGGTAAAATGCGGGTTTGGGATCTCATAAAATATTAATATACAACTTTATTCTTTGGCTAACTTTGACAAAGAATACGTAATAAAATTATAAGGAGAACTTCTAACGGAAATGACCTAAGCGGTCATACGATGGATTAAGAGAGAGTAAAACACTGTAAACCTATCTTGAATTCACATAATAAACAGAAACATAGAATTTGAACAGAATTTAGCAGCATCGTTAATACTTATATCTCATGGGCCGTTCAATCACAACAAAATGGGTACCTGTTCGTCCTTTGAAGGGGATTATAGCAGGACGAACATTCCTGAGTCCCGAATTACACACACGGCCGCAGGACTTGCTAATCTGCGGTTACGGTGCACACCAGATCAGACCTTCAAATCTATATATATAAAACTCAAAGGTGACTGACTGACTGACTGACATAGATATCTATCAACGCACAGCCCAAACCACTGGACGGATCGGGCTGAAATTTGGCATGCAGGTAGATGTTATGACGTAGACATCCGCTAAGAAAGGATTTTGATCAATTCCCACGGGAACGGGAACCACGCGGGTGAAACCGCGGGCGGCCGCTTTTATGTATATAAAATCATACACAATTTACATATAATATGGCCCCTCTCTAAAACTACTAAATAGTTGGTACTTCAAATCTTACATCAAATATTTACACTTTATTATCTTTTGAATAATAAATTTTATGTTCCTCAGAGACATTTATTCAAACAATTTAAACACTGCCCATGAATTTTTGACTACAGTCGAAAGCAAAAATAAAACATTTACATTATGTATGAAAGCCTTATTCATGTGCTACACTAAAATTATTCCAATGGCTCTATTTTTACAAACAAGGAACTTTTCAAAAGGAAGAAGGAACCAATAGCTGATAAAAATAGGGTAATTATTGTATTATATTAGTTCGGCGCACGCAAAAACCTCGTATAAATTTGAGTGAGCACGTAAATATTTGTTCCTGTTTAGTTGATACTCACATTACAGCACGAAAATTCTACATAAACCCTTCTTATCTCGGGTCTAGCTGCATCGTTTTGTGGGAAAATATGTCTTATACCTTTCGGCAGACGATGAAATTTTACTTACTAAGGTTTTGAGTTATGATAATACTTGTTAAACAGGAATGTACGAAAAAACGCTTGACTCTGTCATCGTTTAATATAAAGTATCACGATAAGAAAACACGCAACTGGCCAGGTTAGGTGAAAATTACAGTACCTAGTTGATCAGGGAAATAAAGATTGAATCAGTGGGCTCGGTATAATTTACTTTCTGTAAAGTTAAAATACATATTTTGGCTTACAACACTTTAATACCAACACGAATTTATAAGTAAATTATTTAAGTTTTTAATAGTGTTAAACATGTTAATTCCTTATACCAAGCCTGAAAACAATCTGTGGTCTAAATAATACAAAAAAAAATTGAGACGTCCTCCTCTTTTTTTATAAGTCACTTAAATGGGTCTAACGCCTAGGCAACATAAGCCCATTTTTAAAAAGAAACAATCGTTTACTCCTTTAAATATTTTATCATGTCTACTAAATTACATTTCTGGTAGACAGTAATCAACTCACAAACCTGTCAACTAAAGTTGAGAATTGTCTACGAAAGACGATATTCGTAAACCTACTTTCGTTATAATTCATACTAGGCTTAAAGAAACTCAAAACAATGAAGTGGCATTAGAATAAATAAATGAATACCGCGCGCGCAGTGGGAGCCATCGCGGTGATAACGGACGAAGTTCGAGTCCGCGGATGTCCGCGCGGGACACTTGCGGAAGTTCCGCCTTAAATTACTTTCAACCCGATTTTCTTTGATACTTTAACCAGAATATTAAAGACGATGAAACTCTTTACGCATAACTTAAGATTTTTGTTTGCTTTCTAAAACTTTTTGTTTATTTAAAAACCCTGGGTCGCCATGGAATGTGGGACGACGGGTTTAGACCAAAAGAGGACATGAGGATTAACTATTACGACATAAAATTGAAATATAAAATGCTTTAAAATAATTTTATACCTTTGATATTTGAATAAAAAGTATTAATAAATAGTAGTTTTAACTAATATGTGTGTTTTATGTACATAACCAATCTTTGGTTTTTTTTTGCAGTTAAACCCGGTCTATTTAGAGGTTAAAAAGTATTTAGGGGGTATTTAGAAGTACAATGAAGTAAATTACAACACATTTTATTTCTGTTGGTTAAACGCCCAGCTCCCATACAAAAATGCCCATGAAGACAAGTCGACGGTCATATTAAGTTGGTAATGCATATTTATAAATCTGCCATGGCTACAAAAAGAAAAACGGCTCATAATCATTTCAATACCCGAGTGTCGTAAAAATTATCGCTTTCATTGAATGATGGGCCAATTTTGTTTGTGGGTTCGTCTCCCACCTTAGTTTTTTTGTAGAGTGTGGAGTATTGATTTCTTCACTTGGGTTAGGTTCTCGAGGTCAGGAATTCAATTTCCGTGTCATGGTTAATGGAATATGGTTTCCGTTTGGAACTTTTTCAGAGTCCAATTGGCTCGATATGTTACTAGTGAAATCTTCCATAACAGCTCTGGGTGTATTGCATAATACATAAAATTATTTTATATCTTTGCCATCCCATGACGGTGATTACTGTTAAGCAATCCTAACCTCGTTTTACATAATGTAGACTTAAACCATCTGTCTTTGGCGATAAGTGGAAAAAAACTTTATAGTAAACTGTCCCATAATGGCTTAGTTGGACGCTTAACACATTGTGCACCACATGACGTCTTTTTGCAAGCTGAAATGAAGTATCTACTACTTGTCAAAATTTAACTACTCTTTTTCGCTTACTACGTTACGCTACTTTCTTACACTATCTATACTAATACTAATATTATTATAAAGAGGAAAGATTTGACAGTTTGTTTGTTTTTTTGATTTATTTATTGTTTGTTTGTATTGAATATGCTCCGAAACTACTGAACCGATTTGAATAATTATTTTACTGTTGGAACGCTACACTATCCCCGGGTGACATAGGGATACTTTTAATCCCGGAAATGTTGGGGGAAGGGTGGATATCTGAAAAAAGAAATTACGCGTGGGTGAAACCGCGGGCTGAAGGCTTAGGCATATTTAATATAAAGATGTCTAAGCTTCCGCGTCGTTTAAAAACCCCAACCTATCCTAACCTCAAACTATTAATCAAATGAATTAAACTCCCTCACAATAAAAGGGCCGCCTAAACTCCTACGGTTGTCGGCTTTATATTAAATCCTTTCGTTATAAGGGCCGGAAGATACCTAATACCGCTGGTAGGATCTCGTTCCCGCCCCAGTAAGAACAATCAATTATTGATGTACCGCTTTGCAAGCATTCGCAGCCACGAAATAAATTTTAATTTCTAATGGCTCCCCTCATAATTTGAATGCTGGTATTTTAATGTGTTTTCTGTGCGAATATTTTAATAATTTTATAGACAATTTAAAACAGCAACTGGGTACTAGATTTTTTATTTATTTATTACTTCTATCAAGAAGTAACGTCACATTAGTCAGGCAGGGATGACCATTGACCAGGCCAGAAATTGGTAGAATTGGCACTGTCCCCAAGCAGTAGGGTTATGTTAGAAAAAAAAAACATTTATGTGGGATTGTATTGTTGCATTTCCCCCCTGTCACATTGACTTGCATCCAAAAACTGAATGCATTTTTTTACCGTTTCATTTTTGCAACTTAATAATAGGCTAACCAGTTTTTAAAAATTCAACATACCTACCTAAAACTATTCGGCGGAATAAAACTTCGCCTCAGACCCATCTAGAATGCCTAAACCAATCTAGGTCTTTATTATTAGATCTACCAAACTTTTCTCCGTGTCAAGGAAATGTTCCATTTACCTTATTGAGGTTGTGTCATACTTTAGCGATTGCCTATTAAGAAGTTTTACCATTTATCAATACGTACTTATGGTGGAAATAAGTAGTTGGTCTGGTTTTGATTTATTTTAAACGATTATTAGTTTACTTTTCCTGACGTAATAATCTAATAATCTTTCATCATTATAAATACAACTGGGAATAAGAAGCTATATTTTCTAATATCTATTAGTAACCATTAATTATGATTTTCAAAATAGGCATCTCATTTTATTTTCGGAAAACAGTGTATAAACCTGCTCATATGTTTTTGCGATACAAAAATAACACGACCTGTAACTGGAACTTATTTATCGAAAACTCATATACTGTTGAATTTACCACGAACCGATGTTATTAAGCTCACCAGTTTTTTGCCGTAGGCCATGTTTGTTTTTTTAACTTCTAACCCGTAAAATACGGTAATTGCCGTAGTATTGGCAGCACCGGGAGCGTCATCGTGCCACCAAAATGAAAAAATACTCTCGTACATACAATTTAGGTTCGTTTCGTTAGAAGAAAATGTGTTAGAAAATTTACGGGGTTTTAAAATTGGCAGAGTTGATAATTATGTGTAAACTAAAATAAACTATAATAGATCATGAATCTAGAATCCACAGACAAACTGTGTAAGTTTATTATTTACGTCAGATTTTACTTGTTGTTTCATTTTTGTTTAATAAATAAATAAAATAAAAAACGTCTGAAATCATGTGAAGCCATCCTGTGCCTGTTGTATCTCCAGTCGTGTCAAATTCTTTCTCTGGCCTATTCGAATAAAAGAACTGGGTGGTTTCTTTGTTTCCATTGAAATTATTTTTAAATCATGTTTTGTGAAACGAAGAACGTATCTTCGTTTTTATTCGTGTGTCGAACAGCATATTAATTTTCACTGCTAGTGATAATAATTTGATGATTTTCAATTGTTTTTGCGTAGTATTTTACGATTAAATAAGAACCTTAATCAGACGAGAGTAGTGATAAGAGAGTACTTCATCTGTCTTGCCGTTTAGAGATGTGGCGACCTCTACGTTACCAGAATATTATTTCACTACAAGCCGTGCCACTAATCACTGCGTACAGAGTCCGATAAAAGTACCCGTGCCGTGTGGAAAGGTTAAAAGCAGGAAAAATACCTTTTACCAGTTTTGCACGTCTTAGAGATGTAGCGACAAATAAAAAAAGGATCAAAAGTGTTCAAAGCATTTATTCTCAGAAGATACTTTAAACGTCATCAGATCAACCGTTTAAAGTCCTGCCTTGCACAAAACAATAGTGTTTCAGCGTGTGTCACAACTGGTCACAACAATAGACTTGTATACTCGTAGATAAAAACTAGCTTAGCAGATGAAAAACACCCTTCAAAAGTTCATGCATTTCCGTAAATAAAAATAAAAGGAAAACAATGATAATATTTAGAGATACATAATTATTTTTTCCAAAAAGCCTCTTTTGAATTTCTTTCCCGTTTTAGTCGATATAACAGTATTCCGCCGCCGGTGGTGTTACCTTTCTGAAAATTGAAAAGTGACGATATCGCAACTGGTACATAATGAATATTTTTTTTATTTTGGTCATAACGTGGCCCTTTTTTTATTTATACTATTTTTTAATATATTTTATTGATATAAAATCACTTCGACTATCACGTTTAAAAAAAAAAAGAAATATCTTACCTTTATTTTTTTACCTCACGTGGAAATTATACGGTCGGATTGACTCTAAAAGAGCAGTATTACCCTAAATGAATGGCTGAATTATTTAGGTTCACTTACCTTCGGCCTGAAATATTCGTGGTTGAGCCGAGCCCAGCGTTAAATGTAAATCACGAGTTGAAGAGATGCGAATTCCATCCTTATTTTAAATCGGAAATCTAGGTTAGGGATGTCATGCGTGACGCCATTAAAGCAATCACTTTCATGCTGCA
Source organism: Mecyna flavalis (assembly GCA_949319885.1). NCBI lineage: Eukaryota > Metazoa > Arthropoda > Insecta > Lepidoptera > Crambidae > Mecyna > Mecyna flavalis. The sequence continues at coordinate 9,739,467 of OX439436.1, forward strand.
GGGCAGGGCTAATTTAAAGATATGTAGTCGTTTACTGATTGCAGGGATTCGAATTGCCTAATGGCGATTAATCTTCTTGACATTTTTAATGAGATGCGCCACACCTGATTACTACCGCCACCCATATACATCTGCAATACCGGAGAAATCACAAATCGCCAACAGTCTAGTTTTTTAGGCGACAAATCTCTAAACTTATAATGAAATTATCATGTTACATCAATCCGAAATTTCAATTTGAAAGTATATATTTTGATATAAAAAAAGGATCTAAATGAATAATTTTACCAAAGTCAAAAGATACGTCAACGACACAAGGTAATCAAGCATCTTAAATTACTTCAAATCACTTAACAAGGTATTGATAAACAAACAAGAACCCACCCAAATTATGTTCCGACTCTTCAATTACGCATCTTCGCCGACCTCGTCAGCAGATTATCCCACACAATCATTCTTAGAATCGTATAGCATAATCTCATTCGAATCATTCGAAATTATACAATCGACAGCCCTACCCAGGCTCAGCGAATCGCATGTTGGATTGACGAATTTGCTAAGTGTACCGAACCGTGTGAATGCCTACTCAGAAGGATACACGTTCAAACAGAATATCGGAAATTTTGTATACCATCGGAGCTAACTGATGGGGCATATGAATGGCGGATAGCTCGCCTAAGCCTAACTGAATAGATTTGTTGTTTTCGGCTCAAAGCAATTTCTATAACTGTTTGACTATCTATAAATACACTGAAGAAATAAATATAATTCCATGCATTGTATGGATATTCAATTGTATGGAGTACGCCATACCTCACATTAAAAAGAAATTAATAAAATGTCCCTGAAACAGTTACCCTACTTTACCATCAATTTGATATGTACTCAAAAACATGTTGCCGAAGGACTGCTAAAGCTATCTCATTTGTTTTGATAATACCAAAGGACTCTAATAGAGTTGTACATAGTTACCCAAAATACCTAAAAATAAACCCATCACTCGCTACAGGGACTGAACTAACGAATTCTCTTCGGAACAACTGAATTTTCCCCTTCGACAATCTCTTCATTGCGATGGGTACAGTCTGCTACATAAGTAGGAAAGCTTGAGGAGGAATTCGAAATATGGTGATATCGAATTCATAAGCAAATGAATGATCATTGTAGGTACATATGTTTAGTCTTCAATTTACCTTTCACAAATGGAGTTTATGAACCAAAATATTACGAGTACTTTATCTTTGAGTACCTTAGAAACATACATTATTAATTAAAGACTAACTATTATGTATCGAAGGTTACTGAGAAAGACTTCAGTTACCCCCCGACAAGATCCAACCGTTTCAAAAATTTGCCGTAACACTTTGCCAGAAAGAGCTATGTGCGCCATAGTATGCTCCACATTAATATTGCCAAAACATTGAATTAATTTTAATAATAAAATTAACCCTTTCGCAGTCGATAGTACGAGTAACATACATAGAGAAAACTACACAAATACGAATGTGGATGGTGGATAATAGGATATTTGGGCAAAATCGTTCCTCCGCAAGTCGATTAAAGGATTATTGTATCATTGGCGGACCGCACGAGCGCGTTCGCCCGAAATTAATGTTCCCTGCTTTAGAGGTAGCTAAGTATTTCCTTTTGCGGATCAGCCTTTTCTCTACGATTATACTCTTCAGAGCTTCGTAAGAGTGCTCTTGTATTTATAAGTAACTACCTTGCCTACGCGGTTTTACTTGCGTTTTATGTTTTGAGTTTATAAGTATATGTATAATTTTTATAAGCTAGACTACTATATTTATATTATGTATAAATTATTCCACAAATATGGGTAATTGTATTTGACAAATACACGATAAATTGTCAACTTTCGCTTTGGCACGCTTTCACCACTTTTTTTAACAGTCTATGTGTTTCTTATTGTGTATAATTATAATAAATGTATGAAATTACAAAAAACACCTGAAGTACTAATATTCTGTGCCCGAAGTACGAGATATGTATTGCTTAGGTTACAAATAGAAGGCGCTTTGAGAAGATTTTAATAACAGATCTTGTGAAATCTTGAATCATGATACAAAATTGTACCTAGTAGTTTTGCTGTATAAAATCAAAATACTTTCCCTATGAAAAATCACAGGAAACTTACTTGGGACTCTTGGGAGTGATAAAACAGTGTTAAGGTGTTAAGTGCGAGTTTAGACGATATTAAACAGCATTAAAGTTACTTGCTAATACCTGTGCAAAACTTTTCCTAATTTGCTTAAATAATTATCATTTTCGAGGCATGCAACAGCAAGAAAATATAAGAGCGTATATTTACTAAACAGTACGGTATATTATAGCCAAGGAAATTGTAAGTAAACTGGACACAATTTGTTGAACATTAAAAATAAAATCTGTTAGATGATAGATATTTCCTTCCCGAGTAAAAGACAAAATTAAAACATTTTTATTTTGACAAAACTTATTTTAGAAATCCTTCCAAAATATAAAATACTCGTAGTAATGATGAATGAGTAAAGACAGAGAGAATGAGTGAACAGACTATTTTGCCAAGAAACATTACTTCCCAAGCGGCAAAGTGCAGTTGGTGGAGATCAATTGTGTATGGGCGAACCCCAGCTTGCGCTTGAGATGGCCACAGCGGAGTTTTAGTCAGTACCCCCAGAAAGATGGCAACAGTGACATAACCTCGAAGGCTCTATCAAATGGCTTGACTAATATCCCGTACATTGATCTGACACACAAGTTCCGCCAGAAGGTTCTACTTCCAAGCAGGACAAACACAAATGTTCATCACATAAATGTTTCTTCTGGGTGAGATTCGAACCGACGCCGTTTCTTGCATGGGGCAGGGTCACTAACAAATACGTTATCGGGCCAGTCTATGAAAATACATACAACTTTCATCTTACTCTCAACAACAAGATACCTTTTCAACAAAGGACATGTATGGTGACGACGCGTCAGTCTTGTGTTTGTATCAGTTGTTCAACAGGGAAAAACAGAATAATGTCACCGAGCGTAGTTTATCCAACTGCAGGTAGGAAGCGACGCAACTTTGCGGCAGAGATAACGAACTGGACTGCTTGTTGCGCCAGAGTACAGCTGTATTGAAGATAGCACACGGGACTTTAGTTTGTATTGGTTCTTGACTTCATACCACCAAAATCGTGCATACTATGAGGTATTATTTTATCTGAAAACAATCAATTTGCACGTAAAAAAAATCTTTAGATGGAATGCTCATGCCTACTGTTTACTTCCACACAGCAGCAATAGATGGCGTCTGCAGTACTTTAATATGTAGCATCTATAATAAATATAATATCATGATTTCATACTTTTACAAACCGCTTCATTATTGGTTGTATTTAAAAGCATCACATTACCATTAACATTTGCTTTGTAGAGTTAACTATCAGAAACTAAAAAAAAACTAGTCCAATAAGCTACAGTCGACGGCCACTCTCGCAATATCAAGCTGTATGTTTCGACTCGCGCTGTTGCTGTGTTTATTAATACAACTTGCAGTTTATGCAAGCCAAAGTTAGAATTGGATACAGAAGCCAGATGAAGTTTACTGTGCTGGAAGAACAAAAAGTCTACCAATATTATTTATAAAGCTTGAACCTCTAAACTAGAAAGAACTAATTTAGAAACTAACCTGAAAATAGGTTGTTTTACGACCCGTAAGAGTTGTAAATTTAATAGCTACCTACGGTAGAGTCGTTGATTACAAAAAAAAGATACATTTTGTTCAATGAATATTTTGGTAGTTGTTTTCTGGGTTAAAAATCAATGCATATTCTGAATACAGTCATGCATATGAATATACGCATAGATTTTTAACGCAGCTTGGGCTGGATGGCGTTACGAAAAAAATATCCATGAGTATTTTTAAACATTATGAAATAATTTCTTTTAAATATAATCAGTGCATTTTTAAAAACGAATTACAATACCTTGTCAAGATACCTTTCTTACGGAGTAGAATACTTTGATGTACCATAACCGCAGGCTAGCGAAACCTACGTCACTACTACGTCGCATTACATACTAAAGTCCTCGGTTTCCGCTCACTTTTTTTTTAATTGCACTATGTAACAAGACGAACAGATCGTACACCTGAATTTTAAGCGCCACGTCTGCCCTTAGACAGTTCAGTGCCAAACGTAACTAAGCAGTTACTGTATGGCCCGCCCTGCGCCTGCTACACCGAGACGACAGTTATTAGGTCTCATAATATACACAGTAATATCGTTTCATCCGAAGATGCTCGCCTTGTGGCGATTTGCCAGCCGTCCTTGTGAAGAAACATCATAGTAACAATACGCATACATGACGCCTACTACACCTACTATGCTGCCTCTCGCCGCGATTGTTTTGCGTCGTATATTTTCTTAAATTTCAAGCGCGCTACAAAATCCGAGCTCAACAATATAATGAAACACCAAGTGACCTGTAAATCGTCCGCGGTCCGTTGTCAACACACTGACCCCAATATACCCTGGCACATCCAACCGGAGTTTAGTAAATCAACTAACTGGTCTCGATGAAATTGCAATCCGCCGCGAATACACGCAATTGGCAGGCGGAGCGCAGGTGGATTAGTCACGCATCGGCGGGAATTGCGTTACGTCACCGGCGCGGGAGGCGCTGACGATCTATTTACCCATATTGGTCTGATTTTCGAGTGACAGCTTCTGTGGACCGATAATAGCTCGCATTTTTGTTTCACCTGAATTTTACTTTATACCACATACATAGTTTCAAAACCAAGGCTAGAAAATATTGGCCACATGTATAATTGCAAATGTTGCTGGTATAATTGACATATCGTGGACCCTCTGTTCTTCTACGTACATGGTCCGATGGGACAACTTTATATCTCCAGCAAGAGATCAACCGCAAACCGGGCGCTCTTTCGTATACGTGGCAGTATCCACACCATAGTGTTTTCTAACTCTAATATAAAAAAATAATGAAGTCTACTTATCGTTTCTGCCTATTCTTAATTCACCGATGCAGATTCGTTTACAGAACTAGTCTTGTATTTATAAGAACTAGTCTTGTTTTTTTTTTGGTTGTGGTAGAACCATGTTGTTTTACAGTACGAATGGGACCAGACCCCCTTATAAGGCCGTAAAGCATCAGCAATCCCCCTTGGTGTTGCAGATGTCCATGGGAGGCGGTGATTGCAGTGCTTACCATTCAGGCGACCTGATGGCTCGTTTGCCGCCTCTGACATAAAAAAAGAAGTTTAAGTAACAAAACCACTCAAAAAGATAGTCCCATAAAATACGCACTAGCATCGTTAAAGTTATTTCCTGTGCAAACAGCTTAACCTCAATTTACTCGAAACCGAATCCCGTCATCAATAGTAAATCAACTGCTAGCCAGTCCCAGCGCCGTACATCTGGCGAATAAACGCAATTGGCAGCGGCGTAGTTGGGATTAGTCGCGCATCAACATCGGCTTGCTCGCCCATCCATTATGTCACACGCGGGAGAGAAATGGTCAATTGCATAAGTATTGGCCTATTTAGTCGTCCTCTGCAGGACATTACTGAAAGCCATCGTCACTAATCGATACACGCTTAGCAAAATGCAGAGAACTGAAATGAAATGGAATAATTTATTCTGCAAATTGATTTTAGAAATATACTTTTGCACGACAATCTTTTTTTCCCTACCAGCACTTCGACGTCAATGGCCTGTTGAAGAAAGAAGTGCCGCAAGAAACTCAACAGTTTTGCCTTTTTTAAGACCAGACAAACCTGAGCTGTGTTGAGCCTAGGACCAGGAGATCGATACTTAAACCAACAGACAATCAAAGCATTGCTTGCATTTGCAGTTAAATTCAAATGGTTGATATTTAATATTTGCTTGCTTGGAATTTGATTTATTTTAAAAATATCTTACGCAAACCTTGCGCTGGTAGTAACAACATGCATAAAATGCAAACTGTATAACATGATATTGAAGATTGAACAATAATTCTTTTCACTTTTCAACAAAATCATTCTAATCTTCTCTTACCATCAGGAGGGTCGTAGGTTTGAGCGCCACCATCGTGGTATAAAAATAAGCCTTAAACTTATCAAATAACTGAATTACTAAACAAACCACTTCTCAGCTAGCCAGCAAATTTTAGTTACCAAAGTTACCAAACTTATCTACAACTAAAACAACGAATAATTAACTCTTGTTTATGTTTTGTTTATATTTACCAGGTTACTTGTTATTTTTACAAACGGTCATTATTCCAGCCGGCCAAGCCAGATGGTAATCTTAAGCGTTTACTTGCGCATAGTAAAGTCGAATTTACTAGTAAAGTCGTAGGATTTATGTATCATGTTGGTTAACACCCAAACCAAATTTTTACTCAAATTATTCCTCAAGATGTATACTTTATGAATATCATTAAACATCTATATGTACAGAGTTGGAAATGACGATAAAATCGACTTGAAAAACATGGTTTTTTGCGCCGGTTTTACGTCATTTTTAGTTTTATATAGATTTTTTAAGTACTTTAAAATAGTTATTGTCATTTAATAGTCATTATAAATGATTCTCTATAGTATCAGCTATACACACATATTTTTTTTTGTTGTAAAGCTTCATAATTTGCTTGATATAGTAATTTAAAGATGCGCATGCAAAAAAAATTCTACCCCCGCGAAAAAATTTCGTCGCTGGACGCGTGGCGCAATTCCAGCATCCCCGCGCGGACGCGCGAGTGGTTAAGCGGATGTTCCAAAAGGTCAACCACCAACAAAACCGTGCTCATGAAAGTGTAAAAAACCCTAATAGGAAAAGAAAGGGAGTATACCTTCTTTATTTACCCTTATGATCCAGAGGTCAAAAGTCAAATATAATCCACGATCCTTCATAAATTAAAATCAGGGAAAGAACAAACATCTTCGTGTTTTTCGAAACACAAATAATATCATCGCTTCCTAGGCCCAGGATTCTAACTTAGGATATACGAACAGAAAGTATATTCAAGGACATATTTTCAATTTGCAATCAAACCTTCTGATTTCCAGAACATTTAGGAAATGATTCCAAGTCTCATTGACTAGATGCCACCCAATGTAAGGTACCCCTTTGGTCAACTTGGTTCCCCTTTGTGCCCTGTCACGATATCTCTCACTGCTACGCACTTCACTGTTCAACAAATCTATTGTTCTGAGTTTACAAAACGAAATATTTCTTACCAGCAAACATATCATAAGCTCATTAGACCCAATAACGCAGAGCCGACTTAGGCACGGCTTAGTACCGTGTCGTTACTAATTGTCAGCTAATTTTCCGATTCGAACGCGATATGCTTGTGATTGATTGCAGAACTAATCTCGTGTTAATTGAAGGTACAAATGTAATGGTAGAATTTAACCTCCCACGCAGACCTAAGGTGGAAATAAATTTGCACATTGCACATTGCCAATCAAATGACAAGCACGATGAATACAAATTAATTAAATAATGGCAATTCAAAGTATAAAAATAAAAAATAAATCTGTATTTTCTCTAAAAACAACGCAATAAAAGTGCCCGTACTTTACAAAGATTATGCTCTCATATTTAATTTGCAAGCTGCTATTTTCAAACGGAAAGTTTTATGTGAATAAAGAAGCTATCAAGATACACTTAGTCTTAAGCTTGACAGGTCGAAGTTTTTAGATCTACTTTGCAAATAAAATCTTGGAGAGTTGAAAAAGGTTTTAAAGGTAGATCTACAGATTTTCTAGACGCTTAAAGTACCAAGACTTTTTATGTATTCTCTTCACTAAATACGGATACTGTCGGTTGATTAAACATTCATAAGATTATCATAAGCATAAAAGTAGTAACAGCCTAATTTCATAATATTCTGGGGACAAGCGGTATGCCTGTGCAAAAATTTAATAAAGAAACTCTTATTAAACAAGTAGCTACTTGGCTTGATAACTTTGTTAAGTAATCATGTAAAAAACGTTATTTTAAGATTTAACTTGCAAATTGTTTCGTCAAGTTATCGTTTATTTCGCAAAAATAATTGTTTAATTTTTAATTTGAATTTTACAGAAATAATATGACTTAACTAATTGTTATGCGTCTTTTCCATTATTGTTTTCAAATACTTTTTTTTGCTTCTCGTGAGCTATTTCCAAAATATTCTCGATAAAGCCACTGAAGTTTTAAATAAAAGAGGCTTTTGTATTGGATTCACAGAGGTTTAACCTGTTGGTATTTGATACAACGAACATACTGTTGTCAAATAAAAGTCAGTGGGTGGAACGGAGTTTTTTCGTCAATTTTACTACAAAAGCACTCAGTATACGAGTAAAGGAGCCGTGCCGTGGAATAAGATACTCGTAGTTTCCGGCGAATCTTTAGTATCTCAATGTTATTAACGCTCCGATTCTATATCTAAATTGAATTGAACTACTTGTTTTCTTTTAAATCTTTTTAAAAGGCGGGTCTAAGTCCTCATTTTCCTTCGTGTCCGTGATCCGAAGTTCCCCTTTATTTTTACGGCGCCAATCTACAATCTTATCAGCCTTTTTTGCCAATTTCACACATACTCGACTACTTCAGCCTTTATCTTTACTCATGAATTTCCCAAACTTCACTTTACGACGGTCCCGGGTGACTGCGTTAGCTCTGAACTTCAAACAATTTTGGTATTTAAAGAACAAACAAAAACCCATTATTTGATTTAGGTAAAATATAATATATTATTAATATAAGATATTATCTTAAAAAATATAACACTTGCTAATTTGGTTTTAGAGAGGTCTGAAGAAGATATATATTTACATCTTTATGATAATTAAATTTTAAACAATAATTTTTGGTTTGATTAAGTAAGCATGTTTTTAAAAGTCAAATATACATAATCTTAGCAACGTCTGCTTGTTGTTGTCCTGTCAGTCCTCCCAGGTATATCTGGGCTGACGAGGTAATGAAGGATCTGCGTGAACTCCGAGTGGAGAAGTAGCGGGAAATAGCGCAAGATAGACTGAAGTGGCGCCTTTTGTTGTCGGAGGCCAAAACTTATTTTGGGTTGCTGCGCCATGTAAGTAAGTAAGTAGGCTTGTTGTTGATTCTCTTCTTCTCCCAGAAGCTTTTGTTCTAGGTCTCCCTACCTAGCCGTCATTTATCAAATGCATACCTATGTTATACTGCAGTTAGCACTTAGCAGATAGGCACCTTATACATAAGAAGCATGGCTATTGTCCAAGTTTCTACTATCGGTAGTGGTATCGGCCCATCATAACCGGCTCTCGTGTTCGTCCCCGATTAGTCGCGCAGTGGGAGAGTTCACGGGTCATTAAGTTCTTTCGGACGCGCGCCCTACTTCGCGACCGTGGGGTGCGTTATTACATGCCGCTGACCATCTTGACGTGTTCCGTGGAACATATTGAGGAAAGTTGTCGCCTGTGTTTTTTGTTGGCTGGTTTAACGGTACATTTGATTTGTCTTGTCAAATTTAATCTTTCAAGCCCCGGATTACCAGACACAATAGAAAATCTATTGTTACGCGGCACCCGAGTGCCGGTTCGGGATTGAGTGGTTAAGCTTAGGGTGATGATCTTCATAGTTCACGCTTTTTTGTCCACTTGTCTCTACCAGTGTCTCCACCAGTAGAGAGAAATCCACTTTTTTGTCAACTTATGTCTACCAATTGTTGTCGGTATAGACATGTCCACTTTTTTCCACTTGTTTCCACCGGATTGTAATTAAATGGTTTATTGTCATGTGAATTTAAAAAACATGCAAATGTCAAAGTTTCCATTTTTATTTTGTAAAATATACCTACCTTCGATTTTATTCTATTTATTCTTCTATTTCATTGAAGAAGGGTTGAATTCTCTGACACATTGAATCACCACACAGAGCGCAATACTTGCAACACTACTACTCATTCTACATGTTCTGTGATAGTGTCATACTTCGACCTATTACGACTGACAGACAGAAACATTTTGCGGCATCACTCTTCCCTATATGTTCTTGTCCTTAATATTTGTATTCCTGATCAAACTATTGCGCTTAACTAAATGCAAGTCACCTCTGCCTGTAAAACTCTAACGCTAAACTAACCATCTTTTGATCGCAAAGTAGGCAAAAATGTGTAGAGCCCACATTAATATAAGGTTGCAGGTTTCAACATGAAGTAAAAGTTGTTCGGCGGCTTGTTAGCAAAAACGCTGCATAGCCCAGTTACACGGTTGATTAAATTTTAATCAGAGTGTATTGGAGTAGAGCCAGGCTCACGATTCACAGTTAAAAAGATTTACAGTAAAGAAAAGATTATTGATGACGTTGAGATGACGCGTTCAATAGCCACAAGGCAAGGTATAAGAATGCTTTTATGCACCATAACCGCTGGCTAGCTAGACCTGCGGCCGTGTGTGGGACTCGAGACTAAATCGTCTACTACCCACTAAACTCCCCCGGTTTCGCCTTCACACCCGTTTGGAATGAGCCGGTGCCAGCCTTGTGGCTATTGACCATCCTATCCCCGGGAAAATCACAACCCCTGGCACTTGGAATGAGCTGGTCAATAGCCACAATGCTGGTACCTGCTCATCCAAATCGTGTGAAGAGGAGAAACAAGGGGAGTTTAGTTTGTAGTGAGTTAAAATAGTCCCAAGTCTTGCCGCAGGTCTTGTTAGCCTAATCTTTAAGCAATAATTCAAAATCACATCCCCTGTCACTTAGCCCAAGGTTTCAAGTAAATATGCCATAGAGCCAGTCATGTGACTCTTCTTTTATTAATCATATTTTTTGGGTAAACAGGCCATGAGCTTTCTGTCGGATTTATTTTCGATCTTCACCCAAAGCTACGATTTTTTTTTGTTTCTTGTTAGCAGTCCCGCTTGCGTAACCCCAAGATCAAACGCACACGCACCACTAGTTTTTATTTAACTGTGGCATACACTGCGCTTTTATGTAAAATGTGTGTCATTTAATACGTATAAACCAAGCTGATGAAAAGACGAATACGATGGAACAAACGACTTGTTCAATCTTGATTCGTGAGTAATCTAAGGAGTTAATTGAGCGGGTCTAATTAAAATTTAATCAAAGCGCTCCGGGGTAAATCGTGTCAATTGTCGGGACGTATTAGCTGATACTTGTGAAGGATTCAGAATTGGTTCAATCTGTTACGTCATTAAACAATGTCTAATTAACTGTGGAGGTGTCGCCCACATTGATTGGGATAATACAGAATGTAATACTTAGCTGAAATATTTTTTTTTGATCTATTTAGGTCATTAAACCCGGAGATCATGAGTTCGATTCCCGGCTTGCATCTTGATGGTAGCAGGACTTGTCAAAAGTCTGACGGGCTGGCTATTACCACTACAGCAGTTGCAGTTAAAACTCACGTGGGCTGCTTTTTTGTGCGTGGAATATTATTGACACTTAAACAGGAAGCGTCGCTCAATGTGCTACCACAATGTAGGCTTCTCTGTATCTTGGGCTTTTGTTTTCTTTTTTGAGTTTAAATTTTCCTACACTACATTTTTAGTTGATATAATTATATTGTTTTCCGAAGCCCGGTTAACCGTAATACAGTAAAAAAAGTTAACGATGGTTCAGTCAAAAGGACAATGCCAACTGTAATACGGGTAAAGAAAGGTTTATTTTCATATCAATAAGTTTGTAACACAATAAACAATTAGTGATTCCCACAAAAACTAATTTCATTTTAAGAAAAACAGTACCCATTAAAAGTTTTAGCTTTATTTATTTTGTTCTTTTGTTATTGATAAAAAATAAATGTTAATATTTTATAAAAAAAAATATTACTCTCTAACAAGAAGAAAACATTATCCCAAAGGCAACAAAGGCGATCTTTTATTCTCCCGATGCAAACCTTGTTGAAAACACGGTGCCTTATTAAAATAGGCTTAGAGGTTATTTCTGCAGAAAAAAAAATAGGTCAAACGTGATTGTTAAAGCCATGGTTTTTGTAAGAGCGTTGTTATCTAGCTTTGTAGAAAAATCAACCTAAAAATATCGTTAGCTTGATTGATTTGCAACAATGATATAGAAATAACTTACAATTCTGCGGCTTAATAAAACCCATTTATTTGTATAACTCTTAGGAGAAAAATAAAAGTACTTCTAAAGTTAGTGTCGGTTCCACGTTTGAATGTTAATATTTATTTAAGATACATCTATTGATAAATTAAGATAAATTTTTATGCTATTTGCTTCGGGAACAAATAAATATTTGTGATACTGCACAGTAGTTACAATTTATTTGAATTATGCTTCTTTTTTAACAAAATGAATTCAATTCACAACCGCTTCGCTTCTTTCGCCAGCATTTTTATTTTATGTTTAGCCCTAGAACTTTAAAGTTAAAATTCGAAAGCGATTCATTTTTTACCTAAGAATCAGTTCATCATCGATCACACGCTACGGTTACTACGATTACTGCTACGAGGCTACGAAGCGCTACGCTAAATAAAGGCCACAGCCACAGAATATATACTAAAGTACACAGCTCAACTACGAAGTTTTACGCCGCGCATAGGCAATTTCTAGTATTCCCAGTTGAATGTTACGCAACTCAGTATGCGCGGTAAACAGTTTTCAAGTGGCCATAAGTCCACAGGTTTCTATTTTTCCTCTCAATATTTCAAATGTACTTTTATGGATTGATTTGTTCTTTTGATATGCAAATGAATGCCTTATTCAAAGTGGAATACTGAGGTTTTTTTCTTCTTGAAACTCGAGTGTAAATAAAAACGAAATTGGCCTCTTTAACTTGACATAAACTTTGTCCATTGCGGGAATTAATCCCAATACCTCGCCCAGTCATTGAGTTACAAGTACTTCGTAAGTAATTGTAGTTCAATGCGCCCAGTACTTAAATAACTAGATAATAGTAGCGTACAATACATAGTCCTTCATTAAATACCTACTTACAGTAAATTATAAGAGACGTCCGGTCGCCCTTGAGAAATCAAATCGTCGTAACAAGTCGACGAGATGAAAACAACTCAACAAAGTACCTACGTAATTTCCATTTCTAGCCAAACTTCAGAATTAGGAATAACGAAATGAAAGAAAATTAAGTTATGAATATTAAAATATTTTAATGCTTTTTATTTTTATCAGTTGTCTGACTTCCAGTGCTCATAGTTTTAGTATAATATTTGTGTAAATTAGGACTACATGGCATTGGGTGAAAAAATGTACTAGAAAATTTCATCATCATCATCAGCCTGTGACAGTCCACTGCTGGACATAGGCCTCTCCAAATGCTCGCCACGCTGATCGATCCTCGGCCACTCGCATCCAGCTCCTGCCAGCCATCTTGCGCAGATCATCGCTCGAAAGTTTATTTATCTTAGTTTATTTATCTTATCTCTAGAAAATTTATTTATCTTCAATCAGCGCGATCCATCTAGTGACTCTACGCATAAAACGACTACCTATATCCAGTGTTTTTATTAAGTAATTTTAATATCCTTTTTTAGCATTGAAGTCATTTAGCATTATTATAATTTGAACCTTACCATCTGCAAACACAATCAAAATTGGTTATTGGGAATCCCCAAGTTTTCACTTACACCCTTAAAGCAAATTTTAAGATACTTTACAGATATAATAAAGTGTAAAATATATATTAAAATGTGTCGCTATTTTACGGGAAAATTATAACCAACCATAAAAGAGATACAGTCTTGTAAGAGGTATCCTAATTAAAAGCAATAAAGTATCACCCCTTGTTAATTAGCTCAAACTACAGGGTTGTATTAACTTTAATATTGGTCTTAAATTCACAATTACTGTTCGTTAGTTTTCGAGAAGATATATAAACGGTACCCAAGGGTGCATACGTATTTAGTTTCTACAACTTGGGCTCGATGGCATATTTCGAAGTGACTTTTTCCAAGCAAGCGTTGGGGGTCGTGGATTCAAATCCTATTGAGGACACACATTCATGTGAGTAGCTAACTGTGCGCTATTTATTTGGGAAGAGGAGGGAAGAGCGCATTCATGCCTCTGGAACTGTCACTCACCAAACAGCTCTAGAATAGCTACTTGGTGTAATAGTTGGTTTGACGAGCCATTTGCTGTAATGGTTGAGAAGCCGGCTATTACACCAGAGGTCGCGGGTTCGATTCCCGCACGGTACAAACATTTGTGTGCATGAACATGACTGTTTGTATCGGTCTAGGTGTTTCTATGTATAATATGGTATGTATTTACAAAAAAAAAAGTATATAAGTAATGTTTGTCCGTTGTCTGGTACCTATAGCACAAGCTAATGCTTAGTTTGGGGCTAGATGGTGCTGTGTGAATTATGTTCAGAAATATAATATTATTTATTATTACTACCCATGCGTCAGTGTTCTGTGAGAAGGCGTTACTTCCCCGGTCGAGGCTCTTAATATATCGTCTGACAGACAGGTCTGTCTGCAGCATGGCTGTACCACACTAAGGCATCGGCGTCGAATTTCGCGGGCAGCGGGTCGGCGGCTGCAGCGGGAGCGGTAGCGGCGAGATATTTTTTATGGAGCCCCATAGACCCGTTCTCGAACACAGCGAGGCGGCAGCGGGAGCGTCGGCGCACGCAGGCGCACTACGGTTCACCACTTGACAGCATCGTACCGTTCTTGACGGCCCTTGTCAAGCGGTGACCGCAGTAGGCATGCGTGCTCCGCCGCTCCCGCTGCCGCTAAATTCGAGGCCGAGGCCTAAAAAATTGCCGAGTCAAATCCTGACCTTGAATAATTTTCAAGTAAACAAAAAACTTGACACCCAATTAACTCGATTCTTTAATCGGTAAAGTCGAGAATGAAATAATTTACAACATTAAACTTGGCTTTTAATTTTACATTTCTGTTTTAATCCAAATCCTTATACTTTGATTAAAGGTACAATCAAGGAGCAAATCTTAAATCGCTGCCCCTACAAAATTATAGCATTAATTATTTTTAATCAGAATCTATAGCCCCCGTAAGCGTGCGAAGATTGAGTTTGTTCCGTTTTATGAAGTCTCATTTTGTCGAAAATGCCTTTACATTGCCGACAAGTCTTTTAGCTGACGTTTCAAGGAGCTAGGTCATTAATAATTTGATCCATTATGGCGCTAGAGAGTATTTTAAAGTGCAATGTTCTGGAAATTCTACCAAATTAGGCTTTTGTATGGACGAAGACTCTTACTTCTTTCATTAAAAAAATAATAACAAATAATATTGATTCATTTACATCACAGACAGAAATAAAAACACTACCATCCGGTTCAAAACTTCAGTAACAGACGTTGGTAAACAAAGCGCTAAGCTAATATGGAACTGGTGGGTCATGTTTTTCGAATAAACACGGACAGGTGGGCCATAAACATAACAGAATGGACTCCCAAAGATGGAAAGCGGCACAGAGGAACGCCCAAAAAATGAGGACCTTTTTCGAGGACTGGCAGACTTTGGCTCAACCTGAAGATTTTGGGAAAACTTTGGTCAGCAGTGGGTCAGCAAAGGTTAGAAAAAAAATGAAAAAGTTATTAATTATATCTTAAAATTATGCTTTTTCTACCTGATTGTACCTTTATTTCTAATTTTAATAAATTCATTTGATTTTATTTTATGACTTAGCATTGCAATAATATTATTAATCTTGTAATTACGGGTCATAGGAGATGTACGATAAATCACAAGTTATTTGGTGTCTTGTCTCTGATAATTAATTATATTAAGAAGTTCGTTAGGCCAATAAAAGCATTCGTTATATTAATATTACGTTTGTATTGCCTTTTTCCTTTATAAGTAGGTAAGTATGAATAATAATATTTCTTGCTTTCTGATGAAGTAGAACAATCAATTAATTAAGCATTATAGATTATTTATTATATTTTATTTCATTACAGATATTATTTAGCAAATCATCTTTTGAAATAACAGTTTTGCTTGGTGTTATGTTTAAGAGAATATTTCCTAATAAATATTCAATAAATAGAAATACATATAATATTACAATAAATATCCACATTATTCACACAGCTTACAAATAACTTTATTGTATCTTGTTAAATATTTTAGGTTCGTACTTTGTATAGTTTTCGCTAAACAATTCGACTTACTAACATTCATACTCACGACACTCACCAGCTTTAAAGACTCAGTAAAAGTCCTACCACCACTTAGACCAAAGCATCGGACCCACGACCTTCGGGTGAAGTGTGAAGTAAAGTGGGTTAACCACTGCTCTTCGGAGGCAAAATCGAGATCAATAATCACTTCTTAATTAAATTTCTACGTATAAAGATTAGCACCAACCACCAAAATATTTAATCACAAAACTGAATGATTGAAATTAAATCTGCAAATTGCACACGCAAAAACAGTTCCCCACTGCACATAACTGCAACAGTAGCTACTCTTAAACATAATTAAAGTTGCAGAATGAAAACTCATAGTGTAGGAGGTAGAAATATTTTTAGGAGCTTTAAAAGAACTGAAATTTTTTCTTTCGTTTAGTGCACTGGATTTATGCCGCGTTCCTCTTTTGGGGTGATTGTTACTGATCAAGTAGAAAAAAACCTACTAACTTTTTTTTTAAATAACCCCTTGCCTTGAATAACACGTTAAGTTGATCTCTCTTATGTTAAATCAGACTATGTTATGAGAGTAAGGAAATAAGGAGTGAGTCTGTGTTGAGCAATATACATAATATGTATGTACATATATTCCATGTTGTTGGTCGATCGTAAAGATTGGCCGCCCTAACGGAAAACTATGCTAGAACGTTATTATTATTATTAACTCTATTATATTTTTTGTGTGTCATTAAATGTCTGTTTATCTTTCTTTTTTAATTAGATTTATCGTCACCTCCTGTACTATAGACCTTCCGGAGTGCTCGCTATTGTGAGAAATGCTCTGTTGATTTATAATTGTTCTGCTTTTACTATGGGGGAGGGGACTCTGCCTCGTTAGTTCTTCCCAGCCTATTCCGTGTCTTCATTATTTGCTAGGAGCGTGAGGTTTTCACCTGGCATATGAACAATAGAAAGGCGCAATGAGGTAAAAGTTTAAAAATATTTAAGTAGACGCTTATGCACAGAGTTATAGTGAAAATATTCTTGAATATAAATAAATGTCAATGTGTTTTTTTTTGCGGAGAAGAATGCGTTAAAGCACCATAATCGCAGACTAGCGAGCCGTACCTATGTTATTTATATAATTCAAAAACTATACACTACGCGTTCGAAATTTGTGATTAGGTTTATTTTCGATCATAGTACTCGCTTTTTACTTAAAGTACACTAAAAATAAAAAAGTTTAGTTTTTTTTTTGGTGAGACATTAGGCAATAACTCTTAAATTTTTCATAAACTTCACTTTTTCAATTAATTTAATATCTAAATATATATTTATAATATAATTAAACTCACAAAAAATACTTACATGTAGTCTTAAACACAATATTCTCACCATTTATTTATTCCTCCACCACGAGACACAATGCGTCACACTACTTAAAAAACTTACAATAAACCTTTGACACATACCCTCCATTAGTCAAATTGCCATTGTAAAATAGTCTCTATTCCAACAAGTTAAGGGATGGCTAAGGTGTTATATTTGTAAAACAATGCAAGTGTCCAATTAGCGGGCCTTGCCGAGAATATGCGATGTCTGTAAATACCGCAGCTTATATTTAATCAACTGAAGCATTGTCATTTTGAAGTGTCTGTAATCCTCCTTCTTTATTAAGAAGGCAAAAATATTTTTATTTTCTTCACTTCAAATTGCCTTTTTTATTCTGAATTTCTACTTAGTTAAAAAGTAATAGATAAACAGACGTAGGTATTATTAGGTATTTCTGTCTATTTATTACTTTTTACGCATTAACCAATAACCACTGAACAGATTTACCTACCGCCTAAACCGCTGACCAAACATAGACCAGACCTTGTAGATATAGTATATTTTTATCCCAGGATTATTTCGATACCTCCAATGAACACTACGCTAACTCAAAATTTGCCATTTTTCGTTTTTTATAGAAATCGACCCACTTTTTTACTAATATTATGCCCCCAAATTTTCATGACAATATCTTTAAAAACAAAAAAGTTTTGAGATTTACATAACGCCAAGTAAAGGTACTTTCTTCAATTACGGGGTGGACAAGCCGCTGTCTTAATATAGCGGTGTGTATTCGGTTAGCGCGACTGCCGGCCCGCGGGAGATACGCCGCCAACTAGGAGTTGGCGGGGTGTTGCGCGGGAAAGTATTTGTTCATGTGACAGTTAGCGGTGTGTGTCGCCCGTTGAATGCACTTTTGAACAAATAATTATATAACGTAGTGTAAATCAGAGTTAAACATTACTAAGTTTAATAATTTTCACTAACTTGTAGTAAATTAAAATCGAAATTAGCTGCATGAAATGCTACAATTATAATACAAGAGTTTTGTTTTCTAGTATAAAACGAACCGCTTAGCCCTTCGTCCATATTGGTAACTAAGCTTATGTAACTAGTTACAAAATATATTTTTTTTGCTGTTTGGTAACTACCTAGTTGTGGAAGAAGAATAATTTTTCCATTTTTGTAACTTTTTGCTATCTATTATGAACGTTAAATGTTTGTGACTGGCCACTTCTATCGGAAAATAATTATTAGTATAATGAGTTACAGTCATTTATAATGATTGCTTATTATAATATGTGTTGGGTGTCAAGGGAACCAAATATTAATAATTGTGAATTTTATTAGTTATGGAGGAAACGATTGTTTTTCATATTTTTATTGGCTGATTAAAATGACGTTAGAATTTTGACGAAAAAGTTGTTACTTGCACTTTTGATTTTTTTACTTTACCATTCACAGCTAGATTGTTATTACCCAAAAATAGTACCATTGTTTTTTGCCATCCTCCAAAACCAAGACAAGAAAAAAAAATCCTTTACAAATAATCAAAACTAAATTTCCTCTCTGGAAACCACGTAAAATGCTTGTTGCTTTTGAAGATTTGCTTTTAATGGCATTCAGAAACCATATCCTCAAACAGATGTAAAAGATTGTTTTAACCACTTTAGTCAAAGTCTTTTTAAAAAAGCGGAACAGCTAAGTATCAAGTCAGCTCAGAGGCGGCATGTTGCAAGATGTGCAGGTTTGGCCCAATTGCTTATAAAATATATTAGCTGATCTAATACCACAATTAAATTTTTACTTCGATCGTAACTGGCTACAAGATTCATTAAAATCTGGTGTTGTGAAGGGGAACAGTTAAACAGTATTAAGGATGGCAGCCATTTGGAAGGATGGCATGCTAGAATTAATCGTTTTGTGGAAAATAATAACCCATCCATCGCATAAGTGTTGGGCATTCTAATGAAGGAAACAAAAATTTAATAAATAAATTCAGCAGTAAAAACGACAAAATACCAAATAATTATCATGATATTGACACAGAAATAAGTGCAACTATTCAGCAATTTTTAAGATATTACAGTAGCCCACTGCCTAAAATTTTTCTAAGTATTAATAAATGATTTAAAAGTGTTTTGCATAGTACGTTTTAATTCAAATCAACTACACCGAGCCAGTTGTATATCACAACAATCCCACATCATATCGGGATTTTTTGCACATGTCTCGGGTTACTATAATGGAAATAATTTAATCTACGAAGGTGAAAAATAATTTTTCCCTCACAACTACTTAAAACACCAACGAAAAAATAATATTTTTTGGAACTGGTTACATAAGCTTAGTTACCAATATGGACGAAAGGCCGCTAAGTAATGACACAGTTAAGATACTCTACGCTATTTATTTGTTAGCGGCTTGTATAACGGCTCAACGATTTTCGGCTTATCCTACTACAAAACGCTAACTTTTCTTTTTCATAAATTACGATCCTATATAATAAAAACATTGTTCAAAATACTCTAAATTGGTAATGAAGTCGATTTTAAATGTAATTATTAATTTTATTTTATGTAGTATACATTTAATTTATTATTTTGTAGTCTGTAATATTCCCGAATATATTCCGCTAACTTAGGATTGGCGGAGTGTATCCCGATCTTAAATTAGAGCTTTCTGCGTTACATCCCGCTAAGTGAGGCTAATTAAAAAACCCATAAGTTTTTTTAAATGTTACTATGCGGATCTTAAGCATCAGTAAATTAGTTACTCACACAAAAAATATCAAGAAAATAACTACAAAAATAAAGATTTTATCAACTTTTTTCTTTTAAGAGCTCCTCCTGTAAACCTGCACTTTTGAAGTTAGCGTAGTGTTCATTGGAGGTATCGATTTTACTTTTGTTAATAGAGACAATTGAAGAAAGTTATCACCGATAATTTTTTCAGACTAAAATAGGGGTTTAGTAACAAGATTTAAGCAACAACAACATCATAAAAAATACTTACAGATGTAACTCTTTATTGTAAAATGAAAATACTTTCTACATTTATCATTTCAACCATTACATTTATCACCTACCGACTCCAATAATTTCTATTAAAGCTACGCTGTAAGCCTACATACCTTCGCACCTTGTAAAACGTGACTCCGGCACTTAGTCAACTTAACTAACAATACAATTTTACAGCGCCATTACACGGCCGGGGACTTCCGAGATTGACCGAAAGCGCGTAAATCTCCAGCAGTTTTACTGCGACATAAATCTGACGATGAACTGGAGGTACTAAAGCTCTTGGCCAATTTTACGGGCGACCTTAAACGCGGCGCTAGTGTCGCCGTGATAATTAACTTGGGAACTGTTAGGTAACAACAACATGACAACTAAGTCACTACGAATGTACTTGGCAGGATAGTTTACCCGTGGAAAATTTTCGTACGAACTAATTTACTACGGGTTAAGTAGCACAATTCATGACTATGCCAATACGCTTATATGATAACACACCATAATGAAGGAGCTTTTTGTAAAGGAATGAAAACAAACTTTAAATATAGGTACTTTGTCATTTTCCCATAACTTTTCTGGCTAACGGGCAAAAAAAATATGAAGAATGATGTTGCAACAAGAAGTCGACAAGTCCACGAAATAAACAGAAACAAAAATGCTTATACCATAGAATAATTATATTTATTACTAAGTTAGAAAATAATATTTTCTGCAAGTGGAGCCATTAATTCCAAAAACTACCAACTAACTATTGCACCACAAAAGCAGTACCTAGAATATAAATTATAACTTATGTGCGGTACATTGTATAAACACTTTTGTTAACAGACTTACACAATGACGTAGCCATTACTTATTCAACTTGTAATTTTAATGGAGTACAGAGACCGGGTTTTTATTCAAATCTTAATTCTTGCACGTGAAACGTTCGACCTAATATGTACTGTTATTTTCTTTACACTGTTGCCAAACTAAATAAATATAATAAATATACCAGACACTACTCACACAGCGCCATCCAGCCGCAAACTAAGCATAGCTTAATTATACTATAGTTACCAGACAACGGATAAACATTACTTTTCTATTTTTTTAATAATTACATTCATAATTATACATAGTAACACCAGACCATTTAGACATGATAATGCAATCAATTGTTTGTACCGTGCGGGGATCGAACCCGTGACGTATTGGTGTAATAGCCGACTTCTCAATCATCACACCAACTGGCTCAAGTGTTGCCAACTCCAGGTCAGGTGGTCGTGTTATAAAACATTAACGCATTAAGTGCGTGTTGTTTTTCGGCGACCAGTACTCTAAATGCAAATAACGTTACATACACCAAACAGTAAACACAGTTTACAAAGTAAAATTCACGCCAAAACCCATTGCAGCGACCGTGAACCGAGAAAACTGCGGATTAAGAGAAACAGCGGTTTTTAATTTTTTCAGGTCCTATTAAAACCTGCTTAAAAAAAAAGCTTCGAAAAATAAATAAAGTCTCTCAGCTAAAGTAAATGAGGTTGAATGAATGTTTGTTTCAGTACGCGCGCGAGTTCATGGCCATCCTGAAGAATGCGGTAGTGCTGTTTTCTTAACCTAATTATACTAATATCGATTTCGATAGGTATTATTACCTATTAGGTCAACCATATCTATTCCATATTTTTTGCAACTTTTTAGTAAGTCAACTATTCATTTCATAAACGCTTTTTCTATTCAGTCCCCGATGGCCATGAACTCGCGCGCCAACTGTACAATTTACGCAAAAATTACGAAATGGATTTGAATAAAACCGTATTAACATCAATATAGCTTATACATTAGAATAAAACATAGGCTTCGTGTATTCAACTTACCGTGCAGGCGAAGCCTGAATGTTGTTTTCTGTACAATTATGTTTCCGCCTAAACTTATGTACATACACAAAACAACATTTTTAGCCTAATGGCTACATTTACATTTTTACATTTTTAGCCTTTTAAAGACTACAAAGTTTATTCAAAAAACGTCATGGCAAAAGTCGTACCTATGTACATACAGATCCATACTAAATTTATGTTTTTCAATTCACAATGTGATTCAACACAAAGGTGTCCGAATTCCCCAATCTACCAGCGCCCACACGAAATTGTCCTTCTAAAAAGAACAAGCGAATCGTTTGGTGTAAATCAGCGAGACAAACAAATCTCAGGTTAACGGTTCGGACACATCGTCCTGTGTTGTATTCGTCGTTTTACCTTTTTCTCGAATTCCAATCAGCTCACGATATGCAGGTTTTTGGGGCAGCCTGTATTTGTTTATACCTCGATGTATGGGGAACGCTTCGATGGTTTAAGGTTCAATTCCTGGGTCGAGTAAAATTTGTGTCAATTTCTTCGGATTCAGCTCGGGTTTGTGATCATCAATCCGCACTTGGTAAGCGTTGTGTTAAGCCTTTTGCCTGCAATGAGACATTCAATAGACTGTTAAGTATTTGTTTACACGGAATAAGTCAAAGGCAGTAATTTACTGACATTAGAAACATCGTCGAGAGTTATCATCTATGACACAAATATCCTGTTAACCACTCAAAGCCGAGCCGGCACTCGCGTGCCGCTTATCAATAGATTTTCTATTGTGTCTGGTTTTCCGGGGCTAGAAGGTTTAAACTTTATATTTTTTTTAAATGTGTTTGTAACATAGTTGCAAAAAAATAATTTGCATTATGTTTAAATTGCTTGGTGAGTCGCATGACACAGGGCCAGAAGTGATTGGACTTTCTTGTTATTTTATCTTTAATAGTTTTACGTATTCAGCTAGTTTTTAGTGCAACGTTTCTTGACTCTAAGCGTTCTGGGAATTTATTAAAAAGGAATCGTTCTCAACTCGATCGCTCCAATTGGAAGTAGCTTTATGAGTATTAAGTGGGATTAAGTATTAGTCTGGCCATGGATGGGGTAATTAATGATTTAATACTGTCCTGCCGACCCAAACCGTAATCCCTGGGCACTCTTTCGAGGCAAATAGTCAGAATTCGATGTTTAGACTGTGTTGGCAAAGTGGTTTTATGCGTGAATCGGAAGTAAATCTTCGTACGCATTTATGGACTTTTGTATGTGCAAAAATAGCACTATAATAACGGAAAAGTACAAGCACAAAGTAATGACATAACTATAGCAAATATAGATTTTGTAATAACCTCGCTTTTGTTTATTTTCAAATATGTTTGCGGCCAGTTATTATAATCGTTTTTTGTTTCTTTTTTAGCTCATTGCTCATTGAGCACCAGATGTGTGTATTATAAATACGGGTGTTTACTTGCTAATAAAAGCTATGAAACACAGCTGGCTTTATTAAGATGCCAGCTTTTATGTGTGGTATCGGACGAATCGTATTTAAATACTTACGCCTGGCACCTTGAGGGCATTGAACCGAAAACCTGGCTCCGACAACCCTCAATAATAACTTTGAGAACAACATAATATAATGCCGTATTCATACGCCTCGTTTCACGATCTCCACATTCATCAGTAAAAAACTAATACACATCCCGCGCACTGGACGCTAGCCATAATAAACACGTCAAACAACCCCGCATCATTCTGTCGCGAGAAAGAGCGCTTCGTATTAACGTGTAGGACGTTTCAAAGAGTTCAATCAGCGAGCTCGCAACAAAGCGTCGCGATGGAAATGAATAGAGTCGTGGCGAAGGGCCTGCCCCGAGCGCAATTAGTTACCAATGAGCTGATTGCCGCGACGAATATTTTTTGTTTTTCAATTTTCGAACGATGCTGGAACTGGCAATTAACTTTTTTTTTTGTCTGCGAAGGTGTTTACTTTTTTATGGTTTCTATTTTCTGTAAGATTGTTTATGATTAATTATTCTGTAATAAATAATAATAAGCAAAGTTTTCAATTTATGTAGATCATAATCGCAGACTACGTTCAGAAAATCGAAAACTAATTTGATCCTAAACTTGAACCTGGGACCCTAAGATTAAAACCATAAAGTAGTATTTACATGACGATGCCCGAGCCGTAGATCAGAATTGTAGCGAAGGGCAATGAGCTGATTGCGCGCGAATATTGTTTTTTACTTTTCAATATTCAAACTGTCAATTACTTTTTTTCGTTTGTCTGCGAAAATGTTTTCTAGCCAGTATTAACCTTTTTGTGGCTTCTTTTTGTCAGAGGTTGTTTACACTTTCTTATTGTTCAAATTCACGTCAGATCTCGAATGGTACGAATAATAGAGATTCAACAGTAATAATAATTCTAATTCTGTTGCATAGAAAAAAATATGCGTTATGTACATGAGATAATAAAATTGTTTATTTTAGATCTCGGCCTAAAAATCTGTACAAAGTATAAAAACAAAACAAAAACGACGAGCTTCACACATTTCCTTTAAAAAATGACTAGGACGAGAATATAACCGAGGAAAATATAAAATCATTTTCCTTGTTGTGTATGAGTAGGTATTTGTGTTTGATAAAAGCTTTCTGTTATCCTGTTACCTTTTACCTTAAAAAGGAGCCTTCTGAATTTTAAATAAAAAATTAAAATTGGGGTTTCTCTTCACTTCTAGTCCGTAAAATCAATATTTTGTATGGTCATAAAAGAAGTTTCTCATTTAATGTCAATTAGAAAGCAATCTATTGAACTCAATTCCATTGAATACCTACACTAACCACTCATACGTCCACTGTAACCACAGTTACAGAGACCATATACCTCAGGACAGTCCGTGTAACTACAGTTACATTTTTAAGAATTCGCGCCCGCCGATTGTTTTTTTCTTTTTCTTATCGCTGTGGATGTTTATAGTCTGTAGTGTTGCTGGTTTTTGACGCTCTATGATATGTACCACACCTTATTTCAAGTGGAACATAACTTCGGCTCATGGCTACAAAAAAATAAATTGTCAAGTTGCTTGTTGTTTTTGTGGATCAGTGCGCGAGTGACTCCAGCTATTTTATTCGAGAAATCATGCCGTAAGTAATAAAATATTATTGTTTTGTATATCAAAATATTTATAATCTTACATATTTTCATATTTTATAACATTATGTGCGATTCCAGTCAGTTTTTAAGTAAAAATTTTGATTAAAAATAGGTCGGTGACTCTGTGTTTTTATAAGTGAATAATTGGAAGATCTAAAAAAGTTCTTATATTATATCGTAATTAAATGTTTTAATATGAAAACTTATTAATATTATAGCCTGGTTATTACTATACTTTCTTGAAATATTCCATATTTCATTCTGGATTAGACAATTTACCATACGTGAACTTCGATTTCACAGATCATGTAGCTTTAGTTTTTATTTTATTTGTAATATTTTTAAGATGATCTATAATGGGATTTTGGTTTTAAATGAAAGGCCATTAAATTACCTAAAACCCAAAATTGTTTTAATACTGTAAACGTCAAAAATATCTAATAAAAAAAATATTTAAATTGAAAACTAGGACAAAATTAGCATTTCTTAAAGTTCACTGTAAGATCATTAATAGAATATAATGTTAAAATCAAACATAACTATTGCCTAAAAATCGTCAACTAATGAGCCTTTCATTAGTATTTTTCATTTTGCGATATTTGAGTTATTTATTGAGTAATAAGCATTTATTTAGCATACGTCTCCTATCGATTTTATTTTGCGCGTGTCACGTGACTCGCGGACTGTCCTGACAACCTAGCGAAACGCGCACGGACGTTTGAGTGGCTAAAAGGCAGTGTTTAAACTTTACATTTCCTAGTTTTCAAAAGCTCCCTCTGTAGCCCTACTTAACGCAACGAGCCTGATATATTAACGGCAGTATTTAATCCCGGCCTAGCTTCAATAAGAGTTACACAAATAGTAAGCGAGAACCGGCCGAAAATGTGAAATAAAGTTTCCGCGGTGGGAACGGTGAAATGCAGGCCATAGCAGAAAGAGTATACAGTAGGCGTGAAATCATGGTACAAAGAGTATAAAGTAGGCTATCTTTAGCTCAATCCACGGTAAAATCGTTTTTTTAAATATTAAAATTGCCTACTATATTTGCCTGTCTCAGGGTTGTCACATGTAGCTAAATTTTTAATTCAGTGTGCTGCGTAAACGTTAACTAAAAGCAATGAAGCGAGAGCTTTGTGTGGTGTAAGCCCCCGACTGACGCACCGAGAAACAGGCCGAGATTTTGTTTGAGTGTGCGTGCGGCGACGCATAGCTATTAAAGCGCACCCAAATAAGATAATGTACAGTCACACATCAGACTACTCCAATCTGTCAATTTTTTTCAACCAATTTTCAAGTTTTATTTGCTTCATATAGAGTTTTCTTTCAATTGAGAATTTTGGACCGATTGGGGTAGGTTGATCTGCTGTCGTCCGTACTTTATACTTACTCTTTTAACTATGGTGAAATGCAGGCTTTGTGTGCACCGTGTGTCTAGTACGGCTCACCAGCGTGGGAGGTTATTCAGTACCACTCGCAATTTTTTTCTCACATTAGTACCATTTCTGTTTCGATGTTGTCATGGCTTGCGACGTGCACGAAAAATTGTGATTGGATTTTCTGTCCGAAAATTTTCGGTTTCAGTCCGGACCCTGGAATTTTGCGGTGTTAAAAACCCCAATGCATCGGATAGCATGGGACTGGACCGTTGGTTTTGCAGGGTTTTGCGCATGATCTCTCTTCAGTTCTGTCACAATATTTTTCCAAAGGTCTAAAAGAGTAAAGGAATAGGAAGTAAAACTATGCTTGCGCATTTAGATTTAAAGAATAAAAACGGCGTGGCAACGCCTAGTTCTTTAAGTTAATCTTTTTTTTTTTGGATTATGTAAGACTCTTGCTGGCATAAAACATCGGTACTATGAGGCAGCATCCGTTAAATCCAGTTAAATCATCATATTATAGTCAGCCTATTTAAGTGCTACGTGCGTTTCCTCTACGTTACTGTAAGAACAAAAAAGTTTTGAGGGTACCTTGTGGGTAGCAGTATTTAACACTATTTCACGATGACTACTCTACCATAGTTAAATAACAGCATTATTTTCAGATTAAAATCGCGTTTATAAATCTGTATTAAAACGCCAACACATTTTAGCTGTCCGGCTTGAAGGACCAATTAAAAGTCTTGACAGGACTTTGTAACTGAAATTAATTTTGAACAAAAACTTTCATAGCCTTTTCTGGAATACTATACTAATGTACTTGTTTATTTGATTGAATGCATAGAATTGAAAGCTACTTAGAAGTTTAAGGATTCAAATTCTGAGTCAATTCGGACTTAAGTTTATTGAGATAAACTCGACTTAGCATACTTAAAAAAAAACCAGAAATACTCGTATTATTCAGCGATGCTAATGAGGGATTTTACACGGCTTTCATAATATCCTCCATATATTTAACTTTTTTGTTCCTACAAGGTGCTCTGAGCGCTAAGTAGGTATTTCAGTCTAGATAAACTTAAATGACCTCTTTCTTTGAATTTTACGACTAATGAAGATGAACTTCCGCGGAGTACACACCTAGAAAGAATCTTCCATACTTAAAACTAGAGCTGCCCAACTATCGATAGTTTCGCTATCGATAGTCGACTTCGAAAACTAGTAACAATATCGATAACACAAATAAACCAATACTATTAATTCAATGCAATCGTATCGATACTATTGTATCAAAATACTATCGATAATATCGATTGTTTTGAACTAAGACCAATAGCTACTTTCAAAACTATCGGCAGTATTATGATACTATAGTACCATAAATCGAATCTTGATACTATTGATAGTTTGTAAAACTATCGATAGTGTAGGATCTCTCTTCTATCCTCGGATATAAACATAATGGAGCTGTACACTGGCTCGTTCACGCACGCGCACACATCAACACCCAGACATCCACTCTCGTCCTCAGCTCACGTGCGACTGTCCGACACTCTGTGCGGCGTGCGCCCGAGACAGTGTGTATCTATTTATATATAGATACTACCACAAACACTACATCCCTTTCTTATTAAAATAATTCTTTAATTCCGAATCACATTTAATCTCTGAACAAAATTGAACGAATACAATTTAGTCTTATAATTTACTTAAACTCAAAATTAAAATAATCCCTAATTATTTATCTTATATTATTAGTTTGTTCCGGACCCTCATTATTATATCTATCGTTTTCCATTCCCCTTCCTCTATTTCCTGTCCTGTTTGTTCGTTCTTCATATTCTCTTCCTTTCTCTTTTTGTTCTCTGTCTTTATTCCTTATTTCTAAATTTCGACATCGTCTTTAAAAAAAACAACTCTGTTGGAGATTTTCCGGTTACCGAGTGTGGAGTAGCATAATACATTAATTCTTAATTGATTGACGAAATGTCCATGACCGTAGTACATCATTTTTTGAAAAAATGCCGGCAAGACCTCGAAAAATGGCCCTGACCAAAGTCGGTAAGCAATTTAGCATATATAGTAGAGATAAATATTCATATAAACTTTGTGTCAGGTCTTTCTTTTCAACGTGTCCTATTTTAAGCCTTTTATTATGTCGCGATTAAGACGCCTACGCCTAAAATACCAAAAAAAATTACAAATATTTTCGTAGCAGGGTTATTTTTGATTATGTTTCAATTACATCTGAGTTAAAAAGGTAGATTGGTCATCCACCTTAAGCGATGATTCACCACTAGAAGTTGCAGTAGAATTCCTAACTGATACGGTCTCAAACACATTATCAGAATTTTCTAAAATCTTTATAAAACCATCATCCAACCTTGGATGACGCCAGGCTTGATACGCTGCTTCAAACATTGCGATAAATTACACGCTGAGTCCCGTAAAGATTCTAACAATATGCACAAAAAGAAAACTTAAACCCGAATACTATAGTAAAGAAATAATTAAAAATAAATCAACTTCCAAAAAAACTATGGACCACAATGTCCACAATTAAGCAAATTGCTAATGATCAAGTTACTGCACCAATACCGCATGAACTTACTAAATTGAAAAAATCCGTGAAAGATTCCGTAAATCAATACAACATAATATTTCTGCACAATAGGTAATCAACTTGCAACTAAGATAAATAAAAGTAGTTGCAAATAATTCTCCTCCAAACTCCTTTTTCCTCGAGCCCACAGATCCTCAGGAGGTCTTGGATCTCTTATGGAAAGCGCCAGGATTGGATGGTATCAGCAATTAACTATTAAAAACTATCGGACACCTAATTGCAGAACCTCTTACAGCCATTTTAATAAAAGTATGGCATCAGGAATTTTTCCTCATGAATAGAAAATGGCAGATAAACCACAAATACACAAAAATGGGGCTAAAGATAAACCATGTAACTATCGTCCTATATCTTTGCTGGGTACCTATTCTAAGCTTTTAGAGCGTGCCTTCGATACAGTTTCAAGGCGCTCGATTGGTTCACTAGTTATAGACAACAATGTGTCAGAGTAGGTGAACACATAAGCTCCTTGGAGCCAATCAGTTTGGTGGCCCGCAAGGGAGTATTCATACGCTACGCTGTTTATCATGTACTACGCTGTGTACATCAATGAAATAATGACTACCCCAATCCCAAATAGTAAAATATTGTCTATTTTGTCTCATTGTCAGTCATGGGAAGAAATCTATTGCACTATTTTTTTTTTTTATTTGCAAAAAGTTTTTCATGGCTAAACCAAAATATTTTCACATTGAACCAATGACGTTCAATTAAAAAACCAGACTCACAATCACGCTCAAATATTGTCCGAAGCAAAAGTCTGCCCACCCGACTATTGGGCAGAGTTTTCGTTTAGTTGTATACAATTGACATTAAACACTAAATGCCACAAGATAAGGTGTTAATTTGAACGAATGTGTTAATGTCATCAGTGTCAAAGCCACTCGGACGTTTTTTAAAGAATTTTCTTAGAGATTGGGTGTCTAGTTTTATATTGAACGTCATTGCATTGAACACTTCAAAATTCAAATTTCTATGCTTTTATAAAATTGATGCCTCTAAGTCACCACCTATCATTCCTAAAATCTTTCCAGTGCATGAGTCTGACTGTTTATGGTCAAATATTTTAACCTACGACATCAATTGTGATTGCAACCACATAGATAGGAGTACTTCACTAAAATACCTAGGTATTGTAATGGATGAGAATTTAAACTTTAAAATTCATGTAGGTATGTGCAACAACTGGCAGAAACTGGCTGGAGTGCAGAAACTGATACACATGTTTAGGGTGCTGAGATGTAACCGATGGTCAAGTGTTAAAGATGGTTTATTTGGCATAATGTCAGTCAGTACCAAATTATTGCATTTTGACTTGGGGAGGTATAGCATCTTCTACTCTCATAATATTAGAACGGGCACAACGGGAGGTACTGAAGGTGGCGTTAAGTAAACCCAGACGATACTCAACTACAGATTTTTATAACGAAGCCCAAGTGTTAAGCGCCCGCCGACTGTACATAATGAGAGCCGTGATGTTTATGCACAAAAACACTCTAAATTTACCAACGTACAAACTGCTACTGAAGAAAAGGGTATTTAAGCTTCCAATCAAAGAAGTCTAAAGTTCTTTTGCTCAACGTTTCAAATCATTTCTGTTTTCCGTATTTATAATAAAATAGTAAACATGAGTGACTTAAAGTAATGTTCAGTCCACCAAGTTAAATCAACAATCTCAAGGCTATTGATTAACTGGAACATTGCCCAGTCCGAAAACATCCTGAGAAAATCGGTTAATATTAGGTAATGAATGACAGAAACACCATTTAACATACAGTATTATACAAAATCCAATCCAATCACTCAAAATATAATGTCTGATCTTATCTTCTCACATTTTTTATCCAGCGCTCCCTACACACCATTTCATTATTTCAAGTGTTGTAAGGTTTAGAACTATTTAAGTATTTTGTTTTAGAATATTTAATTACTTTTTTTTTTCTTTCTTAAAAACCTAATTTTAAAATAACACAGAATATAATCATTGTATCACATTTGTGTACTAAACTTACAACATAATTAAGAGCTCTGTGATATACCTTCATAAGATAATAATATGAAAAAAAACAATTTTGTCAATCTAACTGATTTGACTCCCACGAGACAGGCTTTGCCTGGTGTGTCAAATTTATATTCCGCTAAACAGAAGATATAAAATCTGCAGAACTCCAAGTTAAGGGATGTTTTATGATCGCAATATTTTCCAATGTAATGGAGTTTCTAACATCTCTGGACACTGCCCACACAGCACCATCCAGCCCCAAACCAAGCATTAGCCTGTGCCACGGGTGCCAGACAACGGATAAACATTACTTATATACCCGTTTTTTTACAAACACATACACATTATGCATAAAAACACCCAGACCGATACAAACAGACATGTTCATGCACACAAATGTTTGTACCGTGCGGGAATCGAACCCGCGACCTTTTGGTGTAATAGCCGACCTCTCGACCATTACACCAAATGGCTCGTCAAAAAAAACACAATATTCCAATTTAATGGACGTCTAAGATCGCGTTAATTTCCAATTTAATGGAGATCTTAGAACCAAAATACTTCCAATTTAATGGACGCCTAAGATCGCATTTGCTTCCAATTTAATGGAGATCTTAGAACCGAAATACTTCCAATTTAATGGACGTCTATGATCGCATTTGCTTCCAATTTAATGGAGATCATAGAACCGAAATACTTCCAATTTAATGGACGTCTAAGATCGCATTTGCTTCCAATTTAATGGAGATCTTAGAACCGAAATACCTTCTTCCAATTTAATGGACGTCTAAGATCGCATTTGCTTCCAATTTAATGGAGATCTTAGAACCGAAATACCTACTTCCAATTTAATGGACGTCTAAGATCGCATTTGCTTCCAATTTAATGGAGATCTTAGAACCGATATACTTACTTCCAATTTAATGGACGTCTAAGATCGCATTTGCTTCCAATTTAATGGAGATCTTAGAACCGATATACTTACTTCCAATTTAATGGACGTCTAAGATCACATTTATTTCCAATTTAATGGAGATCTTAGAACCGCAACAACTAGAATATAAACTTTAAACCTATACATATACATGTACTATAATATAAACTTAAAACCTATCCATATGGCCATTAATGTAGATTTGATTTTACGGGTTTTGTATAACTAAATAACATGAAATGTTTAAGCTATTTCTACCCACTGATATAATTTACTGCGTATATACTAGTATTTTAACGTTATTAAAATACTACACTCACTTCATCTACCGAAAACTCTTTTAAATACATTTATTAAACGTGAGCTTTTTAGTTTAAATTACCGGACTATCTGTGCTCGATAAACACAGCCGGCTCGACCCAGGAATCGAACCCAGGACCTCCACTACTTATTCAAACCACTAGACCATCAAGGCGTTACCTTCGCTAATTAGTAATCGTTAACTAGTATCACAAAGGCAAACCAAGGTCATGACGTAAATTACAAGTTATTTACATATTTCCCCTTTTTATCGAAAATAAAAATATTTTAGACCGCCTCCCCTTTTTTTTTAAATAACAGCAAATTACAAACGAAAGTACTTTTACCATGTTACATTTATTTTCGACAACGATAGGAATGTTAACGAGTAGAAAAAACATTGCATTTTGTCTTGGAAACTGGAACCGGTAATATTTTACTAGCCGGCGAGTACCTGAACATTCAAGCGTGACCGCGTACATGTATGTATTTCTCTGTTATTTTATTTTGTTCGGAAAACATACAGTGAAACAATAACAAAATAATAAACACTGCTTAAGAAACAATACACCATTTACATGATTTATTGAGGTCATTTAAACATTTTGTTCTCTCACCTCTCTCTCAACAGACGAAAGTGGATATAAATGTTATGTGTACCTTTTTGCCCGTCGCCAAATGTAGGATCTCTCTTCTATCCTCGGATATAAACATAATGGAGCTGTACACTGGCTCGTTCACGCACGCGCACACATCAACACCCAGACATCCACTCTCGTCCTCGGCTCACGTGCGACTGTCCGACACTCTGTGCGGCGTGCGCCCGAGACAGTGTGTATCTATTTATATATAGATACTACCACAAACACTACAGATAGTATTGCCTCACAGTAGTTTGCTGGTGCTCAATAGTATCGATACTATCGATAATATAGAACTATCGAGAGGCTATCGATACTATTGAAATGACGTCAGCTATCAATAGACTATCGATAGTTTAGCGACAGTTGACTATCGAAAGGCAACTCTACTTAAAGCGTGTCTGGTTTGTGGAATGAGGTTTTTTATCGTCGAAAGTAAAACAACAGTAAAGTTAATCTGAAAGGAAATGTTGAAGATTGCGGCTATGTAATCAAAATGTAACGGTTCCGTTTCAATTATGGAAGTGCAAGTCAATAAAAAACGCGGTGAGGATGAAATAAACTCGCTTATTACTTGATATTATATTTTTATTTGGGCAATGTCGTGCGTAAATTGTAGAAAATCCACACTTCAATAAATAATATTATTATCCTGAAACAATTTGATGACTGGCCCGATGGCGCATTAATTGGTAGTGACCCTGCCCTATGCACCAGGGGTCGTTGGTTCGAATCCCACCCCGGACAAACACTTATGTGATGAACATTTGTGTTTGTTCTGCGTCTGGATGTTTATCAGTATTTAAGTATATATTTGTGGTACCTTCGTTGATTCTGATCCCCATAACACAAGTGCTTAAGCTTTTTACTTTAGCACTAGGCAATGGATTTACATTAATATTTTTTGGAAATGTATTAATAATAATAATTATGATTAAATTAAAACATTGATTTAAAAAAATACGCGTTTAGAGAATCTTATAAAAGGGACTAGTCAAGTAAGGTGATCACCAACAATGTTGTGTTCGAAAATCCAAACCAAATGACGGACCCGTGAATTGATCCTGGCAAAGTACTTAACCATTAGACCATGGAGGCGTGTCATATCTATACTATTTATTTATATACTAATAATATAAAGAGGAAAGATTTAATTGTTCGTTTGTATTTAATAGGCTCCGAAACAACTGAACCGATTTGAGAAAATTCTTTCATTGTTGGAAAGCTATAGTATAGTGACATAGGGTACTTCGATCCCGGAAATGTGGAGGGAAGGGGGGATAATTATTATTAAAATTAGGGGATTATTAAAATACGAAATTACGCGCGGGTGAAACCGCGGAGGGTAACATAATATTAAGCAACTGATAAATTAATATCTATTCGCAATCACCATATTATTAAGTAGAACTAACTAGATATTTGTCGGAAATCAAATCAAGTTTCAGATCTCACACCGACACTCAGACATTCAAACCAGAAGTTAAACGGATGCCCAAGTAGAAGTTTGAGCGGGATTCGAACTGCATAATGCATAGTCTAACTCGGTGTCACATACACCTGTATAACAAGCTTAATTCACGGAAGGTCAAACAAATAATTTTCAATTATGTCTATCTTTATTAATAAAAAAAGATCGCCGAAATGTGCGCATAACTTCGGACTTCGGAAGCCTGGATAGACAGCATGCTTACAATAATATTTTACCATTTTCTTTTTTTATATATAAAGCATAGGAAAATAATTAAGCAGATAAATATAATTTACAGACAAACTGTAGTTGTACTGTAGTTGATGAAAAAACAAGGACAATTTTAACTATGTTTTATTTGTAACCTTTTTTCTAACTCTTTTAAAATTAAAAAGCTAACAACAGATTTGACTGCGTCGGATATCATAAATCAAAAGTTTTCTATGATTAAAAGCGAAAAGGCAATGTGTAATGGCACTTGTCTTACTATAATATTACACTGATTTTTCTAAATAATTTATTTATAAAATGCACATCTCGTAAATTTTTCATTTCAAAAGTGATTCATCATGTCAATGATACTTTTAGAAAAAGTTTTTTAAATCAAAATAAAAAACTACATAGCTACAAGTTGCTATTTTATAAGTTGACGTTTAGTTATTATAGTTTTTCTAGAGCAAACTTTACTGACTAAAGCTGAATAAGTTCGAATCGAGAGTAGAATATGCGCAAAGCATATTCTTTCCACAACATTCCTCGCGGCGAGTCCGCGACGGCCGTTATCAATAGTCTGAAAGCGGTCCACAAACGCTTCCCCGGACGATTATTATTCACAACTTTAAAGTTTTACACAGATCTAGAAGCGATGGAATATTCCTTTTTATGATCTGATTATCTTATAAATTTTTTATACATTTTATTTTATTTTTAGGATTGACCAACTCCTTTCAAAAGAAGAGCCTTAAATGCCTTGTAGATGTATTAGAGAAGAAATAAGTTAGCTGTATCTTAGTAAAAATTGCATGACATGCACTGTTTCTGTTCTTCTTGAAAGACAAACATACAAACATAATTATGTACGATCGAGGTCTCCCGCGCGTGATCACTTTTGGAAAAATATACCGTGCACGCGCATCGTGACTTGTTAGGAGCGGCGCTTGTCAACGTGAAAATACTGCACAGGATTTTAGTCTTAAGGGTGGTCACGCGCGGGTGACCTCGATAGTACCTACATAGATTGGTATCTCAACTCAATCAACAACTTTATAAACGAGAATAATAATATTATCCCTTCGTAGCATGCAGAACTTATTTGGGTCAATCAACTTTTAAATGTCGTCAGGTAGAAAATTTGCCATTTTATTTTATAATTTCGTTTTCCACTTTTTTTTATTTT
This sequence comes from Mecyna flavalis, assembly GCA_949319885.1. Taxonomy (NCBI): domain Eukaryota; kingdom Metazoa; phylum Arthropoda; class Insecta; order Lepidoptera; family Crambidae; genus Mecyna; species Mecyna flavalis. The sequence goes on from OX439436.1 coordinate 9,775,616, forward strand.
AGTATACAGAAAAAATATTATTTATTACAATTTGACATAGAGCAGCGCACAGTTGATTTAAATAGAGCACTTTTAACTAAAAATTCTAACGAACCACGTGAAATCTGTCTCCTGGACCACTAACCTAAAATGGTTTTTAAACAATGCAAATATTATTTAAGATTAAAATAACCAGTTTGGTTATAAAATTTATATGATGTTTTATAAGTTTACATGTATAAAAAAATCAAATAACGCATAACCTATGAAATATTATTGTTTAATTTGTCCCCAAGACAACTATTGTCTCATACGCAATTCAACTTTTCAATAAAACAGGAAATAATGATAACTAAGCAACACAATAATATGTATCAATTTATTTTGAATTGTAGTCATTGATCTGTAAAAGCTCCATGAACAAAGTTTATTTTAAAAAGTAAAACGATATGACTAAGTGTTTTTCATCATAGGGACAATTTAGTTGTCCAATTGAACATTTGGTTGTCCAAAGGAAAAATATATGACAAAGCGTTGAACTTTATAGGAAGGGATTATTAATGAAACAGGTTTCTTAAAGAAAGTATCAAAAGTATTATATTTAGGTATTAAAGGTTATTCCTAAAGCATTAGGATTCTCAATAACGCTAATAAATTTCAAACGTTATCAACATCCTTACAAATTATAGCAGTCTTTTTGATCAATTACATAGTTAACTTTCCTTACATTTATTAACTTAATATCGCAGTCTTCAATAAAAGTCTCATTATGACAAAATAATACTATGCATCACATCTTTATGTGGATCACAATAGGCTGCTAACCTTTTGGTGACTTCCAGTAGCGTTTTCATTATTCGTATCAATGTTTTGTTTTTATGACCTGAGAAGAGTGAGACGATTTTTCACTCTTTCAGCTTTGTCTCTTATACAAGCCACAGGTTCGCCCGTGTGTGGAATATTGCTCTCATCTCTGGGATGGTTCCGCCAAGTACTTATTGGAGGCCCTCGACAAGTTTCAGCGACGTGCTATCTGTATTGTCGGTGATCAAAAGGTGACTAAGACCCTAGAACCTCTTCAGCTAGGTAGAGACGTTGCCAGTCTGAGTGTTCTCTACCGTCTCTATAATGGGGAATGTTCTGAAGAGTTATTCCAACTCATCCCGTCCTCTCCTTTCCACTCCCGAACAACACGCGCCGGACTGCGTTGCCATCCGCATACCATCCAGACACTGGTGGCCCGTACCAAGAGGTATAGTTCCTCTTTTTTACCTCGTGCCATTAGGTCATGGAATGCCCTTCCGGCTTACGTGTTTCCTTCCTCCTATAATCCTGGGCTTTTAAAGCGGGGCGTGAAGCGGCATCTTAGCAGGCCTTCAAGGTGAGGGTGACTGGCTCAATGGGTACTATGTTCTATTGAGCCAGTCAACCTTATATTTGGACCTCACATCCACTTACCATCAGGTGGAGTGAGGTAATCCATAATAATAAAAAATGATAGCTTTCCCTTTTCTGTCTCTTCCGTTCAGCCAACTTTTCTGGGTTCGCTTTAAGTCTCTCCCTATACCGTCTTGACTTTTCTTTTTCCGACAATCCCATACTCTAAAAATATTAACAGTTAGTTAGTTAAAGCAACCCATAAATGCCCCACTGCGGTGCACGGGTCTCCCTCTGCTATCTACAGAGCTGAGAGGGTCTAAACCTTAATCCACACGCGCTGGCCCAATGCGGGTTGGTGGATCTGACACGCACGTCTATACATTGGTACTGCCCGGGATCAAATCAGGGATCCTCGAATTAAGAGTTCTAAGCCACTAGGCCACCAGCGCTTAAAAATATTAACAAAAACCATGAAAAACACTTAAATTTCCTTGTTTAAAATCTTTTAGGAATCCTTTTGCATTATATTTGTCTCCTAGACAACCAAACTGTCCTAGGGACAACCAATTTCGTTGTCCAAGTGACTGGTTGTCCGAGAGACACTTACGCAATTTTGAGCTGCCTACTAAATACTAATGCGTTTTTGTGATTTGCCTCATCGTAAGATTTAAATAAGATATAATAGAATTTGCTGCATAATAATTTAATATACCATTTCAATTACTTACGTAAATCCGACGGTGGTCCGATGGACTGACAATAAACACACGCACTCCCTCACCCAAAACTCAGCCGGCTGACGCCGCGATGGTTTGTGAAATCAAGATAGCGGTAGGTCGTGTCGATCGGCGATGATCGGATTATGTTCGGCTTGTCACCTTGGACGCATCAACGCCATCATGTTTTGAATTTTCAGGTAATTCTCGGTTGTCCGGGTGACTTCAAGATTGTAGGGGACCAAAATTAAATGTACAAAAATCGTATTTTAAGTAAATTAAATAAGTACTCCAATTGTTTTCTTGTTAATTTAGATTAATATAAATAATTTTGAATAATTTATATGAATTGCCTAATAGTGTTTTTTTTCGTTATACAAAGTTTTGTGATGCACTGTTAGTCGGGGACACTCAGTAATACCGTTTTTATACCCTTTTTGTCCTTTGGACAACCAAATATTAACGTATAAATTACAAAAAAATTAATAGCTATTTTAATAATAGGTTTGTTAATGTCAATATTAATGGAAAATACACATTTGCAACAAATATTTTATATAGATATTTTAAAATAGGCCAGGGACAGGGTAAGGTTGCCGTCGTACATTTAAAAGTTGATCGACCCATTTATAGTTTTGGCTTCCTCACTAATTAGTTTAAATAGTAATTTAGACAACAAAACTGTGTCACAGACTACAAAACTTTATTCACAAGTACGAAGAACAAAAATCATTTTTGTAGTTACAGTTTCTAGACATGCACCGCATCCCACCTAATGGGAGCGGCCTCTGCGACCTATGATCATCAGCAAACTTACAATAAAAGTATGCAGTCTTAATAAACTACAACAAGTTCCAGACACTGATGGCCCGTACCAAAAGATAGTTCCTCTTTTTTACCTCATGCCATCAAGTCATGGAATGCCCTTCCAGCTCACGTGTTTCCTTCCTCTTACAATCCTGGGCTTTTTAGGCGGGGCGTGAAGTGGCATCTCAGCAGGCCTCCAGGGTGAGGGTGACTGGCACAAGGGGTACTTTGTTCTATTGAGCCAGTCAACCTTATATTTGGACCTTACATCCGCTTACCTGGTGGAGTGAGATCATTCTGATGCTTCCTTTAAAAAAAAAGTTACAATAAAAATGGTAGTAAATCCAGTTACAGCCCTAATTCCAGGTTCCGAAGAGCAGAGTAAGTTAGAAGACGTTGGCTGGTCAGTTGCAAACTGCTGACGCTCGCGAACACCAATTAACATCGCCCACTACCGGCCAGTTTTTAATTGAAACTCGTCTGATATCGGACCTTTGTGCTCCTATTTATTGCTGAAGTTGCCGGCTTCCGTTATCGTTGCTGTTTAGTTTCGAGGTGTTTGTTCTGATCGTTTGTTAATGTATATTTATCTTTAAAATTATCGAGGTACGTCTTTATTTTAAATAGGAAAGATTTGATTGTTTGTTTGTTTGTATTGAATAGGCTCCGAAACTACTGAACCGATTTTAGTTCTTTCACTGTTGGTAAGCTACACTCCCCGGGTGACATAGGTTTAGACACTTTTGATCCCTAAAATGAGGGGGGAAGGGGGGATATTTGAAAAAAGAAATTACGCGCGCGGGTGAAACTGCGCGCGGAAGGCTAGTACTGAATTTAATGGAATTTTGGTGTGCATATAATATTCTTTTGCATGCACGGATAATAAATACGTTCAATGTGGGCTTGTGTATTTTTTTGCGTTTAATCAAGTTCTAAAAATTTGTTTTACTACTTTTACTAACCAAACTTGTTAATAATAATATGTTTATGTATAAAAAACGCTTTCTATTTTTACAAATATCAGTAAATACACAGCGTTTGCGTCGCCTGCTTAATAGAAAGGGATAACTATAATTGAAATGGTTCTGAATGAGTTTTGTTTAAGAAGAGACTAAGTGAAATAATAATTTAATTACTGTATGCTGAGACAAGAAATGTACATTGCGTCATAAGTTTTTAATTGAAACTCCGATGCCGGACCTAAGTGTCGGTGTTTATGGCCAAAGTTCCGAGGTTTGTGATAGTTTATGGGTCGCGGTTATCGTGATTGTTTAGTGATAGTTGAAATTGTCTTTCTAATTAAAACTATACAGCTTTAACTTTTAGTCTATGAAAACGCACTAACGATCAGATCAATGTATAATATAGGTAGTGTCCTATTTTTTTTTTCTTAGTGGACAGTTGAATAACATAATGATACTCGATTTGGTTTTATGGTTGAGAAATTGATTACCTACTACAGAAGAAATCGCAGGTTCGACCCCCGCACGGTGCAAACATTTGTGTACATGAATATGTCTTTTTGTGTGCCATCATCAGCCTATTACAGTCCTTTGCTGGACATATACTTCTCCAATCACTCGCCATACTGATCGATCCTCGGCCAATCGCATCCAACACCTGCACATAAAAACACCCAGTGTCTTCTTAAATTACCTACCAAAACATTTATATGTAAGTACGTGCTACACAGAATCCCTATTATCCCTTGCAGTTACGGCAGCCTCGTAATGCACTACGGTTTCCGCCGGAGGAACCGATACCCGATCCAATTTACTCTGCCAAATTAACCCTGAATAAGTGACAAGGATGCTGAATGAGACCGTGGAACAATGGGATAGATAAGTTGTAGCAATTTTTATTAGATACCACTTATGAAATCGCACTTGACCGATGGAACTTTATATAATTATACGAATCTATCTATCTTTATATACGAATTTTTATTAGTAACTAGCGGCCGCCCGCGGTTTCACCCGCGTGGTTCCCGTTCCCGTGGGAATTGATCAAAATCCTTTCTTTTTTAAGATGTATTCTGCTATTCGGGACGGAAACAAATCCAACAAATCAAAAACTATGGCAATCGGTCCAGCCGTTCTCGAGTTATAAGTGTTGTAACAAACACGACTTTCTTTTATACATATATAGAGTATTGTGATCCTTATTCCAAGATAAAAAGTGATGTAATTGTTTCATTAAGTGCACACGCAATATATGTTTGGACATTTTTGGATACTTATTTTGTTATTTGCAGGTGAAATCTGCCGTCATAAAAGCTTTGGCAATATTAATGTGGGAGTCAGTATATTTGAAATCAAAGGTTCGAAGATCAGATGAGCCTACATTCTGGCATCACATTGAGCGACTTCCTGGTGAAGTGTCCCTCAATGGAATCGGCAACAGTGACTGCTTACCACCAGATGCGTGCCTGTCTGCAGTTGTATAAAAAAAACTTATACCTTTGGACTTTTGGACACACAGCTCCATCTAACCCCAAACTAAGTATTAGCTTGTGCTACGGATGCTAGACAACAGATAAACATTAATTTAATTATTTTTTTGAAAATTCATTCATTGCATACTTACGTAGAACCTGCCACTACGATACAAATAATACGAGTACTTGTTCATCCACTCAAGTGCAAGAATCGCTGCCGTGTCCTCTGATGCACAGTCAACAGCAAAAGTCGATTATCAAAGTCAGAAGTTAAATACTAATGAACGTAGTTCGCAGCAGAACTGTGTGGTGTTAAGGAAATTTTAAAGTGACATACATTTACTATCATACCAAACATTAACTACTAAATCATTCTTTGACTTCTTAGTTCTGATGTGAATTTCGTTTACAACTTTTGGAGTTAATATTGATCAGGCATAATTTATGTTTAGTCACTACATAGTATAAAACAAAGTCGCTTTCTCTGTCCCTATGTCCCTTTGTATGCTTAAATCTTTGAAACTACGCAACGGATTTTGATGCGGTTTTTTTTATTAGATAGACTGATTCAAGAGGAAGGTTTTTATGTATAATACATGCATAATATAGTAGAGAAACACTGATAATTTTAGAGGTTTTTAATTTAAGGTCGTAAATAATCACATTTTTTTGCGCTTACATTGCAAACGCTGGCTAAACCCTACGAGATAGATCAAAATAATGTACTACAATATTGTACACCTTAAAAAGTTTTACAAAAAAGTCCGCGATGGTATATGTCTATCTCTTAGGGATAACCCACAATAACCATTTTCCTTTACTTATTACGATAAAATAATGGCTTATTTACGAAAAAGTGGTTTTAAGCAAAACAGTATTAATCCTTATCCAATAAAGTACCATAAATAAATTGTGCATGTAATATAGATCAATATGGCCCTTTACATCATGTAATTTAAATGAATAGTTTCGAAGATATTACAGATTTAAAATGCAGGGACATAGCGGTTGCGGCGGTACCGGCCGGGGAGCGGATGGATGAACGTGTTATTCTTTCACGTAAAAACTACTGAATTGATTTTAATGAAACTTTACAATAATATATCTTATACATCAGAATAACACATAGGCTACAATTTACAAGATATTCCCGCGGGATAACGTCCTATAGTTCACGCGGGCGAAGCCGCGGGCGGAAGGCTAGTATAATATAAAATAACTTATCTACTTTTAAATCATCTTGACATCACACAATTTTCACGCGGACTTTGTTCATTAGTATTAAACTTCTTACGATACCAGAAATATGAATTAACGTAAGGGACAAAACACTGTTTTTCAGGAGAGCCAAAAAACGATAAAAAAAATTTAAATCTCTCTATAACTTTTTACTGTCTGCTTCAATTTTATTTGTGTCTAGAGCAAAGTTTCTTAGAATTTTCTCTTCTTTCATGCTATGAACGAATAATTTAGAAATACCCAGTGGTTTAAGAAATCGCATGTCCCTTACATTAAAAAAATACGTTTTGTTGTACCTTACGTTGCTAATATTTTATTTGTAAACCGTCAAGCATAACGTAAGCAGCAAGAGAAATAGAAAATTATACGAAATTCTATTGTAAAGGACTTTTACAGTGTTGCAATTTGATGTAACTATAGATATAATATACTAAATTTAGAGTATTTTAATACCATGCAAATAGGTTATTTGCATGACTAAATGTTAGTTTCAGCCTAGCTATCGCAGATTTAAATGAAATTTAGGGAGACAAAAATAAAACGATTTATTATTAATATATTTTTTATGTTCGACTTTTATGTCTGCGTAATTATTATAAATTCAACACACAAATCAGTCTATTAAACTTTAATAATTACGTAACATTGGCTTTAAAATCAGAAATTAAATTTAAAAAAAAAATCTCAGACTTAATCGAACAGTCTTTTTATTAAGTAACTGAATGAATGTACTGAAAACGAAAGACAGATGAAAAATATTATTTGTCTGAAAGATGAATGAATAAAAAAATATAAGTGATATTCAATGATGTGTGATATTCATATTAATATAAGAAATATATATTACTAGGGTGGCTCTCGCGGTTTCACCCGCGCGTATTTATTTTTCAATTATCCCCCCCTTTCCCCCATCAAAGTCCGTATCCTGGTTCAAAGCTACCTCTTCACCAATTTTCAGCCAAATCGGTTCATCCGTTCTTGAGTTATAAATAGTGTTACCACTTTCTTTTATATACATAGATTACAAGATTAAATAATTAGGAATGGGCAGACAGATTATGGTGAAATTGAAGTGGTTAGAATATGTAACTTTTTCTATTTAGTATTTTATCTAGTTATATCATTATCAGCTGTCATCTTCACCGTTCGTCAGTGTCATTTAGGGTATCTTTAACTGGTGTTAAATTAAATTCTTAAAAAACTCTAATCACGAATTAAAGTAAGGGACAAGGTAAGGGTGTAAATTATTTAACACTATTGACTTACTTTATTTTTCAGAGAAAAAAAAATGTAAACGTCTGTTACATCATTTTTTTTTGGCATAAAACGTTTTACGCAGGCCAAAAAATCTTACTGTAAGGGACATTTTTTTAACGATAGAACTTTTTTAATAACACCAATCGATAGAGCAGAAAATTCTGAATCCAATGATATATATAACTCATTTTCGCCAAAATGTCCCTTACGTTAATTCATATTTCTGGTATCGCTTAGATCATCTACTTTTGCTGTTGACTGTACCTAGTTGACCTCTCAACCACCACACCAAATCAATCATCAGCGTTCACAAAAATTTTGATAATTAAAACTCATTGTTTATTACGCAATTTGATTTCCAATAAGGTAATCAAAACTCCTTTATGCCGCAAGTCTGGTCTAGTGATCCGGAGTAAACGCTTAGATCCCTTGCATCGCGAGCGCATCACGTACATCCAGGGATGATGTAATTCTAATTAATAACGCGTTAACCTACAATTGCGCTTAGTTGAGAGATAAGGCATGGTTCACAAAATAGAGCAGAATTCACTAATGATTGAATGGTAACCGATACCCGATCTAATGCCATCTATTATGCCAGGTTAAAATAATATAAAACAAATAACCAATATAAAAATACGGCATTATTTATTTTTATATTGGTATAATCACAGGGTTTAATAACCTGGCCATCGTCTCGTGGTCCTGAGTTCGATTCTTGGGTAGAGCAAACTTTTGATCGAATAATTTGAAAACGGCTTAGGTTTGTGCTTACCAATCCTCACTAGGCAAACGTGGTGACTAGGCTAATAGCCAGTATTGTAACATTACCTTTATTTCAATTACTGAGGCCGTTGCCATGCAGTGCGGTAGTAACAAGTTGATACTTTTACTTCTTTGTCTTACTACAACTCGTATTATAACTCAAACAATAATAAAACAAACTTCCCCTGATCCATATTTCCTGTAACAGTGGGGCGCGGTCGGCATCATAGGCGCATAAATCATCGGCGTGTGTAAATGCATAAGTAACGCGTCCGCGGCTGAACACAAAGAATTACTTACGCGTTCCCGAGAGACGCCGCGCGCTCTGTGTGAGATGTGTCAGAAGGATGATGGTACTGAGTATGTCATTATTATGTATACGTAACTAGCCTACCACCCGTGGCTTTGCTCTGCAAAAAAAAGCTAGCTTATGTTAATCTCCAGCTTCGTTGCTCCGTTGCAGTTAGAAAGATCATTTACGTTTCCTAAAGTCACCAAAAATTTCCGTAACCAAATTACATATAACTAGCGGTCACCTCCACGGTTTCACCCACACATTATTTCTTTTGTCAATTATCACCCCCTTCCCCCCACATTTCCGGGATCAAAAGTACCCTATGTCACCCGGGGATTGTGTAGCTTTCCAACAGTGAAAGAATTTTCAAAATCGGTCAGTACTTTCGGAGCCTATTCAATATGTACATACAAAAAATCAAATCTTTCCTCTTTATAATATTACTAAAAATGTCGATCCATTCACAACGATGGGTTAATCAAACATGTTGCCAAACGATTTGGCGAACACAAACCCGCAGGACTTGTACATTCAGGTTATCCGAAAAGCTAAATACTCGTAATTAGTTCTTCAACCCATTTTTACAGGTAATACCTACATATTAGACCTGATTTCATAAAATAGTATTTACATAAGGCTCTTTTTTTTAATTGTAAATCCTTTCGTGTTTGCTTACTGAGGTGGGATCCTAAGCTAATATTAGTATTGTAAGCTGTGCATGTTCCCTCGACTGCCCTTTTCAGCTAACAAGACCGCCATAATAGAAATCTTGTCATAGCATTATTATTTCTTGCGTATTACAAAAAATCGGAGCCCTTTTTTCATAACTTTTTCGATGACAAGAAAATTTCTAAAACGAACTCGTTCGATTCATCAAAGACCTATTATCTTTAATAGGTATTAGGCCTGCCCAGCCAGACCTGAATCAGAAAATTATATCTAAATATTTTATGCCCAAGATTGCATCAGTCAAGAACTTAATATTAAAGCATTGATGGTAAAATAAATGAAAAAGTATCAGCTTATTCAATTTCCCAGTACATAAAACTCCATTAAGCCATTTTTTACAACAACGGGTAGCTACTGGCTTTATATCCACGCCTGGTACTTAAATCAGTAGACCATCGAGGCGTTATACAAAAACTCAGTCTGGTACCTACCTACGTTTAGTATTTCTTTTTAGGAAAGGTAACCTTTGTACACATACTGTATTGCAACTTAATGTAAGACAAGTCTTTAATGTTCAAATGAAAAATATGTAAGAAATGTACAAACAGTAAATAGTTTCATTTTTAATAAATTTATTTATTATATAAGTATATAAAAATGTGTACCTTTTATTTTTGGAGGAGAATGCGTTTATGCACCATAACCGCAGGCTAGCTACACCAGCGGCCGTGTGTGGGACTCGAGACTAAAGCGTCCACTACCCACTAAACTTAACCGATTTCCCCTATACTCCCTATTGGGACGAGACGGTGCCAGCCTTGTGGCTATCGACCAGCCCATATAAAATGTATAACCATGAAAATTGGTCGCGCGTCTCGAACATTTAACACATAACAAAGCACCGTAGTGATTTAGACCGAGAATTTTATTTAAGGAATGACCGTACCTAAGCTAAAAATAGTTCCTTAAAATGTACCTGACAATTTACTCCGAGATAATTGACTTTACATGTTAATTCACCCGTAATTTAGATGGGGCTTATCTGGCTCCATTATTAAACGCCAGAAAACTTTTTAATTTTGATTGGACACTCAATACCGCCTAATCTTATTAGGGAGCTTGTTAGCCGTTTCCACGAAATAGTCCGTAAGCAATTTGTAGGTAAGCGCGTTCGATTGCGGTTTTCCTCCTGGGAAATGCGCAAAGATTTATAAGAGGTGAAAAAATAATACGCTCCCCGAACTATACCGGATCAGTTTAATCGGCTCTATACAGTTCTAGCTACTATCGGATTCAATTTAAAGTTTTCCGGACCACGGGCCTTCTGCGGAGCACCTATTTGATCTAGATTGTCTGGGCTTATTTTGGGATGGCGTGGTTTGTGAACTTGAAATAGTGGAAAAAGTCTACGTTTTTATGAGTTTCAGTTTATTTACATCGGTTCTTCTTTTGCCAGACTATGTGCTATGTCTGAATATCCCTTGAAAAATTCCTAAGTGTCTACGTGCTTCGGTACATTAGAAACCTTGAACCTCTCGACAATTTGTGTTCACACACGTCGCTGAGTCAAATTGTGTCTTTACCATTGAGGCCGATAACGGACAGAGTAATATAAAATCTCATTCAGCGCGTATCATAAAATATAACACACTAGCCTTCCGCCCGCGGTTTCACCCGCGCGTAATCTCTTTTTTCAAATATCCCCCCTTCCCCTCACATTTCCGGGATCAAAAGTACCCTATGTTCACCGGGGATAGTGTAGCTTTCCAACGGTGAAAGAATTATTCAAATCGGTTCAGTATTTTCAAAATTGTTATTCCCGCGGGAATGAGACGTTTCCCGTAAGAATTTTATAGCCTATGTCCTAATCCAGGTTATAAACTATTACGTGTGCCAAATTTCATCTAAATCCGTTCAGCCGTTTAAGCGTGATTGAGGAACAAACATCCAAACATCTAAACATCCAAACATCTAAACATCCAAACATCCAGACTTTCGCATTTATAATATTAGTAAGATAATTTCAGAAACGTCTTCTCGTGACGGCAACAACTATTATAGGTATTTTTATCCTCATATATTTCCCCTCGTACATTATTTACGTCATGAAAAGTCAACTGACAATCCTAAGTTGAAGAGGAAAAAGTGTTCTTAAATATTGTTATTTGCTATGCCTATTTTTTTCAAGGAAATATCTTACTGTTTTGTATACTACTTTAGTTGGCAGACACGCGTGACCCGACAGGCGGTTAGCTTCCACCAAGACACATGCAGTGAAATTAGTGTATTTATATTATTGCCAAAAACAGCAACTAACATCTATTACTGTATTTCGAACATATTAATGTAGAAGCCAGAACTATTGAAATCAAAAGCTCTAGCCAAATATAAGCGCGCTCCATCGTAGACCGCATAGTTGTTTAACATCAGGCAACTTTGTGGTCAATTGCTAGTTTAGTACTAATGTAAAAAAAAGAAAGTATTACATAAAAACAATAGTTACAAAAGTTGAACTTGTACGAAGACAAAGCGGAGGACGAAGAAAACAGCTAAAAAATAAAACAAGCTTTGTATTTCAAAAATATATTTTTTAAGACGATGTCTTAGCACGATTCCAAATTCGTTTTTCACCCGCGCGTCTCGTTGTAGGCGGAGCGCAACCGCCAATCAGAGAGCGCAGCGTGAACACAGTATACGCAAAACAAGCAGACAATTCACCTCCAAACAAAAACTGGTAGTTTTAATATTTTGAGTAGGTACCTCTACCTACTCACTAATATCAAAACTTTTTACTACTGTTTACGAGGTCTGGACATCATACTAAATTTTAAATATCAATATTTGTTTTAAGGCAGTTTTTATTTTATTTTTATTTATGATTTAAGCAGGTTAATTAAGTTATTTTGCAGGCTAACTCATAAATTCTAGAGAAACTTAAATTTCGTTGGCAAAATAGCTAAAATAATTGAAAAAAGGATAATACATGAAACATGTGATAGTAAAAAACCACGAGCCCTAGATCCGAACTAAGGTCGATCTTCACCGAGTTGATAATAGAATGAAACTTATTTTATTATGAATTTAGCATATTAGAAAACATAATAATGGGTTGCCTAAAAAAATCCTGGACCGAGTATGTTTAATTGTATTTTAAAATATATTTTTTAACAAAAAGCCCATTTTTTTGCAGACGACCATATATCAACGTGTTCATAATAAAACAGCGCTTATGATGATATTAAAAAAAAACTATTATCCAATTATGTGAAATTAACTGGTATCGACACATACGTGTAGACCTGACAACCCAGTAGTCCCCCCACGTAAATAATAGAAAACCCAACGGCTGCACATTCTATACGTTTTGTACGTTAAGTCAGGACAAATTTTCTTATTATCTTGTTAAATTTGCAAAATTTTGTTTAAAATCATTAAAAAAAAAAGAAAAATTGGTCGGTCCAGGATTTTTTTAGGCAACCCATTTTTAATATGTTTTCTAATGCTAAATTCATGATAAAATAAGTTTCATTCTATTATCAACTCGGTGAAGATCGACCTTAGTTCGGATCTTCTACTAGTACAATAAACATAACCTCACACATACAAAATATTGCATAAATAACTGGCCGGAGTAATAGAAAAAAACCCAGCCAAATGTGAGTTGAACTCGAACGTGAAGGGTTCCGCACCATCACAGCCGTGACACTCTCTGTACGTGAGAGTTCGAGCGCCAGCGACCTTGAGCCAGAGCGTGTTACGCTAGGCTTGATGATACCGAAATGCCTACAATAATCTAAGCCGAAATGTAATTTAGACTTGTGGCAAAGGAGATTACATAGTATGCTAGGAAATATTTTTATTTATAATAAGTTTTTGTAATCTCTAAATTACTTATATTAGGTAGGTACATCATAAATTGCAACTCATAAACTATATTTACTGTTATTTATAATTAGTTTTTTAATCTTTAACATGTAAATAAAGGAAAGGTTTGATTGAGGTATAATCTTTTTTTTATTGTCTTTCCTGCTGTCAATCAATTGATGATAATATCTCGAGTGTCATCCCGCGTGTATTCCTCCGGTCTACTATTTCCGGAAAAATGCTGTGCATATAAAAGTCTACGGTTTTTTTCCATTTTTGATTTTCAAAACTTATTTTCTCTTTCTATGTACACAATATACTTTACAACTCCCTTCAAAAAAAAGTCTATGTATTTTAGAATAGTAAACTCTTAATAGTACCTACCTACCCTATAATTATCTGAAAATTACGTTAGTACTATTACTATATTCTGTGTCAAAATGCCATCGGATTGACATGATTAACGTTTCACAATTTTTTACTGTCAAAATGTATGCAGAGAAAAAGCATTCATGATTGCCGGCGCCGCCAACTTAGAGATGTCCATTGTGGTCATCTTTCGCTTACAATTATTATCGATTGTAACCGAGTTAAATTTCGAAAAAAAATGTTTTGTTAATAACTTCATACGTAAAATCTTATAATAAAAATAATAATCAAATTGATTAAAAGTATAACGCCTTGGATAAAAAATCTAAATGTGAATCAGATTCGAAAATAAGAATACTTCCTTGTAGTTACTCAATCTTGCAGTATTTGTCGTTAAAAAATCGATTAGATACTTACGAATCGATTTTTAACTATTAGTTTAAGATAAATCGACGTCTCTAGATAAATATTATTTCACTGTGACACATGTCGCCGCAGGTATTAATCCTTGATTTTACAAACTATTGAATCATATTAGATTGACATAGGTAAAAAACAATATTTTTAGATCTAAAATCGGTGTTCGTTCGGGAATCGACAGCACCGCATCTCTAGTGAACTTGTCAAAAAAGCAGCTGTCATGCGACACAGAGCGTCCGGAGCCGACCTTTCACCTCGAGCGCTGCTCGACAACTAAACGGGTTACCGCGGTCTATTTTTATTCTACCGCTTTGGGTTTTGAGTTGAAAATCGCATATCACACATAATGAAAATGGCGGCTTTGAGTTCGAAGATTATATTTTTTGCGGGTTTTCATTTAATTACTTATAATATAATTATGAAATAAAAAATCTAATCCGATACTTCTTTAGAGGATTAGCTTGGCTATTTATTTTGTAAAAAAAAAATTGGGGTCGTCGCTGAAAATTCAGAGTAATTGAATTTACGCAGTTTTTTTATTCGTCATTTTGTAATATTTTTTTTGAAAGAAACCAGATGGTTTTTTCAAATTATGCTCCGATACTCCACTGCAACAGACTGTTCTCTACCTACCATATTTTTTATAGTTCATAAATATGTTTTATACCCCCACACGTAAGCGTTTAAAAATACCTCTTTTGGTTGAATTTGGACTAATACCCTGCCTTAATGAACCCTAATCTCGCTACAAATTGGCTTGGCAAAATAAAACACATCATCACTCTGCAAACCAATATTTCACAGATTCCGATTTCCGCATAGGAATATTCACATTTGACATTTGAAAAGTAACATTCAATCGAACGTTCGCTCGATTTCAGAGAGGAAAAATTATTCAGTTCGCTTTTCCTGCCTTTCAAAACGGCTAGTCTGCAATCAGCACGGATTGAGATTCGATATTAAGGGAAAATAAACTATCGAGTCGACGAAATTACATGCCTTTCGTCGCCCACTCGATTGAGAAATAAAAAAACGGTGTCCCGCTACTCTCCGTTTCACTAAAAACGCGAACTGCACTTCGGCGTTACAAAAAGAGTTTTTGTTTTTGCAATATCGTGATCGGTATAAACAACTCTGGTTATTGCAGGATCACAGGATTTGGCAGCTCGATTGCATCGTGATCTAACGACAATCTATGGGTTATAGTTACAATTTCTTTACACAATAATGTCATTCTAAATAATAATAACCATTAAACTTCATAATCAACCGTTACTTTTTTAAAGAATAGATTCTTGTAGAGTTATATTGTCAGTAGATATTAATAATAATTTTTATGATCCCGCGATTTTATGCAAATGTTGCAAGCGCGCAAAAAACGTCAAGCGACCAAATTTTTGTTTACTTTCATAAAACTTTATTCGTATTTTTAAAAGGCTCATTTTCATTATTACGTGCATCCTCAACACAAATTTTAGGGCTGACATTATCGTTAAAACTTATTTAAATCCTGGTTAGGTGTTAACCCGAACGTAAAGCAGCAATCACGTCCCGTTTACGCCTCGTTAAGAGATGATAATGTGATAGTATATGCGAGTTAACAAGTTTTACAAGAGGTGATAAAACATGGAGGGCGCTCGTAGAAGGGTTGCGCACGTTAATTTTACATTTAACTATGCCTGCACGGGCTTTTCTTTATTACGACGTGGCTTTAGTGACAGCGAGAACACTTAACACTGTGTGCATTCTGTATACTTAAGATTGCTTCGTTTTTAAAAAACCAAATTGAAATAAACATAAGATAAATAGTTAAAAATTAATGTTGTATGTTATATAATGAACATTAATGTAGACTACCGTTGCACATCACATGAACATAATCTATATCTTAATAAAAAAAAATCAGGAAAAAGTATGTGCGCGCATAGCTTCAGAACCACAAGAGCAAATAATTAATTACTTGTTACAGTCAGGAGAGTTTGTTTTTCTTTTTTAACTCCCCATGTGTGGAGTCAACAACGCCGCTCACCGGTATTTTGACGAAAGGGCCTATAAAAAGTTCAATAAATTTAGCCCCACTTAAAGTGAAACATTATCTTTCTCGCTATCACTACCACCGCAGCTTTACCTAATAACGGCTGTGCGATTTAGAAATCCTTTCCATGTCAAAGGCAATTAGGCATGTTGAACACATTTGACACGCCCATTATTGTGTCAATTTAAAACGGCTGGTTCACGAGAAAGGTGCATTATCATATCCATTTTACTGAAACACACCGTGTGCTAAGGGTCTACCTTTCAACCTACTGTACCTTACTGTATTAGCTTCTAATGGTTCTAACACATTACGGATGATGAACTCCAATATGCGTTCGTAAGTACCAAGAATTCTGGTAGAACCTTAGTATTGCCCTGTAAAGAGACTGTACTTTGATGTGATCATTAGTTCTTTCAGTTGGAATATTTTATAAAGTTAGGGCAAGTATTTTAAGTGTAAAAAGTGAAATGATAGAAATAAAATTGTAACTTCTTTCGTGGAAAAAACGATTGCATTGATTGGTTCTAAGCCCCGAAGTTCGTAAACAAAACATTAACTTACACACATTCTAGACAAATTAAACATACTTAATTACGAATTCATATTATCAAACCAGTTTATTTTTTATTTAAAAGCTAAGTAAGTGGCCATATTTTATTACCCATGGACATTTGTTACACTAAGGGCATCTCACATGCTTTACCGACCCTTGAAGTAAAACAAACTTTTTCAAAGCATTTTTAGCTTGGTCGTATCTTATTGGAAATATAGTGCTCGATTTCATTAGGTACATACTAGTAATTGTAGTTCAATGGGTACATACAAAGTCTTTGGGTACATAGCTATTTTCTATTCAATTAACCAGGATAGAGACGCTGGTACAAAAATGCTCGTAATTTCTAGATACCGGTCATAATTTAGTCTAGATTAAAATCTGTTCCCGAGAGATCCAATTTGGCTGCGATTAATATCTGTGATTTATATACCTGCCCCTTTTCTAAAGGTGGTATAAGTCAATCTGACTTATTGACTAGGGCCTTGTTTTTTCCAGGAGGATCATTAATTTTAGAAATAGCTTGCCTAGAAAATTTTTCTATTAGGGTAAGAAATCGTTGAAAAATATCGATGGTATTTTTAACCGACTTCAAAAAAGGAGGAGGTTATATGTTCGACTGTATGTATTTTTTTTTTTTTTTTTTTTTTTTTTTATGTATGTCCGTCGATTTCTCCGTCAATTGTGAACCGATTTAAATAATTCTTTTTTTATTTGAAAGTGCATAGTTCCGAGGTGGTCCCATTGTCACCATGTCAGGATCTGATGATGGGATCCCGGGAAAATCAAGGGCAAACCTCAAATTTTATAGGCGCACACTACGCGTTACTTGTTTTTTCTGAAGCCATTCAAGTTTTTGCGTCCGATAGACATAATTTTATGTTGATGAGCTGATGATGGAAAGTACAACTCCTTAACGGTTAGGAGTTAGGGGATAATTCTTTCAGTATTGTAGGAATATGTGGACCGTTAGTTGTATTTCATGTACTTTTGCAGCTAAGCTGATGATGGAAGGTATAACTCCTTAACGGTTAGGAGTTAGGGGATAATTCTTTCAGTATTGTAGGAATATGTGGACCGTTAGTTGTATTTCATGAACTTTTGCAGCTAAGCTGATGATGGAAGGTACAACTCCTTAATGGTTAGGAGTTGGGGGATAATTCTTTCAGTGTTGTAGGAATATGAGGACCGTTAGTTTTATTTCATGTACTTTTGCAGCTAAGCTGATGATGGAAGGTACAACTATGATGATGGAAGCTACAGGGTACGACTTCTTAATTCTTATGTCCCTCTTGCGGGCTGCGTCTTTAGTTGGTGTACCCATGGTGCTGAACACTTAATGAAGAATACCTAATATTGTCAAATAATACAATTCTACTATTTTACTCGTATTTTCGCTATCATTATTATGAAAGAGTTTTACTCACTACGTGTTATTCACACTAAAAATAGAAAAATAAACAAACTTTTTAAAAAAAAAATTAAACCGACTTCAAAAAAAAAAAAAAAAAATAGGTACCTAAAAACACTGAAAAGCAAAAAATAATTTTAAAAAGACATTCATCAAATGCGCTTATTGTCTAAGCCTATTAACTAAATTAAATTGTATTTTACGTGCTAGGTAGGTACCTACTAATCTGTTTGAAGTCGGTGCCAATCCAAAGAAAATAAAAAATGATACATAATAATAATGTATTTTACAGGGTAACTAATTAATCCGCGGACGGTACGTAGTCTGGGTACCTACTATTTGGCTTGGCACCGACTTCAAACAGATTAGTAGGTACCTACCTAGCACGTAAAATACAATTTAATTTAGTTAATAGGCTTAGACAATAAGCGCATTTGATGAATGTCTTTTTAAAATTATTTTTTGCTTTTCAGTGTTTTTAGGTACCTATTTTTTTTTTTTTTTTTTTGAAGTCGGTTTTATGATAAACTAACCACACATTTTACTTGTAAGTCAAAGTCAAAGTCAGATAATATAGTTTCGTCGGCAAAATAAAACAAAATTCTGTTGCTTGGTGATTCGTATCCTTTTTTATCCACATCAGCAGTGAGCGTAGAAATGCGAAAAATATTTTCTTGTCTTGTGTTACAAAAATGTTTTTTGTATCGTATGTTATGTTTTAAAACTTGATTCATAAATATCTAGGAAACGGCTCTATACAGGAATTTACCAATAACTGTATAGTGAAAAAATATTATTTCACTTCTCCGATAAGTATCTGTTATAACTGAATTTATATGAGACCTTTTAAGTTTCTTTCGAAGGTTTAACAATTGCGAATTATCAACCACCACTGCACTGACCACTTTTAGGTGGTATTTTGGTTGCCTTGTCTTATTTATATATTTTTTAATTCTTATTGTCTATATTTTGTGTTTACAGTTTTAATTTTAACATAATATTATGTGGCCAATAAAATGGTTTTTCGTTCTTTCATAATCACCCAGCTTGTCAAATAGTTAAAGATTTTAAGTTCACATTCACTGAGTTACTTTACCTCTTATACCTTGCATTCGTTTATACGTACATATTTCACCCGGTGGGCGTAATGAGATGCTTTCCTCGCTTATTTTCTGCTCTGAACACGGACAAATTGGCCGCGCGATGCAGCCAGAAGAATTTAGATTGTGCAGTTTGGCCCAGGGAAAAATTGTGACCCGGATTCCACAACTCTTTCTCAGATTGAATTTGGAGACAGAGTGGGATCATAAAATAAGCATAAAGTAGTAAGGTGTGGATTTTGAACCTTGTTTAGGTAAGAAGATAATAAAAGATGAGAAAAAATAGGTGTGAATCTGTTGCAGAAAGTATGCGTTTTTAACTGCCCATTGAGTTTTGCATGGGAACGACATTTACTTACGTTTTAAATATTTTTAGCCTGGGGAGACAATTAAATAATAATTATGTTGATGACGAAGCATTTTCAAAAGCGATTAATTATTTTTGAAGCGTACCTATTCGTCACAACATTACACGAGCAATATACACATGACTATCAACTGTCGATAGATTGTGTGTGAATTGAAACCATTAAGGCTTATTATAAGTAAGTGTTAATCTTATCATTTATTCCATATTTTTTTAAGGTCCTACCTACCTTAACCATTAAAATAAAAATAATGTAAATGGTTCACGTCCCCAGCATTAAAAATCCAGAGCTGGTGGTATAATATCTCAGTTGTCTCAGAACCGCATGAGATATTTCCCCCTTAAAAGCAATTCCGCTTTGTGAATTTTTCATCGCATTATAGGAGCAATAAAAGTCTTAGATATTTTATTATCTCGGCATATAGCCGATGAAGCTAATAAAGGGAACCACTTTAATTATCACGTCGACCCTTCTGCTATTTATGATTTTTATCTTGAAATTCAGATCGGGGAAGATTAGTAAGTGGATTTCCATAAGGGAGGGCAAATTGGAAAAAATGTATGAAGGTATCTTTGTAGTATTTTTTTTTGGTATACCCAATTGTATGAGGCTGGCGATATATTTTAAGATGCGACTTTATTACGCCCATTTCTTTGTCTTTTATTTCGGATAATGCGTTAGGGCACCATAACCGCAGGTTAGCTAGACCAGCGGCCGTGTGTAGGACTCAAGACTAAAACGTACCACTACCCACCAAACTACCCAGGTTTTCCTTTTCCACCTGATTAGTACGAGCTGGTTCCAGCTTTGTGACAGGCAGTGTGTATTAACCAGCCCGACTTTATTACGTCCATAATTCGGTGGAATGATATTTTAATACTAATACTGTTGTAACTGGATATCTCTTTGCTTGCTGTTATCCCATTGATATATAGGTGTCTATGGAAACTATGTACATGAGGTACCTCGTGCATAGAGCAAGGTCAAGAACGTTGAGCGTATAATACATTACCATTATGTGCTTACACTTTATTTATTTTAGGACACTTAACTTATAAATATTCACGTAATTTAATTTTTTTATAAGGAGGCAGTCAGGATGACCTCACTCCACCTGATGGTAAGCGGAAGTGAGGCCAAATCATAGTCAAAAGATCATAGTACCCATTGAGCCAGTCACCCTCACCCTGAAGGCCTGCATAGACGCCGCTTCACGCCCCGCCTGAAAAGCCCAGGATTATAGGAGGAAGGAAATACGTGAGCCGGAAGGGCATTCCATGCCCTAATGGCACGGGGCAAAAAAGAGGAACTATACCTCTTGGTACGGGCCACCAGTGTCTGGATGATATGGGGATGGCAACGCAGTCCGGCGCGTGTTGTTCGGGAGTGGAAAGGGGAGGACGGGATGAGTTGGAATAACTCTTCAGAGCATTCCTCATTATAGAGACGGTAGAGAACACTAAAGACTGAGTAATAAATTAAAGACGCCAGCATCTACACTCAATATCTTGAATCAAATCAACGATATTGTTAAAACCAATTAATGCGGGCTGCCGAGAAGTTCAATTAATAAAGACCGTGCAACACGTCTTTTTTCGAAGAAGGCTTTTCTTCAACATTATTACTTAGGTAGGTAGGTAGTTGAAGAACAGATATAACTAAAAAAAAAAAACAAAAAAAAAACTACCTAAAAACACTGAAAAGCAAAAAATAATTTTAATAAGACATTCATCAAATGCGCTTATTGTCTAAGCCTATTAATAACATTAAATTGTATTTACGTGCTAGGTAGGTACCTACTAATCTGTTTGAAGTCGGTGCCAAGCCAAATAGTAGGTACCCAGACTACGTACCTACGTCCGCGGATTATTTGTAACCCTGTATAATACATAAATTATTAGGTATGTATCATTTTTCATTACTTTTGGCTTGGCACCGACTTCAAACAGATTAGTAGGTACCTACCTAGCACGTAAATACAATTTAATGTTATTAATAGGCTTAGACAATAAGCGCATTTGATGAATGTCTTATTAAAATTATTTTTTGCTTTTCAGTGTTTTTAGGTAGTTTTTTTTTTGTTTTTTTTTTTGAAGTCGGTTTAATTTTTTTTTTAAAAAGTTTGTTTATTTTTCTATTTTTAGTGTGAATAATACGTAGGAGTGAGTAAAACTCTCTCATAATATTGATAACGAAAATACGAGTAAAATAGTAGAATTGTATTATTTGACAATATTAGGTATTCATTAAGTGTTCAGCACCATTCAGTAGACCAACTAAAGATGCAGCCCGCAAGAGGGACATAAGAATTAAGAAGTCGTACCCTTTAGCTTCCATCATCATAGTTGTACCTTCCATCATCAGCTTAGCTCCAAAAGTACATGAAATACAACTAACGGTCCACATATTCCTACAACACTGAAATAATTATCCCCTAACTCCTAACCGTTAAGGAGTTGTACCTTCCATCATCAGCTTAGCTGCAAAAGTACATGAAATACAACTAACGGTCCACATATTTCTACAGCACTGAAATAATTATCCCCTAACTCCTAACCGTTAAGGAGTTGTACCTTCCATCATCAGCTTAGCTGCAAAAGTACATGAAATACAAATAACGGTCCACATATTCTTACAATACTAAAAGAATTATCCCCTAACTCCTAACCGTTAAGGAGTTGTACCTTCCATCATCAGCTCATCAACATAAAGTGATGTCTATAGGACGCAAAAACTTAAATGGCTTCAGAAAAAACAAGTAACGCGTAGTGTGCGCCTATAAAATTTGAGGTTTGCCCTTGATTTTCCCGGGATCCCATCATCAGATCCTGACATGGTGACAATGGGACCACCTCGGAACTATGCACTTTCAAATAAAAAAAGAATTATTTAAATCGGTCCACAATTGACGGAGAAATCGACGGACATACATAAAAAAAAAAAAAAAAAAAAAAAAAAAAATACATACAGTCGAACATAGAACCTCCTCCTTTTTTGAAGTCGGTTAAAAAGAGGCATTTGATGCTTCTCGAAAGCTAATTTTACTGCGCGCTAGCGCTGACAATTGAAATAATAAATATTAATTTCAATTAAAAAATATTACAATTAAAAAAATTTAATCTAGTAAATAGTGATTTCACAGAAATGGAAATGCCTAGCTTATACACATTGTCAACATTTCAACTGTTTCAGTTTAACAAAACAGCAAACGTGTTGACTGACGGTCCATACTATAAATTAATACTTATGCAGTTTTGATTATATTTACGAGTCATGATTTATTTTCAAATGTTGGTGCTAGTGTACAGTAAATTGTCGATTAACTCTGGAGAAGTATTAAATATATTAGTTTTATCTGCTCATTGTTAATTTTGTTATTATAATAGAGCAAAAGTTTTTCTTTGTTGTTGTCTTTTATAATTAATTAAGTTATTATACCTCTTTAAATTAGTTGGCTTATACTAAATTCAGGGACCACGGGGAAAATGATTCCCCGTGGTACCTTCCAGGGACTATCACAAGACCACGGGGAATAAAGGAGTAAATATTGTAGAAAGACTTAAATTTTTTTTGAACAGTTTTATTTATTTTTCGGTGGCGCTAGTGTGCAATACAATGGCTCTTGAATGACTAAGGACAAAGTTTCAACCCGAAGACGTACTTGCAAATCTACTTTGTGGTTGTTACCTACTTACATGTGATGTTGTGGGGGAATAAACTTGAGAGCTCTTCTGGTTTACATAACTACACAAGTAGAAATAAGTGTATCAATAATTATATTTTTAACTTACATATTATTTTGTTTGAAGCCGCTTTCGCCAACAGATTGATTGTTTGTGATTATTTATCTGCGTCCCTCAATGGAATAGGCCGCAGTGGCCGCTTTCCATCAGATGGGCTGCGTGTCTGTCTGCCAACTGACTTAGTATAAAAAAAAGGAATCTTTAATGACAACACATCAACTTGTCAACATATTGAGATAAACATAAATATTCGTTTTATTGATTTTTTATATTCTGTTGATTGACTGTTATGGTACTCTAAATCTAGATTGCTGTAAAAATAATTACCGGTAATTCTTCATTGCGACAACAACATTGGCCTGTCCTTTACTTGGGGACAAAAGTTGATATGATATGTATACAAATAGGCTTAAACCAAACCGCTCTGTTTAACAATAGGATTCCAATTTAACTAAACGGCGTCTATTGTTTCTCAACACAAAATAAACAACAAAGTTAAAAAGCGACAAAATAAAATCTGTTTGCAAAGCACTAGTGTGAAATCTGAACAATGGATACAGAAGAATATTTGTATCATTTCGGCATACACGGCGAAAATGCTATAAAATGCAGTGTTTCACGGTTTCCCGTCACGCGCTTACACCGTACGTCGAAAACAACGCACACTTAGTATGTAGAGATTTCTATACAATTAATATTAATGTGGGTGTGTACTGGTAGGTGCACTCAAAATCAAGGCTTAAAGATCAGATGAGCACAGTGTGGCAACTCATTGAGCGACGCTTCTTGCTGAAGTGGCCAACTAAGTTAGCATAAAAAAACTTATTTATATCTGTAGGGCCGTCACAACTATGGGAAGCAGGCATAACACTACTTTCAATTCTGATCTACCACGCATACTCGTATAGAAAAAAAAATGTCTTTGTTCTTTAATACGAGCTACAATCCTGTACATCCTGTATAGCCATGGAGTTCACGATATAATTGTACTCACTCCAATAAACGAATTTGCAACACTCTCTCCTAGCAACAGATGCTACTTAGTCGGCAGTCTATTTCTGACAAAATTATAAACATAAAGTGGTAAACACAGTCCGGTGTGATTGCAAAGCATCCAGCGTAG
Organism: Mecyna flavalis; assembly: GCA_949319885.1. Classification (NCBI taxonomy): domain Eukaryota; kingdom Metazoa; phylum Arthropoda; class Insecta; order Lepidoptera; family Crambidae; genus Mecyna; species Mecyna flavalis. The sequence continues at coordinate 9,800,149 of OX439436.1, forward strand.
CTGAAACGGCCGCAGATCACACTCCACTGAACAGATTTTGTATCGACTCTCATTTCTACTCAACCGCCGGATAACCCGTTTCACTTAGTGTACCTTTTTACATATAAAATATTCAACATGTGATAAAGTTACCAATATTGAAACTATTGAACCTGATAGCACAAACGCATCATTTATAATACATAAATTATTAGGTATGTATCATTTTTCATTACCTTTGGCTTGGCACCGACTTCAAACAGATTAGTAGGTACCTACCTAGCACGTAAATACAATTTAATGTTATTAATAGGCTTAAACAATAAGCGCATTAGATGAATGTCTTATTAAAATTATTTTTTGCTTTTCAGTGTTTTTAGGTAGTTTTTTTTTTGTTTTTTTTTTTTGAAGTCGGTTTAATTTTTTTTTAAAAAAGTTTGTTTATTTTTCTATTTTTAGTGTGAATAATACGTAGGAGTGAGTAAAACTCTCTCATAATATTGATAACGAAAATACGAGTAAAATAGTAGAATTGTATTATTTGACAATATTAGGTATTCATTAAGTGTTCAGCACCATTCAGTAGACCAACTAAAGATGCAGCCCGCAAGAGGGACATAAGAATTAAGAAGTCGTACCCTTTAGCTTCCATCATCATAGTTGTACCTTCCATCATCAGCTTAGCTGCAAAAGTACATGAAATACAACTAACGGTCCACATATTCCTACAACACTGAAATAATTATCCCCTAACTCCTAACCGTTAAGGAGTTGTACCTTCCATCATCAGCTCATCAACATAAAGTGATGTCTATAGGACGCAAAAACTTAAATGGCTTCAGAAAAAACAAGTAACGCGTAGTGTGCGCCTATAAAATTTGAGGTTTGCCCTTGATTTTCCCGGGATCCCATCATCAGATCCTGACATGGTGACAATGGGACCACCTCGGAACTATGCACTTTCAAATAAAAAAAGAATTATTTAAATCGGTCCACAATTGACGGAGAAATCGACGGACATACATAAAAAAAAAAAAAAAAAAAAAAAAAAAAAAAAAAATACATACAGTCGAACATAGAACCTCCTCCTTTTTTGAAGTCGGTTAAAAAGAGGCATTTGATGCTTCTCGAAAGCTAATTTTACTGCGCGCTAGCGCTGACAATTGAAATAATAAATATTAATTTCGATTAAAAAATATTACAATTAAAAAAATTTAATCTAGTAAATAGTGATTTCACAGAAATGGAAATGCCTAGCTTATACACATTGTCAACATTTCAACTGTTTCAGTTTAACAAAACAGCAAACGTGTTGACTGACGGTCCATACTATAAATTAATACTTATGCAGTTTTGATTATATTTACGAGTCATGATTTATTTTCAAATGTTGGTGCTAGTGTACAGTAAATTGTCGATTAACTCTGGAGAAGTATTAAATATATTAGTTTTATCTGCTCATTGTTAATTTTGTTATTATAATAGAGCAAAAGTTTTTCTTTGTTGTTGTCTTTTATAATTAATTAAGTTATTATACCTCTTTAAATTAGTTGGCTTATACTAAATTCAGGGACCACGGGGAAAATGATTCCCCGTGGTACCTTCCAGGGACTATCACAAGACCACGGGGAATAAAGGAGTAAATATTGTAGAAAGACTTAAATTTTTTTTGAACAGTTTTATTTATTTTTCGGTGGCGCTAGTGTGCAATACAATGGCTCTTGAATGACTAAGGACAAAGTTTCAACCCGAAGACGTACTTGCAAATCTACTTTGTGGTTGTTACCTACTTACATGTGATGTTGTGGGGGAATAAACTTGAGAGCTCTTCTGGTTTACATAACTACACAAGTAGAAATAAGTGTATCAATAATTATATTTTTAACTTACATATTATTTTGTTTGAAGCCGCTTTCGCCAACAGATTGATTGTTTGTGATTATTTATCTGCGTCCCTCAATGGAATAGGCCGCAGTGGCCGCTTTCCATCAGATGGGCTGCGTGTCTGTCTGCCAACTGACTTAGTATAAAAAAAAGGAATCTTTAATGACAACACATCAACTTGTCAACATATTGAGATAAACATAAATATTCGTTTTATTGATTTTTTATATTCTGTTGATTGACTGTTATGGTACTCTAAATCTAGATTGCTGTAAAAATAATTACCGGTAATTCTTCATTGCGACAACAACATTGGCCTGTCCTTTACTTGGGGACAAAAGTTGATATGATATGTATACAAATAGGCTTAAACCAAACCGCTCTGTTTAACAATAGGATTCCAATTTAACTAAACGGCGTCTATTGTTTCTCAACACAAAATAAACAACAAAGTTAAAAACCGACAAAATAAAATCTGTTTGCAAAGCACTAGTGTGAAATCTGAACAATGGATACAGAAGAATATTTGTATCATTTCGGCATACACGGCGAAAATGCTATAAAATGCAGTGTTTCACGGTTTCCCGTCACGCGCTTACACCGTACGTCGAAAACAACGCACACTTAGTATGTAGAGATTTCTATACAATTAATATTAATGTGGGTGTGTACTGGTAGGTGCACTCAAAATCAAGGCTTAAAGATCAGATGAGCACAGTGTGGCAACTCATTGAGCGACGCTTCTTGCTGAAGTGGCCAACTAAGTTAGCATAAAAAAACTTATTTATATCTGTAGGGCCGTCACAACTATGGGAAGCAGGCATAACACTACTTTCAATTCTGATCTACCACGCATACTCGTATAGAAAAAAAAATGTCTTTGTTCTTTAATACGAGCTACAATCCTGTACATCCTGTATAGCCATGGAGTTCACGATATAATTGTACTCACTCCAATAAACGAATTTGCAACACTCTCTCCTAGCAACAGATGCTACTTAGTCGGCAGTCTATTTCTGACAAAATTATAAACATAAAGTGGTAAACACAGTCCGGTGTGATTGCAAAGCATCCAGCGTAGCTGAAACGGCCGCAGATCACACTCCACTGAACAGATTTTGTATCGACTCTCATTTCTACTCAACCGCCGGATAACCCGTTTCACTTAGTGTACCTTTTTACATATAAAATATTCAACATGTGATAAAGTTACCAATATTGAAACTATTGAACCTGATAGCACAAACGCATCATTTATAATACATAAATTATTAGGTATGTATCATTTTTCATTACCTTTGGCTTGGCACCGACTTCAAACAGATTAGTAGGTACCTACCTAGCACGTAAATACAATTTAATGTTATTAATAGGCTTAAACAATAAGCGCATTTGATGAATGTCTTATTAAAATTATTTTTTGCTTTTCAGTGTTTTTAGGTAGTTTTTTTTTTGTTTTTTTTTTTTGAAGTCGGTTTAATTTTTTTTTAAAAAAGTTTGTTTATTTTTCTATTTTTAGTGTGAATAATACGTAGGAGTGAGTAAAACTCTCTCATAATATTGATAACGAAAATACGAGTAAAATAGTAGAATTGTATTATTTGACAATATTAGGTATTCATTAAGTGTTCAGCACCATTCAGTAGACCAACTAAAGATGCAGCCCGCAAGAGGGACATAAGAATTAAGAAGTCGTACCCTTTAGCTTCCATCATCATAGTTGTACCTTCCATCATCAGCTTAGCTGCAAAAGTACATGAAATACAACTAACGGTCCACATATTCCTACAACACTGAAATAATTATCCCCTAACTCCTAACCGTTAAGGAGTTGTACCTTCCATCATCAGCTTCGCTGCAAAAGTACATGAAATACAAATAACGGTCCACATATTCTTACAATACTGAAAGAATTATCCCCTAACTCCTAACCGTTAAGGAGTTGTACCTTCCATCATCAGCTCATCAACATAAAGTGATGTCTATAGGACGCAAAAACTTAAATGGCTTCAGAAAAAACAAGTAACGCGTAGTGTGCGCCTATAAAATTTGAGGTTTGCCCTTGATTTTCCCGGGATCCCATCATCAGATCCTGACATGGTGACAATGGGACCACCTCGGAACTATGCACTTTCAAATAAAAAAAGAATTATTCAAATCGGTCCACAATTGACGGAGAAATCGACGGACATACATAAAAAAAAAAAAAAAAAAAAAAACATACAGTCGAACATAGAACCTCCTCCTTTTTTGAAGTCGGTTAAAAAAGAAAAAAAACTGGTTATTTTATTTCACAGACATAATTGACAGTTTCTTTATTACAGTTCGGTGTGACTGCAAACCGCACAGCTTTGCCGCGGAGCACACTTTACGGAACAAATTGCATTAACACTCATTTCCCCACTAGGTACTGTCGCACTACACAATTGGTGACTTACTTTTCCACTTCGATTTTATGAGATAACCTTGTTTTTTTCGTGTTGGAAACAGTAGTTCTAAATCTATTAAATAAATACAATTAGAACTGGTAGTGAACAATACCAGGCAAGCTGTTATCAATAATAAATCAAAATTCGTAAAATGTCTTAAAATTTCACACATTGATCTTGTAATCAATGTGCTCGAGTTATTAATTTTTTTAACCTCGTGGTTCTAAATCCTACTGAACCTTGCTTTCCAATAAATACAAAAGCCAAAGTCCTACATCAAAACCCGATTCTTTAACTAAGAAACTTATGTCTGAATTTAAAAATAATATAGTACCACAATTTATTATGCTGCACAGCCAGAGAGTACTAAATCACAATCTCAAAACAAGAGAACTGTGTTGCACACATAATTCATAAACGAGAGCAGTATATGTGAATTAACCATGTAAATACTCGTTCTACAAGATTAAAGTGCACCAGTCTAACGAACATGTTAGGCTTGGAGCACATTCATACGTCCTTAAAGCAATTCCCAGATCGGAAGCCAGATATTGCATAAATAATGAAAGAAACCTTGTAAAATAATGATTAAAAACATCGTCAAATAAACTTTTACGAATCATCTTAAAATCAATCATCTTATTTCAAAGATTTCGTAGAGGAAACGAAAAAAAATCATAATATGAAACTCAAGCTATAGGCATTAATTATATTTATTGTATAATACACAATCATAACTTAATAAAACATGGAAGTAAAACGTAATTTATTAAAATGTAAATATTTGATCTTGTCAGAAAAAAAATTACTTCTTACGTAGGTAGTTAATAACTTTGCTAGCGCGAACCAGGATCGCATTCCTGTCCTGATTGGCTGTGTCAGTCACGTGCACGTAAGTAGTTTAGAAGCTGACTTGCAACCGTAGCGCATTCCGATAGCCGCAATAATATCTATCAGCAACTTTCATTCTTACAAACCAAAGAAGGTACAAAAAAGCTCGCCATGCTTGTGCTCGTCCCCGCCACCGTTTAGTTCCCTTGTTAAAGGGTGCTGAGGTCAGATGACTTCGCTCAAATGGACTAACCAATACTTACTCCTAAGACTCAACGACCCTAAGTGTGTCTTGGCCTCCGGAATGAAAGCACGCCACCTTTTCCGATATCCTTTGCGGTTTCTCGACAGTCCCACGCCCAAAGTTCATGGAGATCTGACTTAACTCTGTCGATCCAGTGGTATCTAGGGCGGGCAACCGGGCATTGGCCTTGTGGTTTGGCATAATAAGCTCTGTCCACATCACGATCTTCACCCATTCTCTCTAGCAACCCAGCCATCGGAGCCTGTGTCCTTTCGTCTTTGATGAAAGAAGACATGTGCTCGCCCCTTTACTTCCCTACTTATAAGTAGCCAAGTGCGCTGTCGCAGACGTTCTGGCGGATTGCAACCAATCTCGGTGCAGGTCGTAACGAGAATCTTGTTTAATTCGCATCAACTTCTAACACGCTGACAACTTTCTCAACTGAAACTTAACCAGTCATTTATTTTTCAAGGAAGATTTTGAACTTTTGCCTTGGGATATGTTACTTTTATTTTATCTTTATTTTATTATTTCGGTCGATATTTTTTTTTTGAAAAGAATCTTCATATATCTGACATCAAAACACTGATAGGAATAGACAAAGTAATATGAATATCTTTTTATTAAATGTATTACATCAAGAAAAAGAAGAAATAAAGGGAACTTAAGAGTTCTGACAGAGCAGGGAAATAGAAAGAAGTAGAAATTGCTTCACCGATGAGGGCGATGCTCTTAAATTTAAGTAAAAATTATAATAAATATACATTTTGAAATATTTTCTACCAAAACGACTCTATTCTAATCGCTCTCCAGTACAATATTTCACCAAACTCGTATACGTTCAGCGCTCGACTAAACTTATCAAGCACCTTTCAGATTTACCAGCCAATCTCAAGAGCCCGTCTAATCCGCTCCGAGCCACTTATAACCAAATTAACTTACTGTTTAATTAAACAGAAAATATCTAATGGCAAATAAGGAATTACTACGGTGTGGGATAAGTTACTAGATATTATGAAAATTTTAAAAAATTATATGATGGAACAGTGTATTTTCTGATCCCGAAGGAATTACAGTGTTTTAATTAGGAGTGTCCCTTGTGATAATTACTATGAACTTTTGTTTGTTTTGTTTGTTAAAGTAATTAGCGTTCTATGAATCCATAACCATTCCTAAACTAAGCAGCGCTTGTGTTATGGGTGTCAGATAACTAATAAATATGTATACAAAATAATCGTCTATTCCCAGTTTCCTCCGATTTGCACTGTGCAGGGATCGAACCCGTGACTTCTAGTAAAGTAGCAAGAAGTTTGACCAACAGCAATTTTTTTCCTCGTGGTCAAATCAGTCTGACAAAATAGTTTGACCACCCGGAAGAACCGCTATTTTGTTTTATTGTTTTACTTAGAGTCAATAACAAAATAAGATTCATATTGGAAATATCTAAAATAATACTTTAGATTATGCTCATAACTTGTGCCGAGGCAGCACTCTGTCTACTTCACCATTGAAGTTAATTTGAACCTCTTGCTCGCGAATTAATAAGAAGATTGCACAACGATCCTTCTACCACACTTCAAATGTGAGGAAACTCGATTATCCGCCTGATTAGATTGTTGGAATTCGCAAATATTTTATTCTTCTCGTCTGTTTATTTTCATATAGTCTAAGATTAAAATTGGTTCTCTATATAAACTGTCTTAGGTCTTTCTATCTAAAGTTATTAATTTAAGAGAAGAACAAGACAATTGCATTAATGGGGATTGAACTAAAAGTTCATAAATCCCCATTGATGGGGATTTCCAATGGGGATTTGTGGAATAACCCTTTTTTTGGTGAGGAAAATGCTTCAGCTAGCGGGAACTGCGGCCGTGTGTTGGACTTGGAGCTAAAGACTTTCGTCCCACTACCCACAGAAGTCCCAAAAAATGCAACTATTTTAATTAACTTAGAGACAATCCCAGTCGGTTTGGGGTCACTCATTGGAACTACTCACATTATTATACGAGAGATTATTACAGAGACTGCAAAGATCTAAACACAATCTAATTTTCCAAAACTAACTGACCTCTCGGAAACACTTAGGCATGACGCCAACTAGATCGGCAAACGTTTAACACAAATAGCTAGTAATTTACATTTCCACTTCACAAAGCGAAGTTGTATTAATAAAATTCTACTATTTAGTTATTACTTTACCAAAGCTACTAAGAGTATTTCACGGAGGCCGACAAAACTCGGAAGCTTTATTTATTACTGAGTAACATTAATATACGTTTTTATATTTTTTCATGCACTCGAAGCTAAGAACGACCTTCAGTGATTCTTTGCTAATTCATAATTTACGAGTACGATCTTTCACATTGTTAAAAACTTAACACCCCTAAAAAAGCTGCCCTTACTTTGGTTATTGCTCTCTAATATCGTTTCGGCTTAACAAATATCATTAACCAAATTGAAATCGCTTTCAAACCATAACCGATTGTGGAAACGGGCAAAAAGTGCTTATTTATCTAACCACCTTAATTTCTATAATGAAAAAAAAAAATTCTTCCCCCGCAAAACGCCGATGTAAACCCACCTAAACCGACTTTCTCATCTCTCGAGCGTTAATAAAAAGGCGATAATAGCACAATATTATTTGGGTAAGACATTCAAAGGCAAATTAAATTGTTTTACCTTGAAACGGAAACTGCGGGAATTAAATTCCATAAAATAACCAGAATCTCTCCTACACGGGCTATTTGCAGTGAGAAATCTCCTCCGTTGTTTTGGAACTACGCTTACGCAGCAGCAACTTGAAACTAATTTGAAGCCTTGCATCGTTTGGAATTATGAGTTTGAGTATCCATCGTTTTCTTGATACTTTGATGTACCTACAGTTCACATGAAACCTACCCTTATCGGTCAAATTCCCACAACCCATTTTGCTTCATTTCATTCAGCTTGATAGCCATCGCTTAGATTTCTTTTCAATTAAAACTTGTAATAAGACGGAGGGTTACGTTGATAATATGCTGCCTATAGAATTTAGAATATACTCGTAGAAGTTAAGCTTTTTTAACAATTCAAATAACACCGCAGAATGTAAATTATTCAATGTTATCTTTCTTTTTTATTTTTCATAGGTAGGTTTGCAAAAATTTTCAATGCGCTGAATATTATTTATCTGCAAATTACGATATATGTGAATCTTAATCCATCAAGCCCCGGAAAACCAGACACAATAGAAAATCTATTGTTTACGCGACACCCGGCTTTCGGTCGGGTGTTTAAGAGTTAATAGCTTTCTAAACGCACAAGCTGGCACTATTTTTAGTTTAAAAACTCTATGTGAATTTGTCGTTACTCTTATTTTTTCTTTACTGGAATGATCAAAATACTCATAATTAAGAAACAAAATATTATCTCGATGAGGAAAGTACCTAACAAACGAATTCTTATCTGCCAGAGACCTACTCTATTATATGCTATCTTCTTTTTTATAAAAAAGGCAAAAGGGACAGCATCTAAGATATCTATATGCTAATGATCATGCAACATCTAAGATATCTATATGATAGCTAAATGTTTAATAACTTATCCCACATGACAGTCTATCAATAGCTTGTTTTTAATAAATAAAACATGACGTGGGTATTTATTTAAAATTTATTCATACTTTTTTTGACAACTCCCTCTTGAGCTGCTTGGCACAAGCATAAAGTTCGTTTCGTATATCCGGGTATGCGTTTAAGAGGTCCTGCCAAAAGTTGAGCCTCAAGTAAACTATATCCACCACCTGTAAATAAATATTTTTTATAGGAAGAAAAACACACAGTTACTTTAGCTGAGCTCATAAGCTAAAATTGTATTTTTATTCGTTTTGATGCCAGTCTGTATAAAGGATTATTTAAAAACTCTAATTTCACGCTATTCTATAAACTGACGAGGAAATAAAAGATTTACATAAAGAAGGGATTGGAATAGAAAATGTTACTAAACATAATGTATAGCCCGACCGGAAATACATTGGAACTAATTTCTTCAAGTGGCAACAATCAATTAAAAAAACAATAAGATGTCATTCAATAGTGCTGTCTGTCAAAGTGTGATGTCAATTGTCAACCGTCCCTTGTTATTATTGGATATTGTAAAATATTTGTAAGTATAACCATAGCAACCAAGTGTTGCTATAACCATAGCTAATGTGGCGCCTCCAGCGCAGGTTTTTTATTTTCTTGGTCAGGCTATAACAGTACTTTCCTCTATCAACAACACAACACAATAAGAAATGCTTTCAAATTAAAGTTCACCATTAGTACCTGGACTAATTTATACCTGTATTAGGGTAATTTTTTGTAATAAAAGGGCAAATCTTACCGTTCTTGAGTAATAACTGAACTGGAAAGGGACATTCGGGAACAATCCCGGTACAAGTCCGAAATACCCATTCGTCGTCAACAATGCTATTACCTTCTTCTCACCACTGAAACAGATGCCAATATAACGTAATTATCACACGGGCATTAAGTCGTATAATCCTACTAACAGAACCATCCACATATTACAAAAACAAATGGATGGATGTTTGTCATTTTATCATTCAAGGACTAAATGTATTTGGTTGTCATATTAATTTTTATTCAAAATCAAAATATTCTATATTCATGTAAACTTATTTGGGGGTGGGAAGTCGGGGCACGGTCTTGGTGGGAATCGCTGACGTAGTGAGGTCGGCATTACCTATAAAATACCAAGAAACCATCTGTAGTGTTAAGTAGTGGAACACCAATTAAACAGAACCCCGGCCAGTCCGCGTCATCCACGTCCGAAGTCGTCCACCCTGGGACCTGCTGCAGACACGCTCCGCGTGCCACTACCAGGACTTGCAGCTGCTGAGGATGCAGGGCGAAAGGCGAATATTCTGCGCCTCAAAACAGAATCCCATCACTAGGGAGGATACCCGAACAAAACCGAGCGTGCCCGGAAGCTCTTAAGGTGGCAGCCCCACCGCCGGGCTAGGGTACAGTAGGTTAATCACCCGCTTGCCCGAAAAACCAACTGATTAACGAAACGAACACAGTAAGAAACCGGACCGATTCTTTAACAACGACCTTTGGCATTTTTATGCCAAAGGTTGTTTTTTTTAAAACGGACACGAGTTGCTTTTTGGAACGTACGAACGCTCAGCGACGACAGCCGTCTGGCCCAAGCAGAAGCAGAAATGCTGAGGTACAACCTGCAAGTTCTAGGTCTCAGCGAAGTGCGTAGAAATGGTTTCGGTGAACTGAGAACGTCTAAGGGCTTGACTTTCCTATATTCCGGCAAGGAAAGTGAGGAGGACACCCGCGAATACGGAGTCGGTTTACTTCTTTCAGATGCCGCAAAGAAAAGCCTCTTAGGCTGGAAACCGATCTCGGACCGAATCATTTGGGCCCGCTTCAACTCAAGAGCCCGAAAGATCTCCATAGTGCAGTGTTACGCCCCCACCAACACATCTGCAGAGGATACCAAAGACGAGTTCTACAACGCACTAAATGCCACCTTTAACGTCATCAAGAAACTGGACATAGTTATCGTCATGGGAGACCTGAATGCAAAAGTGGGGAGCGACAACACCAACTGCGAGCGACACATGGGCACACAGGGACTTGGAGTACGTAACGAGAATGGGGAACGCTTTCTCGAGTTTTGCCAAAATCACGACCTGACCATCGGCGGCACACTATTTATCCACAAAGATGTCCACAAGTACACATGGAACTCACCCGATGGCATAACCAAAAACCAGATCGACCACCTTGCCATTAGTTCTAAATGGCGCGCCTCGTTGCTCGATGTCCGAAACCGAAGAGGTGCTGATATCGACAGCGATCATCATCTGGTTGTTGCCGAGCTGCGCCTCAAGGTTGCGGTAGCACGAACGGCCGGGGGATTTGGCAAGGTAGGGAGAAGGTTCGACGTCGCCAAACTCAGAGACCCTGTGAATGCCCAACGCGCTGCTAAATCTGGCAATCTGAGAGAGTTGTACAAAGCTACAAAAACCTTGGCAGGAAACAGTAGACCCAAGAGGAAGCCTCTAAAATCTAAAGATGGGCAGCTTATTGTGACATCCGAAGGGCAACTGCGACGCTGGCGTGAACACTTCGAGGAAGTCTTTCGCTGTACAACACCACCCACGCCTAATATACCGCACCACTCATCCCCCCCATCGAGGTTGCTTGAAATAAATGTCGACGCACCAACTCGCGACGAAGTGGCTAAGGCGATAAGGTCCCTAAAAATTGGTACAGCTCCGGGTGTCGACCTTATTACCGCGGAAATGCTAAAAGCCGAGCTATACTCCGCCGTCGAAGCTCTGACACCTCTCATAGCAAAAATTTGGACAGAAGAGGAACTACCAGACTATTGAAATAAGGGGCTATTAATAACCGTACCAAAAAATGGGGACCTTAGCCAGTGCAGCAACTGGAGAGGTATCACTTTGTTCTCGATACCGTCTAAGGTTTTTTGCAAGATTATCCTGGACAGGTTATCGGGGGCCGTCGAACCTCTCCTTCGCAAGGAGCAGGCTGGTTTCCGCCCGAACCGATCATGCACCGACCAAATAAACACTCTTCGTATCATTCTAGAACAGGCATCAGAATGGCAAAGGGAGGTCTATCTCACCTTTGTAGATTTCGAAAAAGCCTTCGATACGTTGAAGTGGGCAAGCATATGGTCCCGACTCTCCGACATTGGTGTACCGCAGAAGATTGTTGAGCTACTGAAGCCATCTACAGGAAATATTCCTGTAGAGTCACCCACGAAGGCCTTATCTCCGAAGACATCGAGGTACATGCGGGCGTCCGCCAGGGTTGCTTACTCTCCCCTCTCCTCTTCCTGGCTGTCCTAGACGGGATTATGCATCGCGCTTATGACAACAAGCGACGCGGGATTGAATGGGGAATAACCGATGTTTTAGAAGACCTGGACTACGCCGACGATCTCTGCATACTGAGCCACACACACCGTGACATGCAAACAAAACTGGACGACTTGCATCGGGAAGCGGGCTACACTGGACTTAAAATTAACTGCCGAAAGACCCAAGAAATGAGATCTGGAGTAGAGACCAACACACCGCTACGGATTGGAGCAGAGGATGTGGAACGAGTCCACAACTTTACCTACCTCGGAAGCGTCGTGTCAGAAACTGGGGGTACTGAAGAAGACATCACTTCGCGTATTGCCAAGGCTAGAGGTGCCTTCGCCCAACTTCGACCCGTATGGCAATCACGGAAACTGACTCAAAGGATTAAAATCAAGATATTCGGGTCCAACGTCAAATCCGTGCTGCTCTATGGGTGCGAAACTTGGAAGGTCACCAAAGTCATCTCGCACAGGCTTCAGGTCTTCGTCAACCGCTGTCTTCGCCAAATTCTCGGTGTGTACTGGCCGGAGAAAATATCCAACGAACAGCTGTTGGACCGCTGTCACGAAACTCCGATCGACCAACAGATCAAGCGCCGCAAGTGGAACTGGATTGGCCACACTCTCCGAAGGGACTCCGACCACATCCCCAAGCAGGCTCTGGACTGGAATCCTCAAGGAAAACGAAAACGTGGCCGCCCTAAGCAAACCTGGCGGCGCACTGTAACAGACGAGGCCAAGAAAATCGGCAAGACGTGGAGCGAAGTCAAACGCGAAGCTCAAGACAGAACGAGATGGAGAACTACTGTGGACGCCCTCTGCCCCACCACGGGGTCATAGGACATTAAGTCAAGTAAGTCAATGTAAACTTATATCAAGTATTTATGAATCGTCGATTACAGAGTGAATCTACCACCGGATTCGGAATGTCGTTATCTGCCGAGAAGAACCGGCAAGAAACTCGACAAAGAAATTTATACAACATTGATAATAAAACTATCTATACTAAGCCATACAGTTTTTCGTGTATGAATTCCGGTAATGAATCAGAATAACATCTGAAGTTTACGAAGACGAAAACATTGAAATATTTTTTTAAGTAGGTATGTTGGAGCCATATTAGAGATATTAACAGTCTATCAGTCAAACAAAATGCGCCGACTTGATCCTGGAACTACCACCTTTCTACAGAAGACCGACGTACGAATAATAGTTTTGAAATCCCACTAAACCTGATATTTTGAGTTCTCGATTGTTTATTTCCATTCCCCCATATCCATACTTCGTAGCCCTTCCCCTCTACCTTAATCCTTCTAGCCCCGGATTACTAGACACAATAGAAAATCTATTGTTATGCGGCACCCGAGTGCCGGTTCGGCGTTGAGTGGTTAAGACGTAGTGCCCTTCTAACTGCACCGGTCTTTAAAAACATGTTTTTCTGTCCTAAATTATTAAATACGCTTATAGTTATTTTTCTGTGAAGGATATTATTTTTTTAGTACCTTGGATCTTTAAAGCATTTTTCTACTTCGCCTTCGTGTATGAAGTACATACACGGAAATATATCACCTTCTTCAACGATACATTTTCCTAAAACACATTACATACCTTTATTAAACAATTTCGATTAATGTGAGATCGCAAAATGAATAATATTTTATGCGTCGAATTACTTATTATCTTATATTTTGTGTAATATAATCGGTGTGAGTGTGAGAGAAATATAAAAAAAAGAAATGTTTGGTGATTCTAATGATAATAATGATGACCAGTTACTCTCTACCGAGGTGATAAAGAAAATCACTCACCAGGAAATACCACGAGTCTTTGGAATCGAGCCACAACTTGTCTGATGAAGTATGGAGGAAGTTTTCTAAACAGCAGTGGCCTTTTAAGATGGTGTATATAAAGGGCGCTAAATAAATCCTCTTGAAGGCAGAGTGGAGCTTGACGGGCCAACTCAGGAAGCCAGTTGCCTAAGAACAATGAAATAAAAAACAGTTACTGTATATCAGTAAAAATCAGTTGACTAGAAGTTCTACCCAAATGACAAAATACCGAAGTACAAAATGAGTAGCTTTGCTGTTGCGCTCTGTTTCGTCAAACTAAGAAATCGTGTGGAAAAATCAAACTGCAGAGAGTTCCTATACGTAAGTCATAATAATCCATCTTGACCGGGGGAATAGCATCCCCTCAAAAAAGTAATTTGAGCTTTGCTGTTCCGCTTTGTTGGTGTGAGAGTATAGGAGGGGACTGCTTTTAGCACCATAACCGCAGGCCAAAGAGATCTGCGTAGTGTGTCGGACTCAAGGTTAAAGACATTTATTATCCCAGTACCCACCCACAAAACTCCTTCAGCTACCGGTTCCCTTTTTTATGGCGATTAACTGGCCCAAGGATGAAGAATCTGTGATAATTATATATGTACTAGAAATACACACCTCTCTGCCTTCGCCAAAGTTGGCTCGTATATTCCTGCACTGATCGAAGCAACGGTGGCGATAGACCACTGTGTCTTAAATACGTGGTCAAGTTTGACACGCTGAAGTCATACTGGAATAGCTCTCTGTAGTTGGTATACACGGCGCTAATAAACGTGCTTGTCATCCACAAGTCTAGAAGGAAAACTATCCAGTGCACGACTATTTTGTAGTATACCTCTTTTATGCTTAGTGCTACGACCTGTAATAAGAGTAAAACTTTGTTTAATCACTTTGAATTGAAGTAAAACAATATTTTACTCAAATGTAATTTTTGTTAACATCATATGGCTCAACGTTCAGTGGCGTCGACCAAAAGTAGGTATTGGCCTATTACTTAGTCAAATTCAAAGTATTTTTTATGGTTTTCAAAAGAAAACAGTTTTTTTAGTCTTGCTTTAACAATGATGAAATATATGAAAAAAATGCATCTTAGTCTTTAATCTTTATATTATTTTTATTCAAAGAGGGTGTCGCTTAGCAGCAGTTATCGATATTCTAGTAATTGTTACAATGAATAAATCACTACATGCGCTCGCCAAGAACAAAAAAAATAAGACTTACCGTATCAAGAACAGTGTGTGTCGCCAACAATAATATGTATAACATAGCAACAATGTAATCGTGGTACCAATGCCGGGGCACGACGAAAGATATCGGATCGTGTTCGGTTTTATTCCCTCTAAAATTCATCGTCATTCGTGCGCAACCTGCAATAACATTGTATTTTTGGACCAGTTTGACCACTGACGTATATGTAAGTTCAGGGTCAAATTAATTTATCTCCTCGATAACAATATACTGTCTTCTTTTTTTTTATTTTTAAACGGCTTGTAGTTTTCTAGGAAGTAACGAAATTATCATCAGTAGTAAAACCGGCCCCATTATATTTTTTTAATCATTTTATCTCCTCTAAGCTGACCGTTTAAATGAGTTTTCGCCGCGCGATACGAGGGTGGCTAGAACCCATTTAAATAGTCTGCCTATAGTGAAGAATATCGCGCACTTATATCGTCATATAGGTATTTCAAAAATAGTTCAACCCGTCCATTTGTCAGGCGGGAATCACATCCACGACCCTCATTATCGAACGAGTGCACATCCAACTATGCTACCAATAGGTTGATTTCTTCTTGTAATTGTTTTGTAAGCTAAGTTAGCGCCACCTTTTTCGATATTTATGAAACCACAAAATAGATAATTAAGACACGACTAAGTACTACTCCAGTAGAACTAACGAAAAAGTTTAGTTATCTTGGTACCTACGACTTTACCCATTATTATAGCAATACACAGAGATATATATATTTTATGCATATTATAAAATACTTTGAAAAACCTTGAGCTCTTAGTCTCGGATCCACCCATTCGTCACGATCAATTTTTTTATCGTAGTACTCGGGCGGCTCCAAAATAGAAACAGGAAATGGTCCTGCGTCTGAAAAGTAATGAAATAATGAGTATTAATACATATTATTCATAACAATTATAATGTCAGGTAAATATAATTGGTTGAGTTATGATTTGGCGACCAATCTTTTAAACTATTATTCTGCGTAGGATACATTATATACCTATATGTACATGTTATACTCGTATCTTCGCAAGACTGCAAGCTTGGGTGAACTTCGTTTTCACGGATATACGATTCGGGGATCTTTATTTCATTTATTTATTTTATCACTGCACACCCATTAGACTCCCCCTGTATCCCTTTCACACCAGAAAAAACGATTCGGTGACGACCTTGTAAAAATTGACCGGCCCTGTACCCAAGTAACATGTCATTATTCCCCTACCATCATCCCTTATTTGAGTATAAGAGATTGTATAAATGGTTAGGAAGTGTCAAAATCTTACTTCGGCATGCTAAGTATATCCAACCACACGTCAAGGCATGTAGCAATAGAAGTACTCCGATGAACTTCATAAAAATTGGTGTTAACCGACTCTGAAAAAAAAAAGATAGATAAATTCTATAAGCAGTTGCACTGAACTCTTTTTACCGGGGAATACTTTACCCTTGCGTTACCCTCTGCCGAGAGCGAAATGTTGTGTGTAGTACTCGCCAATCCAAAAAAGGGCGGAGTTTATCCATTAAACCCTGGGATACTCTCCTTGTCCGATGGTTTCATGAGAAAAGTGACCATTTAAGGCGATGGAAATGGCTGGGAACATCGAGCCACTCAGCTTGTCTACTAGCCGAGCGCGAGTAAAGGACTTAGTCGTCAACTCGCGGACGCGAAACTCGCGGACACCTTTCGATTTTACTTACATTTTTCGTCGTCAACTCGCGCGATCATGAAATCTGACGTATTAATGTATAGTCAGCTACAAAAACGTTACAACAAATTCCTTATTAAAATAAGGCCAACTAAAATATGTAATATATACTTTTTCTTAATGTAGGTATGTATATAATGTGTAATATTACTTTAGTAATAAGGTTGATAATACGGATACTGGTATTATTGTACTAGGGCAACATAACCTTATTGGAGATGTATTTATTTGTCATGCATTTTTTTTCATCAAAGTTATAAATACTGCAGCTTTAAATCTTTTTTTTCTTCTATACGCTTGGTTCGTCTTAGTAATCAACTCGTAAAAAATCCTTAAAAAATTAATACATCTCCAATAAGGTCATGTTGCCCTAGTACATTGTAAAATATCCTTTGGTTTCAACCTGTTTTTATTTGACTGTACTTTATATAGACCCGCGAGTTGACGACAAAAACAGTAGGTAAAATCGAAAGGTGCCAACTCGCAGAAGTCCGCGAGTTTCGCGTCCGCGAGTTGACGACTAAGTCGAGCAGCTTTGTTTAGTTGCGGAACGAATGCCACGAAGCGACTAGCCGACATGCACGGCACATACGCATTGCCTAACTTACAAAAGCATGGTTGTATAAACAAGTCCTACTACTATCGTAGAGTTTACCTTAAATCCAACACCAAAGTGCCGATTGAACTCGTAGAGTAGTCTTAATCTTAGCAATCTTGCGAGCTGGTAACCCCACTCTCCAGTAACGAAGGTCATGTATGGTAACAGCAAGGATACCATATCCACATAGAAACCCCAGTACTGGAGGATGCGGAAGCCGATATGCCTGTTTACCAGTACATCCTCTACCACAGTTAATTCCACCTACAATAAAACTATAGTATTAATACAATATGTGTCTTGGATAAATAGAACAATATAATAAAAACAACACAAAAATATGTACTTATCCATCACAAATTATTGTCAAATAGTCTAATGGCAATAAAAAAGCTTAATACGATCATAGTAGGGGCAATAGTGTTTGATCTCAAGGGGACAGAGGGATAAGGCTACCCTGAGCTGAGCTATTATCGTCACAGTGGAGTTTTTTACAGTACTCCTAATAATCACACTGGCCTCAGCTGCTTCCCCAAGTAGCAGGCAAAAAAAGATTACTTTCCTGGAGTTCTGCAGGCGACTTACAATCCCACTGCGATAAAGAGGCAATCGAAATCTTAGATAACAAAATAATATAACCTAAAATTAACTTACCGTGTAAACTTCCGTAGTGAATAATACTAGATGTAAAACGTCAAACGCTATAAGAGTCCACACGATATCATCCAACTGATCCTCGGGCAGGTAGCACAGAAGTAGCACGATAACGGCTGATATGACCGGACCAATCACCCATACGAGGAACAGCCATTTATAGTACCACGTGTCAGTACGGGCTTCACAGGGCTCCTTCATCCACTAGAAAAAGCAAAAATAAGTCTAAATGAATGGATCACAATGAGGATATAAAAAACTGTCGCGCGTTTCTCACTTTGGCTCTGGTTAGCAAAAATTTTCATGAGTCCGACAGGTTAGATATCATGCTTTATGTAATTTATGGAGGCCCACACTCCTCATGGCACATACTCCCATTGGCCGGCAACGCATCAGCGATTCCTCTGGTGTTGCAGATGTCCATGGGCGGCGGTGATTGCTGACCATCAGGCGACATGATGGCTCATTTGCCGCCACTGACAAAAAAAAATTTGTAAATAATACCGTAATACTTCTGCAATCCCAAAGCAGATGAACTTGTAATTAAATGCTGAAGAGTAAAAGAGTCATCAGTGTTACAGCCATATTAAGTAACTAGCCTTCCGCCCGCGGTTTCACCCGCGCGTAATCTCTTTTTTCAAATATCCCCCCTTCCCCCCATATTTCCAGGATCAAAAGTACCCTATGTTCATCGGGGATAGTGTAGCTTTCCAACAGTGAAAGAATTATTCAAATCGGTTCAGTAGTTTTAAAATTTATATTCCCGCGGGAATGAGACGTTTTCCGTAGGAATTTTACAGCCTATGTCCTATTCCGGGCTATAAACTATACGTGTGCCAAATTTCATCTAAATCCGTTCAGCCGTTTAGGCATGATTGAGGAACAAACATCTAAACATCCAAACATCCAAACATCCAGATTTTCGCATTTATAATATTATTAGGATGTTCTGATGAAACATCCCTCCACAGAACTATTACAGCTTTTTTTGTAAAAAACATTTTATACGAAGTAGCTACTTAATGATAATGCACTAAAATAATTCCTTATCTACCTTTTCCTATTCTTTACCTGACAAAACCTAAGAATGGAAGTAAAATTCTCTCCAGCTAATGTAATTATTTTAATATTAAAGTCTGTAGTGTTACGAGATACCCTGTGAAATATTCGTACCGGTAATTGTATCGTCTTTTTTCCTCTCATGATATACTCTATGGTGTTATGTGGGCTCTCGGCGACTATGTTTTTCATTGCCATGTAGTCATGTTTAGACGTGCGATTGTGAGCAATATTGCGTCTCACCTAAAATTACAAAATACTGGTTAAAAATAGTACGTTCTTATGTAAGTTCAGTTGGCAGGCAAACTTGCAGCCTACCTGATGGTAAGTGGCCACTGTGCTTTATTCCTGCGAGGGCAATGACGTTCAATATAATTGAACGTCATTGTGCGAGGGACAATACCAAAGCAGAACAAAGTTCTGCTACACATTATTTAGTAGGCGTGATAATTTCAAGATATTTTTTGTACAGTTTAAGGTATTTCAGTGTGACATTTTGTGCGACATAGTAAACGCTAAACGGAAAAACTAGACGAGTTATGTACCATGCAGGAATCTACTCCGCAATGTATGTAATAGCCAACTTCTCAATCATTACACCAAATCAGGATATAGATACTTTATTCACCAGTGTGTCACCGAAGTGTCCCTCAATGGAATAGGCCGCAGTGACCGCTTACCATCAGATGGGCTGCGTGTCTGTCTGCAAACTGATGTGGTATAAAAAAACCTGTCTTTAAGACTGAGGCATAAAATAGAATATGTTTCCTGCCAAAATATGCAATCATTTCTAACTGGTAGTTGCATAAATCGAATCAGACCTCATCAGTGATCGTATCTTGGAAGAGCCCGATGGAAATAAGAAGCACATCAGAATAGCCTTCCGACCGGGCGGAGGCTTTCACAGGTCTTGGATGGGTACCATCCAGCTGCCCAAATATGCTCCCCTGTAAAACAAACGTTGAACTTATGCAAAAAATGGAAGAGATGAGATCAGTGAATTTAATCTACTCGTATGTTTATCAAAATGTAACTATGAAATGTATGTGCGCGCATAGCTTCAAAATGGCTAGTTACTATGATTTATTTTACTATGTTTTTTAATATTAAGACAACGATTTTAAATCTTATTAGTGAGAAGCAAGGGTAAAGGCATAAAATTAAGTTATCCGTTAATAGGGCTTCATCTCTAACTAGCTAATATATAACACGTGCGCTCGAGATATGTGCTACACTTTGAGAAATAGTTAAGGTATAAAATGTTGTACAATATTTATTAATTTATTCTGCTTTTACATTTTTCATATCCAAAAACACGCAGCATAAAAAAACTTAATTTGTTTAAAGCCAAGCACTTCTAAGTTTTAAGAAAGTGTCCCCCGCATACGGGCCACAACACGCCAACATAATTTATTTCAATAAAAGTTGTACCGTGTGTAGGGTTGCCATCTCTAAAATTTGGAAAACAGGACAAGACGCGTGAAAACCCCGGATTTTAGAGTCCGAAAGCCGGACATATGTCAACAAGATCTTTTAAACATATTCAATGTAATAAAAAACATCGTGGTGTGCGGGCATATAGTCCTCCAAACCGATTCGGCTAGGGCGACCCTTGCAAGATACAAGCATGTGCACGTATGTGGCTTGAAAATCCGAATTTGCTCTTAAAAGTTCGGTCACATGTCGGACAGTAGAGCTGACCTGTGTTATTATAGGTGTAATCGTAGGAGGGCTTTGGACGGGTCTTTCGGGCCTGGCGTTTCGCGTCAAGATCTAAAAGACGAGCGTTTTCTGAAACTTTGACGCCATTTGCAACACATAAACGCCATTCCGGTCTCTGAGCAGCAACTTCCTCCCATGTTTGCGTTGGAAGGTTACATCTAATCAGGTTGCGTTTGAGCACGTCCTTATAACGAAGATACTGCCCACCTTGTTTGCGTCTACCGTGTGAAAGTTCCGAGTAGAACACAGATTTTGGCAGTCTGCAGTCATCCATTCGCCAAACGTGTCCACACCATCTTAGCTGAGCCCTCATGAGCATAGCTTCTATGCCTGTCATCTTAGAGCGACGGAGCACTTCTGTATTTGGAATATAGTCTTGCCACTTTATGCACAGAATGGAACGCAAACATCGCATGTGAAACTGGTCCAGTTTTCTAATATCTCCTCTGTATAGACACCAGGTCTCAGATGCATATAATAAAATGGGGAGGACCAACGCCTTGTATACAGACAGTTTTGTCTGCATTTTGAGATCGTGTGATTTCCAAACACGGTCACTGAGCCTTCCAAATGTAGCAGCAGCTTTTGCTATTCGTGATGGGATTTCGGATGCAAGAGTGTTATCATTTTTTATATAGGTCCCCAGATATTTAAAATCTTGGACTTCGTCGAGAGCTTTTCCTCCGATGGTAACATTGCCGACACCCGCGCTGCAACCTCGTGGTGGTTGTTTGAGAATCTTTGTTTTTGAGACACTGATGATTAGACCGAACTTCAAACACGATTGTTGCAAGCAGTCCATATATGATTGAAGCGACCCAATGCTGTCAGCCATTAAGCACACGTCATCAGCATATAAAATATCTAAAACATTCAGCTTTTGGATTTTAGATTTAGCTCTAAAGCGTGACAGATCAAATACACTCTTGTCAGTCCTTACGTTCAATTCTATTAAGTCTTCGCAACTTTTAACTGCATCATTCATCACGACCGCAAAATAAATAGCAAAAGTGTGGGAGCCAACACACAGCCCTGTTTGACACCGCTGGTGACCGGAAAAGCCTTTGAGAAATCGTTTTCATGCTGAACCTTGCCTACCATATTATCATGGAACTGCCTCACTAGGTTCACGAATTTCTCAGGACAACCCCACTTTTCCAGAACTAACCAGAGTGCCTCTCGAGGAACCCGGTTGTGCGGGCATAGTGCGTGTCTCACGGGCGGCCCAATTTTTTTTATTTATTTATTTTTTTAAACTTGGTCTACAAATGAAACCCTTCCCCGGACGCTCCCCGGATGCCCTCTAAACTAGGACAAATCCGGGGAAACCCGGACGGATGGCAACCCTAACCGTGTGGCGTCCATCCATATAAATAGTATGAAAACTACAGAAAATAAATGTACTTGTACTTTGTGGCTGTGGCTTGCGGCCCGGAGACCCTAAGGTAGGTACCTTAGTTAGCTCAGCCAACTTGACGCCATCTTTACTTATGGTGACCTTTCCCCGGTGCACCACGAACACCTGTGGCGTGAGGTCCATCTCCCGCATTATTTCCTGGCCCGGCCTCAAGTACCACTGCTGGCCAAGACTAGAAAGTTGCCTTTGAAGCTGTTCGCCTCCGTCAAGCAAAGTATCTAATGCTACGAAGGTTCTGAGAAGAAATAAATGTATGGATAGTTGTTTGGTTTAGCTCGCAATCAACCCTTTGATTGGGCCAATTATCTAGACCTGATAAAAGGGTAATAAAATAAGACGTCACTATGTCTTTCCTTTAATTACCATTAATTTAATAATAAATGCAAGTCCTAATAGTGACCCGAAGGTGTTTCACAAGACGGACTTAATACCTTCTGAGAATTCCCTGAAGGCTTGGGTAGACTTTAAAATAATTGTGTCAAACATACGATTTTGTGCATCTGGTAAAGTCTCCACCAGTTTGATTCTGATTCATACAGGCACTTAGATGATTGATAACAAACTATGTTTGGATCTTAAAGGAGTGAAAATTAGTAAAAGTATACATACTTTTTGAAAAAATAGTAGCTCAGATCTTGTCTAAATACAAGACCGATGCGTTCGTTCATCAAGCGATGTCTATCTATGCCTTTATTCCTGTGAATAAAATTACACCATGTTTTTTAGGGTTCCGTAGCCAAATGGCAAAAAACGGAACCCTTATGGATTCGTCATGTCTGTCTGTCTGTCTGTCTGTCTGTCTGTCTGTCTGTCTGTCTGTCCGTCCGTATGTCACAGCCACTTTTTACCGAAACTATAAGAGCTATACTGTTGAAAATTAGTAAGAAGATGTATTCTGTGAACCGCATTAAGATTTTCATACAAAAATAGAAAAATAATAATAAACTTTGGGGGCTCTCCATACTTAGAACTGAAACTCAAAAAAATTTTTTTCATCCAACCCTTACGTGTGGGGTATCTATGGATAGGTCTTTAAAAATAATAATAAGGTTTCTTATATCATTTTTTTCTAAACGGAATAGTTTGCGCGAAAAACACTTCCAAAGTGGTAAAATGTTGGTCACCCCCCCTTTAGCTTCTAAAATAAGAGAACGATAAAACTAAAAAAAATATATGATGTACATTACCATACAAACTTCCATTGAAAATTGGTTTGAACGAGATCAAGTAATTAGTTTTTTTTTAAAACGTCATAAATCGTAAACCGCAATTTTCCTCTCATTCAATCAACTCAAATATAAAAACGTCGATCAAACTTACAAAGAACTACAAGAACTTTTATATTATGATGATACTTGCTGCTACGGAACCCTTCATGGGCGAGTCCGACTCGCACTTGGCCGGTTTTTATTTTTATTAAATTGAATTAGATACATTCAGTTGCGGTGCAGTTTGGTATTTTTTAAAGCATTTCTTAATATTTTGCATGACAGAGGGTAGACCACGAGGACTTAAGAGTTCGATCAATCGAACCAACAGGAAATAAAAAACATAGTGGTCCGATCGATCGGACAAGCCGATCGGACCACGCGGCCTAAGGGAGCAAATATGACACTTGTCGGTAAGTGAACACTACCGCCTATAATTTTATCTGCGATAAAGATCCGCTGCGGTTTTGAGAAACTTAGAAATGATAAATTCTAATGTATTCTAATAATTTAGCATAAAATTTACTTACCGCAACCACCAATACGTAAAATGCGCTACTGCCTCATCGATAAGCGGCTTATCCACTCTTTCGTTATTTAAAAACTTCTGTAGCTGGCTGACTCCATGTTGGAATACTGTGCTATACCGATTTGATAGTATCAACAATGTTAGGGAGTAACACAAAACATACCTGAAATAACCTCGAATATATATATTTTTTTTCAAAGGAGAATTCGAAATCTGCAACAATGTGTGGACTCGAGACTTTTTCGTCACACTTAACTCCACCGGTTTCCCTTCATTTCTCTCATGACCTCAGACCGCCTCCGTGCAACAGTGGCTAAGTCGCTTTAGATTCTCGCCTGGGGTCTGATTGGTGGAAGTGAAATCTGCCACTATAACAGCTCCTGCTGTCATCATCAGCCTATATACGTTCCCACTGCTGGAACACATGCCTTATCTCAATTGTGAGATAGTGTGGGCCATACTCCACCACGCTGGCCTAGTGCGGGTTGGTGAAGGGGTGCGTAAGGCAAGTGGCCAACCTTAATGTCAGATGTTATCAAGCCGCCAAATGGCCTCTGACTAGGCTTGACGACTAATATCTACATATAGTAAATATCAGCCGGGACCAACAGCTTAACGTGCCTTCCGGAGCACGGAGACGCTCGAAATAAATGTCACTAAATGTGGTCAGAACGGTCACCCAACCATTAACCGACCGCGGCGTGGGTAGCTTGACTTTCGTTATCTCTAACGAACCACTGTCACAGCTGCGCCACGAGCGCTCCTGCTGTGTTCCGGCAATATTAATGTGGGAGCGAGTACACTTAAAATCTAAGGCTCGAAGATCGGAAGAGTCTACAGTGTGGCAGCACATTGGGCGATGCTTCCTGGTAAAATGTCCCTAAGTGGAATAGGCCACAGTGGTCGCTTACCATCAGGTGGACTGAGTACCTGTTTGCCAACAGATGTAAAATAATAAACATAATAAATTTGAGACAGCTCGTTTTACCAATAAGTAAAAGAACTTAGTAGACCAGAATGATAACTGTCCGCTTGTCTGAATATTATGTCGTAGTTCCTTAATACAAATGTACAACTTACCAAAATGCGATTCCCATAGAAACCAGGACAAATCCGACTCCAAGATTATTACGGTCAATGTGAAACTTGCCCAAATTCATTCTTATGAGTGCACTTTGAGCCAAATTAAAACTTTGCGCAAAGAGCTAAAACAATCATAAATTAGACACCTATGTCAAAAAAAAAAACTGAAACAATTTTTCTCGACCCGGGAATCGAACCCAGGACCTCAAGATCCGAATTATTTCTTAGACCTATTCTATAATGCAATGAAGAGGATAGAAAGATTTTTAAATGAAAAAAAGTATCCGCCTATTAATGTTTCACTTCGGGGCAAAGGTCTCCATTAATGAATTCAAGACATTGCCACTACTACAATACAAAAGAATATAGGCATACAATGATGCACTAATGTATCGTCAATGTTATTTTTACATAGTGCCGCTTACCATCAGGTGGTCTGTGCCTGTCTGCCAACTGAAATAGTATAAAAAAAACCTCTACCACCGGAACGTTGCTATCTATCAATACGTTACCGGCAAGTTACTATAATAGTAAAATAATATCAGTACCAAATGGAGCTGGTGTACAGTCGGCTTCTGATTCAAGGTCATGTACGCAGGTATCCAGCAGTCGTTCTTCTTTGTCATGTCTAAGAGGTTCAAGCGTTTGTCGAAAGTAAATTCGATGCAATGATTCATTAGGTAATGGCTTCCAACGACCATTAGTAGCAATATCACCATTTGCCACTTGAATATCTAGGTTAACAGAGAATGGACGGAATAAAGTAAAACAGCTTAATATGTCCCACAGTCCCCCTGCAGAGACAACTTAACAAAACTATGTACATATTAAATATTTTTTTATGATTATACATATAAATTTTACACAAAATTGCAAACTAAATAATAAAAATATCTTTGAAACATGTCAGAGGTAATTTGAAGAATTATGTATTTTTACTTGAGAAGTCCGCTGTCATTATGTTAACATGCTATATAAAATGATTCAGCATTAGCACGTTGCTTTTGGTAATCCATCCATATAAATAAATCAATACAAACCAAAACGTAGACACTGTTAATAGTAGGCACATCAGCAGTATGGTTGAAAAACGCCATCAAAATATATATATGGGCAAATTTACAACACGTGTTCATAAACATGGCTTCTTGCTCTTTCATCTCGTTTTCTAGAAGCATGTTGAAGAAAACATACCAGGGTAATACCCCCACTAAGTCTAGAAAAAAGCCTCGTTTCAAATAGTGGGTTATACCCATACGCGTATCGTATATTAGGATACCATTCTCGTTATAGTATGACATCTGAAATGGAATAACGAAACTTCAGACTTATGAATTAAACCATAAAATCAAAAATCAGTAATCAAAATCAATACTATCTGGTTTAAATGCTATTAGGATACGACCTTTTGGAGTTGAGTGACGCGACGTGATGACTTACACGCACACATATGAAGAATGCGTTGCTATTGGTTGCTAATGTTAGACCAAGCGCGGTTGAAGTCATTTTTCGCTCAATTCCAAAAGGTATTATCCTAATAGCATTGTTTATTCAAACAAGCATCAGATGCACATAATATGCACATACATTGATCTGATACCTGTTTGTGTTATGGGCTTAGATTAAAAAGGTTATGGGTATTCGAAACAACGCAAGTCGATCGAACAAATACAATTTTGATCAAATTAATGGCTGTCCTTGATGGGATACTCACAAACATCTTAAGAAATATATCTATCCACGCAATACAATCGCAAAAGGCCCCGACAAGCGTCAAAGGCCATCTATACAAAGCCCCACTGCCACCTGAAGATACGAAGGAATCATTATAATTCCAACAAATGTTGGGAATATTTATTATAAATAGAAAACTACTTTCTGAGTTCCCAACTTTATAATTATAATCAATAACGAATGTTCATCACACGAATGTTTGTCCTGGCTCGGATTCGAACCCACGACTCCTAGCGCATAAGTCAGGATCAAATGCGCCATGGAGCAATTATAGTACCTAATACAGGCCCCGGCAAACTTCTTGACTATTGGGTGAGGATTGCGCAGAACACGAATTTTGACATGCCTGCGCGCTATTGGTCAGAAGCATACCTCTGCAAAATAGCGCGCGCGGGCGGCGGGAGATTCGCGCGCACCATTTGTTCATGCGCAAGTGCACATGCGCGAAATTTCCCCCACTCCGTGGACCGATGGTCAACAAGTTTGCAGGTAACAATACCTATGCTTAGTCTTTCGACTGGACCTGAATTTTAAAAAGTGAAGACTATTGGAATTTGGATGTAGACGCAACGTGAATTTTGATGACTATACTGCATTATAGACGAAAAGTTTATCCAAATAAACCCATACAGAATAATATGTCTCTGCAGATTATATGACATTGCAAATTTATGCGTATATTTAGATGGATATATGCAAAAATATCGCGGTTGAATGCCATAATCTGCCTCGTCACGAATACAAAAAAAGATGCGTGCATCTGCGATATATTTTGTATTGAACTGTTTTTCTTACATAATGAAAGGATTTTATTATCGCAATAAAAATTGTTCTTACCTTGCATAGCCGAACTTACAATAGAAACAACTACCACAATGGCCCGAAACATCATCCAATACTGCATGAAACTAAAAATAAAACCATGTTTAATGGGAAAATAATGAATAAATAAACTAATAACGCTGGGACCCTAGGGACCGAATAGCTCAAAGCATGTATCGTGGGATATCTAACCATTGCTGAAGTTATCTATATTATAGGGCAGTGTAACCCTAATAATAACCCTAGCCATCCGGCACAGAAACGTGGCAAGTATGGAATTTCCTCATACAGGGAACTACGCCAAATTTTTTACTTATAAGTTTGTGCACTTGAATTATAAGAGCACTTCACAGAATACGATAGAATACGCAACCCTATTTTTAGAATGATACGTGCAAGAAAAATGTCTAAAGTTTCCCTACCGCCGACGGTCATGGAAACAGCACTAACGAGAGCTACTATTTTCACTAATAGTGGGCACTACGTATTACAAAACCTAATACCGTCTCAAAATAAAGCCACAAGAGAAGTAAACATGTAGCAAAAGGTTTGCAGCATAATAATAAAAGCGACGTCGATGGGGCTGTAACACGATTTAGCAAGTCAGAATTTTTCCTTGCAAGATACATACATAAATGTCATCTAACTACATAGTTCTGTAATTTCTGGAGGGCTTACTCAGAATCTGGATCCACCCATGTATCCCATTCGGCAAAGGGCGACAAATTGGCGTCATCATTTTCTTGCACTCTTTTAACAACAATTGACTGTCGGTTATGAAAAATACGTTCGCGAAGTTTCTTTTGATACTGCAAAATCATAAATATTTAGCGGACAAATAAGTTACGTTCTAATTGCGTTCTAAACAAAATAGTCGTGGCTAAAAATATCAAACTCACGTCTCTATGTTTTTTAACATAATTCTCAATTAGATTTACAAAATGTGGTTCACATTCCTCAATACAATTTTTAAAGTAACTCATTTCGTGCGGATATCGCCTGATAATATTAAAGAAATCTTGAACTTTTATGTAGATTAACTGAGAAATAATAAAACGTAGATTAGTATAAACCTAAGCTAGGAGCATTCTGAAATAACAACCAACCAGAAAGAGAAGGCCTTTAAAAATATGTTTCAAAATTACAATAGACATACGGATACGAATTCATTCATGAAAACAAAATCTATGTTTGGCTAAAATATTTTGTAACATGACAACAGCAAATCTTCCTCAGAATTAACAGAGATACGGGCATAGGGAATGTTTCACTCGAATGAGCATCTCATCTGGGGAAGTACTCCCACCTTACAGAAGATTACAATGAAGTAGCACTTCATAACTATTGTGCTAGCTTAGTCATCATCATCATCATCAGCCTATATACGTTCCCACTGCTGGGACACAGGCCTTATCTCAATTGTGAGATAGTGTGGGCCATACTCCACCACGCTGGCCTAGTGCGGGTTGGTGGAGGGGTGCGTAAGGCAAGTGACCAACCTTAATGTCAGAAGTTATCAAGCCGCCAAATGGCCTCTGACTAGGCTTGACGACTAATATTTACATTATAGTAAATATCAGCTGGGACCAACAGCTTAACGTGCCTTCCGAAGCACGGAGACTTAGCTTAGTGTCGGCGAGTAATGTCTTCACAGTTCAATGGAGGAGGGCGTAGGGTTGGCAGCGGGAAGAATATTTTTCTTTCTGCCATCTTTTTGTTTTTCCTTTAAATGGACGTTGTGGCAACGCAACGGTGCTGCCTCTAGAGTTACAAGTGTCTATAGGCGGCGGTAACCACTTACCATTAGATGGGCTTGAGCACGATCCTTCCGGTATTACCCTACTTACTCAATCACAATATTTACTTACTTCACATTCAGTACACGTTGCATACGTTTTTATTGATGGTTTCCTTAATAGGACAGCACTCACAGATACCATTTCACCAGGATCATGGTATGTCTTCACTAGTGCTCCAGTTTCATCGTGATATTCTGCTTTTAAATGTCCCTGAAGACATAATATGCTATCTGAAAATCTTTATACTCAAATTAAAAACATAATAACTACGTACTAAAATATACCTAATTATGTATATTATTAAGAAAATCATGTAGAACCCCTAATATTTTTGCCATGTTTATTATTACATTATCAGGAAAAAGTTTGTATAAAGGACGATTTAATAACAAATATTTGTTAGTTTAATAATTATTAGCAGCCGAGGCTGACAAGTCTATATTGTTAGATTTAAAATACATTTCTGTTGATAATTACAATTTAATATACTTTAACAATATTCGGCATTACACATTGCGAGCGCGGTAAAATCTATCCGTCCATTTCCGCGACTAGTGCAGGGCACCGCCCGCGTTAACCATAGTGATGTGTAAATCGATTGAACTAATTATTCTTCTAACAATATAAATAAAAATTAACGACTGCACTAAATTTTATACTAAAGGGTTTTTCAATAAGGACGGGTTGATTTTGGCGGCCCGTGGCAGCCATCCTGTCCCGGTGACATTTGTCAAATCTTCCGTTCATCATTCAGCCACCCATGCTAAATCACCATGGCAAGTTACACGACTGAACAGCGCGTGCAAGTTGTTATCAAAATGAGTGTTCGTTGGTGCAAACATTGTGCATTGCGCCCATGTGGCATCCGCTGTGTGGCAGTGTGGCCACCACAGGAGGAAACGGTAATTACAGCCGGGCGATACAGGAAACATATCAATATTTTATATAAAAAAAAAAAACAATACAATTATATAACGGTAAGTCAAAAACACTAACCTTTACAATCCACGTCACATTTCTACATTGAACACCAAAGAGAAATATTGTTGCGTTTTTAGGCATTACCACAAATTTTGAAGCATATGCTAATTCTCGAACCAGAAGAGGATCAGCGCCAGCAAAAGCTTGACTTTCACCAATAATTTTCTCAGCAACTTCACCATGTAGTTTCCAATAAATATCAAATGGTTCATCTTCCCACATATTTGGATTCATTATATCTGCTCCTTGATAATATTTCCAATGACACATCAAATATCTATCTAGACGCTTTAAAAGATCGGTGTGAATTTTATGTGTCTTATAATATTTCTTCAAATTAGACACAAAGACTTGATAGTTAATAGCTTCTCTAAACTTCAAATATAAATAGGCAACAAATGTGCATTTAGTCACCAAATATATTAAAAATCCAAAATAGGCGATGATACAACCAAAAATAATATCCAATAAGTAATGAGGTACATATTCAAAAAAGAGTAACTCGTAAATGTAACTCAGAGCAACGCCCAAAAATGACTCTTCAAGATCACATAAAGCCCGTGTGTCATTAACAGTTGGACAATATTTTGCTCCAAAATAATATGTTATGGTTAAATTTGGCATATTGTTAACCAAAAAATACATTAAATAAGCAGAAATATAGACATGGCAAAAATTGGTGAGTATTATCTTCTGGCTCACGTTGACAAAGGGCTCTTTGTGGACACTCCATTCATTTATATAATCACTGCTGAATAGAACGTATACTTTTATCAATCGATTCGCTTGAAATATATAATATAATTGAGATTGTCCAGTTAATAATGCCAAAACTTCAAACCACGTAGTTGAAAAGATATCAAGAACGAATTTAAAACGTTTACATCTCGCAAACATTACTGCAGCAAAACTGTCTGCAGTTTTGTCTCTGGTCGATGCAGTCATCAGAGATATACAGATGTCAGCTACATAAATGCAGTCCGTCCAAACTCTTATAAATTTGAACCAAGATCTTACCCTTTTGCTTGTTATATTTGGTGGGTATGTAATTAGTACAACAAAGACAGTCACAACTACTATTCTTTTCCAAACTAAGATCACTGTTGAATTAGGTGTGAGTATCCACGGAAATTTCATATTAGCAAACAGAGACTTTTTATGTAATTGTAAGTCTGTACACAAAACTAACTGACCAATATATTTTGCACAATGGTAAACTGCTTCCTCAGGAGGCAATTCGCATTTCGTGGAACCGATTTTAGGTTTTTTCTTCCAGCTAGAAACGGCGTCGGATATTTCCCACCAACGTCTCTTTAACCAAGCTAAACCTTCGTCTTCTGCTCGGTCAAGTCCCCGGACATGCTGTTTGCAAGTGTATAAAGTACGTGCATGTTTCAACCTCTCTTTAACTGATGCTAATATATTTCGTCGATCTACCGGGTATTTCTGCATAGCTTTTAGCATGTCATAACGAGATAGGGTGTATACTTCACAATACGATACGCTTCTAACCACCAAAGTCCTTTTCAAAGGCGGGACTATGAAGCTAACGTCACCAAAGACAGTGCCACTAGTCAATGAAAGTAAAGAAGTTACGCCATCGTCAGCAGATAATAATTCTACTATTCCAGATTTTAAATAATACATGTTTGTATGACAATGTGGACCAACGAAAAATTTTTCTCCAGGTAATTTGTACTCCAAACAAATGTACTCACAAATCCACCTTTTAAATGGCATAGACGTCTTTCTGAGCGTAGGGCTGTGATAAAATACGGGCCAAACTAAATCATTCCTGATATCAATTCGTAGATATCTTGGCAATCCAGCGATGTTATCTGGCATTTTAATTATACCCCTGCGCTTTTTCCACATTATATCATAAAATTTGTTCACGTTCACATAAGCAGACCGAGATGGGTTCCTCCTTTTAGTTTCTTCAACTATCCTACATACATGCGGGTAAAACGTACACACCCTTCTTAAGTCCAAAACCGACTCAGCAAAAGCCTTTGGGAGGAATACGTAAATGTATATTAAATATCCGACAACCATGAACCAGGCAACTAAAATATACTCTCTTATTGTTGATGGCTTTGTTTCGTCAAACATGCAAAAAACAACGTAAGAAAACATAAACGAAGTTCCGTATACGTAAGTTGTCAAGCGTTCATCTGTTTCGTTTAGCTGGAAAAAAAGAAGAAAATGATTATTCTTTTATGTTCAGTGTGCCACCTCTCCAACTCTCCAGAACTCTCCAGAGCTCGATTGAGGAAAGCATGGTGTTGGGAGTTGGAAGTAGGTACATATTTTTTTGCCACCTATATATTTTCCCTTCACATAGGTCGACAACAGGCGATGGTTGTTACTAGCGTCCATAGGCAACGTTAACCGCATATCATCAGGCAGGCTATAGGCTTGAGCAGAATCCTCTTGAGCGATACCAAAATACGAACCTTATACTCGACATATTTCCTCCAATCATACATTCCAGTTCGGCAGTTATTGCACAATCCATTAATAGTCAGTAAGATCAAAAAGCATCCAATACAGTTAATACATATCATTAACAAGATTGTGTAGCCTATGAGTAGTCGTGCATACGAGTGAGTTGACAGCAGCGAAAAATAGTCAAACACTCTGTATATACTGTGAAAGAAAAAAAATGGCCTCAATCTAAAATGACTCTCAATAAATGTATTTGTATGAAAATTTTCATTTGGCTTCACTAAGAACAGCTTGTGCTTTGGGTACCAGACAAAGGGTAAACTACCTAGAGGCCGCACGTAGACTAAAAACTGAATAAAGATCGTCATTGTTAGGTTTAGTTCTCTATTATCTGTGTAAGAAACTTCTGCTTAACCTTTAGCTACCGACGTGGTTTTTTTGTCACACTAGTACCGGCGACGTAGGGCTTGAGAGGCCGCATAAACAACACTGAGTTTTATAAAAAAATACGTATATTAATACATCAAACTATAGGTCAAACTGTTTTTTTGGGATTTACAAATGAAAGAAATGACATTTATAATAATCACCTTTATTAAACTTTGAAATCATAACTTTCAATCTTTGGTCCCATTTTTAACTAAAAATGACACGCCTACAAAATAAATAAATAAAATATAAACTTATGGATTGTTAGATACATAAAAAACAAAAAGTATTTGGTATTCTAGAAATAAAAAAACCGACGTTGGGCCTGAGAGGCCACGTCGATATTTAAAATCGACATAACTTATCAAAACAGTATTTTCCGGCACTTCCACCACACTCGACGACGTCGGCACAACTAAACTCACAGCTACTGACGAGCACAGGTCTCTCTCCTGCGCGGGGAAGGGGTAAAACTAACAACTTGTCCACCCGACACACGGCCTCACAGGCCCCACGTCGGTACTTAAAGGTTAAATCTAAATCTACGTCTATTGGTTCATCAATATATTGTTACATTTACTTACATAACAAATTCAGAAAATACCAATATGTTCGGCCACAGTTGCACGTCCGGGCATATCTCTGAAGTCATCAGCGTGAAGAAAGGCACCAATGATATCACGTCCAACAGTAACAGGCAAGCCGACTTTGGAAGGTACTCTCGTCTCATTGCTGTTTCTGTTACTTGCCTACAAAACACTTGATAAGAGTTATCTTAATATTCTATTAAAATCGTATGTCATTTAATTGTTAAAGGCTGGACCGACGGTTGACCTTTTGTATGCATATTTCATTGAAACAGGCCTCCAAAAGATTCCTAACCCGATCGATCAGCGCTATCCCAATCCAGTAGATTCCTGAGATCATCGGTCCCCCTAGCGGCTCACCACGGCTGCGTCCCTCGGTAATTTAAGTGTCCATTGTCTAAATAACCTTTCCGTCCTAATATTCGTTAGATCTCCTCGCAATGTGTATCCAATGTGTGATAAATATGCCTAAACTACTTGCTACAGAAGCTAAGCCCAATATTAATATTTGTTAGTCCAAACCTGTGCACAATATGAAGAAAAGTATCCACACAATAAATCAGGTCGCAGAAGTAAGCATAAAAGTACTTTATAAAGAACAAAAAAATGTCTCGATCCATTATATCCGAACAATGAACGATTGTAAAGACAGACTGTATTGGACCCTAGAACAGACAATAGTATTAAGTAAGTTAAACGTTACTCTGTAGGTATATTGACTGAGGAATCCTTTAGCAAATACAGTAAATAGAGTCCGACCGAAGGTTCGGTTTCGGTTTCGGTTTCGGCCGAGTTTCGGCCAAAAATCAAGTTTCGGCTGCAGTTTCGGTTTCGGCCAAAAATGGCCGAAACTATGGCCGAAACCGAAACTGATTTCGGAAGTTGTCGTGCACGCTCGCCTAACTTCGTTTCTCGCGGCAACGCTTTGGCGGACGCTCGCAAACCTGTTTGGGAATTGTTGTACGCCGTTCGGATAATATCTCTTTAGCAATACAACATAGTCAGTGTGTTAAACAGTAACAATTAGTGATTCGATTATTGATAACTGATAAACATTTTGCTATGAGAACTTAATTTGAAAAAAAAAACCATTATTAATATTTTTTTATATTATCTCCTATATATACAAAAGAGGGAATGGACTGACTGACTGACTGACAGTCAACGCCCAGCCTAAACTACAAGACCCAGGAACTTGAAAATTTGTACAAGAATTCTTTATAATGCGCAAGTTCCCACTTATAAGGGGTTTTTGGCAATTCACTCCCAAGGGGGTAAAAAGAGGGTTGGAAGTTTGTATGAAACTCCGTCATTTTAAAAGTTACAGTCTTGAAATTTCGAAAGTATATTTTTAGTTTGGTGTCAGTTTCAAATAAAAAGGTTTATTTTATATCATAGGGAGGGGGAGGGGGGCAAACGAGCAAGTAGGTCACCTGATGGTAAGTGATCACCGCCGCCCATAAGCACCCAAAACCTCCGTGGGGTCGCAGGCGCGTTGCCCGCCTTTGAGTGTGGAATATGCTCGCTTCTTCATTTCGCATTGGTTTGAAAACACTGCGGGAAGCTGGTTCCGTAGAACAGTCGTTCGCGGCAGAAAATGTCTGCGGAAACGTATGGTAGTTGATCGCCACTCGTCCAGGTGGTTTGGATGAAACTGCTTTTGTGGCGGGTAGTACGGTGGTAAAATTTAGCAACACGAATCAAATCAAATAATTCCTCGGAACACTCCCCAAGATATAGGCGGTAAAAGACGCACAGGGACGCAATGTCTCTACGCAATGCCAGAGAATCTAAGCAACCGGCAATACTTTCGGCACTGACAATCCGGGTTGCTCGACGTTGGATACGATCAAAAGGAAGAAGTTGGTACTGTGGTGCTCCGGCCCAGAGATGGCAGCAGTACTCCATGTGAGGCCGAACTTGGGCTTCATAGAGTTGGAGGCGATGAGTCGGAGTAAAATACCACATTGCTTTACCTAGGACACCTAGTTTTTTTGAGGCAAGCTTAGCTTTTTCTTCCAGATAATCACGAAATTGAACGTCGCTCGAGATATCGACGCCGAGAATCCCAATGCTCGGTTGTATAACAAGACGAGTGCTCTCAAAATCGAGGGAAACGACAAATTCGTTTTTTTTTTGTGGTAAACGCACAGACTTGTGTCTTTTTCGGGTTAAATTGGACCAGGTTAAGACGTCCCCAAGAGGAGACCTCTTTTAAGAAAGTCACCATCTGAGACACAAGTCCGTTCCGACATTCTGTCACATGTGCGTTAGAAACATTTGCATGATCGGTGAAAGAAGTATCACTCGTATTGTCATCCGCATAGAAGGTGTTTTTATTTGAACCCCATGGGGGTTAAAAAGGTGTTTGAAATTTTGTTTACAGGAGTTCTTTATAATGTTTAAGTTCCCACTAAAAAGGGTTTTGGATATTACACTCCTCAAGGGGTCAATTTTTTATTTTAAATTTTCTAAAAGCGAGCTTCATAATGTGTAAGTTTCCACTAAGAAGGGGTTCATAGTGGTTTATAGAATGTAGTCTACGCGAGCGAAGCGGAAGTCTAGTATTAAATTAATGATTACAA
Source organism: Mecyna flavalis (assembly GCA_949319885.1). Taxonomy (NCBI): domain Eukaryota; kingdom Metazoa; phylum Arthropoda; class Insecta; order Lepidoptera; family Crambidae; genus Mecyna; species Mecyna flavalis. Next base: position 9,836,828 of record OX439436.1, read on the forward strand.
CAAAATTAATATACTGTGATTCCATTTCATGTCCCAATTAATGCAGGATAATGGGTAAAAAGTACCAAATTTCAGTATTTTAAGGAATTTTATACCTGACCACGTGAGTTTCGGTTTCGGTTTCGGTTTCGGCCGAAACTGAAGTCACGGCCGAACATTCGGTTACGGTTTCGGTTTCGGCCAGAAAACCAGTTTCGGTCGGACTCTAACAGTAAATACTTGTATAGGGCCTGTTTGTTTAATCGCCCAGCAGCAAGTAATAATACTTTATGACAATAACATTTCTAGTATTCAAAAGTAAGAAAATACTAAACGTAGGAATTAAAAGAAAAAATTTACACTTTCGGTCACTGCGGCCATTACGAAACGATTTGGATCCTTCTTTAACAGCGCAATAATTACGTTTCCTGTTTTTTTATTAAATAGGTACTAAGCGTAGGAATCTCCCAATTTTTGATTACTCATTCAATGGCCACATACCGGCTATTGGGTCTTAAAAAAAATAATCAACTTAGCACTATATCAACCAATTGCCTGGCAATTTTAGTTCTAAGCCAAAGCCAAAGTCACGTTTTGCTAGCAAAACGTGACTTTTCGAAGAACTAAAAACAGTGCTTATTTTCTTCGAGTCCTCAATATAAATTAAACTTATTTGTAAACCTCTACATTATTGTAATATAAAAAATCTTACCATCGTACTCTTGACAATGACGGTGATCAATACAAACATCTTGAAGACTGGATGGAAAGGCAAGAAAATGAGATCACTCCATTTAAACGGTGAATCTTCTCCCGCCTCCTGCCCCTCGTCATTCTCGTCGAATTTCTGATTGCTTTTCTGCATCATTATTAAAACTATATAAAACGTATCAACATAATTATAGAAACCCTTAATTGGCTATAGCTACAATTAAAATAATCTATAAAATTATTAAACCAAGGATCAAGTACACAAACAATAAATATGTAAGTTGATATGACAATACGCTCTTGTCATTCGAGCTTCATAGCATTTTGACTTCTTCAGCCAGTCACAACTACGGATTGTTGATCACCAAAATATTCTATCAAATTCTATTAGTCATTAATCAAACAAAAAGGAGCTGGATGCGATTAGCCAATAACCGAACTAAGTGGCGAGCATTAGGATAGGCCTATGTCGAGCAGTGGACTGAGACAGGCCGAAGATGAATGTACACCACATACCCATGCAAAGCCGGGGCGGGTTGCTAGCCCATAGTTTCTGCGCCTTGCAGTTCTTACATAAAATTTTGGTCGTATTAAATGCGAAATAAAAAAAATTGTAAGAACATATTATTTTCTGACCCCCAGCGACAAGTTTTCTCACCAGCTATTGTCCGTAGAACCATAACTTTGCCGAGCATGAACGTATATCAAAATGATATATTAACAGTTCGCATGCTGTTTTATTGCAATACACTCGATCACAACAGATAGCGTCGTAAATATTGAATAAAATGTTCACAAAAGAATAATTCTCTTTAGGTAGTACTACCGTGATACAAACTAAATCAAGTATGTATTGGATTTATCATAATATTATTCACTCACTCACTCACTCACGCAAATAAATAACAACTGCATGGCTGTACCATACACTAAAATAAGATCAATTCCTGTTTCACCACTAAATGACAGTAAGAAAATAAGAAGCCAGCTGTACTTGGGCATAGTGATAATAAGTCTAATGATTGAAAGCCAGAAATTATATTTTCATTCATTCCATCTTTTAGTATATTATCAATAAAATAATGGAACGCAGATTATTCCTTTGCTTTATATTATTTTATATATTTCCCACTTGTGAACGGACCGTCGAGCATCGCACCACAAAGCTTTATTGGAATTATTGGAATAGAAATCATACGTTGCAGTAACTGGTTTATTCTAATGCGAACACATAAAATTTCAGTGAAGTTCAGAACATGAATTTCATAGAAGCAGAATTTACACTGAATTCAGGTAGGTAATGAAATACGATACAGCTACTTTATATAGTATATAGTGTCTACTATACAGTATCTCGTTCGTTTTAGAGTATATTATGTTTTTTCAACCGATATGTTTTATCATTTTTTTTTTAAATATTCATAATAAAGTTTAATTTACAAACCAATAGGAGTTTATTTGCAAAGTTATAATGAAAAAGAGCATTGGAGAGGGCTTACCTTGGGGTTTCCCTGCGTGATTGCATCAGAAATTATGAGATCCGCAGAAGGACCAATTTCACCGACATTGCCCGAAGAATTGTGAGCCTTAAGTGGCAGTGGGCAGGACACATTGCAAGGAGGACTGACGGCCGTTGGGGCGGAGAGGTCCTCGAATGATGGCCATGTACCGGGAAACGCAGCCGTGGTAGGCCTCCCACAAAGTGGACCGCAACGCTCTCATAAAGATCGCCGGAATCCGCTGGATGCGGGTGGCGCAGGACCGATTGGTTTGGAGATCCTTGGGGAAGGCCTTTGTCCAGCAGTGAAAGTCGTTTGACTGATATTATGATGATAACTCTAGAAATAATGTTGACTTCTTTTGGCTAGTGAGATAATGACGATAAATAATATTACGAGTATGAGTGATGGAAATAAACTTACTTTGAGTTTGTTTATAGCGTTGCGATCCAAATTATTCGATGGAAGCTATCTGAGATTAAAATTGGGTTATCAAAGAAATAGGTAGGTACGTCTTCTACATTTGTAATAATGGAGTACAAAGTCTTAAATATAGATACTAGTAGATAAATGAGAAATTCAGCCTAACCGTATTTTACTACTTACAGTGCCCTGTCAGCCCCCTTCAACTCACAAAAACCCACCAAAGCAATGTAAATCTTCAATGAACAAAATAGAAGAGCATTAACTTCATACCGCAATTTCTCTAGTAAAACATTCGTTTCACAATTTATATAAACAAAACGACTCGTTCTTTCATTAATTGGCTACTTATGTAAGTACTACCGTTACCAGAGACCCCTTGCAATAATATCGGGCGCAGTAAGAGAGGCCTTCATAAAAGTAATAGCAGAATTTGCCGCAAATGTAATGAAATGTGACCGCAATAAGAACGGCTGGGCAGCTCCCGACTGTCCACAGTTTAATTGGACGGCCGGCTCATATAGACTTTCGTGGTATCATAAACTTTGTAATAGCCTTCTTCTCTACGGATTAGTTTGAATTAACTGTATGACTGTTCAAGGGAGTTTACGTCAGGTTTATTGACTATATTACATAAACGAACGAGATCATGCAGTATGCTGATTTTTGGATTTTAAATAAGTGAGTACCTACTGCAGTATGACAACATATAAGTCAACCAAAATCGTATTACCATTAAATTAATTACTGAGTCAACGTCCACATAATGTCTGACGTTACGAGTGCCTAATCTTGCTTGAGCTTCAAACGCATTTGAGGGATAATTCCACAAAAATAACTTACAAGAGTAATAGTTAAAGAGGTATCTGTAATCAATTTTAATGAAACGAATAAAAGAAGACAATAAAGTGTGAATTTATTATCCACTCATACGTCCACTGTAACCACAGTTACAGAGACCATATACCTCAGGACAGTCCGTGTAACTACAGTTACATTTTTAAGAATTCGCGCCCGCCGATTGTTTTTTTCTTTTTCTTATCTCTGTGGATGTTTATAGTCTGTAGTGTTGCTGGTTTTTGACGCTCTATGATATGTACCACACCTTATTTCAAGTGGAACATAACTTCGGCTCATGGCTACAAAAAAAATAAATTGTCAAGTTGCTTGTTGTTTTTGTGGATCAGTGCGCGAGTGACTCCAGCTATTTTATTCGAGAAAACATGCCGTAAGTAATAAAATATTATTGTTTTGTATATCAAAATATTTATAATCTTACATATTTTCATATTTTATAACATTATGTGCGATTCCAGTAAGTTTTTAAGTAAAAATTTGAATTAAAAATAGGTCGGTGACTATGTGTTTTTATTAGTGAATAATTGAAAGATCTAAAAAAGTTCTTATATTATATCGTAATTAAATGTTTTAATATGAAAACTTATTAATATTATAGCCTGGTTATTACCATACTTTCTTGAAATATTCCATATTTCATTCTGGATTAGACAATTTGCCATACGTGAACTTCGACTTCACAGATCATGTAGCTTTAGTTTTTATTTTATTTGTTATATTTTTAAGATGATTTATAATGGGATTTTGGTTCCAAATTAAAGGCCATTAAATTACCTAAAACCCAAAATTGTTTTAATATTGTAAACGTCAAAAATATCTAATAAAAAAAATATTTAAATTGAAAACTAGGACAAAATTAGCATTTCTTAAAGTTCACTGTAAGATCATTAATAGAATATAATGTTAAAATCAAACATAACTATTGCCTAAAAATCGTCAACTAATGAGCCTTTCATTAGTATTTTTCATTTTGCGATATTTGAGTTATTTACTGAGTAATAAGCATTTATTTAGCATACGTCTCCTATCGATTTTATTTTGCGCGTATCACGTGACTCGCGGACTGTCCTGACAACCTAGCGAAACGCGCGCGGACGTTTGAGTGGATAGACAGTCATAATAAATAAAACTCATACAAAACACCTACGCACCCCATTTGTTAAATTGCCCGAAAGAAACAATGTATCCTGAATCGTTATTTCAGAAGAGTTCACCTCCGCAAAGAATTTCCTGCTCCGTGATACCGATAGAATAACAAGACCACTCGAGCATTGCGCTCTCTCAAATCTTATATCCGTAAACGTTCGTACATCAGGCATATTTCACGAATCCGCCATAACTCCCAAGCAATCAAGCGTGAGAGATCGAGCTATTTCCACAAGTGCATCGATTGAACGAAGTAATACGTTCGCGCGCGCCCTATTACCCATATGACATAATGGCGCCTCGCGACTGATTGGACGAATTTCTATAGTGCAAAAAAATCGCGATAAATCGAGATCAATTTATTTTACGCCGATCCCCGAGATTTTGAGATGAAAACTCTATTGTCGCATGAACAATGCTGACGGAGCTGTGATTTTTTATGACAGATTTACGTGTGTGATCTAAATAAGATAATATTAATTCCATGTCTAAATATTAATGTTACGATGTGTTGTGATGTGCCGTTTGTTTTCACATAGATTTTTTTTTTGTTTATTAGTTTCTGGTTTTAGTTAAAACTAGCTGGCGTCTCCAGCTTTGGCACGAGCCGCACGAGTGGTGTACCTATTTCAATGGAATATTTTTTTATTATTTACGAGCATCCTGCTATTAGTCTAAAGTTATATGAGCACATACTTTATTTTAGGCAATTCAATTTTATTAACATGTGGATATTGATAAATTGCATTGGACATAGCAATGTATCGCGATTGTGTTTTATCACAAAGAAAATATATACTGCTCATAAAATACATTTATTCTGCCAAACGCCGACAAACTACTTGAAACTAAACATCTAAAGTAAACGTATTTATTAATCTCTTGTTGGTTCATAGTTTAAGTACCTAATTGTGTTTTCAGGAACTTGGGCTGTAACATAATTTTTCTTCTTATCTAATTAAATAAGTGGTACCTAGGCCGTTTTATATTGAAACAGCCAATTTAGTGTAGTAGCTTGACCTTTCGGCTATTACAACAGAGGTCGCAGGTTCGATTCACGCAAATATTTGGTATGCTTAAACATGTCTGGGTTTTTCTATGTTTAAGATAGAAACTACATAGTAAGTATGTTAATCAGTTATCTGGCACCCATAGTACAAGACTTCTAGTTTTGGGGCTAATTTGATATTTTTTTAAGTCAGAAAAGATCTATAATCATCCAACAAAATACATTGTTTATTTTTATGTCAAGCATCGTAAAACTGTTTTACCTTTTTCTTTTTTTACATAGAAAATACAGATTCATTCATAATTTTATTTACGGAAAACAGTAAAGCAAAATGTAAGCAGAAACAAAACGATAGACAGAGTCGATAGATTACATCCAATAACCTGGGAGAGAGTGGGCTATTTCCCGCTGTTATATCGAATGGGCAAATAGATTCATGCTCGTTTCATTACACTCGACGAGATATTACGCCCTTCTAAAACATAGACACAAGTAAATGAAAACGCTTATTTTACCTTTCAGCCCTGTTTATTCTACTTATACTTCATAAATATTCACAACATTTCCGTTCTATTCAGGCGAGATTTTCTCAAATTGTAAATTTGTAACAAAATACTGTCGTAATATTTTAATGCGACGAAATGTTTATGTAAACAGGAAATGGCTAAAGATATTGTCGGTATTAATGGCCAATTACTGTGGTCAAACATCAATACAGAACGTCGATTTGAATGCACGCGAACCCTCAATTTATATTCCATCAAAACCGCTTTGCAGACAATATTGTTGTCATAAATAAATTCGTTCTGCCAGTTATATAAAAGACCATGTTGATTGCATTTCTTCAATAAATAATCTGCAACTTACCAAACGCTACAACTGAAATGGAGTTCTGGAAAAATAAAATCGCTATCGTTACTGGAGCCTGTCATGGTATTGGAGCTCAAATAACTGAAGATTTGGTAAAAGCTGGTATGACCGTATTTGGGTTTGAACCCACTGAAGAACGGGCCGGTCAATTACTTGAAAAATTTCATACTTGGGGCAGTGTTGAAGGACAATTAGTACCGTGTAAATGTGATATTTCAAAAGATGACGACTTAAAACACGCCTTTGAAGGCATAGTCGCTCTTTATGGTGGAGTTGATGTTTTGATAAACAATGCTGCTATTGGCAAAGAAGGCTTAATAAGCACAGGAGATATAGAAGATCTGAAACAGGTTGTTGATGTAAACATTTACGGTCTCATTGCTTGCACAAAATATGCCATTGAATCGATGACACAGAAAGATACTCCCGGACAAATAATTAACATTAATAGCATATGTGGACATTACATGCCTCCCTTCGCCGAACCAAAAATAAACATGTACATTGCTTCTAAGAGAACGATGACCATTTTAAACACACTTCTCAAAAATGAATTTAAAACTTTAAATCGCAAAATTAAAGTGTCTAGTATTTCTCCTGGTATCGTTCGCACAGGAATATTTAAAACTGCTGGCATAGAATTCCTTGATGAAGAATTTTTCAATATGAATCCACACCTGACGACTAAAGACGTTTCTAATGTTGTTTTAATGATATTGTCAGCTCCACGTAGTATTCAAGTCAATGAAGTAATTTTTCATGCTTTGCATGAAATTTACTGAAAAATTATCATCTATCAATAAATTCTTAAGTTTTTGAAATAAGAAAGAATGTATGAAAGTAAATTATTCTAATTATCTTATATTTTATCACCTATTAAAATAGTACAGATGTCTTATATTGTGTTTTATTTTATAAAATACACGATAAAAATACATAAATTCCGATTCTCAAATACCAGCGCATCTTCATTTTACGTACTTGGGGTTTCTCTAAACCGAAAAGCTTTCAATTCTAAAACTAAATTGCAACATGTTTGATTTGATTGAGGGCAATAAAATGTTTATCCATTGATATCTATAAATCTTGAGATCGGAACTCTTCCAAGTCGTAAAGCGACCCAGGTAACTGCTACGTTTTACGATATCAATGATTGTTCCACGTTTACAATGTACATCCCTCTACATACCCTAGCAGATTTATTAAATGCACCGGATGCTTATAGCCATCATACATACAATTATAACTATAACTATAATTTTATGACAATATTACTAAAGTACGTCATTGTGATAATTTTGAAAAATATTACGCAGCAGAGTAAACAAATGCTGTATATAAAAGCTAACTCAGAGAGAACGACAAAACATATTCAAGTTAGACTTTGAAATAGAAGGTTGTAGATATGAAGTGTTGGAAGGGTAAAGTCGTCATAATCACTGATTGCAATGACGAAGTAGGAATTAACGTAATAGAGCAGCTATCAAAATCAGGAATGATAGCCATTGGCTTTGCTAAAACCGACGACATAATAAATAAAACTACAAAAAGGTTTAAAGATCTTACTTCTAGACCGGTAGCAGGAAAAATAGTTTTGTGCAAATGCGATATAACGGACATAAAACAACTGAAAGCAGCTTATGAAAAAATTATAGATGCATATAATGGTGTCGACGTATTAATAAATAATGCTTATTGTAACGCTGATTGTTTGGTCAGCACTGGAAGTCTTGAAGATTTCAAAAAAGTGGTTGATGTAAACATTTCTGCACTCATCGCTTGTACAAGATTGGCAGCCGGATCCATGATTGCGAATAATACTAGAGGACACATTATAAATATTAATGATTTGTGTGCATACCAAATTCCAGAAGATTCGAAGAAAACCGTGTTTATAGCATCGAAAGCCGCCATTACATCCGTCAATGAAATACTGAGACATGAATTCAGATACCTCAAAGCAAATATTAAAGTCACAAATATAGCTTGTGGCCGCATTGAAAGCGAGGCGGAACATTTACCGGAAGAACCGGCATTGAAGCTAAGAGACGTTGCTAAACTTGTCAAGTTGGTTTTAAACACACCTGAACATTTACAAGTTCATGAAGTGCTCCTGGATTCTACGTTGAAATAAAAATAAATACCCGTTGGTGCTGTTATTATAATCTTACTTACATCGAGGTGATGGTTGCCCGTTGTACTAACCTTTCTTTTTTAAGGCTTTTTTTCGTATAATATACTTTGATTAAGTATTCTCTAATTCTATCAATAAATTAATTCTATATGATTTGTTATGTGTATTTACCTCATTAATTAACTAATTCAGTGTACAGCGAAATAGTGTACTCTTTTGTTTTGTCAACATCAAACGGAGTAAATGAAAACAAATAATGTGACAAACACGTGATACGAAACCTTTCCCTTCCTCGAACATCTGTCGGCGTGTGCGTCAAAGCGGGGCGCATTATCCTAATTAAATTGGAGGAGCATTAGTGCTCAGGATGCCTGTTACTGCTGTTTAGTGGCATTTGGCGAATCACGCTGTGCTAGCGATGGGCGAATACGCTTACACGACTTAAATATTCGGATCACCGGCAATACTACAATTCCAAATAAACAGTCTCTATACAGATTTATTGTTTCTGTTGTTGTAAAAGGTCACTTTTGTATTATTATAATATATCTTGTAGTGTTTAATGTGGTGGTTGATTGTCTGCAAGTATTCAATAACTTATTTTATGAACATTCGTTTTATTTCTTTGATTTAGTTTAGTATAACAAAAATAATGTGTTTGCTATTACATTAATGAAATATAAAGATTCGGAGCGACAACTCCTAATACCTAGTTAAGTAGTATCCCGCAATGCAACAGATAGTGAGCCATAAATGAAATTACTCATTAAATGCAAAACTAAACAATTCAAAAGTGCTTCCGGAGTAAATGTACTCGTATGCTGTTCTTTTCTTTTCCGTCCGTCGCGCCATGAAACAGGTGCAAATTAGGTATTATTGTGTTTATACTAATGTGTAAATTCTAATAACACATGTCATGTTTTAACTAATTCAGTGCAATTTTTTATTTAAAGAATTAATAAATAGTGCATCTGAGACAATAGGTAAACATTTAAAGACATTTTATTGTAAATGCATAAAATGAAGAAAAAAAAGACTATTGTACGATAGTAGCAGTTGCCCATCGCTACCCTATTAGTTAGCACGCCTCTGCCAACCCTTTGTTAACAATGTATGACACCTATCGGATAGTTCCGTGAACTTTAGACGTAGGTGAACCCGCGGGCTTAAATAATAATGTTGTAGTTAGGAATCCACTCAAAGTGATCGCGCTGACGTGGGGTATGAGGAAAGGATAACATTGGAAACAAATCGATACCTTTGGGTTCATTTGGCGTAAAGACCATTTTGGCCAAATTGAGTTATATATATCATTTTTTTCAGAATTTTTTTCTCTATCGATCTGTCTATACGAAATAATGAAATTCGCAAAAAAAATGTTTATACGACCCACATTTTTTTTACTATAATGTCTTGCAAAACGTAAATTCACAGTGTAAATGCCAAATAATTATTTTTTGTAGTATTGTTTATGATGTATCCACCATGATTTATATCACTCCTGGGCGTACAAGTCGACGTTAATTGTATATGGTTTTTACGCCATAGCATTGTAAACGTAATCCATTATATCGTTTAAATGAGACGTCGTAAATCCAAAAGTTCAATAGCGTATTGATGTAAAGACCACGTTCATTGCAAAAAGGACTTTACGCCCAACACACAAAGCATAAAACTAAAAAACTAACGTGGCACAAGTCAACGGAACAGCGACAGAAAGAAAAGCGAGATAGATCAATACCTTTGGGTTCATTTGGCGTATCAACTAAAACCTGACTATTCAGGAGAGTAGAAAAAATTTTGTATTTTTTAATAAAAACTTATAACTTTTTTGTTTTTGAAGTTATAAAGAAATGACCTACAGGTAAGATTCTTAGAATTACGGAATGTAGAAGGCTAAATTATCACAACATACCTATCTTCTTTGGTTTAGAAGTTAGCCTTGGATATACGTCCAAAAAAAATTTTTTTTTTGTTTATACAACCCACGAATATTGTAATAAAATTTACTGTGTACGTCGTATATCCAACTTTGGTAAATTTTAAACTACAATTACTGACGTAAAAACCCATAGTCGTAGATTTTTTTGTATTAAAAGCCAGTTATAATCATAGGACAATTGAAATCTGACTATTAAAAACAATCCTATTGCTCCCAAAATATGTAGGAACTTAATAATTATTGTAAGCCTCATGCCTAAATTATTTTTATTATTTTTATTTTATTTTTTTTACTTTAATTAGCACGGTATTACACCAATCACAATAATTAAAGAATATATATACATACGTTAAGAATAACAAAAATAATAATATTTCTTAAAACAAAAAATATCTTCTATCATACATCTCGCTCACAAAACTTCAAACATTCAGCCTTTACAATACCCCAAGCATCCGCAAACAGGTCGAATTTTGGGTTGGCCTCAAGGAGTGCGTTGAGCTTATGATCGATTTAAATAAAATAAAACTACCCTAATATGAAATCAATATTTATTCTTATTGTGGCATACTGACTGGCACACAACAGTAACAGTTTAACAAAATACATCTTGATTGAAATTAAATAAAAAAAATTTTTTTTTATTATTTAAACTTTAATGCACAATCAAGAGTACTGAGGGTGGACCTAATGCCAAATGGCATTCTCTGCCAGTCAACCTTTGGGCCAAGCAGAAAAAATCTATTGTAGATAGTGTTAATGGGCCAAAAAGCAGGCTGAAAATAATGCAGTGAACTATATAAGTATATAATATAAACAACTAAATCCTCAACAAATTAATATAGCGTAGGTATAACATAAATATGATACATAAATAATAATAATAAAACCAAAAAGAAAGATTCAATTCAATTCAATTCAATTTTTATTAAAATTCTTAGAACTATTCTGTCAGCTAGTACAAACATTTTCTTAAGATATAATTAACTTTATGAGCCTGAACTAGGAAATCCTGTGTTTCAGGCGAAAATATAAATTTAATTCTAATGATCTACAAATAATTATATCACTTAGTGAAATAGGCAGACACAGTGACAGTGACAGTGAGATGACACAGTTAATGATTGGGACAGGTGGATGACGATGCTAGGGTTTGGAGATAATGTTTTCGGAAAAGGATTTTAAAAGCGGAGGAGCGGGAAGAACATTCCAAAGTCTAATAGACGTTAGACAAAAAGAGTTGGAGACAAAGCCGGACCGGTACGAAGGAGAAGCTAGAACTGTATTATTCGAGGAGCGTAGCTGACGGGAATGTGTCGAGCTAAGAAGCTTGAACTTCGAATTAAGGTAAGCCGGAGCGTGTGATCGTTTTGAATAGAAAAGAAAGTAGTAAGAATTCTGACATTACGTCGAAATGGGATAGGTAAATCAATTAAGCTTGGTGCGATAGGAAGAAACGTGATCAAACTTACGTAAGTTGAAAATGAACCGAATACCATAGTTAACTAAACGATCTAACTTGTCGAGAAGATCTTTGTTTAAGTCAGAAGTACACCCATCCGCGTAATCAATTAAGGGAAGATTAAGGGCTTGAACAAGAGAGATTTTAGTGGGAATTGGAAGGAAATTTTTAAAATCTGTACGGAGCTCGCAAAGTGGAAATTACTTTACGACTCAGTTCACCTATATGTACAGACCAACTTCGTGTATTGTCGATATGCAGGCCTGAGTCTTTGACACTACTGCAGAAGGGAATAGGTACACCATCAAAGAGGGGGCAAAGTGTCTATATCAAGCCTACGAATATAGTATACAATAATGGCTTGACATTTATTCGGGTTTACTGCTACGCCAAACCGATCAGACCAACCAGCGATGGAGCACAAATCATTGTTGACAGCAGCTATGGCAGAGTCAATACCACCTTGAGGGACGCTTGTGCTAAAATCGCACCAGCACAATACTGTCTGATCAACCTTCACCGCTTGCCGGCGGTTACGGAGATAAGAGGCAAACCATTGAATTGATAATTGATAGAAGGACATCATGATCGCAATATTAAAGGCGTTGGAGAAATCAACGAGGACAAGCACAGTTAACATGCCTTCCTCCATGCCGTCTCTAATATACTCTGTTACCTTAAGTAGAGCTGTGCTGGTGCTATGACAGGGGCGAAACCCAGATTGAAATTGACAAAGAAGATTGTTATTAAAAATATAGTTGAAAAGTTGGGAGTGCACAACTGCTTCCAGAATCTTGGAGAAGAAAGGTAATATGGAGATGGGCCTAAAGTTGTTGAGATTAGCGGGATTCGATATCTTAGGGAGAGGAATAATGTGTGCTTTGCACCAAATTGCTGGGAAAACCCCACAGGTAAGGGAGAAATTTATATATTAGTAATGACTAGGAGTATGTGATCGAGTAGAACCAACACCATAATAGAACGACTGATCTCGTCATAACCAGTGGCTTTGGATTTAAGGGAGACTATAATTTTTAGAATTTGATCCGAAGAGACAATAGAGAGAGTAAAGGAATTTATCTGAAGAGGGGACAGGGAAGTAATCTCAGAGACAGTAAGAAGTTTTCTGGTATGATCTAAGAGGAAGTAGAAAAATGGATGTTTAAATCATCGCAAGAAAAGAAGTACCAGAGAATGAAGCCTAGAATGCTGCACACTGACGGCCTAGAATGCTCATAAGTTAAGTTATGTATGCCTTATTACTATAATTAAGTAGAAGTTTGAATTATTAAGTTTAGTGTCATATTATGATTTTTGTTTCGGTTTCGGTTTACGTGACAATGTTGTTTTTTATTTAATTTTAATTTAGATTATTTTTTGTTAAACTGTTTAACAGTCAGTATGCCATAATAAGAATAAATACATATTGATTTCGTATTAGGGTAGGTTTATTTTATTTAAATCGAATATAGTTTAGGCATGAGGCTTACAATTATTAAGTTCCTACATATTTCTGGAGTAATAGGATTGTTTTTAATAGCCAGATTTCAATTGTTCTATGATTATAACTGGCTTTTAATACAAAAAAATCTACAACTATGGGTTTTTACGTCAGTAATAGTAGTTTTAAATTTACCAAAGTTGGATATACGACGTACACAGTAAATTTTATTACAATATTGGTGGGTTGTATAAACAAAAAAAAATTTTTTTTTGACGTATATCCAAGGCTAACTTCTAAACTAAAGAAGATAGGTATGTTGTGATAATTTAGCCTTCTGCATTCCCTGATTCTAAGAATCTTACCTATAGGTCATTTCTTTATAACTTCTAAAATAAAAAAGTTATGATTTTTTATTTAAAAAAAAAAAACGTTTTTCGGCTCTCCTGAAAAGTCGGGTTTTGGTTTATACGCCAAATGAACCCAAAGGTATCGAAATATAGAGGCGTTTGTTTTTAAAGTTAAGTGAAATTACTATCATATTACTTAAGGGCGGGTGGGAGTACATAAAAGAGGTATAGACCGACAAACTTATCTGTTTCGGTGGCGGCGTCGCTACTGTCTATTTAGAACTGTCATTAAATATCGTTTTTGCATTGTATTTCACGTAGTTCCAATTTTGGCCACCGGAACAGATAAGTTTGTAGGTCTGTATTATGCGACGTCCAAATATGGCGCCGCGCTCGCACATTTCGTAGTTTTTTAAACATAGTAAACGAGACACTAATTTTATCAAGTCAAACTCTGCGAATTTATCTGTAAATATTTAGTGGCTATAATTGAGTGAAAATTCAAATGTTAATTGGCAGGAGCTTAGACATAAAATACGAAAATCGTTAAAAAAAGGGGTAACTTTGGGATTTTTTTCTATCGAGTAAAGTTTATAAAAACATGTAATTGAATGCGATTTTAACTAGATCAGATCCTTAACTGATACATATATTTTTTTTAGAATTGAAAACACTGATTTGTATGTCTCAGGTGGCTTTTAAAAACCATACGCGCGGCATCTGCGGAACTACACAGCCTTAAGTTTATTCGTTTTAACAAACTTTATTCAAAAATTTACAAAATTATTAATGTAGTTAATATTCCAGCTCATGTTTTCCAAAGTTCTCAGTACTTGTCAGTAACAAATCAATCATAAGCCTGACTTATGTTAGAAAAATCCAAATAAAATTGGCTTCTTTCAATCGTGAACTAACAAACTTTTGCAAATAGATAAAACCATATGTAGTACCTCCCAAAAAATATAATTATTAAATCGATAAATCCTATCCAACCACAAATTATGATTCAGGGCATTCAAAAAATGCTTATAGCCTTATCAAAAATTTTCTTCGTCAAAATAATTATTTAAACAGACCGCTTTCTTTCAGAAATGGGGTTTCATTATTCTCAAAGCATAATTGGTTTGAGGAACAAAAGGCAAAAAACAGCGCTTTCCACACCGAATAGAACTTAATTAACTTTTTTGCTTTTATTCGTGATTGATATAGGAAGTTATTTGCAATTAAAAAACACACACAGCCAAACTATAACAGTAGACATAATACTTCAAGAGTAGCACATTTTTAGCAATGTATGGAATGGAATCACTTAAGATGAATATTTAAAAGACTGCTAGTGATAGTTTACCTTACGCAATAAAAAAAATTCGAGATGTTTGGAAACCAACCAGACAGCGATACAATCTCTACGTTTCATTATTCCAAGTGGCTAGTTGCATTTATTTATTATATTTCCCAATATTACCTGCTTTGCTTTCATTTGGACATGTCCTGACATGAAACGATTGCAGGCTTCAAATTAATCCCAACCGCATCACGAATTTCATTACCGTTTGCTAACGACCACTACCACAACTTCCATATTCATTAAATTGCTGTGCTACTAGCACTAAAAGAGACATTAAACAGTTTTTAATACTTACTAAGTAGTTTATTTTAAAATAAATATATCATGTTTATACTTACCTTATAGATTTATTTTGACCGCCTCCGTGGAACAGTGGCTACGCCTCTCGGGTATAAAATCACGGAGGTCGTGGGTTCGATTCCCACCTTGGGTCTGGTTGGTGGTAGGGCTTTTTCAGAGTCCGACTGGCTAGCTACCACAGGTGAAATCTGCCGCCATAACAGCTCTGGCTGTGTTCCGGCAAAATTAATGTGGGAGCCAGTACACTTGAAATCAGAGGCTCGAAGATCAGATGAGTCTACAGTCTGGCAGCACATTGAGCGACGCTTCTACGTGAAGCGTCCCTCAATGGAATAGGCCGCAGTGGCCGCTTACCATCAGGTGGGCTGCGAGCCTGTCTGCCAACTGAGATAGTATAAAAAATAAAAAAAAATAAAAATTATAGCTACGGAAGCAAATACCTACTACACTATATAAACGCAAAAATATAAAAAAAAAGGTTTTACTACTACTGAGATCTAGCAAGCAAGCGCTCTTCTACTCGTATGATTTGTGCTCTTAATAACCGTTCTATTGTGCAAATATGCATTGCTGTAATTCCCTGCAATTTATGAGATTTGGTTAATTTGCTCTCTGCGAATTTTGTAAGCAATTATAAATATTAGATACCTACCTACATTAGTGACTTTAACGCTCGCTTTGTAAATACTTTTACAAATGCCATCTTAGAAGTACTGAATAAATTGTTCAGTTTTGTCAAGCGATTATTTTTCATTTGGTTCGGCATTGCTATAGACATCTCGTACACCACGAATAAACACGTATTCGTGTTGTACGTTATAGTTAAAATAATTATATACCTTCATATTTGGTAGTATTCGTCTACATTGCATGTTCTTATTAAAAGAGAGAACTACTAAGAGGTTTATTATATTACCTCTCTACACTGCACGAAAAGAATTAAAACGTTAATTTACCGAGAACCCAGGCCCATTTTAAACAGGTCCGTCTCGGCCGTAACCGTAACGTTTTACTGGTTTTACTGCGCAGGCGGTCTTGTTTACAATGTCCGGCGCTTCTGTGTCAACACAACCTCAGTACTTTACCGGCTTCTCCGTTCCCGACTAGGAGTTGGATACTAAAGTGCTATCTACGTATTCATACGTTTGCAAACTAGTGAAGTAACTATGTTTAAATACTAAACATTCGGTGTAGGTATTGGTACCAATATAACTGTTGGATTTAATTAGAGCTCGTCTTTTTGATATAATATTACCAAAAACTCACTTATTACGAGTATAAGCACTGTTAGCCCGAAGCATCTTTGTTTTATTTTCTTTTGTTATAATGTATCTTATGTTGGTAAATGAAATGAAGATATTCTATGTAGATAAAATTTTAAACAATTTCACTTGCGTCCTAACGACTTACTTTACGTATGTGGAAGCCAAATGACAGAACGCAATCAACGTCGACCCCTCTTGTCCTGGCCGTTCAAATTGCGTAATCAAACCGCACAATCAACGTTAAATAAAGATGCCCACTTCGCTACACCTGAGCATTCTTGCAGCACTGAATGCACGATACGCAACGGAAATGTGCCCACAAAACGCAATTAAACTGGACCAGGCAAGCCCTGACTGGCGGCTGCGGTCCGTCCCTCTACGGATAATCAGTGTTCAACCAGTTCTACTATGTTCCTGTAATAACAACTCGTAATGGTTCGCACTCGTAAGACTAATTACGGACCCGAAAGTTTCTAGAAAGACGTGGAAGATGTTAGGGTTAAGAACTCTGTGTAACTTTGTAAATGAGGCTAAGTTCTTAGTTGCATTGGTGTCGCGGTCGGACGAGTCACCTTGTGCGGAATTTTCTTGGGCAAATTAAAGACTCCTATCCTTTGTGATTAACAAGATAGCCTTTAAACTTTATTTCTGTTCTCTCGTACCTAGTGGAGCCATTCGTTAGAATTTTTAATGGCTAGATCAATTTTTCTTTTCGATTGAGTCTTTTAAAACAGCTTGAATTATTCTTACTAAATTATTCTTAAACCTTACTAACGAATGCTTCTGACTACAAAATATTTATGAATAACGTAACAACCATCACATCATTGACATGATCCCAATAGGGGGGCACACTTAGAACAGTGTTAATGTTTCCAAAGAAAGATGCGACATCTATCTTTCTGAACCCGAAACCACACATGACAGCTTGATGACAGCGAAAAAAAAGAAAAGCAAAAATGGCGTTAAACAGTGATTTTCGTCCGCGCTCGTTGTGTTTTCGTTTATTAATGTGTATTCCAAGTGTTTTCTCTGCTATAGACGTTGGGTTCAGATCGGTCTCCTCCGTCCTAGTACTGAGTAATTCCAGTGTGATTGCGTTACAGACGCTTTTTACCTTGTGTTGTGTTGTTATGATCTGATGTTGAAACTGTAACTTAATTCTTTATAATACATACTTGTTTGTAAAACTACCGTTGTTTATTAAATTTTGTCCATATCAATTTGGTTGCTTTTATTTAATGTGTCTGCATCTGTTCTTTTCATTTTATAACCTTTTTCTTTGTCTTTTTTTTCCTAGTTATAAGTCTGTTTTTACAGTCGCCAAGTTAAATCTTAAGTAGTTTAATTGCTAATAACTTTTGACCTTTAATTATTTACATTTATGTATTCATCAAGTAGTGCTTATATTTCGATTGTGAAACAGGTCTTATTACTACGATATGTAATACATTAATTCTAGAATACCATTTCCTAGTAACAAGTTATTTTGTTTAATTTTCTTAATGTAATGTTAAAAAAAACATTACAACAAGAAAATTAAACAAAATAACTTGTTACTAGGAAATAGATATATTGGGAACTATACTTAACGTACCTACCTATACATACGTATAGCATAACGAAAGTTCTTGTTAAGAAATCTAGATGGCGCTTCAAAGTTGCTTGCATAAAAATCCCACGAGAGGGCTCTCTTTTCCCGTAGTATTAATTTACTCTTTGATCCCAATTCCCATGGGTTCACCTATTTCAATATCAAAACAATATTGACTGGCGGCATATACACATAGACAAAAATAAACTTGAATTTCCATAAACATGATATCAATTTCTAAAAAATATTGTCAACTAACTACTTATTACGTTTATTAGTCGAAGTTACCATTATATAAAATGAGGATACATATCTCATGAGATTTAAATCGATACGTCTATTTAAAAATAACAGCTCAAAAGAAAATCTTTTTAAGATATCATCGAAGATTCTCAGAGACGTCTGTATTAAATATCTGCAATACCTATCGTATAAAATTTCCTAGCACACAGGAAAGCTTTGTCATACAACATTAGTCTTCAGAATACAAAGCGTATCGCATGGAGAAAGCTAATATTTTCACAGCAAACAGAACCAGCCGACACGACGTAGAAAGTGCACAATTTACTTGCATTTCGCGAAATTCTCAAACCATCTTACCTTGTGTTGGATTTTCCGACTTTTTAAAACAGTCTTTTATATATTTCCGCAAAGCGACTTGTCTCGTTATAAGGGAGACTACAAACGGCAAAAATGTAACGCAATCTTTTACAGTACAACTGGTACAAGACCCCGCTATTGTGAAGTGAATCAAATTTTAAAGTAATTGGAAACGGAAAAAGGATTTCCACTTCACTCTGAAGCGACAAAAGCTGGGTTAAGAAAAAAAGTTAAACTAGCACAGCATCGGTATCTACAGGTTTATGGCGTACCAAGACCGTTGTTTATGACGTCACAAACTTACTCGTAATGTTTAGTTTTAATTTAGGTACCTACTTACTTTTGTAGCTATCGGACGTGACGTGGTTTAAAATGAGGTAGAGGATACGAAATGACTTTTGCGGGTAAAATGCTCAAGACTGAATGTAATTATTAAAGAATTATTTATCCCTAGCTAAGTTTCCTTTATTCTGAACTAGTTTTGATTTACTGTATGGGGAAGTTTTTCAAGTTTGTGTTTATTAATCTGCACGGAAACTCAGTTCCTATACTTGTCCCTTAATAGATTTTATATTATAAATTATTTCCGAATTTGATTATGGAAAATTAATGTTACAATTTCCGCGAAGTTCCCTAAGCTTCATAATTACCTACTTCTTGGTAAAACAATTTCCAAACAATGATGAAATTTAAAAAAAGCAAATATCTTTCAAGGATATTGACGATGAACTAAATAGAAATATTGACTTTCCCTGTCATAACCATCCTTATTACCGCCTAGTAAACGACCGAGATGAATTTAAATATTCTATCAAACAACCCACTAAGAATTTGCAACGATAGACACTCCAAAGGTTTCATGGAAATAACCCCCTTTCCAGGATTAAATAGAATCTACTTAATCCTTTGTTAATCGTTGTGAGAAACCTGTTCTGCAGCAAGGAACGGCCCTTTGATCCTTCAATATTAACTTTTAATGGGCGGCCATTGCGAAGGAATTAATATGCAATTTGCATGTTAATCGTCCATTCGACGGAAAATCGTAATTTTCGTCAAGATGAACTTTCTTAGGTCGTTAATGAAATTTTCAACGCGCTTAAATTGTTCCCCAATTAGAGGGTCTGGACTAGGTAACTAGAGTTCTTGGACGGAATAGTTTTACAGAATAAGACATGGTATCAATCAGTCCTTTTGTATTCGTTATCTTCAATGTGGCCGGAACGTAATTTAATACTCTGAGAAAATCTGCCCTGTAGAAGAAAGCTACTAGTGTGAATGTTCAGTATTTAATTGGATATAAACTGCTTCATAATACATCTATATTTTACAATCTTTCCTAGAAACCCGAATATTATGCAAACTAAGAAATTTTGTGCTTAGACAATCTACGACAATGTGGAATGTTTCCACATTCCACTTGTCTGGGCATAACATTTCCCCAAACATCCAATAATAATTATCTCAAATACCTTATGTATTTGAGATATTATTCTTTCGTATTCAATGAGATGGTTGAAATAAATTAAAAATACAAGTCTAAAATTATTATGATGGACTACATAATAAACATATTTTTCTTTTTATTCCATGCAAACTCATTTTGAAGATTCAAATTCTCAAAAAGATGCGTTTTTCCATATTTTAATTAAAATTCATAGCATTTTTAAATATTACCATAGATAACACGCAGCTTACCGAGTAGTAGGCGAAAGTTGCCGTTCCGAACTCACGACCGCCATAAAATTATCATCTCTGTGAACTTCGTAACTTAGATTGACTTCTTGGCAAAATTCTCAAAAGTTACAAATTAATCTAGAGGAATACTTTCGCCGGCATATTTCTGCTACCTGAGCTTTCAACCTTGAAATTAACTAAGAAAAATTAAATTTGTTACGTACAGATATTCATAGCTAGCCAGCCATATCTCTGGTCTTATATTTTGTTTATTATACATACGATGGAACTGATTTAGCAGTGTTTAAAAAATGTTATCGTATATTCCGAGTGATACCGCCATGACAGAATTCTATGAGAAATTATTATAATTATACAAAACCCATCTCATGGATTGAGGGCTAACGCATCATAGAATGATGTTAAGGTTGTATGACCTACCTACCTGATTCGGATAAAAAGTAGGTAACTAAAAATTTGATTCGGTAATGAGAAAACGTACTAGGTACCTACATTTTATAAGGATTGTAAAAGGCAGTTGTACCTGAATGTGCTGCTGCTGAACTGTACATGTCTGATCTCCGATTACAAGTGTAGGAGGTACTTGATTCTATCTAATTTAATTGCCAAGTCACGTCTAGAGCTTATATTGTCAGAATCTGCCAATCTAAAGTTAGAAAATGTCTGGGGATGAGGAAGGCTAAATTAATGATTACAAGCTAAGTTTGGTTGGACATTGCATGCCATTGTCGTCGCCTCGTCGGTGGTTGCGGAGTTTGTAGCTGTTAGGTGTCTTAGCTTAGAGAACAGTTTCAGCTATTTAGTAGTTAGCAATAGTATCGTAATACACCTTTGGTAACCTGAACCCTCCTTTCTGAAATGGATAAAATTCACTTATGCGCGCATTCATTATAAATTGCAATATTACATTAAGGTAACAATAAAGTATGGAAAGCAACAAGTAGGTATGCTATTTTACATCGCAAGTCTCTTATGTTAAAGATACTCAACAAAGTTCAGAGTGGTTTGGGCAAAGCGTAACGGTTTACGAACCTTAACACGACACGGTTGTAACCTAGCCGGTTAGGTTCAAAACCGTTCTGGAATATTGCCACTATTATACTTAGCTTTGCTGTCGATTTATAGGACATGAGCAATTCCCAACTATTCCTTTGGAATATGACAAAATTCATGTGATCATGGTCGTTCATTGTGGAATTATTTGATAGTATGGTAATGAGAACATCGTTTGGCTTCCGCCCAAGGTTCGATAGCGGTATTTATTGTCCAAAATTATCTTCAAATGCTCCAAAATGCATACCGAGCATTTCCGAATGACATTAGGAAAAATTTCAAGGAAGCATGGAGAGCAGATGTTGAAAATCTGCCAGAACTGTCCTGGACGTCGCGGTAAGATGGAATATGATTTTAAATAAGTTAGAAATGCATTTTGAATAAAATTGCTCGCTCGCTCCATCAATCAAACGCTTGGAACAGCTGTTCTTTGGAATACAAAAAGCTGGGTTAATAATTTTCCTCAGAGCTAGCAAATCTAATCGTTATGAACGAGTACGGATTAGAGAGACTATTATGCTATTAAAACGAGAAGAAATGTCCATATTTTCAATGTTTATATTCATTTCTTAGCTACAAAGAACAGTTTGTTAAATCACATTTAACAATCTGTAGACTGATAAATATAACTAAAAGAAACCAGAGATGCTTACTGTACATTGTACTGGCCTAGACAAACAAAACAAACTATTATTGTTGAATGCACACAAAGTAAATAGGATGATAAATATAAATAACACTGAATTCTATTCGACCCGCCCAACTCCGTATGTTAAACCTTTCAATTCGAATCTAAGTCAGGAGAAATCTCGTACGACAAGGATGTATCGTATTCAGCCGCAAAACGAGCGCTGCGATTTGAATGAAACAGAGTAAACTGATTTCCCCAGCCGATAGGCGGATTCCGAAGATCCGCGATCATATCTCAATTCCACTCATTCGCGAACCGCATTTACGTTTTACGTGTACGCATTCTCTAAAGTATATTAGATTGGCAAAAAGACAGTCGCAACAGTTCTAGATTTCAATATGATATTTTCCATTACAAGGCCCCATTTTTTAATTCTTTTCTATTTGTTTTAATTAATCTGTATGCATGTACCTACCCATCGCTTGTATCTCTTTACCTTTCTAAAATTTACTTAGAGAAATCTAATCTAATATAATTATTTATTAGATCGTTTTAATCGTTATAATGCATTAATCATTATTGTTAGTATGGTACCATATTATGTATGACCTACTGAATCACAATTCTATATAAATGCGAACCAAATGAATAATAATAATACACATTTCACTAAGGTAATCAAAACAAGCTCGTAGGCTAATGACGACTTACCACAAACAAACCGCAGTTACCGCAAAATGAAACAAAATTTAAATTTCATAAATGCTGCATTTTATTGCTGTTAACTTCTCGTATTTTATATAATTTATGTACATTTAAGTTATTTCTTGAGGAAATTTCTTATATTAAATTATCTTTACCAGCGCCAAGATCAAAAAGTTACAAATAAATTTTTGTGATACTATTTTAAGTACGCCATAAAAATATTGCAATTTCATCAGATATCGAGCGAGGACCTAGAACTAAATGAAGTCACTTTAATAGTAGATTGTTAACCAAGGGCTGTATGACATCAATTGCATACGAGGTTTTTGGCGCCCGAGCGCAGCGAGGGCGCTAATTAACCCGAGTATGCAATTGATGCTTACAGTTACACCCGAGGTAAACACTCTGCTTTACATATCGATTGTGAGGTAAGTAAAAAAACAGGAAAGGTTTCTATGAACATCTAATAAAGAGTACATATGTACATAACATGTGTATTTAATTAAAATTCGCGCGACTGCCTTTTTTACTCTTCACGATTTTATGGCACGCAAGCGCGTCAAATCGTGCTGGCCAGTTTGATTTTTAAATTGTGACTGTGAAACAAATAGTTCGATATTTAAAATAAAATCTTCATAAATTCTAATATAAATTGTCTCGATTCCGATTCGAGTAAATATCGATACCGAGAAAAAAAACAACTTTTTAAAAATATTCTTCTTGCAGTATGAGTATGACAGTTCTTTTTTCAAATTCAAAAACCTATGCTGTAATGTTAACATTACATGGTAGGTTTTGAAACCTATGCTGTAATGATATCCATACACCCCGGCATTCAGGGAAGTAAGTGACTACTTACAGAGCAAGAGATATGTAAAACACTTTTTCATCCCACCATCTCGGAAAGAGTATTTTTAATCTTCAATATCTGAGTGGAAAAGCCGTTTTTATTCTCTAGAGGATAAAGTAAATTGAATTTAGAACATCGTGTGCACTAAGTTTGTGGGTTAAAAAAAAACATTAAACCTATTTACTGCTACGTCTATGGTGCCGAATATATCATAGAACTTTTTTTTAATTTGTTAAAAACTCAGACTCTGAACCTTCTTGGTGTTCTTTTTTCAATTTGTTTTTTTTTTGCATTTAGTCATTTCCTCGCTGAGGTGGAATGAAAAGTTACGTGTTGCACTCGAGTGCAAAGATTTTTCACCTCGTGCTCTTTTGATTCCCTCGCTAACGCTCAGGATTCTAATTTAGAATCCTTCGCTTGCTCGGTCATCAAAATTGAACACGCGGTTAAAAAGCAACTTTGCACTCTTGTATAACAAATAACTATTGTAAATTAGAACTTGTTACAGAAACAACTAATGAGGGCCTTGTCAAATGTCTTATAAGATATATACTGACATATACTCGTAAATTCATCTAGACCCAAAAACATTACTCGGTAGTGCAATCCACTCATAAGACACCATCAAGCTTTGACAATCAGGGTCTGATATCTCAATTCTAGAAATAAGCTTCTGGAATCAGGTTAGGATACGTCGAAAACCTTAATAATAAATAGATGCTCAATATCAGTCTAAATGACAATACTCTCGATCTGTTTCGGCTATTCATGGACAGAATATAATAGTCATAGGCATATCAAAGATTCAGTCCAACAAGGATTTACTACGTATTTTAGTTTCATGAGCTCTCAATATTTAGATAACTATCGCTAGTATGACGTTCCATAATACCCCATTGTCCCTACTTATACTAGAGTAAAGCACAAATGGGTGCTGTAAATTAATACGAGGGCCGAACTGAAAGTTTTTAGAACGGGCCATTTGTAAACAATATAATCAAAAAATTACTATACATTTTGAAAATAGAACTCTTTGCCAATATTATTGAGTATGTATTTCATTAATTTGTCATTAAATTATGATTTAGTGGGAAATTGAAAATTGTCTGTGTCGCGTCAGTGTGAATTTAACGCGAGAAAATTTTCGTGCATAATTTTTTATGATTTTCGATGTCATTTTAAGTCAACAAGAAAATTATGATAGACTTCGATTAGCCTATCACGATGAAGCCCTATCTCGTGCCATTGTTTACAACTGGTTTAATGAGTTTTAACGTGCAACCACTAATCACACCGATGATCTGCGTGAGGGACGGCCTTCTACGGCGACGACTGAAGATTACATGAGTGTAATGGAGCGTACGATAGAGACTGAGGAAAGAGTGACTTAGCAACAGATTCGGATAAGCCTACGCATTGGTATAAGACAAGTGCACAAAATCCTCCATGAACAATTAGCGGTCAGGAAGCTTAGTGCCCAGTGGATACCTCATAATTTGAACGAAGCCCAAAAACACCGTAGTGTTGGTTGGTGCCGAGAAATGGTTTAAAAATTTAACGGAGGTGACTCAAATGCTGTGTTCGACATACTAATGGGTGACGAAACGTAGATTTACTGTTATGATCCGGAAACCAAAAGACAGTCTGCTCAGTTGGTGTTTCCTTGCGAGGAGTTGTCAACTCAAGTGAACAGAAGTCGAAGTGTGTGAAAAAAGATGGTCGCTTCGTTTTTCGGAAGGCCAGCTCATTACTCTTCAATTGTTTTACAGGACCAAAAAACAGTTACTGCAGAGTGGTACACTAACAATTATTTGCCACTTGTCTTTGAAAAAAATCAGGAAAAACGACCTGGCAGTTGGATTCTCCTTCATCACAACTTCTCCTCGTCGCACACCACTAGGCGAACGATCGACTATTTGGCGACCTCAGACGTGGAATTTCTAGGTCGCACGCCGTATAGTCTCAACCTCGCACCCTGTAATTATTATTTATTCCCAAAAAAAATGAAAAACTTCGAGTAAAACGTTTTATGGGTGCCGAGGAAACAGTGGCTGTGTTTCAAAAGGCCGTCGAAAAGACCCCTAAGGACGAGTGGGCAAAGTGCTTTTCTTAGTGATACAATCGAATGCAGCGATATACTGATGTAATTGGACACTATTTTCAAACGTTATAATAAAACAAATAACTTGCTAGTTTGCTTAGTTTTTGATTTTCTAAAAACTTTCAGTTTGACCCTCGTATCTGTTTAAATTAGAAAAAATATTTAGACTTAAAAGCGAAGCAAAATCAAACGTTGTATCTGGGATTCTGTGCTCTGGTTTAACACTTTCAAACAAAAAAAATTAGATTTAGTAGTAGAAATTGTGTCAGTTAAGTCTCGCGGTCAAATTCCAAATTCATGGTATCATTATAATATTATCTATCTGTAATTCGTCCGTAACCTAGCAGGGATGAAAAAACATTAAATATAATTATGCATTAAATATTTTTTCTTTTCGTCTTATTCTAAATATGAATGCCATATTCTTTGCAGAGTTTAGCGACGTGATGGGCCGCGACAGCAGCTCGACGAGGCAATGTTGCGACGTCGTCGCCTGTCGCCGGGCGCACGTTGAATGCTTGCAGCCTGCATGTGCCGGCCATCATTCTTCCGACCACTCTAACCAAATAAGTACATAGTTAAAAACAACCTTTTATAGTCATAAAAAACTTAATTTATATTTTTGATCTCTTTCTAAAAGCGATGTATCAGATTTAACAAAAGTAAGCGTCACACAAAAGTTGCAAACAAATTATAAACCTTCCAGATACAGCTTCCAGTAAATGTGCATGACTACGTTAAAAAAATTTAAACTTATGAAGTAATTTAATTTAAAAGAATCAAATAAATACTATTCTATTCTAATTTTTTTGAAACTCGCAAATTCATTCATTCTCACAGTACACTGTCTTTATTCCCTTATTTGACTTCTACACAATACTCAAGAAACAACCTCTACAATAAGTATACACAGTCCAGTGGAAAATGGCCGTAAAGACCAAATATGAGGTCACCCAATACAACATTGTTATTGCAACGGCACTTAACGCCCTCATCTCGAAGGCCTGCATAAATATCTATTCAAGCCCGGTTATGTGTCCCGGGATTATAGAAAGAAGGAAACACGTATGCGGGAAGAGCCTCTCACGGCTTAATGGTATAGAATAGAAATGAGTCACCAAATATTTTGGTGCGAACATTCATTTTTGGGCATATTTGGTTCAATATCGACGGTAACCAATACGTCTATTATTATCTAATATATATTATTAATTTCAATCGACAGAGAATGCACGTTCGTAGTATGGAAACCTCAGAACTCAATATCGCGAGTATTTAAAATAGAAATAGAAAAAACCTCTGAAGATTTTAAATCTTAATTTTGCCACAAATAGGTACGAGTTTATCCTTAAAGTTAACGTGAAAATATATAGCGCAGGTAAAATCTTATTACAAAATATTATCTTTTTTATCTAGTCATAAGAAATTAGTTCGTAAGAAATAAAAACATGTTCCTTTTTTTTGTTTCCTGTAAAGTTACCATTTTGTATTTAGGATTAGGAGGTATTGGCACTTCACCGTCAATATAATGATTCGTTTCAATACCTGTGCATTACGTCGAATGACGTTGATATGTTTGCATGAAACTGCTAAATGTATGCATTTTAAGTTTCACTCATTAATTCAATGTAGAGCCCCTTGTCTAGTGAAGCAACAAGTGGATTCGTTCGTGTAGCTGGTCTGATATTTTACCAACTACACTAATTATTGAAATTTATACAAGTTCATTCTAAAATCTACCTTATCATGGTATAAGACCAGACTTGAGTTGATTATATTCCATGTGTCTATACTTCTGAATATTACTAACGCATATTAAAATTTAACATTTGTTTGCATGGACATGTCAGTTTGTGTCAGTCTAGTTGTTTCTATGTTTGTTAATAATTATGCAATACCAAAAATAGGTATTTGAGTAATGTTGACCCATTGTCTAGCTATGCTTAGTTTGAAGCTAGACGGCGCTGTGTGAATAATGTTTAGGGATTTACAGAAGCAATGAATGGTATAACCATCCGTGTCAATTCAACCAACTCTGAAATGATAATATCTTACCTAACAGTGCATGGCGGTTTTAACTCTGGTAGCAAAAAGTCGATCTCGTAATAGACGACCTGCATCGCTGGCCCACTGTCATCCCTCACCACTAAGTTCTTGGCACACGACTCGCCTGGTCGCACGCTCACACATTTGGCTGCAAATACGTGGCATACTTGAAACGCCTAAACAACTAGGGCTTCAAGCGTAAAAAACTATGCAAGTTTTTTTTTAAATTCTCTAGATAAAATGTGGGAAATTTCTTGCATTTTTCACCTTCTGATATGTTTTGTTTTACAGTGTTTTCTACGTTAGAAAGGTTTTTACTTCTTAGTACTTAAAAAAAAATCTTATTCATTTGGTGAGCAAGTCTTCAGGATTTCGGCACACTCACCGAATAAAGTGCAATATAAAAACATATTGGTCGATCTTCTGTGCTGAGGTGGTAATACTACCAATGTGAAATCAGCCTATTTCGATTGACAGACAGGAACAGTAACTGTCTGCAGCATAAGAGCGATTACGCAATACGTCCCGATCCGAATCCGATCCGTCTCCGTGAAATCAAAATGACAAAGAACATCGGATGACGGATGTAGTGCGTAAATCACCTAGAAATAGTTCTACGATTACTCCGCACCGTCATTTCACGGAGACGGATAGGACTAGGCTCGGATCGGACGTAGTGCGTAACCGCTCTAATCTTTTTCTTAATGTAGACTGTTATTACAAGGACAAGTCAATAAATCAAATATTCCTTAATAAAACTTACCGACAATTTCGTAAATGACCAACAGTCCAATTTCTTGTAACGCCTTGTGCCACTTAAGCACTTTTTCAACAGGGCCTGTGAATGCTCGTGGTCCCGTTTTATACAAAGCCTAAAAATGAAATTATTTATTTATGAATGCACATTTTTGTATAATTTCTTTGTTTATG
This sequence comes from Mecyna flavalis, assembly GCA_949319885.1. Lineage (NCBI taxonomy): Eukaryota > Metazoa > Arthropoda > Insecta > Lepidoptera > Crambidae > Mecyna > Mecyna flavalis. The sequence continues at coordinate 9,865,770 of OX439436.1, forward strand.
AGATATGTATGAGTAACATTTAGGTATAGCAATGACCAATTTGAGTGACCATTATAAAATAAAATTGCTTCAATCAATCAATTAGTTTATGATGAACGATACATGATATAAATGATTCTTAAGTGAACTAATATTGTTTTTACTCTTATGTAGTTATAATTAATAAAAATAAAACAAGGAATTTTAAATTATCCGACTCCGAAGTCGCCATATAACCTTAATTCGCCCGGTTCGCCTCCATTTTCCTCTTTGATAAACAAAGCGATATTTGTCATTCGAAAAGATTATATTCGCATTACGTTTTATCAAGCATGACTACCACATGCCTGGTAATTTCGCAAGACACTCCATCCGTCGTAAGTACGAATGACTCTTAACGACGAGGTCGTAAAAAAATGAGACGCCACACGTGCAATTTTCAGCTTAAAACATGTTACGAATTCAGACTCAAAAGCATTCGTGACCTTTTTCTTGGCTTAAAGCTATGTATTCTGTGTCAAAAGGCACAGTCGAATTACAGATATAAAAATAGCTAAGAGGTAAAGCCTTTGAAAGAAACCGCTTGCCTAGCGGTGAAGAAAAATATTTTAGGAAACCAACTCAAAACTTTTGGTTTGTTTGTTACAAACAATGAAGTCAAGTGAAGTCAATAAACCAAGTTTGATCCATAGAATAAGCAATCCAAGATTATGTTATTATTGGTATTAGACAAAATAACTGATACATGAAAATATAGTTTACCGACAACTAATGTTTTAATAACTACTTATAGGATTTTTGATGAAGTTGTTATGATGTCTCATCATGATTACGGTCTTTAGCGTTTCTGCAACCCCCGTTCAAGTGAGAGATGAGTGTAGGGGATTTACACTTTAATTCTGATACATTTTACTAGCCTTATCCGACCTTTCTTTAAAATAATGAAAATCAAACAACAGCAAACTTAACCTCACTAATGGGCTTTCTGCGTAATGGATGGATACACTGACCTAAAATTGACAAAAATATGTGCAGCGGCCTACAACGGATATTGCTTCACTCTCCGGACTCATCCGGCCTTTTATGTCCAACTTCATATACAAGCATGACGATAAAAGACTCATTTCTTTCATCTATTTATAAATGGTCGCAGGTCTTTTTGTTTGTACCAATTTCCTACGACTACAATAATTACATCAAGATCTGAATTTATACAGACACCGCTAAATATTTAAAAGTAGTCCTGTTAGTCTTATTGAAAGTGAAAACTTCTGACACAAATCATTGAGCTATTATTACTACGTCAGTACATAATATTTCTATGACACAAATGCAATATGTATTTTTCTAAACCTACCTCTTTAAATCAACAACATTCGTGATACAAAAGAATTCGAAAATATTCAGTTCTTCAAACTTCAACCAACTAATAAAATGGACTTTCCTCATAACAGTGACCCGAAATAGACTAAAAGAAGTCAGCGGGCCAACAACGGCGGATATTGCGTCGCCCCGCTGGATTCATCCCAGTAGTCCCGTTTATGTGGCAGACCACAATATCTGACTAGGAGAAAATAGTTTAAAATTTGTCCAACATTATCAAGCCAACATTAACAAATATTTTTTCAAACTATGAGAAAATTGTTCTGAATTTGTCCAACAAAATATTATGTTAAGCCAACATTAAGCAATATCTTCAACTAATCGGACTACGAGAGGTCAGAACTTTTATTTCTCTTTTTTGTGCTAAGCCTTTGAAGAGAAACGATTTCTCAGAAATAAAGAATTTACATGTTACATAAATTCAAACTATGTATGATTCTACAAGGGCTAAGAACAATAAAATCTGCACTTGTATAAATCATAATAAATCGATGCCGTAAGAAAGCATTTAAATACATTTTAATAATATATGGGCCGATTAAGCTGGGCGTTTTGTCTGGTCTGTCTTTCGAAAATTCTTTATAACTGTAGGTGCCAGCAAAGTTGTAGAGAGAAACCAAGAGAAACCTAGTATTTTAAACAACAGCGTTCAAAACTATATTGTAGACAAAAAGCCCGCCACAAGGCAAAGTAGCGGATATTGCATCGATCGAGCGACTGTACACTGCGCCGTCAAGTTTATTAACTTGGACGAAATCCGCGCCATTACCCGCGATGACAAAGGAGGAAAGTGTCTCACTATTAAGTTTATTACTGGCTATTCCTTTAAGTTTCGTATTATGACCGGACTATGTCACCTTCGAGTGACGGAATGCGGGTAGCACAGGTGAATTGCACTATTTTTTGTTAGCAATGCTTGCTGTCACGTGTATCAAAGAATGCGGGCTGATATTTATTGCAAAATGCCCAGTTCAGTATTGATAATGGACCAACTTATTTTTAACTTAACTTTATTTTGTAGCACATTAAAAATAGCATTGCAAGTGCCTACCTAATTCGCTCTGCATGGATGAAAAGGCGATAAAATACCACGATCAGCCTACAATGAGTAGCGCAATAGAATCCATTTTAGAAACGATTATAATCGGAACGAATCTCGAAACAACTTACTTACCACTAAACAGATAGGTTTGAACAAAATATCTTAAGAATGATAATTTTATATCTATCCTAATCATAATAAATAATTATAATATTTAGGGTACATCTGTTTATTTTAGCTTATTTTTACCTAGCTTTCTATTAAACTTAAAGGTCATCTGGTTTAAAACTCAGAAACCGTTGAGGTCATTCATAATTTAGATCTTTTGAAACTTTTGCCTTTCCCAGGATGCCAAATGAGCCTACACACATTTTGTTACATTACCTTAATCTTTCGAGCCCCGGATCACCAGACACAATAGAAAATCTATTGTTACGCGGCACCCGAGTGCCGGTTCGGGATTGAGTGGTTAAATACGATAAAATGTTGTTAAAATGTCGACTCGGTTATTCAAATGAATGACAAGATACTAACGAATGTTTTCTTTAATCTCTTGATCATCGGCTGTATTATGATTTTGTTATCTTTTATTATATTATGTTTGATTATTGTGACATTATGATAAACCATCACAAACAACTTACCTATAATATTTTTTGTGATGTCCAACACATGCGGTTTCAATTTATCAAATAATGCTGCTGATCATTTATGGTCATTTTTCTTGGTAATCTGCGACTAGTTTTCGGTACCTTTAGCCATTGGTCATGTTATAAATCGAACTGATCGTATATTAATCTAAATAGTAGGTACGCCCTGTATTTACACCAGTACATCTTCGAGGCTAGATCCTGTATGCTTACCTTTAATTTATCTGTACGTGATACAATCTTGTTCGATGGTTCCTCCTTCACGATGTTTTTATTTGGCACTGTAAAAAAATTACGAAGAATAACATTTTAAAGGCATCCTTTGTTCATGTATTTTTAATATTTCCTACAAACCGTACATTTATCACATTAAATCATTTGTAGAAACAAGCTAAGTTCTGTGAATATTTGTAGCACAGTTAGTGGCGACCGAAAGTAATTAAGTGAACTCTAAAAACTTGCCATTATCTCATTAAAGTTGATGGCTGAACAACGTCTCGACATCTAACAAAAAGTCTGACGATTTCATTAGAAAAGGTATGAATCCTTTAGCAAGCATTCGCGTTAATGAAATCACGATCTTTCACGTTGATGGCGGGACTTTTTGAACTTGTAAAGTTATGTTTACACAAGAGTTAAGGCACAGGCCTAGTGTAAGAGGAAGAGGGGTTATTATCGTTTATTAACAATTTGTTTCCGACATGGGATATCCGTGCTTGGAAGTAAAGTTTTAATGAAGCTGCTTACATTTAATTAAAAGTATCTGTTTGGTGTAAGCACCTAATTATTATTTATTTTCGGACGAGAATGTGTTTAAGCGCCATAACCGCTGGGTAATAAGGCCGGGTGTTGGACTCGGGACTTCTAAGCCGTTAGTTCCCCTACCCCCTAAACTCCTGTCCCTCCGATAAAGTCGGTGCCTGCCTTCTGGCAATTGACAGGCAGCCATGAAAAACTGCAAACTGCCCCTATTTTAGTATGTTATTGTTTTAGGATTACGAATAGAGATGTTTAGGAGTGTGAAACTGTGTGAAGTTCGGAACAAAATTTGTACGTACATTTTGGAACCTAAAAGTGTAGCTGAAGTAGGTAATTAATATGAAAGTTAGTATTTTTACAATAATAAATTATAAAGAGTTTTAACAAAAAAAAACTGAATATAATAGTTGTACAAATTCAGAACAAGGCGCAAAAATGTTGCTAATGCGCACACAACCCAAGGTTCATAACCCGTTGGGGACTAAGCAAAGCCAGCGAAGTATCACGAAGTTTGCGTTCAAGTTGGTTCCCTCGAAAATACAAAGTAATGACCTTGTTAGAACGAGTTAAGACGAAAGCTTTGCGCACGGCTAAAATAGTCGTACTTTCACGACTCGTAGCACGGAAATTATCCTGAATTTTGGAGCACTTTGCTTAATACTTTCCTTGTTATACAATTATATTTCGCTTACCATTTGTCATTGGTTGTTGGTGACTTGGGAATGCTAATCCGGGTTGTTCTTTTTTTATCATGTGGTTCATGTTCATTGTGGAGTTGTAAATGGTTTTATCTTCTTTCGCCGTTTCAAAATTTTTCATGTCTGAAAGTTCGTAATGTATGTATCTACCTATTTAGTATTATTACAAATTCTTGTTATATTCTACATTTACACATTATCACAATTATGATTAATACTAAATAAATCAATAAATCAATTAGCTTATTGAACACACATCAGTTTGAATCAAAAATGAAACCCCCTAGTGGAATAGAAAATTTAACTATTGATAATTTTATAGGAGCATGTTTCATCGCTAAATGTGTACAGTTAACAGAAACACATTAAACTACTAGTTATTTAGAGTGCCCAAATGGGTACTAATTGTCGACCGAACTTAGCTGTATTGGATTGGTCTAAACTATTAGGTATTATGAACATAAATTATTACAAGTGTAATTTGCGCGATTGTCACTTTCTGGGGTATGCGAGCGACTGGACGGGGGAGGTAAATGGACAAGTCGTCATCTTGTCCATCATTTATTCCATTATATCATACTGTTAAATGACGTTCAAATCAATGTAGTTCCCATAATGCAACCAGACTAGAAATCACTCGAACCATAAATCCACAAATCGAACTCCTTTAAAAGGAATCACATACGCAGTACCTATAGGAAAACTGCCGATAGGATGGTTCAGTCTAATTCAGCCTACTCATTCATCATCCCTATCCGTTTGATGTCACTACGCAGTAATTATCCGAAGAGTCAAAAGTAATCCTTAATGCACGGAGATACGAAAGCTCGTCATGATTTGAAAGTAGTGCGCCACTCCACTGCCCTACATTCGACACACGCTAAAAAATAGGCTTAAAACACAAAGGATGGATGTTTCTAAGCTGTATGCTATGGATCAAGACGGCTTGGGTGACAGAGGCAAAGCCGAACATTAGCTCATTAAAGTTAGTCTACTTGGTAAAAGCATCTGCTTCTATCAATTATAATGTCGATTGGCTTATCTCTTGAAGTAAGTTTAACGTCGGGTTAAGTACTTAAGTTTCGGAATAGTGGGTTCAATTCCCAGGTCGGACAAATGTGTTCATTTATGACGAGCCATTTGGTGAAATGGTCGAGAAGTCGGCTATTACACCAGAGGTCGCGGGTTCGATCCCCCCACGGTACAAACATTTGTGTGCATAAACATGTCTGTTTGTATCGGTCTGGGTGTTTCTATGTATAATATGTATTACAAAAAAAAAGTACATATGTAATGTTTATCCGTTGTCTAGCAGTTAGCACCCATAGCACTAGCTAATGTTTAGTTTGGGGCTAGATGGCACTGTGTAAATAATGTCCAGAGATATATTTTGTCGGTACTTGGCGAATGTTGTGATTTAGCTAGTACCTATCATTATAACGAAGAATTGATTGACACTTTGCTCCACAGTGAGACATAAAAGGACGTATAAAAAAATTGAGGCCAATAATATTGGTATGGCCAGTATTATACAGTATGACAGGAAAAGCGAGGGACATAATTATTTAAACCCCAAATAGTTCATGCCTTCATATAACAAAATAAGTATAAATCAATAAAAACTCTGGTAAATATCTGTCAATAACCTTAGTCGAAACATGAAAATCCGCGTAACGTGCGGGCACTCTTTCCTTCACAGTACCTATTTCGTGCACTCTTTCAAGTAGGTACGACTCAAATTATAATCGCGTACAATAGGGAAGATGCATATATAATAATTATGAAAATTTTATGACTAAAATGTTAAAATAATATAAAAGAAAGGTCACTGCAACATTTTTATTTTACATAGTGTTGTTTTTTAACTGTAATTACGAATTAAAAATAACTGAAACGAAACGTATCTTAAAACAGCAATCAACTTATTTGACGTTAGACCGACAAACTTATTTGTTCTGATGGCGGCGTCGCTATTGTCAGTATAGAACTGTCAATAAATATCGCTTTTGCATTGCATTTCACGTAGTTCCAATTTTGGCCACCGGAACACATAAGTTTGTCGGTCTATATGGTTGAAAAAGTAAATATTATTTTATCGGAATATTAATTGCGTTTTTGTAATAAATATGGAAGTTGGGTTCATCAAAGCAGACTCCAGGAATTTACCAAGAGTTAGTGTTGACATGGTTCTAACTTTCTTTGTCGAAAGTGCAGAGTTTTCAAGGGTAGAAATGAAAGGGACTAAATTACTACGGTATGTATAAATCATAGTTGTTAAACTTTGTATTTTCGCAGCTTGAAACCACTTTTTTCTCAGTTTTGGGTCAGAAGGTCCTGTCAAAAACAATTAATTTGGAAACTTTGTTGAAATAGATGTGTGTTGACCGTGTTGACTCGTGTTTTATGCCAATGTCCACTTTGGCATAAAACACGGTTTTTTTCGGAATATTAGTGGTATTGTTATGATCACCTGATGTTGTTAGATAGTCCATTTTAAATTTTTTACAAAAAAATATTTCAAAACTCGAAAAAATATGCAAAAGTATGAAAGCCAGCGACGAACAAGTACAGTGAAGTACGACCACTCGACTAGTGAGGCAGTGACAAGACTTGAGTGACGTCATTCATGTCATCGGAACCATAGGTCCGTTTTCGCGCGAAAATTAAAACGGTCAATTTAAAACCGCATTTTTTCCGATAAATTACAATGTATTAATTTTTTAATTAAACTGTGGTTTATTCTACATGGAATTCTTTAAAATGAAGACAAAAATAAAAATAGTGCATGTTCCCTATTTAAGTTTCGGGCGTAAACGGCCGCTCAGCACACGGGATTTTTAGGTAGTTCATGTATACATAAATTATTAGGATAATTATGAAAAAAATTAAGGATAATTATATTTTTTATAGCGAATTGGACTCTAAATCGGATTCTGAACACTCTCCTTAAATATGTATGTCCCTCGGGTTACCTAACACCCTGTATAGTCAATGTCATTAAAAAAGCTCATTTTCGTTAACATTACGACATCAGCACAGGGCAAACAGCTACATTAAAAACAAACATCAAACTCACCAGCAGAAAATTGAGGTGGCAATAGTTTCGGCTTGTTACGATCGGGCGCTGTAAAGTTACGGTTTTCATAGTCGACACCGAAGTTTACATTGAGTCCAGAGCGCTCGTTTTGCGTGTTTTGCCCTAGAAACGGTGCAAATAAAACATTTCATAAATATTTTCATGTCTTTTAATTGCAATACAAGCAATAGGTCCTTCCCTATGCGCCACCTAGGTACCCAGGGATAGGCTGGTCAATAGCCATAATGGCTAGCAAGTCTGACAACCGCTCGTCCTAATCGGGTGTGAAGGGGAAACCAGGGGAGTTTAGTGGGTAGTGGACGCTTTAGTCTCGAATCCAACACACGGCCGCAGATCTAGCTAGCCTGCGGTTATGGTGCATATTAAGCATTCTCCTCCGAAAAAAAAAATACAAGCAATAGGCGTTATGTCGCAGTAAACTGTAAGACGATGGTAAAATATTACGTTATCGGATAATGTAGTAACTAGCCACATACCACAATATTATTATCCACTTACACTTGGTATTAGACGATTTCCCGGAGAAATGTGGGATATACTCGACTCGAGGTTTTAGGCAAGGGTTTTAGGTATAGAAATAAATTGTCTCAGGATAAAAAATATTATTTTGTATTATTGAGCTACTATTAATATATAATATTTTATGTTTTGTATTTAGATGCTTACGCTGCTTATGTTATGAATAAAATATAGAGTAACGTTTCTTTGGCCGACGTTTAATTTGAGAATTCACTCAGATTTACCTGTAGCAATAAATTGTGCACTGCCATCAGAATACGATGCCAAGTAACGAAGATCTATCCCAGACATTATCTGAGATTGGCCTGGCATGGCATTGGCATGGATCTGAAATGCATGAGTGAGCTTATTATAACACCTAGGTCTAGTGGTAAAATAGTCTAGCCATGATCTCAGCCACAGAATAGAAAAATCTTTCTGTTACGTGATCTCAGCCTTGTAGGTTCAATTGCCGGTCCGAGAAAAAATTGCATCAAACATAGGTCTGTGTTAATTATCATCAATTTGCACTTGGCAAGCGTGGTTATTACGCCAGTAGGTACTTATCGCAGTTGATTATTAATATAATAATACATCATACCTCACATTAATTTATAGTAATAGCAAACTTTGCAGGGAAATTAAAATAATAATTATAACATTTAAAAAGGATTGCACCTACATTCATCGTCTGGGGTGTATAGTTAGCAGACATCATATTTTGTTGATGAACGTTATAAAGACCAGGTGAACCTATATGGTGAGGTGTTGGATCTCTACCGTAGCCTCCAAGATACATCGTTTCAGGTGGACTGAAAAATAAATAAAAATAATAATAATAATAAATAATAAATATCTCTGGACATTATTCACACAGCGCCATCTAGCCCCAAACTAAGCATTAGCTTGTGCTAATGGGTGCTAGACAACGGATAAACATTACTTATATAGGTACTTTTTTTTTTGTAAATACATACATAATACTATACATAGAAACACCCAGACCGATACAAACAGACATGTTCATGCACACAAATGTTTGTACCGTGCGGGGATCGAACCCGCGACCTCTGGTGTAATAGCCGACTTCTCGACCATTACACCAAATAATAACCTATCCTGGGACATTCATAATTATACACAGCGCTTTTTAGCCCCAAACTGAGCTATGCTCAGCGGTGCTAGCCATGGTGTTATTTAATAAATCATTGGGAGCTAGACAACAGGTAAACGTTGCTTACTTATATTATTATGGTTTCTTTGTTTAATCATTACACCGAATAGGTCGCCGAAATCTCCATTACTCTAAACTCTAATGTTGAAACGTAAGTAACCTGTTATTTTAGAACTTGTATTTCCGCGGTTCTAAATCATCATCAAGCAATGAATAGTTATTAAGAGAATATCGATAATATTCCTTAGGTCAAACAAAAGAATGAACATAATATTGACGCACAGAATCGTCAAAACTGTACCTTTAGGTAAGGAAAATTCAAAAAATATTTTACAAATACAAATAATTTACTTACATCATATTAAGATTTCTTGGGATGTTCAATCCAGTTCCTATTATTTGATTGGCCTGCGGAAAGTCTATTCAATAATATGATATTAGAAAATCTTGTTCAGAAAATCAGGGACGGATATAACAAAATTTACTCGTTAGTAAAATGTTACCTGCTCCAATTCTTGGCTCTCGTACAACAAATCTATCCATGTCCGTAAAAGTAATAATATTCGGTTATAAATAAATTCCTCACAGAATTTCTAAAAGAATTTAAACAATGTGGCGCCAAAATTGTAGGAATAGAGCAACGCTTTAATATTTTTCAGCGTTGCTTCGAAACGCGCATCTGTTTTCATTTCATACAGCCTTGTTTAATTATTTTGATGTTGTAATGTAAGAAGGCTTTAAACTTATAGCAGAATGATGAATTCCACAAAAAGGTTAATAATTTAATAAAATGAGATTGTAGAACATTATTAGTAACGCGTAGATGATCTACGGTAGGTAGTATTGTTTAATACAACCCTACCAATCAAATGAAAGGCCATCAAGATTTTCTTTTGGCCGTTACGACTGCAACAATATACTGTAAGCCTGCACAAAGTTCTATTTGCCATTGCCAGTACGATTTCCGAATATCAATAATACATGAATAGTGAATGAAGACTACTATAAAAGAAATATCTGGGTCCTGATCTACGCTGTCAAGATAAAAAAAAGATAACGTCACTTTCATTGACATTGACATTTACTCTTTAGCGGCAGCGCAGACGACAGACTATCCGTGACAGACTTTTTAGTCTGCGAAAATAGAACGTATGCAACTGTATGGAGTAACGCAGACGACGCGCAAAAAAGTCCGGCGCGCACAAAATCCGTGTGATTCCGGCAGACCGCGCCACGCCGCGCCACACCGCTCCGCACAAAAAGTGTGCGAAAAAAATGGAACGTATGCAACTGTATGGAGTAACGCAGACGGCGCACATTGGCGTACATTTTAGTCTGCAATCTAGTGGTGGGACGTAACGTACGTATGCGATCTATTATGGCGCCAGACATCGATGTAACGATGCTAATTAATGAAATACAAAATAGACCAATAATTTATGATACTTCTATGGCAGAATATAGATATTAATACATATTATGTAAAATCATTAAAACTCGGTCCGCAGTGAGTTTAAACATTAAAACTTGTTTCTTGGTAATATTCTGTACAAGAAAATTTTTGTAAACAAATTGTAACTAGTGATTGCTCTGTGTAATTGGTAGTATTATTATTATTATTTATTTATTTATTTATTTTTTGTTGCCGGATAATATTATTTGTTTTATTATAAATTTTAATGTTCTCATGTAAGTGTTTATGTAATTTCTTTTTGAGAATAAAGTTTCTTTAACCGAAATACTAATTTGACGAGCCATTAGGTGTAATGGTTGCGCCACAGGTCGCGGGTTCGATCCCCGCACGGTACAAACATTTGTGTGCATGAACATGTCTGTTTGTATCGGTTTGGGTGTTTCTATGTATATTATGTATGTATTTACAAAAAAAAAGTATATAAGTAATGTTTATCCGTTGTCTAGCACCCATAGCACAAGCTAATGCTTAGTTTGGGGCTAGATGGCGCTGTGTGAATAATGTCCAGAGATATTTATTATTTATTATTAACTTCCTCATTGTTGTGTCTGAATGAGTCAAAGCAGGTCTTAAAATAAATAGCAACTCATCACATTATGTAGTAACAGACATTTTATAAAACTTAAAAAAAATAAATCCGGTGTTGTTCAGAATTGAATGTTTATTATAGAACTCTCCCTTCAGTAATCTTTCCGAAAGTATAGGATGTACCCAAAATTTTCTTCGTCTTTTTCTGTCTGTTACATCAAGTACAAAATAATACTTCGCGATCTTTAATCTCTGCACGATTTTCATAGCGTCTACGTCCCTACAGTTCTGCCGACAAAATGATCGAAGATGTGCGTCGTGTGCGTTGAGTCTGTGAAAAATCCGCGACAGACTTTTTGTGCGTTGAGTTTGTGAAAAATCCGCGGCAGACTCTTTCGCACAAAAAGTGTGCCGTCTGCGCTGCCCCTTACTGAGAAGTTCTTCATTGACGAAATCAGACGAAATTCGTTTGTTGTTTGTGCCGTGTTTTAGGCAAAATAAAATTACGTATTTTATCATTTTCCATAACACTACTACTACTTTACATTAAAACCAAAATTCAATATGGAACTACAAGATACTTACTACAATAAGTCTGAATATGTAGAAACGGTGAGATCACCTGTGCCAAGTTGTGTATAAATTCTGTTATAAACACTTTTTGATTTTTATATTTTAACAGGCTTCAGGCAATAAAGTGAGCAGACAAACAGTATTGTGCGGGTCGCAAAACATAGTCCTGCACGGTAAAGTGATAGTCCAGAGCGATGCTATCATCAGAGGGGATTTAGCAAATGTAAAAACTGGAAGATTTTGCATTATAAGTAAAGGATCAGTTATTCGGCCACCTTTCAAAAAGTTTAGCAAAGGGTGAGTCACTGTGAGTCACAATTAAGTGAAATGGAACTATCTTTAACTTTAGAACATTGATAAATTCGGCTTTATAAATAACATCTGTATAAATCTATCTTCTACTATGTACTTAGTTCACTAACTTTCTCACTTCATATAAAGTATATTTATTAAAAACAGTACTGACTTTTACCTCTTTTCTTTAAGCTTAAGAATAATATTATTCACTATGTTACTTAATTTTGATTTTTTTGTTTCAGAGTTGCCTTCTTTCCTTTACAAATGGGTGACCATGTTTTTGTTGGAGAAAATACTGTTGTGAATGCAGCTGTTGTTGGTTCTTATGTATATATTGGCAAAAATGTTGTCATTGTGAGTACAGTTTATAAGTTATTATAAATTAATCAAAATGAATCACGGAAATGTAGATATGTATAATTTCAGAATGCTTATTGCATTCTCTTAATCTGTAATCAAGATGTAAGACAATGTTTGTAAACAATAAATTTCAAAGCGAGCTAGTTTCAATTTATAAAGTAGTCTTAACCATATTAGAAATACTTTGGAATGTACGGCATTAATAGTAGAAAAGTTTTATGTGTAACTAAATCTACATCTTCTTTTTTACCCTACCAGAGCAAAGCCGGGCCAGGTAATTACTTAATGTGTATTTTCTTTACATTTTAGGGCAGGAGATGTGTCTTAAAAGACTGCTGTATGATTGAAGATAACTCTGTACTCCCAGCGGAGACTGTTGTACCATCATTTGCAAGATACTCAGGGAGTCCTGCTCGACTGGTTACAACACTACCAGAAGCAATGCCAGATCTTATGACTGAATTCACCAAGAGTTATTATCAGCATTTCTTACCAACTACTGTTAACTAGCATACACTAAATTTAAAGTTGTAAAGGCTTTTGCACAATATCAAGCCATGAGGCTCAATTCTTTATGTTTAATTAAGGTTTAAACTAAAGCATTGTCAAATATATCTTGAAATAGTTAACTTACAAGTAGAAATAGATAACCTAAAAAATTGCAATTGATTAATCATGCTGATACATTTCTATCATTCCTTTAAATCAATTGTATATTATAGACATTAAGCTTAGCAAAAGAAAGAATTGGGCCCATGGCTGAATCATTCAGTGTGGCAATACATGACATGCTATAAATTGTCTATGGTTTATTGCAAGCCTTTGCACGGGTAAAGTGAGTTGCCCTCTTATGAAATTTGTTTCATAAATAAAAAACACTCACCCTAGCTCTATTGTAGGCACCTGTAAAAACATTAATGTTAGCTATATTAATAGTATTTAGGAAGTATGTATTATAAATTGATACAAAACTTGCTACTGTTAGAGCTATATAATTTATACCAAACTATGTTGGTTAATCACCACTGTGTATATTGTTATATTAACTGCTTAACTATTTATTGTAATACTATTTTATAAAATATCTTATTATACCTACATAGGAACACATTATTAACCACATAATAAATTATTTACTTCTTCAACAGATTTTTTTTTTCCTTGAGATAAAAATGAGGCCATTGCGGTCTAGGCGGGAATTGAACCCTCGACCTCAGTTTTTTCTACCCGAGCGGCTTAGCCACTATTCCACGGAGGCGGTCAAAGGTCGTTATGTAAGCCTGAATAATTAAAACCTTCAGACGGTTTTTCGAAAAGCTGTCTTATTCAATGAGAAACCAAGTCGACAATAGATACTCGTACTTAAGTATATTGAGCTAAATCTAAATACAGGAAATTATGAATTTAAAAAAAGGTGGTGGGTGTGTGAGGCCACACAGCGGTTTATGGTTCAGTAAAATCCCGGACTTACGCGATAGGTGGGTGGGACCAAAAGATAGCCATGTAAGTCGAATTCGGGGTTCGCTTTGTTTGAGTACTACTAACGTAATTACGTAAATAAATTTCACGAGAAACTGTCCCGAGTTAACATAAACTGCCAGACACGCCGATGTGCGCAATCATCAAAAAGGAGTACTTAGTGTAAGTACACAGCATATCAGACTGCCCTAATCAATCCTACCAATTTTCAGTTTCTTTTTCTTAACCTAAAGTTTTCTTTCAATTGAGAATTTTTGATAGGTTGTTCTGCTGCCGTCCGTACATATACATACCATGTCCATAGATACAGTAAGTAGGTATACTGTATTGTATGGTAAGGAGCTTGAGGCTGACTTAGCCCTTAAAACGGGGACCAAAAGGTGGAGGTGCAGAGGCACCACCCTACCACCTGCATTGCACGAATCCTTGTAATATTCGGATTGAGATGACCCGGTGCCCTCCTTATTGGTAAGGGTCTTGTAGAGCGCAGAATGTTTAAAAGTATACAGGGTGGCCCTGAAAATCGTGGATCAAACGAAACAGGGAGATAAAGGGGGTTATTACCGACATAAACCCCTCAACAGTATGACCTCACATCGACTCTACAAAAAATTAAAGCTATTTTTTGTTTTGAAAAAAATAATGCCATAATTTTTAATCAAATGGTAAAATAATGAAAACATACATATTGTTTTTTCTTTCTTTTTTTTGTGTTCAATTATTGTCAAAGAAAGCATCTTTACATAAAAAGTATCTTTACCACTGTGAGAACACAAATTCGTGAGCAATGGCGACTTTCTTAAAAGAAGTTAAGTTTTACGAAAAATCAATTCCAACTTCAAAACAGTACTGTGAAAAAATAATTTATGACCGACAAGTGACCCTGTATCAAAAAAATTAGCCTGTTTTATCACCATTTAAATGAGGTATAACACTTGGCTATTTGTAGCTAACTTATTTTACAAAACTTGTTTATTGGCGCCAAGTCTAACTTTCAATAAATTGAGCGATCAATAAAAATCGTTATTCGCATTGATTATTTTGTTAAAGTGATATGAAAACTCTAAAGTGTTGTGACATATATTTTATTTTTTGATAGTCTTTGGTTTGTTGCTTAGAAACGTTGTTAGAAAATTTACTGTCACTGTCTGTTTATGATATTATATTTGATTCCTGATTTGCTTGATGTTTTGTGTACTGTTGATCTAGATAACTTTATAATGTTTACACTCCATAATCCGCTGCTGCTCCTCTAAAAATTCCATTACATTAAAAGGTTATGGGCCCAGAACTGCAGTAAAATGGAGTTGTCAAAAATTAAAGTTGCCAAGCTAGATGGCACAAACTGGGTTCATTGGAAGTACCGTATTACTGCTCTCCTGAATGGCATAGACGGACTGATGGACATTGTGCTGGGTACAGTAAAAAGACCGGAAAAGCCGAGTGATAGTGCGGACAATGCAGCAGACTCTACAGCTTTGGTCGAATATAATAAAAAACTGGCAGATTATGTAAAGCTAGCAAGCACAGCTTTACTGTTAATCACGAATAACGTAACAGATGAGACTCTTGACAAAGTGATAAGGTTTACAAATCCAAAAGATGTCTGGGATGAACTGCACAGGCTATATGACGGTGATGATAATGATAATAAGTTATATGAAGTCTGTATGAAGTTCTTCTTAATGCAATACGACAGTGCTGATGACATCGCTTCGCACGTTTCAAAGTTGAAGAACCAGTGGCACTTAATTAATCGTGAACTCATGAAAACTGAAGAGCGAGAGTTGCCAGAGTTTCTGTTAATATGCAAGATTTTGAATTCGCTGCCTGAGCAATTTAGTTCTTTTAAATCGAGCTGGATGATGATGTCTAAGAAGGATAGGACTGTTGAGAACCTGACTAGTCAGCTTTGTGTACAAGAGAAGACTCTTACTTCAAACAATGCCGGCAACACGAATTGTGACGCGCTTGTTGCGAAGGGAAGTAAGAAGGTTTCGAAAAAGAAACAAGAACCAACCCCGAGCAGTTCTGGGAGAGGTGTTAAGTGCTTCAACTGTAAAGAAGTGGGACACTTGAAGAAAGACTGTCCAAGAAAGAAAAATTCTGACAAATCCTCGAATATGATGCTTATGGATAACCCGGTGCTTATGCACATTGAATCGGCAGAAAGCAATATTCTTGGTAATGTGGATCGAGAAGGGTGGTATGTCGATAATGGTGCTACTCATCACGTCACGATGCGGAATGACATTTTTCTGAATTACGAAGTCTTTAAAAACCCTCACACTGTGACGACAGCTGATGGGAAAATTATTCATGCTGTAGAGAAAGGTAGGATAAAGTTTGAAGCAAAAATTGGGAAGAGAAGGAATAAATTTTGCTTGAACGATGTGTGGTATGTCCCCAACATTACAAGAAATTTATTCTCGGTTCTAAGCGCACAAGATATTAACCCTGACAGCCTATTTGAGTCAAGAATGACAACTTGCTCGATGAAGTTAAGTGGGAAGATAGCTGTGACAGGTTGGAGAGAAAGATATGGCGGACTCTATAAGTTGAGAATGCGGGTCTTATCTGAAGCTTCTCAAGTAAATCTAGTGGACGCGGATGACCAATTACAGCTTTATCACGAGAGACTTGGCCACCAAGATAAGAGACATGTGAAGAGAGTAATCGAAAGGGAGTTAGCCGTGAAGGTTAAAGACACGGGTGATCTTTGCGAGGGCTGTGTCTTTGGGAAGGCGCATCGCAAGAAGTTCGGAGTACGGGAAAAAGCACAGAGTCCCGGTGAACGGTTTAATTCGGATGTGTGTGGTCCTTTTCCGTCCTCATACTCCAAGAGTAGATACTTTGTTCTATTTAAAGACGAATACACACGTTTTCGGTATGTGTACTTTATGAAAGAAAAGTCCGAAGTACCAAGTAAGTTAAAAGAGATGCTTGCGGAAGTTGCTACGGCTGGACATTGCGTAAGAGAACTCTTGAGTGACAATGGTGGAGAATTCAACAACGCAAAGGTACAAAGCGAACTTTCAAAGACAGGCATTCACCACAGGATGACGATGCCATATCGACGGTGAAGAACCAATAACGGCTAACTCGCATTTTTGCCGAAAATGACCTTTGAATGTAGTTCGCTTTAAAGTTGTAATTTGCATGCTATGGCAAGATCACTGTAGTAAAAAGCCTTTAAATTGACGAGTTATTCAGCTGTGCCATTAGCGGCTAAGACGAATTATTAGATAAGGCGTATTTTTTTGCTGCCAATTCCATCTAAGTGCGTATTTTTGCTGCCAATTCCATCTATCTCGCTACGTCGACGTGCTTACTCCACCGCTGTTTGTCGTCCACTGCTGGACATAGGCCTGTCCAAATGCTTGCCATGCTGATCGATCCTCGGCCACTCGCATCCAGCTCCTGCCAGCCATCTTGAGCAGATCACCCCTCCACCTGGCCTGAGGGCGTCCTACACTATGTTTACCGAGAAGCGGTCTTTAACCCCAACGGTTATCAGTTCTACGGCTGATATGGCCAGCCTACTGCCACTTCAGCTGGCTAGTCCGGCGAGCTATGTCGGTGAGTTTAGTTCTCTGCCGAATCACCTCATTTCGGATGCGATCCCGCAGTGAAACGCCGAGCATAGCTCTTTCCATAGCCCGCTGAGCGACTTCAAACTTGTGGACTAGCTGTGCCGTAAGTGTCCACGTTTTGGCTCCGTATGTCATGACGGGTAGGACGCACTGATTGAACACTTTCGTCTTTAGGCATTGTGGAATCGGCGATAAGAAGACTCGTCGTAGTTTTCCAAACGCTGCTTAACCCAACTGAATTCTTCTATTCACCTTGTCCCGAGTTGTCCCAAGTTGTTTCGATCCAACTGCAACGACTGCCCAGGGTAGGTACCCATATTTTTGAACAACTTCAAGGACGGCGCCGTGAATCGCAATCGGTTCCGGTAGAACATGTTGATTGAACATGACCTTGGTTTTGTTCAAGTTCATGCGTAAAGAACAATCAGCCAGGTCATTTAGCATCTGTTGTAGGTCCTGCAGCGACTCCGCCATTATGACAATGTCATCTGCAATTCGCAAGTGAGAGATGTATTCGCCATTTATGTTGATGCCAAGTTCTTTCCAGTTCAGCATCTTAAACATATCCTCCATTGCATTTGTGACCAATTTCGGGGAGATAACGTCCCCTTGTCTCACTCCTGGATGCAATGGTACAGGATTTGTCTGCTGATTTTGTACTTGGACGGACATGGTGGCTGCTTTTACAGATATCTCATCACTTGGATATATCGCCAGTCTACTTGGCAACGCTGCAGGGACTCTAGAACGGACTAGATTTCAACAGAGTCGAAGGCCTTCTCATAGTCCACGAATGCTAGACACAGGGGCTGATTATACTCTTCGGTCTTCTGTATAATCTGCCGCACAGTGTGGATGTGGTCTATGGTGCCGTATCCGCTCAAAAACCCAGCCTGTTTCGGTGGTTGAAACTCGTAATACGAGTCTTCGCGCAAGACGGTTAGTGATCACTCTTGAGATTAGCCGAGAAATATAGACGGAAAAAAAGGTGTTCGTACAATCTCTCGGAAGAAGCCACCTAACGAAGCTGACCACAGCAAGTGCAGAAGTAGTTGCCTCAAAGCCGGCAGTCCTTTTGGAGGTAGAGGACTTCTATGGCCTTGTTATTCGCTTCGCATAGCTAACGCTAACTCGCCATTACACTGAAGACCTGCCAGAAGTCAGCGTTGGCGAAATCGAGATTGCTCTTGGGCAGCTTAAAAATCGAAAAGCCGCTGGAGACGACGGCTTTACTACAGAGCTGCTAAAGGCTGGGGATAAACCCGTACTGAGGGAGCTCGAAAAGTTTTTCAACGCTGTCCTGTTCGAAGGGATTCAAAATCTTTATTATTATGATTGGCAACCGTAAAGAATTTAATTAAAATAGGGAATTCTTATTTGTAAATAAAATTCACGATAATAGGAAGGTTCAGTTTATTATCGTGAGTTTTATTTACAAATATGAATAAATTTGAACTATTTTGCTATGCTATTTCGCGGCCTTTTTATGGGTAGCAAAAACAGTTATCTGACACAAACAAAATAATATAATCACGATTCGGACCAATACCATCTAACTAACACTATCTTTGTAAAACAGGTAGTTACATCGATAACGTTTTCATGGTTTGATTTCTTCAATTTTTATATTAGATTACTGATACAACAGTTTTTAATAACTTCACATCCAAAAGCACAAATCGTTTTTTTCGTCTCCTGTAAAATTTGTGTTTTGTTAGTTAGCCGTTATTGATTCTTCACCGTCGATATACGCCAGAGCAAAATGGCTGTAGCGAACGTGAGAATCGCACCATAGTGGAGTCAGCACGTGCTATG
This sequence comes from Mecyna flavalis, assembly GCA_949319885.1. Lineage (NCBI taxonomy): Eukaryota > Metazoa > Arthropoda > Insecta > Lepidoptera > Crambidae > Mecyna > Mecyna flavalis. The sequence continues at coordinate 9,885,169 of OX439436.1, forward strand.
ATGCACGCTCATGAAAAATTGCCTGAGCAATTGTGGGCAGAGTTAGTCCACACAGCGGTTTATATTTTAAACAGAACTGGACCAACTTGTGTTGAAGGAAAAAGTCCATACGAACTATGGTTGAACAAGAAACCCCAGATAAAGCACTTACGAATCATTGGTTCCGTATGTTATGCTCACGTGCCCAAACAGAAAAGAAAGAAGTTGCAGAAGAAGGCTCAAAAATGTATTTTGATCGGTTATGATGGCGACGATGGCTATCGGCTCTGGGATAAGAGTTCAAACTCTCTGGTGAGGTCACGAGATGTGACTTTCGACGAAAAACCTATCAAGTCAACTATAGAAGTTGAGGATGAGGAATATGGGGAAGTGGAGGTTTCTTTTCCAAGTGTAAAGCCTCATGTGACTGAGACTCCAGTCGTGTCAATGGATACTGAATGTGTTGCAGAACCAGAAAATACTCCGATGTCTGAGACTGAGAATTTTCAAGACGCAGTATCAGCTCATGATAATGAAGAGTCACTTGAATCTAGGGGGGAAGAAGATGTTGAGAACTTCGATGATGTTGATGAGGATAACAACGTGGATATCGATCGCCTGGCTACTGATAGGGTTCTCCGGGATCGAGCGTTGCTCAGACATCCAGTAAGATTCAATGACTTTGTTATGTCAGCGACTGGAGAGCCAACATGCTTTAAAGAAGCAGCTTCATGTGCTGAAAGAGAATTATGGAAAAAGGCCATGGAAAGTGAAATACAATCACTTAAAGAAAATAAAACTTGGGTTTTAACAGAGTTGCCCAAAGGAAGGAAGGCTATACCTTGTAAATGGGTCTTTCGTGTCAAGCTAAACGCCGATGGTTCAGTTGACAAGTATAAGGCTAGACTTGTGGCAAAAGGCTTCAGACAGAAAAAGGGTGATGATTATGACCAGACATTCAGCCCTGTTGCCAAGTTGTCAACGGTACGGACCGTATTAAGCATAGCTGCGAATGAGAACCTGAAGTTGTGTCAGTTTGACGTATCGACAGCTTTTCTTTATGGTTCATTGTCTGACGAAGAGATCTACATGGCTCAGCCTGAAGGATACAATGATGGATCTGGAAGAGTATGTTTATTAAAGAAAAGCTTATACGGACTGAAACAAGCACCTCGGTGCTGGAACAAGCGCATTCTTGATTTTTTCAAAGAAGTTGGTTTTGAAATAAGTGAAGCTGATCCTTGTTTATTCAAACGTGAAAAAGATGGCAAGAAGTTGATCGTAGCCCTTTATGTTGATGATGGATTGGTTATTGCCACTAATCAACATTTAATTGATGACTTTTTGCATGAGCTTAAAGGATGGTTCAAGATTACGACAAAACCAATATCCTATTTTTTAGGAATTGAGATCGAGATCAAAATCAGAGAAGGCGAGATTAAAATTCATCAAACTTCGTATGCCAAGAAGATTCTGAAAAGATTTGGTATGGCAGAGTGCAGACCAGTCTCAACGCCGATTACCAAAGACGATGTACTGCAAGCGGATAAGACGGATGATCACATTTTGCAAAACTACAGGCAAGTAGTTGGAGCATTGGCCTATTTGATGGTTGCAACTAGGCCTGATATTGCATATGCTGTGAGTGTGGTGTCTAGAAGTCTGGAGAATCCGACACAGGCAGATTGTGTAAAAGTCAAACGTATTTTGAGATACCTACTTACAGTCTACACTGAATCTTGGCATTGTATATAAAAGAAATTATAAGCAAGGTGTAATAGAATGCTATAGTGATGCGGACCATGGAGGTGACCTGAGTACTGGAAGATCAACTTCTGGAGTACTCAGCTTGTACGCCGGTGGCGCTGTGTCATGGCTGAGCCAGCGACAGGCGAGTGTCGCAATTTCCACCACAGAAGCAGAGATTGTTGCTGCGAGCGAAGCCGCTAGAGAAGCCGTGTGGCTAACACGACTTATCGGTTTCTTGACGGAACTTCAAGGAATACCAACTCTGAAAGTTGATAATGAAGCTGCGTTAAGATTAGCGGAGAATCCTGAGTTTCACCGACGCACGAAACATATTAGGATTAGGCACTTTTTTGTGCGAGAAATAGTGACGGCAGGAGAGCTGCAAGTTCTGAAGGTGTCAAGTGAATTGCAGCTGGCAGACCTTTTCACAAAGCCTCTGCCAAGACCTAGGCTACAAAGACTTATAGAAAATATAGGGTTACAACAAGAGAAGGTGTTAAAGTGATATGAAAACTCTAAAGTGTTGTGACATATATTTTATTTTTTGATAGTCTTTGGTTTGTTGCTTAGAAACGTTGTTAGAAAATTTACTGTCACTGTCTGTTTATGATATTATATTTGATTCCTGATTTGCTTGATGTTTTGTGTACTGTTGATCTAGATAACTTTATAATGTTTACACTCCATAATCCGCTGCTGCTCCTCTAAAAATTCCATTACATTAAAAATTCGCATTGATTATTTTCACTCTTAACAATCCTAGAGCTTTAACATTGGAATAAATACCCGGTATCTTTTGTCCTTTTCACACTCGGGTCGGGTACGTACCCGACTCGGGTCGTACATACGATCCATTGTTTTTTGGCTCAGGTACCTAAGCTTGCGCGTACGTTTGGCCCACCGCTCCCGCCGCGGCGGCGAATCAGTGACTTGCTACCTGCTTGTTATTACGCACGTGTTCTGCCGGTTTGCTCTTCAACGTCTCCTGAACGGACTCGGATTTCTTGTCTAACTTTGACCTAAGCTTGCCATACGGACTGTAAGTCTTATGCCTCCCTCCGAAATAGCGTCCGATGCATACCGCGCAAACTACGCCTTACAATTTATAATACATTAGTAAAACCACATCTTTTGTACCTCATTGAAATATGGGGAAGTGCTGCCAAAACAAGAATAGCTGAATTACAAATAATACAAAACAAAATAATAAAAAAACTATTTAACTATCACTTCCGAACATCAACCGCTAAAATCTACTCCGAAACTAAGTTAATGAATTTAAAACAGTTATACATTTATAACGTCTGCATTTTTATTCGCAAAGCCATAAAAAATAACATCCATACCGATTTAAAATTCACCAAGCGGACTAAAGTTGGGCGGCCCTGTACTCGACGCGCAAGTTTCATTGTTCTACCTAAGACTCGAACGAAATACGGCGAAACCACAGTAACATGCGAAGGTGCGCGCTTTTTTAATAAAATACCCTCGGAAATTAAAAATATTGACTCGCTTAACGTATTTAAAAACCGACTTGCACAATACATTATCACAAAAATGCCTGTTTCTTAAATACATTTATGACGTGTCGGCAGTGCAGTGTTTTCATAGTTGTATAAATACATAATGTCTTGTTTGATTCTCAGCTTAACTTAACCGATAGCTATAAAACCTATGTGAGTTGTCTTTGAAGGGCATGTTTTGTTTGATTGATTTTTGTATTGTGGGACTTTGTCTTTATAACAACATTGTAATTGCAATCATCCTGTACCAGCCCCCAGTGTTTTTATTTATGTTGTTTGTTATGTTATATTTTGGTGTGTCAACGAACGTATTTAATTTTTGTGCACTTATTTATGTTCTCATGTAAGTGGCGTAATGTCTTTATGAGAATAAATGTCTTTAAACCTAAACCTAAGTCTTGCCAAACTTTGACCTAAGCTGGCCCTGCAGACTCTGTTTGATTTCTTGCCAAACTTTGACCTAAGCTTTCCAATCGGACACTAATTCTTGCCTAACTGTGACCTACGCTACGCCAGATGGCTACTGTAAGAAAAGTGGAGTACAGATGACTGTACCCACTCTTTTTACAGTGGCCATTACAAAAGCCGTAGATGTAATGCATGTCAGCATACTCTCGCTGACGAAGGAAGGCTTCAAGAATCAGTGTCCGATTGGAAAGCTTAGGTCACAGTTTGGCAAGAAATCACACAGAGTCCGCATGGCAAGCTTAGGTCACAGTTTGGGAAGACTCACAGTCCGTATGGCAAGCTTAGATCACAGTTAGACAAGAAATCCGAGTCCGTTCAGGAGACGTTGAAGAGCAAACCAGCACGTGCGTAATAACAAGCAGGTAGCGACTAGCGAGTCACTGATTCGCCGCCGCGGCGGGAGCGGTGGGCCAAACGTACGCGCAAGCTTAGGTACCTGAGCCAAAAAACAATGGATCGTATGTACCTACGACCGGAGTCGGGTACGTACCCGACCCGAGTGTGAAAAGGACAAAAGATACCGGGTATTTATTCCAATGTTAAAGCTCTAGGATTGTTAAGAGTGAAAATAATCAACGCGAATAACGATTTTTATTGATCGCTCAATTTATTGAAAGTTAGACTTGGCGCCAATAAACAAGTTTTGTAAAATAAGTTAGCTACAAATAGCCAAGTGTTATACCTCATTTAAATGGTGATTAAACAGGCTAATTTTTTTGATACAGGGTCACTTGTCGGTCATACATTTTTTTTTCACAGTACTGTTTTGAAGTTGGAATTGATTTTTCGTAAAACTTAATTTCTTTTAAGAAAGTCGCCATTGCTCACGAATTTGTGTTCCCACAGTGGTAAAGATACTTTTTATGTAAAGATGCTTTCTTTGATAATAATTGAACACAAAACAAAGAAAGAAAAAACAATATGTTTTCATTATTTTGCCATTTGATTACATACAAAATATGGCATTATTTTTTTCAAAACAAAAAATAGCTTTAATTTTTTGTAGAGTCGATGTGAGGTCATACTGTTGAGGGGTTTATGCCGGTAATAACCCCCTTTATCTCCCTGTTTCGTTTGATCCACGATTTTCAGGGCCACCCTGTAGGGGAGAGGGGGGCATAACGGGGACGCTAAGGGAAATAAACAATAAAAAATACTAGAATAAAATATTTTTATTAAAAACTTGTCACAACTCTTTGGTTACTTATTCATTTATAATTTGGCACCAAAGTTAGTGAAGTAAGAAATCAATTAATATTTTTAATTTTAATTTTACGGAACCTTCATGAAAACCCCATTGTGCCCCAGGGTAGGGGCAGTATGGGGTACCCAGTGTGGGGCAGTACGGGGTACACTATTTTAATTGGCACAGAATAAGCAGGTGTGGTGTGGTGGGTTTCTTTCAAATCTGTGTCGTCAACTCCTGCACAGGCTGTATGGGCCCACTGTCCACATCGCTCGCAGGCCACCCAACGCTCCGAAGACTTCAAATAAGTGTGGTTTTCGTCAAGACAATAGATGCATATGGCATCCTCCTTAACATTTTCTCCATCAGAGCGAGCTTTTTTTATATTACTTCAGTTGGCAGACAGACACGCAGCCCACCTGATGGTAAGCGGTCACTGCGGCCTATTCTATTGAGAGACACTCCACATAGAAGCATCGCTCAATGTGCTGCCAAACTGTAGGCTCATCTGGTCTTCGAGCCTTTGGTTTCAAGTGGTCCCAATATTAATACTGCCGGAACACAGCCAAAGGCTGTTATGGCGGCAGATTTCACCTGTGGGGGTGGGTGGTAGCTAGCCAGTCGGACTCTGAAAAAGTCCTACCACCGACCAGACCCAAATCGAACCCACGACCTCTGGGTTTTATACCCGAGTAACTTAGCCACTGTTCCACTGAGGCGGTCATGTTTTTCTTCAACCGGGGATCATCAGGATTTGAAAGCTCCAGTGTGGTCTGTGGAACACTGTGTAATAGAGCTGCTTTTCTGTAACCTGATGTTTGCTTAAAACTGCATCAATTGCGTGTTTCATGTTTTCTATTGACCAACTGCCTCTGGAAGTTTTCTTTTTGTAAGTTCGTACCATTTTTATAAACCTAAAACAAAACTAATAATATTATTGTAATATTTTCATTTAGGGGCATACTGGGGACGAGGCACAACGGGGTACCCCATTATGCCCCTTAGCCACGTCCCCGTTATGCCCCCATGTCTAACATAATTTAAAACAATGAACGAAAAAAAGAATTTTAGGTGAGTGTGATTTTGCTCAAAACGTATCAATAGTTGATGCTAGTAGTTAAACACACTAAACAAAATGATTGTAGCAAACTAAACACTTACCTTATTAGACTCGTTTGGGTATCCACTCAAAATTAGATGAAATGTCGCCCGAAAAAAGAATAGGCCGTCAACACGAAACGCATGCACTGTGATCGCCGATCACTGCCGCACTTTAGGACGATGCGAAATGCCCTCTTATTGGCCAAAACAAAACACGGCTAGTATGCGTAGTTACTTGTATATGTGGGTGACCCCGTCGTGCCCCGCGACCCCGTTATGCCCCCCTCTCCCCTATACGCGCTTGCCGGTGTCGTGGATGCAAAGCGTCAACCATCTCATAGTTAACCACAATTAAGATAAATGGAAAGCCTCGAGGTTTATTGGGTAGGTAAACTACCTACTTCTTTTAAAGGGAGAGAGAAGAGTCTCATCACCTTCGTAACGGTGCGTAAGTGTATATCGTATTCCCCAAGGAACAAAAAAATTGAAACCAAAATCAAATTTCCCTTTTCGGCATTGTACAAACAAACATTAAAGATCACAGTCATGTGATGGAATTTAATCGGTACAAAATACTTAAGTTATTTAGACTTCCAGATGAAAATCTTTTGTGTATCCAAACAGATATTAATTCCATGATCCAAACGCATATCCAAATGTAACCTCTATCGTTGACATCGTCGACGTCAGCAAGTTGACATGATTATGGACCAATCAGTAGGTCGGATTTATAATTCACATCTTAAACCTCCGTATTTTGATTGGCTGAAAGATTGTCAAAACGTAGTCAAGTTTTACTCCTCTAGGTCTAGACAATGTCATTAAAATCGAGCGAGCTTGGTCAAAGTCGTATAATTTTTTGTTTATTATCAATTAATTATTGTTTTATGTACTATTTACTGTAGCTCAATGTTATCAGGACGTTTTAAATGCTGTGAAAACGAATAATTACCATCTGCATAATATGGAGTTTCATTATTCCGATCTTTGTCTACCGACTGAACATCTTCTAGCTGGTATGTAAACATTTACTCATAAAAATCAATATTCTCAAAATATTTTGATTTATTATATTTTGAATTATTATATGAACCATCTGAATTATAAATTCAAAGTGCTGTAATGAAATTATCCACTTGTTAAGTAAAAAACAATGTCGTAAATTTATGGGTTCAAATACATACAGATTTTCGCACGTAGCGTAAAAAATATACGCTTTTTGGGATTTAGTGTTTCAGCAGTACCTCATATAACGGTAATTTCAGAAGACATGCATACAGCAAATGTAATATTATTTAATATTGAAAATATTTTTTTTTTTCTATAATACCTTGATTATAATTTAAAACATGTTTTTAAATAATTCCATCTGGATATTAAGTAATAATGTATTGTTTGCCAAATATTCTTCAATACACATTGAAGAATTGTTACACAACAATAATTAAGTTTATGTAAATAATGTTAGTACTCTTACTGGTTTCATAGATTTAATTATTAAGGCAAAAAATGCTTAATTATAAAATCATCTGCTATTTAGATCCATATGTAGCGGAGTTCACCCCCCAGTACATGATACCAAACCATGAAGCAGAATATGAAGTGAGGAGCAGTGTTCTAGTGGATGGTGGAGATAGATTTGGAGTATCTGCTGTGGTCTTTGACAAGTTTGAAGAGTTGATATGGATGGGCAATCAAGGGGTGAGTAAAACTAATAAGATCACCACAATAATAGTACTGAGCCAAGGTATTACTGCACTCAGCTATTTTTGCATGAGTTGGTGAGTTTTACTCACAAGGTAGTATTTAAAAACTTATTTGACTCTAAGTCATTAAATAAATTGTAGTATTTTTGGGATTTAGTTATTCTTTCCAATAATAAGACTTAAAATACGATATAAAAGTCCCCTTGCAGTAATTTATAATCAAAAGGGTTCAAAGCAAAATTAAATCCTACAATAAGGTCCACAATTTTTTTATCTATAGGTACAATCAAATAATCCTGTTAAGCTGGTTTTCTGTATAAATCTAAACAAATCTTGATGTTGATCATGTGAATATGTTTTTAGGGGCATGTCACATCATATTATGGGCCTAATATGCAGAAGTACACATCATTTCAAGTTCATGCAACAGAAGAAGTTAGAGATATTATAACAGTTGAACAAGGTATCTACGCTTTGACCAAGACCGCTCTACGTCATCAAATAAGAAGAGGAATACCTAAGAACACATATAGGTAAATAAGTAAAATATTATTATACTAAAAATATCTGCATAACCTATCAATCTGATAAGTAGTTTGTGTCTATTAATTCATAGGAAATACTTTGTTGTCCACAATTAAAATATTTGTAAAGTATAGAATGTTACCAAAGAAACTTCAGTTCAACAATTCCCTCAACGGAATAGTATAAAAAAAATCCTTTAAAAATGAATACATGTTTATAGATTCTGAAAACTAGAACAATGCTGATTATTTAGAATTAATATTTATTGAAATATCTGGTTAAGATATGTCAAGAAAAGCTTTGTACTCTAATTCATGTGAAGTCAGTGCAAGCAGTAGATGATTATTGATTGCATTTGCTATGAACACAAAGAAATGCTCTAATCTGAAGAAAGTGTGAAGTTTAGAAAAGGAAAATGTAGTAATTAACCACTCAAAGCCGAACCGGCACTCGCGTGCCGCTTAACAATAGATTTTCTATTGTGTCTGGTTTTCCGGGGCTAGAAGGATTAACACATTAAAATGTGTTCTTTGGTAGGTCAACTACGTTTAAATAAACTTCCTACAAATATGGCTGGGTAACAAGACATTTTTTTATATTCCAGGTCAGACAACATGACAGACATGCAGTGTCTTTATCAAGTTAGTCCTACTAAGCTATTGATGGGTGGACATCAAGATAAATTGCTTGAGTTGGATCTTACAAAAATGAAAGAAACAGTCATTGTAAGTATATTTTGCTTCAATGTTACATATTAGAGTTTAATTATTAAAGGTAATAAGTAGAATTTGGTTTAAGCCCATCAAAAGTAGATTTTCTTACCTTTTTAATTTCCCATTAAACCATAGGGTTACATTATTGAAATCAAGTCATTGGTAAAATGATGGGTGATCACTAACCTGAGCTGTGTTCAACTAAATTACAAGACTTGTTATACCCGGGCATTCTAACCAATACCTAGAGATCTTAATAATTGCAATTGTAGCTTGGGACTTCCATCAAACTAAGTAAGTTTATTTTAATTTTTTTGTCACAGCCAATTGAAGAGGAAGGTTGCGCAGTACTTAGAAGTGGCGGAGGGTCACTGGTTGCCTGCGGCAGCGCTGACGGTATGGTTTCGTTGCGAGACTTACGTACTCCAAAGTCGAGCGAACACACATTCAGAGCACACACGGCTTGTCTCTCAGACTTGGACATGCAGGGAGGCTTATTGATTACTTGCGGGTTTACACAATCGTAAGTATTTATTCTATTTAAACTAACTAAGCTAAATTCGAGCTTCGTTCGAAATAGCGAATAGTCGGGACATTTATCGATATATCGTTTTGCCACAATGACTTTCTTGATACCATCATGCATGCCTGCCAACACAACTGAACCAAGGCATTTGTGAAACCCCATTCTTGTATCACATTTCTCTAAACCCACACAATAAACCTACAACTACAATACTCAAAATGTTTTAATAATAGCTGCTCTCTTCAAAATTATGAATCAAAGTGAAGGTGCAAACCGATCTATGAGTTAAGATCAAGACTGATCTCAAATGGGATGAACACATAACAACAATTTCGAAAAAAGCAAAGAGCCTGTCCTATCTCATTAGTAAGGCCTTTGGAACTCTTACCTTAAGACCCATCTTGGAGTACGCTTTTCAAGTCTGGAGTCCCTATTTCGTCAAGGATATTGAGCTATTGGAGAAGGTGCAGTGCAGTTTCACCAAATTACCTAAACAATTAAAAAAACACCCCTATGAGAGAAGACTAGAGATGCTGAAACTCACATCATTGAAGGCACGCAGAGAGCGTGGTGACTTTATTGAAACATTCAAGATCCTTTCGGGTCACTATAGAAAGCTTGGACAAAATTTTTGAACGCAATACCAACACTCGTCTGAGAGGTCACCAGCTCAAGCTCCTAGTCCAGTTCTCGCACAACAATCCGCACAAGCACTTTGTGACGAACAGGGTGGTGAAAATGTGGAATAGACTGCCAGAAGATGTAGTCTCAGCATCAAACGTAAACCAGTTCAAAAACAAATTGGACAAACATTTTGCTAGCTGTACAGAGACATCTTGAGTTCTGATTAATAGGATGCGGGCATTATCAGTTGGCGCAACTGCCTGCCTGCCTATAATAATAACAATAATAATAAATTACTTGAGAAGGTGCAACGAAGGTTTTCGAAAGTTCCAAAGGCTTTAAAGAACAAAACATACGAGGAAAGACTGAAAGCATTAAATCTTACAACTTGAAAGGAGCGCAGAGAACGAGGGGACCTAATAGAGACATACAAAATACTACAAGGTCATTATGATGTCATAAATTTGGAAGAAAAATTATTTGAATACTCCCGAAACAGTCACTTAAGAGGGCATCATCTCAAACTGTCAAGGTCTCGGTCACTGAACAATCCACATAAACACTTTTTCAGTAACAGAGTGGTTGGGGCTTGGAACAGGCTGCCATCAGAGGTGGTTTCCGCACAGAACACCAATATATTCAAAAACAGATAGGACAAATATTTAACTGGAAGGAGTTAGCCCATTAGGTGGAGCTAATAAGATACAGGCTATCATCAGTGTTTTAACTGCCTGCTGGTCAATAAATAAATAAAATTCTTTTTTGAAAAGATTAATAGACCGGTCAATTGATACAAGGTGGGCACCGGCTTGTCTCTCTTTGAAGCTAGCAGAATTAAGTAGTCAAAATTTCCACTCATGACTGCAGATCACTATAGCTTGCAGTTACTGTGATTCAACGCATTGATATAGCATGGTGATTAAGTCAAAACCCATAATTGTAACGAGACTTATTATAACTATTTAATGGACTCAATCCCGTGTTTTCCATAATACGTTGATTCCGCCTATGTCAAGTGCTCAGAGTGGCACGACGAATATGAGAATTTAGCGATGAATTAAGACGACGTTGAAGACAATCTATACTAATATTATAAAGAGGAAAGATTTGATTTTTTGTTTGTTTGTATGTTTGTTTGTATTGAATAGGCTCCGAAACTACTGAACGGATTTGAATAATTCTTTTACTGTTGGAAAGCTACACTATCCCCGGGTGACATAGGGTACTTTTTATCCCGGAAATGTGGGGGGAAGGGGGATATTTGAAAAAAGAAAGTACGCGCGGGTGAAACCGCAGAGGCGGCCGATAGTCTTAAATAAACACAAGACGCCACATTATAGACAACACAAACAACTTTTTCTATGATATTCCAGTGTGGGCGGGGCAGTAGCGGAATCATACGTGGTAGTGTGGGACGTGCGCTGCCTCCGCGGTAAGAGCACAGGCGGGGAAGGCGCGTGGTCGCTTCCCACCGCCTCCCCACCTCTTCTGTTACACTTCCTGCCAGCGTTCTCGGGACGAGCGGTGGCGCTATCTGGCGACGGACATGTCGCACTGTTGCATGTCAACGCGTCTAATGCTGAGAATCAATCCGTGTTTCAGGTATATTGTTAAAGACTTTTTTGCGTACACCTTTTTTTGTGTGTGAAAGTGGATGTGATGCCATGCAGCCATGCCAGCAAATGTGACACCTGATGTTAAGTGTATACTACCGCCCATGGACAGCTTAGATCTTTAGTGCGTTGCCCGCCTTTAAACGAATAAGAAAGGAGGGGAAAGGTGAAAGGCGATGGGAAATGGGGGAGGAAGAAATAGCAAAGCTATTACTCATACGTTAATCTTCTTGAGAGTGGTACTTCCCCGGTCGAGCTGGGCCATTTTGACTGACAGACAGGAACTGTCATTGACAGGCACGAAGCATATATGATGCTAAACGGCAACAATGACCTATTCCATTGAGAGTTCTTCCACTACGAAGCGTTAATAGAGCTGCTCTATCTGTGTTTTACCAATATTATCTGTCCCTGTGTGACTTAGCATAAGATGTTTGTTCAATAATAAGCTTTTGTCGCGGGTGGTGGTGAATGGCAAGGAGACTATAAATGGAATTACAGAAACTTTTTGGTTAGCGTCCCAAAGGTATGTTAGCCAGTAAGTACACGTCCGCATAGTCCATTTACGATCGAAATCGGTTTGCCTTAAGTAAATTATTTTTTATTGCAGGTGGATACCCACAGTTCGTCGTGCAGCGTGATGGATGTGTCTTCCACCAGCCAAGCCCTCGTTTTCGGGGACCAGTCTGGACACTTACATCTCTTCTCGCCGCAGCACAATCTTGAGCCTATTTTCAATAATTTCTCAAGGTAAAAGTTATTTCATTGCTTCACTATCATAAATTGATAAAACACATAAGATTATCTTTATTACAAAATATTAGCAACTTTATTACAATATATTGAGACAGCCTTCCGCCCGCGGTTTCACCCACGCCTAATTTCATTTTTAAAATATCCCCCTCTTCCCCCCTCAATTCAAGGATAAAAAGTACTCTATGGCACTCAGGGATAGTGTAGCTTTCCAATAGTGAAATAATTTATTTAAATCGGTTCAGTAGATTCGGAGTTCGGAGCCTATTCAATACAAACAAACAATCAATCAAATCTTTCCTCTTTATAATATTAGTACAAATTATGTTATTATTGCTACGCCATTTTTATCTCTTGTCTGGCACCCAAGTAAAAGCTATTATTTTGACACCAGATGGCGCTGTGTGAATAATATCAACAGATATTTTGTAATCACTGTTGTTATTATTACAGAGATACAGAGTTCGCCGATCCAGTAGTAGGGCTGCCGTTTGTAAGCATGAAAGACAAGGATTTCCAGTTCTCATCTGTTCCGTTGCCGGCACTGACATCCGGCTCCAAGTGGTTCAACGAGCTCCCTCAAGAGTTCTTCAAGAGAACATTTAGGTGAGTATTTCTGTTTCTGATTGTGTTACACCCTTGACCTTGCTTCCACACTGCGTTTGGTCTGGGTGAACTTTAGTCCTTTAGGCGAGCCTCAAAGACCTATGAGAGTTTTATGAGGCTTTCTTTCTTTACATCGCCACAGTAGAATTTCAGTTAGTTGCCACTTACCACTAGAAGAGTAACGCACATTCTTGTGTTATTAAATTTATTACCTTTAACTTCAAGGCCAGAAGAGAAGGTTTTCTAGTGACAAGTCATTTAGTGGGTATGGGATACAGAGGCCACTTATTGTTATATGGGCCATATGCCTGTCTACAAACTGAAGTTATGTAAAACATTTTCTTTTATATGTTAAATGCCTTCGATTTAAACAAAAATTTTACTTTAAAACTTTGGTAAAAAGAATTTTGTTAACACATTTATTATTTCTGAGAGAACAATCAACATTTCCAGGAGACCAAAGCCAATTGATCCGGAAGTCCTCAAAACGATGAAAATGCAAGGACCCATTGGATATGCACCGAATCCAAAAACAGTCAGAAGAAATCAGGTACATTTGTCCTTTACTATCGGTGTACAGTGAAAATAAACTGCTTTAAGATACACGCCGAATATACAAAGGAAGGTAGGTATTTTCAATGTTAATTTAAGTTGATTTTATAACAGTAAATGGATCTAATATAAAAAAAAATTGTATGGGATGGGTTTAATAGAGCAAGCTAAGGTTACAAATTGCTATAGTAACTTATAATCATAGCAATGAAAACTTATTACAGAAATATATGAAACCGCTTATGTTGATGACTGAACAAAATGTGGTTAATACGATAAAGGTTAATAATAAATTTCAAACATATAAACACCTGTTATCATTTCAGATGCCATATATCGAAGAAAACTTTGATGATTTACTAGCAGCGAAACAAAACGAAAGCAAATATAGTCCACAACCAATTCCTAAGCATTACCTAAAGGTTTGTGTAATATAAATTAACGACAAGGTCTGTTAGAAATGTCGAAATAACCGTGTAAAACTGTCGTTTCTGAAATATTTTATCTACAGGAATTTAACTGAGTAGGTTCCTGCCCTAACAGTGCGATCAGAAAGGTATGATATAGGACTAAAAGAGCTATAATGCACCTGTGAAATACATCAAATATTGATATAAGACCCTGACTGACGTCAGGCAGCATTTGACTTAACAAAAACACACCCTTTCCTCACCCCTCCAATACTGCAGGGAACTACTCATTTAAGTGCTACGCTTGTATATAAAAGATTTCTTAATTTTTTCTTAAATAGTCTCCTGATAATTATTTGCATTTTAAGGTGGACTTACGCTATAATAAACATGGACCGAACGATGCCGAGTTGGAAAACTGTAATAAAACTGGGTTCCCAGGACTGGAAGCAGTGTTACCTAATGCTTATTGCAATTCTATGCTTCAGGTAATATCTTAAAAATACTACCACTCAACTTTCAAACCAGTCCATTACCCTGTCTTCTTATCTTAAGTACTTTCCTGATATTTTATCTGTAACATAACTTACAAGCTGTCTCTTTTGAACTTTTTCAAAAATAAAAGAAGACAATATCATTTTTGTCTGACATAGAAATTATCCCTTATTTATAAACCGTAAGGTCGGTTAACTAAAGCTGGCGCGTTTAACACATTCACAAGTTGTGTCTGTGAATAAGCGCGTGACGTGACGTCGCACTGAATGCATATCATGAAAGTCTCTGTCCCTCTCGCGCGCTGTCGAGCTTATGAGTACAAGTGTGACGGTTCTTGTTTTGCTTTTGCTACATACTGTTTACAAAGACAGAGTGTTATTTTTTCAAATTATACTAGTGTGAGTACCTCGAACGTGCCAGCTTTCGTAGCACGCATTTGTTTTCTGATAAGAAAATTCATTAAATAAAGACTTCTAAATTGCAGGTCCTGTATTATACGCCACCCGTAAAGTCGACACTGCTAGCTCATACGTGTGCTAAAGAATTTTGCCTAAGCTGTGAATTAGGTATGTTTTGTATTACATATGAACTAAATAAATGACCACCATAAATGAAACTGGAGAGCCTAGAAGACAAAACAATTAAATTTGCCACTCCCTCTGACCGGGGTACCCAGGGATTGGTCGGTAAATCGCCTCAAGGCGGGCCTTGGCTCTTCCTTTCCGGCTGTGAAAAAAAAACCGGGGTAGTTTAGTAGGTAGTGGGATGAACGTCCCACACAAATAGGGTATTATAGCCTCATTAAAAAAGTAATTTAAATTAATCCTTTAGTGATAAAATAGCATGAAAAAATTGAAATATATTTTTTATGTACCCAATAATTAATAAAAACGAGTTTTCATTTTTCAATTTAAAAATTAGCGCGAAAACGCCTCAAATCCTAGGCCGCCATGCTGTGACGTCACTCGCAGTGTAAACATGGCGCTTTACTGAGGGAATAAAGTTATTTTCGCCAATAAATAAAGAATTATAGTCCATATCATTGGGGTCTTGTGTCTAAATGTAAGAATACAAGTGTTAAAACGCCGGGAAAGTTATGGATACAAGTGCCAACAGAATTAAAAATGAGAAATACGATGTTGAAAGTAGCATGAAGAGATCCGAAGTCATTGTCCACAAAGAAAGACTAAATACTATTTCTGGAAATATCATTATGATGTAAGTATGCAATATAATAGACCTTTTAAACATGCAAAATTATATTCATAACATTACAAAACTAATATTTCATAGGTTATGTTTTAAAGTGTTTGAAATTTATGTGTAGCTGGAAAACGACATGGAGAATTATATTATATTAAACAAAAAATTGGCAATATATCACTACTTACATAGACGTTTTAACATTTCTCAATTCCGCAGAACAGAAATCGGGATTGCAAGCGAAAAATTTCGCCACCATCCATGTATCTATCCGTGGAAGATTAGTGCTTTCTGCTTTTACAAAACCGTCTTCCATGATGTAATTATATTTTAGTGCCGGAATATCGAGAAACGTGATAATAATAACTAAGAAACTTCGAAATAACAATAGTTAATGCAGTAAACACAGTACTTACAAAAACTGAGGTTATTTGTTTACAAGTCGAGTGACGTCAAATCGGTAGCCAACATGGCGTACAGCGTTTTCGTCAAATGAAGGACAGATTAAAAAACATTAATTTTAAAATTGAAATATTAAATTTATTTTTCACTTTTATGAATGGAATTTGTTATTCTTTGTTTACTTTTTCATGAATCTATCATAGAATCATAATTTTAGTTTTTTTTATTCATGGTGTATAATACCCTATTGCTACCCATTTATGTCCTGCGAATTTTGGAAATACTGTCTCTTGGCTTCCATTATGACATGTGTGAAAGAGGCGTTATTAAATGCATTTTTTAAACTACTTTCTACTCTAACAAAACAATGTATGTACAGGGTTTCTATTTCGAATGTTGGACACCTCCGGAGGAGCACCGTGTCAGGCGAACAACTTCCTAAGGGCGTTCCGGACCGTGCCCGAAGCTGCGGCTCTCGGTCTCATCCTGCCAGATCGAGGGCCTGATTCCAGGGTAGATTTTGCTGCGCTCATACAGGTAGGTGGAATAAACATCTATAGCCTAACCAATAAAATAAAAACCTGCTCTGGAGGCGCCACATTAGCTATGGTTATAGCAACACTTGGTTGGTATGGTTATACTCACAAATAACTCACAATATCCAATAGTAACAAGGCACGGTTGACAATTCACATCACACTTTGAAAGACAGCATTATTGAATGACATCTATTTGTTTTTTTATTTGACTGTTGCCACTTGAAGAAATTAGTTCCAATATTTTCCGCATTATGGCGAGGTTTTTTATTTTATTGGTCGGGCTGTAAAAGAGCTAATCTTTGTATGAGATTATCAATTCGTCCCTTTTGGGTGTAAAAGATAAACCGTGGAAGTTTAGTGGATACAGGAGCGACTCTATAATACACAAAACTTTTTTGGTCCACTAAAACATCTTTACTCCTGATTCCCGGCCGAATTTCTAGCTAGCGTTAGGCTTACACTACATAAAGCATTCTTTCTTACGGCTTTTCATTTTTTACTTTTTAGTGCTTTCTTGGTTGAAGGCGGTTTTTTTTACACATTTACTTTGGCATGTTGGAATCAATGGCTTTCATTATTGGAATCTAGCCAATTTGGCTGGATTTCTTCAAAATGTTTAATAGAGACGGTTCAAATGGTATGTTTTATACTTGCCTAAATTCAGATTAGCGATATTCAAACGAATGATGTACAAAAGTTACACACAGCACAGCCCTTACATGCCTTTTTGAAATAAATTATAAGTTCATGTTATTTCCACAGAGTTGGAACCGCTTCATCCTCCACCAAATCCACTACGAGATACTAGAAACGAGAAAGAAAGAGAAAGAGCTAGCGATACTAGCTCAGAACAGTAGTCCGCCGAAAGCGCGAGTATTGAACTCGAAGCCTAGGGCTATCTCTACGTCCGCGATGAATGGACAGTATAATGAAGAGTACCAGTTCACAGAGTTGGAGTTTCTAGGACCGTCCACTGAGTTTGTACAGGAAGAGTTTGCGAAGGACGGGAGGGAAGAAGGTAGGTTATGTGTTTTTTCATAGTAGTGATGAGTGAAGTGGTATTGTTGGCTTGAAAGATTTTCTGACCTTGTGTAAGACGGCGGAGTGCTTTAATTATATGTATTGTGTGTTATTAGAGTACACATAAGAATGCGTAATAATTTTTAACTTTTTAGTGCTTTCTTGGTTGAAGTCGGTTTTTTCATCATCAGGCATGTTGGAAAAAATTCTGGAACAATACACTCGTGATGATGACTTCATTTATCCCATGTTTCGTGATGTGATGATGTTAGTATTTCGTAAACAACGGCTCCTAATCTTCTCTTAACTTACTTAATTTCTTTTTCCAAGCAGCAATATCTGGGCTTCCAGAATTTATAGGTATGTGTTGACATGTAAAGTTGACGACATTAACCTCTAGAGAATGGAGTATGTACTGTATGTAGTGTGACGGATTAGTTTTACCACTACCTTAAAGATAAATGGTCGTTTATTTACAGCAGTCTGCTTAATATTATTATTTGCAGTGACCGTAGAAGCAGAACCGACAACGAACAACGAAAACCACGTGGTTCCTAACAACCATAAACCTCCAGTGGAGAGGGAAGACTCGGAAATATCACACTTGTTTGCGATCGGCCGCAATCAGCTAAACAGATGTCTCAAGTGTAACAAAGAGGTACAACACAATTTTAACCACATCAGCTAGCAAACAGACTTATGCATTTCATTAAAATAATAACTTTATTTATCTCCCAGACAACGTGAACATGGTCTGAGGACAGAGGACCTAAGATACCCGACAAGTTTTTTTATCAAAAACTTGTTTGACAGTGATGAAATTGGGCCTTAATATATTGAATTACCCTCTGAATAAATGCGTAAATCAAAAGACAATCTTAAAGATCTTCCTTTGTTTTGTACAGTGGCGAACACCCGTGCCTGATCACTTTTGGAAAAATATACCGTGCACGCGCATCGTGACTTCTTAGGAGCGGCGCTTGTAAACGTGAAATACTGCACAGGATTTTAGGCTTAAGGGTGATCAGGCACGCTTGTCGTCGATAGTACTCAACGTAACATAAAAATTAAAATTTCTTCATTATTTAACAATTTTCACTAGTTTCTCTCTAATTAACCATTTTGTACGATAAGAGTATCTAATATATTCGTACATTAATATATTTCTATCCTAATCAGCGCTGTATGTTCACAGGAAGAGCGTGAATCGGTGGTACTAGCGTGTGCGCTACAGTACCCCACCGGTGCGCCTAGAGAGGGCGGCGACAATAGAACGGGCTTTGTGGAACTAGTCAGGGCGTCGCTGGCGGCCCGGCGGAGTACCCCCGCGTGGTGCGAGAACTGTGCCCGGTTTACGCCCACCACGCAGAGGGGGAGGATCGTCAGGTAAATAATAACAACATTATTATAACGACCAATAAAATAAAAAACCTTGCCATATTGCGGAAAAATATTGGAACTAATTTCTTCAAGTGGCAACAATCAAATAAAAACAATAAAATGTTTATTCATTATTATTCTGTCAAAGTGTGACGTCAATTGTCAACCGTGCGTTTTTTTTGTGATTTCAATTTGTGAGTATAACCATAGCAACCAGATGTTGCTATAACCATAGCTAATGTGGCCAGAGCAGTTTTTTTATTTTCCTGGTCAGGCTATAATTTAACTTATAACCTCTATAAACTTAAAGTTGGTGCAAACAGGTAAAGGTAAAACAGTATAATAAAATAATGTTCGGGACACAGATATTTTTCTTTGCAACAGATTAAGAATGCTTATGTTAATATTACAAACGTAATGGCAAGTTTCATCACTATTAGATATGATCTAACAGAGGCCGCGGGTTCGATCCCCGCACGGTACAAACATTTGTGTGCATGAACATGTCTGTTTGTATCGGTCTGGCTGTTTCTATGTATAAAATGTATGTATTTACAAAAAAAAGTATATAAGTAATGTTTATCCATTGTCTGCTGGCACCCATAGCGCAAGCTAATGCTTAGTTTGGGGCTAGATGGCGCTGTGTAAATAATGTCCAGATATTTCTTGATAATTTATCTGTGTTTTGTTTGAAAACTGATAAATGAGACAGCATCTAAGATACATGATGACAGATAAGTTGCCTGGAACTGACAAAGGTGAAACTGGCCAGGAGATACTGTGGTGGGTGTTCCGGAATTAAATAACATCTGCTGGATGGTGCTACGTAGCCGTAGAGTTAGTCGAGAGTATATCGTATTGCGAAACTTTTTGAATAAGATCTTATGGGTATTACTGACTTTTTTTTTATGGCGAAACACTGATTGCTTACTTTTTTCTTGTTACAGATTACCACCGATTCTAGCCATCAATTGCGGAGGACCACACGAAAAAGCGTACTGGTTGAAGGGCAATCAGAAAGATGTGGTAACTAAATAACCTCATTGACATCGATACATGTTTTACTATGTATTCTATGTTATGTTTATTTATATTATGTATCAAAGCATGTATCATCCATACTCAATGAAGATAAAGATCCCTAATATTACTGTATTTTCTTCTGTCGCAGTCTTTTGTATATTTACTTAGTGCTACTTTATTTCCCGCGTAGTAGAAAGTGCTTATAACAGTACACTAAACAGTATGACTGTTTGACTTACACGATTACTTAGGAAGATGAATGGAGTTTAACATTTTTCAGTCTTGTATCCAGTACTTTGCATTTACTTATGTTTTTTAATAACTTCTTATAAACGCCACTATGATATTGTACCTACTACATAAATTGACTAATGAAACAGTCAGACTCTATTATAAACACTGAAACATTTATATGAACCAATTATGATTTTCAGTAGGTTTAATACATACTCGAATCAAGTGACCTTATAATATCTTTAAAAGAGTATGTATTTAAGATTTTAAGGCCCCATGTACACTTAAAGTGAGCGATATCGTTGTCGTTTGATGTAATAATCTTTAAAACAATGTAAAAAAAAATTGCGAAACTCTAATAAACACTAATAAACTTTAAATAACAACGAATAAAGCCCAATTTCCTTTAGGTAACGACGGCAAGCGGAGCCACCGGCACTTTCTACTATAGTCGTCTAAATGTTGTAGTAATGGCTAGGAGGACATTATTACTAAAGGTCGACTTGTCATCCAACTAGTAGACTAGCAAGTCGACTAGTGAGTCGACTAGTGAACTAGAACACAGTTTTATTAATAGCCGATGTTTTTTAGCCGGAAGTTGTAAAGAGGGGTGGTAGCGGAAAACCTTGTCGGTACGGGTTACATTGCGCACGGCCGGGATGCAGATTCAAGCATCCTGACAGGTAATATATAGAGGTAATATACAGTTTCAGACTAATTGGAAGATTAGGAAGGGTAAAATCACCAAATTACCCTTTTTACAAAAGGCTTTACGTACAGAGTCAGGCAAATATCTTGACGCTCGTTCGACGGAGTGGGGGAAAATTCGCGCATGTGCACTTGCGCATGACCAATAGCGTGCGCACATCGTCGCCCGCGCGCACTATTGGTCAAATGTATGACCAGTAGCGTGTGAGCATCTTAAAATTCGCGTTCTGCGCAATCCTCACCCGATTTCAAGATGTTTGCCAAGCACTATTTAGCTCAACACCAAATATACAATAATGATTACAAAATCCGACAAAAACTAGCCTACTACAAGTTGAAATATTTTGACCTTTTATCATTATCAGTTTTATATAAGGGTATTTTACGTTGTTTAGTTTCTTCATATTAGGAAAGATTATTTATAAGTATAGTCATAGAGTAAGAAACGACGAAACAAAAAAACTGTACAGCTTTTCTCATATGTACCAAAGATATGATTCTGCAAACCGACAAAATGGAAAAAAATCTTATTAATTTATCAGGAAAAATCATTGTTGACAAGAATAACGTAATGGTTCAATGTCGAGTGTCAACTTGTTTGGGACAGAATATAATCTTGAAAGATCAAGACATTAGTATCGTATTAATTGCTCCTGCAATCTTTAAGGTTTGGTGGTTGCTGTCGCGACAATGTAGTTTGAACCGGAAAAGTTGATGAAGACTTAGAGCGTTTGTCCACCGCCGCCGTCACCGGGCCGTCATCGAGAACCGAGTTTATTTCTGACCAACTTCAAGATGACGGCGCTCGGGTGACGGACGTGCGGTGGACAAACGGCTCTAGTAAATGTATGTACCGCTACCTCGGCGCCGTCATCACGATCTCGGTGACGGCGGCGGTGGACAAACGCTCTAATTGGCTAAAATGTCAAAGCAAGTTAGATATTCTTACTAATTTTCGTTTCTCCGTCAGGCCGGTGTCATCGCAAGCCTCATCGTCAAGGAATTCTACGCAAGAACACTGCTTGCTCCCGCATCAGCTGCTCATCCGGTTGCAGTCTGATGGTGACATCATTATTAATGATAAGGTAGGTACCTAAGGCCAGTTGATAGCCACAAGTTGTACCAGTTTGGGGTACCCGGGGGCCTATCCCTAGTAAATCGGTCACAAGGTGGGCACCAACTTGTCTCTACCGGGCGCTAAGAGGAAACCGGAGTAGTTTAGTGGGTAATGGGGCGAACGCCTCCTTTCGGCCGTGTTGGCAACCAAAGTTCGCAACCAGTTGCGAAAAAGACATTTTTATTCTTTGTCGGCAACTAGTTGCGAATAAAGAATTTTGCATAGCTGGCGAATCATTGAGATTGGCCACCGAAGAACCTTACCTGAGATTTGGTGCAATGCTGAGGAGTCGGCCAGAAGTCTTGGGTCCAATCCCGCACGGTACAAAGTTTACGAGAAAGTTTATTCGTTGCCTGCCCCTTATAGTACATTCATGAGTATTTGCATAAATATAGACTTGTTTAATTATAAACCTCATCGCAATCGCAGCAGATCTCATGTCTTTTCATTTTATTGCACTTGGCTAAATAGAATTTACTTGGTTTGGGCCTAAGTGGCGTTGTGTAAATAATATCCAAGGATGTCCAAAACGTTTACGCATACAAAAGACGATTATAAAATCAGTTAACTAAACGATATTTCACCATCTTGTTTCAAGACTGACCAGTCCACTCCCACCGAAGCGCACACTCCGAACAACCGAGTAGAGAAGAACAAAAAGAAAATAGTGTGTACGCAAACGGAGGAGGAATATACGCTCTCTGCGGCCGTCGTCTGCATCGAGGACAACCCTAAGAACCTTGTCGCGTACGTGCAGACCAGCCGGGAGGACGCGCAGTGGCATCTGTTTAACGATTTGAGGTATTGTGTCTTAGCAATAAAGTCGTTAATCGTATGGCATCATGGATGTACTCACTTACAATTTAGGCATACCGTCGAACGGGGTGACTATGTGCCACTATTCAAGCTTTTTTGGTTATGTAAAAAAAAAAAACCTTACGCCAAATTTTATTATAACAAAAGTCCCAAAAGATCGTTAAAAGCATAAAAAAAAAACATTTAGGCCATAAAAATTTGAAGATAATCACAGATAAAGCGGTTATTCATCAAATGTCAAGACAAGTGCCCCATGGCACATAGTCACCTGCGCGGCACATAGTCACCCCGTTCGACTCGGTATTTCTCTTTGGGACTCTCTGTGGCGTGGGTTTGCATCGAGGACAACCCTAAGAACCTTGTCGCGTACGTGCAGACCAGCCGGGAGGACGCGCAGTGGCATCTGTTTAATGATTTGAGGTATTGTGTCATTGTAATAAAGTCGATAATCGCGTGGAATCATTGATGTACAATTCGAGCATATTGCTCTTTGGGCCGTCATTTCTGAGACATTAACGAAGGAGGAATAAACGCTCTTAGCGACCGTCGACTGCATCGAGAACAACCCTAAGAACTTTGACGCGTACGTGCAAACCAGCCAGAGGCTTTGCTGTTTGCAATACAAAGCTTTTACTCATACGTCGATTTTCTTTGAGGGAGTTTCTCCCCGGTAGAGCCGGCCCATATCGACACACAAAAATTATCAGCAACATGACACCACTGCTCTTAAAATAACTTCTCTCTTTCTTTCACTTACACACGATACTCCGTCAAGTTCGACTGGCCCGTTGGCGCATTTTGTAGTGACCCTGCCCGCCTGACGCCGGGGGCGTGGGTTCGAATCCCCCCCAAGACAATTGTATCTGTTCTGTGTCTAGATGTTTATTTGTATTTAAGTATATATTTGTGGTACGGTCAACAGCACAACACATCACAGTTAACACTTGCAGTTTGATAATAATAGCACTTATGTCCCCGACACAAGAGCGGTACAAAGTCCAAAGTGTTACATCTGACGTGCTTTTGACTGTACCTTCGTTGTTTCTGATACCCAATAACACAAGTGCTTACGATACTTACTTTGGGGTCAGGACAATGTATGTGATGTTGTCCAATATTTATTTATTTTAAGTTACAACTGGTAACTACTAATAGCTGATACAATTATCCTTCCAGCATCGTACCAGTAAGCTTAGAGGAGGTGATACAGTTCGGCGCGTGGTGGAAGACGCCCTGCGTGCTGTTCTACTCGACGGCGGCGGCGCGGCTCGTGCCCGCGGACGCGAGGTCATAGCCGACGTGCCTGTATGGGCCTTATAGTGAAAGGTAATTGTGTGGCTTTGAATATATCTGTTTCCTGAGACTCCCTAGTGTCTAAACGTGTGTATTTTTGCGAAGTTACTAAGCCGGCTCGTGGTAACTCTAAATTGCGCCATGAAGCAATAAAATGACAAGTGAAAGTCCTCTTAGTCCAGTCAACGAAGCCTTAACTTTGCCATTTTAGAGGAAAAGCTGAAACCGGTGCCAAAATTTTTCTTAATGACCCCGTAATAACATACAAAAAATGCAGGGTCGTGAGTCACCGGGGTCATACGAAAAAAAAATGGAAAAGGGTGAAAAAATGACTTTTTCCCAAAAATCTCGATAACTAAAAGAGATATGAGAAAAAGTTTTAGACAAAAATTGTAGAGAATTACTTTGCCTACAGAAAATATTATTATCAATTACACGTATCGCGCACCGTTTGCTAGAAAATCGAGTACAAAGTGCACATATTGATGTAGAACCAAATTAATAAAAATAAGACGGAAATCTCTTTGGGGATATCGTAGAATGCATAAAAATAATTTTTAATTGAAAAATTTGTAAAAATTCTATTTAAACGAAAAAAATTGTTTGTGCGAATTTTCGCACTTTGTACGTGATTTCCTAGGAAACGGTGCGCGATACGCGCAAATTGATAAGAACATTTTTTGTAGACAAAGTAATTTTCTACGACTTTTGTCTGAAACTTTTTCTCATTTTTCTGTTAGTTTTCGAGATTTTTAGGAAAAATACATTTTTTCACCCTTTTCCATTTTTTTTCGTATGACCCCGGTGACTCCTGACCCTGCATTTTTTGTATGTTATTACAGAGTCATTAACGAAAATTTTGGCACCGGTTTCAGCTTTTCCTCTAAAATGGCAAAGTTAAGGCTTCGTTGACTGGACTATCTACACAGCTAGAATTATTATTTGTAACAAATAGCTCGCAGTGAGTCAAAAGTGTAGTTTACTATGTTTGATTTTTAACTATATTTTATTCTTATAAAAAACAATTATTGAAGTCAAATCTATTTATAAAATCATAATTCCTAATAGTATGAAGATGTATGGAGTATTTTTGGAAAAGTCCAAAAGTACGCTTTTAAAACATCATGATGTTTTTACTATGTTTTATATTATCATTTATTTATTGAAGGACATTGTCCAATCTTTCTATAAATTAATATAAAATCTATATTTTTTTTTAATTTATACATCAGTCAACATCCCTAGGGCTCATAAGTCAGAGTAAGAATGAACAAGATCGAGTGTTGAATAATGTGTTAATGTCATTTGCCAATAAAATGTATTGTCTTTCCAGACCTATGGGCCCATACGACACGACCGTGATGTACTACCAACAGCCGCAGGAAATGCCCTACGGCTATGTTCAATAAACGCGAACTAGCTCAAGTGATTCCAACTAAAGTGAACTGAACAAAATGCATATTTTAACATTGTGATAGGTAGGTAAGCTAGAACTTAGTATAAGAGAGCGAGAACCGTAAAGGACGAATTGCATTCCACGTGTAATAATAAATTAAGTGAAAGTTAATTCAATCGCGTAAAAATCGGAAAACATATTTTTGCAAAATAAATAATCATAATTTGGATTTTATTCAATAAAATATACCTACAGTTCTAAATAGATAAAATGTGAAGTTGGTTATTTGTGTGTTAATTAAAATAAAAAAAGACAATTGGAAAAAGTAATTTGAGTCATAATTTGCGCTAGGTAAACAGTAAGTAGGTTATGAATAAGAATGAAATTTCTATATTGTTACATGTTGCTTATTTAGTAGTATTTATTAACCTTTTCCACGCCAATGTCTGATATATCAGAAAAACCATTTTCGTGCCCACCACGCGAATGTCTGATATATCAGACAAAAAAACATGATCAAGAAACGTTGTATTTTTACTTGCCTGAATGAGTTGAGTATAACCTAATAATTTTTTGGATTTTTTTTTTAATGGTCGTGGCGTGTGGGGCACCATTTTCGGAAAAAAGCGTGGCGGGGAAAGGGTTAAGAAGAACTGTAAATATAGAAAATCAATTTCATTGAAAAAGATACATCAACATATTTTTTGCATTGTTTTCTAAAACCTCATCCTAACTCAGTATTGTAAAGATAAATTAGAATTTTTTCTTTCACAAAAGTCGCAAAACACATTACCTTAGAATAGCAATAAATTATATTTTTCAATAAATTAGAATGTCACGTGTTCGGCGACTTTTGTTTTAGCAATAAACGTTAAAATAATTAAGAAAAAATTAATTTTGTAAAGTTAAAACTCAGAAGAAGAACTAAAGCATAGAAGTAAGGCTAAAATAAGAATTGAAAACCTGCTATCTTACTCATTTAACTTCATTAATTCGGCCATAGGAGCGAGTGAAACAACATGATCCGAATTCGTTTCTGTTTTCCGAGGGTCGTCGCTAGTGAAATGTCAAACGGATGCCTTTGGATGTCTTTTAACTCCACCAAATTAAAAATGCATAGGTTGTTTCCTCTTGCTGGGGAAAAAGTGACAACTTAACTTAGTTACATCATATTGACAAATACTTTCGCACAAAATTTGAGACTCCTCTCAGCTAAATTAATTTAATTTAGTGGTATTATTCAGTGCAATGCTTGAAAACAAGATAAATCTTGTTTTGTGATAGATACTTGGTGCCTGTGTAAAAATGTCTTGTGTGATTGAGGGCTGTAAATCCCACACTGGAAGAAAATAAAATATCCAAGAAACGTAACCTTTCATCGGTAAGTTTAGATTGTTTTCGATTATTTCAGTTAAGAAAATAGTGTCCTAACTGTTAAAATATGCTTAAAGTTTGTGATAATATTTGTTTTTGTCCAATTTAGTATCGATTATTGCTTGAATCAAAGAAATTTGGTTCAGATCTTAGAGGTTATATTATTTCGCATAGTGATGTGCATTTCTATATCGATAAATGAATATTAATGTTTCATTGGTTAAAACAATATCATTTTAGGACTTGATTGGATCATTTATGTATCTTTCAAACAATATAATATTTACTTTTTTAAGAGATCATGGTCATAGTTTTTTACATAAAGGCTATATTATTCTTGATATTACTTATTTTTATTTTAGTTGGTTATTCTGCTATTTATTTATTTTACAACTTGTTTCAACATTTCTACTTTTTGGTTACAGGTTTCCAAAGAATGAAGACATGAAAAATATATGTATAGAATGACTGTGTAAGAAGAGCAAATTGGACATGGAATAAACGTAGTCATATATGTTCCAAACACTTTACACAAGTTTTTTAAATAAAACAATTTTATTTAAAGTACAGTGATTTTGCGACATTGAAATGATTGAATTAATAAAATCTTTAATATATTAATAACCTATGTTTTATTACCTTTCTCCCTAGTCTAACCCGTTGTTCTAGGTGGGCGACGCGACGCGTCGTGACGCGACGCAATGCGATGTAATGCGACCAATACTTCACGCGACGTGTGTCCTATGTCCGTGCGCGACAAACACGGCAGTAGTGTTTTAACCGTGGGCAAATTACTGCGTTATTACTAGAAAATTCATATTTTAAATACTTAGCCCTACAGAAACTTCGTAAACATAGAAGAAAGACAACAAATATTTAGAGCGAAATAAATGATCTGATTATGAGAAATAGATATTAAACCTAAGTCGTAACTTTATCTGTTAGGTTTATTTTTATCGACTTAAAGTGCCGACAAGGAACGTCACTACTGTAGAAAAAACTATGGACAACCTACAGAAACTGACTCATGACAAAATATTATACATCCCTTTCTAACGCATTATTGTCATTCATATGAATTAAAAGGATGAGTATATGTCTTTGCTTGCTATTTTAGCGTGGTTTCTATGCTTTAGTTCTTCTTCTGAGAGTTAAAATACAATATTGTAGACCAGGAGTCGGACGCCAATTTTTAACTTACTTGCAATATTTTTTGTTGTCCGAAAATGAAATACATCTTCCATGTATAAAATCTTCCGCTTAGCGAATTTTAAATTACTTCTACCTCGCCACAAGGAGTGCAATGCGTACTTTACGCGATATACTCATAATAATCCGATGGCGATTGTGCGAGTACTGGTACGTCCATATTTGTGATGCATGTCGAGAGTGTACTTATTGGCTATAAATTATTTTATCGGAACAAAATAGACGCGTTTTGAGACGGACTTCTTGTTTTTAATGATACGAGTTAAGCTCACTGGCGAATGCGATTGTCTAAGGCTCGAAATATTTATAATAATAACATAAAGAATAACTGGATCCATACATGTAAATGAGTCTTTTAGTTTTATGAATTTTATTTCTTTAATAAATTATATATTATATTGTATTGATAATCATATATTATGTTGTCAGTATCTAATTAAATGCCAATATAATGAAATCTAGTCGACTCATCGAATAAATCATACTCGCCTTTACATCCAAAGTGCCTCACAACTGTGCCAGAAACGCTATTTTATTACGATCAAATGACGATTGCATTCGCCTGTTTGCACCGAATATACAGCCACATGTGTTCCTACTTACAGCAGTCGCCCATAGGCCGGTCCTCGGGAACAGAGAACAAAATACTTACGTCTTGGTCTATTGTATTTTTGCTATAAGAATTTGTAGATTTTTGCTGTGGTACAGAGTTCAGTAAAATATGAAGGTCAGTGGTCGGAACCTATGTGTTTTAAGATTATGTAATATCATTAGGTTTCACATTTACTAAAAACTTTTACAAATGGTTACGTTGCATAACGTAAATTATATATTGTTTACTAAATAATTTACTTTAAGGTATATAATACGAGTATGTCAACGAATATATGTATTTATTGAATACGTTCTTAAATGCCAATGAGGACCGAATATATTTTATACACATTTAAAATAACATAACGTCAGCCTTTATCTTACAGTAAAGTGTTAATAAGCTTATACTTTTTACAAACGTTAGTCTTTGTTGCCTGCTGCCATGAGCTCTGATTGGTACAATTAGATGGTGCTAGTGAATATTTTAATATCTCAAACAAATGATCTTCCGGGGACATCAACATTTTGCATAATAAAAATATTGTTATCTTATATCCTAAATCTTTGACTCCAGATGTAAGTATTTTTACAGCCACCTCCCAGTCTATGATTTTGAGTTCATATTAATTCGATATCCCGAAGTAGAATTCAGTCTATGGCCGACTGTTATTCTTGAGCAATTCGTATTTTATTGCTGTTGTTATATTTCCAAAGATGGTGGCTTTGATCTTCTTGCACTGGGCAGGATTGTCCGCAATATATTGTCCGTTCCTATTGATTTTGTGATATCAAGATATTTTAACAAAGAAATGAACCCACTTAAAAAAAAAACATTTAGAATGCCTCTACTTAATGCAGAAATGAGTAAAATCGGTCCCAAAACCATGGCATTTAAACTGGTAGCGACTTTATACCAGCCCAGAAAGAATTGGGACGATGTTCTTTTTATGAACTGTCCATGTTTATAATAACTTCAGGGTTCTTTCTTTAGGTTATAATTATTTTGATATCACTGGATCAAATGCTTTTAACTTTTAACATTTTTTGTGAAAGTTTTACACAACAGGTTTGATGTTATACATTAAAATTGTTTTGTTACACAATTTTATATTAATAAGATTTCGTATCCATAGTAGTACTGTTGCTGTTGTTAAGTTTATCAAAAATCAATATATATTTTTTTACACTATGTGTATTTCACTTTAAATTTATCTTTTTTTGTACATTTCAATCACTTTTAAAATATCTAATAGATTATGAACAAAAACATAAAATTTTATGATAAAAACATGTAAAAATAATAATTTACCTTAGTATATCGAGCAAACTAAATTATAAATATTTTTAAGATTCCAAGTGCTTTGAAATAAATAAAACTTTATTATTTTTTATATGTCGTATAACAATAACTTACTTAAAGTTTACAATTATCAAGAAACTCCGTTATGCCAAAAGAACTATGGATTTTCCCAGGATAAAAAGTAGGTATGTCTATGTCTTTGAGGGTCACCTAGTTTCTCGGGTGGCCCTCCCTAGGCGCTACTCTGACTTGAGGCCTTTCAAGTCGGGGTACCCGGGGATAGGCTGGTCACTAGCTACAAGGCTGGGAGGTACCGGCTCATCCCAATCGGGTGTGAAGGGGAATCGGGGGAGTTTAGTTGGTAGTGGATGCTTTAGTCTCGAGTCCCACACACGGTTATGGTGCATAAACGCATTCTCCTCCGAAAAAAAGGTATGTCCATGTCTAAGGTCTAGCTGTCTATGTCTTTATTTTTTATCTAAATCGATTCAATCGGCTTGAAAGCGTAACAGACAAGCAGGCAGAATTACTATTATATTAATCGAGATTCATCAGAACATTTACAACATTTTATAAGTTATACTTACTATGGATACGAGATTGGAATAGCTTCAAGAAGGTAACATAAGCTTATTTTCGATTAATCAAAACAGATATACCATGAGATAAACAGTCATATTGTATAATTTTCTATCAGTTGTAATTAATTATGGTTAATTTAAAAGAGGCTATGTTATCGTAAAGGTTGTGATATTTGTATGTTTTTAAAGTACATTAATTACACTTCTCTTTGTTTCAACATCACAATCAGTATTTTTGATTCTCATATAAATTATTACGCTCGATCCTACGCTTAAATTATGGTGGCTGGTTTTAATAAAATAAATAAAACATTGCATCTTATTTTATTTATTATTTTCTTCTTATCCAAGCGAACATTGAAATTAACTCAGAAATTAAATTTCTATTTTAAACCATCTTATCTTTTAATTACATAATAGAAATCGCATACTATTCCGTCATAAGGATTTAAAAAAGTACCGACAACAAAATAAAAATGACAAAATTAAATACATACTGTATTACTTAGTTAGACAATGTTTTTACCCTATACCGTCATAAACAAAACTTAATTCATGTTATGCAATAAAGAAGTCTTTAAGTTGCAAATACTTAAGCGGCCCTTTCTTTCGTTTGCAATAAATTATAATTTTTCCTTGCTATAAGATTCCACATTCCTTATTTCAACGTTGTGGTGCTCGTCTATTACAGTGGTTCGTTCGAGGCGGTGAGTAGCCACCTTTTTGATGTGTTCGTAAACAGATGGGAAGAGCGCTGCGGAAAAGAGGATTTTAGTAGGTATTGAGTTCGTTGAGAAAGACTATGAAGAATATGATGGACTAAGGACTAGTGAAATGTAAAAATATAAGTATGCTGGTAACACAATTTCTTTTGGTAGGTCACTTGGATACTACCGCTTGTTACGTTAAGGGACATCACGGGGAAGCATCGATCAATGTGCTGCCATGTAAATATTTCTGTCTGATGGATGTGGCCTTCTTATTATTCTTAAAAACCGTTAAATTTATTTAAGTAGCACCGTTTGTGATAACAAGCTATGTACCTAACTTTACAAAAACTTATCGAAAACTGTTTATTAAAATATGAGGTCCAGTACATTTGAAATTAAAGGCTTTAAAAAATCGAATAAGACTGCTGTATGGCAGCACTAATGAGCGATATTTCCCAGCATAATCCCTCAATTGAATAAGTCAATGATGCATGCTTAATTGCTTACCATCAGGTAGATGACCTGTCTTTAATTTGCATAAAAAAAACTTATAAACGCACGAGGGAGGCAAACGAGCTACCAGTTATTTAGAAACAGGAATCGCACAGTACCTACCTATGGAGCTATTAAAGTCTTCCCTATCCAGTCGGAACAGCTCGCAATTAGTGACGGCAACAACAGACGTGGTGCGGAACCGGTGTTTCATCGCCAATGCAATTTCGCCAAAGAAGTCTCCGTCGTCAAGATGGCACACCTCTTTGCCCGACCCGGAGTAGACCGCCACCGTTCCTTTGTCTATAAAGTAGAGGCAATCACCTGGAAAAAGATTACAGGAAATTTGTACTTTTAAGAATTGGGAGCGTCCGAAACAAAAAAGAGAAGCGTCTCTTCTTCCTCTTGACTGCTTTTTCTTGATTGGAGGATCAGGACGCTTGTACCACGCTATTATGAGTGCGCAAAATGCTCTCTGGGACAACAATCTAATACATCCAAAGAGCACGTGAGGCATGGAGAGGTTTAAAACCGTCGAACGACCAGACTCCGGAATGACAACTGAATTGTACCTACGTATAGAAATAATATTTTAATTTAGTCCTACCATTTTGTATGGATTTTTTATACTACACTTCTCGAAATAGTATAAGTAATATCTATGAGTTTTATGAATTCCATGCAATATAAAAAAAAAACGACTTGATTGCCTATGTTATGGGGAAAAACTTCTATTCTAAGTAAGCTCCATTTCCACTTTTAAAAATTAATTTAAGTAAAAAATATCAAACGTAAAAACTCCTTAAGTTTTCGTATGGAATGTCACTATTAATGTAAATTTTAAATCACTGTAAAGGTACATAAACATCTTGAAAAAAAAAAGTCATTTCAAAGATAAGATAAACTTAGGTGTGCACTTATCTCTGATGGATAAAATCCGAAACGAACGCAAGAGAAGCACGCTGAAGTGGAGGTGGGCCGGTCATGTCTCTAGACAGACTGATACTAGAGTACCTAGAGTGGCCGTCACATACTAGAGTGAAGTGGCCGCCAGGTAGGGAAACGTAGTGTGCGACGACCTGCGGTACGATGGCGATGGACTGACAATTTGAAGATGGCTGGTATGAGTTGGATGCAGATTGCACAGGACGGGGACGGTAGGCGCTCTTTCGGGGAGGCCTACGTTCAGCAGTGGTCGGCGATTGGCTGGTTGTATAGATAAGATAGATGCATTGTTCAATACCGATGGCATTAATCTTGTAAATGATATCCCCAGCGATGAATATAACCAGCTTGAGCTTGAAGCTGAGCCGCAGCAGTAAGGCGCGCGGCAGTTGCTCGAGAAACTCCAGCTGCCGCACCAGCTGCCGGCCCGACTGCATTATGATGTCTTCGCGCAGCTGCCCTGATACGCACGACAGGATCGGGGCTTCCTGATAAGGTATACATTATTTTTATCTAACCTGCGCCCGTCGTTTTTTGGGAAGTGCACTTCCTACTATGCTACCGATACCGAGAGTAGGTAGGTACTTATGTTTTGGTTCCGTGGGACACTAGGAAAGTTACGCCTTTCTCTTAAAAAGGGGCATCTAACATTATTAATTATGGAAGGCAACCCATGTGCCCATAGATGTAAAACCGGAAAGTGTGACACAAAAGTCAGGTTTTATTGCCTCGGAGATAGCCAATCTTTAACTTTAGTAGAAATAAATAAATAGCGCTAAATCCATGAGATTGCGGAGTTAAACATAACAACATAAAATATTGAATAATAATATAAACTCAAATAAACCTTACCACAAAGAAACAGGATTGATATCGAATCGCGTAGAACTTGAGTATCTTCTTCTTGAGCCTCGGCGGTAGCTTGCGTTGGTTCATGTACATTTCCACCTGTTTTGTCATCGTGGCGTACTTTGCGGCGGCTGACTCACGCCCGTACATAGCGATTATGTACTTTAACCCACAGTGGTATATAAGAATCTGTAATAATAATACATTTTTTGGTGGGCGAAACAAATGCATGCTTTTCGCGACACTTAGAACCACAGAACTATTACTCAGGGAACTTGAAACCAAGCTTATAATTCGTATAAAATTCTTCAGCAATATTTCCGCTAAGAAACGATCTAGTGACTTTCAAGAAAAGATCATATAAATATATAAAACTCAAAGGTGACTGACTGACATAGATATCTATCAACGCACAGCCCAAACCACTGGAAGGATCGGGCTGAAATTTGGCAAGCAGCCTAGATGTTATGACGTAGGCATCCGCTAAGAAAGGATTTTGATCAATTCTCACGGGAACGGGAACCACGCGGGTGAAACCGCGGGCGGCCGCTAGTATTCCTATACAGCCGACAAACTCTGGTGTTGCATGTCCTTGGGCAACAGTGATCTCATCATCAGGTGATCCGATTGCTTGATTGCCTCTTCTGAATGAAAAAGAAGAATATATAATATTTTTATACTCTTTAAGCTTGGTAACACTCACTCCCACCCTTTGGTAAGGTGAAGCCAGTCGGACTTATAAGAAATACCATTAACCAGACATTCGGTCGAACCGAAGACCCACGGAAAAGGTCGCTGGTGCAAAATAATAAAAATAGGTTTTAGAACTAGGGTAAAATCTGCCATATGGAATACTTTTTCATTTGTTTACCTTTGCGAAAGTCCAAGCTATAACGTATCGAACTTCTAAACACTCGTCTTTAGTGGTAAGGTCATTTTTTTCGTTTTTTCTGAGGGTGCCAACTGTAATATAAAATGTTGTATGTTGAATACATAGATATATGTTCCATAAATGGCATGATACCTGTTCTTTTATGTATATTAGATAGTTACTTGATCTTAAAAACTGTACCGTGCATTATGAGTAAAAATCACGAAGACTGTTTTTTAAATAATTATCTGACTAATATTCTGACTAATATTATAAATACGAAAGTCTGGATGTTTGGATGTTTAGATGTTTGTTCTCAATCACGCCTAAACAGCTGAACGGATTTAGATGAAATTTGGCACTCGTATAGTTTATAACTCGGATTAGGACATAGGCTATAAAATTCCCACGGGAAACGTCTCATTCCCGCGGGAATAACAATTTTAAAACTACTGAACCGATTTAAATAATTCTTTCACTGTTGGAAAGCTACACTATCCCCGGTTAACATAGGGTTACTTTTGATCCCGGAAATGTGGGGGGCAGGGGGGGCGGGATATTTGAAAAAAGAGATTACGCGCGGGTGAAACCGCGGGCGGAAGGCTAGTATTCTAATAATTCTTTACACTTTATATTTTAATTTTAATTAAGAGACCTATCACATCTCGACTGTGATTTTTGCATAAAATGGCCAACTTTGGCGTTATCGATCTCAGAAACAAAAATACATTAACAATAATGACTTATTAAATAGTGTAGAGTATCTATTGGAATAGTTTGTAGCGGCCTTGCTTTTTCGAAATTTTGCTTAACTTTTTAATTGAACCCAAAATTGCAGAGAAAGATTTTCATAAAATGCGCGAAGGCACATTTTTAAGCTCCTGGATTGAACTACTGTTCTGAGCAAATTAAATAAAAAAAATAGAATGTTATCTCTTATATAGTCGTATAGTTCTTAGCGGCCTCGGATTTTTAAATATCTTTGGTTTTATATATAAAAAAACATCTAGTCCTAAAGCAAAAATCTTCGAAAATCGTTTTAAGTTAACTGTGAATTTCTCCTTTCTACGACAACACAATTAGGCAAAATATATACCAAAATAATTGTTACATCATGAGGAATGAAGATTTTATAATTTTAAACCATTCATTTATTATCCTATTTTGATAATAACATTAATATAACTGCAAAATTACTACAAAATGCGATGCGCTGGCCGTCCGAACTCAGTACTGCGCGGAGCGCTCTCGGCGTTGGACCTATGTCGAATTTTTTCGCGCCAGTACGATCGAGCGAGCGTCAGTGTATAGTGCGACCACCAAGTTTTCATCACGTAAGTATAATTATTTTTAGTGTTTGTTTTATATTGAATCTCCTACTCAAAACAAAATAAGGGCCTCCATAAAGTTTTTCTCAAATGTTGATTTATAAACAACTCGTAAGTTGATCACTGACAAAATAAAGTACCCACTATCACTTAGTAGGGATTATTCCGGACTGCCTCTACTAAGTCTGCCACCAGTAGGGGCAGTCGAAACTTTTTAGTTCCGTCTGCCCCTAGTAGGGGCAAAGTTTCGACTGCCCCTACTGGTTATTTAGATAGGTAGGAAGGGCTACCCCAGTAGATGCCTATATTATGTACCGTACGAATGCGGACTTGTTTTTGAGAGTATTTTTTTGCGCGACAAGACGCGACGACGCGACGATTTGAAGAGTAGCTGTCCAATTATATTATCATTATTATTTCAAAAATTTCGGAAAACAAATGCATGTCGAGAAAACAAATGAATGTCGGGAAAACATTGTTTATTGATCTGAAGTAAGAAAAACAGGTGCAAGCGATTTTCGACCTTATCGACATTTACCAAAATAATGGATTTTAATGAGCCAGCAAAGGTAGTCAACAAGCGGTTGCGAAAAAGCAACAAAATTTTAAATGTCAATAAGGTTGAAAATCGCTTGCATCTGTTTTTCTTGTTTGTCTATTTATTTGAAGTAAAAAAAACAGGTGCAAGCGATTTTCAACCTTATTGACATTTAAAATTTTGTTGCTTTTTCGCAACCGCTTGTTGACTATCTTTGCTGGTTCATTAAAATCCGTTATTTTGGTAAATGACGATAAGGTCGAAAATCGCTTGCACCTGTTTTTTCTTACTTCAGATCAATAAACAATGTTTTCCCGACATTCATTTGTTTTCCGAAATTTTCACACATTGTATTAAATGGATTGCTCTTTTTTGAAATAATAATAAGAAAGAGTTGATCTCTGAAAATAATAATAATTGGACAGCTACTCTTCAAATCGTCACGTCGCGTCGTCGCGTCTGGTCGCGTCTGTTGTTACCTCAGAACTCTGTAATTATAAACCGTTTTCTTTTTTTTTTCATTTAGAAACATTTAAGTCCATATTGGTCCCGTTGTCATTACAATCCAGTTATGATGACGGGATCCCCGAGGAACTAAGGGAACTTCTCAAACATTATAGGGGCACATACCTACAAAGATTTTAATATTTTTAGCTACAAATCAAGCATTTGCATTCAGAAAGTATCATTTGGTGTGGTAGAACTAAATAAGAAGACCGCAGATGGCCATCCGAACATATTCGGCAATATAGGCAGATATTATTTGATGACTGATTTGGAAAAACAAATACCGCTTTCGGTAATTTTAATAACTATTCAAGCATTTACATACCAGTTAATATTATTATTGTAGTGGAAGTCCAAAAGTTTTTTTTTTGTGCCAGATGTGCAATTTGAGGTCGGTTGTTTTGTCAAAATTATTTGAGTTTACAAAGCTTTTTATGTTGTTAAATTATTCTTTATATTCATTTCGTTATTTTCAGCATGGGTCGAAAAACACAAAACACAAAAAAAATTCAATTAATGTAGACTAACCGCCAATAGCAGAACTTGAGGAGATAATTAATGCTAGGACGATAGAAACAGAATCTGAGAATGTAAGTATGAATGAACCCAAGAATTTTAAAG
The DNA here is from genome assembly GCA_949319885.1 of Mecyna flavalis. NCBI lineage: Eukaryota > Metazoa > Arthropoda > Insecta > Lepidoptera > Crambidae > Mecyna > Mecyna flavalis. The sequence continues at coordinate 9,922,748 of OX439436.1, forward strand.
CTGTTATTCTATTTTCATATTTTATTAATAAATATAATTGTTTCAGGTGACAGATTACGTAGTTCTGCCTTTTTGCAGTTTGGACTGGTCCGGACTATTAATGAAAGTAGTTAGAGTTCCACGGAACGATAACTTTTGTAACATCGAGATGTTACCCAAATTGACACGCTTTTACTACGAGTGTCTGCTCCCAGAAATAGTCAACTCTCGAAAATCGATGCCATTTAGGCATATAGTATTCTAATCTAAACAAATGTTTGGCCTCGTTTGACTCTGTAATAAAAACACTGTCTTTTTAATGCTTTTTCACACCAAAATACCTACCTAGTTACTTTATGGTGTTTTATACTAACCATGTAAATTGTCATAAGTTTTACCCTATGCACGGCTATGTGCCTGTCCGTCAGCGACTTAAGGGTCGAAGGTCCTTCCACAAGAAAGTTGTCCCTATTTTCACCGACGACCCAGGCCTAGTTAGGAGAGAAAAGTGGAAGGAGGAACATCCCCTTTCTCTATACCCTCCTCGTGAAGGCTTAGCACCCGGCCATGACCTGCCGTGGCAAACGTGGAAGACCCTCAACAGATTAAGGACTCAAGTCGGCCGTTGCAAGGAAAACCTGACAAACTGGGGATACATAGATCCAGCCGAAAACACGTGTGACTGTGGTGCCTCCCCGCAAAGCATGGCCCATCTGCTTTCTTGTCCCGCGTGCCCTGACACATGTGTTCAGGAAGACTTGCTGCGCGCTAACAGTAATGCTGTTCGGGTGGCGGAGTACTGGTCTGGTAAAATTTAGCCATCGACTCGCTAAGAAGATAAGTTTTATTCTAATCTAAGCTATAACTTTTATCTAAAACGAAAAACGTCCTTTGCTAGATAAATGACAAGGTAATAAAATAAATTTAATTTTTAACAAATATTATCTGTCTCATTTATGATATCATCTTCATATTATAATCTGTTTCTTCACCTACTAGATCCATGGCACAAATGTGCGGGTATAGCGATAACGATTATTCCATAGAAACAAAACAACAAAACTTGGGAAAAGTATCATAATGGTTTGGTCGTTATTTCAACACAGTATTGTGGTCACGTGACCAATGAGTTGTCAAAACATGTCAAATGCCTATTCTCGCAGAGTGGAAATTTGTAATAGGCCTCTTAACTCGTTAGCCTAGTAAGATGTAGGTTATTTACTGGCTCCCGTATGGATACCTATTCAAAACTTACCAGATTTTTCCAAAGAATAGGTAAATCTATCCGCAAAGGATGCATTCCACAGATTCGAAACAGAAAGCCAGGAGCATTTCCTAGGATTCGCTGGTGTGTAGGATCCTTCTATTATGTATTCTATCGCGAAGAGAAAGAATATGTTCCAGGTTACATACGAGTAGATTAGAACGCATATGTCGATACATGTTGTTGATATGATCTGGGAATAACATAATATTTGTTGTTACAATGTGTCGCATAAGAAGGCTCAAAATCTCGCAAATGGCAATGAAGAGGGCTATGCTTGAGGTCTGCCTGCGTGATCGCATCAGAAATGATGAGATCCGCAGATGGAGTAAGGTAACCGAAATTGCCCGAAGATTTGCGAGCCTAAGACGGCCGTTGTCACGTACCGTGTTAGTCTTTAATCGTTTATTTATAACGCTTTTTGATCAGTTGTCATTTTAGCTGTGAAACTTAAATATTGGGCTTGGCATACCTCCGTTACCGATGCTTAAACTATGTACACCTACTATCTACTACTAGCCTGGGGGCCATATATGTACCATTAGGTATATTATGTGAAATTCTCGAATATTAAGTAATAATCATATTATTCAATGTGCGTCTTACTCCAAACTCGAATGCTTTATTGATGTTTGTCTGGTACTTTATGAGCTGTGGCATCCTCATAAGTCTTGTAGAAACTAATATGGCATGCAGTAGAATGTCGTCCAATTGTATCAGTATGGGAATGATGGATAGTGCCGACACAAGATCCACAATAAACCAAGTCCTGATGTATTTGAGGAATACCTTTAATTTAAATGTTAAAACAAAAGTTTTCAGGAGATTTTGCAGAGTTATTAAACTAAAAGAACGATTTGATTGAGCTATTGTTATATGTAATTATTGACGAGAAAAAAATATGGATTACCTTTCTTTTCTCGAGAATAACGAAATTGTAAGTGTTCCCTTCCACGTAACCAGTGAAGAAGTTTGCCACCATGTGAAAAAGGATGAAGCCTTCCGAGAAGTATAATAATAACATAGCAGGGCCCTTAACGAAAAGATGTCAGATGAATATCGATCTAATACATAATTAGGTACATTCGTAGAGCTAAACTGTAGGTTTCTGAGACATTGAAGCGGAAGAGAGGGGTATATTCTTGTCACGTCAAATGCTGTGAAACTTCAGTCAGGTTGTCTTCATCACTATTTATAATTTTTATGACTGTTACGTCACATGCTACCCATTCCACCGCTCTATTACCCCAGGAAACTATATAGGTAGGTACTGTGCTATGTTTTATTAACCCGTTAAGTAAAAGACAGGGTTAAGTAGTACCCAATCTTAGGCGAGCGGGTGTTAGGAAACTCTGGCTATTTAACAGTTTTCCATATTAGAGAATGCTTTTAGCGTTAAGTCCGCCTTTTGTACCCAACTTGTGTGGTCAATAAAGTTTTTATAAATAAATAAATATTTAACAGAATTCCCTTTCCTTAAAAATTTTCATCTACTATAGCTGTTCTGGGCGGCCGGAGGAAGAAAGAAGATAGTATTCATTAATTCTCACTATTAACCGGACTGTAAAATAAAACATAATTTTACCCATTCTGAAGGGTTCGTGACGTAGTTGAGACTCAGCATGGTATTCGATACGTTTGTGCAGATGACGTACAATACTTCAAAACACAGGCGTAGCATGCTGTAAGGATGAATGGATAGTGGATGGTCCAAGTACTGGCGGTACTTCTCAGCACTTAGGGCTGCGTACGATCTATAAGAGAAACGGATATTTGATAAGAAAGAAATCTAATCCTCAAACATATAAATGAGGTGCATTAAAGTGTTTTGTTATATTAAACATTTATTAATCAATAAGCCTTATTTAAATAGATGGAGCACTTTCTCCTCTTCGAATTAAGTATGACCAATTAAGGAAAGCCTCCTTATTTTTGATTTTTATATTTCATGCTACATGGTGTAGGGGTAATGACAAAAAGTTTTACAAACTGTATTTCGCTCTACGTTTGAAGAACTTTATTTATGAGACTTTCCCTCAATATGATACAGCACAAATAATAATAATAATATAAACAGTGGTCCATGTTTGTTTATGCTGACTTCTCCGAAATAAATTGATACTTTGTATTGCCTCCATTTATACTCATACTCACTTGAACATGTTCCGGGCTCGCAAGTCATTAGTGCGTACGGTGGTGAGGTTCAGAAGCATCCTCTTCCACGCGGAGATTTGTACTCCAAAGGTGGTCATCTTATCATCTGGAAGGTGGCACTCGTGGTTTTGAAAGTAACGGGCGGGGATGATCGCGGTCACTGGTTTTTCGAAAAGTCTCTTGCGCTTTCTTAGCATGGTGAAAGCTTTTTGTTATTATTTAATTTAATCTATTATTTATTATTATATTTTTATTTGCGGTAAATGCCGCGCTTCTGACATGAAAATCTTTCAGTCAAAAATCATAGATTACGATAAATCATAGATTTGGTATATTTTTTGCTGTCTCTGTTCCGTGATTTTTTGCGTTAAATAGAAAAGATGAAATAGAAAAATTTCTTAGTTGAGAATATCACTGGCAAAAGCTGGAGCATACATTACTGAAAAAGCCACGGAACAGAGAAGAGCATTGTGAAAATTGGGCTATGTGGTTGTAAAACATTCTTACACAATTTTAAATTTTGAGATTTAACACGATCATCTTGGTTTTAGCTGAAATAAAAAAAAACTGCACTTCTTCTTTATAACGTGCCTCGTATAATCACATTTCTAGGGACTAAAATGTATCTACCATACATACATATTTTGAGAACATGTATGAAGTGAAACATAAAACTGTTGGTAAAAAATATATAATTTGTCTAGACACTAAGCGAGAAACCAAGGTATAACATTCTTCCCTATCCCCCATGCGCGTGCGCAAGTCGGCGAGCAGAACGTGGCGCTGATAAGGACCTCCGCCACGTTGTCGATGAGGATTAGTTTCCTGAAAGAAATTATTTAACATTATTGACTAGCCTTCCGCCAGCGTTTTCACCCGCGCGTAATTCCTTTTTTTAAATATCCCCACTCACCCCCCCACATTGCCGGCATCAAAAGTGTAAGCTTTCCAACAGTGAAAGAATTATTCAAATCGGTTCAGTAGTTTCGGAGCCTATTCAATACAAACAATGAATCAAATCTTTCCTCTTTATAATATTAGTATAGATTGGTTTATCTATTTAGCTTTTTTAGGGGAAGGGGATTGAGAGTGAGTAAAAATGGTCTTTACTAGCTTGTCAGTTGCCTGAATACGCGCTTTTCTAATCATCGAGCTTTTGATTTCAAGTGTAGGTATTTGGCTATCACATTAATTTGGTTAATATATAAATTCAAAATTTATGCAAATAAATAAGCTCACCCAAAACAAAATTCATAGTAAACGTAATCAAATATTGGCCTTTTACATTCGACGTTATCACATCTTGATATTGGACCATTACTAAGATCTCTTCTTATGAAATGAGGTAGACATGAGAAGTATTCATCTATTAAGTCCGTTGGTACATAATAGCCTTTACATTTTTTTGTTGCATTAGTAACATGGAGTGGTTTTGAAGTATTGTTGCCATTAATATCGAAGCTCATGTTATTATCAATATTGAATCCTTCGAATGTTTGTTGCAGATTCCTTATACGATCAACATTGTTGTAACTACGCCACGGAAACATTTCATCGGTATCTTTAGTTTGTCTTTTAGCAGTGTCACTAATAATCTGGTAAAATAGTCTTCTACTTAATTCGTACAGAGTTGGTGGAGAAGATCTTTTGGTTTCTAAAATATTCTCATGTTGTGGAGGAGTGTGGACATCGATCTCCCATTCTCTAGAGTCTTGGGTAAGTTTTAGTTTGATTTTATTTCTCTTAGTTGAATTCTGACAGGTGGGGTTACTCAAGCATCTGAAAGAACAAAAAATAAATAAACTATAATTTAATTTCGACTGTTACTTTATATTGAGTTGGTTAGTGGTTAGTCCCAAACTATCTGGATATACATAGTAGTTAAAGTATCTACTAGTTTCCAGTAATTGAAATTGCTGATTTCACGATTTTGTGTTTCGAAAGGGTATCTACTAAAAGGAAAGATCTTGAATAGTAATTCTGCGCAAATTGTCAAAAGTAAATATAAGTTACATAATTATGTTTGAGACAGACTCAAGCCAAGGGTACACGGTATCGCCTTTCGCAGCTAATTAAATTTTAATAAGCCTGTTAGCCATTTCGTCAAAGGCGAGATTAATATTTTACTGTAAAGACGGTTTGAGATAAATTTAGCTGTTTCATAATTGATATTTGTTATTTACTTTTGTACTATATCCAACCGAAAGACATACCGCAAGTAATTTACAGTACCTATCTTTTTAACTGAAGCAGGAAAAATGACAGTAATTTCGCTTGAAGCGTTGATTGTAGAAGTAACTTTTGATTTATAATAAACTTACAAAGTACTATTCATTAATAACTTAGAAAATATTTAAAAACCATAGTTGTTGTTTTTTGCAACAATCAAAAACACACTTAGGTACATTTTCTGTTTATGTTCAATGAGGATAAAGAAAGCGAAATGTGTGGATTTAATTTTAGATTATTTATCACCAAAAAGAATACCTACATCAAAATCTAGGGCGAAATTATTTAGTACAAATCGTCAAGCTTTTTGTCTTTTTAGCGTTTCCACTAATGACCTGCCAAAAAAGGCCCTGCGAGGAACTCAACAGTCGTTAAATTTTTTGTGACTATAAATTCAGGAAACGCTATTAAAGTATGTTAAGCGTTATATTGTCATGAAAAAGTTTATAGACCATGACAAGAGAAAATGAGCACCTTCAGGTTGAAGGTACCTTAATATCTCTTTTTTTTTCAAATCATTTAGCGAGGTAAGCCCATCTCCTATTTCCTTCAATTTGTTCTTTAGAAAATATCTCATACTTTTGTCCGCTCCGAGTAAATAGCTAAAGCACTTATTGTGTTATGGGTATCAGAAACAATAAAGGTACCTTCTACAAATATATACATATAATACAAATAAAAATGTTTATTACATAAATGCTTGTTCAGGGTGGAATACGAACCCACGACCCCTAGCGCTTAGGGCAGTCACTACCAAATGCGTCTTGAGCTCACTTTTTAAAGAGTGAAACAAAAGTAAATAGGTTAGGATAAAGGAAGACAGCTAGACGAATATAGCACAACAGACAAACAATAGTTAATTCACACTCCTAAAGATTTAACAGCTTCCCTATTGGCATATAAAAGTAGTAGTTGAGCACTTTAATTAGAGTCGCGTAAACATTTCTCTGGGATTGTTTTATACGTTAAAAGCATTGGTGTTACACATACCTCGAGCTAAGTAAGGTAATGGCTAGATGTAATCAAATGTTATGAGTACAATAATTGTGGAGGTAAAGGTGGGTATATAAAACTATCTTAAACCTTGCAGAAAAGAAGTGAGCTTTCATTCTTCTTTCAAGGCGTAAATGATATTTTAAAAACCGTTGAAGCGGGAACCATTTTGATCATAGTTATAAATGGTTAGTATTGGTTTCATCCATTCTTTCTCAATGTTAATTTTATGGAAACTGATACAAATTCTTTAGATTTTCCTCAAGAATAATTAAAGCTATGCTTAGCTTTTGCAACGCTAAGAAATTCGAAAAAAAAATTGTTATTAGTCACCAGTTACCCAATATTCAGACTCCTTGTCTGTTGCTCCCTAAACATATGATACCACAAAGCATAAGGTATCGACTTCAGACTGGTGTTCCTCCAAAATCTGAACTCGCAATGATGGTAGTTGTATACTGGCCTTTGCGGTAGCCATTGTAGTTGGTTATCTGAAAGATGAAAAATATTTATTACATTTACTGGTGAAAATTGTGTGTTGTGATAACTATAAACACGACAAAGAAATCGGAGTTTCGGATTTTATGCGCGCGCAATATACTCGTACGAAGTAACGCAATGAGGTGCATAATATGAGGTACGCTATATTACTCGTAATAAGTTTAACTTCCCATTGTCGTTGGTGTCAGGTGACAACCACGGTGACAACAAATCAACAAACTCAAATATTACCTCCAAAATTAATAAAGAGCGCCACGAGCCACCCCCATAAACTAATTTCAGACATCAATCAAAATCAGCATTACCACAGAGCAGAGCATAACATTGCGCCCTCAGAGTCGGCTCATTAGTTAACATTACCGGCCCGGTGGAACTGGCAATAGTTAAAACTGCGGTTCAACTGCTAACCGCTCTAGTTTACGTACGGTCGTAAAACACGGGAGACAGGACGACGTGCAGTGTAGGATGAACGCCAGTAAAGCGGATTTTTTAATAGACTTTGTTTTTGTTTGTGATGTGATTGCTTTAAAAAAAATTCCATAGTGCTCTGTTAAGGTGGTGCCACACGGATGTAGCGGCTGCCCGTGTGGCTCCACTCTTACAAAAGCACGAAAACATCTGCATTTTTATGTGATTTATAACGCAATAAAATCATTGAACGTTATTGTGTGCAATAATGAAATAGCTTATAATCTGAAAGTGACGGTAGTATTTCCAAGATATTTTTGCATGAGTGAAGTTCATGTAGGTAGTTCAGTTAATTCATGATCATAAAAGTCAACATTACCAGCCTGGTGGAACTGGCAATAGTTAAAACTGCGGTTCAACAGCTAACCGCTCTAGTTCACATACGCTCGTAAAGTATAGGAAGGCAGGACGACGTACAATATTAAGCACGCAGTGAGCAGTACACTAAAATTGGCCTATGCTTTAAAGGGGATTAAAGACCTGTTAGGTGGTGACCATGCCTTACTTGTGGTGGGTTTCTTGAGTTGAGTAAATGACTACATTTATAAAATTATAAAACATAGATTTCAAATTAACTAACATTTTATTCAAGAGAACTTCAGAAATGTTAAACATAATTTGATGTTAATCGCTAATAAAAGCTCTAAACATATTTTTAGTGCTTTGCACGGATCTTTAAAACAACTCGCTTTACTGCTGAACAGGTTATCTGTTACAAGACAGTAACAGTCACAAGCGCCAGATAACTGACTGTCTACGTTAAATCAAACTCTAACGCTTCCTCATTGATTCCGGTGACCTAATTGTGGGTGGTAAACTAAGTGAAACTGGGTTAATGCGTAACGTTCAGGTGTTGACACATCGATGTAATTAGATGTTGGATAAAAATTCGGAAATCAAAAATTATGATAATATTATGTACAAAGCTTTTTTCAATCGATTCAAATCGACAAAAATAGTATAATATCATAATATAATACAAAGTTACATTAAGAGAGTAGCAGGCATCTATAGTAGTTGTAATGGAACAGACACCTTTAGGAATGCATTTTTAATTTTTAGCACGGTACACGAACTAAATTGTTAAATAAATGCTCCTGTTCAACGTTAGATCATGCACAAAAAAGCAACGCTCATAAAATTACTCTAGGTAGGTACTTCCGTTAAAGAAACACTTTTGTCAGGTCACATCACTCAATAATTTAAGAAACAAAATGATTACCACAAACCGATAGATACCGAAGAGCGCGCAGCTCACTCAACCTCAGTGGTAATTCCGTCAATTCATTCTCATCTAATATAAGGAACTTTAGGCTTCTCATCTCCCCAATTTCATCTGGGACACGTCGCAGCCTATTCCCACTTATATCTAAACACTTCAAACATCTCAAGTTCGATATCTCACTTGGCAATTCCGATATGTCATTCCCACTTAGATATAAGCTTTCCAAATTTTCCAATCTGCAGATTTCTTTCGGCACTTGCGATATCAAATTCTCTTTCAAATAGATGTCTGTTACTTCTAGTTCTTCCTCTTTTAGTCTTTGAAGAGGAAACTCTGTGAAACCTCTGTAGTTCCAATGTAGTACTGTTGCAGGTAGCATTTCTGGGTAGTCCATGTTTTTTTTTCGTGTTTCTCAGGCACCTTCTTCCATTGATATCGAGAAATTTTGTTCTCAAGTCATTAGAAGCAGAGATTTCATATCTTTCCAAGTTCAGTCACAGTGTCCGAGTCAATATTTATTATAATTCAAAAAGATTCATGAGGTTATCTGTGACATACGATACGATTTTCGCTTCGGACGAACATATTATGTTACGTAAATGTAAACACACCGTGTAATGTAAAGGCTGGCACGAGTTCCCAATATTCCCGCGGCGGGAAGACTGCATCCCACCGCCGCTGTGTAAGCCGTGAATTATTTTTAAAACTATAACAAGGTCTCTGCTATTGAAATTTTCGTCAAAATAACTCCGCTGATTTAGAAATGTGCTAACTTGCGGTTTAGTGAAATTATGCGGCCAGGAAATGAATGCTTTTACAAATATAAATTTTATTTGATTTTGAAAGCAGTTTAGTTACCAACAGAGCTTTTTCCTTTACCAGGCGTTTCATCTCGATCTAGGTAGTACCATGATTAAAGATATTTATTATTATGTCAAGTCCAGTTATAATGGAGTGATGGCCATCAAAGCTTTATTAAAATATTGTTATTTTTGGGTTTGCTACTTAGGTGTGTTATTTCTCTTTTACCGCTATCTAATCTGTAAAATGTTGTGGTAAAACTGCAAACAGAAATCATGAAAAGGCTTGTTGATTCAGGTTCCTAATTAATGGCGTTAAGGGATGCAAAAAGCGCATCAAAAAGCATCCGCTAACCAGTATTGATAGCATTGATACAAACAGAGAGGACGCTTCAGTTTCACGCCTGTTGTCATAGCCACCGTATCGTAAAGCTGAGTAAAGCCCTAACGTAATCAGCCATTATACTGCAGTAGCCATTATAAAACATTACACACGTATATTATATTATTTACTTTGCTACTCGTATCATCGCATGTTTTAATCCTACTAATATTATTAATGCGAAAGTCCAGACTTTCCATCCAGATGGAAACATCCAAGTTTGGATGTTTGCTAATCAATCACGCCTAAACGGCTGAACGGATTTAGATGAAATTTGTCTCACCTACCTATAGTTTATAACCCGGACTAGGACATAGGCTATAAAATTCCTACGGGAAACGTCATTTCCGCGGAATATTTGAAAAAAGAAATTACGCGCGGGTGAAACCGCGGGCGGAAAGCTAGTATTAAATATTTTTTAAACGATTCTAGCCTTATTAATTCAAAGATGACGCTCGCGCGCTCTTGTATAATGTTTCTGTTTTCTTTATTGATGATCGATCTATGAAAATATTCTGCACTTTTTTAAAGATAACCAGAACATTACGCTGCGTTTCTTCACAATTTCCACGCGCTTCCCCATTATTATTCTTTTGATCCTACCTTGAAAAAGGCTACAAACGAGTACGTCAGGTGTCGCGTGTGTTTTTGTTCGCTTATTTATAGCGTGGCTCAAGGCAAAGCCAATATCGAGAGTGATATCTTCTGTTGGGACTAGTCTGGCGGTAGTCCAAACCCGGTGTTTATCCTCTTGCACGAGTAGCTGGTTATCAAACTCTAGTTATAAATGTAGAATAATATTCTTTTTTGATAATTAGTTATGAAACAGTGAAAAAAAGTCTGTTTATGTAGCCGGTTATCAAACTTGAGTTACGAATATGGCTGAAGGGGAGAACGCGGCATGCCGCGTGTAAACAAATGACGTAGTTGGTCGTTAGGATAGGAGTGCTTAGTCTGGGAGTCTCAATGTAAAGAAAATTAAAAAAAAAATACTACGAGACCTTTCAGTCAGTAATCACAGCGGAGAATAAACCCTCAAGGGGTTTCATAAGCCTATCTCTTACATAAATCTGTCCCTTTTTGGGATAAATGCTATCCTATGTACGCTCATACATATACAATGTTGCATCTAAATTACTTAGGGGTTTAGTAGGTATACAAATTAATGAATCAATGCTCTGAGCATCCGATTATTAGTGTTTTTGAACCATTGAACTACAAATATTTTGAACTCTCTTTTTTAATCCGTGCTGCTAAATATCTCATAATGGTGACCGCAATATACGGTCTCATTAATTTAACCTTCATTGTCGTCGGACTTGAGTTAAACGTAAAATTATTACCTATTTGAAAAAATACCGTTTAATAATTTATAGTACTGCACATAGACTTAGTTACATAGATAATATTAATTCCATGGTACTGCATAACTGCACCCTTCTCTCTCTTAGGGAAAGTGAGGGGATGTCAGGTGATACTTCAAGTGTTGCGTGTTTTTTTGTCTTACTTTTTCATAGCGTGGCTCAAGGCAAAGCAAATATCGGGAGCGATGTCTCCAGTGTCGGAAGCGAATCTGGCGCTTGTCCAAATCCAGTGTTTTATCAGCACGCACGAGAATGCGTCTTACCGTGTGTAAACAAGTGGGATGACGGACCTGGGTCGTTTGGTCATCATGGGTGCTTGCTTTGACCGTAGACTAAATAGCACTTAGCAAGCCAGTTCCCCCTTAAACCCATTTTTAGGTTTAGTTACTAAGCAAGAGTTTTTATGTAAAGAACAAAAAAGTTCTTTTAGCAAGACGTATATAACCGACCAAATCAGGGAATATTCACACGTTCACAGAACTACCAGTAATTATGTTTAATGTTTGGTAAGAATTGTAAATCTTAGTATGCCACGGGAAGAGAACTACTTCTTCCATCCGCATCTGTCATAATTATGTCCTTCTTCGCATTTTATTTATCTAATACCACATACTGATGCAATTTTCTACTACATATTTTGTAGAATAAGCCGTATGAATTAATAAAATTGGCGCCTTGAACTTTAATCACAGTTAAAAAACATGTTTTGTATCTATAATCAAATTTTATAAATTCTGGATGTGCAAGGTTGACTCCATCTTTAAATAAACACATTTGGGTTTGATTATAATTTCCTTTATTCACGAAGTCTTAGACATTTATTTGTGTACAAAGTTATCTAATAAGTGCTTTACAAAGGACAGTCGATCAAATTGCAAATATCGGTAAATATTAATATCACACTAATCAGTACAGAACACTACGCATAGTTCAGACTTAATTTTGTTTTAAAACGTTTTCCGAAAGATCTCATTAGAATATAGGAAGTAATTGAACATACCTGGATTTTTTACTTATCACTAAAATGTAAAATGAAACACGCTTTACTACTTTTGAAAAAATGAAGCTAAAAGGGCTAAAATACCAGAAAAAAATATAATGTTATTTGCTCGGAGAAAGCCCAGCGTTTTCTTCCGAAGCAGGCAGTGTATGCTCCAAATTTTGGCAAGTCTAGACACAATAGAGCGCCTGACATCTGACCTCCGTAGGTAACCCTTGATACACCTACACCAATTGGTTCATTGTAACACAGCCGTTCCACTATGCTTATGACTACATAGGTATTTGTCTCACTATTCGTTTATTCACACGCAACGAGTTTCTTGTAGGTGAATACCTATTACCGAGACCATATTTGTTTGATGACTCTATTTCTATTTTTCCAAGTTATAATGAAACGGAAAGTCTTAAAACGCTAATGACTGATAAACTCTTGAAGGTAGTTCTTTAGCAAGTCATAACAGTATCTTCACCTAAAATGTTAGGTGGTAATTCGATATCCGTTAAAATACTTATTTTTTTAATCTTAGTTTTAAATACTGAATTTCGAAACATTATAGGAAGTTAGGCCTCTAATACCTGTTTATGGATGCAATATTATTTAATTTTGATTATTAGTTAATATCTGAAATTCATTGAAATCTCTCTTGCGTTTTTTTCATGATATTACACTAGCTTAGTGTACTGTTTGCTTATTACGTGATATCGGCTCACTGCTCTGACGTCACTCGCACGTCCGTCCTGCTCCGTGTCCACCAATGAAGTCCCCCGGCGGGCGGGCTGTATGCCCTTTTATAGGGAGAGGCCCCCACTCGCCGCTACCCAGGTAAGCGGCGTGTGGGCATGAGACGATCGTTCTTTTAAGTATCATATTCACATACACTACATCTCTTCCTTATTTTAATGAATTTGAATTAATTGCATGAGTTTGTGGTTTAAACAGGAGATCTCTCGTTCTAATTCCGTTCCAAACAAAATATATGGGGATGAGCGTGATATCGCTGGATGTATTCACTCGTCGGTGATTGGAAATAGAATGTCCGCAAAATGGGTTATATTCTCAAAAAAAAGAAACTAAACTGACTTCCGTTTAGATATGCAATAGTGTTGCCCCTCAAATTAAAATCAAAAATGAACGGACGTCCTCTTTCTTATTTTAATTAATTTTAACGACGTCCGGCAAGCCAATACTACCATTAAAAGAATTTAAACTTTAGGTTAGTGACTACTAGTTAGTACTAGTGCTGCCACCATGAAGTTAAAAGGGAATCACACTGGCTTCCGGTAACTGTCAGTTAAAAAGAATTAAAAGTAACGATGATCACGCCATCTTTACAATCGAGTTGGAACTAAAATAAGAAATCAAATCGATTATAGGATTGAAATTTTACGGTCTCGTAATCATCAAGGTGGACGTTCTCCGACACGGCCATTCTGACAGCGTCACGCGTCCTCGCGTTGGTGTTCAATCTGAATAAACAACAACCTCCCTGCCATGCAGCGACGGACTGCTGCGCTACCGCAGCTCGGGCAGCGGCCTTTCTCTTTGGCCTCGTCAGGAACGGGGCATATGTGTCCTCCGAGGTCATCCCCAGCCTGCCGCGCTGCAGAGGTGGACGGCGGCTCGCTGGCCGGACTGGCGGGAGCAGTCTCTCGTCCTTCTCCAGCACCTCGAACCGGACGTCGAGCATGGCCCCGATCTGGGACACAATGCTGGACTGCTCCGTGGGCGCCTCAGACACGTTGACATCCATGGGCATGTGCCCGGACGGAACCTCTGACCGGATGGCCTTAAAGGCCTCGACTTCGCGGCAAAACTCTGATACTCCCTCTGGAGCCGTATTCAGCTTACGGACTTCGTTGTCCGTGGTACGAAGCCGCAACTCCTCTACGGAGGCCCACTGCACGATGGTGTTGGTGGCGGCCGTGACGTTCCGCAAGATCTTGTAGTCTCTTAATCAGCGATTATTTTAAAAACTACACTTGACCAGCGATACCACATAACCAGTAATAGGTTGTATTGTTGGACTTATTTATTTATTTATTTATCAAACATCTTAAAGCTAACAGAATTAATTCCAAAACGCTTAAAGATAAATGACATTACAAATTAAATTAAATTAAATTAAATTAACAAATTAAATTAAATCAAATTAGAACGTATATTACAATTGAAATTAATAGGTACAATGTCAATCAAAATCATTTCAATTAATTTCATGTTATACAAATAAATATGTCAAAAGTATAAATTACATTACAATTGAAATTAAAATAGAATAAAATATAATACTTAGGCACAATGTCAATCTAAATCATTGCAATCAATTTACATGTCATACAAATAAATATGTCAAAAGTATATAATAGTCAATAATTGTCATTTAATATTTTCCAAAATTGATAAAAGAGATGTCCTAAACTATCTGCAAACAGATCGATTGCATAGTGGATGTGCGCCGCACACTCTTCGTTTGTACCGGAGCTACGACTACACACCAACATATGCAGCTAGAGGTTATGAAACCAGGTTGAAGAAAGGGACAAATAATTTTGACATTAGGCATTAAGCTCCTTACGCTCAGCAGCTTCAGGGGGTCACTAACCGGTACAGACACACCTCGAAAATTCAGAGTTAAGTGTAAAGTACTCCGTTTACCAACACTGTTAACCATGGTCTCTCTCTCTCTGGGACTGGATCTCAGCCACGCTGGCTCGGGCAGTGGATAAATACTGCAGAAGAACAAAATCACCTACAGCAAAACGTTGAACTTTCGCCTTTGTGCTGTCAATATGAGACTTGTCATAGCTAGAGTTTTTATCCATGCTAGTAACAGCTTGTCCGCGAACAGCATCGGTGTCTACGATAGGCTCATCGTTAAGAAGTTCCAAAGGCCTAGCAACTTTTCCTATAAACAGTTCAAGGGGACTTGACTTAGTGACCCTGTTGATGGTACAACTAACTCCACGCAAGCTGAACATCAGGGAGAGCATCTTGCCATGACGCTCTTTGCTGGACTCGACAGCGGTCGGCGTTTTTTTTTTTTTTCAGAGGGCTCATGACCCGTTTGACCTGACCTTTCGCACAAGAGTTACCACTAGCAATGAAATGCAAGGTGATACCATAAGACTTACAAAACTCCTTGAAAACAGTACTCGCAAAACACCGGCCCTGATCGGCAATGATACGCTTAGGGGCACCAAATAAAAAAGGGTGATTTTTCCTAACGACTTCATGTACTTGTGGACTCCACTTATACGGCATACGATACACGGTCTTATTTGTATCTACTAGTCGAATCTCTAACAGGTTCACGTAAGCATGACCATAAGGTGTTCCAGAGACGAATATTCCTAAAACTCCTTTAGTAGGTTCACAAGTTTAGGCTTGGACTCTATGGGAACACCCGTGCCTATCTTATTAAAATCAATTATACTAGAGCTAGAAGTAACACAAAAGTTAACTATCAATGATAGTAAAATGAAAATGTCAATAATCGAACATAATATTGTCGTAAGTATTTGTCCAGAAAAACATGAAAAAGAACATCATCTTGGTCTTATCTCTCCACTACTGATAACGTATCCTAAGTATTCTACCTCCCGTTTTAAGAAGGAACACTTCCTCTCAGTAGGAATCGAAAGAACAGTTGAAAGACCCTCAAGAGCTGCTTCAGCGGTCGTGGCCAGCACTAACACAGTAGTGAAGTAGCCCACCATGCAAACGAGCTATCTGATCGGAAATTAAGGACAGCGGAAACCTATCGGGAACTGTGTTATCGTTGAGTTTTCGATAATCGACACAGAGTCTATCACTTCCATTATTTTCCTTTACAAGGAGAATGGGGCTCGCAACGGCGATAAACTGAGGCGAACTACACCGGCCTGCGGCATCAATACGTTCGCGTACCACACTCCGTTCTTCAGTCGACAAACGGTTTTATTTGGATCCCTTAATTCAATCTGCATAGGTTTAGTCTAGCCACGGTGATTAGGGATACCGGAAGCAAAGTGGTGTTAAATTTATCTGTAATAGCATCAAGTTGAGGTCTTACATCGGGGGAAACATCTGTGTCTATCAAAACTAAACCACTATCACAAAAGTCTTGAACTTGACAGGTATTTAACAACATTCACTTTCGCAAATGACCAAACGCCAAACGACGACCTCCGCCCAAGCCCGACGATCAACATCTATGTACATACATATATCAAATATTAGCTGGGACCAACAGCCCAACGTGTCCTCCGAAACACGGAGACACTCAAAACAAATGTCACTAAATGCGGTCAGGATGGCCACCCATCCCTTCACTTTCCGCGGCGATACAGCTTGAATTTCGCTATCGCAAAACATCTAACCACAAAACGGGCACCTGTAAATAAAATATCAATGGTTAATCAACGGGCGTCACCCGGAACTTGCAGTCATAACCGGGTACTATCCGCGTTATGCCGCTTTAACGGGCGTCATTCGTGTTATGACATTTCAACGGGCGTCACCCGGAACTTGCAGTCATAACCGGGTATTACCCGCGTTATGCCGCTTTAACGGGCGTCATTCGTGTTATGACATTTCAACGGGCGTCACCCGGAACTTGCAGTCATAACCGGGTATTACCCGCGTTATGCCGCTTTAACGGGCGTCATTCGTGTTATGACATTTCAACGGGCGTCACCCGGAACTTGCAGTCATAACCGGGTATTACCCGCGTTATGCCGCTTTAACGGGCGTCATTCGTGTTATGACATTTCAACGGGCGTCACCCGACAACATCTAGCCATAACACGGGCATCATCCATGCTATGACTGATGTTTTTTTTTTTTTTTTCAATTCCGTATTATTAAAAGTTGAACGAATCCGGGCCGCGCCCCAGAAATTAATATACTGGTTTACTTGTAGTAATAGTAATTTTACTGTTAAATTACAAGGCAATAATTACATTTTAATTTTAATAAATTCAGTGGTATAATTTTTTCTTTACCCGCAATAAACACGGAATTCGAACTATTTATTGTTCTAGTTCCCATTATGTATTTTAGTCAATGGACAACCGACAGTTTTTTCCATATCATAGTAATTAGCAGGTTGGTGGCCTATTCGGGATAAGAGTTAGGTTCAGTTTAGATCAAAACGAAGTGAAAGTTGACAGGGGAAGCTTCAGCAACTTTTTGTTTACATGACTTTGATCTCTCCCGCAGTTTATGCTTACATAACTTTGTAATATTCCGTCTTTCAAACCGGCGCATTGAGACTGGAGTTGAACAGTAACTGTAACTTTCTTCGTTATTTAGTACTTCTTTATAATTGTACACCCAATTATTTTTACATACGTGAAGCCAATCTTAATCGATTACTCACAAACTACAAAATTGAAATTGTGTTCCAGTTTTTCATTACTTTTATACGTCATAATTATGCAACATAGAAATAACTACGTTTATGTTTTATACAACTTGCGCTTCCAATTCTATGTGATAATTAATTATTTATGCAACTTTGATACCGATATATTGTAAACGGAGAGTAATTACACGCCACACACAAATCGAGAGTGAATTCGCAACTTATTCCCTTGGTTTAAATACCGCTTATCGGGCGGGAAAGTATACAAAACAAAATGTACTTCAGGTACGTTTTAGTTAATAAATTATTTTACAAAAAAAAATATTATTATATAAATTGCATTGTAATAGATTATATTCTGTATATTTATTAATTTTTTATCGAATATCTATTATAGTTTCAGATTACTCAAACATTGAAGAATATATTTACTCCGTACCGGAAATAGCCGCCATTACAAAAATATTTTAAGATCAGAAACATTAATCATATATTTTTCTATCAATTCTTGAGAATAATTAAATAATCATATTTACTTTAATATTTTATGACCTTATAACAAATAAAATAATAGCATTTGCTATGTAGTGATTTCTGATATTTACACGGTTACTACTCATATACGCGAGTTTTCATCCGTTTAAAGTTGTTTTTATTTAATGAGCATTCGCTATGACTTTTTTTTTTTTTTTTTAACGGGTATTTCTGTTTTAATATTTTCCAGTAATAACATAAACACTGGGTACTCACGGACTCGTCGCCAAAATGTACTGTTTGCTTATTACGTGATATCGGCTCACTGCTCTGACGTCACTCGCACGTCCGTCCTGCTCCGTGTCCACCAATGAAGTCCCCCGGCGGGCGGGCTGTATGCCCTTTTATAGGGAGAGGCCCCCACTCGCCGCTACCCAGGTAAGCGGCGTGTGGGCATGAGACGATCGTTCTTTTAAGTATCATATTCACATACACTACACTTAGAATTATTATTTTTATCTATGAAATAAACAACAGAATTGATCAAAGAACTTTTGGTCAATAATGTAATCTTATTAGTACAAGAAATTATATTTTATGAATAGTTTAAGATCTTAGGATTTTTATAAATTTTACACAATATTAACTTGCTTGAGATTACATCACTGCATCACAAATTAACTTGCGATACAATTTACGCAAGCTCTCTTTTTTAAAAACAGCCAAAGACTAGATAAACAGATTAAAAAGATTATAAATTGAGCGAGAGTTACAGTCCATATTTTCGGGATAGGTAAAGCACTATTCAAATCTAAGGACAATTTTCTGCAAACTTATTTGTACAGATTACATCATAATATATTGAAAAGATACTCTCGAATTTGTACAGATTTATTGTGAAACTTTAATGATTAAATGACTTTTAGAATGGCCTTTTAAATGTATTAATTAATTGAAGACGAGGCAAATTCGAATGCCTTTTTAATTTTTATTTAGTAAAATTTCTGCTACAATTACCTAGTTAAGTAATTCCCTTTATGAATGTAACTGTTAATAATTCTAGTAGTTATTTTATAGTCACACTCCAAGAAACCTACCTAATTAGTAAAATATTATAAAAAAATCATTTAAATATCACTTTCAGTAATATTTCTATAAAACTATGAAATATGTTATAGAAATAATAAGAAAAAGGAAAACATTCATTCTATAGGTAACTACGTACACTTACAAATATTCAAAAGTCTTATCATTATTTAAGGAAAGATTATTTAATAACCTTTAAAAATAACACACAATAGATTTAAGAATCTTAGAGAACAATATAGGCACCATCAAATGCTATTTAAATGGTTGTATCGGAGGGTTAATTTAAAAGTAGCAGAAATATTTTTATAATTCCTTGACATACGTATCTAATTACTAGAACAAAACTGTTGTAAAATAAAGCTCGACATAAATAATAATCACAAAACATGAAATTACTATGAAACAAAACAATAGTTTACAAACTAGAAGAAAAGTTTGTACCGAAATAATATCTAAACTGTACAGTGGACAGCACAACAACCTACCTTATCTATCAAAATAATATCTTAATCTATCTATATAAATAAAAATGAATTGCTGGTCGTAAGTCTCGCTAAAACTCGAGAACGGCTAAACCGATTTGACTAATTTTAGTCTTATAATATTCGTGGAAGTCCAGGGAAGGTTTAAACGATGAGAATATGAAAAAATAGGGTTCAAATTCATATGGTATAAATTAAGAGGTAAGTGATACGAAGTTCACCGGGTCAGCTAGTTAAAATATAAATCTATGTTATCTATGCAATGGATACTAAACTGAAAAATTTGTTATGGAAAGACAGATTGGGATGGTTTGATGTGCTGCTTACCTTTTTTCCTTTTTTGATATTGAAAATTTCAACTAAAAGTGAAGAACTTCAACTGTAAGGGAATTAACTACAACTATAAGGTAAATTAGTTGAACTGAAAAATATTGATTTGCAACAGTTTTGTACTAGCAGATATGTTGGCATACAAAGGCTGATTCCATATTCGTCAGACGGTAAGCTAATATCTCCGAATGATCCTGACGCGACGTCCCCTCCCGTCCTCGTCATCGCTGTCGACTGACTGCTGTCGGTGACCCAGCATCAGGGCTTGGACCTCAGGGTTCTGCGGCAGAACGGGGAAAGACGAGCGACGCACCATAGGGGCTGGACGACCTCCTATGAAAAACAATCTGTTAGACTCGTAATGTCATAGGTTTGTAGGATTCCATTTGTAGTCTTTTGGACTTTAGAAATAATATATCATAAAATAGGAGTAGTATAATTTCATTTCCCTTTTAAAGTATATCTGCTAAAATTGCATTACTTCCTTACGTATTATTTAAAGTAATAGTTAGTATCTAACGCTATAGAGTTTAAGTACAGATCGTTCACGATAAGAAGTCCTTTAGCCGCTATATTGGTACTATTGTTTTTCAATACTTTTAATCTGTTTTTGACAGATTTGCAAAGCGTAGGCAATGCTGCCAATATGGCGGCTAAAGGACAACTTATGGTGAACAGACTGTATATGGAGCTAAAATTATCCCCTGACATTATAACGATATTTGTAACAATTCCTTTAAGAAAAAAGCATCGGAAAAAAATATGATTTGCGTACCGTAGGAATCACGCCGTTGTTTTAAATTTCTATACAACTTAGTGTTAACCACCTTTTTACAAAAGCAAAGTATCATAATTTTAAATCAGTTACTCTTATGCAAATCATCGATAGTAATTAAATAAAGCTTTTAAGATAAGACAAAAAATTGTTAAATAGTTTAATAAGCCCCAAAAAATAATATCAATGATTTACATGATCTATGCCGTGTACTATTATAAAGAAATTGCAAAATGCGCATCGAGTATATTTGGGAAAATAAGAAACATGTAGGTACTATGTTGTTTAATAAATGGAAATTGCAGACGGAAGAAAAATAACTAAGAAAAAAGAAACGGGTACATTTGGTCAATAAATTCTTCAGTACAAAATCAGGTTGGTGGAATAAAAACTTACTAGTTAGATAATCAATAAATTGTTATTACGGGCGGAAGTGGTTCTATATCCCTTTCAGCTACAATGCAATGAATTTATAAAACGTACGCAATTAGTATTGAATGTAGGGATTTCCTTTGTAAGGGCACAAGCCAATTAGTGGAAGAATAGGTGCGCCGTTGAGGCAACGATTCTAGATAGTGTTATATCTATCATATCTATAGAGTATACTGTTGAACAATTGAATATCTGCCCAGCTATATAATATCATCATATCGTTTGTACATTATGGTTAGGTCTGACCATATCTATTTCTATACATCAGACATCTCAATTGTAGCTGGTTGTACCCATGAAGTTTTTTTTAGCTTTATGTTGGTTACAGTTTGCATTTTTGACTTATTTAGAATTCTCTGTCTTTTTCTGTTCCGTGAGAAATCCGACAATGTTATTATATATAAGTAAATAAAAAGTAGACAATGATTTCATGAACAACTATTGTCACATCTTATGGACGGACTTGTCAAATTGTCAAATATGTACAAAACGTGGTACTGCAGTGGTCTCATTGTTAATTCAGGTACCAATATTGGATACGTGATTAATCGAATGGAAGACATGTTCAGTAGGCTGTGAATGCAAACTCTCGGTTCTAAATTGATTAAATTTCATTGGTTATATGTATATAACTTGGTACTATGGTATCTAAATAATTAAAAAGCAAATGAACATTTTAAAGATGCAAAACATAATAATAAGCAATTAATGTGCTGTCTACTGTCAACTACATTACGTGTTATTTTTAATTACCTGAAAATCTTTTTCAGTCGTCAGACAGACCTTGTTTTGAACAGAGATTAAACAATAATAGAAGAGACAGATTAGAATTTGAATAAATCATAAACATTGAACATACATACAATATGAAAAAGATAGCACCATTGTTTTATGTAGTCTTTTACAGTTATGAATAGAAATAACAGCAATATTTTGATTGTTTAAATATTTTTGAAGGCAATTAAAGATGTAGCTGTATCGTTTATGTGGTTTTACACTAAACATTAGATTTAGTGTTGTCACCACTATGATTCCGTTACAACTATACGTCCAAACAGCCTCAAAAACTGTTATAAAAAACATGACATACCAATGAGCTTAGTAGCGGACTGCCTTTTCACAAGTCTGGGTTCCACTGCAGCAATTTCGCTGATAGATGCTGGGGCCGATCCTTCACCTTGACTCTTCCTTGGATTTTCACTCAAATATGAATTAATCGAATCACCTCTGGTGTACGGTTTTGCTTGACGAACAGGCTTTTTCTCCTCTTCTTTGCTTACAAACGATTCGGCAATCTGGAACAGTTGTTGACCAAATTTGCTAGACTCCCGTCGAAGTGTCTTTTTGTTTGCAAATTCCGCTAGGGATTGTCTTCTCTCTCCATTTGGGTTGAGCTGTCTTTTCACTTTTTCTTCTTCCTTCACTTTCAGCACGTCTAGAATAGCATTCACCGTCAGTATGACTAGAAACACAGCTATTCCAAACATCGCTAACGCGTTGTTGCTGGCATTAATTTCTTCCATCCTTTTTTTCTTAGATTTTTTAACTGGATGTTTTTCTGTAAATATTTGGAGAACGCTGCATCCGTCTTTCAAAACTAGTGGAATGATTTTAGCTTTCACATTTCGCTTAATTTTTTCAACGGAATTACCGCTGAATGTCTCGGTTTGGATCTCTTTAGTCGCTTGCGGGATTTCTGCAGCGTTTGCTTCACCATTATCCTTCATAAACCACATATGAACACTGTACATACAGTAGGCGATCGCGGAGAGAATAAAAAACAAGATCTTACGTTCGTTCATGTTTACATCGCAAAAGCGTTGGTTTGTTTTGACAAGGAACCGCGCGTGCGTGTAAATTCTATTCGCGTACTGAACTATATTGTTTGATGATTTGTAAGCTTATTTTTATTTATGATCATTTTTATGTTTTCCGGTTTTTTGGGAGTGATTTTTGAAACTGTGATGGACACGTTTACCGTGCCATGTCTTGTTTTGTGTGAGGTGGTCGGGAGTGATTGCGCATGTGCAGACGGCAGCTGGAATGGGTCGAACTTCGAGCCGTGCCTCACTAAGACGCCATTGCGACGTCCCCGGCTACCGTACCCTGTTACCTGTCATACGGTATGAAATTTCAAAATTGACAAAGTTGCCAAACCGTCACCAAGTGAGTTAGGTCCCATTATTAATATCATTATTATTATTAGGTCCCATACACTTCAATAATAACTGCGTGGATACGGTAGCCAGCAACGGTACCATAGGCGTCCTAATGAGGAAGGGCACTTCCAGCGCGTACCGTGGATTCACGATTGAAACAAACGCTTGTTACGAACGTTAGACAAATGATAAGGGCCACGTTGATTAGATCTTTGTCGGTAGCGAGACCGTTTTTTTATTTATTTATCTGAATTTGGCGCTGTAGCTTTTATCATATTCATTAGAGGGCGAGTTATCTACAATAGATAAGAATTCAATTTCAATACCATTTTATCATTTATTGATCTCCTGCATTTTATTGTTATTACGTCATAGAATTTGTAGGACAGTTAGCGTAATAAAAACCGGCCAAGTGCGAGTCGGACTCGCCCATGAAGGGTTCCGTAGCAGCAAGTATCATCATAATATAAAAGTTCTTGTAGTTCTTTGTAAGTTGGATCGATGTTTTTATATTTGAGTTGATTGAATGAGAGGAAAATTGCGGTTTACGATTTATGACGTATAAAAAAAACTAATTACTTGATCTCGTTCAAACCAATTTTCAATGGAAGTTTGCATGGTACTGTACATCATATATTTTTTTTAGGTTTATCGTTCTTTTATTTTAGAACTTACAGGGGGGGGGGGGTTTTACCACTTTGGAAGTGTCTCTCGCGCAAACTATTCCGTTTAGAAAAAAATGATATAAGAAACCTTATTATCATTTTTAAAGACCTATCCATAGATACCCCACACGTAAGGGTTTGATGAAAAAAAATTTTTTGAGTTTCAGTTCTAAGTATGGGGAGCCCTTAAAATTTATAAACTAATGACTTGGTCTCGTTCAAACCAATTTTCAATGGAAGTTTGCATAATAATGTACATCATATATTTTTTTTTAGATTTATCGTTCTCTTATTTTAGAAGATAGAGGGGGGGGGGACCATCATTTTACCACTTTGGAAGTGTCTCTCGCGCAAACTATTCAGTTTAGAAAAAAATGAAATAAGAAACCTTATTATCATTTTTAAAGACCTATCCATAGATACCCCACACGAAAGGGTTTGATGAAAAAAAAGATTTTGAGTTTCAGTTTTAAGTATGGGGAGCCCCCTAAATTTATTATTATTTTTCTATTTTTGTATGAAAATCTTAATGCGGTTCACAGAATTCATCTACTTACCAATTTTCAACAGTATAGCTCTTATAGTTTCGGTAAAAAGTGGCTGTGACATACGGACGGACAGACAGACAGACAGACATGACGAATCCATAAGGGTTCCGTTTTTTGCCATTTGGCTACGGAACCCTAAAAACAATATTTTTTTCTATTTCATTTTAATTCTTTTTCAAGGAAGTATTTTACAGTCCAGACGAGTATGTCTAGATGCAAAGATTTATTGTTTGTTTTTTTGAAGTCATCGTGCTTAAGGTAAATAAATTAATTAATTAATCAACAACACCAATATTTTATTTTTAGTCAAAGTAGACAAAAAATTTAAAATTACCCGATAAAATTTTAAACTTTTCCAAATATTATATTAAATCATTTAAAACATTTCACTTAAAATTTAATTTCTATCTTTCCTCCTTACTAATCTTATCACTGAATTCGTAAATAAAACTGAAAAAGGCGTAGAGGAAACGTTTAATTTTAGAAAGCACTTTAGATTACGACAGCGGAAAATGGGTTGTCGATCGACATACGTGCGTGATAATGTCTACTATAGCTATGAAAATAGACATCATATCGCTTACGAAAATGGAGTATCTATACAAGACAGCAAAAAGATCGTAATTTAATTATAAATGGACTTATGCAATCGGAATATACATAATTATATACATTGATCTTTGCATTACCTTTTACAACATTAAAAATATATACAAAAAAGAACTAAACATTTAAAAGTTAGCAACTTTCTGTATGGACAGAAAATCGCAGACAAAAAACATAGATATGTTATTCATACTAACCTCCTAATTTATTATGCTAGATGCATCGTCAAGTCCTCTAGCTTTCTAGGTTAGGAGATCTTAGTATCGAGTTCCAAACACCGCCCGCAGGTTAGATAATTAATCTTAAGAGTTTAAGTTCTCGTCTCTTCTCTAAAAAAAAAAAGGTGCCTCAGTAACAAATTAGGTAACAACTCTTGCACGACTCACGAGCATATAGAGCAGAGATATAAGAGCTATAAATATAGTCTTGGTGCTAATACGAAGTAAAAGTTGCTTTTGAGAGCAAACATGAAGTACCTCGTTGCAAACTTCGGCGCTGAAGAAAGATTTCGAATTATTAAGGAATCCTTAATCGCGCAAAATACAACATACCAAGATCTTACATGGGACTCTGGTTTCTAATTTAATCCGTATACGCTAAAATAATAATAAAAAAAACCATCCTGAATTCAGTTGTTTCTCTTGCCCTCTTCCATAGAAATCCAATTGTACAAAAGGTAAAAGAAATTTAAAAAGTAAAAAGAAAAAATTGTAAGAAGAAGGGATAGTCTTGGTACAATTATTATGGTATCCAATTGTTTAGTTCAATTGGTAATGTTTCTGCAACTGCACAAGCTGCATACGGCGCCTGCGGTGTAATTTGTCTACGTGCGTAGATTCGGAACATACTAATTGTATTTGCGATGGTTCTGCGCCTCGAGGTATTTGGCAGTCTTAAGAGCAAGCCGTACTACTGCTAACATCAAGAATTTTTGGTGTAGTTGCTTGTTACCTGCCGGGGAATATGATGTAGCACTCACTCGGTTGCCTGATGTACTGGTCGTGGGTACGATTCCCACGGGGAGCATCACTTTGTGTAATTATTTCCAGTTCGATTAGGACATAAGAATGATGATTCCGTGCTTCGAAAGGCACTTTAACCCGTTGGTCAAGACTATGTTCCAAGAAGGTCTGATTTCCCTTGTTACGGAGGTCCGATGGCAATCGCTCCATTGTAATAACCACAGGCTTGACGAATCAAGGATCATAGTCGAAGCGGACCCTGAGTTGCATACTGGATGCAATCGGGAATACGCTGATGATGATGATGAATGCCTGATGTACGGGGTCAATCTCAAGTGTGTCTTGTATGCAATGCTTCACAATAAACTTTTTCCTTAAATTAGCGTTAAACGTTTTTCTTTTTCAAACTTCAAACATAGGTGACATAAGCTCTGGGAGTTTATACATTGTATTATCCGTTACTTGGTAACTCTGGGTAATATAAAAGGTAAATGCCCTGTACTTAAAGTAGTTGGCCTACCTAGAACTACTTGAATACGAGGCACTTTGGTGTGGTGTATGTAGTAGCGTTTAGCAAATAAGGAATGTATCTTTTAATATTTAAGCTAGAATCATCGGTATTAGAGACACATTAAATTGGAACGTCTGACTTATAACATCTTTTATTTCAACTTCAACACCCATCCTTACATGGCGACCCTGCCAGTAAGCGATCGGGTTCGCGCGTCCATATATGGAATCTGCATTGTGACCGGCCGTGCCTTATAACTATCGAGATGGAGCGCATTATAATTCGTCGTGTCCTAAAGTCAACAGTATCCACAAATTATTCCAAGAAAAATGGGAAAACAGCAATCAAAGTCTGACCAAGTCGTGGTGGCACAAACTTCTATTGGAGGCAGTGATAACCATAACACCATACATTTGGAGAGCATAAGGGACCATACCAGCTACACAACTTATATTTTGGGCGTCATCTGCACAATTATGGTACTGGCAGTACTCTACGTCGGATACCGGATGTATGCAAGGTGCCACAGAGGCTGGATTCTACGGGAGATCAATGAGCATTCGTTGCGGAGGAGCAGCAGCTGGTTTCGTCGGCGAGAGCAAGCAGCCCTGCCTGACCCGGTCGGCGTGAAGGTGGAGAGAGGCTACGCAGCGTCAGTGAAGTGATAGTGAGTGCAGTCAGTGAGTGAAGTGCCAGTCAGACGTCAATATTATGGTAATATAAGAACTTTAAGTTTTATGTTAATGGATCATGCTTAATCAATCTTAATAGTTAAGGCAATATAGGTATTTACGCATATTATTCTTATACATACTCGACATGGACATTATTTTGTAAAAGGACACTAAACATGCTTTATGGAGAAACTTCTAGAAACATACTTTACTGGTTTATTGCAAATACGAACGTATTTAATAAAAATAGGTCCTAAACGGCGACAAAGTTCTCCTATTACAGCCCAAAAGTTAGAGGAGGCAAATATTATTTTACAAAGTTTTGAAGATGACTTCTTAGGCAGTAAAGTAAAACAATTTAAGGACAAAGACCTAGTTTCTTTAAAAAGCTACACGGAAAAAATACAAATATTATTTGAAGAAATTAAGAACTTATGTACAATTTCTAGCAGCAATATGGAGTTTGACATGAAAACAGCGGTTTCTTTATTGCCCGTGATGAATGATGTGGAAAATACTACGAAACAACTCATTTCTTCTATCGAAATGTATGAATCTATGCTCGACTCACCGTCGAAAGCATTGCTAGTGCAGTTTGTCCTAAAAACTAGACTATCGGAGAGTGCAAAGCTTAGGTTGTCTTCAAATTATGCCACAGTAAGCCTTCTAATTCAAGACATGAAAAAACACTTACTACCCAAAAAATCTTTTACAGCACTACAATCGCAATTACAGCGTTGTACACAAAATCAAAGGAATATCGAGGATTACGGTAAGGAAATTGAAAAGTTGTTTGTAGATCTGACCATATCGCAAGCCGATGGGTGCTCAAGCAAATATGAGGTCTTGAAACCCCTAAACGAGAAAACAGCTATAAATAGATTCGCCACCGGT
The DNA here is from genome assembly GCA_949319885.1 of Mecyna flavalis. Lineage (NCBI taxonomy): Eukaryota > Metazoa > Arthropoda > Insecta > Lepidoptera > Crambidae > Mecyna > Mecyna flavalis. The sequence goes on from OX439436.1 coordinate 9,951,055, forward strand.
TTGCGAAATGGTCACCTTAGCACGATAGTATCGGCAAGGAATTACGAGACGCTGAAAGATGCTATTCGTGGAGCACAGGAAGCACAGATTTTGTCGACTTCAGAGGAAAGCATTATGCACTTTCAGCGACAGCAATTTCCAAACAGGTCATACATATCTAGGGGTCAGCGTGGCCGTGGCCGTGGCGGTTACGTTCCCCGTGGCTATCGCAATGGACATCATGGTCACCCTACTAGTAGCGGGAATTACAACTCCAACCGAGGTTTTTCTCGAAACTTTGGGCCTTCGATGGCTCAAGGTCCAGCGAGACATGAGAGAGGTAAGTACAATACCCGTACTTATAATCGTGGACGTACAAATTATAACAATAATTCCCGGGTTCAATTTATGAGCTCGGAAAGGCCAGAGTCAAGCCCCGTTATTGCATCCACCAGCGCGAACCCGACGCAAACCGAGTTTCAGTTTTTTCGAGAATAACATGGACACCCCAGTTAATCATGTTTGTTATTACAACCATTACAATTCAATTCAGTTATCATTCAATAACAATGCATGCAATTTCAACACATCTTTTATTTCAACTTCAACACCCATCCTTACATTGGAAAGTCTAGTAATGTAATTTGAGCGACTTTTGTTAGACCTCCGAAACCCTTGAGAAACCAGACTGACCCGTGCCGACGTAATAGTAATAAAATATATGGTATCTATTCAATATAATACAGTAAGTTTATAAATAACTTATATGAAATGTATAAATAAAACATAAATATTTCAATCTAATTTATTAAATGAAAAGCACCATCATATTCATAGAATTTCTTTTTGAGTTTTACAAGTCTTTGAGCAAATCAGAAAACTATTCTTAGGTACAAGCTGTTCATAAGTAATGAAGCGTGCTTGCGATGGAAGCTTCTATTGAGGGCGTTATTTCGATCTGATAATCATTGCTCCGGGTGAAAAGAAAAGTGCATTTACGTTTTCAGAGGAATCCTATAAAATTTTTGCGAGCAGAAATATTTGAAATACTATTAAATATTTAATTTACTTGTCCGTGCCATTTCTCCTTTAGTCGTTGCATTATTATTGGCAATGAATACCGACGTGAGTAAAAGTATGTGAGTTCCTTTTTTCTTAGCTTAGTTGATTTGTTTTTTTTTTTTACGGGCAGGAGTAATCACGATAGGTCTTACTTTTACGCAAAATCTTTTACGGGCAGGAGGAATCACGATAGGTCTTACTTTTACTTAAAATTATAATTAAAATGGCCTCCATCATTGATATCAAGTCATCGTCTGAAGGTGGCTTAATCAAATGCGGATTCGTTAAAACCTGAAAAATCGACACATATTTTGCCCGACCATCATAGAACCCCAAGATTATGGCCCGGTACTTAAACACTAGACCATCTAAGATTTAAACTATCGGTGCAGTCACCTGCTGGTGGTCCTGCTGATGTGCTCATCAGACTACCCTAATCTGTCTTTCTCCAACCAATTTTCAGCTTTTTTCACTTCACATAGAGTTCTTTTTCAATTGAGAATTTTTGACAAATTAAGGTAGGCTGATCTGCTGCCGTCCGTACATAAAATCTCTTTAAATCCTAAGTAAATAAATAATTATTTTATACTACTCTGCTAGCAAGTAGCAGCCAAACTCTCAGCCTACTCAGTTAGTTTCCCCTACCTTCCATCCATGTGTCTCTCTGTAAAAGCACAGCGAATAAACACACAAAAAAACTGATCAATTCTGGTGTTATCCATTTATACCGTTATTAATATTTAATTCTGATCTGATTACACTGCAGCAAGGCGGCCAGTTACGGCCCAGAAAGATTTCCATTTCGCGCTTCGCCGCATTCGGCTGTGCATTAAAATATGCAACGGGATGCTATTCTCGCCTCCTACCTGTAATTTTTTGAAAGAAGAGGGAAATTGATATCCTTTAAATAAAATTACTAAAATATAGGATATGAGAGGAAGTTTTATGTGTGATAGTGACGCAGACTATTTTTGGGATTTTAAAAAACATAACTTTTGACAAATACGTCAAAATAATTTCAGCTTGCATCTTCTCCCACACTTAGATTTTTTTTGGTTCAAGAGAAATCAGACGCAGGACCAACACCATTACGTGCTCTCGGTTGCAAATGGGCGTTTTAAACCGTCAGACTAACTTTCGGACTTGGTACTGTTATTGAGATTTTTTCCAACAGACCTAGGATTTAGACCCTAAATCCCCTGACACAGATTTACAAGTATATGAGCAGCCTTTAAACATAATATTATCAGTGAATTTGCTTCTTGCATGAAGGTGGAAAAGTTCTACCCCCTACTAGACCCAGTAGGTGGTAGAACTTTTTTACCTCCACAAATGACACAAATAAACTGCTATAAAAGCCGGTAAAATGAACGTGCTTTCTAATCTACTTGAATAGAATGCTTGACAATCTAAAGAGCCTACAGTATGCCAGCACATACAGGACAGGCTTAGCCTAGTGTTCCCACACTAGGCTAACAGTAACAATTAAGCTGTATTATGTAAATATTTATTGAAATAAAATTTACTTTACATACTTCAAAGCTTTACTTACTTTCTTACTTACATTAAACGGAGCTTTCTTGCTAGGTTAAATGTCCCTCAGTGGATGTTGCAATAGCCCCTTGCCATCCAGTGTTTGTCAACATAATTTTATCTGATATAAAAAAACGCAGATACAGAATAGTCCCCTTTGAGTGCAGAGTTTGCACCTGTCGCAGACGCAATGTATAGACGCGACGGCGCTGCGGAATACTTATTGCTACGTGCCTGGTAATTCCAACGTTTGCATGTATCTAAGATGAGATGTTTTTACTGCTTTGCTGCTTATTATGTTATCTGCTCCTCCAGCAAATTTTGCCGCCCCCTAAAAAGTGTCGCCCGGGGCGGACCGCAATTCGCTACGCTACTGCCTTGGGGATAAGAAGGGTAGGAAAATCGCCAATGAGGCAGGTAGCCACATTGGCTGTAAAATCGAAACCATCGTAAAATCTAAGTGGAGATGGTTTATGATAGGAGTCTATCTTTTTTAGCGCGGTTCTAAAGTATTCCTATTACATTATTCTATAATAGAAGCATATATATTATACGGAACTCTTCTTAATATTTACTTGGGGACCGAAATCCAATGAAATAGATTAAAAACAGTTCACAGGTAAGAAAGGTGATAAGGTACAGTCAAAAGCACGTCGGATTATACACTTTGGACTTTGTACCGCTCTTATATCGGGGGCATAAGTGTTATTATCGAACTGCAAGTGTTTAACGTGATGTGCCGTTGATACATTGACATGATCCTTAGAATGAATTCAGGTACAAAATACATATTTTCCGTATAGTCATATTACACGCTTGCCACTTTCAAATGGCAATTATGGAAATCACTGCAGTTAATATCGTTCTCGAGTGATGGGAAATCATATGAATTCATATTTCAATAACATGGTGGTAAAATTATATGGTAGGTATATTTACCAATCACTAGTTTCGTGTACCCTTCGCAAAAAATCAATCAAATGTAGGTACATAGACAGCTTTAAAGGCTAGAGTGTTCTGCAAAGTTCTTTACAGTACCTTCTCGTACCAGTAACAGTCATTGAACGAGGACAATATAACTTCACTACTCTATCTATACTATAATATCCGATATTGTTTTTTTTATACGTGTTCCTTTCGCCGACGAATAATGTGAAGGCTTTCATTATTAAAATCAAGTTATCGTTACAATGATCAAGTACAATACGATCACAAACCTGAGTTGTGTTCGAAAAAACAGCCATCATTTTGCTTTACCAGGGAATTTTGCCGCCTCCGTAGACCAGTCGGGTATAAAACGTATAGTCGTAGGTTCGATTCCCGCCTTGGGTTGGTGGTAGGGCTTTTTTAGAGTCCGACTGGCTATCTACCACCCCCGCAGGCTAGCTACTCTCAGGCACAGGAAAAATCTGCCGCCATAAAGCTCTGGCTATGTTCCGGCAATATTAATATGGAAGTTAGTACACTTGTAATCTATGGCTCGAAGATCAGATGAGCCTACAGTCTGGCAGCACAATAAGCGACGTTTCCTGATGAAGTGTCCCTCAGTGGAATAGGCCGCAGTGACCGCTTACGATCAGGTGGGCTGCGTGCCTGTCTGCCAACTGATGTCGTATAAAAATAAAGAAAAAAAAAATTAAAACCAGTACTCTCAATGATATTAGAATAAAAAATCATTGAGTACTCTGAGATCATGGCCAGACCTTATCCACTAGATCAAAGAATTAGGTACATAAGACAAAAAGTTAAAGGAAGCATTTGTATACTCAGAACTCGATATCGACAATTTCGGGTGCTTACCGATTTTACAACATCAAAAACCTTTTCAATACCCCACCCCTACTCGTGAATAGCCAATCGCGAGTGAAGGTACGGCTGGTTTTTTCTTCCCTCCATTTGAATTTGAACGCTTTCTTAATGAGACGAAATTGGGTTTTGATGATATTACTCCACCGGTCTCAATTTCAGACTTATTGAATTTGTTCTGAGCGCCAGTTTGCCAATATTGAATTTAAGCCACGTTCCGAATGAATATCATATTTTAATTTCGTGATTTTTAAAGCAGGTTTTGTTTTGATAAAAGTTTCTTTTTCATTTTACTGGAAACGTATAGACTGCTACCTTGACAAAGTAAAAATTTCATTGATTGAGATCAACAATTAAGCCTGAATATTTTAAAAGTAAGACAGTGTTTAACTTTATAATATGAGAGCAATTGGTTCAGCCTGTGCTTTTGCTTACAAAAACTTTTAGGCACCAGTATTATTATATGAGGCGCTCGTGGCGCAGCTGTGACAGTGGTGCGTTAGCGATAACGAAAGTCAAGCTACCTACGCCGCGGTCGGTTAATGGATGGGTGACCATTCTGACCATATTTAGTGACATTAATTTCGAGCGTCTCCGTGCTTCGGAAGGCACGTTAAGCTGTTGGTCCCGGCTGATATTTAATATAATGTAAATATTAGTCGTCAAGCCTAGTCAGAGGCCATTTGGCGGCTTGATAATATCTGACATTAAGGTCACTTGCCTTACGCACCCCTCCACCAACCCGCACTAGGCCAGCGTGGTGGAGTATGGCCCACACTATCTCACAATTGAGATAAGGCCTGTGTCCCAGCAGTGGGAACGTAAGTATATAGGCTGATGATGATGATGATGATTATTATATTCTGAGGCAGGACTAAAAACGTCCCCTTATTACAATACTAAGATAATTAGAAATAAGGTAAAGGGCAATAGTAAAAGTTTTAATCAAAGGACAGTCACGGTGAATCACACAATCTATTTTGAACGGCTTTCGGTCAGAAAGAGATTTCTATGATTCTCAGGCCAATTTAAAATCCTATGTCAATCAATTGCAAACCATATGTTTACCGGCTTTTACGATTCAATCACACATGCACAAGTAGGTCTGACCACACAATCCAGTCAGTGCTAGTGGCAAATAGGCTGACTAGATTAGGCGCATCTAGAGTGCGCCGCTAAGTGCAATAATGCGTTTAAGCTAGCTTGTTGGCTCTGAGGCATGTCGTACGCTCATACGTATCGGTATAGTAATCCTCTGGGTATCCATTATACTTGTAATTGTACCAGATTTAAATTTCATTGCGTGCATGTTTTTGAACGTAGGTAAAAAAGGCGATTGGCTCGTTTCTTTTTACTCTACCATGGACCAAATTCCTAATGGCTAGATAAGCTAAAAATATTTATTGTTATTATTAGTTCTTTTTTATTAGCTAATCTGCCAAAAGACGTGTCGTTGAAGTGACTTTGTGTTACTATAGCAGTCTCTATGCTTAGTAACACAATTTGGTATTTAATTTCGAGAAAAAGCTTGAGGAAACCTTTTCCTGTGATTATTTACTTACCCAAAACTCAACATTTATTATAACTTACACGTGTACAACTTAGGTATTTATTCGACGTCTTTTTTTAAATTACTTGTACCAGATAGTTCAAACGGCTTCATTTATAGGTATAGTGGAGAACTGGAGATAAGCGAAGGTAAACAATTTTTAATATAAAGGGATAAACGTTCACGGGCATGAAATATGCGCTTAATATATCGCACTAATACTCAGAGTTCATGAATTATTCGTTTAATAACCTACGAACCCGCAATGAGTGTACATAAATATTGTCCTTTGTGGGCGGGGACTCTTATATTTTACTCCACAAACAACAGCAACATGAATGACGGTGAAGCAAAGTAGAGTAGATTTTATTGGTTACTGACTTTTTGCAGTAGGTACAATCGAAATAAATTACAATAACCGCAGTGTTCGGTCTTGAAAACACACTGGTAAAAACACAAACGTTTATCATAATTATACGCTGCTTCTTCTAGCATATAGTATGCATAAAGGATTTCTTTAAAAAGGACCAAATGCGCTATCGGGCCAAACAAAATATGAATGTTTTTGAATTTCATGTTTTATTTAAAAAAAAAAATAAAGTTGCCCACTGCAGAACTTGGCCTCCCCCATCTCCAAAGTCCGAATCAATCGTTCCAGCGCCACGTTTCCTCACTGCTATGTATTAAATTGTGCCAAATATGTGTTTGGTGTGTGAAGGTAAAATTGAGTAAAATGTTTCGTTTTTTTTTCGTATTATAACGTGGATTTTACGAATAAAAAAGTTGTAGTCCCTTTGATGAAGAAAGTTAAATATTTATTTAGATTACAAGCGACTTTGTTTCGTTTGAGAAACGTCTGAAATTTCATGCTTCAAACAAAAAATGAACTCGATACTAAAATATGTATGAGAGAAATGCAAACATAAGTCAGGATTCAGGCTTTGTGTGCTTATGTCAAACTTTAACCGAATAAGGTCCTATTAAAATATTGTGGATTTTTGGTGTAAGCATTGGGCATTCATTCACAAAATCTAAACACTTAGTTAATTATACTTCGCTATTATGTTTAAAAAATTATAGGGACCTCACATGCTTCCCAAAAGATTCCAGATGCTTCCTGACGAAGTCAGCGTGTCAAACTGATGTCAGCTTTTAGGTACACTTTTCTGTACTTATGTTATTCAAAAATATAAATAGGTATTAATAAATAACAGAACAACCTTTTAGCTTCCATTACAGGTGAAAAGTAGGTACCTAGCCAGCGTAGTTGTTTCAGTATTTGTCGCTGGAATATAATTTTATGGGATATAACTCGAAAACGACGAAATGAGAAGCTTACTAGGTCGGAACATAATGGAGGAACTTCCTCCCGTGTCGGAGGAAACATAAATAATAGCAAACAAAAGTGCTGTCTTCTGCGACTACGAGTATTGTTTATTTGACAACATGGCAGCGACAAAATCCTCGTACATTTTATATCCATTTTATTTTATTTCTGTAAGTAAAAAAGGTGGGAATTTATGGATTGACTAGCGCCCCATTCAACTAAAAACAGATGCAATAACAATTGTGGAATAAAACTGCCATTTTTTACAAATATATTACACAACATTGATATTAGACAACTGTTAAAATCGGTCTGGTGTTTCCATATTTATATACTTATAATACAAAAAAAATTAATAAAAAATGGTTATCCGTTACCTCGGTGAACGTAGTGTAGGACGCCCTCAGGCCAGGTGGAGCGATGATTTGCGCAAGATGGCTGGCAGGAGCTGGATGCGAGTGGCCGAGGATCGATCAGCGTGGCGAGCATATGTACAGGCCTATGTCCAGCAGTGGACTGTCACAGGCTGATGATGATGATGATGATGATGATCCGTTACCTGAAACCCATAGTACAAGCTATGCTTAGTTTCGGAATACACGGTGCTGTGTGAATAATGTCCAGAGAAATTTCAAAGTAGGTACTTTTGTTATGTACCTATATGCACACATTAAGTGAAATGTAATTCGAATTGAGAAATTAACAATTATAAGAATCAAAGTACCGTTGCTGCGGCGAGTAATGCAACTAATAGAATTCCTGTACAAATTACTCGCTAATAATTATCTGGACGTGACTTCAACTAGCGCGCAGCAGATTGTACTTAAAAACTCTACTAAACTCAGGTTAAGAGCAGTCATTGTACTAAGCTACTTAGTTTTCACTTCTGAAACACCTTCTGTACCTACACTTAACCCCAAATGGATCTCATAAATTGTAGAATAAGCATAGTGCACGAAAAGTCCATTAAGGAGATAAAATCTAGATACTCCATGTGAATAAAGGTGACAAAGAAAACTCTAGTTGATACTTTAAGTTGTTGGAAATGGTTAATAGTCATACTACACTACACTTTTTGTGAAAATAATTTTACGTTTAAAAAGTAAATTCAATATCGCACCTCACTTGTTTTGATAAAATATAATAGAAAAGTAAAGGCTCTCGCCACAGAATAAAATAGATATAATAAGTTTTAACCCTGCACTGGCATCACGTTGTTGAGAGTTCTTTAGACCTTCTTTTCTTTTATTCTTCGTTCTTTTATATAAACTACATGTCCAATCTAAACGTTTTAACGTGATTTAAAACTTTCTTTCTTTCACATTATTGGTTTGAGGATTTAGGAGCTGATGACAGGATTTTTATCCTGGAAAAATAGTCCTATAGAAAATAATCTTGTATATTCTACGCGGGCGAAACAGTGGGCGGAAAGCTAGTCATTATAATGAGTAGAGGTGATATTTTTAAGAGATCTAACAAATTTTCGAGTACAGAGGCAAATCTAAAACATCAAACTAAGTCACTCGATGTCCAAAGTCGCTCACCCATCCGAGTACTGACCGAACACAGAGTGCTTAGTTTTTGTAATCATTGCAAAAATACATGACTGCGCCACTGACCTCTCCAACATTATTCCAGCTTAACCTTTGATGTAAGACAAAATGTCAAATATTTTAAAACTATTATGAAAAAAAAAAATCGAATATTGGCAAAGAATTTAATATAATAATCACATTTAGAATTTCATACATCGTATTAGTTCCTACAATAATTACCTTCGTATGTACATATATTTTAATTTATTATCATGTTTTTGTTTTTTCCGGTCTTCAGAATCAACGCAGAATGATGGATCATTGGAAATTAAACTTTAATTAAATAGCAATACGCTGCATGTGCTTTTTATGATGGTTGATTCTACTGGGAGCTCTATTGTATTTGAATAAAGTTCAATTTCCTATACGTTTCTGTCAGCCTACCTATATCTAAAGAGAACATAATATTACGGGCATATTAGTAAATGTTAAGTTCACCATTAAAACACCATCGCAGTGAAAAAAAGTGTCAATCTGAAATTCTATGAATGCAGGAGAAAGTGAGTATAGTACACTATCTCATTCTCATACTATGGTTAGCTGACCACAGATATCAGATTGATACCCGAAACCGAATAAACAAAGCATGATGTACCAACTTTAATATTTTTTTAAATCAATTTAAGAAATACCTAATATTGAGAAAGCACCAGATTCAGTGACGGAACATTATATTCCCGCACTCAGACCAAATCAAAAAGCTTTTTTATTTGAGTAAGTCTGAGTTCCCTCATAGATGGTTGAGTAAAATGATAGCTGATACATACCTACTCGTCATATCAAGTGCCACAAAGACCCAATCTTTTCGTATTTAATTCTGTTTCTGACCTAGAAAACTGTATTTGATGAATAATTCTACGAGTATTAATCGGGATTCCAGTATGTAGAAGAATATTTTCCGAAAAGCTAATCACATTTGTGGCCGAATCTGGGGATTGAATCCAGGTCCTGGTGCGGCTATTGTTTTAAAGTCACCTACTAGCCAAAAAATAAAAAAATATTATTAAACAAGTCTAAAGAAACCATTTTCTCGTCTGCCAATTAAGGTGAAGGCAGAGTGACAAGCAAAAAATATAAAGATATTTTTAACTAGTTAGTCTGGTTATACGAGGAAGCCGCAAGGATGATATTTTATCTAAAAAAAGAAGATAGGTACAGGCCTCTCACGTTTATGATAATGCCATTTCATTAGCAATAAAAAAAAACTAAAGTGTATTGATTGGTTTATGCAGAAGAGATTCAGCAACTGCATACAGCTTTTAACAGACATAAAATAAAGATAATCATTATTTATATATCCTTGGGCATTACTTAAACTAAGGGAATAAATAAACCCCGAACCAACATTCAATGAAGGTTATCATTTACTATAAAACGTTCAGTTGTAAATACGACGTACTCATAATATGTGTCAGCAACCATATCTGAGGGACTAAAAAGCTTTCCCATAATGCAGCATAATACAAACATGTTTAGTTTAGGTCACGATGGTGCTGTGTGATGAATGTCTAAGGATATTTTTTTAAATCTTATCTTATCGCCAGAAGGCTATCGTTAAAATTAATGTAGTACCCTAAACTAGCAGTTCGTTCACGAGATTAATTAAGTCATTGTTCACATGATAAGAGATATAAATGTAACGATTTGTTGGACTCGCATCTAATCGTTCGAATTTGTCTATTACAATCTTTTACGAACGGAAAATGGTCCCAACCGTCTGAAAAACTATAAAAGATATGTCTTGGGAGCTGTTACTCTGAACTAAGCAATATATTCTTTGGACAATAAAATTTTACAACTTGCTGTCTGGCTCTTGGATTATGCCGACCAATGAAAGTGATTGCAGTCAAAGACTCAAGGTGACCCGAGGTATTCCTAGGTCGTCTTAAGTTTCTTACTGGGCTAGGGGTCAAGATTACTTATATTTTTGTTTGGATGATGCAATCAAAACCTAGGGATCAGCAGATATAACATTTAGAAAATGAAAACATTACAGTGAACCGGTTTTCGTAGTAAACCCACTTTTCAAAACATGCATGCTAATAAGCTGCCAAATTTATTTTTGATTAGTAAAAAGTTAATTACCTATAAGATTATATCTTGGGAAGATTTTTCTATGTATCCTGAAAATATAAATAAATAAATAATACCTTTATATACACAAACCACTACAGTTTTTTTATGTCGGTAATTATTACACTCTTTGCCTTATTGATGAAATAAATATTTGTTATATTTATAATAAAAAACTATATCTATTTCATCCGGCTTATCTTCGAAATAGCTAAATCGATTCGCTGGCATTTGACTTGATGTTTATGAGTAGCTAAAATACTTTTATTTTAAAATCGTACATAATTTAAAACAATGAAGAAATATCCGCTGATGTTTACGTTTTTACTAACGCTTTTCACTTCTCATTTATAATTAAAATGTTAGAACACTATTAGTTAACTAACGAGTCTATCAAATAGTTGGTCTAACGCATCAATTACCACGCGCTGATTTTGGGAACTTGGATTCAACTTGCAGCTGGATGCATAATTTGATGAGAGGATTGTCTCCAATAATTGATCATACTGTCAGTCTTTTGTCTCACAGTAATATGTTTTTATTTTCTCATTCATACTTCGTACAATCCGTCCATCTTTTTGTAGGACTTTTTCTGCAGGTAGGTATTCCATCTTTCAAATGCATCTGACTTCAAGCACTTGTTTTCCTACTTAATTTACAAATCCCACCAACACTAGGTCCACCAACAATAATATAAATAAGTTATCGTTATATAAACCTGTATCACACTTTCATGTGGGTTGGTAGACTTATCAAAAACCTATATTCCTCTGGTATTCCGTGATCACAAAAGAACCCTAGAAACCATTATGCGCAAAAGAACTTTTCTGTATCAGTATCACAACAACAAATTATAAAATGGCCTTCTTACTTCTAAACAATCTCAATCTTTCAATTATGAATGTAAAACAATTGCTATTTATTTTTGTACTTTCTAAGTATAACTCTCAAGCTTTGGACTTTGGAAGAAGTTTCTTTTGTAAAGAAACTTCTTAAAATAAAAAATCTAAGTACGAATGTTTGGTTTAACAGGTAAATCTTAATGTTTATTCAGTTGAAAATAATGAACCCATTAAAATAATAAAGTTCAAGACAAAAACCTAATGTATTAAGTATTGTAGAGAGCCAGTGAAACAAGATTCTATTTGTACTTTATTGTTACCAAGCATTCATTCATGGCAATGTCTTTTAGATGCAGAAACCTTATTCTGTAGCAATAAGGACGTGTTTCTGATGGCACATGCCGTAAACCTGTTGTTGTAATTAAGCTCAAAAGGTCAAGCACATTAGGTGAATGAAAAAAGGCGACCCGAAAAATGTGAGGGGCTATGTGGTATTTTTATTATTTTATAGGGAAGTACGTATAAAAGAAACCGAATTTTTGATGTACCAGTAGATTGAAACGAGAGTTCGATTAGCGAAGTCAACATGGTAAGAGTAGAGGACATCATTTCACAAAATTACTCATCTAAATATTTGCAATTTAATTTGAAATAAAAATAAGTAATTTTAATTAATAAAAACTATTTTCTTTTGGTAATGGACCAATTGCACTGAAAACGTATACAATTTATACAAAAAATTAACGATATTTAATAATTGAAATTACGATCGTTGCGATTCAAAACCCGAATACTTCTCGATTTTCGAACTCGGATACATCAGAATATATTTAGCCATACCCAATAATGTGATGAAATGATGAATATAAATACGATATCAAATTTTATTGATGAAATTCATATAGCACTTGGACTCACCTTTAAAATGACAATGTGAATTATAATTTCATACTGCAATCATTAGAATAATTTATTGGAGTCACTATACGAACATTTTAATAATTAATTATATAGCAATAAAATCATCTGGTCGTTGATTGTCCAACAGATATTTATAATTTATTACATGCGTAAAATGTTTATAGGTTTGACAAAATTTAATTTTCATATAACAGATTACAAACTATAACTTTCAAACTCATGTTCAACCATTCACAAGAACAAAAAAGGAAAACAATTATTACTAACGAAAAAGTAATATTAAAATAGACTAAAAAGAACCGATGAAATAAAATATATAAACCTTTTATCATCCTCATATCAATCAACTAAAAGACACTACTGGCTACAGGCCTCCTTCAAGAATCATCACAACGATCGATATTACCAAATCATCTGTCAACCGTAAAAGTTCTCATCCATAGAAAGTTTTAGCACTGGACGATTCCAGTGCACAAGGTTGCCTTTGCAGAAACTTTCTGCCCAAGATACATACTTCTTATCAGTAATTTAAAATTTATTTTGTTCCAGAAATCCTTCATCGTCGCAGTTTGCCTCATGGCGTGCGCGTACGCCGCTTCCCCAGACGCCGAGGCCGCCGTCAAGCAATACAACTTCGACAGCAACCCTGATGGCAGCTTCGTCTACGGATACGAGACTAGCAACGGCATCCAGTCCCAAGTCTCTGGACACGTCGAGACTGTTGGCAAGGTTAGATTTAGATTGACTGTTAATTTTAGGCACTTAGCCTCTAAAGTTGGTTTGAAATTCCAAGCAGCGTCGTGCCTTCACTAGATTTAGAGGAAAGGATCGGAGAAAGAGGCAGTGGATAATGCGCTTACGTTTGCCACTTAGCTCATTCTTTTAGTAGCACCGTTGTGATCTCTAGTATCTCTTTCTGATACAAGGGATAGTCAGCTAGTTAATATAAAAGTAAAATTAATCGAAAAGTCTCGATCGTCAAAATCAAGTTAATTCAATCAAGTCTCACTGCAGGGAAAAAGTCTCGATCGTGGAAATCAAGTCACATTTAGGTAAAAGCCTTATTTTCAAAATGCTAGATGCGGGTTGTAAACCCACATCGGAAATTAAGGCCAGAAACCTAATTGTGATCTCGAAATAGACCAACGGGCGTTTCAAGATAAGCTTTTAATTAACTTTTGATTGCCTATTGCAGGATGAGGTAGCCCTGAAGGTGTCTGGTTCCAGCCAATTCATCTCGCCCGAAGGTCAAAACATCCAGCTGACTTACGTCGCCGACGAGAACGGTTACCAGCCTCAGGTCAGTATTCAATTAAGGTAAAGGACATTGTTCTGCGTCCTTTCATACATATTTCTTATCAAAATTCAGTTTAGTGACGAGAGTTCCTGAAGGTAGCAGTCCCTATGCCTTCTTTCTTTGAAGGATATTTCACCAGATAGCATCTCAGACACCAGCTCGTCCCTTCCGAGTTAAAAGGGGAAGCCAGCAGAGTTTAGTGGATAGGACGAACGTTTTAAGTAGATCTCGCTAGCCTGCGGTTACGGTGCTTAAAACATTCTCCTCAAAAAATTGTTGCTGTTTGAGCTCCTCTATATCAGATCGTTTTGTATATTCTGGCCTGAATTATACAATAAAATTAATGTTTATTTCCAGGGTGCTCATCTTCCTACTCCTCCGCCGCCGGAAGCTATTCCCGACTATATTCTGAAGTCTCTGGAGTACATCAAGGCTCACCCCTACGTCGAGAAGCCATAAGCAATTGAAAACATATTATTCAAATATTTTATTACGGAAAATACGTAGGTGGAATCAAAGAGAAGTTAACTAGGAACCAAAAATTAAATCGAACGGTTGATATAAAGGTCAGTCTTGACGTTATGTGTAATGTATCGATTCTGTTGCGACATTACATCTGTGATTTTAGAGTGAGTACGAAATTGTAACAAAGGTATGTTACATTACACATGAATGCTCCAATTCCGTACTGGCCTTTATTGACTACTAGGTTTGCCAAAGCAGAGTGAATCCGTAGTAAAATAAATACCTTGATGACTGCCGACACTGCCATTCATGTAGATAGTGTACATTCTTACATTAAGAACAGGACTCCGATTACCAACAATGTATTTTGTTAAACAATTAGTTTTAAGCTTTAATTCTTGTTTTTTTATGCAATAAAATGATTTTGTACAAAATAATTAATTTTTATTTTTTAAAACCTGCCGTGATACAATTAAATTGGAAATATGTTTTGATTTTGAACTAGACCTTTAAAAATTAACGTGACCGTACTTTAGCTTGTGCTATGGGTGCCAGATAGGTTATATACTTTTTTTTTGTAAATACGTACATATTATACATAGAAACACCCAGACCGATACAAACAGACATGTTCATGCACACAAATGTTTGTACCGTGCGGGGATCGAACCCGCGACCTCTGTTGTAATAGCCGACTTCTCGACCATTAGGTACACCAAATGGCTCGTCATTAGCTATATACAAATAATTTGTATCAAGCTCGCAAGAAATGGCACATTTCCTATTCCTGTACCCAGTGGCGTAGCTAGGTAACCAAGGGCCCTGGGGCAAATCAAAAAATGGGGCCCCACACTTTTTTTTCTATAGTAGCTCAGTACATTGGCTCCACTTAGCCTGGTGGTAAGCAAAAGGGGAACCCAAATTGCCATGACAACGGACGCAACACAGTGGCGTTCTATCCGTTAGCATCGCAGTACTGGCTCACAAGGTGCTTCTTCACGCTTCGTTTAAAGGAACTCATGTCATGGGAAGGGGGAAATACATGAGCCGGCAGAGTCGAGTTCCACTTCTTTATGGATCGCGATGGAATATTTTCATTCCACGGTGAAGCGATGACAACGCTGACTAGAGCGAGTGGTTCTAAGCTGGAACGGAGAGGGAGGAATAAGGGAAAAGAGTTCCTCAGAGCATTCACCATGATAGAGGCGGTAAAATACACTTAGCGAACCAACGTCTCTTCGCAATTGAAGAGGTTCGAGGGTTCTGGTGACCTCCTCATCACCTATAATGCGCAAAGCCCGTCGCTGCAATCTATCAAGGGCATCCAAGAGGTATCTGGCAGATCCATCCCAAAGATGCGACCAGTACCACAGTATTACAAAAACCCTACAGTAGCGCAACGCCTTTGATGTTGTGCGATGCCGTCGCCCGTGTAGGTATGACTGCTGTAATACGCAAATACGCTAGGGTTGTCAGAAAATGTATGTTATAATTATAACAGAAGTTGAAAGAAAGATGATGAAATGATGAAATAATACGTAAGAACTTATATATTAATTAGAATAGAATTTAAAAGTGTTGCACTGCCAAATATTTGCGTGACACTTTTTTTAGGCGATTTTAGTTTTCTATTATTTAATTTAACTATATAATGTATTCGCATTCGGATAAACAATTTAATCATGTAAAACCGGGGAAAACTTGAGCATGGCTGTGACCTAAATTTAACCTTACTAAGTAAGTCCAATAGTTTATTTGAGATATTGTAATTTTAAATCCTTGTCTTTCTCTGTTGAACCACATCCGTACACGGAACACCTAGTCACCATTACGAATACAGCGATTTTCGATTTTCGTACCTTAATTGAAAATGTGAACGCAAATGTGTTTAAAAATTATTCAAAACGTGCGCGCGACTGCCCTCAAAGCTCGGGCGGGCAAACTAAGCGAGTTTGCCAGCAGCGGCGCGGTAGCGCCGCCCGACTTCCCTCGAATACTTACTACGCTGTTGCTCTGCGTAAGTACATTCGTTGCGCAACTGTATGGTTTGTTAAACTGTGACAGTACTCAGCACAGGACCGAACCTGAGTCTTATATAAAAGGCATAGCTGATGCGGTGCATAGAACGGACGCACTCTGTTCAGGATACCTAGTTTTTTGGACGCGGTTGAGATAAGATGCTCGATGTACTGAGCCTGATTTAGATTGCAGCGGATTTCCATGCCAAGCATGCTTAGGCTTTTCTGCAAACTGAGAGGGATGCCCTGAAGAACAGGAAGTGGGGAAAATTGGGATGTTTTTGAGGAGAACGCGCATAGGTACTTGAGTTTTCTAGGCATTAAACTGAACCAAATTGTTGGAACCCCATTCACTAATATGATTCAGAACTCGGTTAAATTCAATGGAAAGATTCTCCCGCATCTCATCAATCGGTGCCCTGCCAGCACTAGGCCTACCTAGATAGCGCCCGTGAACCATACTGTCATCTGCATAGCAATGAATGCCTCCAGAGGCCGCAATCATTAATATGCAGAAGAAAGAGTTTAAGTGAACTATGTTCTTAAGAGAATAAATATCTTTAAACCTAAAGAGGTTGGGCGATAAAACGGAGCTCTGTGGAACACCAGCATTGACCAGCAGTGTCCATAAACTACGACGACACAAATTCTACGCCTATGCAGAAAGCCAGCTATCCATTTACAAAGTTGTGTAGTTGTATACAATTCACATAAGGTGTTAATTTGAACGAATGTGTTAATGTCATCTGTGTCAACGCCGCTCGGACGTTTTTTGAGGAATTTTTCTTAGAGATTGGGTGTCTAGTTGTATATTGAACGTCATTGTACACAGCACATACTTTCGTATGGCTATTCGATGAATTATAAAACATTAAACGTATTATATTGACAACACTGCCAACCCACATAAATAATTTCTCTCAACTGTGTCGCCATGATTAAAGTCGGGTTGCAACCTGTCATATTTATTTCGAAAATGAGAGAAAGTTTCAAAAGTTCAGTTTGATCGAGATTTTCTGGTAAGGGTTTGGGGGCCCTCTGAGCTTGAGGGCCCCGGGGCACTGCCCCGCCTAGCCCCTGGGTAGCTACGCCACTGCCTGTACCCTTAATGACCGGCGGATAGTAATCTAAGTAAGCCCTAAGAAAAATCTGGCTAAAACAAAATAACAATTACGTGCACTTTTTAAAGCATAGGAGTGTTACCATCACGCACGCACGCAGTACGCCGGACGGCAAGCGGCCATATTCCATGAAGGGATACTAAACCAAGAACCATTGCTCAGAGGGAAACATAAATTAGCTTTTGGTTTCAGTGTACTTGGATCTGTATAAATCGAACACAGCCTAAGCTATTATGCAGACTTGGTACGAGGGTGGTAGATAGCCAGTCAAACTCTAATAATGCCAAAGGTTTAAAACCAAAGGTTTTATAACCCGAACAGCTTATTCACTTTTCTACGGAGTTAGACCAAGTTCTCCTGACAATGGACTGTTAACTACAATTTTCTAAGAAAATTGCCTAAGTATATAATTATATGGGCAAAGCCGGAAATTTTTTATTTTACTTTTATATCCAATCCTCACGCTCCGACTTCTAGGCAGCAAGTAAATACGTAAAATTTCTCGCTAGAGTCCGTAGCACACTTATATTTTAGGGTTTTCAAGTCCTTGACTTTAAATGATGTACCTACATACACCTCATGACAAAAAAAGAATGGATTTAAAAAATTTGAGATTTAAGGAAACTAAGAAATTTGTGGTTGCCTTGACAAATGCCTTACTATTGGATGGAACCACTTTCGTTGGAACTTAATCGCGGAATAAAGCCTATAAAAAAATACAAAAATACCACTTTAAATTAAAGTGTTATTAATCTGGATCGAATTTTTTGATTTTTTACTTTTTGAAGCACAATTTCAATGTTATTTTTGGTGTAAAAATTTGTTTGGGCGAGTTTACCATCATTTATTTTTTCAAGTGGTAAACTCGCCCTTTCCTCGGCCCACTTTACCACTACTTATTTCAAACAGTGTAAACTGGGCCGCGGCCCACGGGCGAGTTGCCCCCAAGCCCCATTCGGAGACGCCACAACAAAAGGACCAAAATAACTCAACATTGTTAGTAACACATGTAAATAAGAAAACGAGTGGCAATTATCAGTAGTTCGGAAAGATTCCTGCGAACTAGTTCTAATGTGAATGGATTGGGTGATACAAAAACAAAATGCCCAAACACCGATATTCCAGTAACCTTTGTGATTAGTTGACCTTGAATATCAGATAGGCACATCCTCGGCTGATGTTCGCTGAACTGTGGCATTTTAGGGAAATACCAGACGGGTTGGTGGGTAAAGTTGTATTCTTAATGGTAATAATATGGATGCACATTAAGCTGAAACTTAGTTGTAGGAATTTGACAGAATAGGGTAGGCTGATGTTCTGTTGACTGTACCATCAGATGCTTCACTCGCGCTTAGCCGACACTGTCATTTGAAGGGAAGACATAACGCTTGGCCTGGCAGCAATAAAAAGTTTTTGCCGCTACCAGTACCATATCTTTCCCAATTTAATTCTGAAAACCTTACTGATATTTCTTACCGTCAGTAACATAGCACAACCGTTATAAAGAGGTTCCCTATTTGTCTTCGAAGTTACTAATTCGATTTTTATTAGGTATATCGAATACGCTGTATCGATAATTCGGCTGTACGCCTATTTTTTATTATAATATCATTGGTTGTACGATGTTTTATTCCATCGATCGATGCTTTACCTACCCCGACTGGGTAACCGAACGAGTTATTAAAATGTGTAGAAATATGAACGCATCCTTTTTACTAGTTGATACTTCCTGTTCCGATTTGTCTTGTCTTTGATTGATTGTCTTCTGTTTTGCCGAATACACGCGTCGTTTGTTTCACAGCTCCGTCTTTTTATTTTGAGTTCCATCAGATATAGCCTAAATATATTTTACTATCAGTTAATAGTTTTCATTAGGTTATGGGCCCAGGCGCCCGATTAGCGTAGATTAGGGAAAGTTCTTAGTGTGATCCGCGAAAAGTAATTTGAAGTTAAAACTAATCTCAATCCGTCTCAGTCGCGAATCTCACGAGTTTCAGGGTTCTTTTCAGCAAATTTTACAACAATGGCATCGAGTGGAAACTTGATTAACATTGAAAAGTTAAAAGGACGTGATAACTATGCCACATGGAGTTTTGCCGTAAAGACGTACCTGGAACATGAGGATCTCTGGAAATGCGTGAAACACGACGACGAAACCACCTTTACAAAAAGCGACGACACAAAAGCTAGGACAAAAATCATATTACTGGTTGATCCTATTAATTATATTCACATCCAAGAAGCGAAAACTTCACATGAGGTATGGAATAATTTGCGTAAAGCTTTTGATGACTCCGGCTTGACTAGAAAGGTAGGTTTGCTGCGTGAGTTAATTACTACAGATTTAGAAAACTGTGGGAGTGTAGAAAATTATGTTAACAAGGTTATTACTTGTGCACACAAGCTCAGGAATATTGGGTTTCTTGTTGATGATGAGTGGCTGGGTACGCTCCTCCTCGCAGGGCTACCAGAAACATATAAACCCATGATTATGGCGATGGAAAGCTCAGGTGTGACTATAAGTACAGATTTAGTGAAAACAAAAATCCTTCAGGATGTCAAAGATGAAAATGATTCAGCGGCATTTTATTCAAATCATCATAAAAGTAATGCAAAGGCTTACAAACCTTACAAACCTTCGGGCAAAGGCCCCAGGTGCTTTAAGTGTAATAGGCATGGCCATCTTGCTAAATTTTGCCGCATGAACCAAGGCTCAAGTCGTGGTACTAACTCTAATAAATCAAATGAAAAGTCTGATGAGACTTCTGGCTTTGTGGCTGCATTTCCTGCTTCTCCTACACTGCAAAGCAACTGTTGGTACCTTGACTCAGGAGCTGCGATGCACATGACTAACAATAAAAGTTTGATGTATGATTTTGAACCCGCTTCAGTTAAAAATATAACAGTTGCAGATAATAAGCTATTGCCTGTCAGGGGCTGTGGTAAAGTAAATATACAAAGCTATGACGGAGAGAGCAAAAAGTTAATTGGCACTGTACAGCTTACAAATGTTTTGTATGTCCCAGATTTAGCAGTAAACTTGCTTTCAATTCATCAAGTCACCAAGAATAACTGTAAAGTAAAATTTGATGAGAATTGTTGCAGAATATATAAAAACTCTAAACTAGTAATGACAGGATACATACAAAACAGTTTATATATGATACATAATGAGGTATTTGCTTTATTTTCCACAGCTCAACTATGGCATCAGAGATTGGGTCATCTCAATTATCAAAATCTACTTAAACTAAATGACTCAGCTGAAGGTATAGATTCTAAAATATGTCAAGAGAGGAATGTAACATGCAACACTTGTCTACAAGGAAAGCAAACAAGGCAACCATTCAAACATGTTGGCACAAGGGCTTCGGGTCTTCTAGAGATAATACACTCAGATGTATGCGGTCCCATGGAAGAAAAGTCACTTGGTGGATCCAGATATTATGTTACATTCATTGACGATTATTCACGAAAGGTATCAGTTTATTTTATGCATTCAAAGTCTCAAGTTCTTGACCGTTTTAAAGAATTCAAGAAGCTTGTGGAAAATCAGTTACAGGCTAAAATAAAAATATTACGAAGTGATAATGGCAAAGAGTATGTCAATGAAGCATTTGATAAATTCTGCAAAGAATCGGGAATCAAAAGGCAATTTACTATACCATATTCTCCGGAACAGAATGGAATGAGTGAGAGAATGAATAGGACATTGGTTGAACGTGCCAAATGCATGCTCATAGATGCTAAACTACCAAAGAAGTTT
Organism: Mecyna flavalis; assembly: GCA_949319885.1. Classification (NCBI taxonomy): domain Eukaryota; kingdom Metazoa; phylum Arthropoda; class Insecta; order Lepidoptera; family Crambidae; genus Mecyna; species Mecyna flavalis. Next base: position 9,972,409 of record OX439436.1, read on the forward strand.
TGGGGAGAGGCAGTTTTTACTGCTGCTTATTTGATAAATCGCTCGCCAACCAAATCATTAGATTATAAAACTCCTGAAGAAATGTGGTCAGGTACAAAGCCTAATTTACAACATTTGAGGATTTTTGGCTGTCCAGTCATGATGCACATACCCAAAGAAAAGCGGCTAAAGTGGGATTGCAAATCAAGAGAATTTATATTTGTTGGATATTGCCCTGAATCTAAAGGGTATAGATTATATGATAAAAATGAAGGAAAAATTATCAGAAGCAGAGATGTTGTATTTTTAGAAGAAAGTATGAAGAAAGATTTTGCAGAGATTTCACTAAATAATTCAGTAAATGAAGAAAATGAAAACATAAATGAGACCACTGACAGCGAGGAAAACTCATTCATGAGTATGAGTACAGTCAAGGGTAATGATAGCTTGCAACCAACTGAGGATGATCATGATGATGAAGACTATGTTCCTGAACGCAAGATAAACCTGAGCCCAGGACTCCCAGTCACTCGAAACCTGAGACCTCGAAAAAATGGGGTGATGCCTACCTACCTTTGTCAAGATGTACCAAAGAAGAGTACTTTATTGCACGATCCTCAGACTGTGAAGCAAGCAATGGATAGTGAAAATGCACAAGAATGGAAAAATGCAATGGATAGTGAATATAATTCATTATTAGAGAACAAAACTTGGAGTCTCACAGAACTTCCATCAGGTAATTCTGCTTATCATGCTAGAAGTAAACATATTGATGTACGTCACCACTACATTCGTGAAAAGGTCAAATCTGGTGACATCCACATCGAGTACATCCCTACAAGCTCGATGATTGCTGACTGCCTGACCAAAGCTCTGGCGAAACCGAAGCATCACCAGTTCCTGAATGGCATGGGTCTACGTTCAAGGGAGGATGTAGAAATATGAACGCATCCTTTTTACTAGTTGATACTTCCTGTTCCGATTTGTCTTGTCTTTGATTGATTGTCTTCTGTTTTGCCGAATACACGCGTCGTTTGTTTCACAGCTCCGTCTTTTTATTTTGAGTTCCATCAGATATAGCCTAAATATATTTTACTATCAGTTAATAGTTTTCATTAAAATGTTCCATTTACATAAGAAGACTATTTTTTTTTACGTATGAGCACATCTTAATGTTCGAGTCTAATAAATATTCAGTTTTTATGTATACTAGACCTTAATAAATTTATGACACTTTTTTGTATAGGTCAAGTTGGTATGTATGACCTATATAAAATATTATGTCTAATTTAATTAGATATTAAGTTTGATTGATTGGTAATAAGAAAAGTAATTATAAGTTTTACTTGTAAGTAAATAAGAATTGTGAATTTGAATGGTTTCATATGCAGCTTCACATAAATGAATAGTCTATGGTTTGAATTCTGGCAATTGTTTTCGTAATAACTACTTATTCACCCATAACGGAAAACATCTGAACGTACATAATTCAGATATCCCTGTGGATTATTTGCAAAACGCCATCTAACTCCAATCTAGGCAAAGCTTGTAATATGTGTGCCACACAACGAATAAGCCACGAATAAGCATACATGAAATTGGTATTTTTTGTCAATAAATATTAATAACATATCGCTATAGTCACGTGACGATTCATAACAGGTTTTTAAATAAACTGTTTCTATAGTGGATATACCCGTAGCTCGCACAACAAAGGCAAGGGTACCCCATCCTCTCGGGATGTGCTAGTTAATATCCACAAGCCTGGAACCAGCTCTTCTCAATCGGGTGATAAGGCTAAACGCGGGGAGTTTAGTGGGTAGTAGCACGCTTTAGTCTCGAGCCACAGAATATATTCTAAAGTCTCGAGCCCTACTCACGGCCGCAGGTCTTGTAAGCTTGCGGTAAAAGTGCATTTTCTTCTGCAATGAAAAGAGGTAACCCATCCGCCCTATTTGCATACTCCGCAAAAGAGTTCACTACATCATCAAGATACTCAAATCCACTTTTAAAATTAGTAATTTTATTTGATTGACGCAATAAAACAATGTGGCAGACATGGGTGTGGTGAATCAAGTAACATTGTATAATTTATGCATTGGACGAGTATATTATTATATCGTTGATATATAACAATAACATAGCAATAAAATGAATGATATTTTGAGCCATGATATACCTACTAATAATATAAATGCGAAAGTATCATTGTCTGTCTGTTTACTTTTCTACAAATATGATATGAAGATAGTATACAGACATGGTTAAATTAGTCTTATCAGCAGTCTGCTTCTTGGTAGCTTTTGATTGAAGCAAGATGTCGGCGAACTGCACTTTGGTCCAGCGGGGTATTCTCATTTTTCCGGCAGTTAGGTACTTAGCGAAAGATGTGTTTCCGCAGCAAAGTACCCTAAGTCAAGCCAATATTTTATCACATACGTTCATTTTGTCTTTTAGTATCAGTATATTATGTCTTTCAATAAGTGGTAGGAATAGGTTTAGCAGTAGCGGCACTTGACATCAGGTAGATCACGTACCTAGAGATTAAACTGAAGTTGTAAAGATAGATAGATAAATTCTTTATTTGCATACACAGACACACACGTACCTACAAGGATAGATATGAGTACAAATAGCATGTAAATAAGAATTCAATAAATTCGATAAACAACAAGTAAAAAAATAAGATTACCGACGATTAAAATATGAAAATAACCTTGATTAATTAGGGCCGTGTAGAAGACGACTTAGGGCAGAGTTAAGGGGAAGAGGATCACGCGGCTGATCATCAACGAGATGGGTCAACGCCATCAAAGCTGACAATACTCCTGACAGAATGCGTATGCCATGCAGCCAACAGAGATCGGTGGAGAAAGCTTGCAAGGAAGGCAACTACTGTTAGCATCGTGCTAGTTAGTAGTATATTAGTAGTTAGTTCATGGAAAAATTAATAATAGAACAACTTAATTGCTATTTGAGCTTGATGCGCTGTGTGAAAAAGGTGGAAGGAATGTTCAATGAATTTATAATACTATAAAATACATTTTTAATACATGCTTTCGACAGGCATAACGAATGTCTTGTTTCTGTATAATATTATTATTATTGAAATCTTCTGTCTGTGTTTCGACCAACGAACTGCTACCTACTAATATGCAATGCGACTAGGTATTGAAAAATTGCATATACTTTTTACAAAACGTCCAGTTGTAAGAATGTTTTTAACCGACTTCAAAAAAGGAGGAGGTTCTATGTTCGACTGTATGTATTTTTTTTTTTTTTTTTTTTTTTATGTATGTCCGTCGATTTCTCCGTCAATTGTGGACCGATTTAAATAATTCTTTTTTTATTTGAAAGTGCATAGTTCCGAGGTGGTCCCATTGTCACCATGTCAGGATCTGATGATGGGATCCCGGGAAAATCAAGGGCAAACCTCAAATTTTATAGGCGCACACTACGCGTTACTTGTTTTTTCTGAAGCCATTTAAGTTTTTGCGTCCTATAGACATCACCTGATGTTGATGAGCTGATGATGGAAGGTACAACTCCTTAACGGTTAGGAGTTAGGGGATAATTCTTTCAGTATTGTAAGAATATGTGGACCGTTATTTGTATTTCATGTACTTTTGCAGCTAAGCTGATGATGGAAGGTACAACTCCTTAACGGTTAGGAGTTAGGGGATAATTATTTCAGTTTTGTAGGAATATGTGGACCGTTAGTTGTATTTCATGTACTTTTGCAGCTAAGCTGATGATGGAAGGTACAACTATGATGATGGAAGCTAAAGGGTACGACTTCTTAATTCTTATGTCCCTCTTGCGGGCTGCATCTTTAGTTGGTCTACTGAATGGTGCTGAACACTTAATGAATACCTAATATTGTCAAATAATACAATTCTACTATTTTACTCGTATTTTCGTTATCAATATTATGAGAGAGTTTTACTCACTCCTACGTATTATTCACACTAAAAATAGAAAAATAAACAAACTTTTTAAAAAAAAAAATTAAACCGACTTCAAAAAAAAAACAAAAAAAAACTACCTAAAAACACTGAAAAGCAAAAAATAATTTTAATAAGACATTCATCAAATGCGCTTATTGTCTAAGCCTATTAATAACATTAAATTGTATTTACGTGCTAGGTAGGTACCTACTAATCTGTTTGAAGTCGGTGCCAAGCCAAAGGTAATGAAAAATGATACATACCTAATAATTTATGTATTATACAGGGTTACAAATAATCCGCGGACGTAGGTACGTAGTCTGGGTACCTACTATTTGGCTTGGCACCGACTTCAAACAGATTAGTAGGTACCTACCTAGCACGTAAATACAATTTAATGTTATTAATAGGCTTAGACAATAAGCGCATTTGATGAATGTCTTATTAAAATTATTTTTTGCTTTTCAGTGTTTTTAGGTAGTTTTTTTTTGTTTTTTTTTTGAAGTCGGTTTAATTTTTTTTTTTTTAAGTATCAGGTTATATGACATCGGGGTACGTTCAAGAAAAGAATTACTTTTTATCTAATCCTCAAGGCCTTTGTCCTGCAGTGAGAAACAAATAGGCTGATACTATATTTACTAATACATTATATAATATTATTATATATATAATATTATATAATATTATTATTATTATATATATAATATTATATAATATTATTATTATTGAAATCTTCTGTCTGTGTTTCGACCAACGAACTGCTACCTACTAATATGCAATGCGACTAGGTATTGAAAAATTGCATATACTTTTTACAAAACGTCCAGTTGTAAGAATGTTTTTAAGTATCAGGTTATATGACATCGGGGTACGTTCAAGAAAAGAATTACTTTTTATCTAATCCTCAAGGCCTTTGTCCTGCAGTGAGAAACAAATAGGCTGATACTATATTTACTAATACTGATGGATTTAAATTAACGAAATATCCTCAGATAATAATAATGCATGTTAAAAAAAATAAAATAAAAAAACGATAGGATAAATGGTTACAATGTGTTTCCTTGTGTTGGTCTAAGTGTTTATTACACCGTGAAATATCAGCGCACATTACATTTACTTATGCTATGTTGTGTAAAAAAGCAAAAGTATTTGACAGCGATGTAACTGGCCCGCAGGCTGATGATTTCAATTGAAAATTATGTGCAAATTTATCTTTGGAGTCTTGAAAATTTAGCCCTAGAAAAGTGCAAAGGGGTAAGAAAACCTACGCGCGTCGACTAAGGTTTAGAGACAAACACACATTTCAAGCGATTGTAAAACTTTATCCATGACAATAAGGCTAACAATAAAGCGATGAGGAATGCATGCTTTTGTTGAATGCTAAGCCATTCACAGAAATCTTGTATAATCTAAAAAAAAACTGATTAAGATTCTGCCAGCCGATCAAAATGAAGTATATAAGCTCGTAGATTGAATTTTTAAATCAGACTGTCGCACAGATCTGACTATCCTACTTGCACAATGGTAAGATATACACAAAATGTTTATTAAGAACTGTTTTAATTATCATTAATGATATATTAAAGTATATAAGAACTTAAAATATTATACATTTAAAGTAAATCAGTTCAATTGCTGACTTTCTTACAGTTTTTCATTATTACGTTTTTTCATTGTATTATAGGCAATTTTCATTTTTTCTAAAATAGTTATTTATGTGACTGCTGCATAATGAGGGTCATTAAAATACGAATGTGGTTTTATGAAACGAACGAAGTGAGTTTCATAAAAGAATCACATGAGTATTTTAATGACTAATTATGTACAGTCACATACATAACTTTATCTTCATTCATACGATAATATGTCTATTTTATAGTCAGGATTGATGAGCAAACGCCCTAGTTACCAACATAATCTGTATGTAAAAGTTAGTACTGACATAATGACTGACGTTTGTTGTTTTTAAAATCCATAAACAATCTAGACTCGAGTTGATTTCGATTCTCAAATCGATTGTTATAATTTCAGCATCGAATTAAATGTATAGGAATGGAACATAAAATTACTAATCGACTAATTCGATAATCGAAAAAACCTATTAATTTTTACTTTTAAAGAAGACGTTCGAAATTTGAACGAAATTAAGTTTCGGTTACCGACACTAAAATGTAAACATTTCAATGCAGCCACAGATACTTATATCTAAATGTAGGGCGTTTGCTCATCGCTCCTGAATATAAAATAGACATATTATGGTATGGATGTAGATAAAATTGGTTATGCAATGCGTTAGGTATTAGATGAAATTCAATTCATTCATACGTGCTTGAGGCGGTGGCCTCATTAAGTTCAGGTCAGCCTTAAAATCCTCGACCGTATCTTGAACTTATATATTCGATATAAATAGATCGTTATCAATATGTAGATACACCTATACGCAAAGACCGCTAATATTTGCAACTGATTTATTATGAAATTCTAGATAATATATGATCTTACTTAATATACCTGATACATTCCATTCTGCATAGATATTTGTACTTGAGTGCTTTTAGTACTCCTTCTCATATAAGTTTCATCTAATTATACGGTATAAGTTGTTATTACGAGGACGACGTCGCTTATTGAAAAACATAATGTACAATAGTTGTGTCAAAGCTTTTTACAGTCCACTCAATATTTAGACACCATACAGGTTGCTGATTTAAATTTAATTCGAAGAACCGTAATATTGTGAACTGTATTATAATTTTTTACACGGTCTTTAAACCATCAACAATCAAGTGACCTCAATATGATATGTACAAATGATACATTTGTTTGTGTTGCCAGTCAATAGAATTTAAAGGGTACTTTTATTTCCTCCAGAAATTCCTCATCGTTCTCGCTATTGTGGCTGCGGCCAGCGCTGACGTGGCTCACTTAGAAGCCTCCGCGCCCATCATCAGGTCGTCCTACGACATCCAGCCCGACGGTCAGTTCCAGTACGTCGTCGAGACTGGCAATGGCATCAACTCCCAGGCTTCTGGAGTCGTCAAGAACCCCAACTCCGTAAGTATAAAAGACCTGCAAAATGAACCTAAGTAGATTATTTTTGTAACCATATCGTGAACTCACAGACTACCTAAAGTACCTTAGTACTTACCGTACCTTGTTTTATAGTGGCAACTTTACCTCTATTATGCACTCCATGGAAGAAACTTAAGATAAGTTTAAGCAAATAGCCTTTATAGATCTTCTCGTAATGGCCAGGTACAGAAGTAGATTAAATCTGCCGCCATAATAGTAGTGACCGTTCCGAAAATGTTTACGTGCAAGTACATTTAAAACGTAACACTCAAAGCTGAGATTAACCTTCAGTATAGCAGCAAATTAAAGTGATTCCAGGGAAAGGGTCTTTATAAAATTCAGTAACATTTCCTTAACAAAGGAATTTCCAAAACTGCTCACAAAATTAAATATTCATAATTTTTATGCATACCAATACGATTTCACGGCTCGTTTAAAATGCGCGTATTGCGCGTCGGTCGTGCCGGTAATAGGTTTAATTACCTTAATGTCCAGCCATGATATCCATCGGATGTCACGTAAACTGTTTCCGATTGCATCAATTTGTGATTTTCATTGATATTTCAATGTTGGAATCGTCACTTTCAATTTGACTGATAGTGGTCAGTGTTTGGATATGACTAAACGCCTTAGCTAAACGCATTATTCAATATTTTTGTATATTTACTGCATGATGTCAATTTGATTTTTGTTAATTTATTTAGGTACAGTTTTATTGCCAAGATCATAATATTAAAATACATGATATGAATATTCGGTTTATTTAAACATTTATTTAAATGCATGCTAGTAATCTAAGCCGTGACGATGTTACCTCACATTGAAACTGGTAATTTGTACAAGGATATTATAATATACGGAATAATGTGACTAACATATGTTATATCTATCTTGGATTAGTCTTATAAATCATAGCTATTCGTTCAGTGTCTAACTAATGTAGATCAATCACTTGTGTACAAAAAGCTTCCGCATTCGGAATAACTTATGTTCTACATTCAAGTCTAAGTAAGCAAATAAAAGTGAATTAAGGTTTTTTTTATCATTTTTTTTCAGATTATCCATGATTTTGAATATTAATCAGTATTCCTGTAGAATGGACTTCAGTACCTCTGTATCCAATACGAGTATAGGGCCGTCAAAATAGATTAATAATTCAATAGCAATTACAGAGAGATCAATATAATAGGTAGGTATAATTGGTGCTACAGAAGGGGAGACCGGGGCTGGAAGTGCCGGGGGTAAATTGTTCCGACGCGAATATCTCGAAAACAAAAAGAGATAGATATACGATCGTATTGTGTCGCGTAATGCCTAACAGTCGGGCACAAACGGCTGCCATTTTAGTTGCGTCAGCAACGCAGACCAAGTGGCAGTGTATGTGAGGGTCCTCAACGCCACGAAAGTAAATATTTTCGTTTCGATACTTTTTGGTCGCAAGGTAGCATTTTTCGTGCGTTTAACATGAGAGTTTTAGTAAAACATTTGTTATTTATCCTAGTTTGTTATGCAGTGTAATTTTAATGCTTTGAGCATAGTGATTTTTATAAGTGAGACAAAATATCACACTCTAATAAGCGGGGTAAAATGTGCCGGTCATGGGGGGCTGGTTGTGCCGGTCCATCAATACTACAGCATGTTTCTGCGCAAAGCAACTGCAGCGTTGACTGTACAAATGAACCATTTGGGCAATCAAGAACAACTGTCAGTACTCTCAGGAGCCTATTCCTTGCTGCAGCTTCCAGCTTCCTCAATCAGCTGATAACAACACAGGAGATAAAAATACAGCAATTTTCTCACCAGAGCTAATAAGACCACTGCCTAAAGCACCTTCCTGATTAATTGGACATAATAAAGGACGTAAAAGGATGACAGCTGTTCTTACGGACACTCCAAGGAAGAAATTTTTTTGGGTGAAGAACAGGCTAATAAAAAGAAAAAGAAAGAAAGTGAAACTAAAATGAAGGTTAAGAGAAAAAGGAAGGGAAAAGGCAAAGGAAAAGGCAAGGGAAAAGTTAAACAAACAAAAAAGCCGACTAAGAACTCTGCTAAGAGAAGAGTTTTGCAAGATGACGACCGTTGAGATCGTTCTGATGGCGAAAACTGTTGATTTATAGTAAAATGTATAACGAATAAATATATTATTATAAAATTGATGTCTTTAAAACTTAAAATTAATTTTCATTCATGTAAATCACCTAGCATTATCAACGGCACAACCGACCTCAGGTACGGCACAACTTGCCCCAATGTGGGGTTGGAAGTGCCTTGCCGCCGCTGTATAAAAAAATCACTTTTTCTAAAAAACTATTAAAAATGTGCGAAATCAGTTTATAAATTCGAATTATAGACTAAATTTGGCTTAGGATGAACCACTACTTTCAGACATAGTACTTGTTTTATCCGAATCATATAAGGATTTGTCAAAATCGGCACTTTCAGCCCCGCTCTCCCCAACTGATCTGTTTGCCGAGTTCAACTCTCAAAAAGTTTCTTACAACTAAAAATGTTTTTAGTGTACTCATAATTGGACGAATACAAATAAAATACATTTAATTGTTAATCTATAATCTAAAATAATATTATAAAGAGGAAAGATTTGATTGTCTGTTTGTTTGTATGTTTGTTTGAATTGAATAGGCTCCGAAACTACTGAACCAATTTTAATAATTCTTTCACTTTTAGATAGCTACACTACACCATCCCCGGTGAACATAGGGTACTTTTGATCCCGGAAGTGTGGGGGTTAGGGGTGAATATTTGAAAAAAGAAATAACGCGCGGGTGAAACCGCGTGCGGAAGGCTAGTATCAGATGGAGGCTAAATAGTCTTAATATTATTACTGTTAATAAATTCATCAGCAGTTTCTGCTATACAGGTAAAAGTAATTAAAACTAGAAGCATTTTTTTGTCAAATGATCACAGTAAATGTCAAGGGCGCGATGATTCTAATACACTTATGTTAAGCACATTGATGAAATAACATTTGACTTATTCAAATTTAACTCCGGTTGATGTTAAACACAACCTTGTTAGCATGTTTCGGGCACGTGACAGTCATGTTTCAAGTCTATTATTTAAAATATCATTATAATAAACTTTATTTGATTTCGTCTGTCTGACGAGCTGAAAATGTAGCTAAAGCGTTGGTGGTTGAACCTTTTCAAAGTCCGAGCAGCTAGCTACCACTGTAATAGTGGTAGCTTTAATAGTGAAACTACGTACGTGTTTCCCTCCTCTTACAATCCCGGGCAATATTACAATCTCAGCAGGCCTTCAGGGTGAGGGTGACTGGTTCAATGGGTACTTTTTTATATGTGGACCTTACATCCGCTTAACATCAGGTGGAGTGAGGTCATCGTGAATACTTTCATATAAAAAATAAATATAGTTCTGGCTATGTTCCCACAATATTAATATGGGGCTATGCACCTAAAATAAAAGCTTCATCAGAGAAGCTTTATCCAGAATACATTTAGCGATGCCCCGGTTGATTGTTATGCACATAAAGTTTTTGATCCTCAGCTTGATCTCTTTTCAGTCATGTTACCTCGTGATGCTCACATCACGGTGGAAGAGTCACCACGGTCAACACTATCCCTCACTAGAGAGTGAGGGATAGAGAGTGTTTGCACGTACTTCAGCAATCACTTGTGAATTTTAACGTAATAAATCTTGAATAATTGGTTAATCGCAAACACTGGCTGTCGCCGCGGAAACTCATTTGAAGCCTAGGAGGGCCTTTTATTGTTTTAAATTGTCTTTCTATTGTGCCGCAATGATCTCCATATAGACCACGAGATTACGCTACTAAGTTGCATATGCTGACACTTGAACGTTATATACGATTTTAATCGACTTTTTTTTCTTTGCAGGAATACCCATCTCTGGAAATCAGGGGATCTTACGGATACAAGAGCCCCGAGGGTACCCCCATTGAACTGACCTACATCGCTGACGAGAACGGATACCAGCCCCAGGTGAGATACTTAAAAAGATTTTTTTATTCATGTACCTATTATTGACACAGTTCTTCATTTTAGAATGAAAACAAGCTAGAATCGCACTACTATGAAACATCATTTTGTGTTTGCACGTAACTGTAAATGTCAATAGACAAATTGACCACAAGTTTTTTATTTGCTTTTAATACATTTTCTTAAATAGAAAACATTGAGATTATTAAATTGTTTATATAATATCTTTTGTATTTTTGTAGATATAGAGCTAAATACGATTAGATAAAGTAAGAGTTACAGGCATGTGGCTTCACCTGCCTGGAGCACCATACACACGCTATAGGTATAAAATGTTGTTTTAGAAAGAGACACGCCTCTGTGGAACAGTGGCTAAGCCGCTCGGGTATAAAAACACGGAGGTCGCGGGTTCGATTCCCGCCTTGGGTCTGGTTGATGGTAGGACTTTTTCAGAGTCCGACTGGCTAGCAATCACCCCCACAGGTGAAATCTGCCGCCATAACATCTCTGGCTGTGTTCTGGCAATATTAATGTGGGAGCCAGTACATTCGAAATCAGAGGCTCAAAGATCAGATGAGTCTACAGTCTGGCAGCACATTGAGGGACGCTTCCAGGTGACGCATCCCTCAATGAAATAGGCCGCAGTGGCCCCATACCATCAGGTGGGCTGCGTGCCTGTCTGCCGACTGACCTAGTATAAAAAAAGACAGATGTACTGGAAATTAATAGCTTTGAAACTCACTTGATTTTAAATGTTTTTTCAATACTTGTGTTTTGTAATTTCGAATGCAGTCATGAAAAATTTCAAGTCAGTCGAATAGTCTATGGTGTTATTTATTTTTGTATGTTACATGGTGTTTACATTTCATTGCGTGACAGTGTATAACAATTGACTGTGTTACTTTTGTCTATTATGGCTAACGTTGTTTTATTTCCAGGGCGCCCACTTGCCCGTCGGCCCTGCTGTCCCCGAGGCGATCGCGCGCAGTCTCGCTTACATCGCGGCCCATCCCGTCCAGACCACCGCCAACGTCGCTAAGGCCGCCGCCAACACACTCTTCGGTTGAACCTGAATAAACTTGACCTGCACAAATCATTAAATAGTTGAGGAGAAAATTACGCTTTTATTTACACACCTACAAAGCAACTTCGAAGTAGAGTTAGTCAGATCTTCCTTGGCGGGTAATGCAAAGGACATCAATAAAAAAATCTCGCGTGCAATTATCCGTTTTCGAACACACCTAGGAAACCCAATTTTCTACTCTTTAGTATATTTTTTTTCATACCATTTTAAAAGATCGTACCGAGTTCCATCGAATTCGGAAATATTCATTATGTACCAGGGATTACGAGGATATGAAATGTATGCCGCATTTCATACACGTCTTGCACTTTTAACCAATTTCAAAGAATAAGGATTTCTTTTTTATTAACTCATAACTTTTACGAGCATCTGGTTGAACCGATTTTGATAATTCTTTTTGTATTTGAAAACTGGTCTACGCGAAGTGGTCCCATATGAAAGAGATCGGTCAAATAATTTTGACATTGAAAATGTCTTTTCGTTTGCTCCCGTCTAGTGTAGCTTCTAATTTCACGAAAAGTGCGCTCACCTTATCCTATAGTTGTAAAGATGATATTTATGATTTTCAAAAAAAGTAAAAAAAAAGCCCAATCCATCATAGATGGTAAAATAATAGGTTTATAAATAAAAGAACGGGATTTTTCATACTTTTTGAAATTTAATGTTACACTGCACCCGCTTTACGCCGCCTCTGCTAACGTCCTCACAGGATTCCAATAATCGTAATTTGTCCGAAGATCTATATCGTTTCACTGGTCTAATGAAGCGTATGCAATCAGACATTAATTAGAATTCAAAATTGGCATTAGCTCACATATTCTAGCGTATTAGCATTATAATCATAGAATATTGAAAGATATATCTTGTGTCTCTACAAAATAAAGTGATAATATTTGTCAGAAAAGCATAGCCAATATCTTTATTAATATAGCTAAGTTTAAACCACACGTGACTAGCAATTTTTTTGGGGAGGAGAATGCTTTTGTGCACCATAACCGCAGGCTAGCTAGACCTGCGGCCGTGTGTGGGACTCGAGACTAAAGCGTCCACTACCCACTAAACTCCCCCAGTTTCCCTTTCGCACCCGATTGGGACAAGCCAGTGCCAGCTTTGTGACTATTGACCAGCCCACACGTGACTTTATTATTTTTTCAATGTTTTTTTTACCTGTAGTATTATAAATATATTCAAAGTCAAAGTATTTATTTTGCAATTTGATTTACCATGTAATTCTTTTGCACGTCATCAACTTTTTTTTCCTACCAGCACTTCGACGTGGTCGTGAATGGCCTGTTGAGAAGAAGTGCTGCAAGAAACTCAACAGTTATGATAGCCTTTTTTAAATCATTTTGTGTTTTACAACGTTAACTTAATAATAATATAATGTCAACTTAGAAAACGATATAATGTCAACTTAAAAACAATATAATGTCAACTTAATAATAATATAATAAGTAGAATAAATAAGCATATGAATAGAGATGTGCAGAGAAGGAAATCTGTTTCATATCCACAGAGTCTTGTTAGATTAATAACAACGCAGGTACGAGATATTAAAAAAAAAAAAAAAAAAAAAATTAAGTATATAAGTAATGTTTATCCGTTGTCTAGCACCCATAGCACAAGCTAATGCTTAGTTTGGGGCTAGATGGCGCTGTGTGAATAATGTCCAGGATATTTATTTATTTATTATTATTATATTCTTGGGCCAGTCAATTGCCACAAGGCGGTGAAGGCGGACACATCCTTTTTGGGAGAGCGGGAGAGTTTATTGGGAAGTAAAGGCGAAACGTCTTCACTTCTGGGTCCCTCACACGGTGTTCATAGCCTGCGGTTATGATGTTTTAAAAGGGTATTTATACTTTGAAACACTCTTTATTTATAGAGGACGACATGTACCCTAACCCTCTTTATTAACTAACTTTAATTGTTATCTATCTCGACTGATGAGACATGTATAGTCTATGTGATAAGAGGTCAGGACTTATTGTTTAAATGCTCAATGGGTTACCTTTTAATAATTAGTAACATGCCTTACACTACAATATAGACTAGGACATAAGTTTGTGTGATAAAAAAGTTTTTAGCCATGTTTATGTATGTATATTGTATACCTACCTCAACGTGACTTTTGACTTCATTCACCGCCCACTCGTATAGTCGATGCCCCAAGGTCATTCCATGAGGCCTAGTAACACATAAATTTATAATTCGACATTATATCCGTCCATCGCTCAAGGACGAGTTTTATAATCTCGTGAAAGGACTTACATTAGTAAGTTTTTAAATGTCAATTCTTCAACATTCGAGCCTTGATGTAGGCGCGATCGATCTCGCATGACATATGACCTCTCGTGGCAAAGTTCAACCTATGTATAAATCATGCATTTAGGTGCTCATCTATGTTATCATTAGTTCAGCTTAGATATTACCATTTTGTAAGAACTAGACCTGGATAGGTCTAGTTTGATATTGCAATCAATAAGAGGAGAGAGAACTGTGGTAGCCAGAAGGTTAGGTGCCTGTTCACCAGCGCGGAGCGAGGCAGCGGTCTGGAGGAACGGAGAATTATAAACCAATAGGATTGCACAAAATCTCCGCTCAGACAGGGAGTTCCAATTAAATCCTATTGGTTAAACGTTGGTTGATTAAACACCGCTTCACATGCGCGATGTCAATGATTCGAATCTTAACACGGATGGATTTATATATGAGCGTATTTGCCGTTCTAGTTCGGTGGTAACAGAAAACATCGCGCAGAAACCTTCTCAGTCACAGAATGTTTTAACAATGATTAAAGAAGGTGTAGTTCAGCCTACCGCAAAGTCATCAGGCTGGGGTACTCGAGGATGGGCTGGTCAATAGCCACTGGCACCGGCTTGACCCATTCGGGAGGAAAGGGGAAACCGGGGGAGTTTAGTGGGTATGGGACGAACGTGTTTACTTCCGAGCCTTAAACACGGCTGCTGGTGTAGCTAGCCTGCGGTTATAGCTCGTGATTGCGTTCACATTCGATAAAAAAAGGGCTATTATTAGTGTATAAAATTATTTTTCTGGCATTATGACGTTTACACTAACGAAGCAACACGATTATATAATTTCTAAAATAAATGCAGCTCTAATTCATTCTTACAGCGAAAAAAGGCCTACTTAATATTGTAGATCAGACTTTAAGCGACCCATCAAAAACAACTTGAATTAACCTTTAAGTACTGACGTGGGTGTCTCACAGACGGCGAGTTAACAAAAGTAAGCCTTATTTCGAAGCTTTTAAAGATAGCCCCGCGCCCTTCCCTGTACCTTTGGGAGTGAACACGTCAATCAATCAGCTGAGCTCTCTCAAGCGGCGCGAGATCACGTTCGGCTGTGGGGCTGCGAAGTGTCTCTCAGACGTGAGGTCAGTATTGATCAGAAAAATGAAAAAGTCAGTAAAATCCAAAATATTTACGTAATTTGAGTAGCAATCACTACCTCAGCAATACTACTATTTAGACTGATGTTTTAAGTATAAGGAATTCGCCAAAAAATTTAATGTTCAAATAGTTCCATTGTAAAATATATTTTTTTAGCTAAGCGAAAAATAGATTATATAATTTGTACCAAATAAATACTGATTTCATATAAAAATGTTATTGTTTTTGCACTTATTTTTATAGAATAATAATAAACGGATTATAATACATATAAATAATGTGCAAATTAGTTAATAGAAATAATCCTCTTCGATTTTTTCTGAAGCCGTCTGAGATACGTCACGTCGGCATGACTGGACTAGACATTGTTATTTGAGGGTGACTTTTAGATAACTAGCTTTTTATAATGTTAGAATTTACGTTTTAAACTCTACCGGTTTGATCAGAATGTTTGTTTTGTGGGTTTGATAGTGTCGTATTACCTACTATTTTTTAATAGTTTTAATGTTGTCGGGTGACAAGCACGTGACCTTGATATACCGCAGGAAATAATATCTATTAATCCTTTGAGAGATACTCAACCTGATTTATAGCTATCCTGGTCTTCGAGATATTTATCTCAGGTACATAATTTGGTGCCGGTTGAGCTAGTTATTGGTAGAACATCTTAAGAGTCCGACTGGACAGCAACCCCTACAGGAGAAACCTGTACTTGTATTATCATCATGTCTAGGCTGTAGGCGAATACACCTTAAATAAGGCACGCAGGTCAGTGGACTACATTATGTTAGGATATTGAACATTTACTGGTGATAGAGCTCTCAATTAATATCAGATTTACTAAGTGCATGATTTATATAAAGGAGGCTTTTGCACTGAAGTGGGAAATTAAATAGACTTTACTTTTTTTGTGTTCTATCGCATTAGCTATAAAAGCTTTGTATGACCAACATAATGAAAACTAGTTAAACAATTTTGTTTAGCGAATTCCAATCCCACGGTAGCGCAATTTTGAGTTATAATTTTATTGCATTCATGCAATCTTCTTCTAGTTTTTCTAATATTAGTTCGACTCCATTATATATGCGTAAGTAAATTTCCATTAAACTCTGAAATAAGATTGCAAAAAGTCACTTATAATGTCCTTAAATTACATACTTATAGTAAAATTTATTATGCCTGATAAATTGATAATTGAGTTGGTATTTTTTAATGTAATAAAATTCTTAATTTATTTACGTTGGAACTAGAATATCGAAACGTTTTTGTTTTTCCGGTTGTTTAATTATTAGGTATCTATGTAGTTACTATGTAGGATAAAAATCAGAGCTGTTGTTGTCAACAGGCTGCTCGTAGTGCTCGTATTCATTTTTATTCGCCGGAACGACACGGCACATATTGTAACCATTGTATTTAAGTGGGGGTGGTGCGATGTAAGGGAGTGTACCATCATCCTTTCGCTACAAGCCAACTTCTCCTGCCCGCGTTGCATCCTAGCAAATAGCGAACGAGGATCTGGCGTCCAACTGATGGCGGTATAACCATCCAAATGCAATAGGCCGGTGACGGGATGTAGCGTTAGAGCGTTTGTCCATCGCCGCCGTCACCGGGCCGTCACCGAGAACCGAGTTTTTTTCTGACCAATTTCAAGATGACGGCGCTCGGGTGACGGGTGTGCGGTGGACAAACGACTGTAGTAAACGTATGTACCGCTAACTCGGCGCCGTCATCTCGATCCCGGTGACGGCCCCGGTGACGACGCGGTGGACAAACGGCCTTACCCCAGTGCGAGTCTTCCGGCAATATTAATGTGGGAGCCAGTACACTTGAAACTAAAGGCTCGAAGACCAGATGAGCCTACAGTATGGCAGCACATTAAGCGACGCTTCTAGGTGAAGTGTCCCTCAATGGAATAGGCCGCAGTGACCGCTTACCATTAGGTGGGCTGCGTGTCTGTCTGCCAACTGAAGTAGAATAAAAATAATCTTAATGCCGGCGATTGGAAGATGCTAACAGCTATTATGGCGACAGATATTTTCACATATGGGGGTGATATTCGAACTCTGCAAAAGTTTGAGACTTTTTAGATCGTTTCTGAAGTTGTCACTAAAACAAGCTCCGTTGAAATAAAACTAGATATTATTCACGTCTTACTTTTATAACCACACTTTGCCAAATGTGGAGAGATAATTACGAAATTTATAGTCAGAGCGCATCTATTAGTGGGAGTTGTAGGCGTGACATTAGAAATGTCAATAAGTGAATTTCTAAGAACTGTCGAAGTAATATATTAAGCGTTAATATTTCGATTTTTTATGCTACATCTAAGTAAGTACCCTAGTAAGCGACCACTACAGCCTATTGAAAAAGGGGCACTTAACCGGGAAGCGTCGCTTAATGTGAAGCTACATCGCAGGCTCAATTTTAATTACTCTTACATTATTGCATAGAGCTGTTAAGGCGGTAGATTTTATCTGAGGTAGTTAGCTAGTTGTACTCCGAAAAAGAAATACCACCCAAAGAAAAGGTGAATAAAAATCACGAGTGCTACTTGTACGGCCCTGAGGGGGAATACGATATATCAACTGAGGAGATAGCGCAGTTCATAGAGATCTAAAATAAAAGTTTCTGTTATCTGTGGCGCAGTTGTATACATTCCTTGCAAAGATCGTAAAAGCCAGGTACTTCCGCGAATAGTACCCGGATGGTTCAAAATAACACTGAAAAAACTACACGGCTATAAATAAACAAGTTGTTGCTATTTACAGCCGAGTAACTCGCTTCGGAGGGAGCCTGCAAAGTTTGTTGCTAAAATTACACAAGTCAACTTTGTTAACGTTGTTGGTAATATAAACCCAGTAAGTTGGTCAAAAAATAGATATCCAAGGTTGGTTGCTTCTAACCTATTCACTCAGTAAACTTAGCAAACCTATTATCTATAGTGAATCGAGTCACTCTGTTAACAATAGCAAATTCAATCGGTCACTGCAACAACTAACTTGGTTAAAGAATAAACACAACTGTCGTCACAGCCAACGTGCTTTGTTGTGTTTAGCAAAGTAATTCAGTAGAATCAATTATTTTGCTTCGTAAAACTAGCTAAGTAGCTTGAATATTTTTAATCATGTATATTGGGTAGGGACAGCCAACCTACTTTGTTATTTCTACTCAATTCAAATTGGTATATATAGCAAAGTTACTTGGTATTATCAATCGTGTTCATTGGGTAACTACAATTAATATACTCGGCTATTTCTAGTCAATTAAAATTGGTATATTTAACCGAGTTACTTGGTATTATCAATCGTGTTTATTGGGTAACTACAATTAATATACTCGGCTATTTCTAGTCAATTAAAATTGGTATATTTAACCGAGTTACTTGGTATTATCAATCGTGTTTATTGGGTAACCGCAGCTAAAATACTTTGTTGCAAGTAAGTACCAATTTAAACGACACATATTAAGCTAGCGTGTTTTTTTATATCCCATAATCTATGGTTGATGAGACTGTAAAGCTGAACGTCTTTTACTATGGGACAAACTCTGAAATCGCGGAAAAAATCTGCTGTTTCATACAAAAATTAATAACAAAAAAATCACAATGTATGAAAGAGCTGATTTATTTCGCGATTTCAGAGTTGGTCCCATAGTAAAAGTTGTTCGTTTCACCTAGAATTATGGGATACAAAAAAAACAACTGACCTGTGACTGTACGTAAGGCTTAATACACAATGTGAGGTCAGCTCATACTGAAAATGTGTAGTTCGATATGTTGTCGTTTATACCATTGTTACTCACTGTGCAGTAGGCAAAAATTTGGCATGTCGGGAAAAAACCAATGAAACGTTCTGCGTCTGTAGTAAAACAACAGATACATATTTTGCCGACAGACCAACCGTAAAGGAACTGAAAGAAAATGATATACATTAATGTTTGTTTTATTCTTTCTTACACGATACATAGTATGTCTGTCGTCACAGATCAAAGGTAACATTTAACATTTCAGGTAACATTACTGGTTAGACTCGTATACTCCTCTTAAATTGTACTTAGTCTTAAAAATATGGCTCAATATTTATAACTTTGCTGCTTTTCTTGCGCGCCTTTGCCAGTTCAAATATTTTTGGCTTGATTGTGGGGAATTTTTCAGTTATTTCGGTAAATTATTGTCCTTTGTACAGGTTGACAAAATCATTTTCTAGCTGTGAACAAATAAATGAAACAAAAGTAAGTATACAAATATTTAAACTAAATCAGTAAAAAAATCTAAAAACTGAACTCTCCAGAAGATATCCTTCCTACTTTTATTTAATTAAAAAAAGTTGTTGTGTATGTCTACTTACGTTTAATAACTTCAATATATTCTTCCAAACTCCATGCTGTGAGAAGATTTTTAACCTCTTCATCCATCTTTTAGATATATCTAAAATCCTGTTTTCACTTAACACTCGCGCGGTGAAATATCTGCAAAAAAGTAGGTAATTGTTTATTTTTGTCACATCACTGTTATAAAATAAACAAGGCAAAATTCATAATAATGTTTAAAAGTGGTTTTTATGTGAAAATTGGAACAACCTTGTAGGTGTGAGGCAGCAGCGCTTCAAAAGACGTTCGTCACTCAACTATGATTTAAGAGAAATGGCCGAATTCACAGGCTATGCAGCCAATTCCTTGTTTAGTTTTATCAAGTTACAACTCAATTTTTATTTTCATTTCTTCACATCTTAGCCTACTTCCTTCCAAAATCTTGCAGTTTTATCTCGTTTTCCAATTTTTTGGCCTTCAAATGGGCTACCTTGGTCTTCACCTCCCCTAATTCAGTCCATGTTTTGTTTGTTGTAGTGCCAGTGTACGTTCTTTTACGGTACCGCCTCACTTCGGATGTACCTTGTTTATCCTATAATACAATATTGTTCGCATTAAAAAACAAATAAATGTGGAGTACATACATAAAGTCACATCATATCTATACACATAATAAAACAGGAATAATTAAAGTCTGTACATTGAAGATATTTATGAAAATAGGTTCATATATCATATAAAGGGATAGTCAGATAAGTACCTGTAACGTCTCTGTCAAGGGGCTTCGCAACATAGCTGGAGTGTATGTATCCCAATTTTTGAGATTGTTATCCTTCCTAGGACGGTCGAATTCTTCCATTTGTAAACTGTCATTAGCCTAAAAATAAAAATTAATATATTTAAGGGGTGGCATATTAATGTAACAATCATTTTTACCTTTTTAATAATAGCTGGACTCTCAATATCTTCTTTGTACTGTAAATCCTGCAAAACAATGCAAATCAATCTATTAAAGTATATTGTAACACTTATCTAATATCAATCAATATAAATCAATATGCACCTTCAATGTGTCTGTACCACATACCACCACCACATTTTGGCTTTCATTATCCTGTAAAAATAAAAATTTGTTACTATTATGATTTTCATACTGTGTCACTTGTGGGATAGGCAGAGAAAACAGACTGCGAAACATACATAACTCCTATGAATATCATTGTAATTATTGCTATATAACATGTTTATGTTTATAGTCTTTATTATTATAATTTTAAAGAATCGAATATAACTTAAAGCACATTCTACCCAAAAATTTAGTACTTTCATGTGAACACAATTTTAACCAGTTATGCTAATCACTGTGATATAAATGATAGGTGATAAATATATTTAAATGACTATTCATGTTTCCTATGGCCAGCAACTTAATCTTTTACAGTTTTCTTCATATTTTCCCATTTCTTTTTTAATACTTTGCTGCACCTAGATTAATAATTAATAATACTCCATATTGCTTAGCAAGAAATAAACATTTTATTAATGTTTGCTTATATTAGAAGTGCAAAATAACATTATAAATACCTGTTAGTTGTGTTCTGGTAATTGAATTCTAATGCAATCTTATCCCATTGCGCTTGTTTTGCCAGGATACCGCATCACTCTTTTTATTTTCAATAATTTTAAAATATGTGATACATATTTTTTGTAAAACCTCCAACACTTATTCTAAGCTCCAACATAATTGTGAAGTTAGGACTTCTTTTTTTGGGTGTATCTATAGTATTCTGAAACAGAAAACGAACCTTTACGTTTTGTTTTAAAAATCAAAGCAAAGATCTTTATTAAAATACTTTAATTTACAACGATTCTATAAAATCTTTACGCTTGGAAATATTTTTAGGTAAGGTAACTCACACTCACACTATTAAGCTTAAATTATAAAATCCACATATAAAATAAACCGTGAAAATACTTACAAAGTAATTCTTTTTGGTAACCAATCCAAATACAGTAGATTCAGACTACGGCGGGATTGAAATACGCTTAGAATAATATTAATAACATATTCTAAGGAACGCCATTTTTAAATTAAGCTTCACTAAATATTTCCAATGTTAATTGCCGAGCTGTGCTTATTTACGAATAGATAATTAACTTGTATAATGTTCACTAATGCGTTTATTCAACCAAACACGTATACACTATCAGTTAATGGCAATATTAGTAAAAAATTATGATAGATTCACAGCTCGCGAACGCAGCACGAGAGTAGGAGCGACACATTGAGTAATCGATTCGTGGCTGACTGGCTGCACTGAGCAAGTAAAAAGACTGGAGTGGCGCGGCGGCCATTCTAGCCAACTATGATTGTTTAAAATTAAATAACTTACTTAACAATAAATAGATAAGTATGCTCGTCTATTTTTTACCGAACTACATGTTTATTTTTAACCAAGTATGATTGTCTAAAATCAAATAACTTACTTATCAATAAATAGATAAGTATGCTCGTCTATTTTTTACCGAACTTCATGTTTATTATTAACCAAGTATGATTGTCTAAAATCAAATAACTTACTTATCATGAAATAGCAATGTAATCTGTCTATTTTTACCCGAACTCGGTGTCAATTTCTAGCCAACTATGATTATGTCTAAAATTAAATAACTTACTTATTATGAAATAATAACGTTAGCTTGTCTATTTTTGCTAGTTTTTGTTAGGGGTAAAATTAAACGA
Organism: Mecyna flavalis; assembly: GCA_949319885.1. Taxonomy (NCBI): domain Eukaryota; kingdom Metazoa; phylum Arthropoda; class Insecta; order Lepidoptera; family Crambidae; genus Mecyna; species Mecyna flavalis. Next base: position 9,994,932 of record OX439436.1, read on the forward strand.
GTCGGTTATTTAGAAATAAATAAGTACTTTGTAAATAACAACCAATCATTTTTAGCAATACTTGCTTCTATAATATTAGCAAAGCTCTATTGCCCATTTTAAATATGTCTTGGTTGAATGCAGCCGAGTAATTTTTAACAGAGCTAAATTGGTACTTTGCTAAAGCAAATTTTTTTCAGTGAACAATTTTTCTCCTGTGTTTATGACGTTGATAACTGGTTGCGAACTTTGGTTGCCAACACGGCCGAAAGGGATCTCTGATGTTATAGTACTCGTAAGATGTTTCTTACGCCTCAAATGCCTTGTTTAAAGGAGTTGGTTAGAGTGTAACTGGGACCGCGGTCTGAGTTGATTGCGTTCCCAGTCGCCGGATGCCTGTCTTTATCGACCAACTAGCCATCCGCCTGCGGTTTCACCCGCGCGTATTTTCTTTTTTCAAAAATCCCCCCCTTCCAGGATCGAAAGTAAACTATGTACACCGGGGATAGTGTAGCTTTCCAACAGGAAAGAATTATTCAAAACAGTTTAGTAGTTTCGGAGCCCACAATACAAACAAACAATCGAATCTTTCCTCTTTATAATAATTATTAGTATAGATTATGCAGATTATAGTGCACAAGGTATGCGTAGGCACAGATTAATTCCATCTTCCTCATAACCTGGCAGAAACTGACCTGACACAACAGTTAAGAGATCAAGCGCCACACCATTAACTGTACGTGCTTTCAAAAGCACGGGGTGATAAATAGTTTAAGCACAGATGAATAAATAGTTACGTTCAAGGTCGAAGATATGAAATTAAGTGAAAAAACAAATGCAGGTAACTTTTTTGTGGATGTCCATCGTCACGGAAGTTCAATTCATTAAACATGATAATGACGTCATAGTTGTAAAGAAAAAAATTAAAAAACATGACAAAAGATAAACGGTTATTTACGTGGTTTTATAATATAATATGGTCACTCGCCTTGATGGTTTGTATCTGGGTAATCTAATAATCTTGGGATCGAAAAAATATAGAGTCGATATTTTTTAATTAAGCAACCGCATTTAAAAAGCATGGTGATAGTCACCACGTTTATCAAATACCCGCACCTACCCATCACTGTGACGATGCTTTAATTTCAATGATGAAAACCTTTATCGCAGATGGATATTTAAATAGGCTGATACTAGGTATATATTTTCTAGTACAAAATTTTACTGATGAAATTACGAAGATCAAGCTTTATTACATTATCGTATTGCAACAAATCAATTTTACAACTCAATATCATTAATCTTGAAATGCCGAGCGGAGGATAAACATTCTCCAAGACGAGAAAGTAGGCGCGGGGCGGGAACAGTACTTGTCTGACTAATTACCTCACACGTGAGTAATTTTGGATATAATAAACATATTCTACCACGAGATGCACCGAAGTAATAGCTTCCTTGACATCCCTACACATTTTAAATTATTGATTCGATGAAAGAATCGATTGGGTTGAATAAGGTAAGTTGTTCAACCACTTGTTTGGGATGCCTTTATATTTTATGTCTGATCGCACATCCCGATACTAGGTCACCGAACTTAAATATTAGCACATTATAATCAGGCCCAATTGCGTGGTTTAAGTAAGCATTATGAGTTTTTTGAAAAAGCAGTGGTTCACTTTTCCTCGTAAATCGGAAATTAGACAATTGTGAAAAAAATGTTTTTGCTTTTGATTTTGTTAACATGATTTTTGGATGTCCACACCATAAAGTGTGTATGAAGATAGTAAGTAAATACATAGGTAGATACACGCGATCGATGGTGTGGCAATTTATTATAGGTAAAAGTAAGCCGTAGGTAACTACGGCTTACTTTTACCTATAATAAATTCATTATTAATATTGTTCGGTGACTAGATACGTTTATGCCAACATTACTGGCGTTCATTGACAATACATACAAAATGAATTATGGCATAATTACTCAATAATTACGAGTATATTGGTTTCTTAGGGCGAAAACAGTTTACCTAAAAGTAACTAAAAAAGCGAGTGCGCTATTACAATCTACTGTTAACTATCTTTTGGTTGGGCTAGCTAGTTCTTTAGTTGCGCTACTTGCCGTGGTGGCGCCTATTTTTCAATTTGATTATTTGTTACTTTTTGAAAGTTTTCAGCGCTTCTAGCCCTACTGTAAATCAGTAGGTAAGAGAGAGTCAGTGATTTGTATTTTTTTAGTTATCATAGTAAAATTATTTCAATTGCGAATATTTATAACGATGGAAAGATTGATGTGGGTTTGTTGATCGTTAAAGCAGAAACTACCACTCAAATTAAAATTAAACTGTCTTCACAGTTGTATTTTATAACATCTAAGCTACTTTTATCAACACACCACGATAGCAAAGCTGTTGACGAAAACAGTTTTCTTATAATTGTCAGACTACTAAATTACCTGAATGAGAAATATATTTGAAATTAATTGTTTAGCATCCATACAACTTTAACAAATTTTAAATAAATATACAGTCAAAAGCACGTCAGACGTAACACTTTGGACTTTGTACCGTTCGTTCTTATGTCGGGGGCATAAGCGCTATTATCGAACTGCAAGTGTATACCGTGATGTGCTGTTGACTGTACTTAGTACCAAGAAAAGTTTAAAAAACTTTTGTATCATTCTTCGTTATTAGGTATGCTTACTTTATTTCAAGTACTGTTGAGCTATTTGGGGGAAAATTTAACCTAATTATTTAAGCTAGCTAGGCTCTTACTAACGTTTTGTAGAATCGTATTTCAGCCTTTGAAGAAGAAGCTATTGAAGCCATAAAAATATTTCACTTAAGTAACATCTTACATAAAAAAAATAATCACTGAATTAACCGTATTCGATTATATTAACTAACTAAACTAAATAACCAAATTATTTAACCTTAACAGAATTCCAAATAATCATCACAGCTACCGCGTTTTAAAATTAATCATAATCAAAGCTAAATTAATCCCTAAATGAAGACGGATGTCCAGTCGACGTGTCTTAGAAAAATGCCCTCGAACAAGTTAACCTTGTTAAAAACAAATCATATTGAATATCAGAGCTTCTTTGTTGCAAAATAATGTTAATGCCGATATCTTGGAGCGTCAGACGATCTCGAGTATAAAACGACGGTTGTCTACCGAAACAGCACAGTCACACATCGTCTGTTACCTTTGACACAATCAAGATGGTGAGTTAAGCATTCGACAAGTGACCGATCTTAGTTGAGCTATTTTTTAAAGCGTGAAGATAAAAAATCACACGCTCAATAAAAAATGCAAAAAATCGCACGGGTTCAACGAATTGTTGCAATTATGATTACGTCAAAATGATCTCGTTTTTAGCATTGTTTCGGGATTGAAAGTTGTTGAGAGATTCTTGATGTATCTTACATCGTCTAGACAATTTTACAAGCTTTCATCGTTATTAATGTTGATATAATAACATTAATAAATTGTCAAATTAATTGTTAAAGTGATTGCTTTGATAAAATTACTGATCAAAATTGATATCTTTCGCATCGAGCAAAAATTTTACTACAAATTTAATTAGGTTAAAGCAATAAATTAAATTAGTTCGATATAAAATAAGTCACTAGTGATTTTCAATAGCATAAACAGCCTAATTCGTCAATAAAAAGGCTATTTTAGTGAGCCTCATTAAGTTAATATTAAAACTTTAAACGTTCAGAAATTCTGGCATCTTAATCATTTTTTTTTAATACTCTCCTTCCAGTTATCAATCTAACAATAACTTGATTACAAAGATGAAAGCTTTTGCCCTGCAGTAGAACATTAATAGGCCTTTTTCCAAAAAAAAAAACATACCAGATTTAAAAACTATTTTTTCTTCTTTTTTCCAGAAATCCTTCTTCGCTGTCCTCGCTCTCGTGGCGGTCGCCGCCGCCGACGTGTCCCACATCCTGAAGGGGGGTGAAGCCGACGCCCAGATCCTCAAACAAAACGCCGACGTGTTCCCCGACAAATACGAATACACCTATGAGACCAGCAACGGCATCGCCGCCCAGGAGAGCGGAGTGTTGAAGAACGCTGGCCGTGTAAGTTAATACTAATATTTGACACCATTAGACAAATAGGTCACCCGGAATTCAATGGCCTCCTCCGTAAAACAGTGGTTAAGCCTCTTGGGTATAAAATCTGGACGTCGTGGGTTCGATACCCACCTTGGGTCTGGTTGGTGGTAGGACTTTTTCAGAGTCCGACTGGCTAGCTACCACCCCCACAGGTGAAATCTGCCGCCATAACAGCTCTGGCTGTGTTCCGGCAATATTAATGTGGGAGCCAGTACACTTGAAATTAAAGGCTCGAAGATCAGAAGAGCTTACTGTCAGGGAGCACATTGAGCGACGCTTCCTAGTGAAGTGTCTCTCAATGGAATAGACCGCAGTGGCCGCTTACCGCTGCGTGCCTGTCTGCCAACTGATGTGGTATAAAAAAAAAGTTGGACAAAATTTTCTTTATCTCGATAGTCACAGAACAAAATGTCCTTGAACGAATTCGCGATGTCGCAAAGTCACTAGAATATGCACTAAAAGTCAATCTATAAATATTTAAACTGATTTGCAAATAAATTGTGCATACAAACTCTATTACTGTGATTTCGTAAATGATTAAATTACTCAAAACAAAGCTAATAAATAAAAGTATGGTTAATATGCAAGACATGTTCGAAGCTGCAGACAAAAATACCATCATGTATGTCATTGAAGTGACCGTAAAAATAAATTAGCGACTCATGTATGCTCCCACGTTAATACTTAATTATCAGTTTCCAGAAGATTTACTTTTCGACCATTTTGAAACAAGACTTTCTCAATGAAATAGATCGTAGTCAGAGTAATAGATTAGCATCAGGTAGGTAGCCTGCCTATCTGTGAACGAATCTGTGTAAATAATACCAATTTAACGTATCTCAAAGTGTACATACCTCGGGCTCAATATAACTATTTTGAGCCGTGATTTATTAACGTTGTAGATTTTTTAATCATAAACTGATTTAATAAGCTAGATATTTTCTTGCTAAATTTATTACTACG